>OY757011.1:33398532-35798532 GCA_963580285.1 Lucinisca nassula
GGCAATTTTGGTAGATGGTCACCCGATTAAAATTCCTGTTAAATTATTTCAAAATGCGTTCACCGGTTAAGGAGGCGATGTCTTTTAAGTATATTGTTGACAGAGGAGAAGATTGTGTCTATTTTAGCTCTGGTGGCCATCTTATTCATCCGAGCGAAACCGTTTGTGTACTTGTGGTAAACTGTCAACTGAGGAAATTTCCTGTGAAATTATTTTGAAATTGGGTCAGTGGCTTAGGAGGTGTTTGCTTTTTTATTTTTTCATCGTTTTTTCTATTTATCATATGACGCCGCGCCTAAGAGTGTAATAACGCCATGTAATATTTTCGATAATCCACTAGTAGATTAAATATGCAAATTAGCTAGATACGTCCCGTAACGTCGTCGCGTTTTCTAACGGCGGAATAGTGACATTTGTGTAAACAATTGTGAATAAAAATGCGTTTTAAATGTCATATGATAAATAGAATCTTGCATTCGTGCTCGTGTATTATTGAGTTTATTAAACTCGTTGAGAAAAAGGGATAAAATGCTCGGCAAAGCCTCGCATTTTATCCCTTTTCCTCAACTCCTTTAATAAATTCAATAATACATGAGCACTCATGTAAGATCCTCTATTTATTTCTATATTAAAATGTGGCGACCATCTTGTTTAACGGATCGGTTACCATTAAGGCAATTCTGGTAGATGTCCACCTAAGGAACACTCCTGTTCAATTATTTCGAAATCCGTTCACCGGTTAAGGAGCAGATGTATTTTAAGTATATTGAGCAGATGTATTTTAAGTATATTGTTGACAGACTAAAAGCGACAGATTGCATGTATGGTAGTTAACCCAATCACGGTTGACAAGTTTGCTTCCCTCTTTAATTGTACGCCGGTGGGTCAGGTCTCAGACTCTATGACGGTTCCAGCATAAAGGCTTACTAAGAATATGACAGAATGTAATTTTATGTAATGTTGGTTGGTGTCTGATGCTGTGTCTCTGGTTGGACCCATCGGAGACTAACTGTTTGTTATCTTTTGCTTCAGCATTTCAGTGGTTTCATGTTGTCGGGTCTTTGCCGTTGTTTCATCTATGTGCTTGTTTGAATTTTTTTTCTCGGATATGTTGCACTGAGGCGTGAAAAATAGCCGTGTTTCTACTAACATGCTGAAAAAATTTGGTTGGTAGGTCGGAGAAACGTTGTTTTTATTAATATTTTTTTCTACCTTAAAAAAACAGGGTCGGGCCTGTACTTTTTTATAGGTTTTTTGTTTTTGTACATGTTTATTGTTTATAAAAGTGTCATGTTGAGACTTGCACTATATATCGTAATTCATTTTAGATGCTCAAATAATCAGCTCTGTAATTTGGAAGGTACTAAATGCCAAAAACTACAAAAATGTACTTAAAATGGAAAATGTATAGACGACACTGGGTAGGGTCGGAAATTGTAAATGGTAGGGTCGGTGTTATAATTTTTATTTTGTCCTGTTCCTGATAAAAAGTAGTCTGATGCAGGGTCGGTCGGGTTAGCGGAAACACAGCTATTTTTTTTAGGCCTGATGACTTACGCGGACTGGGAAGTAAGGGCGAGGATTGCGGCCGCGTAAAATTGATTTAAGCCCCGCAGTGGAATTCATTTCATTGTTAATTCCAGGGCGATTCTTCTGTCGAGGTTTATTTTTACTATGGTTTGTTTTTGAGTGTGTATCGCTTATATTTTTTTTTTGGATAGCCAAATGGCCACTTTATGGGAAAGTAACTAATTAAAAATTGAGTTGAAAATGGGCCATAACTCTCACAATAATTAGCGGATTTTACCTGAAATCGAACTTGACCTGTATTTAATGATTATATACCTGTATATGAAATTTGAATGCCATCCACCAATCTTTTCTAGAGTTATCGCATGGAAACCATTTTGTACGGGACCGTATGGATGGACGTATGTACGTACGGACAGCGGTGATACTATATGTCCTTCATTTTAAAAAAGTGGGGAGGGCATAACAAATGAGCATATTTTGCAATATTTATTTCACATTTCTCTTTATATAGTAATTTAGATATGTATGTGTTTTGTTCATGAAAATACTTTGTTCTGTTATTTTTAGACTAGTTAGAAAAAAAATCTCTACAACACGAAAACACGCCTATATAATTTTGACCCCCTTGAACCCCACTTTTATATAGTAGCTTCCGGGGAGGGGGGGGGGAATACCTTATTTTTCTTATTTCTGCTCTAAAATATAGATTGTAGGTACTCGCTTGAACCGCCTCGACAAGGCGGTTCTAACGAGTCCCCACAATCTATATTTTGAGCAGAAATAATAAAAATATCACAATTTTTCATCTTAAAATTTTCATTTTTTTTCGGCGATAAAGGTGGCAATGTATTTGTATAGGCGTGTTTGCGTAATGGGAACTTTATCAAAATGCGCAACTTCATGATTTCTTTTTTTCATGTGCATATTGTTCTATTCAGGCCATATTCGTTGCAAAATATCCTTAAAGTACAATCATGGCAAAATTTAGGTGTAACGAAGCATTTATTTACCTCAAAAACCATTTCATCCATAGGGTAATCCCAGCTCCCAAAGGTTACGTTGCAGTTGAACGTTTCATCTTCCTTCCCATCATGTAGATCGCAGGCAAAATCGATTTCCTTGCTGTCCGTGTATCCAGTCAAACCGTCATTTTGTATATTGACCAATGCACTACCTACTTTGTTTACTGTCGGCTTCAAACTGACAACAGAGAGAAAATGCGGAATGGATTCTAATAATTGGCCGATTTTATTCAAAATCTTTCAATGAATTTAAATGTAGCTGTATGATTGTATAGAACTATCATAAACGCCTAAAGTGACGGTACAAGGGAGAGTAGTTTTAAGCTTTCTCATTCTACGTTAGTGTGTGTGTGAATTCGGGTTTTACGTCGCTTTCAACAATTGTGCAGTCATATCACGATGGTGTCTGGTTGCGACAGGGAGCTCAATGCTCACTTTTATAGTGCTGCCTCACTAAAGTATCATGTCCCAGACACATTACATGATACCACACCCAGTCACATTATCCTGACACTGGGTCGACCAGTCCTAGCTCTACCCCGTAAATCTGAGTGCCAAGCGAGGAGCAGCTAGTACCATTCTTAACGACTTTGGTATGTCGCGGCCCGGGATCGAACCCGTGACCTCCCGTTCCCCGGAGCAGACACTCTACCAACTGAGCTATCGGGGCCGGTCATTCTACGTTAGTGTTAGTCCTTAAGGTTATAACGTATATCAACCCTTATCTTGCTATTCACTATAACCCCTATCTTTGCAAGCAGTGTAGATCCAGAGCAGATGGCTTCTCTGATCAGGATCTACACTGTTTGACATTCAGTTTATGAATTTGTAGGAATAAATTACATCAAGTAATCTTATTGGTTCAAAGTCAGAGATGGGTGTGGCTAAAATGAATATTCAACAAGAGAAGGGTTAAATCCTATGCATTTAAAAAAATGAAAGTTTGCATATGCCAGTTTTTTGAAAAAAAAAAAATCTAAAAAATTGCAAGTTGGAAGGTCGTTGTAAGCGTATCCTCAAGAAAAAAAAGATATTTTTCCACAGTCGTGATTTGAATTCAAGATCTGATCATTACGAACACACGACTATACAAATACATTGTAAACTTTACCGAAGAAAAAAAAAAGAAAATTTTAAGATGAAAAATTGCGATATTTTTCTTATTTCTGGTCAAATATAGATTGTAGTTACTCTTTAGAACAGCCTCATCGATATATTTTAGAGCAGAAATAAGAAAAATTATGTTTACCCCTGTAAACCCCAGTTTTACTTTATAAAAGTGGGGTTCAAGGGGGTCAAAACTATATAGCCGTGTTTTGTGGTTCAAAGTCCAACACTCTATCAACTAAAAATGAACTTTATGTTCAACTTCGGAACAATAAAGCGGGGGGTTGGGTGAGGCAAAGGTGATGTGTATCTTGCATCACTGGGGCATCCATCTGATGTTGCCTTACTGTTGGACAAGACCAGCTGTCCTTGCAGCAGGTAAGGGTAGAGGGTTTGTTATACCGCAATCAGACATTCTAGTAACCTAACCAGTGCTTCAGCTGAAGTGCACGACCCGCCGGATGCTTTTAGCTTTATGAGTGTTACCATATATGGGTATGGCGGCCATTTTGGTCATGTCACCTGGACCTAAAACGGTTCCCCCAATAAATGCGCCTTATCGTAAGGAGCAAAATTATATCTTATACTTTAGTACTGTATTCTGAATCGTTTGCAGGATAAAATGCATTCTCACATTTTCCAATACAAAAGCATATGTGTCAAAGTTTGACCTAGGCACAAAGAAGGTCAAGGTCAACCCAGGGTCACCATTTTAGCAATTTATGATGGGCCTAAGTCCAAGAGGCCATTTATCAAGTTTCGTGGAAATCTGCCCAGTGGCTCTGGAGAAGACTTTTTTGAAGGGTTTTTACCATATATGGCTTGGCGGCCATTTTGGTCATGTGACCTGGACCCCATGAGCAAATTTTGGTTTCCCCCATCCCATATAGGCCCCATATGACATTTGACTTCAATCGGCCCAACGGTTTCCGAGGAGAAGCAGTTCGAAAATTTTCACATTTTTCGCCTCGGCTAGGCTATACTAAATGGAATGTAATGTTTCGAAAGTTAATTGGTTAGATCTCATTGATATCTATCAGTATGCCAAAAATTGTTTAAATATTCCAAGCGGTTAAGTCACTATCACCAATTTTCACAAACGGGTTACGGACGGACAGACAGACAGACCATATATGGCTTGGCGGCCATTTTGGTCATGTGACCTTTGCCCCATGAGCAAGTTTTGGTTTCCCCCATCCCATAGAGGCTCCATATGAAATTTGACCTCAATCGGCCCAACGGTTTCCGAGGAGAAGCAGTTCGGAAATTTTTACATTTTTCGCCTCGGCGAGGCTATACTTAATGGAATGTAATATTTCGCAAGTTCATTGGTTAGATCTCATTGATATCTATCAGTATGCCAAAATTGTTTAAATATTCCAAGCGGTTAAGTCACTATCACCAATTTTCACAAACGGGTTACGGATTTTTCGCCACGGCGAGGCTATACTAAATGGAATGTGATTTTTCGCAGGTTCATTGGTTAGATCTCATTGATATCTATCAGTATGCCAAAAATTGTTTAAATATTCAAAGCGGTTAAGTCACTATCACCAATGTTCACAAACGGGTTACGGACGGACAGACAGACAGACCATATATGGCTTGGCGGCCATTTTGGTCATGTGACCTTGGCCCCATGAGCAAATTTTGGTTTCCCCCATCCCATAGAGGCTCCATATGAAATTTGACCTCAATCGGCCCAACGGTTTCCGAGGAGAAGCAGTTCGAAAATTTTCACATTTTCACCTCGGCGAGTCTATACTAAATGGAATGTAATATTTCGCAAGTTCATTAGTTAGATCTCATTGATATCTATCAGTATGCCAAAATTGTTTAAATATTCCAAGCGGTTAAGTCACTATCACCAATTTTCACAAACGGGTTACGGATTTTTCGCCTCGGCGAGGCTATACTAAATAGAATGTAATATTTCGCAGGTTCATTTGTTAGATATCATTGATATCTATCAGTATGCCAAAAATTGTTTAAATATTCAAAGCGGTTAAGTCACTATCACCAATTTTCACAAACGGGTTACGGACGGACAGACATACAGACCATATATGGCTTGGAGGCCATTTTGATCATGTGACCTTGACCCCATGAGCAAATTTTGGTTTTCCCCATCCCAAAGAGGCTCTATATGAAATTTGACTTTAATCGGCCCAACGGTTTCCGAGGAGAAGCGGTTCGAAAATTTTCACATTTTTCGCCTCGGCGAGGCTACACTAAATTGAATGTAATATTTCGCAAGTTCATTGGTTAGATCTCATTGATATCTAACAGTATGCCAATTTTTTTTTTAATATTCCAAGCGGTTAAGTCACTATCACAAATTTTCACAAACGGGTTACGGACGGACAGACAGACAGACAGACCATATATGGCTTGGCGGCCATTTTGGTCATGTGACCTTGGCCCCATGAGCAAATTTTGGTTTACCCCATCCCATAGAGGCTCCATATGAAATTTGACCTCAATCGGCCCAACGGTTTCCGAGGAGAAGCAGTTCGAAAATTTTCACATTTTTCGCCTCGGCGAGGCTATACTAAATGGAATGTAATATTTCGCAAGTTCATTGGTTAGATCACATTGATATATATCAGTATGCCAAAATTGTTTAAATATTCCAAGCGGTTAAGTCACTATCACCAATTTTCACAAACGGGTTACGGATTTTTCGCCACGGCGAGGCTATACTAAATGGAATGTGATTTTTCGCAGGTTCATTGGTAATATAGGGATCAACCATGGTTTTTCATGCATTAACATTTGCCGGATCCCGAGGAAGCTGTTTGAACATGAGGCCGCTAGGCCGAATGTTCAAATATCTTCCGAGGGATCCGCCAAATATTAATGCAATGAAATAACCATGGATGATCGTTGTTCTTGCATAACTTACGAATCTGACAGCAAATTTTGACGAAAACGCCCAAAAGCTCCATATAAATTCCATTTAAACTCTTCAAATGCGACAGGCAAACCAAAATGGCGGCCAGTTCAGACTGCTGTTTACAATGACGTTGTCAAGTGACGTCATCATAGAACCCTAAAACGCTACGTCCAGGGCGATAATGTTACGTCGCTCAACGTAACGTAAACAAACAGCACGCGAATTTCATGATTTGAACATGGTTTTTGCTGTTTGACCACGGCTTTCGATCCATTTGACAACGGCTTCAAACAGTCATGCGCAAAGGTTTTTATGCAAGAAGACCTCATTGATATCTATCAGTATGCCAAAAATTGTTAAATTTTCAAAGCGGTTAAGTCACTATCACCAATTTTCACAAACGGGTTACGGACGGACAGACATACAGGCCATATATGGCTTGGCGGCCATTTTGGTCATGTGACCTGGACCCCATGAACAAATTTTGGTTTCCCCCATCCCAAAGAGGCTCCATATGAAATTTGACTTTAATCGGCCCAACGGTTTCCGAGGAGAAGCAGTTCGAAAATTTTCACATTTTCGCCTCGGCCAAGCTATACTAAATGGAATGTAATATTTAGCAAGTTCATTGGTTAGATCTCATTGATATCTAACAGTATGCCAATTTTTTTTTAAATATTCCAAGCGGTTGAGTCACTATCACCAATTTTCACAAACGGGTTACGGACGGACAGACAGACAGACCATATATGGCTTGGCGGCCATTTTGGTCATGTGACCTTGGCCCAATGAGCAAACTTTGGTTTCCCCCATCCCATAGAGGCTCCATATGAAATTTGACCTCAATCGGCCCAATGGTTTCCGAGGAGAAGCAGTTCGAAAATTTTCACATTTTTCGCCTCGGCGAGGCTATACTAAATGGAATGTAATATTTCGCAAGTTCATTGGTTAGATCTCATTGATATCTATCAGTATGCCAAAATTGTTTATATAATCCAAGCGGTTAAGTCACTATCACCAATTTTCACAAACGGGTTACGGATTTTTCGCCACGGCGAGGCTATACTAAATGGAATGTGATTTTTCGCAGGTTCATTGGTTAGATCTCATTGATATCTATCAGTATGCCAAAAATTGTTTAAATATTCAAAGCGGTTAAGTCACTATCACCAATTTTCACAAACGGGTTACGGACGGACAGACAGACAGACCATATATGGCTTGGCGGCCATTTTGGTCATGTGACCTGGACCCCATAGCAAAGTTTGGTTTCCCCCATCCCATAGAGGCTCCATATGAAATTTGACTTCAATCGGCCCAACGGTTTCCGAGGAGAAGCAGTTCGAAAATTTTCACATTTTCGCCTCGGCGAGGCTTTACTAAATGGAATGTAATATTTCGCAAGTTCATTGGTTAGATCTCATTCATATCTATCAGTATGCCAAAAATTGTTAACATATTCCAAGCGGTTAAGTCACTATCACCAATTTTCACAAACGGGTTACGGATTTTTCGCCTCGGCGAGGCTATACTAACAAGAATGTAATATTTCGCAAATTCATTGGTTAGATCTCATTGATATCTATCAGTATGCAAAAAATTGTTTAAATATTCCAAGCGGTTAAGTCATTATCACCTATTTTCACAAACGGGTTACGGACGGACAGACATACAGACCATATATGGCTTGGCGGCCATTTTGGTCATGTAACCTGGACCCCATGAGCAAGTTTTGGTTTCACCCATCCCATAGAGGCTCCATATGAAATTTGACATCAATCGGCCTAACGGTCTCTGAGGAGAAGCAGTTCGAAAGTTTTCACATTTTTCGTCTCGGCGAGGCTAAATGGAATGTGATATTTCTCAAGTTCATTTGTTAGATCTCATTGATATCTATCAGTATGCCAAAAATTGTTTAAATATTCCAAGCGGTTAAGTCACTATCATCAATTTTCACAAACGGGTTACATGACCATTTTGGTCATGTGACCTGTACCCCATGAGCAAATTTTGGTTTCCCCCATCCCATAGATGCTCCATATGAAATTTGACTTCAATCGGCCCAACGGTTTCCGAGGAGAAGCAGTTCGAAAATTTTCACATTTTTCGCCTCGGCGAGGCTATACTAAATGGAATTTAATATTGCAGGTTCATTGGTTAGATCTCATTGATCTCTTACAGTATGCCAATTTTTTTTTTTAAATATTCCAAGCGGTTAAGTCACTATCACCAATTTTCACAAACGGGTTACGGACGGACAGACAGACAGACCATATATGGCTTGGCGGCCATTTTGGTCATGTGACTTGGACCCCATGAGCAAAGTTTTGTTTCCACCATCCCATAGAGGCTCCATATGAAATTTGACTTCAATCGGCCCAACGGTTTCCGAGGAGAAGCAGTTCGAAAATTTTCACATTTTTCGCCTCGGCGAGGCTTTACTAAATGGAATGTAATATTTCGCAAGTTCATTGGTTAGATTTCATTGATATCTATCAGTATGCCAAAAATTGTTAAAATATTCCAAGCGGTTAAGTCACTATCACCAATTTTCACAAACGGGTTACGGATTTTTCGCCTCGGCGAGGCTATACTTAATAGACTGTAATATTTCGCAAGTTCATTGGTTAGATCTCATTGATATCTATCAGTATGCCAAAAATTGTTTAAATATTCCAAGCGGTTAAGTCACAATCACCAATTTTCACAAACGGGTTACGGACGGACATACAGACCATATATGGCTTGGCGGCCATTTTGGTCATGTGACCTGGACCTCATGAGCAAATTTTGGGTTCACCCATCCCATAGAGGCTCCATATGAAATTTGACATCAATCGGCCCAACGGTTTCCGAGGAGAAGCAGTTCGAAAATTTTCACATTCTTCGCCTCGGCGAAGCTATACTAAATGGAATGTAATATTTCGCAAGTTCATTGGTTAGATCTCATTGATATCTATCAGTATGCCAAAAATTGTTTAAATATTCCAAGCGGTTAAGTCACTATCACCAATTTTCACAAACGGGTTACGGACGGACAGACAGACTGGCAGAATGACCGATTGACCGAATGACAGAATGACACGGGGATTTTAGGTCACTCTTAGAAAATCAACCGACTTCAGTCGGTCGCTTTTTCTGCGGGTCGTGCAATAAAGTGGGTCGAAAATCGGTAGTGACATGTCATACCTTCTTCTGACCTTTACGTCTTGTGACCGTTTATAGACCGGGGCTACTTTTCAGGTCACTAATTTACAAGTGTAAACAATAACATGCACCCTTGTATACTTTGGAAAACAACGAAACTGCAAGTTAAAATCTTTGCAAGATTTATTTGAACAGAATTTCAGAGATTTCAGCTAAATTCTTACCTTCTAGGCCTTTCTTGGTTTGAATGGCCCGTTGGAATAATTGCGCACTGCGGCTACTGCAGTTGAGTCTCAACCTCGAAAATAATTTCTAAAGCTAAAACAATAAACTACTTTATATTTGCAGATTTTCATACAAAATGTCTTTTTGGCGTGGTGACGTCAAAAACTTTGCACTCGTTGACGTCACGTTATTCTACGTGTGCGCGCCATGGAACTGAATGTCGTTTAACATGCCACACTGTCTGTTGTCTTTTTTGCTTAAATTTGGTTAATTATTGCAAAACCCCTTAATTTGTTTGTATTTGAGTTTAAAGGCCCAGTCAACACTATTTAGGTCATTTTTAAGCCGGTCAGTTTACCTATTTACACATCCTGGGCTGGCTTATACGTAAGCGGTTTACCAGTACAGTGCACATTCTTTCGCCAGAAACTGACCACTGCCCTTCTTGAACCAGCGGAAGGGAGAGAATGACCGTAGAAAAGATTTCATGATCAATCTCCACGAAAGAGCGTTGCCGATCCCGGCCGGTATCGAACCCGCGTCCTTCTGATCACCAGTCAGACGCGCATCCGACTGAGCTACCGAGACGACTGTAGCTTCTTGCAAAAGATAAAGAAATGAACACCATTATAAACTCCAGCTTGACCGCCCCCGCCCATCGGGGCTTGAAGAAATAGATGGGCTGCATGTTGCTTCCACGCAGAGCTGAAACCGACCCGCACACGAGTACTGGTAAACCGCTTAGAGGATCTAAGTCTGCCCAGGCAAAGAGGTGCGGGTCGGCCCGTCCATGCTTATAAACCCTATTGGTTTCATTGGGTGGCAGGGATTGAGATGTCATTTCATCTCAATGTCGGGTAAAAGTCCCACACAATTGGAAGAAACGTCTCCAAAATGACCTTTACAGTGTTGACGGGGACGTTAAACCTCAACTCAAACAAAAACTCCAGCTTGATCTAAATTAAATGGTACCCCAGGATGAAAATGTCTTGTTATTGGGACTTATGTAGATTGCCTTTTCCCTGTTTTCGTCACGTTAACAAGTCCGTGAAATGATCATCCCATTCAACCCCACTTTATAAGGAGAAAACAGGTTTACGGGGGTTTGCATTACTTTTCATATTTCTACTCAAAGACATAGGTTGTGGCTACTCATTAGACCCGCCCCAATGAGGCGGTTCAAACGAGCACCCACGACTCATGTTTGGGGTAAAAATAAGAGAATGACACATATACAGTAAAATTCCTATTTTAAGACCACTTTTGGGGCTGTTCACAAGTGGTCTTTATGACCACTTTTGAACAGACCCAAAAGTGGTCTCTCACTATTATCTTGTTCGCACAAAATATTATCTTGTTTGCACAACATGGATCTTGGGAAGCTGTGCGAACAAAGTTCTTATCTTGTGCGGACAAGATAATATCTTATTCGCACAACATATTATCTTGTGTGCACAAGATATTATCTTGTGCAGACAAGATAATAGCTTGTTCGCACAAGATAGTTAGTTGTGCGAACAAGATAATATCTTGTCCGCACAAGATCTATGTTGTGCGGACAAGGTATTATCTTGTGCAGACAAGTTAATATCTTATTCGCACAACTTAATATCTTGTATGCACAAGATAATATGTTGTGCAAACAAGATAACATCTAGTGCGCACAAGATAATATGTTGTCTGCACAAGATAATATCTTGTGCGCACAAGATTATATCTTGTCCGAACAAGATAATAGTTTGTCCGCTTATCTTGTGCGTACAACATATAAAAAAAATAAAAAATCATGTCCCTTCCCGGGTTCCGTAGTTTTGATTTATACTCGAAATATATTTGTAACTCCTTACGAAAAGTAGTTGAAAACTTGTGGTAGCCAGATATCATCTTTCGCCAGTCGCACTTTGTCGATATCACATTTGTTTGTATTCCACGACAGTCGACTGTCAGTCCAAATTACGTCTTCCATGATAGCCAGCCTTATATAGTTGTGTTTTTGTGCAAATGGGTCACCCTTAAAATAGAAAACAAAACATAAAAAGGACTTCCTTCACATAAAGCTCGCCCTTATCCTGCTGCATAAATTAATTTGGTCTAAAAAATAGCCGTGTTTCCCATTACGAAAACACACCTATACAAATACATTGTTAACTTAACCAGCGAAAAAACGAAAATTTTTAGATGAAAAAAAAAATACAGACTGTGGGTACTCGTCAGAACCGCCTCATTGAGGCGGTTCTAACGAATACCCACAATCTATATTTTAGAGCAGAAATAAGAAAAATAAGGATTACCCCTGAAAACCCCAGTTTTACTATATAAAAGTGGCGTTCATGGGGATCTATATTATATGGTTGTGTTTTCGTGATGCGTGTTTTCACTAACCCGACCTAACCTGCTTCAGACCCCGACTCTACCATTTTTATCAATAAAAGAACAAAATAAAAATTAAAACACCGACCCTACCATTTTCAATTTCCTACCCTACCTAGTGTCGTCTTTGCGTTTTCCCATAGTAATTTCGCGTTTAAAGAACATAATTGTAGTTTTGGGCATTCGGTACCTTCCAAAATACAGAGCTGACTTTTTTGAGCATATAATGATATATGAATTATGATATACAGTGCAAGTCTCAACATGACAATTTTATTAACAAAAACATGTACAAAAAATTCAGGCCCGACCCTTTTTTTCAGATGAAAAAATAAAATAATAATAATAATAAAAAGTTTCGCCACCCTACCGACCAATTTATTTTCAGCATGTTAGTAGAAAAACAGCTATTTTTAACCCATTAAGACACACGCAACGCCGACTACCAGCAAACTGATATTAAAGGGGGTCTTTCATCTGTGCCCATGCATATTTTTTCGTTAAACTTTGTATATTAATAACTCAGCATATGCAACCTATAAAAATGTATTTAATAAATTATATAAATCAAAGTAGGACTCAGGAGGCCACTCTAACTGACTCCCTCCATGAGCTGGTGTCTGTCTCTAAATAAGTGCGTCTTAAATCTTATGTTTTATTTAATTTCAAGATCTGTGAACTGGATTGAATGCAGAACTCCTTAGGCATTCCTTTGATGCTAAAAAACCTTTTGAATTAATTAAAGTTTACATTATCTGATAAAATAATTATAAAAAATCTCATTTTTTAATTAAAATTTTAAAAAATTATCAAAATTCAATCCCTTAGATAAATATGTTCTAGTCTTTGTCAAGATTTCATTTTGCTAGAAAAACTTGCCATATGTATCATTTTTAGCTATGTCAAATTTCATGAAAATCCGAAACCGGTAATACTGTAGTTTTACACCTTTAATGGATGTTAGTCGTTTCTGCAAAATTTACTACTTTATTGAAATCATCCAAGAACTTTACAAAAATGCAATTCGTATCACTTTCGTAATAAAATGAGATTATACAAATCAAAATGAATACACATTGAGCTAATCTAGCTTAGAAACTATTAAAATATCATGATTTTCTGATATTTTCCTTTCATTTATTCACTATGATCTATCCAAAATAGTAGATAGTAAAACACTAAATCAAAAGGTATTCTAATCAACAAATTAGGCTTAACAACATATATTGCTTTTTTATTAGCAGCAAAATTATTGTGAACATGTGCAACTTTATTTAATGACTTTGCATAAGTCATGCTACTCAAATAGATGTAAGGCAGGGAGATCCATTATTTTCATTTCCATACCAAGCTAATATGCAAGGACGCAATGTCCAGTGGTTTGTTGTTACTAGTAAAATAGTTCTGTTGATAAATCCATGGCCAGATTAAGCCTTAGATATACTCTGTCTTTATGAACGCTGGATTATTATCCTAACAAAAAAGTTAAAGTAATTATTGGTTAGTATTTCCAAAAATCGAAATGTCACTGATATTGAGTTTCTGTTGCAAAAGATATCATTGATGGATAAGGCGCAGAATAAACAAAGCTGTTCCATGACCTAGAGAAATTTTGCTATTAGACGGGGAGAGAAACAGTGTCCTTCCTTATAGTCCACACGCATAAATGTGTCTCTTTTCTGCATTGGTAATGTAATTGTTGACGTTTCTGTAGTGTCTTATTTTTTCATTTTACTTTGTCAATATAATGGTCAATTTATCGGAAGCGAGCTTTTAGTATATTTTTTCTGGTTGTAAAACTTTCAACCGCTTCTTGAATGTTTCTGCTGAACGCAAGTTCACTGTTTTTTTAAGCACGGTTCTTGCTTGCTTTTTGTTCATTAATAATTACCAGTACATATCTGTGCAATGTATCTCCCAGCTTAGAAAGAACAATTGCAGTGTTTGGACAGAACAAAAAAGCATCACAATGTAGTTACTGAAAATAATTTAAAATCCTGTGAGTAATGCGATAACTACTCACAGATTGAATAATTATTATCAACAGTTTTAATGCTTCTTGATATCTTACATAAGTAGTATAGGGTGCCACTTGGGGGACAAAAATTGGGGGACAAAAAATGGGGGACGTTTTGCTGTTTTTGTTGTCCCCCAATTCCCCCAATTTTTGTCCCCCAAGTGGCACCGCTTGATGTAAGCTTGACTATGCTAGAATGAGACTTGAGTGGTCAGTGGTGTGTTAGCTGAATACCTTCAGAAATGGACTTAGTGTTTGTGTGGTTTGACTTTGTCCCTAGAAATTTGATGTCCCTGAAATTTCTAGGGACAAAGCTTTTGGCTATGTTTGAAAATGACTTAGTTTTTTGATGATCTTTCAAGTAGATCCATGTGTTTGTGTGGTTTGCCTTTGTCCCTAGAAATTTCAGGGACATCAAATTTCTAGGGACAAAGCTTGAAATTAACCAGTCTTTCGGTGGAAATCTTTCAAGAGGTCCAGGGACACCACAAGATGACATTATGTTGTTCTTGTATCTCAAGACTTCATAGTGTCATGCTTATATATTGAGGCTATCTAGTAGCAAGTTTCTATGAGAAATAAAAAATCTTGAATCTCAAGACTTTATATGTCTTCATCAGTAGAAACTTGACTGTCAAGCGTCAAGTGTTTTGGCAAATATATTGAGGCTTGATAGTAGCAAACTTCTGGATATAGATCTTGTATCTCAAGATCTATTTTGTTTCATTAGTTTGACTATGAAGCGTCAGTGGATGTTAATTCTAGCCATCTCAAGTTTAGATACTACTACCCTCTTCGTCATGAAGAGGGGGTGAAAAGACAAGAAAGATTGGTGAACAGTTATAACTTTATTTGTCCCGCTAACTAACTTGATTACGATGAACAGAGGATTAGGACCGTCCCTCTGTCCTCGTTTACAATTTGAAACCTTAACGTTGTTGTGAAATTGGTTTTAATAATGTCTTTTGATTTGTCTGTGGCACAGTCTCTTCTTCCTCGTCATAGGTAGGTGAATCATATTCATCCAGTGTCTTCTCAAAGAGAAATCTGCGTTTCTTGATGGCACAGTCCATGGATTCGTCTGCATCGTAATCTTTCTCCTCCCTCAGTCGTTTTGCTGTGCTTATGATTTTCTTATGCACTGGATCTTTCTTCAGTGCTTCTGAATATCCAACCAATGTTCTGTAGAAGTTTACAAGCCCCTGTGTATATCTTGGTTTGAGTTCCTCATATGCCAAATTTTCAGCAGCTTCTGTGTCGATATCA
The DNA here is from genome assembly GCA_963580285.1 of Lucinisca nassula. Classification (NCBI taxonomy): domain Eukaryota; kingdom Metazoa; phylum Mollusca; class Bivalvia; order Lucinida; family Lucinidae; genus Lucinisca; species Lucinisca nassula. The sequence continues at coordinate 33,414,116 of OY757011.1, forward strand.
GTATGTTCTGCCAAAGCTTCTTCCACGGTCTCATTGAATGTATCTTGTAAGGTTTCCTGGGTTTTCATAACCATTCGATCCCACGGTCTGTACTTAGATTTCATTTTTTTCTTTTTGGGTATCTCAACTTCGTCATCACTATCATCTTCTTCGGTGTATTCTTCAGAATCATTGGTATAGTCATATTTTCCAAATATATCTTCTCCTTTTCCCAAATTATAGCGTGGGCTTGAAGACGCTACACTTTCTTCGTCATCTGACATATCTGTTTTATCCTCTTTACAAACACCACTGGATCTATGTCTTCTCAAACTGTCAGATCTTGCAAACTCTCGAAAACACTTATGGCATTGATATCTCCCCATGGATGTCAAATAATGAACTGATTTTTATTCAGTCTTGTCATTCCTTTTATACTCTTCCACAAAACTTTCTAACTTTCTGCACAATTTTCTGCAACTGTCTGTGACTGTTTGTCTTCACTTTTTCTTTTACGCTTGATATTCTTTAGTGGTAAAGACGTAGGTCTCCTGGGAGTATCAGGCCAGTGTTGTTTCATTTTTCTTCTTGGTTCAGCCAGACGACGTCTTTTCGGATGTCTTGTTTTCGCAAGTTGTTGGATTTCTGCGTTACATATTTTGCAGAATCTGGAGGGCCGTCCTTCCCTGAGCTTATTGCTGAGAACTGTGTTCAGTCTTTTCATCAAGTACCGCATCTGTCCATAACTTGTTTCGTATTTACTCGGGTTTTGTGTCACTGGTAACTTTTTGCATTTGACCATCTTTTTGCAGGATGTTTTTGTCTGTTTCTCTGAACTAACCATCTTATTTCCTTTCAGGAGTCTGATAAACTGACAAAGTTAGTATTAATGCAGAGTATTTATATCATGTTGAAAAAACTGTTTGTGTCTAAAGTGTAATTTAACCAAAGATTTTCCAGTCATAAAAGGTACACTTTTACCAGTGGCTGTTTTTATGCTGATATGAACTTGGTCAATGAAAGATTTGGCTACTGGCACATAGTGCAAATTTTTTAGTTCTGTATGAAAATAAGTAGAATACTTGGTATGATTAAATGGAACAATTCTCAAAATCGGTGCCTTCACATCACCAACATTTGTAAAATCTGCAATATCTGAATATATGAAAAACGTATCATGTGGAGCATTCAGGTCTGCATTAAAAATAAATGAATCTTTTTCATTCCCAATAGGTTTTCCGAATAGAGAAGGATTGAGCCCTAATAACTTTCCAAACTCTTTGGAAAATTGTAACCTAGTTTGTCTTTCATCTTGACAAATTATTTTCATGCGTTTAGAATTTTCATCAAACACAACTCCAATGTCAACATTTACATGTTCTAATAATCCGTTCTCAAACGCATTGATAGAAGATTGCATGTCTTGTGCCAAATGACTGGGAGAAACATAATTGCCAGGTGGAATGATCAGTTTAACTTTGTCACATGCATTAGTATTTCTACACATTTCAGTGACATTTTCGAAACCGTGTCTTCTTATGTAGCTTGGATCAAGAAAAACCAAATAGAAAAAGTTATTTTCTTCACTGATGTTCAGCACTTGTGCTGAAGTCATAATTTCTACTAATGCAACTTCCCACTTTTCTTCATTGATATTAATTGGATGATCTAGTCTCACCGTAAAACTGTTTTGTTTGTTTGTTGGAAAAATGTCCAAGGAACTGTCACTTAGCAGTGTAAGGTAGAAGTCGTTCATTATTCAGGTGTGGCGTCTGATCGGGGCCCACAATGTTTAACAATGTCCCGCTGAATATTTATATACTTTCTTTTCTACAGAATGACAGTGTTTCAGTTGTGCATTTCAGTCATTTCTTAAGCAACACAAATTTAAAGTTACAATTATTATTCAATATCGTTATAAAAAAAGTTAGTTTTCTTTTTTCTTACTATTTATAATTATCGGAAAACCAATCTTTTTTTTCCGGGAATTGGCTACTTTCAAATTCAATGGACAAAAATCGCTATTGATCGATTTTCGGAAAATCCAATGACCTGACATTTAATGGGAATGCGGTACCTTCGATATATATTCATAGTTTGTTAGTTATGGCGATACTAATAAGAAAATGATAAAGTAAATAACCAAAGTTATATCTAGAGCCCCCTTAAGAACATGATTTAGCGTTTAAAACGCCTTTATAAATATCCACTCTGAGCATTTTGTCTTATTGGGTTTTTCCCAATAGGAATTCTCAAAATAGTAACAGATAAAAAATGATAAAAATCATTATCATTTTGCTATTTGTAGCTCAAATGGGATCAAATATTTTTTTTTCGAAAAAATATAATACAAGCTTATAAATTTATGCATCACTCATAGAACATAGTCTTTCTTTTTTTAAATTTAAAACAAAAATTTTCATTTGGAAATTCAACAAAACCATTTTCTTATCAAATTGGTTTGGGGTAGACTATATATACAAAGTGGTTTCTTGTTACAAACAGGCTAGTGCTCTAGCTTACTGGTGCATGGTTTGTGATTATTGCATTGCGTGTTTTTCCGGCTTGGTCCAAAGATGCGAGATTATCGAATATATGCTTAAACAGAGTAGAAGGTAGCTACGCTCAGGCTACTTTAAGGGGATCCACGGACATTGGAAAGCCTCCGCTCTGGGAATCACTCTGGTCCATAGAGACATTCAGGTGGTTCTAAAGTGTATTCGAGATAATCACAAATCGCCAGGAGTCCCAAGTTGCAGGGAAACCCATTAATGCAATTCACAACCACACTAGGGAGGTTGTTTGCCATCAGAGGTGGCATCTAATTCTCTTGTTCTTTTTTTCCCATAAACAGCTTGGTCCTACCAAAGTTATCTTAAGTTATATACCTGCCACCGGCCAGGTAATAAGAGTCAAATTGTTCAATGTGTAGATGTGGACGTGTGGAATCTCCGCATTGTGGATCCACATTCTCCGCATCACATCCACATTGGGCATTTCAAGCTGAGTCTTAGAAGCCAGAAAGGCCTGGTTGCAATATTGCCGAATGTATAGATGTGGACATGTGGAATCTCCACATTGTGGATCCACATTCTCCACATTACATCCACATTACATCCACAATTTCAATGTGGAGATGTGGAGGTTCCACAATTTCTATGTGGAGGTTACACAATTGCAATGTGTAGATGTGGACGTGTGGAATCTCCACTTTGTGGATCCACAATCTCCACATCACATCCACAATGAGTATTTTAAGCTGAGTCTTAGAAGCCAGAAAGGCCTGGTTGCAAAATTGCCGAATGTGTAGATGTGGACATGTGGAATCTCCACATTGTGGATCCACATTCTCCACATTACATCCACATTTGCTCCACATTACCTCCACAATTTCAATGTGGAGATGTGGAGGTTCCACAATTTCAATGTGGAGGTTCCACAATTTCAATGTGTAGATGTGGACGTGTGGAATCTCCACTTTGTGGATCCACATTCTCCACATCACATCCACATAGAGCATTTTAATCTGAGACTTTGAAGCAAGAAAGGCCTGGTTGCAAAATTGTCGAATGTGTAGATGTGGACATGTGGAATCTCCACATTGTGGATCCACATTCTCCACATTACATCCACATTTGCTCCACATTACCTCCACAATTTCAATGTGGAGATGTGGAGGTTCCACAATTTCAAAGTGGAGGTTCCACAATTTCAATGTGGAGATGTGGAGATTATACATTTGTGATGTGGAGATGTGGCAGTGAAGAGACCATTTTATTACATACAAATATATATCTTGGCACTTTAGCTCAGTTGGTAGAGCACCTGTCTGATAAGCAGGAGGTCATAGGTTCGAGCCCTATTCGTGCCAAACATTTTTTTCAATTTTAAGTTATTTCCAAAAGGCCAACATAATGTCATCTTGTGGTGTCCCTGGACCTCTTGAAAGATTTCCACCGAAAGACTGGTTAATTTCAAGCTTTGTCCCTAGAAATTTAATGTCCCTGAAATTTCTAGGGACAAAGGCAAACCACACAAACACATGGATCTACTTGAAAGATCATCAAAAAACTAAGTCATTTTCAAACATAGCCAAAAGCTTTGTCCCTAGAAATTTCAGGGACATCAAATTTCTAGGGACAAAGTCAAACCACACAAACACTAAGTCCATTTCTGAAGGTATTCAGCTAACACACCACTGACCACTCAAGTCCCATTCTAGCCTAGTCAAGCTTACATCAAGCGGTGCCACTTGGGGGACAAAAATTGGGGGAATTGGGGGACAACAAAAACAGCAAAACGTCCCCAATTTTTTGTCCCCCAATTTTTGTCCCCCAAGTGGCACCCTATACTACTTACATAATCTGGTTTGTAATTACTGCAACAACTGCTGAGATAGGTAAATGAAGTGAAAGACCTATACAAATATATATATATATACACCACAATCATGATCACATAAGTTTTGGAACATTGACAAATATACGACCATGTGAATTCTAAAAGCAAATTCAAATGGCTTTGGAATACAGCTTCAGGAAGCCGTTTGATTTCGTTCATAGGGGCTTTACAAAAAACATAGATTGGCTAGTGCCTATGCAGATACAAATTCTGAAAACTTAATGTCCAGGAAAAGTAATCTCAAGTGTTATTGATTTTCCCTAGAGTAAACCTTTCTTTTCAAATGGACAGTTAGGGTTAAATAAACAAACACCAGTTTGACTTGAGAGTCATTTATCTCGAGTCGGATAACAAATCTCACAAAATCTGAAGCAACATCTAAAGTGACTTATATATTGTTGATTTGAATGTTAAATCTTAACATCACCTTAGCACCATTACCAAATCAGACAAGAAAGACAGAAAGAAAACTGCGCACATGATTACGTGGGTGCGTTTGATGACGTTTGTCATCAAAACCTTTGCGGTATAGTTCTGTAGACAAAATAGTTTGTTCCATAGGAGGCAAATTTACCGAAATGGATGTTTTGAAATAATACTTATAATTATGCTAGGAACTACTTACACAAACCATACTATACTATAGCCATCCAAATTGAAAGCAATAGTAAAGTATTATTAAACAGCATGACCAAAACATGATAATCATATAATTTCACATTTTGCTGAATCCGGACTATCAGTATTCAGTCTGATTAAACACAATGTTATCGGTCCTCAATTTCCATCAAAATTCATCAACATGTTCCTAAGATATGTGGGTAGTTTTTATGCTAAAATGGTGTCTTGATAAAAATTGGAACATGGTAAAAATGCATATAAAATTTTAATGAATATAAAAATAGAAGCTGAAATATGGGGACACCATCAAAGAAAACTGAATGCCCAACCACTATTACTAAACATATGAGGTCATTCATAGTATCAACTAACTCACCAATTTTGGCTTTAATTCATAAAACATAGCAACATTAGATATATGAAACTCTGAATACTGTAGACAAGTTTATATGAGAGCACTCTCTGTTGTGATAGAGACTTCATAAAATATGTAATAAATTTACTACGGAAATAAAATTTAAGAGTGAATGCATCGTAATTATAATGGTTATACCCAAGGCAATTATTGTGCATAATTTCATCAAAATCCAAGCGTGGGCAGAAACCAATGCAAAGGGGGTCTTTCAAGGTATAGGAAATTTGCATTGGTTTCTGCCCACGCTCGGATTCTGATGAAACTATGCACAATAATTGCCTTGGGTATAAACATTATAATTACGATGCATTCACTTTTAAATTTTATTTCCGCAGTAAATTTATTACATATTTTATGAAGTCTCTATCACAACAGAGAGTACTCTCATATAAACTTGTCTACAGTATTCAGAGTTTCATATATCTAATGCTGATATGTTTTATGAATTATAGCCATAATTGGTGAGTTAGTTGATACTATGAATGACATCATATGTCTAGTAATAGTGGCTGGGCATTCAGTTTTCTTTGATGGTGTCCCCAAATTTCAGCTCCTATTTTTGTATTCATTAAAATTGTATATGCATTTTTACCATGTTCCAATTTTTGTCAAGACACCATTTTGGCATAAAAACTACCCACATACCTTAGGAACATGTTGATGCATTTTGATGGAAATTGAGGACCGGTAAAATTGTGTTTTAACAGACTGAATACTGATAGTCCTGATTCAGCAAAATGTGAAATTATATGATTATCATGTTTTGGTCATGCTGTTTAATAATACTTTACCATTGCTTTCAATTTGGATGGCTATAGTATAGTATGGTTTGTGTAAGTAGTTCATAGCATAATTATAAGTATTATTTCTAAACATCCATTTCGGTAAATTTGCCCCCTATGGAACAAACTATTTTGTCTACAGAACTATACCGCAAAGGTTTTGATGACAAACATCATCAAACGCACCCATGTAATCATGTGCACAGTTTTCTTTCGGTCTTTCTTGTCTAATTTGGCAATGGTACTAACGTGATGTTTAGATTTAACATTCAAATCAACAACATACCAGTCACTTTAGATGTTGCTTCAGATTTTTTTTAGGCTTGTTATCCGACTCGAGATAAATGACTCTCAAGTCAAACTGTTGTTTGTTTATTTAACCCTAACTGTCCATTTAAAAAGAAAGGTTTACTTTAGGGAAAATCAATAACACTTGAGATTACTTTTCCTGGACATTAAGTTTTCAGAATTTGTATCTGCATAGGCACTAGCCAATCTATCTTTTTTTGTATAGCTCCTATGAACGAAATCAAACGGCTTCCTGAAGCTGTATTCTAAAGCCATTTGAATTTGCTTTTAGAATTCACATGGTCGTACATTTGTCAGTGTTCCAAAACTTATGTGATCATGATTGTGTTGTCTATATATTTGTAAAGGTCTTTCACTTCATTTACCTATCTCAGCAGTCGTTGCAGTAATTACAAAGCACATTATGTAAGATATCAAGAAGCATTTAAACTGTTGATAATAATTATTCAATCTGTGAGTAGTTATCGCATTACTCATAGGATTTTAAATTATTTTCAGTAAATACATTGATGCTTTTTTCTGTCATAACACTGCAATGCTCTTTCTAAGCTGAGAGATACATTGCACAGAAATGTACTGGTAATTATTAATGAACAAAAAGCAAGAACAGTGCTTAAAAAAACAGTGAACTTGCATTCAGCAGAAACATTCAAGAAGTGGTTGAAAGTTTTACAACCAGAAAAAAATACTAAAAGCTCACTTCCGATAATTAACCACTATATTGACAAAGTAAATAGAAAAAATAAGACACTAAAGAAACGTCGACAATTACAATACCAATGCAGAAAAGAGACATATTTATGTATGTGTACTATAAGAAAGGAAACTGTTTCTCTCCCGGTCTAATAGCAAAATTTCTCTAGGTCATGGAACAGCTTTGTTTACACCAAATATTCTGCGCCTCATCCATCAATGATATCTTTTGCAACAGAAACTCAATATCAGTGACATTCCGATTTTTGGAAATACTAACCAATAATTACTGTAACTTTTTTGTAAGGATAATAATCCAGTGTTCATAAAGACAGTATATCTAAGGCTTAATCTGGCCATGGATTTATCAACAGAACTATTTTTACTAGTAACAACAAACCACTGACCATTGCATCCTTGCATACCAGCTTGGTAGGGAAATGAAAATAATGGATCTCATTGCCTTACACCTATTTGAGTAGCATGACTTATGCAAAGTCATTAAATAAAGTTGCACGTGTTCACAATAATTTTGCTGCTAATAAAAAAGCAATATAATGTTGTTAAGCCTAATTTGTTAATAATAATACCTTTTGCTTTAGTGTTTTACTATCTACTATTTTGGATAGATCATAGTGTATAAATGAAAGAAAAATATCATAAATTCATGATATATTAATAGTTTCGAAGCTAGATCAGCTCAATATGTATTCATTTTGATTTGTATAATCTCATTTTTATTACTTAAGTGTGACGAATTGCCTTTTTGTAAGGTTCTTGGATGATTTCTATAAAATAGTAAATTTTGCAGAAACGACTTACATCCATTAAAGGTGTAAAACTACAGTGTTACCGGTTTCGGATTTTCATGAAATTTGGCATAGCTAAAGAAGATACATATGGCAAGTTTTTCTAGCAAAAATGAAATCTTGACAAAGACTAGAACATATTTATCTTAGGGATTGAACTTTGATAATTTTTTAAAATTTTAATTAAAAATGATTTTTGATTATTATTTTATCAGAAAATGTAAACTTTAATTAATTCAAAAGGTTTTTCAGTATCAAAGGAATGCCTATGGAGTTCTGCATTCAATCCAGTTCAAAGATCTTGAAACTAAATAAAACATAAGATTTAAGACGCACTTATTTAGAGGCAGACACCAGCTCATGGAGGGAGTCAGTTAAAGTGGCCTCCTGAGTCCTACTTTGATTTATATAATTTATTAAATACATTTTTGTAGGTCGTATATGCTGAGTTATTAATATACAAAGTTTAAAGAAAAAACATGCATGGGCACAAATGAAAGACCCCCTTTCCTATACCTTGAAAGACCCCCTTTATTTAATTCGCATGGCAGACGGGCCTCCGCGGCCTAGTGGTTAAGAGCGCTGACTCTTAATCATTAGGTCTCTCACCGCTGAATGAAAATCCATGATATTTTCCTTATTTATACTACAAACATAGGTTGTGTGTGCTCGTTAGAACCGCCTCATTGAGGCGGTTCTTACGATTACCCACAACCTATGTCTTGGAGTAGAAATTATAAAAAAATGCTGTTTACCACCTTAAACCCCAGTTTTCTCTATATTCAGTGGGGTTTAGCGGGGTGTTCATTTCACGGACTTGTTCACGTGACGCACACAAGTCACCAGAAAAGGGGTATATCGTAAAAAGGAAGAAGAAAGAAAGAAAAATTCTTTCCTTTGAGGTTGATCCTATTAGTAAATTCTTTCCTTTTAGGTTGACTTTACTAGTAAATTCTTTCCTTTGAGATTGTCCCTACTAGTAAATTCTTTCCTTTGAGGTTGACCCTACTAGTGAATTCTTTTCTTTGAGGCTGACCCTACTAGTAAATTCTTTCCTTTGAGGTTGACCCTATTAGTAAATTCTTTCCTTTGAGGTTGACTTTACTAGTAAATTCTTTCCTTTGAGGTTGTCCCTACTAGTAAATTCTCTCCTTTAAGGTTGACCCTACTAGTGAATTCTTTTCTTTGAGGTTGACCTTACTAGTAAATTCTTTCCTTTGAGGTTGACCATACTAGTGAATTCTTTTCTTTGAGGTTGACCCTACTAGTAAATTCTTTCCTTTGAGGTTGGCCCTACTAGTAAATTCTTTCCTTTGAGGTTGACCATACTAGTGAATCCTTTTCTTTGAGGTTGACCCTACTAGTAAATTCATTCCTTTGAGGTTGACCAAACTAGTGAATTCTTTTCTTTGAGGTTGGCCCTACTATTAAATTCTTTCCTTTGAGGTTGACCCTACTAGTGAATTCTTTTCTTTGAGGTTGGCCCTACTAGTAAATTCTTTCCTTTGAGATTGACCCTACTAGTAAATTCTTTCCTTTGAGGTTGTCCCTAGTAGTAAATTCTTTTCCTTTGAGGTTGACCCTACTACCTACTAGTAAATTCTTTCCTTTGAGGTTGTCCCTACTAGTAAATTATTTCCTTTGAGGTTGACCCTACTAGTAAATTCTTTACTTTGAGGTTGGCCCTACTAGTAAATTCTTTCCTTTGAGGTTGACCCTACTAGTAAATTCTTTCCTTTGAGGTTGTCCCTACTAGTAAATTCTTTCCTTTGAGTTCATCCTACTAGTAAATTCTTTCCTTTGAGGTTGGCCCTACTAGTAAACTCTTTCCTTTGAGTTTGGCCCTACTAGTAAATTCCTTCCTTTGAGGTTGGCCCTACTAGTAAATTCATTCCTTTGAGGTTGACCCTACTACCTACTAGTAAATTCATTCCTTTGAGGTTGACCAAACTAGTGAATTCTTTTCTTTGAGGTTGGCCCTACTATTAAATTCTTTCCTTTGAGGTTGACCCTACTAGTGAATTCTTTTCTTTGAGGTTGGCCCTACTAGTAAATTCTTTCCTTTGAGATTGACCCTACTAGTAAATTCTTTCCTTTGAGGTTGTCCCTACTAGTAAATTCTTTTCCTTTGAGGTTGACCCTACTACCTACTAGTAAATTCTTTCCTTTGAGGCTGACCCTACTAGTAAATTCTTTCCTTTGAGGTTGACCCTATTAGTAAATTCTTTCCTTTGAGGTTGACTTTACTAGTAAATCCTTTCCTTTGAGGTTGTCCCTACTAGTAAATTCTCTCCTTTAAGGTTGACCCTACTAGTGAATTCTTTTCTTTGAGGTTGACCTTACTAGTAAATTCTTTCCTTTGAGGTTGACCATACTAGTGAATTCTTTTCTTTGAGGTTGACCCTACTAATAAATTCTTTCCTTTGAGGTTGGCCCTACTAGTAAATTCTTTCCTTTGAGGTTGACCATACTAGTGAATTCTTTTCTTTGAGGTTGACCCTACTAGTAAATTCATTCCTTTGAGGTTGACTAAACTAGTGAATTCTTTTCTTTGAGGTTGGCCCTACTATTAAATTCTTTCCTTTGAGGTTGACCCTACTAGTGAATTCTTTTCTTTGAGGTTGGCCCTACTAGTAAATTCTTTCCTTTGAGATTGACCCTACTAGTAAATTCTTTCCTTTGAGGTTGTCCCTACTAGTAAATTCTTTTCCTTTGAGGTTGACCCTACTACCTACTAGTAAATTCTTTCCTTTGAGGTTGTCCCTACTAGTAAATTCTTTCCTTTGAGGTTGACCCTACTAGTAAATTCTTTACTTTGAGGTTGGCCCTACTAGTAAATTCTTTCCTTTGAGGTTGGCCCTACTAGTAAACTCTTTCCTTTGAGTTTGGCCCTACTAGTAAATTCCTTCCTTTGAGGTTGGCCCTACTAGTAAATTCATTCCTTTGAGGTTGACCCTACTACCTACTAGTAAATTCATTCCTTTGAGGTTGACCAAACTAGTGAATTCTTTTCTTTGAGGTTGGCCCTACTATTAAATTCCTTCCTTTTGGGTTGGCCCTACTAGTAAATTCTTTCCTTTGAGATTGACCCTACTAGTAAATTCTTTCCTTTGAGGTTGTCCCTACTAGTAAATTCTTTTCCTTTGAGGTTGACCCTACTACCTACTAGTAAATTCTTTCCTTTGAGGTTGTCCCTACTAGTAAATTCTTTCCTTTGAGGTTGACCCTACTAGTAAATTCTTTCCTTTGAGGTTGGCCCTACTAGTAAATTCTTTCCTTTGAGGTTGACCCTACTAGTAAATTCTTTCCTTTGAGGTTGTCCCTACTAGTAAATTCTTTCCTTTGAGTTCATCCTACTAGTAAATTCTTTCCTTTGAGGATGGCCCTACTAGTAAATTCTTTCCTTTGAGGTTGGCCCTACTAGTAAATTCCTTCCTTTGAGGTTGGCCCTACTAGTAAATTCATTCCTTTGAGGTTGTCCCTACTAGTAAATTCTTTCCTTTGAGGTTGGCCCTACTAGAAAATTCTTTCCTTTGAGGTTGGCCCTACTAGTAAATTCCTTCCTTTGAGGTTGGCCCTACTAGTAAATTCTTTCCTTTGAAGTTGACCCTCCAATAAATGCTTTCCTTTGAGGTTGGCCCTACAAGTAAATTCTTTCCTTTGCGGTTGACCCTACTAGTTAATTCTTTCCTTTGAGTTGACCCTACTAGTAAATTCTTTCCTTTGAGGTTGGCCCTACTAGTAAATTCCTTCGAGGTTGGCCCTACTAGTAAATTCTTTCCTTTGAGGTTGGCCCTCCAATAAATGCTTTCCTTTGAGGTTGGCCCTACTAGTAAATTTCTCCCTTTGAGGTTGGCCCTACTAGTAAATTCTTTCCTTTGAGGTTGACCCTATTAGTAAATTATTTCCTTTGAGGTTGACCCTACTAGTAAATTCTTTCCTTTGAGGTTGGCCCTCCAATAAATGCTTTCCTTTGAGGTTGGACCTGCTAGTAAATTCCTTCCTTTGAGGTTGGCCCTACTAATAAATTCCTTCCTTTGAGGTTGGCTCTACTAATAAATTCCTTCCTTTGAGGTTGACCCTACTAGTAAATTCCTTCCTTTGAGGTTGGCCCTACTAGTTAATTCTTTCCGTTGAGGTTGGCCCTCCAATAAATGTTTTCCTTTGAGGTTGGCCCTACTAGTAAATTCCTTCCTTTGAGGTTGGCCCTACTAGTAAATTGTTTCCTTTGAGGTTGGCCCTCCAATAAATGCTTTCCTTTGAGGTTGGCCCTACTAGTAAATTCTTTCCTTTGAGGTTGACCCTACTAGTAAATTCTTTCCTTGGAGGTTGACCCTACTAGTAAATTCTTTCCTTTGAGGTTGGCCCTACTAGTAAATTCTTTCTTTTGAAGTTGACCCTACTAGTAAATTCTTTCCTTTGAGGTTGACCCTACTAGTAAATTCTTTCCTTTGAGGTTGGCCCTACTAGTAAATGCTTTGCTTTGAGGTTGGCCCTACTAGTAAATTCTTTCCTTTGCGGTTGGCCCTACTAGTAAATTCTTTCCTTTGAGGTTGGCCCTACTAGAAATTCCTTCCTTTGAGGTTGGCCCTACTAGTAAATTCTTTCCTTTGAGGTTGGCCCTACTAGTAAATTCTTTCCTTTGAGGTTGGCCCTACTAGTAAATTCTTTCTTTTGAGGTTGGCCCTACTAATAAATTCTTTCTTTTGAGGTTGACCCTACTAATAAATTCTTTCTTTTGAGGTTGACCCTACTAATAAATTCTTTCTTTTGAGGTTGACCCTACTAATAAATTCTTTCCTTTGAGGTTGACCCTACTAATTTTTTTTTTCCTTTGAGGTTGACCATACTAGTGAATTCTTTTCTTTGAGGTTGACCCTACTAGTAAATTCATTCCTTTGAGGTTGACCATACTAGTGAATTCTTTTCTTTGAGGTTGGCCCTACTATTAAATTCTTTCCTTTGAGGTTGACCCTACTAGTGAATTCTTTTCTTTGAGGTTGGCCCTACTAGTAAATTCTTTCCTTTGAAGTTGACCCTACTAGTAAATTCTTTCCTTTGAGGTTGTCCCTACTAGTAAATTATTTTCCTTTGAGGTTGACCCTAATACCTACTAGTAAATTCTTTCCTTTGAGGTTGTCCCTACTAGTAAATTCTTTCCTTTGAGGTTGACCCTACTAGTAAATTCTTTCCTTTGAGGTTGGCCCTACTAGTAAATTCATTCCTTTGAGGTTGACCCTACTAGTAAATTCTTTCCTTTGAGGTTGTCCCTACTAGTAAATTCTTTCCTTTGGGTTCATCCTACTAGTAAATTCTTTCCTTTGAGGTTGGCCCTACTAGTAAATTCTTTCCTTTGAGTTTGGCCCTACTAGTAAATTCCTTCGTTTGAGGTTGGCCCTACTAGTAAATTCATTCCTTTGAGGTTGTCCCTACTAGTAAATTCTTTCTTTTGAGGTTGGCCCTACTAGAAAATTCTTTCCTTTGAGGTTGGCCCTACTAGTAAATTCCTTCCTTTGAGGTTGGCCCTACTAGTAAATGCTTTCCTTTGAGGTTGGCCCTACAAGTAAATTCTTTCCTTTGCGGTTGACCCTACTAGTTAATTCTTTCCTTTGAGTTGACCCTACTAGTAAATTCTTTCCTTTGAGGTTGGCCCTACTAGTAAATTCCTTCGAGGTTGGCCCTACTAGTAAATTCTTTCCTTTGAGGTTGGCCCTCCAATAAATGCTTTCCTTTGAGGTTGGCCCTACTAGTAAATTCTTTTCTTTGAGGTTGGCCCTACTATTAAATTCTTTCCTTTGAGGTTGACCCTACTAATTTTTTTTTTCCTTTGAGGTTGACCATACTAGTGAATTCTTTTCTTTGAGGTTGACCCTACTAGTAAATTCATTCCTTTGAGGTTGACCATACTAGTGAATTCTTTTCTTTGAGGTTGGCCCTACTATTAAATTCTTTCCTTTGAGGTTGACCCTACTAGTGAATTCTTTTCTTTGAGGTTGGCCCTACTAGTAAATTCTTTCCTTTGAAGTTGACCCTACTAGTAAATTCTTTCCTTTGAGGTTGTCCCTACTAGTAAATTATTTTCCTTTGAGGTTGACCCTAATACCTACTAGTAAATTCTTTCCTTTGAGGTTGTCCCTACTAGTAAATTCTTTCCTTTGAGGTTGACCCTACTAGTAAATTCTTTCCTTTGAGGTTGGCCCTACTAGTAAATTCATTCCTTTGAGGTTGACCCTACTAGTAAATTCTTTCCTTTGAGGTTGTCCCTACTAGTAAATTCTTTCCTTTGGGTTCATCCTACTAGTAAATTCTTTCCTTTGAGGTTGGCCCTACTAGTAAATTCTTTCCTTTGAGTTTGGCCCTACTAGTAAATTCCTTCGTTTGAGGTTGGCCCTACTAGTAAATTCATTCCTTTGAGGTTGTCCCTACTAGTAAATTCTTTCTTTTGAGGTTGGCCCTACTAGAAAATTCTTTCCTTTGAGGTTGGCCCTACTAGTAAATTCCTTCCTTTGAGGTTGGCCCTACTAGTAAATGCTTTCCTTTGAGGTTGGCCCTACAAGTAAATTCTTTCCTTTGCGGTTGACCCTACTAGTTAATTCTTTCCTTTGAGTTGACCCTACTAGTAAATTCTTTCCTTTGAGGTTGGCCCTACTAGTAAATTCCTTCGAGGTTGGCCCTACTAGTAAATTCTTTCCTTTGAGGTTGGCCCTCCAATAAATGCTTTCCTTTGAGGTTGGCCCTACTAGTAAATTCTTTCCTTTGAGGTTGGCCCTCCAATAAATGCTTTCCTTTGAGGTTGGCCCTACTAGTAAATTTCTCCCTTTGAGGTTGGCCCTACTAGTAAATTCTTTCCTTTGAGGTTGACCCTATTAGTAAATTATTTCCTTTGAGGTTGACCCTACTAGTAAATTCTTTCCTTTGAGGTTGGCCCTCCAATAAATGCTTTCCTTTGAGGTTGGACCTGCTAGTAAATTCCTTCCTTTGAGGTTGGCCCTACTAGTAAATTCCTTCCTTTGAGGTTGGCTCTACTAATAAATTCCTTCCTTTAAGGTTGACCCTACTAGTAAATTCCTTCCTTTGAGGTTGGCCCTACTAGTTAATTCTTTCCGTTGAGGTTGGCCCTCCAATAAATGTTTTCCTTTGAGGTTGGCCCTACTAGTAAATTCCTTCCTTTGAGGTTGGCCCTACTAGTAAATTGTTTCCTTTGAGGTTGGCCCTCCAATAAATGCTTTCCTTTGAGGTTGGCCCTACTAGTAAATTCTTTCCTTTGAGGTTGACCCTACTAGTAAATTCTTTCCTTGGAGGTTGACCCTACTAGTAAATTCTTTCCTTTGAGGTTGGCCCTACTAGTAAATTCTTTCTTTTGAGGTTGACCCTACTAGTAAATTCTTTCCTTTAAGGTTGACCCTACTAGTAAATTCTTTCCTTTGAGGTTGGCCCTACTAGTAAATGCTTTGCTTTGAGGTTGGCCCTACTAGTAAATTCTTTCCTTTGCGGTTGGCCCTACTAGTAAATTCTTTCCTTTGAGGTTGGCCCTACTAGAAATTCCTTCCTTTGAGGTTGGCCCTACTAATAAATTCTTTCCTTTGAGGTTGGCCCTACTAGTAAATTCTTTCCTTTGAGGTTGGCCCTACTAGTAAATTCTTTCTTTTGAGGTTGGCCCTACTAATAAATTCTTTCTTTTCAGGTTGACCCTACTAATAAATTCTTTCTTTTGAGGTTGACCCTACTAATAAATTCTTTCCTTTTAGGTTGGCCCTACTAGTAAATTATTTCCTTTGAGGTTGGCCCTACTAGTAAATTCCTTCCTTTGAGGTTGGCCCTACTAGTAAATTCTTTCCTTTGAGGTTGGCCCTACTAATAAATTCTTTCTTTTGAGGTTGACCCTACTAATAAATTCTTTCCTTTGAGGTTGACCCTACTAATTTTTTTTCCTTTGAGGATGACCCTACTAATATTTTTTTTCCTTTGAGGTTGACCCCATTAATTAATTTTTCCTTTGAGGTTGACCCTACCAATAAATTCCTCAAAGAAAAGAATTCACTAGTTTAGTCAACCTCAAAGGTTGGCCCTACTAGTAACCTAAGGATCATGCAAGTTCTTCTTAAATTTTTTGGGCCAGTTGTTCAAAATAGTAGTGGAGGCAATGGTCAGGAATCGATACAATTAACCCACAGCTCCCATCAGAGACACCAAAGGGAAATAAACACAAGCACGAAACAACAAACCCTAATGGAAACATCAATAGCGGAAAGCCAAAATGACAGTTACTTTCCCACAAAATGGCCAATAGGTTATCCAAAATAAAATAATATAAGCGACACAAAAACCCAAATACAAACCATAACAAAAATAAACCGCGACAGAAGAACCGCCTTGGAACGGTCAGCGGAAACGAATTCCACTGGGGGGGGGGGGGGAGGGCTTAAATCGATTTTACGTGGCCACAATCCTAATTTACGAATCGTTAAAACTTTGATCATTTAAAACGGCAAATATGCTAATTCGTGCATTCTTATTAAAAATGCGAGCTGCTTAAAAAATGCCAAAGCTGCTCACAAATTTTTTTCAGCAAAAATACCAGAATTTTAGATATTGTACTTTATAGAACACTCAACAATATGACCACTAACGGGCTCGTTAAGCTAATGATGCTTTGAACAACTGGCCCCTGATGTCCATTGCAAATTATTACGAAAACACGCCTATACTAATACATTGTAAACTTTTCCAGAGAAAAAAAGGAAATTTTAAGCTGAAAAAAAATGTGATATTTTTCCTCGACGAGGTGGTTCTAACGAGTACGCACAATCTATATCTTAGAGCAGAAATAAGAAAAATAAGGTTTACCCCAGTATACCCCAGTTTTACTGTATAACAGTGGGGTTCAAGGGGGTCAGAATTATATACGTGTAATAGTCATTTACTACTAAATGGGAATGAGAACACCTGGCAGATTTATCCGCCATTTTACAAACGGAGACAACTTTCGGGACTTCCTGTTCACTTTTCTATAAGGACTGTCACACTGAAAAGGGGTCAACTCTTAAAGGAAAGAGTTTGCTCCTCAGGTCTTTATTCCACTAACTTGTTCACGAAACGACAAAGTACGACAATGATGTTTAAACCCTATTGGTTTCATTGGGCGGCAGGGCTTGAGATGTCATTTCATCTCAAGGTCGGATAAAGTCCCACAAAATTGGAAGCAACGTCTCCAAAATGACCTTTACAGTGTTGACGGGGACGTTAACCCCCAAATCAAACAACCAAACAAACGACAATGATGCGTACCGTACTCATACTACACTGTCACTCACCAGCGCGTAAAAGGCCCAGGTAAGCTTATCATCATGTGAACAAGTGTGAACAAGTCCGTGAGTTAAAGACCCCCCTAAACCCCACTTTATATAGAGAAAACTGAGGTTTACGGGGGTGAACATTAATTTCCTTATTTCTGTTCCAAGACATAGGTTGTGGGTACTCGTTAGAACCGCCTCAATGAGGCGGTTCTAACGACGAGCACCCAAAACCTATGTTTGGCGTATAAATATGAAAAATATCACACATTTTCATCAGAAAAATTGCCTTTTTTAAGGTTTGAAAAATGTACTATATCACACGGATGTGTTATCGTAATGTAACCTATATATTTGTAAAAAAACGAAGGCAATGAACAGGAACCGATACAGATAATCCCCCCCCCCATCATAGACACTAAAGGGAAAGAAACACGAACAAGAAACAACTAGACCCTAATAGAAACGTCATCAGCGGAAAGCCAAAAAGACAGTTACTCGTTTACCTATATGAAAAGCTGAAGGCATTGTTATAGTACTGCACGGCAACACCTCTGATTTCTGTCGGAATGATAGATAATTGTATCAATTTTTCTGATCATTGTCTTACTTTCCTTTTGGGACTACGGTCCCCGCCCATCGGGGATAGGAGAAATATATGGGATGCACGATGCTTCCACGCAGAGCTATTTCCGACCCGCACATAAGTACTGGTAAACCGCTTAGAGGATCTGAATAGAAGTGTAGGCAATGATCAGGAATCGATACAATCAACCCACAGCTCCCATCAGAGACACAAAAGAGAAGCCTGCCCAGGCAAAGCGGTGCGAGTCGGACCGTCCATGCTTATAAACCAGGACTTGAGATGTCATTTCATCTCAACGTCGGGTAAAAGTCCCACAAAATTGGAAGCAACGTCACCAAAATTATACAGTGTTGACGGGGACGTGAAACCTCAAGTCAAATGGGAAAAAATAACATACAATGGCTGAAATGTCTACGAGTTCCACACGATGCTTGACTGTAGTAACTTCGTCGCGGTCTGGTCGAACCCGGCGATCATAATTTTGGAGTAGGGAGCTGATGAGTAACTCTTCACCTGTGAATTGTATGAAAATACAGTGGAACTTCAATGGCTCGAACCCCGATGACTCGTTTACCATAGATGAGTCCAACCCGTTCTTGGGTCCGCAGGGAATTCCTCCAAAGACGATATAGAGATAATGTAGAGAGATTTTTCGTTTTTATCTTGTAAATAAATGTTGTGTGTACTCATTAGAATCGCCTCGATGAGGCGATACTAATCAGTACACACAAAAAACATTTATAATATTGAACACCGAAAAGATATCCGACAATTATCTCCAATAAGCCTCCTGGTATATCACTAGTAGTTACCCTCCGTGGCTCGAACTACCGCTGTCTGGAACAAATTTTCATGGTCCCAGAGGGCATTACGAAAAAACGCCTATATAAATTTGACCCCTCGGACCCCACTTGTATTATGTAAAACTGGGGTTACAGGGGTAAATACTATTTTTCTTATTTCTGCTCCAAATTATAGATTGTGGATACTCGTTAGAACCGCCTCGATGAGGCGGTTCTAACGAGTACCCACAATCTATATTTTGAGCAGAAATAAGAAAAATATCGCTATTTTTCATCTTCAAATTTTCGCTTTTTAGGCGGTAACATTTTCAATGTATTTATATAGGCGTAATGGGTTCGAGCCATTGAAGTTCGACTGTAGTTGTTATTCTTCTTACGAGGACTGTTCAAATATGAATGCAAGTAGAACGTTTTCTCATGCACTAATGCGAAAATCACCTGGAAATAAATATCACAGCGTAGAAAAACATTTTACCTATACATTGATACCAAACCTGTTAAAATTCATTGACTTTAGCCATGCATATCGTTCGATAAACACGGTCTACTCTTGTATACTATTACAAAACATGGTTGGAAGAAGGTCAGAGTACGCCGTTGAAATACGGTCCTATATTAAGAATCGTTGTATTCTTGGTATACGGTACAAAGACATTTTTGATGAAATATGTTCGGTTTATGGGCATAATGAAATGTCTTTTCCGACAGTTATTCGTTGGTGTAAGAAATTCAGCTGTGGGCTAGGCTCAACAGAAGATGCACCACATGATCGTCGGCCGAAAAGAGCAACATCTGCCAAGATGGTCGCTAGAGTGAAAGAAATAGTTGCTACCGATGCACGATACACCACTAGGCAAATAGCAAGTATGGTTGGCATCTCATTAGGAGCAGCTCATACAATTCTGAAACGGGATTTGAAAATGAGAAAGATCTGTGCTAGATGGATTCCCCATCTGTTGACAGATGAGCAGAAAAAGACACGCGTTCAGTGCGCCAAGAAGCTGCTTAAAAAGTTTCCAAATTACAATGCACGGTCTTTCGCTAATGTCGTCACAGGTGACGAGACATGGGTTCACTTTTTTGAGCCAAAACGAAAGATTCAGAACAAAATATGGGCAACAAAGTATTGCAAAAGACCATGCATTGCAAAGCGCACCATGAGCGTCAAGAAGGTAATGTATGTCATATTCTTTTCAAATCAGGGCCCTGCTATTCAGGTCGCTGTGCCTAAAGGCAAATCTGTAAATGCGAAGTTTTACAAGAATAAAGTTCTTAGAAAATTGAAGAAATATTTCAAAGAACGAAGACCCGCAACTGGTTTGGCCAATGTCAGATTGCTAGATGACAATGCGTCATCGCACAAGGCGTTCATTGTGCAAGACTATCTGAAGCAGGAAAAGGCTATTGAACTCCCTCACCCCGTATTCCCCTGACCTTGCCCCGCGTGACTTTTTTTTTGTTCCCGCGGCTGAAAAAAATACCTTTCTGGTCGAAAATTTGTACAGCGCAAACATCTCGGTTCTGCAATATTCCAGTGCCTTCATAGTATACCTCGAAAAGACTACCAAAATGCATTCAATAATTGGATCAGAAGACTGAAAGTTTGTATATCTGTTAAAGGGGAATACTTTGAGGGGACAAAATAAATTTTTCATCGAAATCTATCACGGAATCATTTTTATGTTGCTTAGTTGCATTCATATTTGAACAGTCCTCGTAGATTGGCTGCACACGCACTGAGTCGAGATCAAGAATACGTAACTCAACATTGAAGCGTCCACTGAAATCATTACGAAAACACGCCTATATAAAAACATTGTAAACTTTACCGCCGAAAAATGCAAATTTTGAGATAAAAAATTGTGATATTTTTCTTATTTCTACTCAAAATATAGATTTTGGTTACTCGTTTGAACCGCCTCATCTTGTTTTCTTTTCCACTCTGAAAAAAGACGAGTGGAATTTAAAATAATAAAGAGATCGTTCAATTGACAAAATCTTGACCTCTCAATTGTAAAAGACCCCGTTTTTTAATGTGTGTTTTTTTTTTTTTTTTTTTTTTTTTTTTTGTTTTGTTTTTTCACAATAATACGTCTTGTAAAGATATTATCTTTCACTTAATTGATTGATTACTTAATTGATTATTGAGGACTATCATTTCATTACATATTATTATGAAGCCCTCATAGCTGAATGAAGAGAAACCCTCTGTCTTCAACAGGTAAGGGGCCTCCTTGGTGAAAATCAATAATTTACTAACTGTTGACTGGTGTACATTATTGATTTCCCCATTAAATGCCTCAGTCAGGGGATACAATAAGAGCTACTAATCACCCTATTAAGGGCCGCATAGGCAGTATCTCGCATGGGGCAATAAAATAATTTTGAATACACGGTGTGTCCTACTGTTACAAGAATAAATGCCTTTAAAACTATAGAAAAGCAATGACGTCAGAGGGGAATAAAACAAGGGAATTTTGATATTTTAATTCCCTTGTCAACATGTACACACTACTTGACGGCGCAGTTGGCCACCAATGCGTTTGTACTTTTGAGCAGTGACGCCAGAGGGGACTAGAGCTGTCAGTGAAACTGACTAGGGCCCCGGCAGTGCCATCAGAGGAGTTGGATTATTTTCAAAGGGCTATTACTCTTAGAGTATTGTAGCTAGAGTTACGTCGGTTTCCATGTAATTGTGTAATGATATTGTGACCATATATTTTAAGTTTGAAGTTGATGCATTTGACTGTTTGTAAGTTATGAATGAAAAACAATATTACTATATGGCAACTGTCAATAACTTCAGCTTCAGTTTGTAAACATGAAAAACGTTGATGGATAGACGGGCAGATGCACAGACGGACGGACAGACGGACAGACAGGGCATTGCTATAGGGCAACTGTCAGTAACTATAGGAAGTTTCATTTGAATATCTATAGCGGTTTTCAAATAAAGATGAAAAAAGGCGAAAAAAGCTGATTTTTTTTAAGTTATTCAAAGGGCCATAACTCTGAAAGTATTGAAACTACAGTTACGTTACTTGTCATAAAATTGTGAAATGATAAAGTTTGAAGTTGATAGATTTGACCGTTTGTAAGTTATTAAGAAATAAAACATGAAAAAGATGATTCAAAGGGCCATAACTCTGAGAGTATTTAAGCTACAGTTAGGTAACTTGCATATTGTGTAATGATGATGAGACCATATATTTAAAGTTTGAAGTTGATAGGTTTGACGGTTTGTAAGTTATTAAGAAACAAACATGAAAAAGCTGAATTTTTTAAGTTTTTCAAAGGGCCATAACTCTGAGATTATTGAAGCTACAGTGAGGTAACTTGCCATAAAGTTGTGTAATGATGATGAGACCATATATTTAAAGTTTGAAGTTGATAGGTTTGACGGTTTGTAAGTTATTAAGAAAAAACATGAAAAATGTGGACATTTTTTAAAGTTTTTCCAAGGGCCATAACTCTGAGAGTGTTGTAGCTAGAGTTACCTAACTTGCCATGAAATTGTGTAATGATATTGTGACCTTATATTTAAAGTTTGAAGTTGATGCGTCTAACGGTTTTTAAGTTATTAAGAAAAAAAACATAAAAAATGTGGACGGACAGACGGACGGACGGACAGACAGGGTGATTACTATAGGGCACCCGCAAATAAATTTGCGGGGCCCTAAATATTGCGGGTGGGGGGATATAAATTTTTACCGTTATTGCTCTTGTGTGAGGCGAATATGACAATTTGTTCACCCGAGCAGGTAATATTGCACAAGGGCTATGCCCGAGGGCAATATAACCTGCGCGGGTGAACAAATCGTCATATTCCCTAACACAAGGACAACTAATGTTTTAGTATACTGAATTCTAACTTTTCAAGAATCTTTCATTAAATGGTTCAAAAATACAGAAAAGCAGTGACGTCAGAGGGGAATATGATATTATAATGTACAACACTTCACGGCGCACGCGGCCACCAGTGCACTTGTACTTTTGATCAGTGATGCCAGAGGGGTATATTGCAGCATTTGCAGCGTAATATGATATTTTCTTGCACACCAGACAAGGAAATCCGTGATTTTACCCTGGGATAGAAATTTATGGTCTGACCCTGGTGTTCCGACCCCAAATCGAATACAATCGCGTGTTTGATAAATGCACTGGTTGATTACAACCTCATGCGCGGCGTCGTCATGCGTGACGTCACTAAACATTCCTGTTATGTCATCACAAAATGGCGGACGTCGGTACCCGAAGTGACAACAGCATTAAAATTCGCAATAGAAATGGAAGGTATGCAAGAAAAACAATCCTATATGGGTGTGAGGGGTGGATTCAAAAATCCGTCCCTCGGGATCACTGTCCGGCATCACTCGGCAAGCCTCGTGATGCCGGACAGTGACCCTCGGGACGGATTTTTCCATCCACCCCTCACACCCGTATAAGATTCTTATATTATGGCCCTGTGCCTGGCATGGTCTCAACTAGTTTAAATTCAAGATTAGCTTATATATATTAATGAGGTACAATAAGATTTTTATGGCCCTGTGCTTGGCATGCGATTGACCAATCAGTATTCTTGAATAGCTTATGAATATAAATGGGTTATAATAAAAAAATAGCCAAATCGATTGACTATATAAACCGGTTTACTCCCATAAAGTATTTGTGACATATTTTTGTTTTCTTTTTCATTCTAAGTGTATTGTTTTGAATTACACTCTACTTTTTCAGAGTGGAACAGAAAACAAGAAATATTTCGTTTAAAAGGCATTTTTTTCTATCCTGATTTTATTATTTTAAATTCCACTCTACTTTTTATGCCCCCCGCCTGCCTTGGCAGGAGTGGGGCATATAGTGTTTCGCTGTGAGTTTACGTGCGTACGTATGTATGTCACGTTCGTAACCACCTCGGGCTGAAATGTCGAGCTGAATGTCGAGCTGAAACCTCGGGCTCATAATTTTTTTACCTGTTGTGCTACAAAGTTGAAATTTGGTATGACATTTACTCAGACCAAGACCTATCAGTTCATGTTCAAGTTGACCCAGGGTCGTGCCCCTGGGTGGGCCTAGGGATCAGATTGCGTATTAGGTCAAAATTGTCATATAGGAATTTGTATGCAAACCTGTCAAAATGTCTAATTATCTTGAAAATTAATCAGATCCGAACACCTAAACCATATATATTATTGTTCCTTATGATATGACACATTCCATGACACAGACTTTGGGTCCCTACGGTCACCCCTGGGCAATGCCCCGCCCCCTTTCCTTCATTTAAGTCTTTATGTCTCAGAAACTATCCATATCCCCACCCCTTAACCATATATATTATTGTTCCTTATGATAAGATGCATTGACTGATACAGACATTGTGTCCATCCCGACACCCCCCCTCAAGGTCAAGGTCAAACTTTGGGTCCCTACGGTCACCCCTGGGCCATGCCCCACCCCCTTTGCATCATTAAATAAAAATCAAAAATGAGTTCCTTTAAGAGCAATGTAAACATTCATAAGAAAGAAGATGGGTCATACTATGTAGTTTCGGCTAATAAAGCCTCATCAGTGACCCTGTAATGATCCGGCAAAGAAAGCCAGAGGAAACACTGCAATTTTGCGAATTACGAATAGGCAGTCGATTCAAAGACTGATATTAATCAAAATGGGGTCCAAATAATTAAAAACTTGTCTAGAATATGAGTCCAAACCAATAATTTATTTCTGATTTCTCAGAATATTCACGTTGATCGTAAAGGACTAAAAGTAAAATATAAACTGCACTATGGTTGATGTACGGGGAGACGTTTTACGGCCGCCACACAGCACAACACCAGCTGCAGTGAAGGCAAATAAAAATCAAAAATGAGTTCCTTTAAGAGCAATGTAAACATTCATAAGAAAGAAGATGGGTCATACTACGTAGTTTCGGCTAATAAAGCCTCATCAGTGACCCTGTAATGATCCGGCAAAGAAAGCCAGAGGAAACACTGCAATTTTGCGAATTACGAATAGGCAGTCGATTCAAAGACTGATATTAATCAAAATGGGGTCCAAATAATTAAAAACTTGTCTAGAATATGAGTCCAAACCAATAATTTATTTCTGATTTCTCAGAATATTCACGTTGATCGTAAAGGACTAAAAGTAAAATATAAACTGCACTATGGTTGATGTACGGGGAGACGTTTTACGGCCGCCACACAGCACAACACCAGCTGCAGTGAAGGCAAATAAAAATCAAAAATGAGTTCCTTTAAGAGCAATGTAAACATTCATAAGAAAGAAGATGGGTCATACTACGTAGTTTCGGCTAATAAAGCCTCATCAGTGACCCTGTAATGATCCGGCAAAGAAAGCCAGAGGAAACACTGCAATTTTGCGAATTACGAATAGGCAGTCGATTCAAAGACTGATATTAATCAAAATGGGGTCCAAATAATTAAAAACTTGTCTAGAATATGAGTCCAAACCAATAATTTATTTCTGATTTCTCAGAATATTCACGTTGATCGTAAAGGACTAAAAGTAAAATATAAACTGCACTATGGTTGATGTACGGGGAGACGTTTTACGGCCGCCACACAGCACAACACCAATAAAGTCTTTATATCTCAGAAACTATCCATATCCCCACCCCTTAACCATATATATTATTGTTCCTTATGATAAAATGCATGGACTGATACAGACATTGGGTCCATCCCGACCCCCCCCCCCCCCGTCAAGGTCACTGGCTATTTTTAGAAAAACTTTGTCATCGCTCTAGTGCCTACATTTCTTCACCAATTTCAATATAACTTCACACAAATGTTCCTTATAAAAATATCTCGAGCGAGTTCTACTTTCAAGGTCACGGCCTCAAGGTCCAGGTCACTGTGGCTGTTTTTAAAAAAACTCTGTCATCGCTCTAGCACCAACATTTCTTTACTGATTGCAATATAACTTCACACAAATGTTTCTTATGACAATATCTCGAGCGAGTTCGACTTTCAAGGTCATGACCTCAAGGTCAAGCTCACTGTGGTTATTTTTAGAAAAACTTTGTCATCGCTCTAACTTCACACAAATGTTCCTTACAAGAATATCTCGAGCGAGTTCGACTTTCAAGGTCATGGCCTCAAGGTCAAGGTCACTGTGGCTATTTTTTTAAAAAAAACTTTGTTATCCCTCTAGCGCCTATATTTCTTCACTGATTTCAATATAACTACACACAAATGTTTCTTATGAAAATATCTCGAGCGATGTCGACTTTCAAGGTCATGACCTCAAGGTCAAGGTCACTGTGGCTATTTTTGTAAAAACTTTGTCATCGCACTAGCGCCTACATTTTTTCACCAATTTCAATATAACTTCACACAAATGTTCCTTATAAAAATATCTTGAGCGAATTCGACTTTCAAGGTCATGGCCTCAAGGTCAAGGTCACTGTGGCTATTTTTAGAAAAAACAATTGTCATCGCTCTAGCGCCTACATTTCTTAACCGATTTCAATATAACTTCACACAAATGTTCCTTATGACAATATCTCGAGCGAGTTCGGCTTTCAAGGTCATTAACCTCAAGGTCAAGGTCAATGTGGCTATTTTTAGAAAAAACTTTGTCATCGCACTAGCGCCTACAGTTTTTCACCAATTTCAATATAACTTCACACAAATGTTCCTTATAAAATATCTTGAGCGAGTTCGACTTACAAGGTCATGGCCTCAAGGTCATTGTGGCTATTTTTAGAAAAACTTTGTCATCGCTCTAGGGCCTACATTTCTTCATTGATTTCAATATAGCTTCACACAATGTTCCTTATGACAATATCTCGAGCAAGTTCGACTTTCAAGGTCATGACCTCAAGGTCAAGGTCAATATAGCTATTTTCAGAAAAACTTTGTCATCACACTAGCCCTTACATTTTTTTCGCCAATTTCAATATATCTTCACACAAATGTTCCTTATAAAAATATCTTGAGCGAGTTCGACTTTCAAGGTCATGGCCTCATGGTCAAGGTCACTGTGGCTATTTTTAGAAAAACTTGTCATCGCTCTAGCTCTTACATTTCTTCACCGATTTCAATATAACCTCACACAAATGTTCCTTATGACAATATCAACGAGTTCCACTTTCAAGGTCAAGGTCACTATGGCTATTTTTAGAAAAATATTGTCATCGCTCTAGCGCTTACATTTCTTCACCGATTTCAATATAACTTCACACAAATGTTCCTTATGACAATATCTCGAGCGATATGGACTTTCAAGGTCAAGGTCACTTTGGCTATTTTTAGAAAAACTTTGTCATCGCTCTAGCGACTACATTTCATCACTGATTTCAATACAACTTCAAACAAATGTTCCTTATGACAATACCTCAAACGAGTTTGACTTTCGAGGTCAAGGTCACTGTGGCTATTTTAGAAAAACTTTGTCATTGCTCTAGCGCTTACATTTTTTCACCAATCTCAATATAACTTTACATAAATGTTCCTTATGACAATATCTCTAGCGAGTCCCACTTTCAAGGTCAAGGTCACTGTGGCTATTTTTTTTAAAAAAAAACTTTGTCATCGCTCTAACGCTTACATTTCTTCACCGGTTTCAATATAACTTCACACAAATGTTCCTTATGACAATATCTCAAGCGATTTCGACTTTCAAGGTCAAGGTCACTGTGGCTATTTTTAGAAAAACTTTGTCATCGCTCTAGTGACTACATTTCTTCACAGATTTCAATAGAACTTCACACAAATGTTCCTTATGACAATGTCTCTAGCGAGTTCCACTTTGAAGGTCAAGGTCACTGTGGCTATTTTTAGAAAAACTGAATCATCGCTCTAGCGCTTAGATTTCTTCACCGATTCCAATATAACTTCACACAAATGTTCCTTATGATAATATCTCATGCGATTTCGACGTTCAAGGTCAAGGTCACTGTAGATATTTTTAGAAAAAACTTTGTCATCGCTCTAGCGACTACATTTCTTCACAGATTTCAATATAACTTCACACAATTGTTCCTTATGACAATACCTCGCGCGAGTTCGACTTTCAAGGTCAAAATCGCTGTGGCTATTTTTAGAAAAACTTTGTCACTGCTCTAGCACTTACATTTTCTCACCAATTTCAATATAATTTCACATGAATGTTCCTTATGACAGTATTTCGAGCGATTTTGACTTTCAAGGTCAAGGTCACTGTGGCTATTTTTTAGAAAAACTTTGTCATCGCCCTAGAACCTTCATTTATTGATGGATTTTAATAGAACTTCACACAAATGTTTCTTAGGATAATATATCGAGTTGTTTTGACTTTCAAGGTCATGACCTCAAGGTCAAGGTAACTGTGGCTATTTGTAGAAAAACTTTGTCATCGCTCTACAGCCTACATTTATTAACAGACTTTAATATAACTTCACACAAAAGATGCTTAGGATAATATCTTGAGCAAGATCTACTTTCGCGGTCAAGGTCACTATGGCTATTTTTAGAGAAACATTGTCATCACTCTAGAACCTACATTTATTGATGGATTTTAAATAAACTTTACACAAATGTTGCATATGATAATATCTCAAGCAAGTTGGACTTTTGCCAGTTCAGTGTTTTCCACACAGGAAGTTGTCTTGAGCGAGGGGATTTGTATCGCATGCGATGCCTACTTATAACTTATGATATGACACATTCCAAGACACAGACTTTGGGTCCCTCCGGACACCCCCGGGCCATTCTAGAGGATGGGTACAAGCCATATCGACAAAGATATATGGCAGAGGCATCTGTGTACTTTGGACACATGTCAAGTTCAGAGTAGAAAATAAAGCAAGAAATATGTTTGTCGTCTTTTAAAAACGACATATTATATCGTTTAAACGCCATATTTCTTGTTTTCTATTATTATTATTATTTGTTTTGTTTTTTTGTTTTGACTCTAATTTTATTGTTTTAATGTCTGTTCTGCTTGTTACTGTAAAAGAAATGTCCCTTCCCGGGTTCCGTAGAAACCTCAAAATTATCACTAAACTCTCCTTTATTATCGCGATAGCTATCAGGCTATCACGTGGCAGAAATATGCCAACATACAAAACATACTCTCTTCGAAATTTTTGAATGCCTAATTTAAGGTGACGTTAAAAGTTCTTGGGCTTAGGAAGCCATCAACTAGTATTTTGACAGTAGAAAGAAATTGTTTACTGACTCCGTTTCTATTCTTTAAGGGCTGTGTGCACAACATACTCTCGATTACACCATCGTGTAACGATTTGTTTTCAAAGCAGCAACAAGTGCCAGCAACTGTAGTGGAAATCAGATTAGGTGTATTAATTCGCCTTAAAGTATCTGAAAAATATTCTGGTCATTCTTACTGCAAGTACAGCACCATTTCTTCGGTCCATCTCCTTTCTCGCATTTTTGACCAGGACCAGTGCACTGAAAATAATGAAAACGTAAATTTTAATTAAGTGTGCTAATGCATAAAAAGCCCTCGGTACTCTCAGATTTATAGTCTTCAAATACGCATGCGCGGTCGACATGGTCGCTTCTACAGGCCTGCGAGCAGCAAAGGATCTGGCGAGAAAATAACAAAAACACGCCTATACACACACATTGTAAACTTTACCTCAGAAAAATCGAATTTTTTAAATTGTGATATTTTTCTTATTTCTGCTCAAAATATAGATTGTGGTGCTTGTTAAGACCGCCTCATCGAGGCGGTTCTAACGAGCACCCACAATTCATATTTTAGAGCAGAAATAACAAAAAAAAGTTTTCCCCTATAAACCTCAGATTTACTATATTATTAAACCGCAGTACTTATGAGTACTGTTCACAGCGATTGTGATTGAAAGTACCTTCAAATCGTGACAGAAATGACGCAGGTGCGAAATTTAACAGTTACTAAGATCTACGTTTCACCACTTGCTACATATACCACTTTTGTACGCATCTAGGTAGCACATATTTCATATTATCCATTACTTATTAAAAAGAGTAGAGTTTGTTTTTTTGTTTGTTTGTTTGGGTAAAACAGCTCAGACAACACTATTTAGGTAATATTGGAGCTTTCCGTCTACCTTACCACACATCCTGATCAGGTTTATACATCAATGATCTGTTTGTTTGTATTAAGTTTAACGTCCTAGTCAACAATATTTGGGTCAAATCGAGTTGGTCAGCTTACATAACCACATTAATAATAGCTTCATTTAACGAGGTTGACCGATGCCAACCCTTTTTCAAAATAACAACGCTAGATTCAGATTTCTAATTTTTCATTCTTTAAGAGCTTTTTGCTCTGTCTCTGGTCTGGCCCATCGGAGTCTAATTGTTGGTTTTCTTTTGCTCCAGCATTTCAGTGTTTTTTGTTGTCGAGTCCCCACCCTTGTTTCATCTCTGTGGTTGTTTGATTTTTGTGTTCACGGAGATGTTGCACTGATGAGTTAGGAGGCCATCATGCAGACTGAACAAATAATTTGTCTAAATCGCAACGGAAGTAATAAGGGCGAGGATTGTGGCCACGTAAAATCGATTTAAGCCCCCCAGTGGAATTCGTTTCACTGAGCGTTCCAAGGCGGTTCTTCTGTCGCGATTTATTTTTTTTGTTGTGGTTTGTTTTTGAGTGTTTGTATCGCTTATATTATTTTGTTTTGGATAGCCAATTTGCCATTTTGTGCGAAAGTAACTGTCCTTTTGGCTTTCCGCTATTGATGTTTCCATTGGGGTCTGTTGTTTCGTGTTTGTATTTCTTTCTCTTTGGTGTCTCTGATGGGAGCTGTGGGTTAATTGTGTCGATTCCTGATCATTGCCTCCACTTCTATTTAGTACAGATTATATTTTCTGGTCCTTTGGGATCATTGCGTTCATTTAGAATCATTTTGAAAATGGAGTTCTGCTTAAGCCGGTGCTAGAGGGCGTGGCCGGTGTTGCACATTGCAGTGTATGTAATATACACCTGCGGTAATGGTCAAATGTGACCGACGCAGTATCAGAAGATAGACAGATAGATAGTACTGGTTATGAATAGACTTAATAAAACCGAGTCTGCTTTTTTCGTTCATTTGGTGTATTCTTTGCTTTCAACGCATCTACTAGTAACTATTCAGAACTTATTTATCTTCACTGCAGTTGGTGTTGTGCCGTGTGCCGGTTGTAAAAACACTCCCTGTACATCATCATAGTGCAGATTATATTTTCGGGTCCTTTGGGATCACTGAGTTCATTTAGAATCCTTTTGAAAATAGAGTTCTGCTTTAGCCTGTGGTAGAGGGCGTGGCCGGTGAAGCATATTTCAGTACTGGTCATAAACAGAATCAATAAAACCGAGTGTGCTGTTTTCGTTTTCATAGGCTATTTTGGAGATGTTTCTACCACTTTTGTTGGACTTTTACCCGACATTGAGATGATATGATATCTCAGGCCCTGTCGCCCAATGAAACCAATAGGGTTTACTGTCCTTTTGGCTTTCCGCTTTTGATGTTTCCATTAGGGTCTTTTGTTTCATGTTTGTGTTTCTTTCCCTTTGGTGTCTCTGATGGGAGCTGTGGGTTAATTGTATCATTGCCTCCACTTCTACTTTTTATAAGCATGGACGGTCCTACTCGCACCACTTTGCCTTGGCAGGCTTAGATCCTCTAAGTGGGTTACCAATACTCGTGTGCGGTCGGTTTCAGCTCTGCGTGCAAGCATCATGCAGCCCATCTATTTCTTCAAGCCCCGATGGGCGGAGCCGATAGATGAGGTTGCTATGTCAAATAAGATTTTACAGTAGAAAATAACGGTTCACAGTCTTGCGCAAAAAATCTACGAGCCACGTCAGAATACGGCGACTTTTATGAAGTCACACGTCACGCTCTTCCGCCCAAAAAGTTATTGCAGATTTAACTTCTGTACCGTCAAAACATTTATTTTACTCAGGCATTTAAATACAATGGCTACGTGAGATACATTGAAACTAATTTGTTATAGAAGAGGCTCCCGCAGTTAACCGGACGGTCTTATCTCAATCTTTAATTTTGAACCCGTCCATTGTGATGACAGTAATTTTACATGATACATGTACATAGCAAATAACTTCTTTTAATGTTGTTTATAACACACTATGATTTTAATATAGTATTAATAATAAATGTATAACATAAGAATTCCACTATTCATGATAACCATACAGCCAAAAAACATCGTTTTAATCTTAATTCTAACACAGCACGCCTATATAGGCAATGGAAAACAATTGTTTTATTCTACAACACATCACGGCAAGGAAGAGCGTGACGAGTGACGTCATTAAAAATTTATGACGTCATTAGTCGATTTACTTGACGTAAGACGGTGTAAGGTCATTTTCTCGCATCGAAAACGTTAGAAAAGGGTATAAATGCATGTGTTTCAGTCGATAATTTTAGCGAGATTTCTTCTAACAATGGCGAAAAGTTGTGAGATTTTGAAGGGAACAACAGCATTATTGCCGATTTTCAGCCTGTTAGAATCGAAATAGATCAGCTCTAGTTTGTGATTTGTTGAGCAACAAATCACAGTTTGTCGGTCAGTTGTAAGTAGACAAATCACGCGCGCTACGCGCTCGTGATTTGATCTACTTTACAACTGACCTCCAAACTGTGATTCATTACTCAACAAATCACAGTTAGCGCTGATCTATTTCTTAAATATATTTCAAATTTAAAATAACATAGCTAACATAATAGCCTTTTATTATGTTTGTTTTGTAATTCACTAAATTTTATTACATTTGCTCCTCTTTACTACTCATACTGTCGAATGTATTTTGATATAATTTCTTTTAATTCTTCCCATTCTAATAATTACATGAAATCCATTACCCAAAGTTTATTTATTTATAAAATGTCAACAGCCTTTCATCTCTTTGAACAGTTTTGTTTGGCACCTGTCTGTTTCAATAGGCAACCAAATGTTTCTATTTTCATCCGAACTTATCCTTTTCTTAATTTGCCCGAGAGAATAGCCAAATACTTATCTAAGCAAAATTGCATTGTTTTATCATTTTGTATATAACATTACTGCTATAAGTGTCTATTGTAGAATACCACTCTGTAATAAATATATCCTCTATTTTTTGTTTTACTGCTGCTGTTAACTATTCTGCATTCGGAAGTTGCTTTGTCCACTCATCCCACAATTTGCTAATATTTATTTAACATTAATTAAGCATTTAAATTTATTACCACTGCCACCTAACTTGTATAAGCTGTGAATGATATCATACTTTAATGAGGAAAGTTTTCATGAATTTGGCGAAGCTAATTTTGTCCAAAATGCTAATACACATTCTATATCACAGAAATAGAATAAAACCGTGTCTCTTCGTGCACCGTACAATTTGGAGCGGAGGTTTTCATAGTAAGAACCATTCATAAAAATTTTAGACCAACCTTGCCTTCCGAAACCCCATACTTCTGCTCCATACAGCAAAACTGGTTTGAACATTATGTCACAAAGTTTAATTTGTCAGTCTAGCGGAAGTAACAAGCGTTTTGATTTTCTGATTAGATTATACATGGCTTTCTCTGCTTGTGCTGCCAAATGCTTCTTAGGTGCGTTAAATGTACCGGTTCGACTAACCAGAATATCTAGGTATTTATATTCACTCACAACTTCTAATGCATCATTATTTGATGTAAAAATCATAATGTGCCTATCTATCTGTGGAATAAAACGATTTTAAACTTGTCTGCGTTTACTTCAAGCTTCCATTAGTCGCAATTATCTTCCATCACGAAAACACGCCTATATAATTTCGACCCCGTTGAACCCCACTTTTATATAGTAAAACTGGGGTTGGCAGGGGTACACCATATTTTTCTTATTTCTGCTCTAAAATATAGATTGTGTATACTCGTTAGAACCGCCTCAATGAGGCGGTTCTAACGAATATCCCCAATCTATATTGTGAGCAGAAATAAGAAAACTACCGCATTTTTTCATCTAAAAATTTTCGTTTTTTCGGTGGTAAAGTTTCCAATGCATTTGTATAGGCGTGTTTTCGTAATGATACAAATTTATACATGCTTGTAGTCCTTCTGAAGATTCACATATAAAAGGAGGAAGATTCTATTCGGTACAAAAAGGGTTAAAGAGTTGATGCAACCACTTTTGTTACTTTTTAACTTTCTTATTTGCTTTGTTATCTCACCAGAGATATTTATTTTTTCATTATTTTGTCTGGGTATATAGAAATGTTACTTTGATCCATATTAGTCTCACACCCGAGTATACTTTTTTTGAAGTAACCCAAAAGGTTTCAACCGACGCTTTAACTGATTCTTGCTAATTAGCTTTCAATAAAGCAGTATCACTTTTATATGTGCTAGCATAACAGCCACCATTGTAATCAAGGCTCGTGCATGAAATCGGCTTAACGGTCGAGCGGTGTTCAGTAAATAATGCAAATATATTTAAAACTTCTTAAATATATGCTCAAAAATTACGTTTGAGTAATCAGTATAAAAGTTTCATGTACATGTCTTTCAAACATATTCGTTCAACTCATTTTCGAGGGGTTGTGGGCTCGAATCCGGCCACCGAAGGCGAGGTATGTCCTTGTGCAAGACATGTGATGTCACTGCTCCACTCCACCCAGGTGTAATAATGGGTAGCAGTGGTGTAAAAGTCACTCGTGTGATAACATCCGGAATGAGTGTTCGAGAGTGATTCAAATAAGCTTGAAGCTTTCATC
Organism: Lucinisca nassula; assembly: GCA_963580285.1. NCBI lineage: Eukaryota > Metazoa > Mollusca > Bivalvia > Lucinida > Lucinidae > Lucinisca > Lucinisca nassula. The sequence continues at coordinate 33,448,500 of OY757011.1, forward strand.
GCAATCGAACAAAAACAAATTAGTATCAACTAAACATATTCGAATAATTTGTCAAGGAATCGAATTCGGTGGTGGATTTCGTGTCCTTTGTCTTACGGATTTGTGATTAATAACCTACTAAAATATCAAGAAGGCACTTGCTTAATAGACACATCCAAACACTACGTCAGTACTCAATAATACTATTTGCCGGGACTTACCGATGGTGGGCAAAGCACGTCTTTGGCCGTTTGTCGCCATTGTAAATGCAATGTTATTTTCTGTAAACTGGTATTTTGTTTGGAATCGTAATACCAAAATTGACATTTAAACTTTTAAAATAGACATGTCTTAGCTAATAATTATTGTTTCTAGAATATTTGAGGATGTTTTGGTGATAATTACCTGTTAAACTTAGCAGGTAACGAGGCAGGATGGTTTTAATTATTTGAAGTAAAAATGCACAAAACGAATGACTAAAAATACGGAAGATGCAGGAATGAAGTCAAGAATATATTTATCTACTCATTTAAAGTGTGATTCGATCGATTTTCTGTAACAGTAAACTAAAATATGCCCGTAATATTAAACCTATTTACAATGTGTTTATATGCAACCACGAAAGATCGTTATCAAAAGGAAAAGTTGTTTTGCGCATGCGCAGTGACAAGTAAACAAGGTCACGTGTCTAAACAATGGATCCATCTATAGCGCTTTCTAGACATACCATAATTATGCATTACGAGTTAACATTTTGTCGCTATTTATAAACATAACCCTTGACCAGTACCACAGGGAGTTTGAAGTTCGGTCAGAAATGCATGTATGAAAGGCCCAAATCGACTAGAAAATAAAGTAAGCCGAACTTCAGAAATGCATGTTAAACCTTTTTGTACCAAATGGAATCTTTCTCCTTATATATAGGAGGAGCCCATTTCCAAATTTAGGGGTGTCCGGTTGATTTTACTTCAAGATTTATTTAGAAAATGGCTTAACTTTTCGCAAACAGTGTAGGCTCTGATCAGACGCCGCGTTCTATCTGGGCCTGCACTGTTTGCCCTGGTACCCGTTTTGGGGTTTCCGGTACTAAATGGGTTAAAATGGCTCAAATCGACTATCCTAACTCGCCTTATTGGACAGTCGTTTGCGGCTCAAATCGGCTATTCTAAAAGGCGAGCAGAAGGCGAACCTTAAAGGACAGTCGTTTTGGGCCATCTGAACATGCACTTTTGACCGGCCTCGCCTTATAAGATTTGGGTGATTTTAACATGCCTTTCTGACCGAACTTCAAGCTTAAGCGTAATAGAATTCGTCAAAATTGAAATCGATGTTTTGCATTCGACAAGGAGCAACCACCAAATCAGCTGAAAAAAAAATGATTCATACTTACGCTGGATTCACACTTTCCAAGTGACTTGTAACAGTCCGCACTGTCACGTTTACCAGCTTCTGCCAAAGAAATAGCGGCAACCACCAGAAATAGCAGGAAATATACCTTAAACAGAGGAACATAATATACCGTATTCGACCTATTTACCGCACATGCTCCTATAAGCGCACACCCAAGCTTTTTTTCTGGAAAAAAATACACAAGCGCTCACTTTACAGTAACCTCCCAACAAATTCATAGTGAGTTTCGCTGCATCTTTGACCCGGGGAAATCATATGTATATGTGGTGAACCCCTATGCTGAAATTCAACTCTATAAAATAATCATATCGGAAGCTTTTTTTTTTTCATATTGAGTGTGCGCTTATTAGATAGATTTTTCACCACAATATTTTCATACAATTTTTGAAAAACTAAGCGTACGGTGCGGTAAATAGGTCGAATACGGTAGTTTTTCACACTGCAACTCCAACCTTCACTCATCTATCTTAGTAGACTATATTTACGTATTCTTGAGTTCAAAGCCTTACAGTATAGATCTGATTAGCAGAGGTATTAAAACGCATACGTCTGAGCCTCAATCTATACTGCAAGGCTTTGAACTCATCTTAGCATCAACCGCAGATGAGGGAAGACTTTTCCGCTGAGAATAGTTCTGGGAAAGAAAGCATGCTCCAGGGCATCACTATAGGCCTGGTACCTACGGTATTGCGTGTTGTTTCCTTTTTTAGTCCTTGTTTGAGATGAAACTGTCACAGGCATTAAGTATTTATCTTTATTGAGAGACACTATACCAGAGAGAAGTTAAAGAAGACTGCTCACGACAGGACTCAAGGGACGGCCACTCTAATTCACCGACGCGCCGGCAGGTCCATCGAGCTACTTACTGTCCTCTGTACCTTCTCAACCTTGTGAATGTGAGTTTTAAAATGGGGATGACAAATCCGTGATGCATACTCAAGTTGACGGCGAACCAAAGTTTGGTATGCAACATCCTTTATCTGCCTAGCTGCAAATCCAAATTACGCCTAAAGTTCTAGTTGTTTTGTATGTTATCTCTGAAACAGGCTGACCCCAGTCAAGATCATCAGCGATGGTGATACCAAGATATTTATGTGGATTGAGCCTGCTCCTAAGTGTACTGGTGTAGGGAATAATCAAAATCAATCTGCCTGACAAGAGGATATCGTGACACCCTCATTGAATGACATTAGGCCGTATTGAACATCATCTGCCAGTCGGCCTCCCACTGTGTTAGTCAGTCATCTTGTAACATAAGACAGTAGGCTGTTGAGTATATATTCCTATACAGGACAAGATTATCAGCAAACAAACGGACATATGACCTGATATTATCAAATAGATAATTAATGAATACCAAGACAAGGACCGGTCCAAGTACCGAACCTTGTGGGTTATATGCTGTAGGGTTTTGCAACAGATGCATGGAAGCGACACTATTGTGCATAATGTTCACAGTCAGCAAGAATGCTTTCAAAGGCTAACTGATTGTTTATGTTGCTAATTGACAAATGCTCTAGGTTTTAGCAACAGATGCATGTAAGCGACACTGGTTTATAATGTGAAGCATAATATTTTCACCATTTCATAGACCGGAGTGGTGTTTGCTTGTCGACAATCATCTGGTACATAGCCCTGAGCCAGTGATTCATTGAAGATAAATTCAAGCAGAAGAGAAATTTCAGTACTACATTCCTTACGCACCCTGATCGAGATGTCTTGTGTATGTTGAGGTTATCCAACAGTATGGCGACGCCATTTTGTTGTATCTGTCATGCCCCATTGACTTTCAAACTGAAGCCGAATATCATATTTTTACATTCAAGATCCTATCACGAAAACATGCCTATACAAATAAACTTTACCACAAAAAAAAAAAAAAAAAAAAAAAAAACACTAAAAATTTAAGATGAACAATTGTGATATTTTTCTTATTTTTGCTCAAGATTGAGTTAGTGTTTGAGTTTTACGTCCCACCAACAGCTAAGGTCATAAGGAGACGGAGCCTCGGTTTAAATACTCGCCCGAAAGCCTGGAGAAGCCCGGGATCGATCCTACGACCCTCAAAACATAGATTGTTGGTACACGTTAGAACCGCCTCATATTTGAGAGCATAAATAAGACAAAGTTTAACCCTGTAAACCCCTGTTTTACTTTATAAAAGTGTGGTTCAAGGGGGGGGGTGGGGTCGAAAATATATAGCCGCATTTTCGTGATGCTATTCTGACATTCAAATCGATTCAGAATATTAAGTTTTGACATAAAACGTCCTAGTTGACATACAGATTGAGACTGAATATCAAATTTCGACATTCAAAGTTTTTCGTGTTTGGTTTTGATGTTGAACGTCCCCGTCAACACTATATAGGTCATTTTGGAGACGTTGCTTCCAATTTTGTGGCACTTTTACCCGACACTGAGATGAAATGACATCTCAAGCCCTGTTGCCCAATGACACCAATAGGGATTATAAGCATGGACGGTCCGACTCGCACCACTTTGCCTGGGCAAACTAACATCCTCTAAGTGGTTTACGAGTACTCGTGTGCGGTCGGATTCAGCTCTGCTTTGAAGCATATTGCAGCCCATTTATTTCTTCAAGCCCCAATGGGCGTGGGGGGTGCAGCTGAATATTATTAATATTCAATATCCTATTAATATTAAAAACAGGCCGAATATCGATCTTTTGACATTCAAAATACTATTTTAAAAGACTTTCAAACCGATTGCAGAATATCATTATTAGAGAATTTGTCATACACATTTCTGTCTGAACAAGATAATTTGTTTCATGGACAAGAAAATAAGTTGTGCGAACAAGATCTTATGTTGTCCGAACAAGATATTAAGGTATAGCAACAGGATATTATGTTGTGCGCACAAGATATTATGTTGTGCGCACAAGATAATGCGCACAAGATATTATCTTGTGCAGACAACTTAATAAAACCAGCATGCCCATGCAAGATACAGAACCCGAGAAGGGATATGCTTTTATAAATTTTATCACGAAAACACTCCTATATAATTTTGATCACCTTGAACCCCCTTTATATAGTAAAACTGAGGTTTACGGTTCTAACGAGTACCCACAATCTATATTTTGAGCAGAAATAAGAAAACATCCCAATTTTTCACCATAAAATTTCGTTTTGTGACGATAAAGTTTATTTATATAGGCGAGTTTGCGTAATGCGTCTGCTCAACATAATATATTGTGCGCACAAGATAGCATCATGTGCGCACAAGATATTATATTATGTGAACAACAGAATATCTTGCCAACACAAGATAATATCTTGTCCGCACAACTTATCTTGTCCGCACAAAATAGTATCTCATTACGATAACACACCCGTGCGACATAGTGCATTTTTTTTTCACATCTCCAAAATAACATTTTTTTCTGATGAAAATCCGTGAATTTTTTCTTATAAATACTGCAAACATAGGTTGTGGGTGCTCGTTAGAACCGCCTCATTAAGGCGGTTCTAACGAGTACCCACAACCTATGTCTTTGAGTAAAAATAAGAAAAATAAGGTATACCCCCGTAAACCCCAGTTTTCTCTATACAAAGTGGGGTGTAAGGTGGTGTTCATTTCACGGACTTGTTCACGTGATATTGTTGGCACAACATGTTATCTTGTTTGCAAATCATATCTTGTTAGCATAACAAATTTTCTTGTTTATACAATATATTATTTTGTTCCCACAACATATGAGCCCCGCCAAGCGAATTTGTGTCTTCGAGCATTCCGTCATGACAAATTTAACTGCGCATGCCCAGCCATTCAGAGGGGCCAGGGATATGGCTTTCTGTCTGAAGATTCCTCTTGATACACTGCTTGTATGAGCGAGCAGCGAAGGTTCTGGCGAGACTGCGCGAATGCGCAGGCTCGCCTGAACCTTCGCTGCTCGCATAGGCGATAAGTACAAAAATCGCTTGACGGGGCCCATATCTTGTTAGCATAACATATTTTCTTGTTTATACAACATATTATTTTGTTCCCACAACATATTATATTGTTCGCATTACAAATTATCTTGTTCGCACAACATATTATCTTATTCTTCAGAACATATCTTGTCTGCACAACATAATACCTTGTTCGCACAACATAATATCTTTAAAAAAAAGAAAATGAATAAATAAATAGAATTAAGTAAATAAATAAATCATATCTAGAGCGAACAGCATATTGACGTTCAGAATCAATCGCCTAAAAGTAACATTGTATATACACAAAAGCTATTACACTGCTCATTTACACGTGACTTCTCTGACCAATAAAAGTGTAATCAAGAGTAAATTAAGCATAAAACACATCGCAATGAAATTAAAGGTCTCAAAATTACTGGAAAGTGTTTTTCAACATCATTACAAAAACACGCCTGTACAAAAACATTGTAAACTTTACCGCCGAAAAAAAAAAGAAAATTTTAAGATGAAAAAATGTTATATTTTTCTTAATTCTGCTAAAAATAGAGATTGTGGGTATTCGTTAGAACCGCCTCATCGAGGCGGTTTAAACTAGTACCCACAATCTATATTTTAGTGCAGAAATAAGAAAAATAAGGTCATCACGATAACACGCCTATATAATTTTGACCCCCTTGAACCCCACTTTTATATAGTAAAACTTGGGTTTCCGGGGGTATACCTTATTTTTCTTATTTCTGCTCTAAAATATAGATTGTGGGTACTCATTAGAACCGCTTCGATGAGGCGGTTCTAACGAGTGCCCACAATCTATACTTTGAGCAGAAATAAGAAAAATATTACAATTTTTCCTCATAAAATTTTCATTTTTTCGGCGATAAAGGTGGCAATGTATTTGTATAGGCGTGTTTGCGTAATGATACTCCTGTATACCCCAGTTTTACTGTTTTCGTGATGCTGAACATTATTTTATCATATGACGTCGCGTCTGAGAGTGTAATAACGCCATGTATTATTTTCGATAATCCACTAGTGGATTAAATATACAAATTAGCTAGATACGTCCAGTAACGTTACATGTACGGCGTCCTTAACGACGTCGCTTTTACTAACGGTGGAATATTGACATTTTTGTAAACAAACATGAATAAAATGCCTTCTAAATGTCATATGATAAACAGAAGCTTGCATTCGTGCTCATGCATTATTGAATTTATTAAACTCGTTGAGGAAAAGGGATAAAATGCTCGGCAAAGCCTCGCATTTTATCCCTTTTCATCAACTCGTTTAATAAATTCAATAATACATGAACACTCATGTAAGATCCTCTATATTCACCCTTGTGTGTTGGGGTTCCAAGAAGTGGCGTTGAAATACAGTGTAGACCTAGACTAAGCGCCGTCTGATCGTGAACTTAAATATTAGTTAAACGTTCAAGAGTTAAAGGGTATAAGTCCAATTGCAACTCACAAGAGACGATCGACCCTGCAGTGCTGTCAGTGTTTTTTATTGTCTCACATAATAAACGCATGCCTCAATGTTATTTGGGCCCCGTCAAGCGATTTTGGTACTTATCGCCTATGCGAGCAGCGAAGGTTCAGGCGAGACTGCGCATCCGCGCAGTCTCGCCAGAACATTCGCTGCTCGCTCATACAAGCAGTGAATCAAGAGGAACCTTCAGACAGAAAGCCATATCCCTTGCCCCTCTGAATGGCTGGGCATGCGCAGTTAAAATTTGTCATGACGGAATGCTCGAAGACACAAATTCGCTTGGCGGGGCTCATTTTAAAAAGGATTCAACCAATATCAATGAGTCCGGCCTCGAAAGCTCTGTCGCCATCACGAAATCACGCCTATATAATATTGACCCCCTTGAACCTCACTTTTATATAGTAAAACTGGGATTTACAGGGATTAACCTTATTTTTCTTATTTCTGCTCTAAAATTGTGATTGTGGGTACAAGTTAGAACCATCTCAATGAGGCGGTTCTAACGAGTACCCACAATGTATATTTTGAGCAGAAATAAGAAAAAATATCATAATTTTTCATCTAAAAATTATCATTTTTTCGGCGATAAAGGTTACAATGTATTTGTATATGCGTGTTTTCGTAATGGGATGCACATCTAACTGATGATCACGGTTGCGCACAAGATGCTCTTCGGTTTTTAGCTCACCTGAGCACTCCTGAGCACGAAATGCTCAAAGTGAGCTAATGTGATCGGTTTGTGTCCGTCGTCAGTCCGTCTGTCCGTCCATAATTTCTTTAAATGACATCTCCTCCTAGGCAAATGGCCGGATTTCAAAATCATTTCACATAAATGTTCCTCTGGTGACCCTCTACCAAAATTACTAAAAAGGTTCTGCTCCGCTGAACAAACTGGCTGCCAGAGCTAAAAATAGAAAAAAAAAAACAACTATAAACGACATCTCCTCCTAGGCCAATGTCCCGATTACAAAATAATTTCACAGAAATGTTCCTTGGGTGACCCTCTACCAAAATTGCTAAAATGGTTCCGCTCTGCTGAACGAAATGGCCGCCACATCTAAAAATAGAAAAACCTTAAAACGATATCTCCTCCTAAGCCAATGGCCGCACTTCAAAATCTTTTCACAGAAATGTTCCTCGGGTGACCCTCTACCAAAATTGCTAAAATGGTTCTGCATGGCTGAACAAAATGGCCACCAGAGCTAAAAATAGAAAAACCTTTAAATTACATCTCCTCCTAGGCCAATGGCCCGATTTTAAAATAATTTCAAAGAGAGGGTCCTTGTCTGACCCTCTACCAAAATTGCTAAAACGGTTTTGTTTTGCTGGACAAAATGGCCGCCAGAGCTAAAAATAGAAAAAAAACTTTTAAACAACATCTCCTCCTAGGCCATTGTCCCGATTTCAAAATAATTTCACAGAAATGTTCCTACCAAAATTGCTAAAATGTTTTTGCTCTGCTGAACAAAATGGCCACCAGATATAAAAATAGATGAACCTTTAAACGATATCTGCTGCTAAGCCAATGGCCCGATTTCAAAATCATTTTACAGAAATGTTCCTCGGGTGACCCTCTAACAAAATTGCTAAAATGGTTCTACTACGCTGAACAAAATGGCCACCAGAGCTAAAAATTGAAAAACCTTTAAACGACATCTCCTCCTAGGCCAATGGCCTGATTTCGAAATAATTTCACAGAGACAGTCCGTGGCTGACCCTCTACCAAAATTGCTAAAACGGTTCTGCTTTGCTGAACAAAATGGCTTCCATACTTTTGCAGAAATGTTCTTAGGGTGACCCTCATCCAAACTTGGGAAAATGGTTTTACTCCAATGAACAAAATGGCCACCAGAGTTAAAAATAGAAAAGACCTTTAGATGACAGCTTCTCCTAGGCCAGTGGCTAGATTTCGAAATAATCTTACTGAAATGTTCCTTGGGTGACCTTTTACCAAAGCTGCTAAAATGGTTTCCCTTGCTGAACACAATGGCTGTTGGATAATGTTGCGGCGATTTTCCCGATGATGGATTTGCAACAAAAGAAATGAACTTCGATTGTAAGTTCCGAAATACTAATTTATTTTTGTTTTCTTACGATACTGATCCCTTCACTGAATGGCGACGTTTTCAACTCTCTGGTAACTAACGTTAATTATGACGTTAACAGGACGTTACGTCAACGACGTAACGTCATACGCCAGCGACGTAACGTCCAATTAAACAGCTATTTATATCGATAAAGAAATGTCTTTCGATTTAAAATAATGTCTCCTATCCATTTTCCCCTCCTCAAAATACTATTCATTTTGATCAATTGCTTTAGTGCTGTGAAGAAATACATGTAATAATGAAATATAGCTAAGTACTTTAGTACATTAATAAGGTTTGTCTCCACTATGAATTAATTAGCCTTTATCTTAGTCTTAATTAGTTTATTCTCAGGAAATAAAAGTCAATGATTCTAATGTCCATATTAATCTGACATTGTAACCTCCTTTTCTAGTAGACAGAGCCTCGTCACTGGCCGCACTATAGTACCCTGTCCAACTTGAATCTTGGCGACGCGAACCCGTCCGTCCTGCCCCGGGTAGACCTCCAGAACTCTACCTAGTGGCCAGTTTCCTCTTGACGTATCCGGAGAGATCACTAAAACGACATCACCGATCTTGATATCACGACTCTCACTGTTCCATTTCTTCCGTACACCGAGTAATGGAAGCCATTCCCGTAGCCACCTTTTCCAGAAATGCCGGACCAACTCTTGGATCCGGCGCCATCTCTTCCTCAGATTAAATGGGGTATCGTCAACGGATGATGGAGCGAACTGACCCCCAATTTGCCCATGCAGAAAATGATTTGGGGCCAGTGGCACGTCGTCTTCAGGATTCGCTGATTGGTACGTTAAAGGCCGAGAGTTAATCAGTCCCTCAGCGCCGATAACCGCCGTCATAAGCTCTTCGTCCGTTATGTCGGCATTGCCGAGGATAGCTTTTATTGCCTTCTTCGCAGACTTTATCATCGACTCGTGCACTCCACCGAAATGTGGAGCGCATGGAGGGTTGAAGTACCATTTTATGCCTCTGTTTGCTGCTGATTCTTTTATTTTCTCTTTATCTATCGCCGATAGCAATACTTTAAGTTCTGTATCAGCGCCTTTGAAATTTGTCCCATTATCGGAGTACATAGCCTCGGGAAGGCCCCTACGGCTTGCCATTCTGTAAAAGGCGTTTAAGAAGGAATCTGTATCGAGGCCAAATGCAACTTCTAGATGTACTGCCCTAGTGCTCATACAGGTGAACAAGCACAAATAACGTTTCTGTCGACGTTTTCCTCGACCCTGCACTGTTATAAATGGCCCTCCAAAGTCAACCGCTGTCCTTGCAAATGCCCTCAGTGATGCCTCTAGCCGCGATAGTGGTAATGGAGCCATGATTTGTTGACATGGTTTTGCTTTCCTTCGTCTGCATTCGGCGCATTCCTTTTCCCACTCTCGTATCACTTCCCTGCCAGAGATAACCCAGTAACGTGCTGATAGTGCTGCTAAAGTTTGATTGGTCCCGGATGCATGGTTCCCTTTCTCATGAAATTCTTTCACTATCAGCCTTGTTACCCAGCTTTTACGTGGAAGGATAACTGGGTGGCGAACATCATACGATAAGAACATCGCATGTTTCAAGCGTCCATTCGAACGCATCAGTCCATCTTCGTCAATCCTCGGTTGTAGCCCTATTAGTTTACTGCTTGAAGGCAATGGGTGCCCGCGCGATAATGCTTGCCATTCCTCTCGAAATTCTGAACTTTGTGTCTGCCTGATAAGCTGTATCTCTGCCTTCTTTAGTTCATCAGCCTGTAACTCTCCCGATGTTCTCTCTATCTTATGTTTCTGACAGTTCCCCAAAAAGCGATTAATCCAAGACTGGATTCTTCTTAATTTAAGCCAGCTTGAATAGTTATTTGGATTGAGTAGAGCTCTGTCTTCAGTCGCACTCACAGCCATGTATGCAGATAAAGTCATCTCCCGACACCTACTGTCCAAAGAAGATCTCTTGATTTCCACGTCACCTGAGGGTTTTTCAAAAGCTTTATTCATAGGCCAGGTATTCTCTACCTGTCTGAGAAAATCTGGCCCTCTCCACCATGTACTACTTTTTACTAGATGCGCTGCCTTCATGCCTCTACTTAGCAAATCTGCAGGATTCAAGTTTGTCGGTACGTATCGCCATTGGCCTGGGTTCGTGTTGCTCTGTATTTCGCCCACCCTATTTGCTACGAAAGGCTTAAACTCCCTGCTCCGTCCTCGTATCCACCATAATACGTTAACACTATCAGACCAGAAGGTAGCTTGGCTCAACGGTATTTGAAGCACCCTCGAGATTCTCCCGGTAAGCCTTACACCTACAACTGCTGCCATCAATTCCAGCCGGGGGATGCTTGTCGACAATGTTGGTGCAACACGTGTTTTTGCGGCGACAATGTTGCTTGAAATGGTACCATCTTTTTGTATACATCTCGCATAAACAACTGCTCCATATGCGTCTTCTGAAGAATCTACAAAGGTATGAAGCGACATGGTGTCAGAAGATTCTGTTTGTTCTCCTAGACATCTCGATATTTTTAGCTGCTTTAGATCACCAAGTTCGCCGAACCATGCACGTGCAGAGTAAATCATTGGTTCTGGCAGTTCTTCGTCCCATTCCAAACCGGCGGTCCACATGTCTTGGAGAAGCATTTTTGCTCTGATAGTAAACGGTGCTAGAAAGCCGATTGGATCGAACAACGTAGCAATTGTTTTAAGAAAATTGCGTTTTGTATACATCATGGTGTTTTCGGGTGGGTTCTCTCTGAACACAAACACATCACGGTCTGCATGCCACCATACTCCTAGGGTTTTGGCACATGGAATCTGTTCTCGATCTAAGTCCACTTCCGCTTTCCGATCCTGTAGTGGAATCTGTGCTAGCACGCCTGGTGAATTGGAAAGCCATTTTCTCGCATGCATGCCAGCTTTTGATAGCAGCTGAGAAAGTTGGTTGTAAAGTTCGATTCCCATTTCATCATTCAGAACAGAGTCCATCGAATCATCCATGTATGTTGACTGAAGGATTGTTTCCGATCCTATGGGGAAATCACCCTGGTACATCTTGGCATGCTGCTGTAACACAAACTGTGCCTGGAACGGTGATGAGTTGACCCCAAACACGACCCGGTCGAACTCAAAGACGTCTGGGTTACTTTTATTGCTGGTTCCCCTCAATAGAAACCTGTGATATAATTTGTCCTCTTGTTTTATACCGATCCGGAGGTACATCTCTGCAATGTCGCAGATCAGAGCCACCGGAGAGCGTCGGAAACGCAAAAGTACATCAAATAGGTCCCTCTGTAATTTTGGTCCTTGGTGTATTGCATCATTTAGAGATACGTTACTGCATTTCGCCGATGCACCAAACACTATTCTAGTCTTTGTTGTATCTTTGTCTGGCCTTAGGACTGGAAAGTGTGGCAGATACCACATTGATTGTGAGTGCTCGTGTTCCGGAACTTTTCTTATGTAGCCTTTTCTAATATAATCCTCGATTATTGCAGCGTACATTTTAGCGATGTCTGGTGACCTCATTAGTCTCTTCTCAGTATTTTCCAATCTTCGAAGCGCCATTGTATAATTGTCAGGTAATTCTGGTGTTCTTTCTTTCCATGGAATGGCGACCCGATACATTTGATTTTTATATGTCATTGATTGTTGCACTTTCTTCAACGCGGACTGTTCTTCTATTCTCACTATTGGTGTTTCTGCAAACGACGACGTATCTTCTATTTCCCAGAACCTTTTGAGATTTTCATTCAGCCTCTCTATTTCTGATATGTCCCTCGTAAAATATGTGGTTGAGAAACTTGTCTGCAATATTGGTCTACTAGCTATTCCCGGGTTTCCAATACAGGTCCACCCAAGCGGCGTAAGCCTTGCTATCGGTTCCCCTGGCCGGCCTCTTATCTCTTTGATTGCATACAGAAGATCTGCACAGTCAATGCCGATTAGAACATCTACTATGGGTCTTTTGGCTGTTCGTGGGAATTCAATTCTCTCTAGGTGATTCCAGTGCCTCTTGTACCTGTTCCAGTCAATAACTGTCAAGTTTCCGGTGACCCTGTTCGTTGTGTATGCAGTGATACTCATGCTTACATTGCCGTCAACGCTCTCCAAGCCGATGTTTACTGGTCTTGTCTCAAATGTTTCGATCTGGCCATTTAAAACGTTAACGGTCACCTTTTCTGTTTTTCCTCGTAGCCCCAGCTCCGCAGCTACATCTCCATTGACATATGTTTTCGTGCTGGCATCGTCTAATAAGGCATTTACCTGCAATGAACGATTGCCATTCCTCACAATGACTGGAACGGTCCGTAAAGCAACGAAGTCCGGCCTGTAATCGGTCTGTGCTAGCATAGTTGTCTGCGGTATTTGCCCTTTCCCCTCCGTGCCAGAATTGACAGCGTCTTTGTTTAAACTATCAGAATGCGAAGGTCTTGCTTCCGATTCAGCAACCTGTTTTGGTATGGTATTGCTGCTTGTTTGCAGCATTCGTTCAGCTTCAGGTCGATAACTCTGTATGTGCAGCAGCCTATGGTGAAGCTCTCGGCAGCGATCTTTGCTGCATTGGGGGCTTCTTGGACATAATTTCCCGGAATGTCCCCCTGCCAAACAACGAAAACAAAGCTGAAACTGTTTTGCGACATCCCATCTTTCTGCAACAGTCTTCTGTATAAAGTTTTGGCATTTCCAAACACCATGTCGGGCTCCACAAAGTCGACAGGGTGAATACTGCATGCTACGATTCTGCATTTTGTCCCCGAGAATGTCCGTTGATTCTTATAGTTTACGACTGGTCGCATTGACTGACTATCCCTAGATCTGCAGGCTACACCGTGAACGGTCTCGGCGGCCATTGTTTGAAATTCAGACTCCTGAATCACCCAAGTTCTTAAGGTTAGTACCGAGTCTAATAGCCTATTTTCAAATATCCACCTATTATAGCACGCCAGCATTGATTCCGGTAATTTTCTCTGTAATTTTGTGTACAGGGAGCCATCCCCAAGTTCGTGGTGCTGCCCTGCCTCTTTCAGATTTATTATCGCTATGTCCAATAAGTCAGCGAACTGTTCTAGATCTCGAGCATTTCCGTGTCTTATTTGGCGGAACTGTTCTAGTTCTTCAAGGTAAATGGCGATTTGGCGACGCTTACCTCCATATTTTCGATCCAAACGTTCTTTTGCCGCTTCATATGCACTGGCTGAATGTCCCAGATTTTCAATAGCTCTCAGTGCTTCTCCCGATAGATATTGGCGTAGTTGCAACAACTTGTATTCGCCTGTCGCTGGAGCGCTGTCAATGCACGCCAGAAAAGCAGCTTTCCAGCTTTGGTAGGTTCGCTTGTCTCCCGTAAAAACTGGTATTTGAACACGTTTAAGCTGGCGCCATAGATCCTGTCCGATAGAGGGAGCATCGTAGCCGGCAGACTGTCCCGACATTGCTGCTCGGGTGCGTGTTTCAAATGACGCAGTATTAACTTTCATATCTCTTTCATTGTCTCTTTGATACAAAGTAGGGCCTGTTTTGTGTTCCTCAGAATTATGTTGACATGCCTGCGCAATGTTCGGCCATTTCGCACTGTGCGTGTTTGTACATGTATCAATAGGGGAACTGCCATATCGCTCATTGTTAATTGTCACTGGCATACTTTCCTTTGACAATGTTACCTTGGAAAATGTTTGTGACTGCACTGATGGTATGGTTTGTCTTGTCTCTAAATAGCTGTCGGTGAGATTCATCCTCTGTTGAAGATCAATTGAAAGTATATCAGACGTTAGACTTGAGTTGTCCTCCCGCGAATCCATGTATTCCCTTGCCCTGTCGTTTGCAGTGTTGTAATCTTCTTCTATCTTTTCCATTTCACAAATCATATTCTTGCATTTTAGAAATTCCTTGTTTTTCATGTAAAAGTCTGAAAAGTTTGATAATACCTCCATGACAATTTCCATACAAATATCCAGTTTCTTCCATGCTTGTTTAACTTCATTGCGACTCGGCAAGTCCTGTTCTTCTAAAAGCAACAACAGTTTGTTCAGCGAACGGGTAAAGTTTGATTTCATTCTGCACTTATCCTTCTTATATTCTGCCTCTAACATAACGACGTCGACGTGGTTGTCGCTACCCTCCATATTGTTCCGATTTTCCGATGACGCTATTCAGGTTTATTCTATTTCTGTTGATTTCCCGATAATTCTAACCTCGCTCTGCTACGAAATTTTGTTGCGGCGATTTTCCCGATGATGGATTTGCAACAAAAGAAATGAACTTCGATTGTAAGTTCCGAAATACTAATTTATTTTTGTTTTCTTACGATACTGATCCCTTCACTGAATGGCGACGTTTTCAACTCTCTGGTAACTAACGTTAATTATGACGTTAACAGGACGTTACGTCAACGACGTAACGTCATACGCCAGCGACGTAACGTCCAATTAAACAGCTATTTATATCGATAAAGAAATGTCTTTCGATTTAAAATAATGTCTCCTATCCAGATAATATTATTTTAGGGCTAGCCTGCCCAGGCAAGGTGGTGCAATTTGGACCATCTATGCACATGAACTATATTGGTTTCAGAGGGGTGGCAGGGCTTGAGATGTCTTCTCAGTGTTGGGTAAAATTCCAACAAAATTGGATACACCATCTTCAAAATGACATAAATAGTGTTGACTGGGATGTCATATCTCAATTTAAACAAAAAGGGCATGAGGACGAGTCTGATCTGGATCCACACTGTTTGCAATAATGACTTTAAAGTAACCAGCCAACACAAAGCAGAAGATAATTCTGAAGGGTTAAACAGAAACATCTTAATCACTCTTTGAAATTGTACATTTATATATAAACAACAAGGTTTTAGACCTGTCAAAATATCAACAGGCAGTTGAAGATAGACTATTATTCATAGCTCTGTCACTGCTTGCATAATATGGTATGAATCAGTAGGAATCAAAACAAACTGTGAAGTGACTAATATTGTTATGCCAGACGGTATACATTTTAAATTGTGCAGTGACTCTGGCTCTCATTGTATAATAGAAGTCACTTAGAGGTTAGGACCCAGGTGTTTGACCAAGCTGCAAACGTGGGCTAGATAACTACTAGGCTCTTGAAAATAATATAGGTGGCTTAAGGATCTGCGCTGCAGTATACAGAATCAGCACCAAAAACTGTTTATTTTGGATGGATGAACTAAAGATTTGACTGATTGATTGTTTTGGGTTTAATGACACGTCAACCCTTGTGGGTCATTTTGTGTCCTCTCAGAGAAACGGAGAAAAGAGGTAGGAGAGATAGTAGAGGATATGAAAGTGAGAGAAAGAGGAGAAGAGGTAAATGAATGGAAGGAAGTGTATGTAGAAACAGAAGAAATAACATCCCCCCTCTACCCATACTTGCAGCAAGGACAGTAGGCCTTGTCCAACTGTAAGCCAATATCAGTTGGGCACAACACAGATGCAAAATACACTTATAGAGATTTAATTACAGTATTAATAAATGAATTCTGAGCCAAGGCACAGAAACGAATCAAGCCGGCATATAGTCTTGGCATGCCTAAATAGTGTTGACATGGATGTAAAGCTCAACACAAACAAACAAATTAACCCTTGCCCTGCTGAGCCAGGATATGCCTTATCTTTCAAAAAATGTAGATTGTGATCAGAGGGCTTCTTGGCTTCTAAAGAAGTCATCTGCTCAAGATTTACACTTACATTCAGTTAGTGAATTTATAGGAATAAATTACATCATTTTAACCCAGTTTGTGCCGAAAACTTAGAATGGGATACTGGCAACCCGGGATTGGCAAACAGTGAAGGCCCAGATCAGGTGCTGCAGAACTTGACGTCTGATCTGGGCCTGTATTATTTGTAAAAGGTTCTGCCATTTTCCATATTAGGGATTGAGGTTGACAAAACAGTGTAGACCTAGAACAGATGCCACAGAATATGGCCTCTGTCTGATCAATGTCTACTATGTTACTTACAGTACAGAAAATTTTGAGTCAGATACTGCAGAATGTGGCGTCCAATCGGTATTTACACATTTTGCTTATAGTACAGAAATGTACAAGTAATAAACGAAATGTAAACAGTCTATACTGCAATTCAGGATCATTTTTCTAGCCTACATTCCGACACAATTGGCCCACCAGTGCTGTCAGTGCTTTGAAATATGCTATTGTTTCCCAAAATAAAACTGACTTCATAACGAGCTTATGTGTTTATGCTCGAAAATCTAATGTCATTATTTCCAAAAACAAAGCTTAACGTCATTTATATTCAAATACAAAAACTCCAGTGCAAACTAATACAATTTCATGTTATCAGAAAATTAGTGTTAGAAGCTTCTATGGTGAAATGGTTAAACTACTTGACTAATAAACCAAGTTTCATGGGTTCAGTCCCATGCTTATCCACACTAGAGGCGTTTTTGATGCCGAGAATCCACATCCTTTGAACACAGTGACTGAATTTAAGAAAAATTTTACAAAATGTCCACCTAAGTTCTTTAATGGTTCTGCTACATTGAACAAAAAACACATAGACAAAAATAAAAACATCATCAAAAAATAATACAACTTGACTCAGGTGAGCGAATTAGGTCCATCATGGACCTCTTGTTTATATTAGTTTTTTATTATTATTTATTTTTTATTTATTTATCTTTTTTTAATACGCTCGCGAACGAGATATTATGTTGTCCGAACAAGATTATATCTGTTTTTTTTTTGGTTTGGGTTTTACGGCCCTTTCAAGATTATTTCACTCATATCGAGCCGATCGTTAATCAGAGGTGGGCGAAAACCGGAGTACCCGGAGAAAAACCACCTGACCTTCCGTTGCAGAACTTGGCGTCTCACACGTGGCCCGAGCGAGGCTCGAACCTACGGCGGTGAGAGACCTAATGACTAAGAGTCAGCGCTCTTATCCACTAGGCCACGGAGGCCCGTGATTATATCTGGTTAGCACAACATGTTGAAAATCAAATCAGCATGTTCCTTCCCGGGTGAAAATTTTAGATTAAAAATTGTGATATTTTTCTTATTTCTGCTCAAAATATAGATTGTGGGTACTCGTTAGAACCGCCTCATTGATTAAGGCAGTTGTAACGAGTAGACACAAGCTATATTTTAGAGCAGAAATAAGAAAAATAAGGTTCACCCCTGCAAATCCCAGTTTTACTATATAAAAGTGGGGTTTGAGTGGTCAAAGTTATAAAGGCATATTTTCGTGATGGAATCCATACTCAAGAAAGATTCTAATACACCTAACAAATGTTATAGATATATGTAAGAACCACCGGGGCGATTGTAACTACTACAGTAGAGCTTCGATGGCTCGAACACCGATTGCTCGTTTACTATGGCTGAGTCGAACCCGTTCTTGAGTCCCTAAGGAATTTCTCTGCATAAGAAATAGGGAGGGTAAAATTTAGGATATTTTCGTTTTTATCTTGCAAATGTATGCTGTGTGTACTCATTAGAATCGCCTCGATGAGGCGATTCTAATGAGTACACACAACATACATTTTCTGTATTAAATACCGTTCTGTATTAAATACGGCATATGCCGTTATGCCTCCTGGCAGTAACCCTCAGTGGCTCGAACTACCCCTGTCTCGAACAGATTTCCATGGTCCCAAATGTGTTCGAGCCATTGAAGTTCGACTGTAACAATAAAGAGTTATTAAGGGGAACGACCATCTATCATGTTGGAAATGTCTACACATATCAAGAAAGATTCTTGTAATCTAATACACCTAACATATGTTATAGATATATGTAAGAACCACCGAGGCGATTGTAACTACTATCTATAAAGAGTTATTAAGGGGAACGGTCATCTATCATGTTGGAAATGTCTACACATATCAAGAAAGATTCTTGTAATCTAATACACCTAACATATGTCATAGATATTTGTAAGAACCACCGAGGCGATTGTAACTACTATTTATAATGAGCTATTAAGGGGAACGGTCATCTATCAGGTAGGAAATTTCTACACATATCGAATCCATACTCAAGAAAGATTCTTACAATCTAATACACCTAAAATATGTTATAGATATTTGTAAGAATCGCCACAACGACGCGATTCTAACAACTATCTAAAATATTTGTTTCTTTGAGTAATTAAGGAAACAGGCCCTTTTTTGTCAATAATCCTCCATATGGGATTCTTTGTAACGGCAAATTCGTTATAACGGCAAGGTTATGAAATATTTTGTCAATCATACTGAGTCTCCTTATGGGATTCTTTATAGCGGCAAATTCTTTATAACGGCAAAGTGTTAGGAAATATTTTTGCCAATCATACTCAATGGAAGTGAAAGACTCCCAAAATAACAAATTCTTTTAAATACTATTTTAAGAAAGATAAAACAGAAGTCCCTAAATATTATTATTCCAAAAACAGAAAAGCCCAATTTCTCCATACTCGATTACGGACGAACTGTAGCTCACTGAACCTGGATCTCTTTTTAAAAGGAATTTCTGACTCACCCATGTGTATATGCGGCAGCATAGAGAACTCACAACACTTCTTTTTCCACTGTCTCCTCTACCAGCAGCATCGGAATTTACTCCATAATCTGATTTCCACCTATCATAATCCTACTCTCGATTTTTCTTTTATATGGAGATTCCTCTTTGTCATATGAGTCAAACGCGCTAATTTTCGAAAACATCCATCGGTTCATTTTAAACACCAAACGCTTTGCATGAGATGTTTATTACTACCGTTAGGGTCATGCGATTGTTATATTACAATTATTCGGTTGCCAAATGATTCTGTATTCCATGTCGAGTGCCAGGCCCCGACCTCCATCCCTACCCAGCCCCAAAACCCCGCTCCAAACCCCCTATCCGCTGTCCTTCGATTATTTTTTCTTATCCCTCTTTTTTCAAACCCCCACACCCTTTCACAAAACCGCTTTATACAAAATTAATCTTCTTTAGTATCATAACTTATACCAATATCCCCCCCCCTCCCCACACTTTTTGTTTTTTCTTCACCCAATTATGATTATCCAATTCTCATTATGTTGTTAATATCACTACATGATATCACTTGTTTCAATATACTTCGTTTGTAGATCGCCATTATGTTCACATGTCGGTTGTTACTGGGAGAAGAACTGTATAAGTACGTGTGCTTTCGTTCTAATCCCAAATTGTACAATAACTTGTCACATGTTGTAATGATGTTATTGCTATAGTAATAAAATATGTTTAAACCAAATATTTTGTCAATCATACACCTTATAGGATTCTCTATGGCGGCATATTCGTTATAATAGTTAAGAAATATTGTGTCAATCATATTCCATATGAGATTCTTTATAACGGCAAATTCTTTATAACGGCAAGGTTAGGAAATATTTTGTCAATCATAGTCCTTATTAGATTCTTTATAACGGCAAATTCGTTATAACGGTAAGGTTAGAAAATATTTTGCCAATCATACTCATTATGGGATTCTCTATGACGGCAAATTCGTTATAACGGCAAGAGTAGGAAATATTTTGTCAATCATAGACCTTATGAGGTTCTTTATAACGGCAAATTCGTTATAACGGTAATGTTAGGAAATATTTTGCCAATCATACTCATTATGGGATTCTCTATGACTGCAAATTCGTTATAACGGCAAGGTTAGGAAATATTTTGTCAATCATAGTCCTTATGAGTTTCTTTATAACGGCAATTCGATATAACGGCAAGGTTAGGAAATATTTTTGTCAATCAAACTGAGTCTCCTTATGGGATTCTTTATAGCGGCAAATTCTTTATAACGGCAAAATGATTGGAAATATTTTTGCCAATCATACTCAATATTGGATTCTTTATAACGGCAAATTCTTTACGACGACAAAATGTTAGGAAATATTTTTTGTCAATCATACTCCTTATGTGATTCTTTGTAACTGCAAATTCTTTATAACGACAATGTTAGGGATCAGTTTTGTCTGTCAGACTCCTTACAGGATTCTTTTTAGTGGCAAATGCTTTATAACGACAATGTTAGGGAACATATTTGTCAATAATACTCCTTATGGGATTCTTTAGAACGGCAAATTCTTTATAAAGGGGAAATGTTAGGAACAAATAATGTCTTGTTCTTGATATCAATCAGAACTGTGGTTTTTTACAGTGTAAAAAGCAATGTAATAACAGTTGCCTCTGGTCGTTTGCTGGAAATGGCCCTGAACGGGACCCAGACTTTTCGCTTAACCCTTAAAACAAAAAGTACATATCCTAATCAGACGCCGTCTAATCTGGGTCTTCATTGTTTGCAAAACCCAATACACATTACGATAAAATATCCGTGTGACATAGTGCATTTTTCGCATCTCCAAAATGGCTACTTTTCTGATGAAAATCTGTGATATTTGTGTTATTTTTACTTCAGACATAGGTTATGGGTGGTCGTCAGAACCGCCTCGTTGAGGCGGTTCTAACGAATACCCGCAACCTATGTCTATGAGCAGAAATAATGAAAATAATATATACTCCCTAAACCCCAGTTTTCTCTATATAAAGTGGGGTGTAAGGGGTGTTCATTTCACGGACTTGTTGGCGTGATGGCCTCTAAACTGGCAGTGTTAAAAAAGGCGAGGCCATTTTCTATAAAAAGCCGTTATCAGTGAGTCACGTGGACATAAATAGCGAAAAACTCTGTGCTCAGTAACTTTTGGTGGACTGACAAACAGTCGACCCAAGAAGTAATAATGACAGAAAAAAAACAATATATGACCTACCTTAGGGTCTTGCATCTTGACGAAACTGAAAGATTTGCACAAGAATAACTTAATATATAGTTGATGGGTCACAAAAAATGAAATTATTGAGCATGCTTCATGTCGAAAAAAATGAGCCGAGTCAATCAAAAGTTTCTCTTCGGTATATCAGTCCCCTTGCCCAACCAGTTATAATAGAACAATCTCGGTCTGCTGAAGGAACATTGAGTCAAGCCCACAACGAATACTCTGTTACGACTCCTTGGAACGCAGTCTATCTCAGTCATCGCTGAGTTCTCGTGTTCGAAGATACCTTTTCGCTTGTCCCAGAATAACTGAGCATGCGCATTGATTAACGTGTTACCAATGCAGTCATCCATCATTTCCACCTGTAAATATCAAGCACTCAATGTACAAAGCAAGATGCACTTTTTAAAACTTTAATGTTATAGCAATGTTCGTTGAGCCATTGAGTGCATAAATCAGCTTGCCTGTCTGAGACATTAATATTTGCCCAGTGAATAGATTGAGATCCATTTGGGTACACTGGGAGCATAAGCAACGAATCCGCACCAAAGGGCCTCTCTCTCTGTGTGTGTGTGTGTGTGTGTGTGTGTGTGTGTGTGTGTGTGTGTGTGTGTGTGTGTGTGTGTGTGTGTGTGTGTGCGTGCGTGCGTGTGTGTGTGTGTATGTGTTTTACGTCCAACCAACAAATAAATCTTGTCGATTTGAAGATTGGAGAAGCCAAACATACATTACTGATTTATCAAGCCAGTAGCTTAAGGACATTTCTTGTCACACATAGCATGATGATGCAACCTGAAAAATCCAGTGTCTAGAAAATCATCACGTTAACAAAATAGAAGTGAAGGCAATGATCGGGAATCGATACAATTAACCCACATCTCCCATCATTGACACTAAAGGGAAAGAAACACAAACATGAAAAAACTAGACTCTACTGGAAACATCAATAGCGGAAAGCGGTCCTCGCCCTTGTTTCATCTCTGTGGTTGTTTGATTTTTTGCGTTCTTGGAGATGTTGCACTGATGAGTTAGAAGGCCTTTATGCGGACTGAACAAATTGTTTGTCTAAATCGCGACGGAAAAAAGGGCCGAGGATTGCAGCTGCTAAAAATCGATTTAAGCCACCCCCACCCCACCCCACCACACACACACACACACATTGGAATTCGTTTCACGGACCGTTCCAAGGCGGTTCTTCTGTCGCGGTTTATTTTTGTTATGGTTTGTATTTTGAGTGTGTGTATGGCTTATATTATTTTGTTTTGGATAGTCAGTTGGACATTGTGTGGGAAAGTAAATGTCCTTTTGGCTTTCCGCTATGCATGTTTATATTGGAGTCTAGTTATTTCATGTTTGTGTTTCTTTCCCTTTGGTGTCCCTGATGGGAGCTGTGGGTAATTGCATCGATGCACGGTCATTGCCTTCACTTCTATATTTTAATTGGGCCCCGTCGAGCGATTTTGGTACTTATCGCCTATGCGAGCAGCGAAGGTTCAGGCGAGCCTGCGCATCCGCGCAGTCTCGCCAGAACCATCGCTGCTTGCTAATACAAGCAGTGAATCAAGAGGAACCTTCAGACAGAAAGCCATATCCCTGGCCCTTCTGAATGGCTGGGCATGCACAGTTAAAATTTGTCATGACGGAATGCTCGAAGATACAAATTCGCTTGGCGGGACTCAATTAGAATAACGCTTGCACATATTTTTTATGAAACCTGACACAGATATGAAGAAGAAAAAAATAAAAATCGGCAAGCAAAAACATAATATGTAATATAATCTGCATTGGATTACATGGTAGTCTCCATTTTAGTATATTCAACTATTTTCACGGAAAAAAAAAAAGAAGAAAAAAATCTAACAAAACCATAATTGAGCCCCGCCAAGCCAATTTGTGTCTTCGAGCATTCCGTCATGAGAAATTTTAACTGCGCATGCCCAGCCATTCAGAGGGGTTAGGGATATGGCGTTCTGTCTGCAGGTTGCTCTTGATTCACTGCTTGTATGAGCGAGCAGCGAAGGTTCTGGCGAGACTGCGCGGATGCGCAGGCTCGCCTGAACCTTCGCTGCTCGCATAGGCGATAAGTACCAAAATCGCTTGACGGGGCCCATATATAAATTCAAAGTCTTCACTTTTTTCTTTCCATCAAAAGGTATAAATGAAACGGTTTTGCGGTTTGCTATCACTGAAATTATCTACAAAATCCATAGAAATAATGTAATCTAACGCCTATTGTATTGTATGACCGATGCAAACGGCATTGGTTGGTACCCGTGAGAATTACCCGGATGAAAGGGATATGACGTCATCCCATCTTTTGTGATAAGCGCCATTGGTCCGTTACAGTGTATTTTAGGGTGATGACACAAGACGAAATCGCGATTGACAATGAAGTGCCATGTTTGTGAATCTGAAACAAATGTATGAGGACACAATTGAAAATAAAGGACTATGGAATACCTTGTTTGTAACTCAAGATAAAAAATGTTCGAGAAAATTTGTTTTGCAATAATGTCGAGTACTAAATTAGTTCTAACATAGAGTGCAACTAGTCTCTTTGTTACTTACTACCTTTGATAGAAAAAGAACTTTCAAATCTATATGATCTGGTGCATTTTCTTTTACTTGTAAGCCAATTTTCATTTTTTTTCTTGCTGCGATTAGTTTAATGCTAATTTCATTTCAAAATATTTTGCCTACCATAAACAAAATAATAAATTATACTCGAGGACGCTTTATCTGGAGTCTTAACCAAGGCAATTTAAGTTCACGGTGATATAATTTTGACGGCAGCACAGATTTCCAGGTACATGTAGATACAGTAAAATTCCTATATTAAGACCACCTTTGGGACTGTTCAAAAGTGGTCTTAAAGACCATTTTTGAACAGTCCCAAAGGCTGTCCCTCGCTAGAGGACACAGTGGCCAGTAAAGATAAAGAAATATAAAGTGCAACCTTTAAAATAAGCTTCTAAAAGCAGATTTAGTCCTAATTTTAGGTGGTCTTAATAGCGGAAGTTTACTGTATATTACTGCTGTGACTATACCGTATCAAAATCATCAATAATGAAATACCATAATGGTCTACACGATAAACAAACAAAACTTGTCTGAATCTGCACGATGAACCATATTTTTTTTTAAGTCAACAATCTCGATTGTCTCGAATTTCTTTGGAATGTCAAGGCCATTTGGAGACAGTTAGGTTCCGGGATTATGCTATTTTAGTAAATTATTAACATGTCTGCTTTTTAAAGATAAAATGGCAGGAAATTAAACCCGTTCTCCGCTTCGATTGCAAAAACCTCAGACAAAGTCAATGGACTTTAGTGCAAAAATTTGCCAAGAAACCAAATTTCCGCAAGATAAGAGAAAACTCGAAAAACCTGAACATGTTAGAGCATTTTACGGTCACAAATATTATATAAATATTGTATTGTGCAAATATTGTATATTGTGTGCTCGGAGGGGGATGTGCTGTGTTTGCCGGGTCTTGCCAATCATCCGTTTCGGTTTCAGAACTTTGGGATTGAGACACACTGAAGAAGATTAAATATCAGAAATGCCTCTGTGTCACTAAATTTTGTATAGTTACGCCTTAATCAATAATAAAATTGTCATTTGGCAGTTTGCGTATGTCCACCATCTTGTTAGAAAGTTCAGGGTGAACAGAAAACTCTACATGGTTTCACGTAGACTACTGTAAAAATGCTGGTTCCAGACATATAATGGGCACAGAAGTAAACAAATAGGATCGTGGTAATGTTAAATTGGCTAGTGGAGAAAATATATATCGTTCTTAACCTTTAAAGTGTCGAAAAAAATCGCGTTCATATGCTTCTATTGTTTATAATTAGAAAATTAGGTTTGACATTCCGCGTGAATACACCACCTAGTAAACGATTCACGTGAATTGTCAAGGCATTTAGTTACTAAAACAAAGGTAAAACTTCGGTGAAGTTGATGTCGCACCCACCTGTCACCGGCTCCACCCATAAATAATGTTAATTTCAGGTAGAAGAAGTAAATAGTCTGGTGGCGACTATTTTGGGAGACCGGAATGTTAATGACTTCATTGTTTTTGGATTCTTTGGTACTCTGGGAATGACAGAACGCCTATCTGCATATTTGACTTTTAGTTGGTTAGTGAACTGCAGCAATCAAATTCCAGTGAGTGCAGAACTTACTTAAGTGTTATGGGAAACGGGCTCTTGTAGGGCTTATCGCGGAAAATTCTCACAAAACGTACATAACAAAAAGATTTCTTTTTCCAAGATTAGAAAGAATTATAAATTGATGGTCTCTATCTACCTAAATATGCAGGAAAAATCAGAATCAAAGTACTTAAAGCATCAATATAAGCGTTGATTGTTACATTATTATTTTAGAATGGATTTCTTGATTTTCATATTTTTAAATGGCTACAGATTGAAATGCTGTCATGTTATACACGTTGCTTTATCACTTTCAGACATTTATAACAGATAGTAATAAATGTTCAATTATGTGAAATGAGACTTAATAAAATGCAGAAACTATAATAATGCTGAGAACTTCAGTTGATGATGGTCATGCTTACGAACAAGCTGTAAAAATGGAAATTTAAGTTGTTTACCGTGTAGACTGTATCAGTTTTCCATGAATTCGTTATCGTGAAGTCCTGACTTTTGTTTACCGGGTAGATACGAATGTTTGCCTCGTTAAAAAGAGTGAACATGAAGTCTTAATTATAATCTTTCAATTATTTGCCAATATACATGTAGCCGACTTGGTTTAAGTTCATTGGTTGCAAACCTTTACATAATTAACATTAAACATGTCTTGCATCTCGAGAAATATGCAAACTACGCATGACATCCTTGGCACTTACATGTTCTAGAAAGGTTATCCTTTGGAAGCAAAGAATACACCACAGAACTGGAAAATATGGAGTGTACATGTTTCCTGGGCCAGACTAGCTAGTCTCGGCCAATTAGGCCTCGGCCCTTACTTCCGTCGCGATTTAGACAAATATTTTCAAAATTCAACAA
Organism: Lucinisca nassula; assembly: GCA_963580285.1. Classification (NCBI taxonomy): domain Eukaryota; kingdom Metazoa; phylum Mollusca; class Bivalvia; order Lucinida; family Lucinidae; genus Lucinisca; species Lucinisca nassula. Next base: position 33,475,201 of record OY757011.1, read on the forward strand.
TGGAATTAATGATCCCAAAGGACAAGAAAATATAAACTACACTATGATGTAGGGCAGGGAGACTTTTTTAAGGCCGCCACACATTCCCAGACATAAGCTGTAGTGACGTTAAATATATTCTAGAAAGGTTAACCTTGTGAAGCAAAGAATACACCACAGAACTGGAAAATATGAAGTGTACATGTTTTATGGGCCTGACTAGCTAGTTTCGGCCAATTAGGCCTCATCAGTGGCCCTCAAATATTTTCAAAATTCAACAATGGAATCAATGATCCCAAAGGACAAGAAAATATAAACTACACTATGATGTAGGGCAGGGACACTTTTACGACCGCCACACATTCCCGGACACTAGCTGTATTACTAAGCCTCATGCAAAATTGTAAAATATAAATATTATATTATTTGAATGAACATTATTTAAACGCCTAACAGCTCTCAAATCAATCTGTGAAAAGTGCAATATATGCCAGATATTATGTCACTGTAGCATTTGGCAACATTGTTACGTTTGTTTGTATTGGAGTTTAACGGCCCAGTCAACACTATTTAGGTCATTTTTGAGCCGGTCAGTTTACATATCCACACTTTCCTGGGCAGGCTTATACGTAAGCGGTTAACCAGTACAGTGCACAGTCTTTCGCCAGAAACTGACAACTGCCCTACTTGAATCAGCGGAAGGGAAAGAATGACCGTAGAGAAGATTCCATGATCAATCTCCACGAAAGAATGTTGCCGACCCGGCGGGAATCGAACCCGCGTCCCCCTGATCACCATCCGACTGAGCCACCGAGGCCGGCTTGGCAACATTGTAAACATACCGACAAAAGATCATGTGCAAAATCAATTCTGTGAAGTTACATCTTAAGCTCCACCGACCTCATCACCATTCTATAGAACATGAAATAAAAATGAATCCAAAACCACGGTTGCTGTTCATGCTTAATTAATGCAGAGGTATTTGGCAAAATAATGTCCAAAATAACACAACTTCAATCATCATCATATTGGTTCAAACACACATCTTCAAAGAATGAATATGCAGGTGTGCAAATCAAATACGTTTTGCTGCATTTTTCACATTGCAATTGAACTAGACTTGCAGCCGCAACTTATAATTGCGATACAGTTCTGTGGAATAGGGTCAGTAGTTGCAAGAGGCTTCAGCCTCCTGTCATCGGTATCTCTTATCCGCCCATTACCGTCAGAAGATTCTAAATTCTGAAGAGTCTCTATTGCTAATCTCCAAATCGATGCATGATAGTGTGCTCTCCAAACATATTGGAACAAAGCATCATTCGTAGGGGGTAGTTTTTCTGATTCCACTCGCCCTTGCCTGAAGAGACGACAACACAGCACATCAACAAATTTAATATCAGAGCTGTCAGAAAATACTTTGCAGTCGAATTCTTCTGCATTAGAAAGAGTTTCTTTAGCGAGTATAACTACTCCTACATTATAAGCAAATCAGGAAGTATCTCAAATACTTTCCACGTGGTCTTTTCTCCTTTCCCTGTGAACTGGCTCACTGTATCACAACCGTTATTGTATGATAAGCTGGAGGACCTTCCACTTCTGGACCTTGAATAGGTTTTCATGATTTTTTTACACACTTTGGCGAGTTCAGGCTTCCTGTATGCATCCAAACTTCCCTACATAACTCACTGGCAACAAAGTAAGTATGACCATGAGATCCGTATTCTTGAAGTAGATTACAATAAGTTGTGAATAGTTAGATTCTTTGGAAGCAAAGAACACAAGCCTTTAGAGATTTGAAGCGTAGCTTCCTTCGTTTGGAAAACTTTTCTTGTATCAGCTTCTTCGTGATCTGACTGCAGAAATTGTATGTCGCACCCAGTGGATGAACCGGCTCTGTCAATGACATAAATCCAACAGCTGTCACAATTTCGCGCCCAACGAAAGCATAGGAAGACACGAGTTCAGTGGATAAGAACTCGGTAAGATTGATCTTATTTTCTGGCACTGAGATGAACGGCTCAAACTTAATAGAAAAAAGGAACATCACGAGTTCCGACGGATTGATCATCTGCTTCGACATCTTTTGTTCGTGTTCCACTTTTAATTGACGCTTCAGGATATCTATCAAAATCTTCACCAATCTTCGAACCAATATTGCTACTATCTACAGCTATGAAGACGTCCCCAGCTTGTCCTACCCACTGCACATACAATCTCTTGTAGATTTTAATCTCGACCAGCTTCCTTACATATCAACAACGTTTGGAAAAGCACTCGCTCGGCATTCATGTTTTTGTGACTGACGAAGATGTAACTATGACTTGATAAAATGTAGATAGAGTTGGTGATTTGTTTTGTTTCAGGGAGTCATGAAACTTTGCTCGCTCCTCTATCAGTTTATTTTTCACGGGGTTACTGATCAGGTCTTTCACTCTGTTAGGAGCATTTAACAATGTTGTAGCTATCTCTTCAGAGGCAATATCCATTGATGTTAAATTTATAATGTCAGTGACATCTTGACCAACGGCACTGAAACGGTTTAGTTGCTCCTTTATTTTCTGAATTTCCTTTTCATCGCGTGTTAAGCGTGCGTGATTTACCAACAGAGTATTCTCTGTCAAGGTATACAGATATTGAACTGCGATGATAACAGGCCAAATGCCATCTTTCTCTAGCTCTTTTATGTCTTTCTTTGTAATTCCTATAAGACCGCCAACTTACTGACCTTACTAACATGTTCAAGAGCTTGGTCTGTCGAAAGCTGGTTGAATTTCTGTTTGGTTTGTTTAACCTCAAAACTTCCAGCCACAAATTCCCTGTAAACGTTAGGATAGCTGAGCTGCAGTTGATTCACATAAGCTCCATACACTCATCCCCCAATGAGTGTAATTAATATGACCATATACTGCAAACCACGGCAGCATCCCTCTCGGCTCTTGTGAAGCGCAACAACACTAAAATCATATCTTAATTCTGCTACCATTATTTCACTGTTAGAGGTCTTGTTTACTGGAATTCCTGCATCAGCTGGAGAATGCTAGCTTCTGCAGCTGCAGCTTTAACAGTATTAAATACATACAAAAAATGTCGATATCAACTCTGTTCTCAATTGTTGTTGTTAGTGTCTATATTGTGTCATTCAACCTGGGATCTAACTGAATTAACATCTTTAGTGTTCTGCTATACTGCGAGTTGTAGCCAGAGAATAGGACTTAGCTGACGAAATAGAAGTGAAGGCAATGGTCAGAAATCGATACAATTAACATACAGCTCCAATCGGTGACACCAAAGGGAAAGAAACACAGACATGAAATAACTAGACCCTAATGGAAACATCAATAGCGAAAAGTTGTTAATAACTGTATATTCTCCAAATACTTCACTCTCATTCCATATCTCTACCAAATGGGAATCAGACATTTGCCGTCCTAAGGCACGCAAAAAATTGAGAGCTGTATGAAAGCTTCCAAGTCTATGTAAAGTAATCTACATGCAACTGGGTTGGCTCACTATAGCTCTATTGCTTAACAATATAATTGTTCATCTAAATTAAGTAGTCGTTTGTCCAATATTCTGTAATTGTGATAGTTTAAGGCATCTTATAATAACTAACCAAAGGACATTCGTGCCGTGTGCTGGAGAATTACGAAGTAAGAAAGCCAACAGAAGTTATGTCAGAGTGATTTTCTGATTGAACACTGTCTAGAAAGAAACTTCTTGATCAGAGTAATTCACCATTAGCGCAACAGGCCAGAAATAGCAATTGCGATGTTACTTAAACTTCATTTGCCTATATACCATTCAGCTTTAACTTCATTTAAACATTTAAGTTTTGGTCTGACCTCTACCACTGGTGCTGCAGTAAGATCACAACGTGTATCTGGTACTTCCAGTCTCTTGTCCTTGCAAAAGGTTACATCAAGCGGCACAGGCCTTTTAGTTTAGTGCCTCTTTGGTCTGGTTTGCACGAAATGTGTCTTTACCGTAAAAAGTTCATCAATGATATCTACGTTATCAGCAAAGAATTGAAAGAATTTGTTTGCCTCTATATTAAGAGGTACCGGAACATTTTCATTTTCCAGAAATTATTGCAATTCTGTTTTTTTTTTTTTTGTTTTTTTGTTTTTTTTTAATAGAAGTGCCATTTCTGCGTACTTGGTGATAATTTATACAATGGCCATTAAATAAAGTAGGTCCTTGGATCCCGTTGCTTGATGTATTGTCATACCCAAACCAGCATTGTTTTGTATTTGGAAATAATATACACCTGATCCTGAGCAACACTCAGTATTTCCCTATGAATCCTCTTTATTACCATATGCAATTTCCTGACCAGGCAATAACAGTCGAACGAAAAGGTACGGCGACTCTTTAAGAATCTCCTTCACTAATCGCTAAGCAGTTCTCAATGCCTGTGCAAGGAATTATATCATTCGTTGTGGACAAAGCAATGCTATGCGACGTCCAGACTCTTCTACCTTAGGGCTACTTTGAACCAGACCTTTTATTGCTATAATTTCGATATAGTAAATACATGGTTAGTGTCTTTTATAATAAAATATAATCGGTGAACCTTAGACAATTTTATAGGTACCAGCTTTAGCGAGCCCCTATAAAATTGTCGCGGCGAACCGATTATATTTTATTATTAAAGACACCAACCAAGTATTTAGTTTATACCGCAATTCTAAACAAACAAGGGTTTTTGAAAGAATTTAGCTAATTTAAGCAAAAAAAAAAAAAAAAAAAAAAAAAAAGACAGCAGACAGTGTTACATGTGTTACGACATTCAGTGCCATGGCGCGCACACGTGGTATAACCTGACGTCAAAGATTGCAGCGTTTCTGACGTCACCGCGCCACAGAGACGCAGGAAACAACATGGGCGCTGGAATAAAAGTTTCCCAGCGCTTTTCATTCTGTATGATAATCTGCAAATAAATAGTCTTTTTTAGCTTTACAATTTATTTTCGAGTTTGATACGCAACCGCATTAGCGGTGCGCAGATTATTTCAACGGATCATTCAAACCAGGAAAGCCCGAGAAGGTAAGAATTTACTTGAAAGTTCTGAAAATCTGTTCAAATAAATATTGGAAAGATTATAACTTGCAGTTTCATTGTTTTCCCATGTATAATTGTTTAGACCTGCAAATTTGGGACTGGTCTATAAACGGTCACTAAACGTATTATACAGGGGTGACAATATACGTCATAGCAGAGATGTCGTACCCATTTAAGAAGCGGCCATTTTGGTGTAAATAGGGTAAATAAAATGCTTCAAACAAGATATGTACATTACGAGTCTTCAGAAAACATACTTCAGCTGGTAACGAACAATATTTGCATCCCACCAGTAAGCTAAATTCCACCTAGAAACATTGAAAAGGCTTCGATAGCTTCGCCACAAGATTTGATTCGGCGCTGTAAACAATGGAAGTTCCGGGATCATTGCCAAATCAGCTTGTGTCAAATTATTTAAAGAAAAGGCCACATTTATGAGACATATTTCAGTATGTTTGATTCTTTTATTTCCTAATGCACCGACTGCGCCTACTTGTTGTGACAATTGCATTTTGTGTAGTAAACGCCGGCAAACCTACGAATGGTTATGACGTCACTGCTCTGACGAAGGTTGTTCCCCCTGTTATAGGTCAGTAGAAGGTATTATAGATCACTACCGATTACAGCGTGCAGTTATTTGACCCCTTTTATTAGGCAATGTCTGATTGCGGTATAAAAGTTCATCTTGCTTTCTGTTCAGAGCAGATATTGCAGACTTGGCCGATTTTTATTAGGAAAATGCAGTTGGGTAGCTTTACTATTAAGTTGTGGGACAAAATCAGTGATGTTGCTCAGGTCCCTCTCCCGTCGTTGTTTGAAGCGGGTTTAACTGTTGGTTTTCTTTTGCTCCAGTATTTCAGTGGTTCCTTGCTGTTGAGTCCTCATCGTTGTTTCATCTCTGTGGTTGTTTGATTTTTGTGTTCACGGAGATGTTGCACTGATGAGTTAGGAGACCTTCATGCGGACTGAACTAATTATTTGTCTAAATCGCGACGGAAGTAAGGGCGAGGATTGTGGCCACGTAAAATCGATTTACCCCCCCCCCCCCCAGTGTAATTCGTTTCCGCTGACCGTTCGTAGGCGGTTCTTTTGTCGCGATTTATCGTTGTTATGGTTTGTCTTTTGGTGTTTGCGTCTTTTATATTATTTTATTTTGGATAGCCTATTGGCCATTTTGTGGGAAAGTAACTGTCCTTTTGGCTTTCCGCTATTGATGTTTCCATTGGGGTCTGTTGTTTCATGTCTGTGTTTCTTTCCCTATGGTGTCTCTGATGGGAGCTGTGGGTTAATTGTATCGAATCCTGATCATTGCTTCCACTTCTGCTTCTTGCTTCTGAAAAAATATAGAAAACAAATCAAGTCACTATTCTTCCGACATGAAAGTAGTAACAAAGGACATGAAAACATCTGAAAAAATTCCCGCCTATAGTGGGCTTCCAACACCGGCCGCCCGGGTGAAAGTACACTGCGCTAACCACTGAACCAGAAAGTCGACTCACTGACGCAGTTGTCAGAGAATGATGATTAACCTATAAACTATGGATAATCTACAAACGCAGATAATTGACGGGAGGATTGCGGCCCGTAACACTCCCCAAGAAAATCTTCCATTACGAATACTTGAAGCCATTTTCGACAAAGTCCGATCCCGGACGACCTTCCATCTTACGACAAGAAAGTCGTGAGGAAAGGAGAGGAGCATAGCAGAAAAAACGCCTGTTGTGGGACTCGAATTCGGGCCGCCAGCGTGAAAGTTGAATACTCCAACCACTGAGCCAAAGATTCAACCCCATGACGCAGTCGTCAGAGAATGGTGATAAACCTATAAACTAATCGTAATCTACCAAGGTAAACAATTGAATTGAGGATTGTGGTCCGTAACACTATGACAAAATTACTTTGTCTGTGACTCTAAGACCGCTTACGAATTCAAGGTGTATCATTTCTGCTAAAATGTGAACAGTGTTATAACAGGTCTTATTACCTATATTTATCAGCACGGCCAGCAAGACCTTGGATCAACATGCACCAAGAAAAAGTAAACTAAAATCTTAGTTTACAGCTTAATCTCAAGTCTCAATACTTTAAAACACTATATATGCAGCAAAATTGTACTGGTTTTATGATTCTTTGCTGATCTCGCGGGTTTCATGTAGGGTTTGCTTTGAACAGTTTCATATGATGAAGATGTATTCTGACCAGAAATAGAAACTATACACTTTTCAAGTCACAAAAACTGGTCTTTAACAAAAACAACTAATTGTGTTTTTTTTTTTCTTTTTATGGTATATTTCTCAATCGTTCTACTTAAAATCAAGCATGTTTCTACTGTCCTTGAGTATACCGCTGTATCGCTTGACCGATGTATCCTTTCGGAGTGAATTTGCACGAGTAGGCCAGGTCGATATCGGTATACATGCGAAATTGTTTAAAGTGTGAATTAAAACGTGTATGTGTTAACAAAAGATTCTAAAATTAAGAAAAAAACATCTAACTGCTTTGGCGAGGCTTTCGAAAATTGAACGCGAAAGAGAATTTGGTATGCTTCTTGCGAGACGACGAAAACGGACGTCGCCCCAGTCAGCAATTCATGCCTTATGGACTCGTTACAACCATACAAGAGGAAAGGATGAACGCACAAGGTCCGGAGCACCGCGCGCGACGACGTATAGGAAGGATTGACCTATACGACTAGCGCATTAACGCAACCGCCACAGACGGCAGCGTCTACCTGTAGAACAATTTTAGAGGTCGGATATGTAAAAAAAACTGTTCGAAACCGCTTACTATAGATTCGGCGGAGGGAGTGTGATGGTTTGGGTGCAATTTTTGGAGGTCAAAAGTCGAATCAGTGAAATGAATTGATGACCACAAGGTGAAAGATAACACATTTCATAAATTTGCTTCAATTTTACATTTTTTCTCCTCCCCAGTTTCAAACAAGTGTATAGTTTCTATTTCCGGTCAGTATATATTGACAACATAAAATTAGAAGTAAAGGCAATGATCAGGAATCGATACAATTAACCCACACCTCCAGTCAGAGGCACAAAAGGGAAAGAAACACAAACATTATATATATAGACCCTAATGGAAACATCTATAGCGGATAGCAAAAATGACAGTTACTTTCCCAGAAAATAGCCAACGGGCTATCAAAAAAGATATACGCGATACACACACTCAAGTTTAACGGCCCAGACAATAGTTTTAGGTAATTTTTAGCAGGTCAGTTTACCTATCCACACTTTCCTGGGCAGGCTTATACGTAAGCGGTTAACCAGTACTGTGCACATTCTTTCGCCAGAAACTGACAATTGCTCTTCTTGAATCAGCGGAAGAGAGAGAATGACCGTAGAATAGATTTCATGATCAATCTCAACGAAAGAATGTTGCCGACTTTCTTTTGGCTTTCCGCTGTTGGTGTTTCCGTTGGGGTCTGTTGCTTTATGTTTGTGTTTCTTTCCCTTCGGTGTCTCTGATGGGAGCTGTGGTTTAATTGTATCGATTCCTGATCATTGCCTCTACTTCTATTTTGTAAGAAGGAAGATGAAATATTAGAACATTTTGTCTTGTACTGCAAATCGCCTGAGCTCATAAGAAGACCAATCATCAGTGATATCCAGAGTGTTGTGACGAGATAGGCGTGATGTATAATAGATATGACTCAAGCATGACTTGCAACTACTTCATGATTGTACAGTATCGCCGACGGTTGTAGAAATGCGAGACACTGGCTTAAACAACTTGAAATACAAACCAGTAGGCTGTGTCACGCGCTTCATGCAGAAAGATTTGGGCACCTGCCCCAGACTGTTACAAAACGTAAACGTGATAAAATTTACCCTAACCTCCCATCAGAGACACCAAAGGGAAAGAAACAGAAACATGAAACAACTAGACCCTATTGGAAACATCAATCGCAGAAAACCAAAAGGACAATTACTTTCCAACAAAATGGCCGATCGGCTATCCAAACAAAAAGATATAAGCGCTACACACACTCAAAGACAAACCATAACAAAAATAAACCGCGACAGAAGAACCGTCTTTGAACGATCAGTGAAAAGAATTTCACTGGGGAGCTTTAATCGATTCTTACGCGGAGTTAACTATGAGTTGACTAGAAAAAGACTTTGTCTAGAGCCCAAAGTTAGACTACAGGTAAACCAGGAGTTAACAATACTCAACTGGTTATAACAAACAATTGTGAACTCCTTAGTTAACTAGAAGTTAACACTTTGTCTGATTGCAGCTGACTTCTAGTTAACAAGGGTGTCAATAATTTTTGAACGGTACTGTGATTTGTTCAGTCCGCATGAAGGCTTCATCAGTTCAACATCTCCGAGAACACAAAAATCAAACAACCACAGAAAAACAACAATGAGGACACGACAGCAAGAAACAACTGAAATGCTGAGGCATAAACGAAAACCAATAGTTAGACTCCGACGGGCCCAACCAAAGACAGAGCTTCATGTACCAACCAACATTACATAAATGAAAGTCGTTTGTTTTTTTCTTTTTTGTCGCGTTTTTTTCGGGGATAACTTTTTTATTTTTTATTTTTGATCAATAGATTCAGCGGAAAAGATATAGAGAACAAGCTCCGCCAAATTCTAAAAAAGGCTCCTTGTCCCTAAGTTACCTCAGAAAAACTGTTGTCTGATGCAGATTTCAGCGATTTCAACTTTGTGCATAAATTTTCTGTTTCCACAGAATCTGAATCCTTAACGAGATCAAAAATTAAAAATAGAAAGTTATCGCCGAAAAACGCGGCAAAATATATATAAAAATCGACTTTAGCCTTTACGCTGGAACCGTCATAGAATCTGAGGCCTGACCAACCGACGTGCAATGAAAGATCAACCGTGATCGGGTTAATTACCATGCATGTAGTCTATCGTATAACATTTATGTTGTACCCAATCTTTTTTATATCGAAGAATGATTTTACGAAATTGCCGACTCGTTTGGCTACTTGGCGAACAAGTAAGTATACACTACGGACCCTTCGTGTAAAATATAAGTGAAGGCAATGATCAGGAATCGATACAATTTACCCACACCTACCATCAGAGACACCAAGGGAAAGACGCGCAAACAATAAATAACTAGACCCTAATGGAAACATCAATAGCGGAAAGCAAAAAGGACAGTTACTTTCACACAAAATGGCCAATTGGTTATCCAAAACAAAAAGATATAAACGATACACACACCCAAAGGCATATCATTACAAAAATAAACCGCAAGAGAAGAACCTCCTTGGAACGGTCAGTGAAAAGAATTTCACTGGAGGTGTGGGGTGGTGCTTAATCGATTTTACGAGGCCGCAACCATCGTCCTTGATTCCGTCGCGATTTACACAAATAATTTTTTCAGTCTGCATGAAAGCTTCCTAACTCATCAGTGCAAAATCTCCGAGAACACAAAAATCGAACAATCACAGAGGTGAAACAACGGTGAGGACTGGACAGCAACAAAGTACTGAAATGCTGGAGCAAAAGAAAACAAACAGTTCGACTTCGATGAGCCCAACCAGAGACAGAGCATCAAGTACCAACCAACATTACATAAGTAAGCCTTTACGCTGTATCGCCATGGAATCTGAGGCCTGACCCACCGGCGTGAAATTAAAGAGGTTAGTAAATTGGGTTTACTACTATGCATGCCGTCTCTCGTATAATGGTTATGCTGTACCCAATATTTTTATATCGAAGAATGATTTTACGATATTGGGTACTGAAATCATAGAAAATATATTTTTTTCTGAATTTATATACTAAAGATTGGAAGCTTTCGTGAAAAATCAGGGGCCTGTTTAGTGCAGTCAAAACTAGAAAGCAGATTTGGCTGTTGATAACGGCCTTGGCTGTTATCAAGTACTCTTGACTGCTTTAGAATTGGAATACTGTCTGCAGTTGAAACGCGGGACCGAAACCCGATGCGGTCCTGACCGTTTCAAAAGAATAGAATGGCAATCTGGACTGTTTTGGGAGCCAAATCTCAATGTCTTTGGATATCTACTGAAACCAGTCTTGATCGTAATCGGTTGGTGGTCAAGATACTTTTCATTCTGAACCATCCAGATTGCTTATTTTCTCCTAGAGAATATATAAAGGATATTTCCTTTTTTGAGGCGGATACCAAAAATATTTATCGAGTGTGTTGAATATATCCAAATTTTCACGAGTGCGAAGCACGAGTGAAAATTCGGATGTTTTCAACACACGAGATGAAATATTTTTGGTATCCTCCGATAAAAAAGGAAATGTTCTTTTATTTTATAATTTTATAATTTTATTTATTTTTTTTCTTTTACGGCAATTGGTGAATCGTATCTAAGTCACAATTTTGATCTGGCTTTGACGAAAAAACTGCCAGTTTCAAAACATAAACAGATCGCCATTTTGAATACAGCATTTTTACAGTTCAAAGAGTGCTTTATAAGGTATTTTACAGAATTATTGTATCGATAGCATATGATTTTGGCAAGAAAAAGTAGTCCGGGCTGCTAATGTGAAAATAACAAGGTCATGTTACTTTTCACAGTGTGAAAATATCATGTATTTTTAAACTATCATTTTTATTTGTTTCAGACATGCATTGATTTCACTGCAGAGTATAAAATAAAAGAGTATTCATGACAACTCAAAAATCATTTCAGTGACATACAAATAGAATTAGGTTCTGCTGGACAGATAGATATTCCCGTTAATGATGCCGGGAAGCCTCGCTCTAAGGCCTTTGGAAAGGTTAATATTTTAGAGCACTGTTGTATACACACATTAACATTCCCTACCCACTTACGCTCCCTAAATTTCTGTAATGTTTCATGAAAACATCTATCAAAAATCTTTAGTATGCTTTGTGGGGCGTTGATTGTTTACTGTATGATTGATTATATCAATAGAAGGCAGGCCAGTATAAATTGGAAAAAGTTTTTGGGGATACAAAAAAATTGCATATAAATCTGTGGTATTGATGATAAACTGGATATTTTTGTGGGGAACACCAGGGATGAACCCAGTACTGAGGAAAGGTACTCGAGTAAGTACTGAGTACTGACAGTTTTAAAAGTACTTGAAAAATATTTGAGGGTCACTGATGAGGCCTAAATGGCCGAAACTAGCTAGTCTGGCCCAAAAAACATGTACACTCCATATTTTCCAGTTCTGTAGTGTATTCCTTGCTTCCAAAGGATACCCTTTCTAGAACATATTTAACGTCACTACAGCTGTTGTCTGGGAATGTGTGGCTGACGTAAAAAGTCTCCCTGCCCTACATCATAGTGTAGTTTATATTTCCTTGTCCTTTGGGATCATTGATTCCATTGTGGAATTTTGAAAATATTTGAGGGTCACTGATGAGGCATAAATGGTCGAAACTAGCAAGTCTGGCCCAGACAATATGTAAACTCCATATTTTCCAGTTCTGTGGTGTATTCCTTGCTTCCAAAGAATAACCCTTTCTAGAACATATTGAGCAAGTACTGAATACTTTACAAATGGATGCATGACTATTTCTAAGTACTATAGGCCCCTGTCCAGTATAGGTCCCCGTGCACCCCATCCCCACAGGACAAAATCCCATTGATCCCAAAATCTTCCTTAGGGTTTACTGGTTACGAAAAAAATTGCCCCCAAAAATAAAAGCGTTCCCACTATGCATTACGTCACCGTTTCCATGGCAACCCATTATATTTCTAAATAAACTTGGGTATCTTGATACAATCAACCATATCTTGGTTATTATTACAGATAAATCAACAAAATTTGTACCAAAATGTTCGGGAGACATTGTGTCTTGCTTTGATGTAATGATATGCTAATTAGCTAATTTGCATATCTATGAATATTCATTAAAATAACATTTTTCGGTCAAAAAATACACAAAAATCAAAGAATTTTCGATTTTAAAAGGTAAAACAAACAATAAACCATGGAAACTGTAGACAAACAGATACAAGAGTATTAATTGGCGTTGAATGATTGTGAAATATGCAAATATTAGGCTGTGGCATATGGTAATTAGATTTCAAATGCGGTTTTCATCGCAAAATACTAAATAAATTAATAAGGTATTAACTAATCTAACTAATAGTATCTCTGTATTCATTCATCTATCCACTGGAACATGAAGTCACGTATTCTAATAAGTCGACAGCCTCTTCTTGTTCTTCATCCATATCCTCATCGTCACTCTCATCATCTTCAGTTCCCTGCAGAGCATCAATACAGTCAACCAGACGTGGAGGAAGAAGATCTCCCTGAATCCGCAAGGGTTCTAGGAGACCATTTACGTGTGGCCACCCGTGTTCCTCGCTTACATCTGGAATGTCTGGTTTGGCCTGGTGGGCATTTCTCCATATTGCCTCCTGGAAGCTCACTCGACGTATGTGCTGTATTAAGCAACGTCTGCAAGGTGGCATGCTCCCCATGTCAATATTGCGAAAGGCATCGGTCGGTTTGTCTTCACACTTTTCCTTAATTAAGAAAAGTCTCATTTTTGATTTTTTTTAAGTCATCAACTGCTGTGAATCTGGCTTTACCGTACATGGCGCATGTGTATTCTTCTATCTCGCTAACCAAATCTTCAGGTACATCCCATGACTTTCCAAGCTTCGAAAAGGTTCTAGAAAATCGAGGCATTTTTTCCAGGGTCTTAATGGCTTGACCTGGCCTTTGCCTTTGAAGGCACTTGTTGAATCACAGCCACAATATGCATGCAGACTAAGTAATGCTGCAGTGTAATCCTCTGTATAACCTCGGGAAAACTCTGTCATATTTACTAGTTTCCTGTTGTTTCCAGAACCAGTGTCGAACAGAACAGTGATGCCTTCAAATTTATTTATATAGTTGAGAAGAATAAAGAATATATCACTGTCTGGGGTTTTCACTTGAAGTGATTTGTATTCTTGCTCCTTTGCATACAATCAGTAGAAGACAATTCTTGTGTCTGTTTCTTCCTGTGTAGAGGCTAAAGACTCTATGTTCCTTCTAGTCGCTGTTTCACCATCTTCTGACGTGAAACAATAACCTTGTCCATCACAAAGTAGGATAACTTTCCTTTCATGAAGCCGTTTGGCGTAAGAATTCTTGTTCCACGAATCCAACATCACTTGAACTAACTGTGTTGTGTTGTCCAGTCTGCTGGTCTCTAGGTATTCTCACCTTGTATCAGTAGTTTTTCACCAGAACCTCTTCGCGCTCGTTCCATGGCTTTCACAGAATCAGGTTTGTACATATCAGTACTGAATATTACATCAGCCTTTCGTGGAACCATATCGAATAATTTCTCTGATATTTGTCTAAAATTTCCCGGAACTTCTCGCATACAATAGAAGAGTGCGTTACCATCCTCTACTACAAGCAGTGTGCTATCATGTTCTGGTACGCCTGCCATTTCTGTATCTTCTGTCAGATACTTGAAACCCTTTGACTTATCTGTTTTTGCCAAGCATCCATCAGCTGTGCCAATGCTGTATGGGACTGGAGTCAAAGGATATTTCATTAGATCTGCAAGATCAATCTGTAACTCTGGCTTCTGAGACTGTACCAACAACTGAATGGCAATGTTCCCTTGCTGTCGGTATTCAACTACTTTATTCTTAGCCTACTTAACCTTAACTGTTTTACTCATGTCTTCCATTGTCTTTAGATTTTGTCTCTTGATTGGGTCAAAACACTTCTCCGTCTTTTCTATTCTTTCCTTGATGAAAGATTCCTTAGCTACTTTACCACGGTGTTCAGCCAACAGTATGTGATTTTCAAACTTTTCTGACACTTGTACACCAGAAGATATACAGTACAAGTGAGACTTGTCGTCAATGGCGAATGGATTAATAAATCCACTGATGGCATCTTTTGTCTCACATACTTCTTTATCTCCCTTCTGAACTTCTGCTGGTCGAAGTTCTCTTTGCCAAGTGCTGGATTCTGTTTCACCAACTAACATATCTGCAATGTCTAATGTTGCCTCTACATACTTAGATCTTTCATATGTTGTACGAACCCACCGCTGGTACGCATCATAGTGACTGGTGATACCAGTAACACCAGCCCCACTTCCTCCTGCTCCACTTCTACTTTTGGCATGTTTCATGAACGTCTCCTCCATGGTTTTGTCAACTGCGCATCTGTTTCCAGGTATGAATGACCGTACAGCACTCATCGCTCCTCGTTGCAACAGGTCAGTGGCTCCAGGGTGAGTTTCGTCTATGTTGGCTTTGAAGACAGAAAAGAATGTAAGGTACCGAGCAAAATTCTGTCCATCAAAACTGAAGAACAATACTGCCATCATATTTAGGCACTCAGCGTATAGCAAGAAATTGTTGGTCTTTACTGCCTTGATAAGATACAGCACTAGCCAAACATGTTCCATGTATGCTATCCAGTACTGAGCTGTTTTCCCTAGCTCACCACTATGGACTTTTTCGCGGTACTGGCAGTACTATGTTATGTAAGAATGAACAGCATCATCTTTCACTGTCTCCTCGAGCGTATCCTTTGAGGGAAGATGAATCAGGTTTTGGACTTTCAGTTGAGCTGCTTCTGGCAAAGTGTCTAAAAGCTGATTTGAGTCTCTCTGGACGAGAAACTGCTCGAGCAAAAGTCTCTCCAGGCTCTCTAACACAATTTTATGGCAATTCATGGCTCTTTCATAATGTTTACCTGTTAGAACTCCCTGGATTGAACCAGTTCCTATTAAACCTGCCTCTAACATTACATCTGACAACCCAGAACCAGCCATTTTCTTTCCAAGCATCTTTAAGTAGGCACATACTAAGTGAAATGTTCCAATCATGACAATGTGATTGGCATACTTTTCAGGATTATTCCATATAAGTTGAAATGCTTTCATGCAAACACCTAGGTCAACGGTGTTATGATATATGTTTGTCCAACCTCTTTACTTGCTTCTTCTGCATAACGCAAACATTCTTGGACTGTCTTATACTCTGTTATTGGTCGATTGATAACGGGATAGAAGTCGATCGTAGTTAGAATGGTTGGCTTACTCCCTGTGATAGAAACAAATCCCGTCCAACCTGGTACTTCTTGTCCTGTACCAGACTTGGATGCCCTGAGGATCATCCAAATCATGTTTGACTCACTTGCTGTTTTCACTGTTCCTTCACTGCCTGGATACAATTTTTTGGTTGAAGTGTAGCTTGGACTTTTTCGCTGACCAACAAAACAAACCGGGAGTTCTTCTTCCAGTCGCAACTTGAGTGATTTCTCCTTAGTTCTTGGAAGAATTGGTATATTTGGTACAGTTCCACCATGTTCTTCCATATCACCGGTAAGTATTTCCTGCATCATGGTGCCATGGGCGGTTTTGATAGATCCTGCACCTGTTAGAGTGTTAATTAGCTGATCAAAGTTGTCAAATTCTGAATGAAAAAGCGATGGTACTTCTGGTTCTCTGATAATCTGCGTAGAGAGCAACGATGAAGTTTGTTCCAGTGCTTGGGTAATTGCAGTTTCGAGCTCTACTGAAAATGAATAACTCTCACAGTGTCCTAACCGGTTCAGAAGTGTTGTAAGCTGCTGGCTCCTGAACAGATGACGCAAAGTCATGCACACAAGAATATGTTTTGGGGTCTTCCACTCACCATTCGTAACGGCTCGACAAATATCTTGTCCTATTGAGCTCACTAACCTGTTTACTTGTATAGACGCATCCTTTGTTTTTCCAGACAACACATAGGTCAGAAAGGTGCTCAACTCTTCTGGTGATATGTCAATGTTACCCAACTGATCTGCAGTGGGAGGTCATTTTAATTCTTCTGAATGATTATATGCATTCTGGATTGACTTTCTCAAATAATCCGCAGCTTCTGTCAAAGAGTCTTTACTTCCCAGAATAAATGTACTTTAAATGGCTTCCTCGAGCTTAATGTGTGAACTGAACACAAGCTGTGACATAAACTTGCCTTCGCTTTGTAACTGAGTGAATGCAATTTGCTTGCAATAGACACTTTCTAATTTTGACTTCAATTTGGAACCCCTACATTCAGGATTTGCAAACGTTGTACCCTATAGCACACTAATGTAAGTATTCACTAAATCACTTAACTTTATGACTTTTCTGTCCTCTACTACTTCTTGTGTAACTCTATCACAGACCTTGCGGAAAGCTTTCTCATATGCTTCTTCTAAAGCCTCTTGGTTAAGGATCGCTTCAGAATCTGAACTTCTCCAGTACTGAGGATCTTGAATATACTTTTTCCTACAGCTGTTATGAAAATGTGCCTCTGATGCAAAAAAATCAAAACCCCTTATTCTCAGAAGAAGTTTTTCATCATTACGGTTATCTGCACTCTCAATGACAGTTTTCCACGAATCTGACGCAAACTTACAAGTATCTTCTGTAGTCCGAACCCCAGACTTCTTCAAAGAAATTTTGCCTTCTTTATTACAAAAGATACAATCTTTGCCGAAAAGTGCAATTTTGTCGGCACTTGATCGCCTTTGTGCTACTCGTGTTGTGGAAGATTGGCTGGGTTCTTCATTCGCCAGTCTATCAAGGTGTCTCGTAAAACGTTTATAACAATCACGGTGATAGCCATGTCCTTCGCTTACTGCAGAAGGTATCAGTCCACATGTGCTCTCCATTCTATCCTTCGAACCAGCTGGTTGTGACAGCCTTTTCTCGCGAATATCATGGAGGTCTTTTAATCTTTCTGCTGGATTGCTTAGCTCTGACATGAATGTAAGTCTCTGCTTTTGATTCCTCATAATGGAGAATACAAATTTGCTGCCGCTTTGAGGATGAAGCTGAAGCCTCGTCTTCTGTTGTGCGCTTCTTAGGTCTACCTCTTTGTCTTACTTCCATTGTGACTGAAGTCCCCAACTAGACAGACAGACAGACAGACAGACAGAACTATACTAGTGCCTTTTCAATATGAAGTTTGTAAATAATAATTATCTAATTTTTATTCGCACTTATTTGGCAAGAAAAAAAAGTAAAACAAAATGGCAATAATAGCAATCACAATTTAGACAAGAGGGCCATGATGGCCCTGGATCGCTCACCTGATCCATAGAGTAACAAGTGGGCCCCGGGGAGGGCCATTTTTGACCCCAGGGCTATAATGTGCATAATGTTGAAGGAGGTCTTAAAAGGTGAAGCTTCATACCAAATATCAACAAAAGCTATAATTATAGCCCCGCTTTGAAAAAGTGGGGCTATATTGGATTTGCCATGTCCTTCTGTCATTCCGTGATTCCGTTAATTTGTGTTGGCTCCATAACTTTGTATCTGCTTAACATATTTTCATGAAACTTCACACAAATGTTAAACACCATAAGACAATGTGCAGAGCGAAGGAATTATAACTGTGGATTGCCTACTTTTGGAGTTATTGCCCTTTGAACATTTTCCGTAATTCCGTAATTCCGTGATTCCGTTAATTTGTGTTGGCTCCATAACTTTGTATCTGCTTAACATATTTTCATGAAACTTCACACAAATGTTAAACACCATAAGACAATGTGCAGAGCGAAGGAATTATAACTGTGGATTGCCTACTTTTGGAGTTATTGCCCTTTGAACATTGAAAAATGGCAATTTTAATTGTGTCCGCTTCATAACTCGAAAACCGTTTGAGATATTTTTAGGAAACTTCACACAAATGTTAAGCACTATGAGACGATGTGCAGAGCGCAGGAACCATAACTCTGCATTGCTTATTTTTGGAGTTATTGCCCTTTGAACATTGAAAAATGGCAATTTTAACAGTGTCCGCTTCATAACTCGAAAACCGTTTGAGATAATTTCATGAAACTTCACACAAATGTTAAGCACTATGAGACAATGTGCAGAGCGCAAGAACCATAACTCTGGTTTTCGTATTTTCTGTGTGTCTGTCTGTGTGTCTGTCTGTGTCTGTTAACAATTTTCGTGTCTGCTCCATAACTTTAAAACCCATTCACATATTTTCATGAAACTTCACACAAACATTAAACACCATGAGATGGTGTGCAGAGTGCAGGAACCATAACTCTGGATTGCCTAATTTTTGAGTTATTTCCCTTTGAATATTGAAACATATCAATTTTAGCCGTCTTTGCTCGATAACTCAAAAACCGTTTGAGATAATTTTATGAAACTTCACACAAATGTAAAGCACCATATTACGTGTGCAGAGCGCAGGAACCCAAACTCTGGATTGTCTACTTTTTCAGTTATAGGCTTTTGAATATTAAAAAATTGCAATTTTAACTATGTCCGCTCCATAACCGTTTCTGATATTTTCATGAAACTTCAAATAAATGAAAAGCACCTTGAGATGATGTGCAGAGTGCAGGAACCATAACTCTGGTTTGCCTACTTTAGGAGTTATTGCCCTTTGAACATTTTATTAAAAAGGCAATTTTGACTGTGTCGGCTCCATAACTCACAAACCATTTGAGATATTTTCATGACACTTCACACAAGTGTAAAGCACCATGAGACAATGTGCAGAGCGCAGGAACCCTGACTCTGATTTGCCTACTTTAGGAGTTATTACCCTTTGAACATTGAAAAATGGAAGATGAAATTTAGTATAAACATGGACATTCTGGTAATGTATCATGCTCATTGAAATGAGGGACAAGGGCTCACAACTCTTAGAGTTTTTCCAGATAATGTAAAATTTTCAACAGTTATTTCTTGTTCATAACTGTTTTCTCTGCAGCTTAAATAACTTTCTTCTCTGACAGCGCTGAAGCGGGGCTATAGTCAGATCCTCTGACAGCTCTAGTTTGCACAATCTTGGCAAAGGTCCACTACATGAAGCTTCACACCAAATATCAAAGACCTTGCCATTGTGGTCTCAGAGAAGAAGATTTTTTTAAAAGATATTACCTATATAAGCCTATGTAAAACCAAATGGCCCCAGCATGGGGGCATTTTTGGCCTCAGGGCTATAATTTAAACAATCTTGGTAGAGGTCCGCTAGATTAAGCTTCACACCAAATATCAAAGACCTGGGTCTTGCTGTTTCAGAGCAGAAGATTTTCAAAGATTATCTCTACATAAGTATATGTAAAACCAAAGGGCCCCGGGGTGGGGGCATTTGTGACCCCA
The DNA here is from genome assembly GCA_963580285.1 of Lucinisca nassula. Classification (NCBI taxonomy): domain Eukaryota; kingdom Metazoa; phylum Mollusca; class Bivalvia; order Lucinida; family Lucinidae; genus Lucinisca; species Lucinisca nassula. Next base: position 33,495,322 of record OY757011.1, read on the forward strand.
GGGCTATACTTTGAACAATCTTGGTAGAGGTCCACTTGATGGAGCTCCATACCAAATATCAAAGACATGGGACTTTCAGTTTTAGAGAAGAAGATTTTTAAAGATTTCCCTATATAAGTCTATGTAAAACCAAAGGGTCTCGGGGTGGGGGCATTTTTGGCCCCAGGGCTATAATTTGAACAAACTTGATAGAGATCCACTATATGAAATTTCATACCAAATATCAAAGACCTAGGCCTTGTGGTTTCACAATGGAAGATTTTTAAAGATTTTCCCTATATAAGTCTATGTTAAACCAAAGGGCCCCCGAGGCGGGGGCATTTTTGGTCTCAGGGCTATAATTTGAACAACCTTGGTAGAGGTCCACTTGATGAAGCTTCATACCAAATATCAAAGACCTAGGCCTTGTGGTTTCAGAGAAGAAGATTTTTAAAGATTTTCCCTATATAAGTCTATGGCCCCAGCACTATTATTTGAACAATCTTGGTAGGGGTCCACTGGATGAAGCTCCATACAAAATAGCAAAGACCTGGGTCTTGCGGTTTCAGAGAAGAAGATTTTTAAAGATTTTCCCTATATAAGCCCAGGCAAAACCAAAGGGCCCCAGGGCGGGGGCATTTTTGGCCCCAGCACAATAATTGGAACAATCTTGGCAGGGGTCCACCAGATGAAGCTTTATACCAAATATCAAAGACCTGGGCCTTGTGGTTTCAGAGAAGAAGATTTTTTAAGTTTTTGGTGAAAAAAATCTATTTTTCGCTCCTGTGACCTAGATGTGCAACGGACCGGAACCATTTGAACAACTTTGAAAGGGGACCACCTAAGGATCATTCCTGTGAAGTTTGATCAAAATCCGATCAGTGGTTTCAGAGGAGATGTTGTTTGAAGAAATTGTTTACGCACGGACGCACGCACGACGGACGACAAGTGGTCCCAAAAGCTCACCTCGTCACTACGTGACGGTGAGCTAATGATAGTTTTGTTGTTGAATAGTTTTTCGGCCCGTGGTAGACGTTAAAAATTTTTTTTCCAACCGCTACTTTTAATTTTTCTGAGATCTGGCAAGCCAAGGGAAACAACTAGAATTGCTGTAGCGCTTATGGTAGTTGCGCCCCTTGGCCGTCAACGTGAGAGACAACCAGGGGAACCCGCAAATTCAAAATGGTGTCCTGTTTTGACATTTTAGCAACCACATGTTTTCAGACGCAGATTTTCAGCTGTTCTCGAATGTAAGTTAATTGGTAGACATAGTCCCCTTTGTTTGTTCTGTCACTGAGTAATTCTGAACCTACTTTAATGGTGAAATACGGCCGATAGCATTACTGACAGCCATTAGTGTGGAGTGATAACGGTATCTCACCAAACTATCACCGCGACTTGTATTGGCATCTCGGCAAACTACCGCGACTTAATTCGCGCTCCGACCACATCGCGGTTTTCGGGCCCCGACTACCGCGATATATTGGAGCTATACTGTATCATGCAGACAATACCAAAATAGGCAATTTTTGCCCTTTCTTGGGCCGTAACTCCGCAACACATGATGGGATATGGCTGGTTCAAGAAAGGAACCCAGATCTCATGGTGGTACAAATTATGTGCAAGTCTGATAAAATCAAATCATAAATGAAGATGCTATCGTGCGGACAAGACCAAAATAGGCAATTTTTGCCCTTTCAGGGGCCGTAACTCTGTAAGACATGATGGGATATAGCTGGTTCAAGAAAGGAACCCAGATCTCATGGTGGTACAAGTTGTGAGCAAGTCTGGTTAAAATCAAATCATAAATGAAGATGCTATCGTGCGGACAAGAAATTGTTTACGCACGCACGGACGCACGGACGGACGCACGGACGACGGACAAAATGTGATCACAAAAGCTCACCTTGTCACTCCGTGACAGGTGAGCTAAAAAGTAATTGGAAGTTTAAAAAACACCGATTACTACTTGTAATCGTTTGCGATCAAAAAGTAAATTTTCACCGTAGAGATTCAAGTGATGTTTACTGAACGAGCGCAATTGACGTTATGAAAGATTTACTGCGATGCTTTGGGTATAACGTCGCCCGGTAAATACACCGCTACGATCTAATAATATCAGATATACCTGACGTTATCATTACAGAGACGGGGCACAGCATCTCCTACAATAAGCCTATGCTCCCATCAAAGACTGACTAGCCTGCGTATCAAAATAGGTTTATCATAGTCTTTGTTGTGCACTCTAAATCGAAAATTCTTTGATTTTTGTGTATTTTTTGACCGAAAAAAATGTTATTTTAATGAATATTCATAGATATGCAAATTAGCTAATTAGCACATCATTACATCAAAGCAAGGCACAATGTCTCCCGAACATTTTGGTACCAATTTTGTTGATTTATCTTTAATAATAACCAAGATATGGTTGATTGTATCAAGATACCCAAGTTTATTTAGAAATATAATGGGTTGCCATGGAAACGGTGACGTAATGCATAGTGGGAACGCTTTTATTTTTGGGGGCAATTTTTTTTTCGTAACCAGTAAACCCTAAGGAAGATTTTGGGACCAATGGGATTTTGTCCTGGGGGTGGGGGTGGGGGGGGGGGGGGGTTGCACGGGGACCTATACTGGACAGCGGCCTACTATATTTGGCAAAATTCCAACGCCCCAGTTTTTATTGGTTTAGACTCATATTCTAGACAGGTTTTTAATTATTTGGACCCCATTTTGATTTATATCAGTCTTTGTATCGACTGCCTATTCGAAATTCGCAAAATTGCAGTATGTTTCCTCTGGCTTTCTTTGCCGGATAATTACAGGGTCACTGATGAGGCTTTATTAGCCGAAACTACGTAGTATGACCCATCTTCTTTCTTATGAATGTTTTCATTGCTCTTAAAGGAACTCATTTTTGATTTTTATTTAAAGTTTGATAATTTCGTTTCTTGTGAAGATATTCTTCTCAAACTTACCATGAAGGTTTCTGACCGTTGTTTCATCTCCGTGGTTGTTTGATTTTTGTGTTCACGGAGATGTTGCACTGATGAGTTAGGGGGCCTTCATGCGGACTGAACAAATTATTTGTCTTAATCACGACGGACAGCAGGGCGAGGATTGTGGCCACGTAAAATCGATTTAAGCCCCCAGTGGAATTCGTTTCCCCTGACCGTTCCAAGGCGGTTCTTCTGTCGCTGTTTATTTTTGTTATGGTTTGTCTTTGGGTGATTGTGTCGCTTATATTATTTTATTTTGGATAGCCTTTTGGCCATTTTATGGGAAAGTAACTGTCCCTTTGGCTTTCCACTGTTGGTGTTTCCGGCGGGGTCCTGTTGCTTTATGTTTGTGTTTCTTTCCCTTTTGTGCCTCTGATGGGCGCTTTTGGTTAATTGTATCGATTACTGATCATTGCCTCTACTTCTATTTAATACGCGTCGTTTTACCGCCTTAAATCTTATCGAACTAATCACGTGATTACACAGTGCAAGGAAAAGCTCTAAACAGGTAAGTTGCACGTGCAGCACGGTGTTCATGCATTTCTTTCAAAATGTGACTAAATTGCAAAGTCAAGTGGTTCACAGATGTAAAAAAACCATAAAATGGTTCGCCTTACTGTGGCACAAAGAGCACCACGTCTGTTAGCCAGGTACATGCATTTCCAATGTAATAATTATCAATTTGTTACTCGTTATTTGCCCGTTTCGTCCCTTAAACTGTCGAGCTAAGACTTGTAAACCATTTAAAATGTCTGTTGACCGTTATTTTGCCGTACATGCGTTTGTGCGTGCGTCTGTCTGTCCGTTAGTGTTATTCAGAGTGTCTCTGAGTAAATGCGTTTAAAACGTTATTAGTGTTATCAAATACATGCATGCGTGGCTTTTTTCAAGAATGTGATTGCGCGTGCGTATGCGTGAGATAGTCAAAGAATAAGACAGAGAGATAGAGGCTTGGAAATATTTTGTTGTCCGATGTTGGCTTAAATATCCCTTAACAGCTACCGTCCTTAGATTTGTGTTGAAAAAGTGTCAAACTGTAACTTTTGTTAGATACCCAGGATACAATTACGATGACATAACTTTCCATTAATTTGCTGCTTCCTCTATAGCTTTCATGAACTTTTTTCACCATAAATGAATTTGTGACGTTTTTGGTTTTGGGTAGGTTCACCAAATTTAGTGTTACAACTGAAACAAACCGTCGATTTCAATAAAATTGCAGTATATTATGTCAGACTGATTACTCTATTTATGGTATAGATTTAAAAACTGTCCGTTTTTTTTTTTTTTTTCAATATTTAGATAAGTCGAAAAACCCTTCCTGGGGCGTTGGAATTTTTGTTAAGTATATATAATATACAATAAAACATTAAGACAAAAGCCAAATTTATTGAGTGAGTTTTTAGCTCGGCTGTTTTCGAAGAGAACGACGAGGTATTGTCTTAGCTCTGGCGTCGTCTGCGTCGTCGTCGTGCAAAAACTTGTACATTTTGTAATATCTCTGTCATTACTGAACATATTTACTTGAAACTCGGACTAGTTGTTCATTTTGAAAAGGGGAACTCATACCAAAAGGTGAGGTAACCCTCAAAATATTTTTGGCATAGTCATGCCCCTTTTTCGGCTTAGAATGTTTGCGTCGTCGTCGTGCAAAAACTTGGGCATTTTGTAATATCTCTGTCATTACTGGACATATTTATTTGAAACTCGGACTAGTTGTTCATTATGAAAAGGGGAACTCATACCAATAGGTGAGGTGACCCTCAAAAATTTTTTGGCACAGTTATGCCCCTTTTTCGACTTAGAATTTTTGCAGCCGAGGGTTGGCACCCGCATGCGGTGTTCTTGTTGAGTTTTACGTGTCACCAACAGCTTAGGTCATACGGAGACGTGACCTCGGTTAAAAGACTCATTCGAAAGTCTGGAGAAGCCCGGGATCGATCCCGCGACCCCGGTTTACAAGGCGAGTAGCATAACCACTACACCACGGAGGCTTCTAACCAAATGTAATGAGTAAACAGGATGTTGTTTTCGTATTCAACAATATAACTTGAGAGCAGTATATGCAATGTGCCTTTATAACACCAACAGTGCCTTCTGGGATATGTTGATGGATTAATGTTTTTGATGACATCTCTAGTCACAATGTCCGCACACCAGAAACACAATGGACAAAATGGCATTTGAGTTAATTCATGAAGATATATTGGCTGTCAATACTGAGAGAGCTAATACAGTAAAATTCCCATATTAAGACCACCTTTAGGACTGTTCAAAAGTGGTCTTTAAGACCACTTTTGAACAGTCCCAAAGGTGGTCCATGACCGGAGGACACAATGGGCAGAAATCACAAAGGAAAATTAAGTGAAGCCTTCAAAATAAGCTGTTTCAAGCAGAATTAGTCTTAATTTTAGGTGGTCTTAATAGCGGAATTTCACTGTATATTCATAAGTAGCATTAAATAAAAATCGTGCTTTTGGGATATCACACTGGTTATAACTCTTGATATCTGGCAGGTTTCAGTTATTTTTCCTGCTTATTAATCCTAACCACTTTCTTTGTTGTTGTCATATTTGTGGCCTCAGGATAGCCAGTGTGACTATACCATTTTGAAAGTAGCAGAAGGTGTGAGAATATGACAAAAACTAGCTAATCCAGAAACATTATTAATTCTGGCAATTATATGCGTCATTAGACGTACCAATAGACAGTGTGTCCACATTGTCCTAAAAGAAAAAAAAACTAGACTCTTCTTAAAAAAACGGACATCTGATTGAAATTCTACCATAAAAAGACCCAACAAGAAAAATGTCTGATGGCATGATGGACGGGGTTTTCTCGGAGTCTAACTGTTGGTTTTCTTATGCTCCAGCATTTCAGTGGTTTCTCGTTGACGAGTCCTCACGATTGTTTCATCTTTGTGAATGTCTGATTTTTGTGTTCACGGAGATGTACTGATGAGTTAGAAGGCCTTCATGTGGACTGAACAAATTATTTGTCTAAATCGCGACGGAAGTAAGGGCGAGGACTGTGGCCACGTAATATCGATTTAAGCCCCCACCCCAACACCCCCAACCCCAGTAGAGTTCGTTTCACTCACCGTTCCAAGGCGGATCTTCTGTCGCGGTTTATTTTCGTTATGGCTTGTCTTTGAATGTTTGTATCTTATAAATTGTTTTGTTTTGGATAGCCAATTGGCCATTTTGTGGGAATGTAACTTTCCTTCTGGCTTTCCGCTACTGATGTTTCCATTAGGGTCTGTTGTTTCATGTTTGTGTTTCTTTCCCTTTGATGTCTATGATGGGAGGTATGGGTCAATTGTATCGATTCCTGATCATTGGTTTCACTTCTATTTTTATTTATTTCCCCTTTCTCACCTGCCACTCCCTCTCTTTTCCTCAAACACATCTTCTGTCCCTTTTGTCCCTTTCTCTGGGGAAGGCGCAAAATGAGCGTTAAACGTTGATGTGGCATTAAACCCAACGCAATTGTGAGCTTCCCCGCCGCTTTGCATGACCTAAGTATGACGGTGCTTCAGTGTTAGTCCTGTGAGCACTTCATGTGAAGAAAATAACATACATGTAGGATGACTCAGTTAGTTTGCAGCAAGGACACTTTAAAGTGTTCCGAAGCACTAGCGTTATGCTATGGATTTCGGGTTCATCTCACTTTGTAAATCTTGGGAAGGTTCATCATCACTTTTCCTTTTTTGGATGGTGATATTTCTCATGCGGCATCCTACGGCGTTTATATTTCGCAATAAATTCGATTTGCCAGAGTGTTTAGTCATGTAACTGACTTCAACACTCGTAATAAATTGTTAAATGCTAAACTTCTTAATCAAGGTTTTCGGTATCATAAACCACGCAAAGCCTTTTTCAAAATTTTATAGACGTCATTCCGATTTAATTTCAAAATTCAATGTTGGACTTAAATCTCTTCTGCAACAAGGACTATCGGAACCCAAATTTTATGGTGAATTAGTATATAAGTTAATACAGAAAAATATATAATTGCAATGCCTTCAGTACTCAAATTCGTATAAGCATTCTTCGATATAAAAATTTTGGCTTCAACTTAAATGTTATACTACAGACTGCATGCATGGTAGTTAACCCAATCACGGTTGGCAACTTTGCTTCCCTCTTTAATTGCCCGCCGGTGGGTCAGACCTCAGATTCTATGACGGTTCCAGCGTAATAGCTTACTGAGAAGTAGAGAGAATCTCATTTGATGTAATGTTGGTTGGTGCCTGATGCTCTGTCTATGGTCGGAGTGTAAATGTTGTCTTTGCTCCAGCTTTTCATTGATTTCTGGTCGTCGAGTCCTGATTTTTATGTTCACGGAGATGTTGCACTGATGAGTTAGGAGGCCTTTATTCGGACTGAACAAATTATTTGTCTTAATCGCGACGGAAGTAAGGGGGAGGATTGTGGCCATGTAAAATTTATTTAAGCCCCAAGTGGAATTCGTTTCACTGACCGTTCCAAGGCGGTTCTTCTGTCGTGGTTTGTTTCCGTTATGGCTTATCTTTGAGTGTGTGTATCACTTATAGTGTTTTGCTTTGGATAGCCAATTGGCCATTTTATGGGAAAATAACTGTCATTTTGGCTTTCCGCTAGTGATGTTTCCATTAGGGTTTGGTTGTTTCAAGTTTGTGTTTCTTTTCCTTGGTGTCTCTAATGGAAACTGTCGGTTAATTTTATCGATTCCTGATCACTGCCTTCATCTCTATTGTACCAGAACTCGTGTGTGGTCAGTTTCAGCTCTGCGTCGAAGCTCCATGCTGCCCAGTTTATTTTTTCAAGCCCTGATGTGCGGCATTGAGTCATGATATTTTGCATGCACTTATAAATAACTCTATTGATTTCAAAACATCGTTATCTGTTGATGTCATGAGATTGATGAAACACTTTTTACTAGAGACAATTTGGCCGCTAGAAATTTGCAATAATTTATAACGAGGTTTGAGGTTCTTAATACAATTATAAAATGATTAGCTTGAATTATAATTAACAACGTTACATGCACTACATATTCTATCCTCCAAATTTTGACCAAAATATCTCCCAGTTCCGTTTGTAATTTATGTGCACTGATTCTGAACGCTGCTGGGGCTTTACGCTGTTTTCTTTCAGATAAAACATCTAGGTATTTTTCAAATCCAACCTATTGTTTAATCAATCTATATGTTCTAAGTTTATCCATCTCGACAGTAAAATTTATTTTTGACTACAAAAACAAATAAACATTTCCTTTAATTAAGTTTTGATACAAGTTAGAAGAGCAACTGCATTAAAAGTGGACTGGTTATTCCAAAGTTGTGAAAATCCTAAATCATTTAATACATTTTCAACAAAACATATAGAAGCCTCCGTGGTGTAGTGGTTACGCTACTCGCCTTGTAGACCAGGGATCGCAAGAACGATCCCTCGCATCTCCAGACTTTCGGATGAGTCTTTAAACCGAGGTCCCGTCTTCGTATGACCTTAGGTGTTGGTGGGACGTAAAACTCAAACACTTTTTCACTCAACAAAATATAACCATAAGCTTTTTACACCCGGGTTATTCATTGTTCCGGATAAGCTTCTGATGAAATAGATTCAGTTCTAGATTGGACTGTGCGTATCCAAAAATTGTTGCAACTAGCAATAATAGAAAGTATCATAGGAAATTCAACTAGTTCAGTAAAACACCGAAATGCAGTAGCTTTTGAATGTACTGCTGAAACATACTTGGAGAATCTAGTAAATACTTTATCAAATTCATTATAACATTTAAAAGACATGTTAAACATTTCATGAATGGACTTATTCTGATAACATGTTTCACGAGGGCTAATTGATATGTTGTGAGCCTCGTATTGAAGGAGGTACGCAGGGATGTTCTTTTTAAGCCCTACTATTCTCTGACTATATAGGGCCGTGTACCCAAGGGCTGGTCTCATTTGGTCAGTTTATATCGACGAGGTAGCACTTAAAAGTAAACAAGACAAGCAGTTGTTGCAAAATGGACAAATCGTTGAAAGAGCAGTGATCCAATATTTGTATTTTAAAGGTGTAAAACATACGGATACCCATAATTATATGGTAGCGACACTAGGGAAAGATGCGGCACCATATGCTACAGTGAAAAAGTGGGTGGCGGAATTTAAGTGCGGCAGACAGAGCCTTGAGGATGACCCCCGTCCTGGAAGGCCTGTCCATGTTGCAACCCCAGATATGGTCAATAAAGCCAATGTTATTGTTATGACTGACAGACGACTCACAGAAAGATATATAGCCAGTAGAGTTGGCATTTCACAGGAAAGAGTACATTCCATTCTGACAGAGGATCTTGCAATGAGAAAGCTTTCGGCTCGATGGGTACCAAGATGTCTGACAGTTGATCTGAAGCAAAACAGGCGCACAATATCGCGTGCTAAGCTTAACCTTTTTGAGTAAATCCTGCAATTTGTCACTATGGATGAAACATGGGTCCATCATTTTACCCCAGAGACCAAACAACAATCGAAACAATGGACGCTCCCTGCCTCTCCCCGGTCAGAGAAAGCAAAGACTGTTCCAACAGCTGGGAAGGTTATGATCTCGGTGTCCTGGGTTGCAGATGGCATTCTGCTGATAGATTATTTCCAACATGGACAAACAATCAGAGGCACATACTATGCTTCACTTCTGACGCAGATACGGAATGCGCCGCGAAAAGCTCACTAAAGGTGTTTTGTTCCATCAGGACAACGCTCCTGTTCACAAGTATGTCATTGCTATGGCTGCCATTCACGGTTGTAGATTTAAATTGATTGAGCATCCGCCTTATTCACCTGTTCTCGCTTTCCAAAACTGTAACGGCTATTTCAGGCACCCACTTTCAGTCCGATGATTACGTCATATATGCAGTGGATGACGGTGGCACTACAGTAAAAAAAATCCCCTTACTCACAATGTAAATTGGGGCATATTCCATGTTCTACCACATTTCAGCAAGTCTAATGCTTCCATTATGAGGCATATAATTTGACAGGCTGACCATTTACCTTCCAGAAGCAGCTAAAAAATATGGGTGCTGTGCGGCATATTTTGGCCGTTTTGGCAGCCAGTGTCAACAAACCCATACCGCAGCGAATAAATCCAGGCATTTCCAGTGGCCAGTCAGCACAATTTTCTGGTTCAATTTAAATCAGCTGCATTTTACAATAGCAAATACCTACTAATATTTCTTCTAATAAACAATAAAACTTCTCAGAAAAATAATGGCTTAGCACCAAATCCAATCAGAAGCAGCAGAATATTCAATTCTGTACTGAAAGCTCTCCCCAAAGCAAGTGCAGCTTTCATAAAGACCAATTATTTACTGTAGTGCAACCTATACCAAACCCTAATTTCTTTATGATCCACCAAAAGAATTGCCAAACACAAGTTTAGACCATATCTAATAATATAGTCATGCATAATTAATGTTCAGTGACAAAGAATCTTTAAACTTTGCGAAAAAGTTATCGCTTCCAGATTCTACGATGAAAGCCGGACAAACCATGTTTTGTGAAAAAGCGCAAAGTTTACCTCTTTCCAGAATGGAACCCAGAAACCGGCTTGCCTCAGTGCTTCTTCTCAGATGTCTTTGGAATACTTTAATCCTAAAATGCACTAAATCATGTCCTATTAGCACCCATGCTAGAAATTTTGGCTGTTCTCACACCTATACCCCCTAATTTCAATAAAAATTGGCATTTTGAGGATATTTTGGGGACAAAACTTTGAGAAAATGATTATAAATGCCTTAATGCCATGAGAAATGGCTGAATATATCTATTCAAATCTTGTAACATGAACCCAACCAATAAGAACTTACAATGGCTGAGAAAACTCATTGCGATATTGCAGCGGGCTGTTCGGAGAGACAATTTTGAAATTTTGCATTGGCTTGAGATCCTTGCCTAATGCTTAGTAACCTCAGTGTTATATTCAATATGGAGTATTTTCTTTTTCTTGTGTTCCTGTTTATACTTTTACTGCAAGTCTGCTTTCCAAACAGACCAATGACAACTGATTTACATGGCTTTGAAGTACCCCCCCCCCCCCCCTCCAATTACATGGAACAGAAGCAAAAACTGATAAAATAGACCCAGTTAGTCCTAAACTAGCACTAAACTTACAATTTGTACAGTTTCTGTGACAAAATACATGCCAGGAAGATCCAGTTTAAGATACAGAATTGGAGGGAACCTATTATTTGTGAAAATATTATGTAATGAATGAAAACATTAGAGAAGAGCTGATTTTTCTACTTTCGGTTTAGGTGGCACTACAGTAAAAAAAAATCCCCTTACTCACAATGTAAATTGGGGCATATTCCATGTTCTACCACATTTCAGCAAGTCTAATGCTTCCATTATGAGGCATATAATTTGACAGGCTGACCATTTACCTTCCAGAAGCAGCTAAAAAATATGGGTGCTGTGCGGCATATTTTGGCCGTTTTGGCAGCCAGTGTCAACAAACCCATACCGCAGCGAATAAATCCAGGCATTTCCAGTGGCCAGTCAGCACAATTTTCTGGTTCAATTTAAATCAGCTGCATTTTACAATAGCATATACCTACTAATATTTCTTCTAATAAACAATAAAACTTCTCAGAAAAATAATGGCTTAGCACCAAATCCAATCAGAAGCAGCAGAATATTCAGCTCTCCCCAAAGCAAGTGCAGCTTTCATAAAGACCAATTATTTACTGTAGTGCAACCTGACATTCTGAACAGCCAAGAAAAGGAGTTCTATAAATGTGGTATTGAAACCCTTAAACACTGCTGGATATAAAAGTGATTCGATACTGAGGGGGATTTTGTTGAAAATAATACAATATGTCCGACAAAATTCAAACCCTTCAGTATGAGACTCACAACATATCAATCAGCTCTCGACTGAGACTGGATTCATTTTGGATCCATTTTTGGATGTGAATAGAACTCATATGAACTCTGTAATGATGGCGGATTTCTCGTACAAAGTTTGGACGGATTCCAGACGAGTTTTGGGTGCCTAAGTATGTTGGTTCCAACCTCTCCACAGTAAAGCAAACACTTCGTGTGTTTGCTATAAGGCAGGGACCCATTTCAAACTTGAACACAAAAAGCTCGGGCCTAAAAAATCCTAATCAGTTTCTTTGCATTTCAATCTCCTCGACTATACAGTAGTAAATATGATTTTTCGAATCACACAAGTTTTCCGTCCGATTCAGACAATGATTCGTCCACTGCTAAGCGTCAATAGCGCAAACAAGTACTGGATAAAGCATATCTACGTTGTGGGCCTTGGTTCAAATTGTGTTCAGCAATAAATGTGTATTACAGACCACGCGGCCATGTTTAACCGTTTTTATACGGGGACACGGGGAGGACCCAGAACAGTTCATTTGCAAACAGTGCAAGCCCCGATCAGATGCGACAGAACGCAGCATCTGATCAAGACCTTCACTGTTTGCTTTTCTATATAAAACATAACTGAATATGACACCCAGAATTCAGAAATTGACTCCTATTGGGTTTAGTGTGTGTGTGTCTGTGTGTGTGTGTGTGTGGGGGGGGGGGGGTTATTCCATTCCGTACTGTACAAAATGTTTTTTTTTTGTTTTTTTTTTCCAAAAAAGACAACAATGCTCCGACCCATTAAGTTTCACAGCATTAAATTCTACCATATTGCTTCCCTATTGAAGCCATATAATGCATAGAATTCCCATTCAAGGACAGTTATAAGCACTTTGAAAAAGTCAGAAAAATACTTTCAGAATGCCATCTGCTAAAACATGATTAGTGCCTTAGGAGGTTTTGCCCTTATCTGCTGAACATGAAACCCCCTTTATTTCAAACCTGTAGATCCAGATCAAATGGCTTATGAAGAATCTTATGGTCAGGATTTACACTGTTATGCAGTTTGCCAATTGGATGAATACTTTATAATCAACTCCGTTAATTTGATTGGCAGATGGTATTTTTAAAGTATGTTTTTCTTATTTTTGTAAAAATAAGCCCTGACATAACATGCGAATCATATGGGCCCCGTCAAGCGATTTTGGTACTTATCGCCTATGCTAGCAGCGAAGGTTCAGGCGAGCCTGCGCATCCGTGCAGTCTCGCCAGAACCTTCGCTGCTCGCTCATACAAGCAGTGTATCAAGAGGAACCTTCAGAAAAGCCATATCCCTCTGAATGGCTGGGTATGCGCAGTTAAAATTTGTCATGACGGAATGCTCGAAGACACAAATTCGCTTGGCGGGGCTCATATGCCAAGCAGACATGGGAAACGAATCCCATGTAATGTCAAGTATTTTTTACTTTGTTCATGTATCATTGAATTTATTAAACGAGTTGAGGAAAAGGGATAAAATGCGAGGCTCTGCCGAGCATTTTATCGCTTTTCCTCAACGAGTTTAATAAATTCAATAATACATGAGCACGAATGCAAGATTCTATTTATCATATGACATTTAAAACGTATTTTATTCACGATTGTTTACAGAAATGTCTAGTTTCCACCATTAGTAAGCGCGACGTCGTTAAGGACATCGTACATGTAATGTTACGGGACGTATGTAGCTAATTTGCATATTTAATCCACTAGTGGATTATCGAAAATATTACATGGCGTTATTACACTCTCAGACGCGAAGTCATATGATAAAAATATTTACGAGGGTAGGCTGAAAAGTTCTGAGCCTGACCAAGAAGCAGGCATCGAACAGCCATGAATTTTGTATTCATTAAATCAAAACCTTTATTACTTGATTTGACTTAAATGAGTTCATGTTTACCTGCAATAACGTAGAAATTCTAGACTTTGAAAATTGATTCTAGCACGTTTTTGAGAAAATTGACAAAATCTGGCATCGTGGTGTCATCAAGTACCTCCATAAAAAGGGGTAAGCTCCTAAGGACATTCATGCCGATATGGTTGCTACATTAGGGGATGATGCTCCTTCAATCTCGTATGTAACAGTTGTAAGGTTCGCGAGAAGTAATGTGACAAGAGTTATTAAATCGACATTACGCCCGTTGGTAATTTGCTTAATGTCTTTGTTAATGCACTTATTCGCTCAAGGCAATGAGGCAGCAGCACATGGTCCTTTTATCAAAGCCACCAGCTGTGGTGCTAATTGACAGAGTAACATATTGCCTGATAGTGATCAAAGCTGAGAATTGACAGGTGAAATATACGTGGATGCATGCTTGCTTAGCAAAAAGACTTACGTGTACGTATATAATCATCACAAACGGCCCAGCTTGACACAGCCTTAATAGTGTTGGTGGGTCGTTAAACTCCAAAAACGGATCATACAAATCTTGTCATGTGCACAGGCTCGTATTGATTTGTTTGTTTGTTTGATTTGAGGTTTAACGTCCCCATCAACACTGTATAGGTCATTTTGGAGAAGTTGCTTCCATTTGTGGGACTTTCACCCGACACTGAGATGAAATGACATCTCAAGCCCTGTCGCCTAATGAAACCAATAGGGTTTATAATAACGGACGGTCCGACTCGCACCGCTTTGCCTGGGCAGGCTTAGATCCTCTTAGCAGTTAACCAGTACTCGTGTGTGGTCGGATTTAGTTCTGCGAGGAACTAAATCATGCAACCCATCTATTTCTTCAAGCCCAGATGGGCGGGGGCTGAGGCTCGTATTGAATTATGTCAGGTTATAGTATAGGTAGACCAGAGTCTTCATGTAAAATCCCCTCACCAAACCCATTTAGTTTCATTTAGGAAAAAATATAGGTGTGATTCTTGTTTACACACAATGCATGTAGTTGCTTGGCTGTTGACATTGCATCGTTTCTTGTGGACACCGGAAAGTTTGTTTTATTCTTAGTGCATGGCAGTTGTGAAAGGTAATACAGTAGAACTTCGATAGGTCGAACACCGATGGCTCGTTTATCATGGCTGAGTCGAACCCGTTCTTGAGTCCCTATGGAATTTCTCTACATAAGAAAAAAGGGAGGGTAAAATTTTGGATATTTTCGTCTTATCTTGCAAATGTACACACAACATACATTTTTCATTATTTTCATTATAGAACACCGAAAAGATGTCCTAAAGTATGTCGTTATGCCTCCTGGCAGTAGCCCGCAGTGGCTCGAACTACCCCTGTCTCGAACAGATTTTCGTGGTCCCAAAGGTGTTCGAGTCATTGAAGTTTGACTGTAACTAGGAAGAAAATGTCACTCAGGAAAGGCCACAATCTAAGAACGCAGCTGTCTCATGGATGAAAATTTAGCATAACAGCCCCCACCCCTCCCCATTACACAGTTTTGAACACCAGACAATGAATCTATAGTGTCTGTAGCGTGTACCGGGTCGTCCACGAAGTCAAGCAACGCGGTCACCGATCCAAGTACTAACCGCGATATCCGTTGCTTAACTTCGCGAATAAGCCAACCACTCTACCCGCGTCGCTAAAAGAGCCGGCTCCTACAGCAAGGCTGTAGAAGTGGTATTTATCCATAACCGTTACATTTCACCCCCTCATCTCTTGACTTCGTCCCAAAGTCACACATGCCTCACAAGGCTAAACCCGAGGGCGGAGTCTATGTAACAAACCAGCGGCACTGTTTCAATCCCATCGCTGCCACCAATGAAGCGTGTACCGGGTCGTCCACGAAGTCAAGCAACGCGGTCACCCATCCAGGTACTAACCGCGATATCCGTTGCTTAACTTCGCGAATAAGCCAACCACTCTACCCGCGTCGCTAAAAGAGCCGGCTCCTACAGCAAGGCTGTAGAAGTGGTATTTATCCATAACCGTTACAGAGTCCAATGAACCAGAAACGAACAGCACTTTACTCTATTCGAGAGTAAGTTAAAGGGCAAGGTGAGTGCAATAACTATTCTGGTGAAAGAAAACATGTTTGTGTGGATCAAATGGAGCAGAAAATTAATCTGGACTGTTTTTGGAGCCAATCCTGAATGATCTTGGTTTGCTGCTGAAACCAGTCGGTCGGTAGTCAAGACTGTTTACATTCTGAGCTATCCAGGATGTGTATCTTCTCCAAGAGAACATGGAAGTATTCAAGACAGCCTCAAAATGACACTTGTGACATACAAATAGAATAAGGTCCTACTGGACAGATATACCCGTTTATGATGTCTGAAAAGTCTCGCCCTCAGGCCTTTGAAAGTTTAATATTTTAGAACACTGTTGTATACACACATTCCATTCCCCACCACTCACGCTTGCTAGCCAAATTCAAAGCCAAGTGTTTTATCATAATCTTTGAAGTTAAAGTTGATGAATATCTAGTTGTCCCTCTCTTCTTTGTTGTCGAATAATAGAATCACATAAGGTTTCATTTTGATCAAGCAGTATAATACCATACTGGGTGGACCGAAGTTCGAGGACGTAAGCGCCTTGCTCCGTTTATGCTTCTATAAATAACACAATAATAAAAACGGTAATAAAATAGTCAGACAACATTTGCTGAATAAACTGTCAGAAACAAACATGAAAATTAACAAGAAAACTTCAACAGAGCTTATTATTTATTGAATGGCCCATTTCCTAGTCATTTACAAAATGAGATTACTGACCGTTCCAAGTCGGTACTTTTGCTGTGGTGCCTTCATGTTTTGTGTTGGTGGTCTTTCCCTATTCATATATGTTGTTACGGTGATGTTCTTAATCTTCCCCCTTTTTGGTTGTTCATTTTAGTTATGTTTGTCCTTCTAGTTTAATGTTTGGTGATTCGGATTCTTTCCCCCCGTATGTGTATTGCTCCTTTTTAGTTACGTTTGGATATTCTGAGTCACCACCTGTTGCTGACTCGGTTTACCTGTTGTAAGTTTTAGTTACTGTCGTCATTTTATGTTTTTACTTCTTTCCCTAGTGATATTGTGGGAAGAATTTGATTGTGGGAAGAATTTGGGATCTGATTGTATCAGTTCCTGATCGTTTCTCTTTTTAATTTAAATTCGAGGATGCAGTTGCCTTGAAGATCAATAAGGTGCTGTGTGGGGTAAAAACAAAATGTAGGCATGTAATTGATAACAAGATATTTTGAATGTAATTGATGCGTTTGACGGTATGTAAATTATTAAGAAATAAAAAAAGAAAAACGTGGACGTTAATCAAAAGGCCATAACTCTGAGCGTATTGTAGCTAGAGTTACGTAACTTGCACAGACGGGCGTACGGGCGGACAAACAGGGCATTACTATAGGGAAACTGTCAATAACTATAGACAGTTTCATCTGAATATCTATAGCGGTTTTGAAATAAAGATGAAAAAAAACGAAAATAACTGATTTTTTTTAGTTTTTCAAAGGGCCATAACTCTGAGAGTATTGAAGCTAGAGTTACGTAACTTGCTATGAAAATGTGTAATGGTATTGTGACCTTATATCTAAAGTTTGAAGTTGATGCGTTTGAGGGTTTGTAAGTGATTTGGAAAAAAAACCCCATAAAATATGTGAACGGACAGACAGAAGGACAGACAGGGTGATTACTATAGGGCACCCGCAAATAAATTTGCGGGGCCCTAATAACATAATTTTAACATATATAATTTGTAAAATTATGGTTTTGTTTTTTCATTTCTCCTTCATTTGTTTATTATTCTAGATATTTGTTTAGTTAATTCTGTTCTATTCTATACTAGTGCAAATATATCTACATATTGTAATTTGTTCATTCATAGCTACTTCAAACAAGAATTATATGTCCGAATAACAAGAAAAAAATCCTAAAGTTTTGGTCATGAAGAGTTAATTATTTCTTAAGAGCATCAAATCCACTACTGCTCTCCGTTTCCAAGGAGAAAAATTAAGCCTCTTTGGTAATAAGAACCGCTTGTATGTATAGTTAAAAGAATTTTCCTACATTGCGCCTCATTCGAAAATAACGAATAAACAGGTCTTCTTCGTATGTGCCAAGAGTAAACAAAGGACGATTGATGTTTCTGGCAGAATGTGTGTGAATGAAGAAATCATTGGGTAAAAGTTGGGGGTAAAAGTATTAGCGAAAACGGCGGATTTTTGTAACTCCCTAATGTCTCAAGCACTATTTGCCTCTCTGTTCGGCATTCTGCCAACATTTTGGCTTTTATTTTTGGTTTTGGTTGACTTATGGATAAAGTTATGAACAGCAACTGTCTTTTCACTTCCATGCAGCACTAGGCGAATCCACTATTAAGTGAGCCCCGCCAAGCGAATTTGTGTCTTCGAGCATTCCGTCATAACAAATTTTAACTGCGCATGCCCAGCCATTCAGAGGGGCCAGGGATATGGCTTTCTGTCTGAAGGTTCCTCTTAATTCACTGCTTGTATGAGCGAGCAGCGAAGGTTCTGGCGAGACTGCGCGGATGCGCAGGCTCGCCTGAACCTTCCCTGCTCGCATAGGTGATAAGTACCAAAATCGCTTGACGGGGCCCAATTTGAAGTTCTCTGGGAACCTGACTGCAGTGCAGTATTTTTCATATCCTGGCAAAATAGCCGTTCCATCCGGCTTAATCGGTTTTAAAACGGCTAAGCGTTTGGTTTTGGTTTAATTATGGGTAAAGTTATGCTTTTCACTTCCATTCAGCACTAGTCGAATCCACTATTTGTAGTTCTCTGGGAACCTGACTGCAGTGCCGAATATCCTGGCAACCGGCATAATCGGTTTTAAAACGGCTAAGCATTTGGTTTTGGTTTAATTATGGGTAGAGTTATGCTTTTCACTACCCTTCAGCACTAGTCGAATCCACTATTTGTATTTCTCATGGTACCTGACTGCAGTGTCGTATATCCTTGCAACCGGCATAATCGGTTTTAAAACGGCTAAGCATTAGAGCGTCCATTCCATTGTGCCTTTTGAGAGTTGAGCTAACAGTATGAAGCGTCATCTAGTGGACCTTTACCAAGTTTGTTCAAATAAATCCGCCCACCGCCCCCCCCCCCACCCCCCCCCCCCAAAAAAAAAAAGCAACGCACCGGGGAACATTTTCACATAGACTTATATAGTGAAACCTTATATAGAAAACACTTCTTGTCTGAAACCAGAAACCATACCTTTGATATGTGTCACAGAGCTTTGACTAGTGGACCTATGTCAAGATTGTTTAAATCATACCCCTGCAACCAAACACGGCACCACCCGGGGGCCCACATGTTTTATAGGCCTATACACCTCGATAGAGAAAAACTATGAAGATCTTATTATCTGGCACCAGAAGGCCCAGGCCTTTGATATTTGGTACACAGCTTCATCTAATTGAACTCTACCAAGACTGTTCAAATCATAGCCCTGAGACCAAAACTGGTCCTGCAAAGGGAGCTACATTGCAAACACAGACGTCTAAAGGCCCACTTGTTCGAGAAAGATTTAAATACGCATGAAGCTTCCATCGCAATGGAACTAAAATAAATTTGTATAATATAAACTAAAGGGAAAAGGAGAACTCATCTTGTCAGAAACTAGAAGGCAGACATTTGCTATTTGCTACACAGCTTCGTCTTACAGGCTTCTGCCAAGATTGTTCAATTTAAAACACTGGGGCCAAAGATGGCCCCTCTCTGAGGCCCACTAGTTTTACATAGACCGGTATTCACCTTATTTGCATTATCTGCTAGTTTCTAGTCTGAAGGTTATCAGTGTTGGAAAAACAGATAACCAGACTCCCCTGACCTTGAAAGGTCAGGTGGTCTGGTTACCTGTTTTTCCAATATTGACAATATGCAAGCTGGGTGCCAGTAAATAATGCAAATATGGTGAATGGAGAAATCATTAAATTCTTCGTGTCTGAAACCAGAATGCCCTAGTACATAGCTTCATCTAGTGGACTTCTACAAAGATTGTTCAAATTATAGCCACATGGCCAAAAATGGCCCAGCTAAGTGGACCACACTTTTCATAGTCGAATAAAGAAAAGTCTTTAATGGTCTTCCTGCCTGAAACCAGGAGGCAAAGACATTTGAAAAATGGTATTTAGTTTAGTCTAGTGAACCTCTACCAAGTTTGTTCAATTTATAGCCTTGGGTGAAAAATGGTCCCATCGCGGGGTCCATTTGTTTTGCATGTACTTATATAGAAAAAAAAAACTTAGTTTTCTTGTCTAAAACCTGGAAGCCCTGGTCTTTGAAATTTAGTACAGTAAAATTCCGCTATTAAGACCACCTAAAATTAGGACTAATTGTGCTTTGAAAAGCTGATTAAGTAGGCTGCAGTTATTCTTGTTTTGTGCTTTCTGCACACTATGTCTTCTGGTCAGGGACCACCTTTGGGACTGTTCAAAAGTGGCTATAAGACCACTTTTGAACAGTACCAAAAGTGGTCTTAATATAGGAATTTTACTGTACCTTCATCTTGTCGACTTCGACTATTAAAGATTAGTCAAATTATAGCGCTGGGTCCAAAAATAGCTCCGCTCAGAATCCTCTTGCAAAATTCAGAACAATCCGTCCAATTGTTACTAAAAACTCATCCATACAGAATTTGGGCGGAAAGAAGAAGAAGAAGAAGAAGAATGAGAAACGCAGCAAAAACAATAAGTTTTGGAGACTTAACCAGCAATACATTAATGCAGACGAACTATAACAACAATAAAGCACAACAGAAGATCCGCCTTGGAACGGTCAGAAAAAAGGTCGGGTTGTGGGCGGGGAGGGGGGGGGGCTTAAACGGATTTGAAATGGCCACACGCCCCGCAAGCTCCGGGTTTGTTTTCCTTTTTGGAAGGAACTGTAAACTAATCATTGCCTGCACTTCTATTTTGAATAAAATTGGCCTGGGGGTATGGGGGAGTAGCTGTTTAAAAATGTTTTCTATTTTCAGCTCTGGCGGCCAGCTTGTTCAATTTTTAGCTTTTTTTTTGGGGGGGGGGGGCTGGGTAAAGGAACATTCCAATGAAAAATAGAAGTGAATACAATGATCAGGAATCGATACAAATAACCCACAGTTTCCGTCAGAGACACCAAGAGGAAAGCAACACAAAAATGAAATAACTAGACCCTAATGGAAACATCAACAGCGGAAAGCTACTTTCCCACAAAATGACCAATTGGCTATCCTAAACAAAAAGATATAAGCGAAACACACACTCAAAGACAAACCATAACAAGAATAAACCGCGACAGAAGAACCGCATTGGAATGGTGAGTGAAAATAACTTTCGTCGCGCTTTAGACAATACAGCAAGAAACAACTGAAATTGTTTCGGAGCGAAACAATTTTAGCTATTTTGGTAGCGGGTCACCTAAGCAACATTCCAATGAAGTTTGAATCAAACTAGCCCAGGGGTATAGGAGGAGTAGCTGTTAACAGTTTTTTTTTTTATTTTCAGCTCTGATGGCCATCTTGTTCATCGAAGCGAAACGATTTTATTTACTTTGGTAGAGGGTCACCTAATCAACATTCCTGTGACGTTTGAATAAAATTGGTCCAAGGAGTATCGGAGAAGTAGTCGTTTTATTATTTTTTTTTCTATTTTTAGCTCTGGTGGCTACCTACACGATTTTAGCTATTTTTGTCTTGTTCATCGAATCGGATCGATTTTATCTGTTTTGGTAGAGGATCACGTACGCAACAGTCCAATGAAGTTTTAATGAGTGAGTGAGTGTTTCAGTTTTACGTCCCACCAACAGCTAAGGTCATACGGAGACGGGACCTCGGTTTAAAGACTCATCCGAAAGTCTGGAGAAGCCCGGGATCGAACCTGCGACCCCTGGTTTACAAGGCGAGTAGCGTAACCACTCGACCACGGAGGCTTCTATGAAGTTTTAATGAAATTGGCACAGTGGTATAGGAGAAGTAGTCGTTTACATTTTTCTATTTATAGCTTTGAAGAGCCACCTTAACAACATTCCTGTAAAACTTAAGCATATTGTTGACGTTTTCCTCTAATTTTAGCTCTGACGGCAATCTTCTTCATCAGAGCGAAACGATTTTAGCAATTTTGGTAGAGGGCCGCCAAAGCAACATTCCTATGAGGTTTGAATGAAATTGGCCCAGGGGTATGGGAGGAGTAGTTGTTTAAAGTTTTTTTTTCTGTTTTAACTCTGGTGGTCATCTTGTTCATCGAAGTGGAACGATTTCAACTATTTTGGTAGAGCCACCTAAGCAACATTCCTATGAAGTTAAAATAAAATTGGTCCAAGGGTTTAGGAGTAGTCTTTTAAAGCAAATTGTTGACGACGGACGCTGGACGACGCGTGACGGGCATTCACTGATCACAATGGCTCACCACGAGCGTTTTGTGCTCAGGTAAGCTAAAATATTGTTAGTTAAGAATAGACTACATCATGATTTGTTAATTTTTATGAATTTTTCCAAGAGTGTTCTTCTTTCATTTACAGTTTTACCATCTCAGTGTTACACAGAAGTCCAATAAGCGAGAATTTTAACTGTCAGTGATAGGATATGTTTTGCTATCAATTTAAGCATGATATGGCCATAAAATTCTCATGGTCAATATAGGTTTTTCTCTGTACAGCATTTTTCAGGTTTTAAATCGTTTCCAATTACCGTCTGTATTTAGTGGTTTATTGAAGAAAAAAAGATTACAAATGGCTTGCCCAATTATTAAGGTCCTTTTTATCTCTCCTGTGTTGATGTTCCGCTTAAAATGAGGGACCATTTAACTAGCAGGGCTATGAATGAATGACAGGTCTGAAGGAATTTCATTGGTTAAATTGGATATGATTTTTATTCAATTTGTTCTTGAGATGAAAACTGTTTTCCAAAATTCCATCAAAAGTGCGAATTAAGGAAGAAACCACATTGCCAATTAGTTCTCTTTTTTTTCGGGGGGGGGGGGGGGGGCAGTTTTTATTTGTTGAAACCAATTTTCAGCTTCCTGGAACGTGAAGGTTTGATTTTCTGTGGGTATTTTAGAGATTCATCTCCTTTATTTATTGGCCAAATTAATTACGTTTTGGAATTTAGGTTCCAAGATTTCTATTTAAATGAATATATACTTGCAATGACTTCAGTACCCATTTTTCGATATAAAAAGATTGGGTACAAATGGTTTCTATTTAGATTTACATCTATCTATTGTCCAATTAATTTTGGTTCCTAAAATTTAATTAGTTATAGCTTTCTTACCAGAAGTTTGTTTAAGGAAATCTTTGAAAAATGTATAGAGGACCTATCTTATTGATAGTTTTCTGAGAAAAAGAGCCCTTTCAAGCTGTTTGATAAAAAGATGAATCTATAAAAGTAAATCATGGCTATTTTTTGTTTTTATTTATAAAAAAAATACCATAGAAATAAATGAAAATAAAGTAAATTTGATAAAAAAAAAACTTTTGTGTCGTACCTTTCCTTTGATATAAAGATTTTGAAAATACACCAAGTAGTCTATCCTTAATAGTCGAGTATTTTCGTCTGATTCGGGAACTCTCGGCAATCGAAAAGAACTCTTGGACTGGTCACGTGGTTTTGGAGTATATAAAGGCATGCTCCAGTGTTAAGAGCGGATTTGGCTGTTGGCTTTCGAAGAGTTCACATCGAAGAAGAAACGCCTACACTAATTATTTTAAGAAGATTGTTCAACACGAGGACTCCTGGTCGAATTGCAGAGAATACAGGCTTCCGATGGGTATGCATTGCGCACCCCTCGTGGCTAATCTGTTCCCCTTTTGTTATAAAAGAGACTTCCTGTCCATTCCAACCTTTTTCGATGGTTTGGTCAGTTTTCTACCCCCCCCCCACCACAAAAAAAAAAAAAACAAAAAAAAAAAAAAAAAACACACACACAAAAAAACACTTCAGTTAAATAAAGCAAATTCTTCTAATACCGAGGCCCCGTTTTTTTTATTTTTATCTATCTGTTGTAGATGGCCTTGTTTCCTGCAAAGTTTCTGACAAACGCGATGATTTTGATTTTGCTATTGTAAATTTTCCTTTCATGGATGATGATGTTCCTCGTCCGGCATCCTATAATGTTTATATTTCGCAATTAATTCGATTTGTCAGAGTGTCTAGTCATGTAACTGACTTTAACACTCCTATTAAATTAACTGCTAAACTTCTTAATCAGACTTTTCAGTTCTGTGGTGTATTCCTTGCTTCCAAAAGATAACTCTTTTATAGAACATATTTAACTTCACTACAGCTGGTGTGTGGGACTGTGTGGCGGCGGTAAAACGTCTCCCTGCCCTACATCATAGTGTAGATTATATTTTCTTGTCGTTTGGGATCATTGATTCCATTATGGAATTTTGAAAATATCTGAGGGTCACTGATGAGGCCTAATTGGCCGAAACTAGCTAGTCTGGCCCAGAAAACATGTACACTCCATATTTATCAGTTCTATGGTGTATTCCTTGCTTCCAAAGGATAACCCTTTTATAGAACATACTTAACTTCACTACAGCTGGTGTGTGGGACTGTGTGGCGGCGGTAAAACGTCTCCCTGCACTACATCACTGATGAGGCCTAATTGGCCGAAACTAGCTAGTCTGGCCCAGAAAACATGTTCACTCCATATTTTTCAGTTCTGTGGTGTATTCCTTGCTTCCAAAGGATAACCCTTTTATAGAACATTTTATCGGTATCATAAACTAAGTAAAGCCGTTTTTAAATTGTATAGACGGCATTCCGATTTAATTTCAAAATCCAATGTTGGACTTTAATCTTTTCTGCAACAAGGTCTATCGGAACCCGAATTTTATGGTGACTTAGTATATTAATTAAATATATATATATATATAATTGCAATGACTTCAGTACCCAATTTCGTAAAATCATTCTTCGATATAAAAAGATTGGGTACAAAATAAATGTTATACGACATACTGCATACATGATAACTAACTCTATCGCGGTTGATAAGTTTGCTTCCCTCTTTAATTGCACGCCGATTGGACATTTCTTTCTTTTCTTTCTACTGATACTGCGATCGGTCAGATTTGACCATTACTTCCAGGTGTATATTACATACTCTCCAGTTTTGCAGGATGAAAGCCTACACAGTAATCATGCAATTATGGTAGGGTTCTTTAACATGCAAAGGGAATGGTTATCCCTGCACATGGGCCGCCAGTTAACGTCCCGACCCGAAGGACGGTGCATTTTATGACATTCATCCCTGCAAATGATGCCAATGGAGCGTGTTCGGACACCGAAATTTTATCGCCGCTGTTGGGGATCGAACTCGGGACCTCTAGCATCAGAGGCAAGTGCACTAATCATTGAGCTATCACGCTCCGCCGCGGTCAGGGCTCAGATTCTATGAAGGTTCCAGCATAAAGACTTACTTGGAATTAATATTTAATTTTATGTAATGTTGGCTGGAACCTGATGCTTTGTCTCTGGTCGGGCTCATTCTTTTGCTCCAGCATTTCAGTTATTTCTTGCTGTCGAGTTCTCGTCGTTGTTATATTTGATTTTGTGACGATGTTGCACTGCTGAGTTAGTAAACCTTCATGTAGACTGAATAAATTATAAGTCTAAATCGCGACAGAAGTAAGGTCGAGGATTGCAGCCGCGTAAAATCGATTTAAGCCCCAACCTCAACATGAAATACTTTTCACTGACAGTTCTTCTGTCGCGGTTTCTTTTTGTTATAGTTCGTCATTGGGTGTGTGCATCGCTTATATCTTTTTGTTTTGGATAGCCGGTTGGCCAATTTGTGGGAAAGTAAGTGTCCTTTTTGGCTTTCCGGGTTTGATGTTTCAATTCGCGTCTTGTCATTCCGTGTTTGTATCTTTCCCTTTGATGTCTCTGATGGGAGGTGTGGGTTAATTGTGTGAATACCTGGTCATTGCCTTTACTTCTATTTTCCTAATGATGAAGTGTCGTTATGTTGAGTTTTCCTGGGGCCGTCGTAGAGGACTGTAGAAACCTGCAATAGATGACAGGGTCACAGCAGTTATAGTCTTCTTGGGGTCAAAGGCTTAAGGTCTGAGGAAGATCGAAAGGCTCTACAGCTCAGTAACAAATTGCAATAGCCTGGGGAGTGTTTGGAACCTTTTGCCAGAAATATAGACTGGGACAAAAGCATTGTGATTAGGTCTCAGAAACAGTCCGGGCAAACATTGTGTTAATTAGGTCTCCCCCCTTTTCGGACATATTGTTGTCCGTCTGTCTGTCACAAAATCGTGCCCGCTCTATAACTTGAAAACCGTTCAAGCTATCTTCACGAAACTTCATATAAATATTAAACAAGATTAGACGATGTGCAGAGCGCAAGAACTATAACTCTTGCATTTATACTCTTGGCAAATTGTTTCCGGTCAGTTACTTTCTTATGTGTAGATGGATTTTAAAATTGTTTGGCAGAAATATTAACCACCATGAGACGATGTGTTTCGCGCATGGACTAGGTCGGTACCTCAAATGTCAAGCTCATACTTAGAGGTTAGAGGTCACAAAAGGGTCTTTTTTTCGTGTTCGGCCAGTAGTTTTCTTATTCCTAAGCGGATTGAGAACTTACCTGGCAGAAATGTTAACCATCATGTGGTGTTGTGCGCAAAACCCAGGTCGGTTCCTCCAAGGTCAAGGTCATACTTAGAGGTCAAAGGAAAAAAAAGCTCTTTTTTCGTGTTCGGCCAATAACTTTCTTACTCCTGGATCGATTTTGAAATCACTTGGCAGAAATGTTAACCATCATGAGACGATATGTTGTGCGCAAGACCCAGGTCGGTTCCTCCAAGGTCAAGGCCATACTTAGAGGTCAAATGTCAAAAAAGGTCTTTTTTCGTGTTCGGTCAATAATTGTCTTATTCCTGCATGGATTTTAAAATAACTTGACCTAAATGTTGACCATCATGAGACGATGTGTTGTGCGCCCAACCCAGGTCGGTCCTTCTAAGGTCAAGGTCGTCCTTAGAGGTTAAAGGTAAAAAAGGGTCTGTTTTTCGTGTTCGGTCAGTAGGTTTCTTATTCCTGTGTGGATTTTGAACTTACCTGGCAGAAATGTTAACCATCACGAGACGATGTGTTGTGCGCAGTCCCAGGTCGGTACCTTCTAGGTCAAGGTCATACTTAGAGGTCAAAGGTAAAAGGTCTTTTTTGTGTGTGTTCAGTCAGTAACTTTTTTTATTTCTGGATGGACTTTTTAAAGTAACCTTGCAAAAATGTTCACCTTCATTTGACATTGTGTCGTGCGCAAGCTCAAGGTCATACTTAGAGGTGAAAGGTCAAAAAGGGACCTTTTTTCGTGTATAGTCAATAACTAATGGCTTATGAAATTACTTTGCAGAAATGTTAACCGTCAAGAGACGATGTGTCGAGCCCAAGATCCATGTCGGTACCTCAAAGGTCAAGGTCATACTTCATGGTCAAATGTCAAGAAAGGGTCTTTTTTCATGTCCGGTCAGTTAATTTCTTATTCCTTAAAGATAATAAAGAAGCCTTATTTAACGTCGCATATCAGAAACAAATAACATAAGCTTTGTGGAGCTTTTATTGCGACTAACAAAGTCCCTTTAACAAATACTTACCTGCCTACATTTATCTTTCTAGGACTACCCCTGATAATGCGAGCGTCAGCCAGGGGAGCGCCTAGTACCATTTTCACACCTTTGGTATGGCGCGGCCGGAGATCGAACCCGCGAACTCACATTCCCGAAGCGGACGCTCTACCACTGAGCTATCGGGGCCGGTGATGGATTTTGAAGTTACTTGGCAGAAATGTTAACCACTATGAGATGATGTGTCGCGTGCAAGACACAGGTCAGTACCTGCAAGATAGAGGTCAAAGGTAAAAAGAAGGCTTTTTTTTCGTGTCCGGTCAATAACTTTCTTATTTCTGGATGGACCTTTTTAAAATTACTTTGCAGAAATGTTCAGCTTCATTAGATGATGTGTCGCACACAAGACCCAGGTCAATAACTCCAACGTCAAGGTCATACTCAGAGGTCAACAAGGGGGAGGCATCTGTGTTTTTGAAGAAAAACAAATTCTAGCTGATATTGTTTCTCTGTGATTGTCTTGGTTTATTTCATATCTTAATCATTTTACTTAATCATTGGTATAATCAATAAGGCAAAGAAGCCAACGGAAAATTCAATATATAAACTTTTCATGCAAGCAGCATTAAATTTAATGAATTTATAATCTGCCTACATAAGGCTAGGTAGCTCGGTACACGAATGCTAATTAGCTCGGGACACCTTGCAAAATTGGTGGCAGCTTAGGTGAGATAAAAGGTAAAATCTCCATTACCGGGAACCACGATGCCTGGAAGTATGGACCGCCACGTTGGGTCCGAATCTGAAACTGATAGCAGGGACTGGCACTTCGAGTACGAAACTTATAAAGGTGTCTGGCAGCTTATCCATGCCAAGGTTAGAGGCTGTGATTCGCAAAACAGAGGTAACAAGGCTTCAGTCTGAGATTCCATTGCTCGAGCAGCAATTGTATGACACAGAGGCACAAATGTCTGGACACCCGGCCGCCCGCACGGACATCGCTATTCTAAAGGACGGAATTTTTCCTTGAAAAACCCGTCCAAAAAGAATGAAAAAAAAAAAAAAAAAAAAAATGTCTCCACCGGGGTTTGAACTCACGCCCCTCAGATTCATAGTCAACAATAGGATTCGTAGTCCATGAAAGCGGTACCTCCACTCATGCATCAGTCCTGATATTAAAACAATCTGCTACAGAATAGATGAAAAATATCACTTTGAAAAAAAAGGTTAACCAAAAGGTAAACCTGGGACGACGCCCGCCCGCCCGCAGGACGCCCGCCCGCCCGGACATCGCTATTTTAAAGGACGGATTTTTTTAAAAAACCCGTCCAAAAACGGAAGTTAATCAGGTCATTTATTTATTACCCCATACCAGTATTGTAAGTTACAGGACAATAGCTCATACAGTTTTAGAGATACAGTCAAACCTGTCTTAGTGTCCACCTCTATTAATCGAGCAACCTGTCTTAAGCAAGCATGCATTAAGTTCCCCAAAAATACAAATGCATTAAAATTCACCAAATCAGTTCATCTACTCATCATCCTGAACCAGCCTGTAAAGTTCCAGGGCAGTAGCTCAAACAGTTTTTGAGATATCTTGCTTACAAGCTTAAAACGCGCAAAATTTCAAAGGGGCATAACTCAAGAAAAAAAATGGATTTTTTTGTAAAAAGTTAATCAGTTCATCTTCTCATCATCCAAAAACCATTCTGAAAAGTTTCAGGGCAATAGCTCAAACAGTTTTTTAGTTATTTTCCTCACAAGCTTAAAACACAAAACTTTCAAAGGGCCATCATAACTGAAGAAATAAATTTCGGATTTTTTTTCAAAAGTTAATCAGTTCATCTACTCATCATCCTGAACCAGCCTGTAAAGTTTCAGGGCTATAGCTCAAACAGTTTTTAAGATACATGTATCTTGCTTACAAGCTTAAAACACGCAAAATTTCAAAGGGGCACAATTCAAGAAAAAAAATGGATTTTTGTCAAAAGTTAATCAGTTCATCTGCTCATCACCCCCAACCATTCTATAAAGTTTCATGGCAATAGCTCACACAGTTAATTAGTTGAACTTACTTACAAGCTTAAAATGCAAAAAATTTCAAAGGGCCATAACTCAAGAAAAAATTACGGATTTTTTTCAAAAGTTAATCAGTTCATCTACTCATCATCACAGACCAGTCTGTAAAGTTTCAGGGCAAAAGCTCAAAAAAATTTTGAGATATCTTGCTTACAAGATTTCAAAGTATTTTGCAAAAGGGCATAACTCAAGACAGGGGCAAAATCCGTCGGATTTTTTTCAAAAGTTAATGAGTTCATCTACTCATCATCCTGAACCAGCCTGCAAAGTTTCAGGGTAATAGTTCTAACAGTTAATTAGTTATCTTGTTTACAAGCTTAAAATGCAAAAAATTTCAAAGGGCCATAACTCAAGGAAAAAATTTCGGATTTTTGTCAAAAGTAAATCAGTTCATCTACTCATCATCACAAACCAGTCTGTAAAGTTTCAGGGCAAAAGCTCAAACAGTTTTGTTTAGATATCTTGCTTACAAGATTTCAAAGTATTTTGCAAAAGGGCATAACTCAAGACAGGGGCATAATCCTTCAGATTGTTTTCTAAAGTTAATCATTTCATCTACTCATCATCCTGAACCATCCTGCAAAGTTTCAGGGCAATAGCTCAAACAGTTTTTGAGATATCTTGCTTATAAGCTTAAAACACGCATAATTTCAAAGGGGC
Source organism: Lucinisca nassula (assembly GCA_963580285.1). Taxonomy (NCBI): domain Eukaryota; kingdom Metazoa; phylum Mollusca; class Bivalvia; order Lucinida; family Lucinidae; genus Lucinisca; species Lucinisca nassula. The sequence continues at coordinate 33,525,414 of OY757011.1, forward strand.
ATAACTCAAGAAAAAAAATAGATTTTTGTCAAAAGTAAATCAGTTCATCTTCTCATCATCCCCAACCATTCTATAAAGTTTCAGGGCAATAGCTCAAACAGTTTTTAGCTCACCTGGGCCGAAGGCTCCAGGTGAGCTTATAGTATAGTGGGTCCTCCGTCGTCCGTCCGTCGTCCGTCCACACTTTTGAGCAGCTATATCTCTGTATCCTGCAGGCTGATCTCAATCATTTCTCATCTGTAGCATGCCTCTGGTGGGGCATTGATGTCATAAACTTTTTTTCGAAATCGCTCTAAAACTTTGGTTCCTATGGCAACCACAAGGTCCCATAGACTTACTATGGGAAAATGCTTGTCATCACCGTAGCGCCTTCAGTTTTGATCAGATCTTCCTGAAACTTATATGTAAGGTGGCTGGGGATAAAAACTCGGATGAGTTCGAAAACCGGCCATGTCGGCCCATTTATCATAGAGTTACATCCCTTTGATTGCTGAAAATGCCGATTTTTGACCTTGTCATCACGGTAGCCCCTTCAGTTTTGATCGGATCTTTCTGAAACTTAAATGTAAGGTGGCTGGGGATAAAACCTCGGATGAGTTCGAAAACCGGCCAAGTCAGCCCATTTTTCATAGACTTACGTCCCTTTGATTGCTGAAAATGCCGATTTTTGACCTTGTCATCACGGTAGCCCCTTCAGTTTTGATCGGATCTTTCTGAAACTGATATGTAAGGTGGCTGGGGATAAAACCTTGGATGAGTTCGAAAACCGGCCAAGTAGGCCCATTTATCATAGAGTTACGTCCCTTTGATTGCTGAAAATGCCGATTTTTGACCTTATCATCACTGTAGCCCCTTCGGTTTTGATCGGATCTTTTTTAAACTTATATGTAAGGTGGCTGAGGATAAAAACTCGGATAAGTTTGCATACCGGCCAAGTCGGCCCATTTATCATAGAGTAACTTCCCTTTGATTGCTGAAAAACGCCGACTTTCGACCTTGTCATCAAGGTAGCCCCTTCAGTTTTGATGGGATCTTTCTGAAACTTATATGTAAGGTGGCTGGGGATAAAACCTCGGATGAGTTCGAAAAATTGGCAAGTCGGCCAATTTATCATAGAGTTACGCCCCTTTAATTGCTGAAAATGCCGATTTTTAGCTCACCTGGGCCGAAGGCTCCAGGGGAGCTCATAGTATAGTGGGTCCTCCTTCGTCCGTCCGTCCACACATTTGAGCAGCTATATCTCTGTATTCTGCAGGCTGATCTCAATCATTTCTCACCTGTAGCATGCCTCTGGTGGGGCATTGATGACATTAACTTTTTTTTGAAATCGCTCAAAAACTTTGGTTCCTATGGCAACCACAAGGTCCCATAGACTTACTATGGGAAAATGCTTGTCATCACCGTGGCGCCTTCAGTTTTGATCGGATCTTTCTGAAACTTATATGTAAGGTGACTGGGGATAAAAACTCGGATGAGTTCGAAAACCGGCCAAGTCGGCCCATTTATCATAGAGTTACGTCCCTTTGATTGCTGAAAATACCCATTTTCGACCTTGTCATCACCGTAGCCCCTTCAGTTTTGATCGGATCTTTCTGAAACTTATATGTAATGTGGCTCGGGATAAAGCTTAGGATGAGTTCGAAAACCGGCCAAGTCCGCCGATTAATCATAGAGTTACGTCCCTTTGATTGCTGAAAATGCCAATTTTTTACCTTGTCATCACCGTAGCCCCTTCAGTTTTGATCGGATCTTTCTGAAACTTATACGTAAGGTGGCTGTGGATAAAATCTCGGATGAGTTCGAAAACCGACCAAGTCGGCCCTTTTATCATAGAGTAACGTCCCTTTGATTGCTGAAAATGCTGATTTTTTACCTTGTCATCACTGTAGCCCTTTCAGTTTTGATCGGATCTTTCTGAAACTTATATGTAAGGTGGCTGGGGATAAAATCTTGGATGAGTTCGAAAACAGGCCAAGTCGGCCCATTTATCGTAGAGTTCTGTCCCTTTGATGGCTGAAAATGTTGATTTTTGACCTTGTCATTACCGTAGCCCCTTCAGTTTTGATCAGATTTTTCTGAAACTTATATGTAAGGTGGCTGGGGATGAAACCTCGGATGAGTTCGAAAACTGGCCAAGTCGGCTCATTTATTTTAGAGTAACATCCCTTTGATTGCTGAAAATGCCAATTTTTTACCTTGTCATCACCGTAGCCCCTTCAGTTTTGATCGGATCTTTCTGAAACTTATACGTAAGGTGGCTGTGGATAAAATCTCGGATGAGTTCGAAAACCGACCAAGTCGGCCCTTTTATCATAGAGTAACGTCCCTTTGATTGCTGAAAATGCTGATTTTTTACCTTGTCATCCCTGTAGCCCTTTCAGTTTTGATCGAATCTTTCTGAAACTTATATGTAAAGTGGCTGGGGATAAAATATCGGATGAGTTCGAAAACCAGCCAAGTTGGTCCATTTATCACAGAGTAACGTCCCTTTGATTGCTGAAAATGCCGATTTTTGACCTTGTCATCACCGTAGCCCTTTCAGTTTTGATCAGATCTTTCTGGAACTTATATGCAAGGTGGCTGGGGATAAAGCCTCGGATGAGTTCGCATACCTGCAAACTGGTCTATTTATCATAGAGTTAGGTCCCTTTGATTGCTGAAAATGTTGATTTTTGACCTTGTCAACACTGTAGCCCCTTCAGTTTTGATCGGATCTTTCTGAAACTTATATGTAAGGTGGCTGGGGATAAAATCTCGGATGAGTTCGAAAACCGGCCAAGTTGCCCCATTAACTATATAGTAATGTCCCTTTGATGGCTGAAAATGTCGATTTTTTACCTTGTCATCACCGTAGCCCCTTCAGTTTTGATCGAATCTTTCTGAAACCTATATGTAAGGTGACTGGAGATAAAACCTAGGATGAGTTTGAATACCGGCCAAGTTGGCCCATTTATCATTGATTTACGTCCCTTTGATTGCTGAAAATGCCGATTTTTGACCTTGTCATCACCATAGCCCCTTCAGTTTTGATCGGATCTTTCTGAAACTTATATGTAAGGTGGCTGGGGATAAAATCTTGGATGAGTTCGAAAACAGGCCAAGTCGGCCCATTTATCGTAGAGTTCTGTCCCTTTGATGGCTGAAAATGTTGATTTTTGACCTTGTCATTACCGTAGCCCCTTCAGTTTTGATCAGATTTGTCTGAAACTTATATGTAAGGTGGCTGGGGATGAAACCTCGGATGAGTTCGAAAACTGGCCAAGTCGGCTCATTTATTTTAGAGTAACATCCCTTTGATTGCTAAAAATGCCAAATTTTGACCTTGTCATCACCGTAGCCCCTTCAGTTTTGATCGGATCTTTCTGAAACTTATATGTGAGGTGGCTGGGAATAAAATCTTGGATGAGTTTGAATACTGGCCAAGTCTGATCGGATCTTTCTGAAACTTACATGTAAGGTGGCTGGGAATTAAACCTCAGGTGAGTTCGAATACCGGCCAAGTTGGCACATTTATCATAGAGTGACGTGCCTTTAATTGACATTGTTATCACTGCTGCCCCTTTAGTTTTGAACGGATCTTCATGAAACTTACAAACAAGGAAGTCAGGCAGAAAGCTTGGAGGAGTTTGAAAACTCTTGTTTTTGAACTTGTCATCACCATAGCCACTTCAGTTTAGATTGGATCTTCTTAGCAAGTCAGGAATAAAAGCTTGAATGAGTTTGAAAACCGGTGAGGTCAGCCTGTTTATCAAAGAGTTAAATTCTACTTGATTTTCAGAAAATGCTTACCCTGTCATCTCCATGTCCTCCCATAAAGCCTTCAGTAAAGGTTGGCACTTCCTTTAACTTTGAATCTGTTAGCTCAGGTGAGCGATACAGGACCAAGCTAGCTTGGTCCTCTTGTTTAGTTATCTTGCTTACAAGCTTAAAATGCAAAAAAAAAAAATCTAAGGGCCATAACTCAAGAAAAATATTTCGGATCTTTGTCAAAAGTTAACCAGTTCATCTTCTTATCATCCCAAACCAGTTTGTAAAGTTTCAGGGAAAAAGCTCGAACAATTTTTGAGATATCTTGCTTACAAGATATCAAAGTATTTTTTTGCAAAGGGGCATAACTCAAGAAAGGGGCATTATCCTGACAAGAAAAAAAAATCAGATTTTTGTCGAAAGTTAATCCGTTCATCCTCTCATCATCCTCAACCATTCCGTAAAATTTCAGGGTAATAGCTCAAACAGTTTTTAAGTTATCTTGCTTACACGCTTAAAACACAAAAAAATATTCAAAGGGCCATAACTGGAAAAAAAATAATTTGGATTTGTTTCAAAAGTTAATCAGTTCATCTACTCATCATCCTGAACCATCCTGTAAAGTTTCAGGGCAATAGCTCATACAGTTTATGAGATATCTTGCTTACAAGCTTCAAACACGCAAAATTTCAAAGGGGCATAACTCAAGAAAAAATATTGGATTTTTGTCAAAAGTTAATCAGTTCATCTTCTCATCGTCCCCAACCGTCTGTAAAGTTTCAGGGCAATAGCTCAAACGGTTTTTGAGTTATCTTGCTTACAAGCTTAAAACACAAAAATTTCAAAGGGCCATAACTGAAGAAAAAAATTTCGGATTTTTTTTCAAAAGTTAATCAGTTCATCTACTCATCATCCTGAACCAGCCTGTAAAGTTTCAGGGCTATAGCTCAAACAGTTTTTCAGATATCTTGCTTACAAGCTTAAAACACGCAAAATTTCAAAGGGGCATAACTCAAGAAAAAAAAAATGGATTTGTGTCAAAAGTTAATCAGTTCATCTTCTCATCATCCTAAACCATTCTGTAAAGTGTTAGGGAAATAGCTCAAATAGTTTTTGAATTATTTTGCTAACAAGTTTAAAACGCAAAAAAAAAAAAAATCAAAAGGTCATAACTCAAGAAAAAAGTTTCAGATTTTTTTCAAAAGTTAATCAGTTCATCTACTCAACATCCCAAACCAGTCTGTAAAGCTTCAGGGCAAAAGCTCAAACAGTTTTTGAGATATCTTGCTTACAAGATTTCAAAATATTGTTTTGCAAAGGGGCATAACTCAAGAAAGGGGCATAATCCTGACGAGAAAAAATAAATTGGATCTTTGTCGAAAGTTAATCAGTTCATCTTCTCACCATCCACAACCATTCTATAAAGTTTCAGGACAATAGCTCAAACAGTTTTTAGTTATCTTGCTTACAAGCTTAAAACGCAACAAAATTTCAAAGGGCCATAACTGAAGAAAAAAATTTCAGATTTTTTTCAAAAGGTAATCAGTTCATCTTCTCATCATCCTTAACCAGCCTGTAAAGTTTCAGGGCAATAGCTCATACAGTTTTTGAGATATCTTGCTTGCAAGCTTCAAACGCGCAAAATTTCAAAGGGGCATAACTCAAGAAAAAAAATGGATTTTTGTCAAAAATTAATCAGTTCATCTTCTCATCATCCAAACCGTTCTGTAAAGTTTCAAGGCAATAGCCCAAACAGTTTTTGAGTTATCTCGCTTACAAGCTTAAAATGCAAATAATTTCAAAGGGCCATAACTCAAGAAAAAAATCGGATTTTTTTCAAAAGTTCATCAGTTCATCTACTCATCATCCTGAACCAGCCTGTAAAGTTTCCGGGCAATAGCTCAAACAGTTTTTGAGATATCTTGCTTACAAGCTTAAAACGCGCAAAATTTCAAAAGGGCATAACTCAAGAAAAAAAAATTGGATTTTTGTCAAAAGTTAATCAGTTCATCTTCTCATCATCCCCAACCGTTCTGTAAAGTTTCAGGGCAATAGCTTAAACAGTTTTTTTAGTTATCTTGCTTACAAGCTTAAAACGCAAAAAATTTCAAAGGGCCATAACTCGAGAAAAATAAATCAGATTTTTTTCAAAAGTTAATCAGTACATCTACTCATCATCCCAAACCAGTCTGTAAAGTTTCAGGGTAAAAGCTCAAACAGTTTTTGAGATATCTTGCTTACAAGATTTCAAAGTAATTGTTTGCAAAGGGGCATAACTCAAGAAAGGGGCATAATCCTGACGAGAAAAAAAAGCACGGGTCAATTATTTTTTCATAAGGAATCCATATATGAAATTTCAAAAACCTAGCACCCATGGTTCTTAAGTTATGCTATGCAGTAAAAAAGCGGGACGGACGGACGAACAGGGCAAAAGCAATGTGCCCCCACAACTTCTTCGAAGTTGGGGGCATAAAAACGTGTACACGCTGTTTTCATTTCTGTGTAGAAGTCCATGCTTCCAAAGGAGTATCCCCCTTTATCGCACTTTCAAAGCACCAAAAGGCACTGAAATGACAGATTCTGTGAATAATTCGTAAATATCTAGGGCTTTATAAGTAGTTTAGGTCGTAGTACCAAAGCGGTAAGCTTTATAAGGTTTCAGACTGACTGCATGGTAGTTAACCCAATCACGGTTGGCAACTTTGCTTCCCTCTTTAATAGCACGCCGGTGGGTCAGGCCTCAGATTCTATGACGGCTCCAACGTAAATGCTTATTGAGAATTAGAGAGATCTAATTCAAGGTAATGTTGGTTGGTGCCTGTTGCTCTGTCTCTGGTCGGGCCCATCGGAGTCTAACTGTTGGTTTTCTTTTGCTCCAGCATTTCAGTGGTTTCTTGCTGTCGAGTCCTCACCGTTGTCTCACCTCTGTTGTTCTTTAATTTTTTGTGTTCACGGAGATGTTGCACTGATGAGTTAGGAGGCCTTCATGCGGACTGAACAAATTATTTGTCTAAATCGCGACGGAAGTAAGGGCGAGGATTGTGGCCACGTAAAATCGATTTAAGCCCCCTAGTGGAAATCTTTCCACTGACCGTTCCAAGGCGGTTTATTTATGGTGTTGTTTGTTACTTACTGTGTGTATCACTTGTGTCTTTTTATTTTGGATGGCCATATGGCCATTTTGTGGGAAAGTAACTGTCCTTATTACCTTCCTTTGTTTAGGTTTCCATAATGGTCTTGTCGCTTAATGTTTGTGTTTCTTTCCCTTTGGTGTCTTTGATGGGTGGAGTAAGTTAATTGTATCGATTCCTGATCTTTGTTTTACTTCTACTTTTCAGATTTATTTTCTTAAATGATAATGACAAAAAACCTCTATTAGCGCTGGAGGGCTGATTTGTAGTTTGGTTCACAAAACTAAGGTGTTTATACACGGCTGTTATACACTTTCATCATCATTTTTACTTGCACATTTTACAACATGCAAATGACTAGCTGCCAGTTTTATGACAACAAAAATAAACGTGTGCTAAGCGTAGACGCAACTTTCTTGTATAAGCTTATACTTGTCGACTCAGAGATGTTGCGCGGCTCAGTCAACATCCTACCTTATGTCGTGTGCTACAATCAAGGAAAGCACTTTCTGAGCGATGTTTGAAGTTTTGCGGCATGTAGCTAATTATTTATCACAACTGTGCTTATCACATGTTAAGTTATTCAGATCTACAACAGAATTGGACAGTGATAACTGTTTGGAGAATAATATTGTTGGCTTGCTACCGTACGGTGAAGTTTCTCGCGTCACGTACTTAGCATTTAATTAGGTCATGTAAGAGCTATGATTTTGTACCCTTTCAGCCCTTTATAGCCAAGTACAGATACCTATGCAAACAGTGTAGAACCTGGTGGGATGGCCCATAATGATGCATCTCATTCTGTTTCTACATGGTTTGCAATGCTGTTGACTATTTACTGGAAACCCAATTTACATTTGTAGAATGGAGGTGTACACATTCAGTGATTGAAGAGTGAACTTGAGAAACTCGTGGGCGGAAGGGGTAAAATCTTAACCTTTAAACGTAGCCGAGGACATTTCATCTTTTTTTTTTCTTTCTCTTTTGTCTTATATTTCGCCACAAACTTCACATTTCTTACGACTCATCTGCAGGCAGCTGATTCATATAAAATCCTATCTCTGAAAAATAATATAAAATTGTAAAGTCGTCTGCTTCATGTTTTGTATGGCGCTTTTCCATTGTTGGTTTTTTAAAAGAGATGTGTCGTCCAATCATTCATGAAATTTTTCAACATGAGATAGTACATGTATACAAATATGCACATGAAAATATTCAAAACAATCAGCGGAATGAAACTGCGCCTAAAACTGAATAAAAGTCGGAATACATTTTGTGCGGACTCATATTTCTATGGTGGTCAAAGCCGGGGATGGCGGAACTACTTTAAAACGTGCAGTACAGTGACGAATGACAGAATGAAGCTGTCATTAAATACATCCAGGGGGATTATAGCAAAGGTACCATTCATGTAAATACACAAGTCAGGTCTCATGGTCCGAACTCCACATTTTCAAGTAACAAGGAGTGTCATGAAAAAATACACCCGAACACAAATATAAAACCAGCCAAATGTGACGGATCAGGTAACTGGTTAGATTATAAATGTAATTGTGACGTCATATCAACGTCGGTACAACGTCAAGACACTTATGCAACGTCACATCTACGCCAGTGCGTTGCATCGACGTTGATTTGAAGGTTGCCCTTGGTACGTGTGCCTGCTGGGTGACTGAAGCTTTATCTAGTCATTAGACATGCGGCATTGTCATGGTCGAAACAAAAAAGCTGGGACCAAGCAGTTCTGTGTGGATTACAGACAGTGGAATGACGTGACACTGAAGGAGACATTCTGCCACATTTAAATGACTCTCTTGATAATCTTTCCGGGCGCACAGTTATCTTGCCTTGACCTTAATTCAGGTTGAAACCGATGGTCAGGACAGGCATAAAACAGAGTTTGCGTCCAGAAAAGGCCTCTTTAAGTTCAAGGTCATGCCATTTGGCCTTTGCAACGCCCCGGGAACCTTCGAGGGACTGATGGAAACGGTGTTGGCTGGCCTCAGCTGGAAGACCTTCCCCATATACATGGACGATATAATCGTCATGGGAAAGAAATTTGATGAAATGATTTCCAATCTTGATCAAGTTCTCGAAAAACTTCATGCAGCTGGTTTAAACCTGTAGCCAAGGAATATTGAGGGCTCGACATATCTCCAGCGCTCTATATTATCAAGAGCAATCAATATATCACCATGAACGATCTATATATCATCTACAGCGCTCGCTACCAAGCAGTTCTGTGTTGATTATAGACAGTTGAATGACGTGACACTGAAGGAGACATACCCTCTGCCACAAATAAATGACTCTCTTGATAAGCTTTCCGGGCGCAGTTATCTTGCCTTGACCTTAATTCAGGTTGAAGCCGATGGTCAGGTCAGGCAGAAAACTGCGTTTGCGTTCAGAAAAGGCCTCTTTAAGTTCAAGGCCATGCCATTTGGCCTTTGCAACACCCCGGGAACCTTGGAGCGACTGATGGAAACGGTGTTGGCTGGCCTCAACTGGAAGATATGCCCCATATACATGGACGATATAATCGTCATGGGAAAGAAGTTTGATGAAATGATTTCCAATCTAGATCAAGTTCTCGAAAAATTACATGCAGCTGGTTTAAAGCTGTAGCCAAGGAATATTGAGGGCTCGACATATTATCTCCAGTGCTCTATAATATTATCAAGAGCGATCAATATATCGCCATGAACGATCAATATATCATCTTCAGCGCTTGTTATCTCGATTGCTTGACATGTTATCTGGTGCACACAGCATATTATCTGGAGTGCTTAACATATTATCTGGTGCACTCAACATATTATCTGGAACGCTCTTAAGTCTAAAAGTCATAGATCTCCTTTTTTTATAGCATAACCGGAAAAGGTTTGTTATGTCTATAAAGAGATGGGGCGAGTGTGTGTGTGTTGAGGTTGGACATCCCCATCAACACTTTTTAGGTCACATTGGCGATGTTGCATCCAATTCTTGAGGGACTTTTACCCGACATTGAGATGAAGTAACATCTCCAGCCCTACCACCCAAACAAATCATAGGGTTTATTATGCAAAACAGAAGTGAAGGCAATGATCAGGAATCGATACAATTAAAACTCAGCTCCCATCAGAGACACCAAGGGAAAGAAACACAGCATGAAGCAACTTGACACTAATGGAAATATCACTAGCGGAAAGTCAAAAGGACAGTTACCAATTTGCCTGGGCAGGTTTAAACTTTCTAAGCATTTTACCAGTACTCATGTTCAGTTGGTTTTAGCTCTGCCCGTAAGCACGTTGCAGCCTATTTTTCCCCCTAGTCTTGATGATTTTGTGGTGCATGACAGACTGAGAGAACCAATTTGATTAAATGTGTGGATCTTAATAGAGATAGTTAAGGAGTTAACAAATAGACTACAAAAGACGCCGACATCGGTAACGACCTAGACACTCCAATTTACAGGTGGCATCTACCAAAAACAAAACAAAATGGGCCAAGATTGATATATATACCCGCACATCCACACATTCTGATTAGAGTTCTTGCTAGCTGCACGCCGTAGCATCAGAACCTTAGCTATCTATATACGGCTGTAGTATTTAGTGGATGTTTTGTTTTGTTTTTTATGTTTTTTTGTTTTTATTTTTGTTATGGTTTTAAAGCCTTTCCCAGATTATTTCACTTATTTCAAGCCAATGGTTAATCAGAGTTGGGCGAAAACCAAAGTACCTGGAGAAAAAACACCTGACCTTCCGTTACAGAATTTGGTGTCTCTCATATGTCCAGAGTGAGGTGTGAACCACAGGGGTGAGAGACCTAATGATTAAAAGTCAGCCATCTTACCCACAAGGCCATATTTCTGAATCCTGGGTAAAATTTGAAATTGTGCAAAACAAATGACTGAAAATTGGGGAGAAGTGTAGTATATTGAAATATTAAACAGAGCCCCATTGTGCCTTGGGCACAGCATAGCATATGAAAGCAAATCATCTCCTTTTAATGCCTATTGCTACCGTGGCTATTCATCATGTGAACAAGTCAATGCAATGAACACCCCTCTAAACCCTACTTTATATAGAGAAAACTGGGGTTTACAGGGGTAAACATTATTTTGCTTATTACTGTTCCAAGACATAGGTTGTGGGTACTCGTTAGAACCGCCTCTAACGAGCACCCACAACCTATGTTTGAACTATAAACAAGTAAAATATCACGGATTTTCTTCAGAAAAGTAGCCATTTTGGAGATGATCTATCATGGGAAAAAGTGCATTATGTCGCACCGGTGTGTTATCGTAATGTGGCTGCAAGCAAAAGCTAAAACAATAACATGCTACTTTCTAACTTTATTTTGTCAGTGTTGCACATGAATAACAGTGAAAGTTACCACAAATTGTAAACAAATACAATCAACAACTGTTAACTGAGTCCTAACTATAAAAGTCATACAAGCCATCATGATGGAGAACACCCAGGGTTCTAAATCTTTTTTCATGCTCAACTCAGGTGAGCATGAAATTTGTAATGCTCATAACTGTTAAAATACTTGCTCGCATCGGCACAGAATGTCATTTATCCTGCTCATAAATTTTAAAATGCCAACATGTATGAGCAGGATAAATTTCATAGTGAGTTGAGCATGAAAAAAGTTTTATGATCTCGGGGTCCAGTGTTCTAAAACTTTTTTATGCTCAACACAACTGCACAATAAATTTGTGCCAACGATGGCTAGTACTAGTATATCAAAAAGCATTTTTTTTACTATGATATCATCACGAAAATACATTGTAAACTTAACCACGGAAACAACGGAAATTTTAAAATGGAAAAATTATGATATTTTTCTTATTTCTGCCCTAAATGTAGATTGTAGATACTCGTTAGAACCGCGGTTCTAACAAGTACCCACAATCTATATTTTGTAGCAGAAATAATAAAAAGTTAACCCCTGTAAACCCCAGTTTTACTAAATTAAAGTGGGGTTCAAGGATGTCAAAATTATATAGGGGTGTTTTCATGATGTTCAGCAGGTTTTGATGTATTCATCCAACAAGTTACTTATTTTTACTTATAAGCATGAAAATATGTTATAGAGGATATTTACCTTTTTTATGTGAATACCGAAAATATTTCATTAAGGATGATGAAAACATCAGAATTTTCACAAGTGTGAAGCATGAGTGACAGTGCTGATGTTTTCAACACACAAGATGAAATATTTTTAGTATTTCTTTATATTCTATACGTGACTTTGGCCAAAACAAAAATGTAGTCTGGGCTGATACTTTGAAAATAACGTCTGGGCTGATACTGTGAAAATAACATGATCATGTTGTTTTTCACAATGTGAAATTTAGTATCTTTTCACAAAGTGAAAATATTTTAATTTGTTTCAGATATGCATTCGTTTCACTGCTAAGTATAAACTAAATATTGTTCATCACGAAAAATTATTTTGATTTTTACTAGCAAGAATGTTAAAACTTTTATACTCATATGAGTAAATCATGAAGTAAGCATGAAAAATGTTTTATACCCCTCGGTGTCAAGATGATTATAATAAACACAAAATACAATAGTTTAAAGAACATAACTTTTTTGTTAAAACTCAACAAAGAAATGTAAAGATAAAATATTGGTATCTTTGTGATATCCAATACAATGCAATTGTGGTTCAACCAATCATTTTTGTCACATTTATAACCAATCACATTCTTTAGATTACCAACCAACCACTGCAGCCAAAAAAAAAAAAAATATAGCAGACACTTTAATAAAACCTTTTTTTTCTTATCTTTTTTTTTCAGGATAAATGCTTGACGTTTCATGTGAACTACCTGCAAAACATTTAGTCTGATTTTCTCATAACATTAACATTAACGAATAACACATGAAATATCGTATGATCTTCTGTTTGCTTGGCACTTTACCCTTTAAGCTGCCAAGAAAAACTGTATCGGGAAATGTTGTCTGTTTATGTTGTCGGCAGCAGATTCTTGCAAACTTTTCAAACATGTTTTGCATAAAGCCAAATGGTGTGAACCCAGATCAGACTACTTTTCCTACAGGAGCAGCCGACAAACAATGTGGACCAAGATCAGTCTTCTCCTACAGGAGCAGTATGATCTGGGTCCACACTGTTCACAAAAATGACTTTTAAAGTTGCCGGCAGATGACAAAGTAGACGACAGTTGATGTGATTGGTGTCTTATGGGTTAAACCTTTAACCTTCGATATGCCAATCACAACAATTGGCTTGTCATCTGCTTTGTTGTCGGTTACTTACTTAAAATTTTGCAAATAGTTTTGACCCAAATCAGACTGCGACTTGTCGGAGCGTCTGATCAGGGTGAACACTATTTGCCTGCATGCAAAATATTTGGCTTTATGCAAAACATGTTTGAAAAGTTTGCAAGAATCTGCTGCCGACAACATAAACAGACAGACATTTTTAGATGTAGTTTTTAATGACATTTTAAGGGTTAATCTTAGAATAGACCTGCAAAAGACAAACAAATCAAAGCACTGAGTGTACTGGTGGGTTGATTGTCTTGGAGTGTAGGCTGGGAAAATAGTCCTTACTGGGACTTAAACTGTTTCATTTAACCCTTAACTCTTTTTTTTAAGCAAAAAGTGTAGAACTTGATCAGAAGCTGCATTCTGTGAACCTGGTCTGGGTCTTAACCCTTAAGACGTTGAGAAAAACTACATCTGAAAATGTCGTCTGCTTATGTCGTCTGCTGAAACTTCTTGCAAACTTTTTAAAAATATTTTTGCATGCAGGCAAAAAGTGTAAATCCAGATCAGACTGCTCCTAGAGGCAAAAGCTAATTTTAAAGTACTTGGCAGATGACGAAGCAGACGACAATTGTTGTGATCAGCATTTTATGGGTTAACTGTTAGCAATGTCCAGCACATTTTATATAGGGAAAACTGGGGTTTAAGGGGGTATACATTATTTTTCTTATTTCTGCTCCAAGATATAGGTTGTGGGCTACTTGTAAGAACCCGCCTCAATGAGGGGGTTCTAACGAGCACACACGTATAAATAAGAAAAATATCACCGATTTTCATCAATAAATTAGCCATTTTGAAGATGTGATAAAATGCACTATGTCACAAGGGTGTGTTTATCATAATATCACCATTTTTTCTGTGCAGATAAAATGTCGAGACATAATTTTGAAACTTCTAGCTCCACTTGTTCAAAACAACTTAGTTATTTTTTCAGAGACAATAAGGCTAGATATTACATGGTGAATTGTCTGCTGAGCACTAAATCCTGGGCAGACAATTCACATACAATGTCAAGCCTTTTTTTCTCTGAAATGTAATGAAAAACAAAATTGTCATCTGCTCTAAAAATTTTGTGGTGCTTTAAAGGTTAGGAGCACTGTTGCGACATATAAGGGGAATGGGACCACCTGTTAGATTTTTTTCGCCATTTTTCAAAAAGAGACAATTTTCTGAACTTCCTGTTTGATTTTCTTTAAGCTCTGTCCCACTGAAAAATGGGTCAACTCTTAAAGGAAAGAATTTGCTCCTCAGGAGCAAATTCTTTCCTTTAAGAGTTTACCCTTATTTTTATGGGAGACAAAAGTACATTTGCAGGAGTTGTCTCCTCTGAAGGTTTACCCAATCCCCTAAACAGGCATAATTAATCAGTTTGGAGGTCAGTTGTAAAGCAGATCAAATCATGAGCAATTTTGAGCATGTAGCTTGGGTGATTTATCTTTTTTCAACTGACCGGCAAACTGTGATTTATAGCTTAACAAACCACATACTGTGGTACTAGATCTGATCTGTTTTGATTCCACCACACTAAAAATCAACAATAATTTCATTTTCTTCAATTTCTCCCAACCTTTCACCATTGTTAGAAGAAATCCCTTCAACATTTTGAATGTATCACACACATTTATGTTCTTTTGGTAATTTTTTTGATGCCAAAAATTAATGTTTCATCGACTAATGTTAAATAATCTACAAGTGGCATCATAAAACTGCAGCTATTTATGCATTTCTCATCACTCCCTTCCATCCAGTCACTTGCTGCAGGTTAAAGGGGAATGGGAACACCTGGCACATTTTTCCGACATTTTTCAAAGGGAGACAACTTTCGGGACTGCCGGTTTGCTTTTCTATAAGCCATTGTCCACTGAAAAAGGGGTCTTCTCTTAAAGGAAAGAATTTGCTCCTCAGGAGCAAATTCTTTCCTTTAAGAGTTGACCCCTATTGACATGGGAAACAAAAATACTTTTGCAGGACTTGCCTCCCCTGAAGGTGTTCTCATTCCCCTTAATCACTGTACCTAAAATTCCACTGCCTATATAGGTGCACGGTGGTAAATGATTGATACAACAGGCCTATATAATATTGAAGCCCTTAAACCCCACTTTTATATAGTAAAAACTGGGTTGTAGGTATAATATTATTTTTTCATTTTTCCATTCAAAAACATAAATAGTGGGTGCTCCTTAGAACCGCTTCACTTAGGCAGTTCTAACAGGTACCCACATTCTATGTTTTGTTCAGAAAGATAAAAAATATCAGAATGTTTAACAGAAAATTTTCATTTTGGGGTGGTAAAATTTTCAGTATCTTTGAATAGGCGTGTTTTCATAATGCATGATATAGTGAGACTATGGAATAACAGAGAATACATTAACTGAGTGAGTGTTTGAGTTTTACGTCTCACCAACAGCTAAGGTCATACGGGGATAGGACCTCGGTTTAAAGACCCATCCGAAAGTCTGGAGAAGCCCAGGATTGATCCTGCGACCCCTGGTTTACAAGGAGAGTAACATAACCACTACACCACTTCTAAATACATTAACTGTTAACCTATTTTGTACTAATGGAATCTTCCCCCTTAAAATTTAGGAGGGTCAGATTGTGTTTTCGTCAAACTTTATTTGGAAAATGGCTAATTTTTTTGCAGTGAAGGCCCTGATCAGATGTCTGATCTGGGCCTGCACTGTTTGTCTGAGTTACCCGATTTGGGGTTTCTGGTACAAAATGGGGTAAAATACAAAACTATCATGTAAATATGACGTCACATCAACATCAGCACAACGTCATGATGTTTATGCAACGTCACATCCATGGTGCAACGTTGCACCAAGACTCTGCACCTACGTTGATTTGACATTTCCCTAGCGATGTGTGCCTGCTGGGATATTGCACAGCAGAATACATCTGATCCCTTTTTCAGAGATAATGAGATTTTTACATTACACGTGGATCCTCTGCCAGCAGATAATTCACATGAAATGTCAAACCCTGTTTTCTCTGACAGAAATATAAAGAAGATTATGAAAAGAGATTGTCTGCTGTCCAATGTTGCTTGGCAATTTACGAGTAGAGACATGACATTATGGCACTAGAAACAAAAGACTGCCAAAAGAAGGATTGCAAAAAAAAAAAACATTAAAAGATTTATCAAGTTTTCTGACTAAAATATACAAATTATAATATTTGTTTGCACACCAAGTACTATTTTATAAGACAAACAGAACCAAAATTGTACGAGTTTTAGTATTGTACACCACAACCTCATTATAACACGGTTTGTTATAACACGGTTTTGGATATAACACGGTTTCAAGGTGGATCCCAAAAATGTATAGATTATATAGAAAAATGACCATAAATGGTCATTTTTCTATATAATCTATACATTTTTGTTTGGATATAACAAAGTTGTTTAACAAACACAATCTCTGCTTTGGACCCCATTAATAGTGTTGTAATGAGGTTGTGGTGTAATTGGTAATTAATTGGCAATTACAATCAACAGTCTTTGGTAATTAATTATGTAATTAAAAACAATGCTTAATATATTCCCAAATAAATCTCTATTATAATATTGTTCAGCACAACACAGTTCTGGATATATACAGAATACCTCTTTAAACCCTAGGATGCCACTCACAACAATTGTCATCTGCTTTGCTGTTTGTTTTGTTTGATTTGAGGTTTAACATCCTGTCAACACTGTAAAGGTCATTTTGGAGACGTTGCTTGCAATTTTGTGGGGCTTTTACCCGACACTGAGATGAAATAACATCTCAAGCCTTGCCGCCCAATGAAACCAATAGGGTTTATAAGCACGGACGGGCCGATCAACTTGCATCGCTTTGCCTGGGCAGGCTTAGATCCTCTAAGCGATTTCCAGTACTCGTGTGCAGGTCGGTTTCAGCTCTGCGTGGAAGCATCATGCAGCCCATCTATTTCTTCAAGCCCCTCTGCTTTGCTGTCTGCCAGTTACCTTAAAAGTAATTTTTTGCAAACAGTGGGGACCTGAGATCATACTGCTCCTACAGGATTAGTCTGATCTGGGCCCACACTGTTTGCATGTGGGCAAAAATATTTTTAAAAAGTTTGGGAAAAAGTCAGCAGACGACATTTTCAGATGTAGATTTTCCCGGTGTCTTAAGGGTTAAAACCCTGAGATGCCAATCACAACAGCTGTCGTCTGCTGTTAACTTTAAAAGTCATTGTTGCAAACAAATCACTTACACTTAACCCATATATTACAGTGGACTTTTCCACCAAATAAGTTTGGAGTGGTTCATTTTCAATTATAGGGGTGTCAGATTTGTTTTCAACTCACCGCATGTTTAAAATTTTCCGTCCAGCTGTTCAAAACTAAAGCCACCATTAACCCATTGCATGTGGGGAAACCCCTAAAGGGGTACCTTGGCAAACAGTGCAGACCCAGATCAGATGACCCTTTCTGCAGCGTCTGATCAAGGCCTGCACTATTTGCTAACAGAATTTTCTGTCAAAAATAGAATAAAAACGAAAAAATATGCCTGACATCCCTCATATGACAAATGGATTTAATGAACATATAGCAATGGAATAGTCCAGTAGCATACAATGGGTTAATTAATGTATCATTTAACTTTGATCATTAAATATGGCATACCTACTAATATTTTTGCTGAAAAATTAAGAAGAGCAGGTTTTGCAGATACAAAAGCTGCTCACATTTTTTAAGCAAAAATACCAGAGTAATAGACATTTTACTTGCTCAACAGAAACTTACAAACAAGAGGCCCATGGGCCACAATACTCACCAGAGCTCAGGGGGCCAATGCCAACTGGCAGCAATGTATTTTAACAAGCAAATTCGTTGAATTGATATCCCCCGCCGAATGGGTTTTTCGTGTAGAATGGCAAGAAAATATATCTGGCCAAAATTGAGAAAAAAAAATTGCGCGTGCATCACGGCAACATAATAATACATATTTATTTCAAGTTTCATTTTATTCCATGCAATAGTTGCTGAGAAGCGGTTCCAGACAAAGTGAGACGACGAAAAATCCAGAATTTTAATCATTTAAGGGGCCATAACTCTGGGTGTAAAAAGTCAATCCGAAAAAAAATTGTGCGTGCATCACCACAGCATAATAATACATATTTATTTCAAGTTTCATTTAATTCCATGCAATAGTTGCTGAGAAACAGTTCCCGACAAAAAAGTGAGACGACGAAAAATCCAGAATTTCAATCATTTAAGGGGCCATAACTCTGGATGTAAAAAGTAAATCCTGAAAAAAAAATGCGCGTGCATCACCACAGCATAATAATACATATTGATTTCAAGTTTCATTTAATTCCATGCAATAGTTGCTGAGAAACGGTTCCGGACAAAGTGAGACGACGAAAAATCCAGAATTTCGATCATTTAAGGGGCCATAACTCTGGATGTAAAAAGTCAATCCAGAAAAAAATTGCGCGTGCATCACCGCAGCATAATAATACATATTTATTTCACGTTTCATTTAATTCCATGCAATAGTTGCTGAGAAACAGTTCCGGACAAAGTGAGATGACGAAAAAATCCAGAATTTCAATCATTTAAGGGGCCATAACTCTGGATGTAAAAATTCAATCCGAAAAAAAATTGCGCGTGCATCACTGCAGCATAATAATACATATTTATTTCAATTTTAATTTAATTCCATGCAATAGTTGCTGAGAAACAGTTCCGGACAAAGTGAGACGACGAAAAATCCAGAATTTCAATCATTCAAGGGGCCATAACTCTGGATGTAAAAAGTCAATCCGAAAAAAAATTGCGCGTGCATCACCACAGCATAATAATACATATTTATTTCAAGTTTCATTTAATTCCATGCAATAGTTGCTGAGAAACGGTTCCGGACAAAAAAGTGTGACGGACGGACGGAAGGACGGAGGGACGGAAGGACAACCCCAAAACTATATCCCCCTGCCTTCGGCGGGGGATAATTAACCATGGAAGCCCTGCTCCCAAGGCTGCTACAGATAAAATTTCGACCCAATCAGACTAGTGGCTTAAGAGGTCTGATGGCGCTTGAAGACAACAGATGACAATTGACAATTTCACATCTGTGGCAATAGGCCAAAAAGAACATTATTGAAGGAACATTTCTATGAAAGTCTGACAAAATATCTTGAGAGGCATTAATGTCATTTTTCAATTTTCCCCATTATAAGTCAATGAAAACTCTTAACTTGCCATAGCAAACAAACCAAAGAGTCAAATTTCATAAACCAGAGCTCAGGTGGGCACTGCCCAATGGAGCCCTGATTGGTGTCACTAAATGGGTCTTATAAAAAGGAACAGAGACATATATGGTTTAGCGGTGGGGATATGTATGGTTCCTGAGATGTAAGGCCTTTTAAGCAATGGAGGGATACGGGCATGGCAGATCCCAGAAAAGCCAAAGATTGTTGTCACTGAATATGTCTCATCATAAAGATCAAGAATATATATGGTTAAATGGTGGGGATCTGAACGGTTTCTGAGATATGAGGCCCTTTTATGAAGTGGAAGGGAGAGAAAAGGCCCCTGCTGACCCCACAAGACAGGGTTCACTGAATGTGTCTAATAATAATGAACAAGAATATATGTGATTATAGGATGGGGATTTGAATGGTTCCTGAGATATATGGCCTATTATTAAGTGGAGTCTTATCATCAGGAACAAGAATATATATGGTTTAGGGGTGTGGATCTGAACGGTTTCTGAGACATATGGATTTTAATGAAGTAAAGGGGTGAGGCATGGCCCGTGGCTAGCCTGGGGGACCCCCATGCTGGTGTCACTGTTTGCGTCTTATCATAAGGAACAAGAATATATATGGTTTAGGGGTGGGCTCTGAACAGTTTCTCAGATACATGGTCTTTTGTGAAGTCGAGGGGTGGAGTGTGGCCCAGGCACACCCTGGGTGACCCTGGTCAAAATCTGTTGAGTGGTTTATGAGGAGATGTCATTTAAAGGAGCTGTGGATGGATGGACAGACAGACGACGACCGATGGTGAGCAATCACACTAGCTCCCATGGAGCCTTTGGCTCAGGTGAGCTAAAAGTAGGCCTGACACCCCTAATATGACAACATATGGCCATGGAAGAGTCCACTTGTATAGAATGGGTTAATCCGGTTTCTGGAAACAGCTGATTGTTCTAGCTAGATATGCTGAATAAAAGAGTTACTCAAGCATGTGATCAGTCCAGCCCACACAATGTGCTCTAATAAATGTGTTCCTTAAAACTGTTTTGGTTGACTGTTAATCAACTGACTACCGGTAATTAGTTACTCACTACATCTGAGTTACATTGCTAATGTCCAAGTGACTAACTCTAGCCATGCAGATAGCATTTGTATGAAATCCAGGTATCATAAAAACCCTAAAAATTCAGACACCTTCAGGACTTGCTTTAATTCTCCTAATTTTTCTTTAAAAAATTGTTTCGTGATCCAGTAAGGAGTCCAAAAGGTGCAGAAGGAATGGCAAACAGTAGAGACCCACATCAGACACCACAGAATGGGGTGTGTGATCAGGGTCTACACTGTTTGCAAATACACAGAAACTTATGGGTTAAACAAAACTGTCAAAGTCACCATTCAGGACCATTAAAGAAACTGTAAAAGTCATCATTCAGGACCATTAAGCAAAACTGTAAAAGTCACCATTCAGGACAATTAAGCAAAGCTGTCAAAGTCTCCATTCAGAACCATTAAACAAAACTGTAAAAGTCACCATATAGGACCAATAAGCAAAGTTGTCAAAGTCTCCATTCAGGACCATTAAACAAAACTTAACAAAGTATCCATTCAGGACCAAAAAACAAAACTGTCAAAGTCACTATTCAGGACCATTAAACAAAACTGACAAAGAATTAAGCAAATTTGTCAAAGTCGCCATTCAGGACCATTAAACAAAACTGACAAAGTCACCATTCAGGATCATTAAACAAAACTGTCAAGGATTCCATTCAGGACCATTAAACAAAACTGACAAAGTCTCCATTCAGGACCATTAAACAAAACCGCCAGTCTCCATTCAGGACCATTAAACAAAACTGACAAAGTCTCCATTCAGGACCATTTAACAAAAAATAACTAAGTCTCCATTCAGGACCATTCAACAAAACTGTCAAAGTCACCATTCAGGACTAGTAAACAAAACTGTCAAAGGCTCCATTCAGAACCATTAAACAAAACTGACAAAACCTCCATTCAGAACAATTAAACAAAACTGTTGAAGTCTCCATTCAGGACCATTTTTCCAGCTTATACTCAAGACTATGGACCCACCAATGCTGTCAGTGCTTTGCTTTTTATAAGCATCTTTCATGGGAGATCCATGTAACACAGTCTCCTAGATACTTGGCAATTCATTGAGGGATTTATGTGTCATCAAATAGGCGTACCACTCAAGCAGGTCAGTCCCCAAAACACACCAGGACAAGGGCTAAATTTTGTGTACTGCTCATGCTCAAGTGCTTTTGGACAGACAATGAAAATCTTGCGAAAAGAATGATGGCAAAGCTTGTCATCTTGATCACAACATTTCAATTTCTAGTGACATCCTAACTATTTTTTTTTACATTCTTCAAGCAATTGCTGAAGGAACGACATTTACATGGTCAATCCGAATTCACTGTGCTTGTTCCTATAGTATCGAACTACAAAATTTTTTAGTGTACATGTATTCAGTTCTATAATATCACAATTGAGTAAAACTGCCATTTAACTATCAGGATGTGGTTGATGATAAAATCAATATATTTCTTAATTCTCAACATAAATAAATATCTGTATTTTGATTTAATATCTTTCCATAGCAACAGAGAAGATGGGTATTTTGTGATAATTGAAGGATAGTTTTCCTTATTTCTCCATATAAACCTATGTTGTGGGTATTCATTAGAACCGCCTCACTGAGGCGGTTCTAATGAATTCCCACAACATAGGTTTTTATGGAGAATTGACAAAAACTATCCTTTAATTATCATAAAATAAAAACCTTATCTGTTGCTATGTCTTTATTAATCTCTAATAAAAACAACACTAACCCTTTATTCATTGCTAATATCAGAATAGCAGACAGCATTTTCAAATATTTTCTCCTTATTTTTCATGTGAACTATATGCTCAGCAACTGATTCACATGAAATATCACACCCTTTTTTTCTCGGAAAAAAGAGAGAAAAATTCATTGTTATCTGCTCTAGAATTTTCAGTAGTGTCTAAAGGATTAACAAGATTTAGGAAAAATTCTCAAAGTATCTTCATTAAATTGTAACACACATGTTCATTTTTTTAAGAAGAACTACCAAACAGTAAGCTGACATAGCATTTCTGTAAAACAGAAATTCCAAACACTTCACATTGCGACCTACTAACTCAATGCAAGCTACCGTATTTACTGCATGCATTTGTACAGAGAGGCCCTAGCTGACAGTGTAAACTCAGATGAGATGCCACATTCTGTGGCATCTCATCAGGGTCTACACTGTTTGCCACTCATCCAGCTATTTTTTGAAACATCAACCTGTTCAACTTTTAGAACAAGTAAGTTAAGGAGTTGAAGTGTCCGAATATTCAGGGATAGTGTAAAGCATCCACCCCTAGTGGCCTAACCTGACTATATAATTGTACTTCCATATCTGGAAAACCTATAGGTCTATAAGAGTTTGTTCAGGACAGGAATACCTTGAGCCACTGAGTGTTTATCTATAGGGGCTTGAATTTATGACAGAATATAGGGTATGACAGAAACATCCGAAAATTGAGGTTTGCAAGACGAAGTCAAGCAAATCGTGATTTTGGGCTTTCTCAACTCACACACCCAAAAGATTAAGATTAATGCAACACAAAGTCGGCTTGGGCTTTTTGATATTTTTGATGCAACATCAAGCTCCTGTGGTTAACCATTATCCTGCTGTTCATGACAACCCCTATTTTTGCCAACAGTGCAGATCCAGATCAGATGGCTTGTGAAGAAGCCATCTGATCAGGATCTACACTGTTTGTCATGCAGTTTGTGAATTGAACAAATATATTATATCAAGTAACTTGATTGGTTGATAATTAGCAATGAGAGTGGCATAATTAATTTATGCAGCAGGATAAGGGTTAATCATAATGGCAAATCAGAAGGCATAATGGGAACAGCTTTCAATCGTTTGACCTTTTCCAGCTTCTATGTTATTAAGGTTTGTTGTGTTACTTATTATGATTTCTTCAATGAGGAAATTCAAGTAATAGAATATACACTTCAAAATTATAACTTGTTTGTTTGAATTGGGGTTTAAAGTCACCGTCAACACTATTTAGGTCATTTTGGAGACGTTGCTTCCAATTTTGAGGGACTTTTACCCAACACTGAGGTGAAATGACATCTCAAGCCCTGCCCCCCAATGGAACCAAAAGGCTTAAATGCATTGGACAACCTGAATCACACCGTGTTGCCTGGGCAGGCTTAGTCATTCTAAGCGGTTTACCAGTAATCATGTGTGTTCAGATTCAGCTCTGCGTGGAAGCATCATGCATCCCAGTCTATTTCTCCAAGCCCCGATGGGTAGGGGTGATCAAAATTAAAACTAAAATTATCCCCAAATATTTGTTCTAACGCACTTGCATATGTAACGCCACGTCTGATTAGATAATGTCAAAAATATGCAACAGTATACTGTAAAACACTTAAATTTGGTGGCAGCAATTTTGGCATTTTTTATAAGTGGACCTTTCGGGGGATTTATATTTCGGCAGATTTTCAATTTCCAAAATCTAATAACAAAATCCGTGATTTCTGATGAAGCCCTGTCTGTCTTATGCATGCAAGTTTAACATGGCAATTTGCAAGTTATATACAGTGATTTTCAACTGTCAATTGGTTCTATTGTTATTTAATTACTCGGTAAATTCACAGGCAAAGCCGCCGATCAATTATATAATTTTTGGCAATTACTGTCAAGCGCATTTGCTTTTAGTCAGCTTTGTTGAGCAAGCTAAATGGCTTTAAGCAAAGAGAAAGACTTATGATAAAATGTTGTATCCCCCAATATCATACTTGCAATGTGTATTGGAAACAAAGTTCAAAAGAATTTTGAAAATATATGAGGGTCACTGATGAGGCCTACTTGGCCGCAACTAGCTAGTCTGGCCCAGAAAGCATGTACACTTCATATTTTCCAGTTCTGTGGTGTATTCTTTGCTTCCTAAGGATAACCCTTTTATAGAAATATGTAACGTCACTACAGCTTGTGTCTGGGAATGTGTGGCAGCCGTAAAAGTCTCCATGCCCTACATCATAGTGTAGTTTATATTTTCTTGTCCTGTGGGATCACTGATTCCATTTTGGGAATTTTGAAAATATATGAGGGTCACTGATGAGGCCTAATTGATAGAAACTAGCTAGTCTGGCCCAGAAAACATGTACACTTCATATTTTCAAGTTCTGTGGTGTATTCTTTGCTTCCAAAGGATAACCCTTTTATAGAACATATTCTACCAGTTTGTTATTCTTATTTATCTTTATTGGCATTTTTTAATTTTGGCAGTTTTTTCCTTGACGCCAATAGCGCCAAAATAAAATGACCATCAAATATAAGTGTTTTACAGTATTCTGTGATATACTGTTGAACACTTGATGTCACCACATAAGTCGCTTTTCATTGGCTGCCCTTTGGTTTATGCAGCTCACAGTGCTTTGCCATTTTGTGCAAAATGGTACAGTTTTTAACAAAACAAACAAATAAGTGCATTAGAATGGGAATAACTACATTGCAAAATTGTCATTTGGGGCGGTAAATCTTTGGTTTTATGGTCACAAATCCCATTTTAATTATGCAAGATAAAGAACAAAGATTAACCCTCTAAAAGCAATGCATGTTTCGCAGGGCCCGTTTAAACACCTTTAGCAAACACCATTTTCAATGTTATAATTATTTTTCAGCAAAAAAAGGCTTGGCAGTTGCACGTGAATCATCTGTTGTGCAGATGATTCACATGGAATGTCAAACCTTATTTCTGCTGCAATATAATGAAAACAGTCATGTGCTCTAGAATTTTCTGCAGTGCTTGAAGGGTTAAATAGGTCATTATTACAACAACTTTTTTCTTCACAACAATTGTCATCTGCTTTGCCGTCTGCCCGTTACCTTAAAAGTAATTTTTTGCAAAAAGTGTGGACCAAGATCAGACTGCACTATTAGCAGCCTGATCTGGGTCCACACTGTTTGCTTGTATGAATAAATATTTTTAAAAAGTTCACAAGAAGATTCAGCAGATGACATAAGCAGACAACATTTTCAGATGCAGTTTTTTCTCTGCATTTAAGGGTTAAAAGATGCTGTATTCTTTGCTTATGGCTTACCCCTAAGGATTTTTTCGTATTTTTATGCATGCCTAATTTAGTGCAACATGCTATAGAAGAGATCACATCAGGTATTGAGTGTGTGGGATTTCTGTTTTCAAGAAATTAAGTATGCCTACTCACTGTCTGGACAGTTTAACATCTGAACATTTCACAAATATGTCACTTCAGTTTGTTCATTGATGTGCACTTTTCGATCAGCCCGGGAGTCCATGTCTACCGCTCCCAACAGTGGTCCTCTGAAAGTAAATATTAGTCAGCTACCAGAATTAACTCCATGCAAAACTTCTTGTTAATTACAACATAGGTTTACATTCATGCAGTGTTGACTAGAAACAATCGTCTAACCCTGGAGTGGATTTACCATGATTTCCAGACTTTTGAGCAAATGTATTCTGAGCAACGAGCTATTTATAGTTTTTGGAATCATGGGAAGGGATACACCATCAGGGCAACTCTTGATTCCTTTATCAATAGGGGTCTAAGTTCTTTAACCCTTAACCTGCCGATCACAACAATTGTTGTCTGCTTTGTCATCTGCAGGTTACTTTGAAAGTCATTGTTGCAAACAGTGTGGACCCAGATCAGTCTGCTTCTCTAGGAGCAGTCTGATCAGGATCCACACTGTTTGCCTGTTTGAAAAGTTGCAGGCAGACGCAGCAGATGACATAAACAGACAACATTTTTAGCAGGTTTTCTTGGCCTCATAAGAGTTTACCCTTACACTCCTTGTATCTGAAGAGGAATTTGAACATGCCATGTTTTTCACTCTACAAGCACTGAGACTATTTCTGCAGCAGACAGCCAACTACTTTTTTTTAGACAAGCAGACGATAATCTGATACTTTTAAATATTTTTCACAGTAAACAAGACTTGACAATACATGTGAATCGTCTGCAAAGCAGACAATTCAAAAGTAATGTGGTCTTATTTTCCATGAAAAATATATAAAAAAAAAACAAACTTGGAAAACGCCGTCTGCTAAATGTGTTCGATTCATGAAGGTTTAACATCAATCACTGACAATCAGTGTAGATGCTGATGAGATGGCTCATTATGAGCCATCTCATCTGGGTCTACACTGTTTTAATGGGTATGGTACCTTTGGCTGAAAGGATTTAGGAAAAGGATATGCTCCTCAATATCAGTTTATTTCCTTGAAGTGCCGATACATTTTTAGAGTGGCTTAGTTTCCCTGGAAGGAAACAGGAAGTTTTAAAAGTTAGCGTCCTTATGAAAATGGGACAACAAAATCTTTTTTGAATCACTTCCTCTCCATAAAATGCATTGTTCTTTGTTATCCTCTTCTTTATCAACAAGGTTATTATGCGATCAAAATACGATTTTCAAAAATCGGCATGGAAATAGTTAATGGAAAGTATTCAGTAACAATGAAAACAATAATCTGGCTTTCCAAAACAAGGTGACATGATTGTTCGCGAATTATATGATATAAGTTACAGAGAACATGAAAATGTGTAAATTTGTAACATTTTTGGAAAATATTTTTTAATATCAATAAACAATCAAACATATACAGTGTGAAAAAATTATCATTAAAACTGAGCAGAGCTTTGTAGCTGATATTAAAGTGTAAATATCATTGAAATCCTTGTGCAGTTTGGCATTCAAATAACTTAAACTCTTTGAACGTAATTCCATTTTGGGAGCATCAAGACTGTTTTTGAGATCCATTTCCGCAAACTGGAGAGCGCTCACAGTAATTTCACGTCATTTTTGCTATAAGTTAAAATTTACTTGTTGCTACCTCCATCAGCAAAACAACTCCTACCAAGATAATTTAACATACATAATTAGCTCTAGTGAAGGACAAGTTATGAGGCTAATAAAGGGTTAATTCTCCTTATATCTTGTGAAAAACATACGTTGTGAATACTTGTAAGAATTGCCTCAAAGAGCTGATTCTAACAAGTATCCACAGCATAAGTTTTTATGGAATATGTTCTATGAAAGGGTTATCCTTTGGAAGCAAGGAACCATCACTATAACAAGTGTGTGAAATGAACACCCCCTCTAACCCCACATTAGAGAGAAAATTGTTGTTTATGGGGGTATACATTATTTTTTTTATTCCTGCTCTAAGAAATAGGTTGTGGGTACTTGTTAGAACTACCTCAATGAGGTGGTTCTAATGAGCACCAACAACTTATGTGTGGAGTATAAATAAGAAAAATATTACACTTTTTTTCATCAGAAAAGTAACCATTTTGGAGAAATGAAAAAATGCACTATGTCACACAGATGTGTTATTACGTAATGTACACCAAAGAACTGAAAAGAATTGAGCGTACAAGTTTTCTAGGTTTCCCATGAAGACTGACAAAGATTATCCCAAAATTATTCCCATTACCCTCCTTATCCAGAGTTATGTACATACATGTTTAACCCTTATCCTGCTGAATAATTTAATTAGCCACACCCATTTCTGAATATCAGCCAATCAGATTACATGACAATGTTTTTGCTCAAATTCACAAACTGAATAACAATGTAGGTCCTGATCAGATGGCTTCTTCAGAAGCCATCTGATCTGGATCTACAGTGTTTGCCAAGTTAGTGGTTATCGTGAACAGCAGGATAACAGTTAATAGGCAGTTAGAGGCATATAAACATAACTGATATTATATCAATCAAAATTTGTGAGAAACTGAAGGGAAAGAAACCATGTGTGTGGACTGAAAGTCATACATATAGTAATCTAGGAACATGTTATTATTAAGCAAGTTGAATACAAATATGGTACAGAGGAGCCTGTCTATAAAACTGCTCATTTTATCAAACTTCAAAGGCTATAACACCTATAGGACCATTAAATTTTTTTTTGAGACAGGGGCAGTTTGAGTTACTGAGGGTTAACCCTTATCCTGCTGCATAAATTAAATACCCACACCCATTCACATTTCAACCAATCAAATTACATGATGTAATTTATTCATTCAAAGTTGCAAACTGAATGACAAACAGTGTAGCTCCTGATCAGATGGCTTCTTCAGAAGCCATCTGATCTGGATCTACACTGTTTGCAAAGATAAGGGTTGCCATGAACAGTGAGATAAGGGTAAATCATAGCACCAGGGGACATAACAGGGGTATCTATTTGATTTTCTTTGAAATAAAAGTCATAAGAATTGTGGCAATTGCCTAAATGAGGTTATTCTAGGGGCATTTCTAAGGAATACCCACAATCTATGTTTTGCACAGAAAAAAATGAAAAATATTGGGATTTTGATCCAAAAAATTTCATTTTTGGTGGTAAAATTTTACCAGTATATTTGAATAGGCATATTTTGCAATGTACGCGTTTTGGATTCTGTAGATACAGCAACACAGATTTTGCTTTGGATCAAAGCTAAGACATCACAAGAACACACCTATATAATTTTAACCCACCTTAACCCGACTTTTATATAGTAAAACTGGGGTTTACAGGGATAAACCTTAATTTTCTTAATTCTGCTCTAAAATATAGATTGTTGGTACTCGTTAGAACTGCCTTGATGAGGCGGTTCTAACGAATACCCACACTCTATATTTATAGCAGAAATTAGAAAAATATCACAATTTTTCATCTTTTTTCATTTATTCGGTGATACAGGTTACAATGTATTTGTATAGGCATGTTTTCGTAATGTAAAATAGAGAGGCTGTGATTTATTGTCACTCATCTAATACTTTGCATAGCTTCAGTGTTCTCAGGGCACTGACTAAAACACTCATTGCAGCCTATAAAGCCACAAAGTCCAATCAATGTGATAAAATAGTATGAAAACACACCAGGTCCCAAGGTTACAAAATACTTTTAGACACCTCACTTGAAGTTGAAATATGTCCTGCTTATAAAGTTTAAAATGCCAACAATTGTTGGCATTTTAAAATTCATAAGCAGGACAAACAACATATTGCTGATTTAAGCAGTAAAATTGTCTGTTTTGTTTGTATTTTAATACTTGTAAGCTTTACAAATTTCATGATCAGTTGAGCTAAACATGAAAAAAGTTTTATAACCTCAGGGCCAGGCTTTCTGGTTAAAATCTGTGACAATTTTCTTATTTCTGCTATAACATAAAATTGTGGGTGCCTGTCAGAACAGCCTCAATTAGGATGTTTCTCAAAAGCACCCACAGTCTATATTTGTTCTAATGAGTACACATACTCTAAATTTTGAGCAGAAATGTACAACCCTGGTGGACCCATTTTTTCAACATAAAGTTGGTTTTACAAGGGTTACAATTACATAGACTTGTTAACTTCATGAACATATTTAAAATATGTGTGCCCAGCCATGCAAAGCCTCAGATGATAATATGGGATAAAACAGTGAGCTCACTACATGCTGTATAATAAGGGGAATCAATACGTCTTCAGGGGAGGCAACTCCTGCAAAAGTATTTTTGTCTCCCCTATCAACAGGGGTCAACTCTTAAAGGTAAGAACTTGCTCCTGATGAGCAAACTCTCCTTTACTTTGCTGAGGAGTAAATTCTTTCCTTAAAGAGTAGACCCCTTTTTCCGTGGGACAGAGTTTATAGAAAAGCAAACAGGAAGTCCCAAAAGTTGTCTCCCTTTGAAAAATGGAGGTAAATCTGCCAGTTGAATCCATTCCTCTTAAGGAGAATAGATACACATGGGAGAATTAGCTTCCATTTTTACAAGGGAGATAATTTAAATATCTTCAAGTTTGCTCACCAGGACACCCGAGGATCTACTTGAACAGGGAAAGAACTTGCTCCTCTGCAGCAAATTCTTTTTGCTCCCATGGAGCAAATTCTTTCCTTTTCAAGTAGACTCCTATAAACAAGGGCAGCAAAAATGTTACTGACACAACTGATATTGAGTTGTCTCCCTTGCCCTCTATCCATTCCCCCAAATTAACAATAATTAGTCATACATACGTGTACATGTAATAGTGAACAAAAATTCAAACCATGTCAAAAGCAAGGATTTCAGTCAAATGATGCCATATGATTTGCAGTGCCTATGATCTGAATGTTGGAAAGCCATATGTATTGATCTAATCTCTGCTGAGGATGAATTTCATTATCTTTTGTCATGGCTGAAGAAAATAAACAGGAAAATTTACACATACACAACAACCTCTTTATAACATATCAATGGTGTCCAAAACAGAAAATGTGTTAGTTAAACAACTGAGTTATATTCAAACAAAAATGTACAGATTGTATAGAAAAATGACCATTTATGTTTACACAGTGCTAATTTTACGAAATAGTGGTACAGTATGGCTCAGGTATAAGAGCCAAAAAACTCTTTATTCCGAATCTCGGCGTTTGAGTACTTTCAAGAACACTCGGAATTGTTCCCAGTATATGTATATATTCGGTGGACACTCCTCGAAAACACTTGCAAGGTCCGCGGTACGCGAAGTTTCCCGAAATTATTCTGAGTCGTAATATCGTACCTGATGGCAATATTTTCTCGCAAAGTTATGCGGAAATACTCGGAGGAATTTGACGAAATACCTGGACATTTTTTTTTGTTTATTTAATGTTCTTTTACCATCATATATATTTATATATAATTATAAGATAATATACATCACTGATAGTTATTGTAATGTAAACAATGTCAAAAGTCAACAAAGAGGTGATCATTAATTACCCAGGGTGTGAAACTGCACAGTGATTTCAAACAAGGGAATCAGTTGGGCATGACGAGTACAGACAACTCTCTCAAGTCCGTAATTGAAAGCATGCTGAACATCATAAAATTACAGGAAAATCGGTCATTTTGAACTCAAAATTTCTCCATGTAATTTTGATATTTTCAAAAAAAGAAAATTATTTTGATATAATATAATCATTTGTCTTTCATTCTTTAATAATTTTAATGTGAAGTATTATCGGACCATTGAGAAACAAATAATCAAAGGTGATAACTGTCAGCGAAATTTTGACGGGTTTCGGCCGCCATTATTGGCTTCTTTTAAACTGCAAAAACGGTCATTTTGAACTCAAAATTTCTCCATGCAATTTTAAGATTTTCAAAAAAAGAAAATTATTTTGATATAATTTAACCATTTGTCTTTCATTCTTTAATAATTTTAATGTGAAGTATAATCGGACAAATGTGAAACAAATAATCAAAGGTGATAACTGTCAGCGAAATTTTGACGGGTTTCGGCCACCATTATTGGCTTCTTTTAAACTGCAAAATCGGTCATTTTGAACTCAAAATTTCTCCATGCAATTTTAAGATTTTCAAAAAAAGAAAATTATTTTGATATAAAATAATCATTTGTCTTTCATTCTTTAATAATTTTAATGTGAAGTATTATCGGACAATTGAGAAACAAATAATCAAATGTGATAACTCTCAGTGAAATTTTGACCGGTTTCGGCCACCATTATTGGCTTCTTTAAAACTGCAAAATCGGTCATTTTGAACTCAAAATTTCTCCATGTAATTTTGATATTTTCAAAAAAAGAAAATTATTATGATATAATATAATCATTTGTCTTTCATTCTTTAATAATTTTAATGTGAAGTATTATCGGACAAGTGAGAAACAAATAATCAAAGTGATAACTGTCAGCGAAATTTTGACGGGTTTCGACCGCCATTATTGGCCTCTGATACGTCGCACCGTCGACACATGTTTATTTAAATTAATAACCACTCGCAAATACTCGCAAACACCCCAAATATCACAGGTAAGCTGAGTTCCACGGAATTTCCTCGGAATATCGAGCGCATAACTTGGAGTAAAATATTTTCACTCGGAGTGGTTTACTCCAAACCATTCGGCGGAAAAACGGGGATTTAAAAAGTTGTCCGTGGAATGAAAAAGAAAAACGGTTCAAATACCTGAGCCGTACTGTAAATCAGCAACTTTTCTAGGCTTTTATCTGATGAGATAATAGTAAGGAGTTGTGGCTAATACCGTTCTTATTTTTTTCAGATGATCTCTTTCAGAACAGTCACCACTGCCTCTTTTTTACACCACTTTTGGGGTCCAAAGTAGAAATAACTGAGTTATATCAAAACAAAATGTAGAGATAATACAGTTTATGGTCATTTTTCAAAAGATCATTTTTCTCTTATAATTATGTTTTTGGGATCCATCTTTAAACTGTATTACACCACAACCTCATTATAACACTGTTCATTATAATCTGGTTTTGGATATAACACGGTTTCAAGATGGATCCCAAAAATGTATAGATTTTTCTATTTAATCTATTTTTCTATATAAACTAAACATTTTTGTTTGGATGTAACAGGGTTGTTTAACTAAAACGGTTCATCAATAGTGTTATAAAGAGGTTGTAGCGTAAATCACAAAATGTGTTATAATGAACAGTGTTGTAAAGAGATTATGTGTATGGCAGTCATAACATTCTTCAAAAAATAATTTCAACTTAAGGGGAATGGGAACACCTTCAGGGGAGACAACTCCTGTAAAATTATTTTTGTCTCACATGTCAATAGGGGTCAACTCTTAAAGGGAAGATTTTGCTCCTAAAGAGCAAATTCTTTCCTTTTAGAGTAGACCCCATTTTCAGTGGGACAGGGCTTATAGAAAAGTGAACAGGAAGTCATGAAAGTTGCCTCCATTTCAAAAATGGTGGAAAAATCATCCAGGTGTTCCCATTCAACTTAAAAAACATGTTCAAAATTTAAATTCAATTTAAAAAAAAATGTTTAAAATCTGAAACAACTTCAAAAAATAAAAATGAAACAGAACGACAAGAAAATATTATGGAAAGTGAATTACACACACTGAAAATCTCAACAGAATTTCAAAAGTCAACAGATTTTATCCCATTGGTTATTACTACACTTGAGTTCATGTAAACTGCAAAAAATAGACATCTTGTAAAGTTACTGGCATTAAGGAACACAGAAAAATATACACAGTATCACCACACCCTGTTGATACTTAGGATTAATAAACTGGCCGAGGCAAAGGGTATATACATGGATTTAACCCATAAAATGCCAATCACGACAATTGTCGTCTGCTATGCCATCTGCAGGTTACCTTAAAAGTAGTTTAGGTCGTAGTACCAAAGTGTTAAAAGTAATTTTTTTGCAAACAGTGGGGATCCAGATCAGAATGCTCCTTTAGGAGCAGTCTGATCTGGGCCCACACTGTTTGCCTGAATGCAAAAATATTTGTAAAAAGTTTGCAAAATAATTTAGCAGACGACATTAGAAGACGACATTTTCAGATGCAGTTTTTCTCGGTGTCTTAAGAGTTAAATTCAGAACAGATGTAACCATGTCCAAGTCATTCATTAAAATAATAGTTTGCAGTTGCCAGAAATATCTTGATGGTCAGTACGGATATCCTAAAGAAGCCCTTTCTGCCATCATCGGAAATACTGGTATCATCTCACATCGGTTGATTTGGTTTTTATGGCTTTTCCAAGATTATTTAACTTGTGTATCAAGCCAACTGTTAATCGAGCTTTGCCAAAACAAAAGTGCCTGGAGAAGAACACCTGAGGCCAGTTGTTCAAAGCATCCCTAGCTTAACGAGCTTGTTAGTGGTCAAATTGTTAACTGTTCTGCCAAGAACAATATAAAAAATTGTGGTATTTTTGCTGAAAAAAATGTGAGCAGCTTTTGCATCTGAAAAAGCTGCTCACATTTTCTCAGCAAAGATTTTAGCATATTTGCCATATTTAATGATCAGTTTTAACGATACATTAACTAACAAAGATGTTAGTTTTGAACAACTGGCCCCCAACTTCCATTACAAAACTTGGTGTCTCACACTTCTATAGCAAATACCCTAAATATTCAGACAACTCAACTCCTTATCATACTTGTTCTAAAATTTGAAATCAGTAGAATTTATTACCCGATGTTGTGTCTCAAAATAGCTGGATAAGGAACAAACTGTTTAGACCCTGATGACACCTCATTCTGCACCGTCTCATCTAGGTTTGCACCGTTTGCTCAGGTCGGAATACATGTGGAATATATGGTGATTTTTCTTCTGTTTAAGGAACATAGATAGACCTATATCATAAGGGCAGACAACTGTTTCAGAAATATTTCAGTCTCACTTATCAATAGGGGTCTACTCTGTAAGGAAAGAATTTGCTCCAATGGAGCAAATTCTTTCCTTACAGAGTAAACCCCTATAATAGGCTATTTAAGAGGGGTTTGATTCTTAAGAATACAAACATAAAGACACAAAAGTCGTCCCCCTTGGAAATATAGCAGAAATATATTAGTTGTATCCAATCCCCTTAAAATTTGCAGACTTAAAGTTTGTCGTCTGCATTTTGAGCCAACAGAGTTGAAGCAGATATGAATCCAACACCAAAGCACCTCCTCCTCATTACAGTATGACGAAAGTTCCCTCTGCATGAATATTCAATCTATCTTTGAAGAGAAGTTATCTGCAAATATTCATTCTCCCTTCTGTCTAATATATGTACATTTTAATACTAGAAGAAACTAAACTGTGCAATTTTACTATGACGGAACAACTTCTTCCCCATTAAACTGAAGTCTGATATCTGCAAAATGTAATCATAAAATGCCAAACCTAACTGTGGAGGATATCAGTTTCATTTTTTTTTTGTGTGTGATTTATAAAGAGAATATGTCAAGACACTTCGTGTAAATCATCTGCTCAGGAGCAGAGTGTCCAGCCTTGTTTTCTATGGTATGTCTTACGCTGGCACGATCAATCGGATAATCGATCAATACATTCCACGAACATCACAAAAACAGGTCTATATAATTTTGACCACCTCAAACCTAACTTTTATATAGTAAAACTGGGGTTTACAGGGGTAAACCTTCTTATTTTTGCTCTAAAATATAGACTATGGGTACTCGTTAGAACCGTCTCGATGAGGCAGTTCTAATGAGTAACCATAATCTATATTTTGAGCAGAAATAAGAAAAATATCACAATTTTTCATCATCAAATTTTAGTTTTTTTCAGTGGTAATGTGTACTACGTATTTGTATGGGCATGTTTTATTAATGATGATTATCGTTACTGATTTGCTTGTAATCAATTATTTAATAAATACAATTCACTACCCGAAGTTGTGCACAAAATAGCAGGATGAGTGGCAAACCGTGCAGACCCTGATGAGATGCCGCAGAATGTGGAGTCTCATCTTGGTCTTCACTGTTTGCTCAGGCCTGTCTGTTAAAATACATATGGTAAAGTACAAGATATGATAAGAGTCATGCTCAGACAGAAAGCCAGACAGATAAAATTATTACGAAATCTTCCGAGACTACTATTCGATTATTGATCACCATTGCATGACTGATAATCGATTATCTTTTCAGCTCCGATTCGCCAGCTCTAGTTATGTCACACCTGTAATTGTAGTTAGGTTTTGTCACACCTGTGATTGTAGTTCATGAGAAATGGACTTCAACATCCGGATTAATGCAAATGTTGACGGGCTGACAAATGGGCAGACAAACTAATGCATCACGTTTACAAGTCCATGAAATGAACAACTCTCTAAACCCCACTTTATATCGAGAAAACTAGTGTTTAAAAGGGTATACATTATTTTGCTTATTTCTACTCCAACACATAGGTTGTGGGTACTCGTTAGAACCGCCTCATTGCACATAGGTTGTGGGTACTCGTTAGAACCGCCTCAATGAGGGGGTTCTAACGAGCACCCACAACCCATGTTTATAGGTTGTGGGCACTCATTAGAACTGCCTCAATGAGGCAGTTCTAATGAGCACCCAAAACCTATGTTTGGAGAATAAATAAGAAAAAATTTCAAAAACTCTTCATCAGAAAAGTAGCCATTTTGGAGATATGAAAGAATGCACTATGTCGCACAGGTGTGTTGTCGTAATGGGACAGATAACTGGACTCCCACTGGTATACCGCATCATTGCTTGAAGCAGATGCGACAAAAAACAAAATATAACATGTTACCTGTTGCGCAATTTTACTTTGCTCTTCAAGGGTTCTTGAATCAGTTAACATCATACAAACATAAAACAGTAAAATTCCTATATTAAGACCACCTTTGGGACTGTTCAAAAGTGGTCTTTAAGACCACTTTTGAACAGTCCCAAAGGTGGTCTCCCACTACATCACACTGGATGTAGAAAACACAAAGAAAATATACCTGAAACTGTCTAAATATGCTTTTAAAAGCAAAAGTCGTCCAAATTTTAGTCGGTTTTAATAGCGGAATTTCGCTGAATATAACATACAATGGATTACAATGTATGGCTTGCTTGCAAATTACATAAATAGAAAAGAAGAAAAAAAACAGTATAAAAATTAATACAAGAAAATATAAAGCGATTATATTCACTAATTTCGCCGAGACAGGAAGTACAGACGTGAAAGTCCTGAATACCCTGGATAAGTAAGCACCCTGGTTGAGACAATACAATAGTATTATATAAGTCTGTGGACTGAAAAAAAAAGGTTCTTTACCTGCCTGGTCATACAAAGTGTCGTCTGCAAAACTGTTGTTGACCTATTGTATACTAGTGGACTCTTCCATTGCTATATGTTGGACAAGTCCATTTGTCATATTAGGGATGCCAGGCCTATTTTTTAGTTTTTAT
Organism: Lucinisca nassula; assembly: GCA_963580285.1. Classification (NCBI taxonomy): domain Eukaryota; kingdom Metazoa; phylum Mollusca; class Bivalvia; order Lucinida; family Lucinidae; genus Lucinisca; species Lucinisca nassula. The sequence continues at coordinate 33,562,514 of OY757011.1, forward strand.
TTTATTTTTGACGGAAAATTCTGTTAGCATATAGTGCAGGCCCTGATCAGACGACGCGTTGAGCGGCGTCTGATCTGGGCCTGCACTGTTTGCCAAGGTACCCCTTTAGGGGTTTCCGGCATACAGTAGGTTAATTCATTGACACAAACACAGTGACACATGCATGACCACTTCTAGGGCACAGATCACTTGCTAAATTGAAGTTTTCTTTAGTTTCATGTCTGCGTGTGTGAACACCAACACAATTAAAAAGTACACCACAACCCCTTTATAACACTATTTACGGCGTCTAAAGCAGCAACCGTGTAGGCTAAACCACTGTTTTTATATCTAAACAAAATGTATACTCGTAGATTTTATAGAAAAATTACCATTTATGGCCATTTTCTCTATACATGTAATCTATACATTTTTTCGATTCATTTACCGGTATGGTCATTTTTTTATACAAACTATAAATTTTAAGGTGTACAAAAATGACCATTTTTGGTCACTTTTCTATGTAATAGATACATTTTTGGGGTATTTTTGGTCATTCTGTATAATCTACATGTAAATATTTTTGGGATCCAACTTTAAACCATGTTATAATATTAACAAGAATTCCGCCAAAGGCTATGTCATGCCGAACCATGAAATCTAGGCCAAGGTCAAACATGGATGTTTGCATAAAAGTTGTCATTCCTAGATGCAATCTTGTACCAACTATCATTAATGAAGCTCTTATAATAAGTTATGAACATAAACATTAGGGTGAAAGGTAGGGTTAATGCAATAGTTCACTAAGTCAGTGAACCATGAAATCTAGGTCAAGGTCAAATATGGATGCTTGCATTCAAGTTGCCATCCCCAGATACAAGTTTGTACCAAGTATTTCTTGAGAAATAAACTTGGCCATTTGGGTGAATGCTAGGGTGGTTGCAAATGTTGACGGTTCGACAAATGGACAGACAAACAGACCAATGGACAAACAGATGGAAAATTAGAATCCTATATCGTGTCATGCTAACAGAATGTGTGACACAGCATGGTGTTATACTGAACTGTGTTATAAAGAGATTTAGGTATATCTATAAAAAGTATGTGTGGGTATATTTTAGGTATGTTCGTGAGTCTAGTCAACAGAGAGCTGCCTTACTAAGACACCCATAACACGATATATTTTCATGGAGAAATACTGAATTTTATCCCAAAACCACTCCATGTTTTCTGAAGCTAGTCGATGTTTACCATAGCTTTTCCATGAACAGATTACATTTCGATTTCAGGAAAGAAAATATCTGATTGGAACCTGATAAACAAGAGATTAACCCATAAAATGCCAATCACTACAATTGTCGTCTGCTTTGCCGTCTGTCGGTAACCTTAACAGAACGATTAAGGGTACCCATAACATATATATTCATGGAGAAATACTGAATAATATCCCTAAACCGCTCCATGTTTTCTGAAGCTAGTCCTTGTTTACCAGAGCTTTTCCACAAAACAGACTATATATCGATTTCTGCAAAGAAAACATCTGATTGGAACCTTATCAACAAGATTAACCTATAAAATGCCAATCATAACAACTGTCAGCTGCTTTGCCGTCTGCCGGTTACCTTAAAAGTAATTTTTGGCAAACAGTGTGGACCCAGATCAGACTGCTCCTGTAGGAGCAGTCTGATCTGAGCCCACACTGTTTGGCTCCGTGCAAAAAAGCAAAATTATTTTAAAAAAAAAATTCAAAAAAAATCAGCAGACGACATTTTCAGATGTAGTTATTCTCAGCGTCTCATAGGTTACTTAGCCATCGGATACAGTAAGAACAAAATCATAGTTAATAAACAACATTCAATGGATTTACCTTGTATAAATCACTGGGTGGATATACATGTAAATGTAGTTGGATAAATGGATTATAATATATTCACAGGAGATGGCTTACTGTAAAACACTTAAATTTGGCGGCACAATTTAAGAGCCATATCACGTGAGAACCTGTTTTTGCCTTTTGCAAACAACAAAGGTGCAGATCAGGAGCAGTACTGTTTCAAAAGTACCATACCCCTTTTTTCCCCATCGGGGGCCAGTTGTTCAAAACTTACGACGTCATTAGTTAACATAATTATCGTTAAAACTTTCATCATTTAATATTGCAAATATGCTGATTTTTTTGCAGAAAAAATGAGAGCAGCTTTTGCAAATGCAAAAGCTGCTCTCATTTTTTCAGCAAAAATAACACTATATTAGATAGTGAACTTGCTTTAACAGTTAGCAATTTGACCACTACAAGAACATTAAGCTAATGATGCCTTGAGCAACTGGACTCTGAAATTTCCAGACTCTCGCTTGTCTGTGTGGCTGAGCAGGCAAGTTTGTGGCGTACCTGGGTCCAGTTATTCAAAGCCTCTTTAGCTTAACGAGCTCGTTAGTGGTCAAATTGTTAACCATTCTAGAAAGTAAAATATCGAAAATTTGTTATTTTTGCTGAAAATTGTGAGCAGCTTTGCATTTGCAAAAGCTGCTCACATTTTTTAAGATCAAGTTTTAACGATATGTTAGCTAATGACGTCATTAGGTTTGAACAAATGGCATACTTGGTCGCAAACCCTGAAAACAGGTTGCCTTGAAATAGGACTCATATGGAGTTAAACAACATAAAGCATGGATACAAATTATGGCTACAATAAACAAATACACTGGTTATCTGTAAATGCTGATGCTTATAAAAAAATTATATAGCAAATGATTTTATATATCACATAGAATGAGACAGTGACAGACATATGAGACCAGGCATGTCAAAACCTACATAGAGATGTGTATGACCAACATAGGCACAGATTAGCCTGCACATACACTAAGTCTGGAAACAATCTAGGCTTATCTCCCATATTTTCCCTAAATATTTGGACACCTCAACTCCTTACCATACTCGCTCTAAAAGTTGAACAAGTACGATTTACTACCTGATGTTGCTTCTGAAAATAGCTGGATGAGAGGAAAACACTGTTTGCATCTGGGTCAACACTGTTTGCTAAGGCCTGTACCGTAAATACGGCATCTCTGAACAGGATAGAGATTTTTTTATTTTGGTTTTATGGCCCTTCCAAAATTGTTTCACTTACATCGAGCCGAAGGTTAATCATAGAGTTCCAGAGAATTTAAACAAAACCAATCTGACCTTCCCTTGCAGAAATTGGTTTCCCACATGTGACCTGAGCGAGGCTCAAAATCCACAGCATGGAGTCCCATCAGGCAATTGACTATAGAAGTTTCTGCAAACCGCGAAGACTCTGATCAGACCATGCAGATGTGCAGGCTGATCTGAGTATATATACCACAACCTCTTTATAACACTATTAATGGGGTCCAAAGTAGAAACTGTGTTAGTTAAACAACCGTGTTATATCCAAACAAAAATGTATAGATTATACAGAAAAATTTCTATATAATCTATACATTAAATGGTCATTTTTCTATAAAAAATCTATACATTTTTGGGATCCATCTTGAAACAGTGTTATATCCAAAACTGTGTTATAATGAACCGTGCTATAAAGAGGTTGTGATGTACTTGTCACGCTGATCTTTTTGTAAGTTTTGCCGAAACCATGGTTCATATGTATGTTAACACATAGAGACACTTAAACAGGCCCAATAAGCCATACCTGTCGAAAAAATCTTATCAAACATAAATCAAAATACAGTTAACTTCAATGGCTCAAACATCTTTGGGACATTGAAATTTTGTTCGAGACAGGGGTAATTCGAGACATGAAGGGATAATTATAGCACAGGACCATGAGGCAATTTTTTTTTTTTTTTTTTTGATTTTGGTTTTACGGCCCTTTCAAGATTATTTCACTCATCTCAAGTCGATCGTTAATCAGAGGTGGGCAAAAACCAGAGTACCCGGAGAAAAACCTACCGATTTTCTATAAAATATGGGTACCGGTTTGTTATTTGTACTCATTGAGGCAATTCTAATGAGTTCACATAGCATACACTTTCATGATACAACAGGAAACATTTCTCTCAATTATCTGTACATATCTGTTAGCTAGAAGTATAAGAAGAATTTCCAAGGGACTTAACCCATCTCTTGCTGAATATTCAGTTTAACCACACCCATTTCTGACTTTTTGTTTTGTTTGATTTGAGGTTTAACGTCCCCGTCAACACTGTAAAGGTCATTTTGGAGACGTTGCTTCCAATTTTCTGGGACTTTTATCCAACATTGAGATGAAATGACATCTCAAGCCCTGTCGCCCAATGAAACCAATAGGGTTTATTAGTGGTTTATGGGCGGTCCGCGTCGCACCGCCGTTCCTGGACAGGCTAAGCGGTTTACCAGTACTAGTGTGCTGGCCGGATTCAGCTCTGCGTGGAAGCATCATGCAGCCCATATATTTCTTAAAGCCCCTATGGGCGGGGGCTGGATTTCTGACTTTGAACCAATCAGATTACTTGATGTAATTTATTCCTACAAATTAATAAATTGAATGTCAAACAGTGTAGAGCCTGATCAGGTGGCTTCTTCAGAAGCAATCTGATCTGGATCTACAGTTTGCAACGAAAAGGGTGGTCGTGAACAGCAGGATAAGAGTTAAGGATAAGTTTGAGTTGGTAATGTTCGAGCCATCAAAAGTTCTATTATTATACATTATTTGTTTGGCATCTGCTGATAATGCCAACAGCAAGTTAAATCCAAGGATAACGAAACTACGATATAACAGAATAATCATGGGTGACTGTTATGAGCTACATATATTTATACTGGGAGAGAAGAATGTGTCCTTTTACATGATCTAGAAAATATTGAAAGACTGACAGCTCCATATCACAAGCCACTGGCTCATAGTCAAAAATATATCATGTAAACCATTATTACACAAAATACTGGGCACCTGAACCAATTGGTGTGATTATTTTAAACGGCCCCATTATAATGAGGCAGGCATGACCAAAAGGTGTTTCATTCTCTGATAATGCCTCAACGTACTCAGATCTAAAATTATGAACCAGATCTAAAGACATAATTTAATACTAGACAAAAGTGCCCAGTGGGGCACGTATACCCCCGGCCAGTGCCATCACCTCAGCTGAAACAAGAACTACAAAGGGAAATAACTCTAAAAGGCCTGAACCCTTGGCCCTTATTTTCTTTCCCACAATACAACTAGTCATACTGATCATGTTTGCAAAATTTCAAGTTTCTATGTACAGTAGTTCCTGAGATATCTTTGACACAAAATAATTGTTTACGGACAGACAGACGGAAAAGACAAAAACTATATACCCCCATTGCATACTTCGTATGCCGGGGGTATAATAACTGACCTATTTAGCACCACCAAGGTTTTTTTTTTAATATAGTGTTAAATTATATAAAGTAAAGTAAAGCTGATTACTGTAGGAAAGTAAAGGTGATGACAATACGGCTCATTATGAGCTATCTCGCTGGATCCCAACTCCAGTAGTTTGACCTCTGAAGGTAAAGGGGATTAACGTTATTCAGCGGTAAGTTGAATGGGAACACCCCAAAGATTCAACCTCTGATTTCCAAGGGATATTTCTCACATTGGAAGGAATTCAATTCAAGGCTATTGTTAGGTCATCTCTACAAGATCCATCTTTGTTAAATCTGACAATGTCGAATTTGACAAAGATGGATCATGTGGACAGGTTCTTGGACTCAAACAGATGGACAAGGGAGCTTGATATGTCTGGACATATGAGCTGAATTCAACATTGCTGAATCTGAGCTGAATTCAACACTGTTGAATCTGAGCTGAATTCAACATTGTTGAATCTGAGCTGAATTCAACACTGTTGAATCTGAGCTGAATTCATTACTGTTGAATTTGAGCCGAATTCAACACTGTTGAATCTGAGCTGAATTCAACACTGTTGAATCTGAGCTGAATTCATTACTGTTGAATTTGAGCCGAATTCAACACTGTTGAATCTGAGCTGAATTCAACACTGTTGAATCTTAACTGAATTCAACACTGTTGAATCTGAGCTGAATTCAACACTGTTGAATCTGAGCTGAATTCAACACTGCTGAATCTGAGCTGAATTCAACACTGTTGAATCTGAGCTGAATTCAACACTGCTGAATCTGATGGGATTAAATCTGATGGGGTTAAATCTAAAATTTGTTTTATATGGAAACTCCCATAGAAAGGTATCTCTGAAAAACAGAGGCAAAACCTTATGTATTAATCATTATAATTAGCACTTTTATATTTATATACAGTAAAATTTCCTCTATTAAGACCACCTTTGGGACTGTTTAAAAGTGGTCTTTAAGACCACATTTGAACAGTCCCCAAGGTGGTCCCTGGGACTGTTAAAAAGTGGTCTTTAAGACCACTTTTGAACTGTCCCCAAGGTGGTCCCTGACTAGGGGACACAGTGTGCAGAAAACACAAAGTGAGAATAACTGCACCGTTCTAAATAGGTTTTTCAAAGCAGAAGTAGTCTTAAGTTTTAGGTGGTCTTAATAGCGGCAATTCACTGTATTAATTCACCCTGGAAGTTATTCCAAAGATTAGTCCATGAAAGCTACTGTAGGTGAACACATAATCGCTTCCCTGTTTTGACAAGCACCACTGACCACACAGAATGTTTCTAACCTTTACCACTCTCTGGGCTAATTCAGCAGATGACAAATTGTTGAGAGTTTTTTTTTTATTTTTCCCAGAAATAGGACTTGACATCTCATGCAAATTGTCTCCTATGGAGACAATTTGCATGAAATGTCAAGTCCTGTTTTTCTAGGAAAAAATAAGAAAAGTATTACAAAATGTCGTCTGCTTGAGAAAGGTACCCAGAGCGTTAAGGGAAATTGGCACATTTTCAAGGAAGATTACTTTGATCAAGAAACACTTGTTGTTTTTTTTTAAGTGGGGACCATGTAATTTTTAATGGATAGACTTTGCTCTCCCTGGATTATTTTATATTCTTTTATACTATTCTCCATTAGACAGAATGATAGCAGGTGAGTTTCACTAAAGTACAAATCTTACAATATTCTGCATAGATTGCACTCTCAATAAAGTGTCTCTGATAACCTTTCAAGCACTGACCAGGACTAGCAGCCGGCATTTTCTAGTTATTTTTTATGCTGAGCAAAATTTTCTGATTCACAAGTGGTCCACTTCTGGTTACACTTGATTCATACAATCCGGATACTGTGGGCTGTATTGATAACTGCCGGGACTACCACCGACTGAATCTGAATACGGTGCCACATCGCGTTTTTTGTTACTAATTTAGCGATTCCCTTTCAGTTTTTGTGCACTAAATCCTCGAGAATTGTTTACAAGGAGAATGTCGTAATTTTCAAGGAGAATTTTCCAAACTGCAAGCACCAATTGTAATTCTCAAGGAGAATTTTCCAAAATTCCAGGACAATTCCAGGACAAATTGCATTTTTTCAGTATTTCCAAAGTTTTCCAGGACCAAGGTCAAATTCTAGAACTTTTCAAGGACTGTGCTAACACTGGATACTTCAGGGTCCAGTTGTTAAAAACTAAGAATGTCGTTAATATATATATTGTTAAAAAACTGATCATTTACAGTGTATTATGGCAAATAAGCTTTATCCACATTGCTTAGTACTGGTTCCTATCCAGGAATAGAGGGCCACATGGAAGATTAGCACTGATACTAAATGTGTTACCATCTATAAATAAGGTAGATTATTATTATTATAAGCTAATATTTTGCTACGAAAATGCTAGTAGCTTTTGACATTTTTCCAGCAAAAATACCAGGGACTTAGATTTTGTACAAGTTAGAGCAGTTAGCAATTTGACCACTAACGAACTTATTAAGCTGATGATGCCTTAAACAACTGGACCCTGGTTAAATAAATTAGCCCTTAATTTTCAACAGAGGATTTTCCGGTGTATGAAGTCCTTTCTAATCTGGGATCACTCTTACAGACAAGAAATTACTCCTAGAAGCAGCAAATTATTTCCTGAAAGAGTTTCAACCAATCAGAAGAACAAGAGAGCAAATTCTTTGTGTGGGAGGCAAGCCAATCATTTTTTATGTGTAACTTCCTTTGAAAGTGTATCAATCCACCTTAAATTAACTCCAGATTAACCCTTTCACTTTGATAAATAGCTGCACGGTAACTGTACCTATCAGAAATGCTTCTTTGAACTGGAGATTTCTTCCGACCGTCCATTGATTTAACAGCTTTGGGATACTCGTCATATTCTCCTATCGACGTTTCTACTAGCGTTGGTTTTAATTCGGGGTGTGTCTTCAACTTGGCTTGAATCAGGTGTAAGTATGTCTGTAATCTTTTAATCTGAAGATAAGAACAAGAGAGGCTCATTTCACATTATATTATATTATATGTACTTTTGAAATTTAGCCTTAACCCATTGTAGGCAGGAAACCAAAAGGGGTACCTTGGCAAACAGTGCAGGCCCAGATCAGATGCCGCTATATGACAAATGGACTTGTCCAACATATAGCAATGGAAGGGTCCACGAGTATACAATGGGTTAATACACCAATCACAACAATTGCCGCCTGCTTTGTTTGATTTGATGTTTTAACGTCCCCGTCAACAGTAAAGGTCATTTTGGAGACGTTGCTTCCAATTTTGTGGGACTTTTACCCGACACTGAGATGAAATGACATCTCAAGCCCTGTCGCCCAATAAACCAATAGGGTTTATAAGCATGGACGGTCCGACTCGCACCTGTTTGCCTGGGCAAGCTTAGATCCTCTAAGCGGTTTACCAGTACTCGTGTGTGGTCAGATTCAGCTCTGCGTGGAAGCATCATGCAGCCCATTTATTTCTTCAAACCCAAAAATGGGCGGGGGCTGCCGCCTGCTTTGTTGTCTTCTGGTTACATTAAAAGTCAGTCTGATCAGGGTCCACACCACCTGTTTGCAAAAATATGCTTAAACAACTTACAGACAACATTTTCAGATGCAATCTTTCTTGGCATCTTGGGGGTTAAGACTGGTATTTTTCTGTATTGCTCTATTAACCCTTAAGACACCGCCACAGGATTTGGCCAATTTTGACCCCAGTTGCATGATTGGCAGGATTCACGTAGGCGACCACTGGACATTGATACATGCTCGATACCTGAGCTCTGGGCCTTATGGTTTCAGAGAAGAAGATTTTGAGGGTTTTCTTTTTTCCATTTTAAATTTGTTTTTTGTTTTTTTTTGTTGTTGTTTTTTTTTTCATTTTAAGTCTATGGTAGCTAATGGGCCCATGGGCATGGGAAATTTTTTGCCCAAGGGGCATGGTTGGCAGGATTTCTTAAGATGACCATTTCATGCTGCTACATACTAAATATCTAACCTCTGGGACTTATAGTTTCAGAGGAGAAGATTTTTGAAGGCTTTTTTTCCCATTATAAGTCTATGGGAGCTAATGGGCCCATGGGCGTGGCTAATTTTGACCCCAGGGGCATGGCTGGCAGGATTTATGTAGGTGACCACTTGACATTGCTACATGCTATATATTCAAGCTCTGGCCCTGTGGTTTCAGAGAAGAAGATTTTTTAAAGTTTTTCCAATTGTAAGTCTATGGGAGCTAAAGAGCCCTGCGGTGTGGCGAATTTGGATCCCAGGGGCATGATTGGCAGGATTTATGTAGATGAACACTTGAAATTGCTACATGCTAAATATCTAAGCTCTGGGCCCTGTGGTTCCAGAGAAAAAGATTTTTGAAGTTTTTCCCCTTATAAGTCTATGGGAGCTGATGAACCCCGTTTGGCCCCAGGGGTATGGTGAGCAGGATTTATGTAGGTGACTATTTTATGTTGCTACATTCTAAATATCTAAGCACTGTGCTTCATGATTTCAGAGAAGAAGATTTTTGAAGCTTTTCTTCCATTATAAGTCTATGGGGGCTAAGGGGCCCCAGGGTGTGGCCAATTTGGACCCCAGGGGCATGATTGGCAGGATTTTTGAAGGTGACCACTGGAGGTTGCAACAAGCCAACTATCTAAGCTCTGGGTCCTGTGGTTTAAGAGAAGAAGATTTTTAAAATTTTTCCCATTGTAAGTCTATGGGGGCTAAATGTTGCCATGGCAACCAGAAATCCAATCCGATCAGCCCAAAAACCTTATGCAGCCTTTCCCCCTACCTGATGCTGCTTCTCAACAAATTTGATCAAGATTGGCCGTGGGGTATTAGAGATATACTTATTTGAAATTGTTTACAGACGCACGTACGACGGACGACGAACAAAATGTGATCACAAAAGCTCACAGGTGAGCTAAAAATGAACATTCTTTAAGCAAACAGTGTAGACCCAGATCAGATGCCGCATTCTGCAATGTTTGCCAATGTCACAGAAAAGGGCCGCTAGGCATATATGGGTGAAGAAAAACTATCGCTGAAATAATTCTTGTTTCACCTCATCTAGAAGCCTCTGTGTGTAGTGGTTATGCTACTTGCCTTATAAACCAGGGATCCAGAATTTCGGATGAGTCTAGAGACGGAGGTCCAGTCTCCGTAGATGAGACGTAAAACTCAAACACTCAATTCACCTCATCTGCAGCTATTAACCCATATATGCCTAGAGGCCCTTTTCTGGAACATTGGCAAACAGTATGGATCCAGATAAGACGTCGCATAATGCATCTTCTGATCTGGATCTTCACTGTTTGCTTCAAGAACATTCATTTTTGTAAAATTTGACACAAAGATAACAAACCTGACACCTCTATAGTTGAAAATGAACCACTCCAAACTTACCAGATGGAAGATTCCATTGTCATATACATGTATTGGTTAAATACGAACCTCAAATTCTAGGTAGCATTCCTTCACTATGTAATGTTCTGCATTTCTCCATTAAGGGGAATGGATACACCTCCAGGGGAGGCAACTCCTCAAAAAGTATTTTTGTCTCCCATGTCAATAGGGGTCAACTCTTAAAGGAAAGAATTTGCTCTTCAGGAGCAAATTCTTTCCATTAAAAGTAGACCCCTTTTTCAGTGGGACAGGGCTTATAGAAAAGCGTACAGGAAGTCCCGATAGTTGTCTCCCTTTGAAAAATGGCAAGGTGTTCCCAATCTCCTTAAATAAAAACCTAAAATTCGACTGATATCAATAGGGTCAACTCTTAAAGGAAAGAATTTGCTCCGAAGTAGACCCCTTTTTCAGTGGGACAGGGCTTATAAAAAAGCTTACAGGAAGTCCCGATAGTTGTCTCCCTTTGAAAAATGGCAGAAAAATTTGCCAGGTGTTCCCATTCCCCTTAAATACAAACCTCAAATTCGAGGTAGCTTTCCTTCTCTATATAATGCTGTATGAGACTAGATTTTGATCCTTTTTCTGGTGGGTACGTCTGATGTTGTTTCAAATCCTCCTCAGTTTGTGTCAGTCGCTCTTGTAGATTACCTAACTGGTCTTGCTGCAAAAATACAATTACACCAAAAGCTCGTTATAACACAGTTTATTATAACACTGTTTTGGATATAACACGGTTTCAAGATGGACCCCAAAAATGTATAGATTATATAGAAAAATGACCATAAATGGTCAACCCAAAAATGTATAGATTATATAGAAAAATGACCATTAATGGTCATTTTTCTATATAATCTATACATTTTTGTTTGGATATAGCACAGTTGTTTGTATAACTAACACGGTTTCTGTTTTGGACCCATTTAATAAAGCTATAAAGAGGTTGTGGTGAATAGTTAAGTTTCAATTATACGAAATACCTTTGGGATCATAGAATTTTTTCATGATAGGGGTCTGCCATGAGGCATAATGGGGTTACTGAAGGAATTCCATAATATATAATTATTACATTCCTGAGAGGGTGATAGTGAAAAATGTTACTCTGAGGAATATGAATATCAACCGAGGCTGCGCCTTCGTTGATAGTCATATTCCGAACAGCGACATTTTTCACTATCACCCTCTCAGGAGCGTTTGTTTTGTTTGTTTGTTTGGTTCCTGTCAACATTGTATAGGTCATTTTGGAGACGTTGCTTCCAATATTTACCCGACACTGAGATGAAATGACATTGCAAGCCCTGTCGCCCAATGAAACAAAAAGGATTTATAAGCATGGACACACCGACTCACACCACTTTGCCAGGGCAGGCTTAGATCCTCTAAGCCATTTACCACTACTCATGTGTGGTCGATTTCAGCTCTGCGTAAAAGCATCATGCAGCCCATCTATTTCTTCAAGCCCCCATGGGCGGGGGTCGTCTCAGGAGTGTGATATTTATTTTATTATACCAAACAAAACAAAGGTGCCATTTTGTGCAAAATTGTACAATTTTTAACAAAACAACCAAATAATTGCATTAGAATGGGGATAACTGTACTAAAAATTGTCAATTGGAGAGTTAAATTGTCAGTTTTACGGTCACAAATTCTGACCGTAAAACCACCGATTTGCCTCCCCAAATGACAATTTTGAATACAGTTATCCCCTAAATACAGTATAGCTCCAATATATCGCGGTAGTCGGGGTCCATAGCCCGAAAACCGCGATGTGGTCAGAGCGCGATATAAGTCGTGGTAGTTTACCGAGATGCCAATACAAGTCACGGTGATAGTTTGGTGATAACCGTTAATCAATCCACACTAATGGCTGTCAGTAATGCTATCGGCCGTATTTCACCATTAAAGTAGGTTCAGAATTACTCAGTGACAGAACAAACAAAGGGGAGTATGTCTACCAATTAACTTACATTTGAGAACAGCTGAAAATCTGCGTCTGAAAACATGTGATTGCTAAAATGTCAAAACAGGACACCATTTTGGATTTGCGGGTTCCCCTGGTTGTCTTGAACGGGTGACGGCCAAGGGGCGCAACTACCATAAGCGCTAAGCACTAAAGCAATTCTAGTTGTTTCCCTTGGCTTGCTAGATCTCAGAATCATTAAAAGTAGCGGTTGGAAAAAAATTATTTAACGTCTACCACGGGCCGAAAAACTATACAACAACAAACTATCATTTTATTGTGTTTTGATTTCGGGCAAGTGTAAAAAAAAAATCGTCTACAACTGTCAGTCTTTTTGAGTCCTTAAATAAGGTAAAACTAGACCAGTAAGTAAATCGCAGTAATTGCTGCACTGTCAATTGAGAGACAAACCATCTGTGTATTTATTACGGTTCAGGTATGACACTATTGTTAATCCCTGTCATATAATTGCCACCCTGCGGTGCGTGTCGATAAGGAGTGAAAATATGGTCAAGTTATGTCTCTAATTGGCGTTTATTTTCCAATCATAAAATTTAATCCACAATCAATGTGAAAATGATTTAATCGCTCCTCAGACAATTAGCTACATCTAACGGTCGATGTTTGGATAATAAAAACAGACTTTATTGCGATCTCGTGAATGGTTATGTTTTGGCGCCAAATAGCAGACGCTGGGCGGGAAAAGTCAAACACTGTTGGCGCCTGGTTTAACCTGGTTTTATAAAATTTTAACAACTTAAAACTCTATTTTTTTTAATTATGAATTTTTAAGGGAAAATAAAAAACAAAAAAAACAAGATCCACGGCGCCACCGCGATAGATTGGGCATCGCGAAATATCGGAACGCGATATATTGGAGCTATAATGTATACTAACACAAATTTTTTACATAATCCAACCAATCACGGCATTCCATATGCAAGTGAATTAGAATGGTGAATCATTTCACCACTATAAGTGGTGAAAGTCTTTACAAAGATGTGGATGGGCAGACTGAACTACCCTGCCAAATATTATCTCCTATTTTTTACTAGGTTTTGGGTTTGAAGTATTATAGTGTTCAAAGAAAACCTTCTTTCTACAAAAATCTTAACATTCATCCATCCATCCATCCATTTATATCTTTCAAACCAAGATTCAATAAATGTTGTATTAATTCTAAACTAGAGCTGTCAGAGGATCTGACTATAGCCCCGCTTCAGCGCTGTCAGAGAAGAAAGTTATTTAAGCTGCAGAGAAAACAGTTATGAACAAGAAATAACTGTTGAAAATTTTACATTATCTGGAAAAACTCTAAGAGTTGTGAGCCCTTGTCCCTCATTTCAATGAGCATGATACATTACCAGAATGTCCATGTTTATACTAAATTTCATCTTCCATTTTTCAATGTTCAAAGGGTAATAACTCCTAAAGTAGGCAAATCAGAGTCAGGGTTCCTGCGCTCTGCATGGTGCTTTACACGGTGCTGTCTCATGGTGCTTTACACTTGTGTGAAGTGTCATGAAAATATCTCAAATGGTTTGTGAGTTATGGAGCCGACACAGTCAAAATTGCCTTTTTAAATGTTCAAAGGGCAATAACTCCTAAAGTAGGCAAACCAGAGTTATGGTTCCTGCACTCTGCACATCATCTCAAGGTGCTTTTCATTTATTTGAAGTTTCATGAAAATATCAGAAACGGTTATGGAGCGGACATAGTTAAAATTGCCATTTTTTAATATTCAAAAGCCTATAACTGAAAAAGTAGACAATCCAGAGTTTGGGTTCCTGCGCTCTGCACACGTAATATGGTGCTTTACATTTGTGTGAAGTTTCATAAAATTATCTCAAACGGTTTTTGAGTTATCGAGCAAAGACGGCTAAAATTGATATTTTTCAATATTCAAAGGGAAATAACTAAAAAATTAGGCAATCCAGAGTTATGGTCCCTGCACTCTGCACACCATCTCATGGTGTTTAATGTTTGTGTGAAGTTTCATGAAAATATGTGAATGGGTTTTAAAGTTATGGAGCGGACACGAAAATTGTTAACAGACACAGACAGACACACAGACAGACACACAGAAAATACGAAAACCAGAGTTATGGTTCTTGCGCTCTGCACATTGTCTCATAGTGCTTAACATTTGTGTGAAGTTTCATGAAATTATCTCAAACGGTTTTCGAGTTATGAAGCGGACACTGTTAAAATTGCCATTTTTCAATGTTCAAAGGGCAATAACTCCAAAAATAAGCAATGCAGAGTTATGGTTCCTGCGCTCTGCACATCGTCTCATAGTGCTTAACATTTGTGTGAAGTTTCCTAAAAATATCTCAAACGGTTTTCGAGTTATGAAGCGGACACAATTAAAATTGCCATTTTTCAATGTTCAAAGGGCAATAACTCCAAAAGTAGGCAATCCACAGTTATAATTCCTTCGCTCTGCACATTGTCTTATGGTGTTTAACATTTGTGTGAAGTTTCATGAAAATATGTTAAGCAGATACAAAGTTATGGAGCCAACACAAATTAACGGAATCACGGAATTACGGAAAATGTTCAAAGGGCAATAACTCCAAAAGTAGGCAATCCACAGTTATAATTCCTTCGCTCTGCACATTGTCTTATGGTGTTTAACATTTGTGTGAAGTTTCATGAAAATATGTTAAGCAGATACAAAGTTATGGAGCCAACACAAATTAACGGAATCACGGAATTACGGAATGACAGAAGGACATGGCAAATCCAATATAGCCCCGCTTTTTCAAAGCGGGGCTATAACTTTAGTAAAAATCCTATATTAAGACTACCTTTGGAACTGTTCAAAGACTACTTTTGAACAGTTACAAAGGTGGCCTCGTACTAGACATTGGGTGTAGAAAATGCATAAAAATTTAACTGATACCTTCCCAATGTGCTTTTAAAAGCGAAATTAGTTTTGCTTTTAGCGAGTCTTGATAATGGAATTTCACTGTAGTCCCTAAAAGAATTTACTGTTAAGTATTAACCCATTGCATGCGGGAACCCCCAAAGGGGTACCTTGGCAAACAGTGCAGGCGCAGATCAGATGCCAAAGAATGCAGCGTTTGATCAGGGCCTGCACTATATGCTCACAGAACTTCCATCAAAAATAGAATAAAAACGGAAAAAAATAGGCCTAACACCCTTTATATGACAAATGGACTTGTCCAACAACGAGCAATGGAAGAGTCCTGAGTCTTGATCACTTACCAAATTGAAACGAGTATAAGAGACAGGCAACAACGGTCTTTGGAATTTTTTCTGCGAGCCTACAGCACCAGGTAAAGGGGGCGCAGACAAACTTGCCGCTACGAAATTCACAGTATCGATCCAGTCCTGTAACTCTTTACTGTTAGAAGTCTGAAACAGATATTCCGCCCAATCGGCCGTCTGCAACCGAAACACATGCTGCTTTTTCGAATAGTCTGATGCCTTTGAAGCTAAACAATGGTGTATGAGAATAACATTGTGTGATCCTTCCGCGAGTCCTTTCTTTTTCATTTCATGCTCGTCCTTGTGTAAATATAAAACCATGTCTCTTAGCACCACAAAATACATTTTCCAACTCCGTCTTCCGAGGGGCGCTGTAACAAGACAATAGCATATGAGACAAAATCCCTGGGTCCAGATGTTCAAAGCATTGTTAGCTTAACAAGCTCGTTAGTGGTCAAATTGTTAACCATTCTAGCAAGTTTATTATCTAAAATTTTGTTATTTTTGCTGAAAAAATGTGAGCAGCTTTTGCATATGCAAAAGCTGCTCTCATTTTTTTCAGCAAAAATATTAGTATATTTGCCATATTAAAATGATCAAAGTTTTAACGATTTGTTAACTAACGATATTGTTAGTTTTGAAAAACTGGTCCCTGGTAAATTAGGGGATACCGGTAACAATTCAAAATTGTCATTTGGGGAGGTAAATCGGTTTTATGGTGGGAAATTTTGTGTTTGCGGCGGCAGCACGCCAGCAGAGCCATAAAACGGAATTTGCAACCGTAAAACCAACAATTTACCTTCCAAAATGACAATTTTCGATACAGTTATCCCTATTCTAATGGACTTGTTAAAACTGTACTATTTTGCTCAAAGCGGCAGGCTTTGTGAGCTGCGTAAAACCAAATACTACCCAATGAAAAGCGACGTTACAAGATATACAGTAAAATTCCTATATTAAGACCACCTTTGGGACTGTTCGAAAGTGGTCTTTAAGACCACTTTTGAACAGTCCCAAAATTGGTCTCTGTCCAGAGGAGACTGTAAGCAGAAAATACAAAGAAAGGTTAACAGCAACCTACTAAATAAGCTTTTTATAGGAGAATTTCTCTTAAATTTAGGTGGTATTAACAGCGGAATTTTACTGTACTGTCACAAATTTTGACATTATCCAATCAAACTTCATATTACATATGCAAGTGCATCAGAATGTCTTTGTTTGTTTGATTTGAGGTTTAACGTTCCCATCAACACTGTATAGGTCATTTTGGAGACATTGCTTCAAATTTTGTGGGACTTTTACCAGACATTGAGATGAAATGACTTCTCAAGCCCTGTCGCCCAATGAAACCAATAGGGTTTATAAGCATAGACGGTCCAACTCACACTGCTTTGCCTGGATCCTCTAAGCTGTTTGCCAGTACTCGTAAGCGGTCAGATTCAGCTCTGCATGGAAGCATCAACTATTTCTTCAAGCCCCGGTGGGCGGGGGCTATGTTGTCTGGTGCATATTCTTGTAAACTTTTCAAATGTATTTTAGGAGACAGACAAACAGAGTTGACACTGATTGGAATGTTCCTCTAGCAGTCAGAGTCCACAATGTTTGTGGGTCCACCATGTTTGCAAAAATGACTTTTAAAGTAATCAGAGAGAACAAAGCTGACTATAATAATTGTTGTGATTGGCATCTTAAGGGGGGAGCCGGACAAAATGTTTGTGGGACGTTTTGTCCACCCTGAAAAAATGACATGGGACATTTTGTCCACCTGGTCAAAAATGGCAAACTGCCCCTTCTTGAATCAGTGGATGGGAGAGAATGATAGTTGAAGACTTCAAGATCAATTTCCAGGTAAGTAAGTTGCCCAACCAGGCAGGGAGCAAACCCTTGACTTTCTGCAAGCATCGGAATGAGCAACTGAGTGCAACCACTTAAAGCAATAAATAATCTTACTTTTTCTCCCATCTGGTTCAAGACAGCATTTCCTCATAATATAACCTTTCTTATATTCTGTTGTCTGACTGGGGTCAGGAATCTGAAAGTATAAAGTCAATTAATTTAGTAAGAAATGATTTTTCCTTTTAAGTACGAAATGATATCAGCTCATGTGTGAAACGGATGAACCTCAGAAAGTTTGTGTAAATTTTGCTAGCGATAAACTGTCATAAAACATTTTGAGAATTAAACTTTATTTACTGATTTTACTAATTTATTTATTTCTTTTTATTTGGTTGAGCTGAGAGACCTAATAAATTTCATTATTATTTAACTCCTCAACTGCTACATATAGGTTGTGGGTTTGAATCCAGCCACCGGACACAAGGTGTGTCCTTGGGCAAGGCACATTATGACAATGCCCCAATCAACCCAGGTGTAAATGGGTAGCAGTAGGTGTAAAAGTCACTGCCTCTCTCTCACATGCGTGATAACATCTGGAATTAGTGTTCAAGAGGATTCAATAAGCTTGGAGCTTTCATCGCAATCAAACTAAAATAAGTTAGTATACACTAACTGCTATATAAAATCCTGGAGCAGGCAACAATCTGTTTCTTTTACCCTTATCTTGCTGTTCACAACAACCCCATCTTTGCAAACAGTGTAGATCCAGATCAAAAGGCTTCTGAAGAAACCATCTGATCAGGATCTACACTGTTTGGCATTCAGTTTATGAATTTGTAGCAATAAATTACATCAAGTAGTTTGATTGGTTGATAGACAGAAATGGGTGTGGCTTAAATGAATATTCAGCAAGATAAGGGTTAAATATTTGTCACAGCAAAAAAGGCTTGACATTACATGTGAATCATCTGCTGGGCAGACAATCAATAGGTAATGTCAAGCTTATTCTTAAATGAAGAATAATAAAAATACACTAAAAATGCTGTCTGGTAATCGTGATAAGCCCGCGGGTTAATATTCCTGGACAAGAGGCTAAAATTCAATGATGTTTGAAGCATGATGAATTTAATTGGAATGGGAACACCTGGCAGATTTTTCCACCATTTTTCAAAGGGGGACAACTTTTGGGACTTCCTTTTCGCTTTTCTTTAGGCCCAGACCCACTGAAAAAGGAGTCTACTCTTAAAGGAAAAGAATTTGCTCTACAACAGCAAATACTTTCCTTTAAGAGTTGACCCCTATTGAAATGGGAGACAAAAATACTTTTGCAGGAGTTGCCTCCCCTGAGGTTCACATTCCCCTTAAGTGACAACTGCTGTCTTCATCACTAGCTAACCATTTTAGCTTTTTCCATAGAGGGTCACCTAAACAACATTCCTATGAAGTTTGAATGAAAAGGGCCCAAGGGTACAGGAGTTGATGTTTGAAAATTTTTCTATTTGTAGCTCTAGGGGCCATGCCATCTTGTTCATCAGAGCGTAACCATTTTAGGTAGTTTTGTAGGGAGCTATCTAGGCAACATTCCTGTGAAGTTTGAATCAAATTGAACCAAGGGTTTAGGAAGGCTTCGTATTTAAAGCAAATTGTTGACATTTTTCTATTTTTAGTCCTGGTTGCCATTTCGCTCATTGGAGGGGAACCAGTTTAGCTATTTTGTCAGAGGGTCACCTAACCAACATTCCTATGAAGTTTGAATGAAACTGGCCCAAGGATACAGGAGGAGTTGTCATTTAAAGATTCTTCTGTTTTTAACATCGATCAAATAGGCCCAAGGATATTGGAGGAGTTTGCATTAAAAGCATATTATTGAAATTTTCCTATTTTTAGCTCTGGCAATCATTTTGCTCATCAGAGTGGAAATGTTTTAGCTATTCCATAGAGGCTCACCTCAGCAACATTCCAATTAAGTTTGAATGAAATTAGCCCAAGGGTATAGGAGTTGACATTCATAGTTGTTTTTTTTTCTATTTTAGCTCTGGTGGCCATCTTGTTCAACAAAGTGGAACGATTTTAGCTATTTTGGTAGATAGGCCACACAGGCAACATTCCTGTGAAGTTTGAATCTATTTTTCAAAGCCCTGATGGGCGGGGAGAGGGGGGGGGTGTGCACCAAACCTCTTTGTAAAGAAATGTTAGAATGCAAAGCTGATATCATATTGAGCAAGTGCTATATCCAAACAACAAGAAATCCACCTATGATTGTAGTCAATGAAAAATGGGCTTTAACATTTGAGCTGAAGCTAAGGTTGACATAAATCTTGAGGGATTGACAAATGAACAGACTGACAAACAAACAAAGGGGCAGAAAACTGGACTCCTATAAACTATTGTGCCATGCTTAAACTAGGCATGACAAAAACAAAATATTTAGATGATACTGTAAAATGACGACTTATAAATTTTTGGGATCCATCATTAACCCATTGTAGGTGGGAGACCCCTAAAGGGATACCTTGGCAAACAGTGTAGGCCCAGATCAGATGCCAAAGAATGCGGCATCTGATCAGGGGCTACACTATTTGCTAACAAAATTTTCCATCAAAAATAGAATAAGAAAGAAAAAATAGGCCTTCAACCACTTATATGACAAATGGACTTGTTTAACATATAGCAATGGAAGAGTCCACTAGTAAACAATGGGTTAAATCATATTATATCCAAAACCATGTTATAATGATTTGTTTGTTTGATTTGAGGTTTAACGTCCCCGTCAACACTGTAAAGGTCATTTTGGAGACGTTGCTTCCAATTTTGTGGGACTTTTACCCCACAATGAGATGAAATGACATCTCAAGCCCTGTCGCCCAATGAAACCAATAGGGTTTATTAGCATGGACGGTCTGCCTCGCACCATGGTTCCTGGACAGGCTTAGCGGTTTACCAGTACTAGTGTGCAGGCCGGATTCAGCTCTGCGTGGAAGCATTGTGCAGCCCATATATTTCTTCAAGCCCCTATGGGCGGGGGCGGACAAGTTATAATGAACAGTTATAAAGAAACTATGGTGCATTGTAAAGATTCTTACATCTAGGAAGGGGTTTCTGCCTACAAACAGTTGAGAGTTAGCTGAAGGCTGCTGTGGTAACGTCTGGTTTGGTATTTGATCATTCTCTAGAAACTCTTCATCCCTGGAAAACACAGATTGTCATAAACTTGAACTCGTCATCAGGGAAAAGATGGAGTACAAATCTTAACCCCTTATCTGCTACATAAATTCATTGAGCAGCCAACAATCTGTTATATATTTTTTAAGGGGAATGGTAACACCGGACAGATTTTCTGCCATTTTTCAAAGGGAGCCAACTTTCAGGACTTCCTGTTTGCTTTTCTACAAACCCGTCCCACAGAAAAAAGGGTCTACTCTTAAAGGAAAGAATTTGCTCCTCAGGAGCAAATTCTTTTTGTTAAGAGTTGATCCTCAGGAGCAAATTCTTTACTTTAAGAATTGACCCATATTGACATGGGAGACAAAAACACTTTTGCAGAAGTTGCCTCCCCTGAAGGTGTATATATTCCTCTTAAACAAATTTTCTTAGTAAATAAGGCATGACATGTGAATCGTCTGCTTGCCAGACCACATGAAATATCAGACCTGCTACACGGCCCACATAGTGTACAAAAATGGTGGCAGGCTAGAACATCACACCATACTTCATACACATTCTGCGGCGTCTCATCTGGGTCTACACTATTTGCTAAGGCCTGTCTGTTCAAATATACATATGGTAAAGTGCAACATATAGTAAGAATCATGCTCAGGCAGGTTAAATTATGACAAAAACCTTAGCGGTTACTAATCGATTATCGATCGCAATGACAGGACTGATAATGGATTATCTTTTCAGCTCCGATTAGCCAGCCCTACCCATATTACCTTTGAAAATGGAGTAAAATTAATGTTGTGCTCATGAATACATACAAGATAACAAAAGCAGTGTTGCAAACTACAGTACTTATGATGAAGAGGTTTGATAAAACCGAGACTCCAATTTTCTGTCTTCAATGTGCTCTTGTTTCCCATTACGAAAACATGCCTATACATTGTAACCTTTATCGCCGAAAAAATGAAAATTTTAAGATGAAAAAATTGTGATATTTTTCTTATTTCTGCTCAAAATATAGATTGTGGGTCCTCATTAGAACCGCCTCATCAAGGCAGTTCTAACGAGTACCCACCATCTATATTTTAGAGCAGAAATAAGAAAAATAAGGTTTATCCCTGTTTAAGCAATTTTGGTGCAGGGTCATGAGACGAACATTTCTGTGAAATTATGCTGAAATGGAATCAAAGGCTTGAGAGGAGATTCATTTGAAAAAATTTTTTTTTTCAAAATATTCAGGATAACTTCAGGTTTTCCGGATTTGATCTTGAAAAGATATGTTGTGTGTAATCATTAGAATCGCCTCAATGAGGCGATTCTAATGAGTATATACAACATACCTTTATATTATAGAATGAAAAGACAACCTTAAGTGATCCCTACTGGCTCCATAATTTACACTCAGTATTTTGAACAGGCCCTATATTGAAAACATTTTCATGGTTCCAATGTGTTCCAACTATTGAAATTTGACTGTAGATATAAATATACTTTTGACTTACGGTGCCCATTCAATGGGTTCAGATTTTATGGCATTATATATGGCTTTAAGGATATCCTTGTTGAAATTTACACCATCGTTTAATTCTGCGAGATTCTCGATGAACTCATTACAAGTCATCTTCCTTCCAACAGTCTGTAAATGAGACAAATTTATATTTAAATCATTTGTATAACATACCTCTGCAATATGCATAAGCTTCACAAGTCCATGAAATGAACACCCCTCTAAACCCCACTTTATATAGAGAAAACTGGGGTTTACAGGGGGGTATACTTTAGTCATTTTTAATTTCCGTTCTGAGACTGGGTTATGGGTACTCGTTAGAACCACCTCAATTAGGCGGTTCTAACGAGCACCCGCAACCTGTGTTTGCAGTATAAATTAGGAAAATATCATGGATTTTCATCCGTAAAGTAGACAATTTGGAGATGTAAAAAATGCACTATGTCGCAAGGGTGTGTTATTGTAATGGTATGAAGGATCTTCTACTTGTGGTCGTATCATATGAAATTTATCAAACAAGCCTATGGTGAGTTTCAGAAATCTCATACATTACCAAAGGTGTAAGATTCTGTTTTACATAAAAGGATTTTATACCCCATTTTATTGCTGAACAAGTTCAAAAGACCTCAATAGAAAACACAGGCTTATCATCTACATTTTCACAAATTGTGTGCCAGTAACATGTGTTATTACATATGTGGTCATATGACTTATATGACATGTTGTTATCCAATAAGTAACAGTGACTTTATATCATAAAATGCTATCTTTCATGCGGCCCCCATCCATCGGGGCTTGAAGAAATACATGGGCTGCATGATGCTTCCACACAGAGCTGAAACCGACCCGCACACGAGTACTGGTAAACCGCTTAGAGGATCTATTAGCCTGCCCAGGCAAAGCGGTGCGAGTGTCGGACCGTCCATGCTTATAAAACCTATTGGTTTCATTGGGGGGCAGGTCATTTCATCTCAATGTCGGGTAAAAGTCCCACCAAATTGGAAGCATTGTCTCCAAAATGACCTTTACAGTGTTGTCAGGGATGTTAAATCTCAAATCAAACAAATCAAAGCTATCTTTCATGTATGATAATTTTCAGACGAAAAACTTTTTGGGTCGACTGTTTATCGATGGACCTAAAGTTGCTAAGTGACTTGAAAATTTCCCTCCAGGGATTGTCTATGCTACTAATAAAGTTAAGCCACTATGTCATACATACTGTGTTTCTCCAAATTTGCTTGAACAGTAAGAATCCTAGAAGTTCTGACACCTTGAGAACTTGCTGAAATTCTCCAAAAAAGTTTGACAAATTTGTTTCATGATCCAGCAAGGAGCCCAAAAGGTGCAGATGGAATGGCAAACAGTGTAGACCCTGATCAGACTGCTCCAGTCTGATCTGGGTCTGCGCTGTTTGCTTAGGCCTATCTGTCCATTCAGTAACAGTTTGTAAAAAGAGTTTGTAATAGTTACTTAAGTCTAGCTATTCTTCTCTCTGTGACATCAGAGAGTTGTGTAAACAGGGTTATCTGTAAAATCGGGGCTAGGATCATGTGCTGGAACATTGGCAAACAGTGCAGACCCAGATCAGATGCTGCAGAATGCCTCTTCTGATCAGTGTCTTCACTGTTTGCTTCAAATACTGGAATTTAACCCTTGTCCTGCTGAGCCATGATATGCCTTATTTTCCACACAATGAAGATCCAGATCAGATGGCTTCGTCAGAAGCCATCTGATCAGGATCTACATTGTTTGTCATTCAGATTTTGAATTTGTTGCAATCATTTGGATCAAGTAATCTGATTGGTTGATAATAGATAGTGGGTGTGGCATATTTAAATATTCAGCAGGACAATGGTTAAGGGTTAAACAAAACAGTCGAAGTCTTAGTTCATGGTTATTTTTCCAACCTAAACTGAGAAAAAATCCACCCACCAGTGCTGTCAGTGCTTTAATCATATTTTTAGATTGATTGTTTGTCAATCAACTCAAAATTACCAAGTACAGAAACACTTCAGTGCTTAAGTCCATGTGACTTACCACTGATTTGAAACTTGGGCAATGGTTGTTATTAGAAAATAACCGTGTTAATTTTCTCGCTGTGAGGTCAGCATGCTGCATAATAGGATTATCTAGACAACAGAATCATAGGCCTTCTGTGTTTATAAACCCTATTGGTTTCATTTGGCAGCTGGGCTTGAGATGTCATTTAGTTTATACTAATTTATTTTATTCGATTGCGATAGAAGCTTCAAGCTTATTTAATCGCTTTCGAACACTCATTCCAGATGTTTTCACGTGCCCGAGAGAGAGGCAGTGACTGTTACACCACTGCTACCCATTTACACCTGGGTGGAGTGAGGCAGTGTCATCACGTGTCTTGCCCAAGGACACACCTCGATACCAGGTGCCGGATTTGAATGCACAACCTCTCGATCATGAGTCGAACACGTTCACCACTGATGTCATTTCATCTTAATGTCGGGTAAAAGTCCCACAAAATTGGAAGCAACGTCTCCAAATGACCTTTATAGTGTTGAAGGGGATGTTAAACCTCAAATCATACAAAAAAAAAATTCAAATATCTTCTGAGGACTGGGATATGTTTTTGCAATGAAATAACAATGATTGTCATTCTTGCATAACTTACAACTCCAACTGCAAATTGTGACAAAAACGCCCCAGAACTCCATATCAACTCTTAAAATGTGACCATAAAATGAACATGGCGGCTAGCTAGGAACATTGTTAACATAATGCTGTCAGTTCCACAATGACATTGTCATAAAATCTTAAAATGCTACAGTTCCCATGGACGCTCCACATGAAATTTGACTTCATTCGGCCAAGTGGTTTCAGAGATGTTTGAAAATATTGACAGACAGACAACGGAGTCTTGCCATACTATAAGCTCACATGTGAGTGTTTGGCTCAGTTAAGCTAAAACCACTTTGAAACTGCCATCTGATATATGTGATTAGCAGTGAATGGATTAACCCATTGTATACTAGTGGACTCTTCCATTGCTATATGTTGGACAAGTCCATTTGTCATTTAAGGTGTGTCAGGCCTATTTTTCTGCTATTATTCTATTTTTGACAGAAAATTCTGTTAGCAAATAGTGCAGGCTCTGATCAGACGCCGCGTTCTGCGGCGTCTGATCTGGGCCTGCACTGTTTGCCGAAGTACCCCTTTAGGGTTTCCCAGCATGCAATGAGTTATTATAATATGCAAACTCATAAGAAAAGGCTGCTTAACCCTTTTTGTACCAAATGGAATCTTCCGCCTTATATATAACCGGAGTCCATTTTGAAATTTAGGGGTGTCAGGTTTTGTTTTCTTCAAATTTACTTTGGAAAATGGCTGAACTTCCTGCAAATAGTGTAGGCCCTAATGAGACGCCGCGGTCTGCGGCGTCTCATCTGGGCCTGCACTGTTTGCCAAGGTACCCCTTTTGGGGTTTCCGGTACTAAATGAGTTAATATGTGACCAGCAAAGGATCAGGCAATGCTTATGCATAAGCACAGACATGTAAGTGAGTGTTTGGGTTTTACGTCTCACCAACAGCTAAGGTCATCCGGAGACGGGACCTCAGTTTAAAGACTCATCCGAAAGTCTGAAGCACAGACATGTAGAAGAGCCCTCGAGATACCATAATGATCCTAAGTATTGGGACAGATAGGCCTAAGCAAACAATACAGACCCAGATCAGACTGCTCCTGAAGGAGCAGTCTGATCAGGGTCTACACTGTTTGCCATTTGGTCTGCACATTTTGTACTCCTTGCTGGATCATGTAACAAATTTCAGGAGAATTACAGCAAGTCCTAAAGGTATCCGAACTTTAGGATTTTTACGGTAGCCTAATGCCATGTTTCTGTTGCACTTGTACATGTGAAGAATATTAATCAAAGAATGCTAAGTGCTCTTTTCTCATGCAGCCCCCGCCCATCAGGCTTCAAGAAATAGATGGGCTGCATGATGCTTCCACGCAGAGCTGAAACTGACCGCATATGGGTACTGGTAAACGCCCAGGCAAAACAGTGCGAGTCGGACTTCCATGCTTTTAAACCTTATTATGGTTTCATTTGGCTCCAGGGCTTGAGATTTCATTTCATCTCAATGTAGGTTAAGGTTCCACAAAACTGGAAGCAACGTCTCCTAAATTACCTATACAGTGTTGACAGGAACGTTAAACCTCAGAACAAACAAACAAACTCTTTTCTCATGAGTTGGACCCAATAATAAAGTGCTCACCTGCCCATGCAGATCTGTGTTGAGTAACATTATTGCACAAACAAGAGTATGGCAGGCATCTGAAAAAGTGAAAAGAAAAATATATATCTGTATTAATCCACTTCAATGCCGGCCTCAGTAGCTCTGTCGGATGCGCCTCTGACTGGTGACCAGGAGGTATGAGTTGGATACCTTCCGGAGTCAGCAATATTCTTTTGTGAAAATTGATAATGAAATCTTTATTGCAGTAATTCTCTCCCTTCCGCTGATTCAAGGAGGGCAGTTGTCAGTTTCTGGCAAAAGAATGTGCACCACTTACGTATAAGCATGCCCAGGAAAAGTGTGGATAGGTAAACTGACATGCTCAAAAATGTCCTAAAATGGTGTTGACTGGGCCGTTAAACTCCAATACAAACAAACAAACAAATGATTCACCTCAAAGAGGACACTTGCAAACAGTACAGGCCCAGACCAGACACCACAGAGCACCACACTGTTTGCGAAACCAAACAGGTGACCTCAAATTCATATGTGCACCAATATTTGCCATAGGCCAGTTTTTTTTAAAGTTCACTCTGGGCACTGCCCTTTCTAAGGCAAATTGTGACACTTTTCACAATTTTTCACATTTTTTTTCTTAATCAAACTGCCTATTAATTTAAACTAGAATGTATTTTCAGACATAGAAAGTGACACTTTTTTTTTCAAAGAAAATTTTGTGCATTATGCAGTGCTTTTTTGGTGCTGCCATTGAAAAAGTCAAGAATAAATATACTGTAGTGGGGGTTAGCAGCTAAGTCTGTGCCTGGCACGGGGTTAGCAGCTAACCCCGTGCCAGGCACGGACTTAGCGGCTAACCCCCACCACAGTATATATATGGGGTTAGCAGCTAAGTCTGTGCCTGGCACGGGGTTAGCAGCTAACCCCGTGCCAGGCACAGACTTAGCTGCTAACCCCGTGCCAGGCACAGACTTAGCTGCTAACCCCCACTACAGTATATGTATTCTTGACTTTTTCAATGGCAGCACCAAAAATCATTGCATAATGCACAAGATTTTCTTTGAAAAAAAAAAGTGCCACTTTCTATGTCAGAAAATACATTCTAGTTTAAATTAATAGGCTGTTATCAGAGCTTTTAACCCATAACTTAATATATCTGCTGATTTTTTTTGCAAACTTCTTAAAAAGACGGGAGCAGTCTGATCTGGGTCCACTCTGTTTACAAGAAATTACTTTTAACATCAAAACAGATGACAAATGTTGTGATTGGCACTTTATGGGTTAAAAGGGAGACTACTTTTGCGACTTTTTCTGCTTCCCTGAAAGCTTTTCTCTTTTCAAAAATGGGTTTACACTAAAAAGAAAGAATTTGCTCCTGAGGAGCAAATTCTTTCCTTTTAGAGTAGTTTTTTTTTTTTTGGGGGGGGGGGGTTTTGGTTTTATGGCCCTTTCAAGATTATTTCACTCATATCGAGCCGATCGTTAATTAGGTGGGCGAAAACTGGGGTACCCGGAGAAAAACCACCTGACCTTCCGTTGCAGAACTTGGCGTCTCACATGTGACCCGTTTTAGAGTAGTCCCCTACTGTCAAATAAATAAGGGTCAAAAGGAACTGGAAAGAGTTGCTTTCCTCGGCGGTATCCCTATTCCCCTTAATGTAATTATTAGTGTTGTTTATTCTAAAAATACTAAAGAGTCACAAGAAATAGATTTCACTGCAGACTGATAGGTTTCTATATGTGAGCCGCGTCAAGCGATAATGTATGTTGGGATTAAACGAGGAGCACAATCGACCTAGGTTCCCACCAAAGTCTAACAAAGCCTTCACCCTGCCTTGGTAGCTCAGTCATATATAAGTCTGACTGATAATCAGGTCGCCAGTTCATTCCCAATTCAATACCTGCAAGGTCAGGGTCTGGATCGGCAACATTCTTTATTGGATCATGAAATCTGTAAATCTACTGTCAATTCTCTCGGCTCCCTCCCATTGGGGCTTGAAGAAATAGATGGGCTGCATGATGCTTCCACGCAGAGCTGAAACCGACCCCACACGAGTACTCAGGTAAACCGCTTAGAAGGTTCGAGCCTACCCAGGCAAAGCATTGCAAGTCAGACCGTCCATGCTTATAAGCCCTACTGGTTTCATTGGGTGACAAGGCTTGAGATGTCATTTCATCTCAATGTCAAAATTGGAAGTGACGCCTCCAAAATGACCTATACAGTGTTGACGGGGACGTCAAACCTCAAATAAAACAAACTAAACAACTTATAATGTCCACATGATTGTCTAAGATACATTTTCGCCTCTCACGGCACATATCTACATTTCCAGATGTACATTACTGCACAATTCAATTTTATCTGAGTCCATGTCATGAGAAAACCTGTTTTTGCCATTTGCCAACAACAAAGATGGAGTTCAGACTAGTTTAACCCTTTTTGTACAAAATGGAATCTTCCACCTTATATATGACAGTAGTCCATTTCAAAATTTAGGGGTGTCAGGTTGTATTTTTTCTTCAAAATTTATTCGGGAAAAGGCTTAACTATTTGCAAACAGTGTAGGCCCTGATCAAACGCCGCATTCTGCGGCGTCAGATCTGGGCCTGCACTGTTTGCCAATGTACCCCTTTAGGAGTTTCCGGTACAAAATGGGTTAATACCGTAAAAATCCTAACAATTCAGACACCTTGAGGACTGGCTGTAATTCTCCTAAAATTTTAACAAATTTGTTTCACGATCCAGCAAATAGTCTGAAAAGGTGCAGACTGAGTGGCAAACAGTGTAGACCCTGATCAGACTGCTCATGAAGGAGCAGTCTGATCTGGATCTGCACTGTTTGCTAAGGCCTATCTGCCCAATACTTAACCCATTGCATGCAGGAAACCCCGGAAGGGATACCTTGGCAAACAGTGCATGCCCAGATCAGATGTTGCGGACCGGCGGCATCTGATCAGGGCCTGCACTATTTGCTAACAGAATTTTCTATCAAAAATAGAATTAAAACGAAAAAAATAGGCCTGACACCCCTTATATGACAAATGGACTGGTCCATAATATAGCAATGGAAGAGTCCACTAGTATACAATGGGTTAAGATCATTACGGTACCAATAGTTTCTTTCTATAAAATTTCAAGACTTGCAAGTCTGTGTAGCTGCACAGGCTGGTTTGTGTCTTACCAGGTTGCACACGCTAAAGACAGGTTTTCTCACAAAGAGGCTCATCTATGAATTTCGCTTTGCTGGATGGTTTATCACTTATGAAAATTGGCTAGGAATCTCAAAACAAACAATCTTAAATGAATCAGAGGCGAACCCTACAGATTTTATTGATGCAAAACCAATAAAATATGGTATTATGAAATATTGTTAATATTTGAGCAAGGCCTTACCTAAAACTACAAGAAAGCCCGAGCGAACAGCGAAGACTCAAGATCAGCCTGCACATCAGTGCAGGCTGATCCGAGTCTTCACTGTCTGTATAAGCAATCTACACCCCCCTGGGCTTTCCAGGGTTTGGTTAGTAAAAGACTATAGCCTGAGTGGGGACAGAGGCTGGTACGAACCTGCACTGATCGCACAGGTTGGTTGAAGTTGGTTTTGTCACGCCCTGGCTCAGTCATGATTCAGTGCTTTGAAAAACAGATGCACAATTCAATACACCATGCAGTGGATACGCCTACACCAATCCATCTACTTCTTAATCCTTGTCCTGCTGAACCCGGATATGCCTTATCTTTGAAACAATGTAGATCCAGATCAGATGGCGAAGCCATCTGATCAGGATCTACATTGTTTGCCATTCAGATTGTGAATTTGTTGCAATAATTTGCATCAAGTAATCTGATTGGTTGATAATCGGTAGTGGGTGTGGCATATATGAATATTCAGCATGACAAGGGTTAACCCTTTCAGCCCTGTTGATAGGTACACATACCTATGCAACTGGACTGCTGCAGAGCTGAATCCGACCAAACTAGAGTACAGTTATCCTATTGTATACTGGTGGACTCTTCCATTGCTGTATGTTGGACAAGTCCATTTGTCTTATAAGGGGTATCAGTCCTATTTTTTTTTTTTTTTTTATTCTATTTTTGACAGAAAATTCTGTTAGCAAATAATGCAGGCCCTGATCAGATCTGGGCCTGCACTGTTTGCCAAGGTACCCCTTTTGGGGTTTCATGCAATGTGTTAAACATGTGTTAAAGACCACCTGTGAACAAAGACCACCTGTGAACAAAGACCACTTGTTATTCCTCCCATATTATTTAATGCACCAGTGTACAGAGACCACCTGTGCACTAGGACCAGAGTATTCAAAACCTTTCCCGAAGACATATTTTTACCCTGTACAAAGACCATTTTTTGCTTTGAATAGCATTGACCAAGGCTTTAGATAAGGCAATTAATTGTTTGTGGACATCTTTACTTTAAATGAGCCAACTTAAAATTTAGAGTGATTAATTATAAGAACTTAATGTTGCCTCAAGCAAATTTAATCAATTAATTAATCAGGTGTAACTGGGGCTATCCTATACATACATGTATCTGAATAAATGCTGCGTCTTCTTGAGGTAGTGCAGTCGATGCAAAACTGACCCTCTAAACGAAGACCACCTGTGAACAAAAACCATATTTTCCCTTTCCCTGTGAGTGGCCTTTGCATACAGGTTTGTCTGTACTGGTAAGCCGCTTGAAAAGTCTTAGCTTGCCCAAGAAAAGTGGTGCGAGCCAGACAGTCCATTAAAGCCTAGCCATTTCTTTGGGAGGAAGGGCTTGAGATGTCATTTCATTTCAATTTCAGATGAAAAGTCCCTTAAAATTGGAAGCAACATCTCCAAAATGACCTAAAAAGTGTTGATGGGAATGTCAAACCTGAAGACAAACAAACACATACCTTGGCAAGCAGTGTAGATCCAGACTGAGATGGTTCATAATGAGCCATCTCATCAGGATCAACACTGTTTGCCATCCTGTTTATGATTACTAATCCTACAACAATGGACATCCAGAAACTTGGGGCTGAAAGGGCTAGGAATAGGTTTAACCCTTATCTTGCTGAATATTCATTTAAGCCACACCCATTTCTGTCTATCAACCAATCAAATTACTTGATGTAATTTATTGCAACAGATTCATAAACTGAATGCCAAACAGTGTAAATCCTGATCAGATGGCTTCTTCAGAAGCCATCTGATCTGGATCTACACTGTTTGCAAAGATAGGGGTTGTCGCCTACAGCAGGATAAAGGTTAATGTCCCTGTCAACACTATTTAGGTCATTCTAGAGACATTGCTGCAAATTTTGTGCGACTTTTATTCAATATTGTGATGAAATCCTGCCACCTAATGAAACCAATAGGGTTTTTTGCATGGAACCGCGCCTGTGCAGGCTTAGACCTAAGCTGTTTAAATACTAATATTCATGTGTTGTCCATTTCAACTCTACGTGGAAGCACCATGCAGCCTGATCTATTTCTCCTAGCCCCAATGGGTGGAGGCAAAATGTGAGGCAGTTTAATGAAAGTCTGCAGCACTTTAATTTTTATATCAACAGATACATGTACATGATTGCTCTAACTTCAAAACCTAGAATGCATGTTCAGCCCAGTATACAAGGAACAGCTTTTGACAAATTATTTCAAATTTTCTCAAGAGACTCCTAGTTTAAAAGCCCCAAGGTTGGCCACAAATTATTTTCTTTTCTTTTTTTTTTTTTCAAAAAAAAACAACAACAAAATTTGCACCAGTATGCCTTTGAGATAATATGATAAAAAGGTCAAGCCCACTACCTGAATAAAATGTCAAGTCTGCAAGTAGAGCTATATGTCAAATTTATCCTATGGAGAAAAATTTGTGAACTGGAAAGCCTGAAATTACAATAAAATGTCAAACCCATGTTTGCAACCCATTTTTATGGGAAAGCCAAAAGCGTGTCATTGGCAAACAGTGCAGCCCCGAACCAGACAGTGCAGAACCTGGCATTAGATCAGGGCCTGCTCTGTTTGCAGAAAGTTCAACCATTTTCCAAATGAATTTCTGAAAATAACCAAGCCTGACAGCCCTAAACTTAGAAATGGACTCCTGCTGTATAAAAAGGGTAAGAAAATGGAAATGTGTCAATATTATTGTCAGCAGTTCAACTCTTCAGACATCTCATGATGGCTCACAAACACAAAAGCATAGTCTAAAATCAGGAATGGAATGACTTAAATTTGAAGAGAAACAGGGTACCAAGTTTGACAAATATTTCAACCATTTGTTCATGAGACTGGGTGCAGACATGCCAAAATTGATCACCAAAATCTAAACAAATCTTTGTTAGGCTGCAATGATATACTGTCCAATTTCAAGGATTCATTCATGTGACAGGGTGCAGAGTGCAGACAGGCAATTTCTGACCCAAAACTGTGTTTTGTCGGGCCTGTGCCCTAGCAAATAAGATAAAGGTCACCAAATCTAATAAAATCTTTGGTAGGTTCCAATGATATATTGTAAAATGTTTGACCAAATTTCATCAATCTGTTCACAAGACAGAGTACAGACAAGCCAAAATATACAGTTTTGTGGGGTCTGTGCCCTTGAAAACAAAGTCAAAGTCACCAAAATCTAATCAAATCTTTGGTCGGTTGCAATAATATGTTGTACCAAGTTTGACCAAATTTCATGAGATAGGGTGCAGGCAAGCCATCTTTGGCTCCAAATTGACAGTTTTTGGTGACCAGTGCCCTTGAAAATAAGGTCAAGGCCATCAAAACCTAATGGCTGTTTTCCACCATCCTAGAGATGTAACCAATCAAGTTTGGTCAGAATCTATCAATAGGTTCAGGAGATATTGTGCTTCAAACTGGCTAAGCAGATACCAACACAGATCAAAGACAATATGTCCTCCATCCTTGTTTGGGGGACATAATGAATTGAACTTGAAGAGATACAGTGAAATTCCACTATTAAGACCACCTAAAATTAAGACTAATTCTGCTTTAAAAACCTTATTTAACAAGGCAACGCAAGCGTAGCATCCCCTCGCAACTGCATACCATTCATTAACATGAAAATCCATTGTGACCTTGACCTTTGACCCCTGACCTTGAAATTCAATAGGGTTCATCCTCTGTACATGGTGAACATTTGTGGAAGGTTTGATGCTTCTACGATGAATACTGTAACTGCATACCATTCATTAACATGAAAATCCATTGTGACCTTGACCTTTGACCCCTGACCTTGAAATTCAATAGGGTTCATCCTCTGTACATGGTGAACATTTGTGGAAGGTTTGATGCTTCTACGATGAATACTGTGTCTTCTATCCTGCTCACGAGGTTTTCAAGGTCAAGTCCATTGTGACCTTGACCTTTGACCCCTGACCTTGAAATTCAATAGGGTTCATCCTCTGTACATGGTGAACATTTGTGGAAGGTTTGATGCTTCTACGATGAATACTGTGTCGTCTATCCTGCTCACAAGGTTTTTAAGGTCAAGTCCATTGTGACCTTGACCTTTGACCCCTGACCTTGAAATTCAATAGGGTACATCCTCTGTACCTGGTGAACATTTGTGGAAGGTTTGATGCTTCTACGATGAATACTGTGTCGTCTATCCTGCTTACAAGGTTTTCAAGGTCAAGTCCATTGTGACCTTGACCTTTGACCCCTGACCTTGAAATTCAATAGGGTTCATCCTCTGTACATGGTGAACATTTGTGGAAGGTTTGATGCTTCTACGATGAATACTGTGTCGTCTATCCTGCTCACAAGGTTTTCAAGATCAAGTCCATTGTGACCTTGACCTTTGACCCCTGACCTTGAAATTCAATAGGGTTCATCCTCTGTACATGGTGAACATTTGTGGAAGGATTGATGCTTCTACGATGAATACTGTGTCTTCTATCCTGCTCACAAGGTTTTCAAGGTCAAGTCCACTGTGACCTTGACCTTTGACCCCTGACCTTGAAATTCAATAGGGTTCATCCTCTGTACATGGTGAACATTTGTGGAAGGTTTGATGCTTCTACGATGAATACTGTGTCGTCTATCCTGCTCACAAGGTTCCGGACAGACACACACACAGAAACACGGACACACGGACACACAGACACACACACACACGGACGCACGGCACCGATGCTATATCCCCATTCGCAACTTTGTTGCGAGGGGATAAAAAGCTACGGTTATTCTGTCTTTATGTTTTCTGCATACAGTGTCCTCTGGTCAGAGACCACCTTTGGGTCTGTTCAAAAGTGGTCTTAACGACCACTTTTGAATAGTCCCAAAGGTGGTCTTAATATAAGAATCTTCTCCTTTTAGAAGTAGCATGCCACCGCAACTGAATAAGCTACAAATAGAGGAGAAATTCAATTCCACTCAAGGGTTTACAGTATGCCACAAAAACAAAGCCAATGGAACATACAAGAGCTTAAAATCATTATGGAAGGCTGATAACATCAATCAGTATCAGACAAAAACATCTGTTACATCTGTTGGCACAGATAATAAGAATTTTTTTTTTCTTTTTTTCATATGAGCCAGCTCATGACAAAACCTACAATAAGACATGTGTGCCCATCGAAGACTCAGATCAGCCTGTGCATCCATATAATCTAACAACAGACTTCTCGTGCTGCATGAAGGAGCAATGGGCCCTTAGTTATCTTTTGAGTGCACAGTGAAGACTGTGATGCGCAGGCTGATCTGAGTCTTCGCTGGGCGCACATCTTAATGCAGGTTTTGTCGTGTGCTGGCTCATATTTGAGTTCCTCATAAAAACTCAACTTGAGAAATTTTGAACACAGACACAAGAAATCTTCAGAAGACCCTGCTGCACTAGTGTGTGTGTGTGTGTGTGTGGGGGGGGGGGGGGTAAAAATTTCAACACAGTCAGTGAACCATGAAATTAAGTCAAGATCAATTATGGATACTTGAGTTTGTACAAAGTACCACTGATGTTGCTCTTATAGTTCTTAAACCTTTTTGTACCAAATGGAATCTCTACCTTATATTTTCAAAATTTAGGGGTGTCAGGTTGTGTTTTCTTCAAAATTTATTTGGGAAATGGCTTAACTTTTTGCAAACGGAGAAGGCCCTGATCAGACGATGCATTCTGCGGCATCTGATCTGGGCCTGCACTGTTTGCCAACTACCTCTTTTGGGGTTTACTGTACAAAATGGGTTAAGAAATGGAATTGGACATTGGGGTAAAAGCTAGAGTTGAGACCATAGTTCACAAAAAAAAAAGTCAGTGAACAATGAAATATTGGTCAAGGTTAAATGGATGCTTGAATTTAAGCTGCCATCCCTAGATGCAAGTTTGTACCATTAATTAGTATCATTAATGCAGCTCTTGCACGGACTTGAATATGAGAATGAAAGCTAGATGACGCAATCGTTAACAAAGTCTGTGAACCATTGGTCAAGTTCAAATATGGATGCTTGCATTAACATTGCCATTGCTAGATGCATGTTCGCTCTGGAAAATTAGGTAGGAAGCTAGGATTGACGAAATAGTTCACCAAGTTAGTGACCATGGAATGTACGTCAAGGTCAAATATGGATGCATGCATTAACGTTGCCATTGTTAGATGCATGTTTGCACCAAGTATCATCAATGAAGCTCTTTTAGTGCTCGAGAAATGGATTTAAAAATTAGGGTGAAAGTCAGGGTGACTGCAAATGTTGACTGCCTGACAAACCGATGAATCAACAGATGGAAAATTGGACTCTTAAATCACACCAACTTTAAACCTTGTCCTGCTGAGCCCGGATATGCCTTTTCTTTGAAACAATGTAGATCCATATCAGATGGCTTCTGAAGAAGCCATCTGATCAGGATCTTCATTGTTTGCCATCCAGTTTATGAATTTGTTGCAATTATTTGCATCAAGTAATCTGATTGGCTGATAATCAGTGGTAGGCGTGACATTTAAATATTCAGCAGGACAAGGGTTTTAATTTCTAAAACAATGCAGAAATAGATGGGCTGCATGATGCTTTCATGCAGAGCTGAAACCGGTTGCACACGAGCACTGATAAACCGCTTAAAGGATCTAAGCCTGCCCAGGCAGAGCGGTGTGAGTTGGACCGTCCATGCTTATAAAACCTATTGGCTTCATAGGGTGACAGGGCTTGTGATTTCATTTCATCTCAATGCCGGGTAAAAGTCCCACAAAACTAGAAGCAACTTCTCCAAAATAACATATAAAGTGTTGACGGGGACGTTAAACCTCAAATCAAACAAATAAACAACAATGCAAATTTATTCTACAGTAAAACTTGGCAAATTATCACCATTTTTGAAAGGGAAGTATGTTTATTTATCCCTTGTTCTGCTGAATAAATTAATTTTGCCACACCCATTTGTGACTATCAACCAATCAGATTACCTGATGCTATTTATTCCTATAAATTAACCAGATGTATGACAAACAGTGAAGATCCAAATCAGATAGTTTCTCCAGAAGCCATCTGATCTGGATTAACACTGTTTGCAAAGGTTACCGGTAAGCAGGTTCCTATTTGCCTACCTGTACATCAACGCCTGTTCGCAAAATGAGTCCTATAACTCTCAGCCAAAAACAATTCTGATAGAGTAAAAAATGCCCCACCTTAACCCTTAAGACACCGAGAAAAATCTACAACTGAAAATGTTGTCTGCTTATGTCGACGGGCCAGCTTGAAGGCAGGGTAGACAAACTAAATGGATCTCCAACAGGAAATAGCCCACAGAGGTTGTTGTTTTGGTTTCTGAGAGGCAGCTTTAGTAGCAAACAACACGCCCAACTCAACAAAACAGTGAAAACTGCGACCAAGTCAAAGGGTGACTTTTTTAAAGGTGCCAGTGCATGTACTACATGCACTTTTGTGGGGCACAGCAGAGGCTCAGAATGTTATGTAATATTACACCTGACATCCCTTTATTCATTATTGTATGAAGCAGAAGAAACTGTCCAGGACAAAATGGGTTGAATTAGGAAATGAATTTCATTTTTTGACAGTCTTGAAAGAATGAGAAACAACAGGTTGTGTTCCAGGTGAGGTTTATGTAAACTTTGCAGTGAATCTTTATCATTCATCATTCAACAGAAAATTTATAGTCACACTAATTTCTCCTCTTAAGCCTTGTCCTGCTGAATATTTAAATATGTCACACCCACTACTGATTATCAGCCAATCAGATTACTTGATGCAAATTATTGCAACAAATTCATAAACTGGATGGCAAACAATGAAGATCCTGATCAGATGGCTTCTTCAGAAGCCATCTGATCTGGATCTACATTGTTTCAAAGATAAGGCATGTCCAGGCTCAGCAGGACAAGGGTTAAGTTCCCTAAACTGCTTTTGATAACAATTTAATGTCCATTTGGTATGGGTTTTTTTCCCTATTGGCACTTACCCTTAAATCACCAGTCATGACATTTTCATTTTCGATTGTTTTTGTTTTTGTTTGTTTGATTTGAGGTTTAACGTCCCCGTCAACACTGTAAAGGTCATTTTGGAGGCGTTGCTTCCAATTTTGTGGGATTTTTACCCGACATTGAGATGAAACGACATCTCAAGCCCTGCCGCCCAATGAAACCAATAGGGTTTATAAGCATGGACGGGCCGACTCATACGCTTTGCCTGGCAGGCTTAGATCCTAAGCGGTTTACCAGCTCTGCGTGGAAGCAACATGCAGCCCATATATTTCTTCAAGCCCCAATGGGCGGGGGCCGTTCATTTTCGAATATGTTTTCCTTATTTTCTAGGGAACATCATATCAGGCTTGACATGACTCCAGATAAGGAGGACGCATGATAATTTTCCTTATTCAAGCCACCTAGCTAGCAGGCTATTGTAAAACAAGTAAAACTATGCCACCCCCGTCGTAAAATTAATTTAAACAACCATCTGACATCTTAAAATCAGGTCAAGGTCACCAAAATCTAATCATGTAGGTTAACACAAATCATAAATTCATTTAGGAAATGCAGAGAAGCCATGTTTGGCCCAAACTTGACTTTTTTCTGGAGCATGTGACCTTGAAAATGAGGTCAAGGTCACCCAAATCTTATGAAATCTTTGGTAGGTCACAATGATAAATTGTACACCATAACCTCATTATAACAGTTCTTTATAACACGGTTTTGGATATAACACGGTTTCAGGATGGATCCAAAAATGAATAGATTAAATAGAAAAATGACCATAAATGGTCATTTTTCTATATAACCTATACATCTATACATTTTTGTTCATATATAACATGGTTGTTTAACTTACACAGTTTCTGCTTTGGACCCCCATTAATGTTGTTATGAAGAGGTTGTGGTACTGTACCAAGTTTGACAAAATTTCATCAATTCGTTCATGAGAAAAGGTGCAGAGAAGCCATTTTTGGCCCAAGTTTGGGGTTTTGTAAGCCTGTGGCCCTGAAAATGGGGCCAAGGTTACCAAAAACTAATCAAACCTTCGGTGGGTTGTAGTGATATCTTGTACCAAGTTCATCCAAAGTACATCAATTTGTTCATGATATAGACAAGCCATTCTGGCCCAAAATGGACATTTTTTTGGGACCTGTGACCTTGAAAATATGGCCAAGGTCATCAAAATTTAATCAAATCTTTCGCTTTTCACAATGATACAGGTCAGTCACGTTAGTACTCGACCCGTTTCTATGCAACGCGTTATTTTCATGCCTCCCAAATTTTCTCCCGAAGGCCCAATTTTTCCCCACCCACTTGGTTGACTGAAGAATGCTATTTTCTTTTTCGGGTTTCAGTTTACAGAAACATCAAATCAAATTAAAGTCATGAATAAATAAAATTGATTGTGTCTCCCTAATTATTGTTGTTACCGTTTACAGCCATAAATTGGTATTTTGTAATATAAATGTGACATCTGTCTTTTGAATGGAACAAACAAACCAATTAAAATTGCTTACCCCCTGTTTAATGGGCGAAACAAGTCGGGAAATTATCCTTAACAGATCCATAAGTACTTGAGATATGCCGACTTTCACGGTTTGATCTGCCCGCCATTGTTTTCTGCACGCGATCGGTAAATGATGTTATCGGGTTCAAGAAAGCAATACATGTGTTTTGTGTCATTGTTTTATTCGCTTGGGTGTATTTGTCATAAAAGTTTGTTTGGAATTGGTAAAAAAATGTTTTCTCAATAGCTAAACAATTAACAACTATGGGCAGAGGAAGGCACCTTGCGGTCCTCCTGATTTGTTTACACAAACTGAGGATTAAATTTTATGATTGAGGGATTATTTGCCACTTGTGACCGGAACAGCTGAGACATAATTAACTGCAGACCTTAATCTTCACACCTTGTCACGGTGTTGATTGCTTATCGATAAGGCCCCCCGAGGCATGGGTTTACAAAGTGATATTAGAATAATCCGTTTGAACGGTGGTGCATAATAAATTTCGGTAACACATCATGTTTATATTTTTTCATCACTGATTAATATTTTCACAAGACAAGAGCATGTATATCTAAAACTAGATTATGAAAATGATCGTTTCTAAGTTGGGTTATGGGGCGGGGGAACACACACACAAAAATCAAGGAGTATTCTCTGTCACCTGCAGTGAAAATGGTTCAACCCATCTTAACAGCGGTAGTGTTTGACGTACCGGGTCAAATGAATAATTAAGACCGTTTATCCATTCAGAATCACGATTCGCTAACGGTCAAATATCAAGAAAGTATTTGCTCCCTGGGAGCAAATTCTTTCCTTTTTAGAAAAAAAAGCGCTTTCTAGGTAGGGAAATCCAAACCATAACGTCAGAATCAGAAATGTTTACTGATGACACGTCCTTAGACAATCTTTCACCAGAATGTTCATGTGTGGAAAAAAAATCAGCTTTATCCATTCTAGAAATTATGCAAAAACGCGTCTGACTTTGCCGCCGGACGTTTTTGTGTATACCGGTGTTTACTTCATCATCGCATGCACTGGGTAAACACCAGTATGGCGGCTTGAGACACGGAAAAGAGACTTTTGTTTGTCATTTTGTTTATAATTATTACAGGGCAATCGAACCAAACGGATAAAATAGATAAACTGATACTGTTGATGCTTCGTTAATTAATGTAGATAATTCATGAAATTAATACTCGTCTGTCAAAAAATCCCTGCATGGCTTGTAATTACGTTGGTTCCCCACCCACTAGACATCGTAGGAAAGGCCTCGGCAAGTCATATGCTGCAACGCGCCTCACTTATAACGTGGTCCCGATATGTGCACCCCAATAGGCGCGTTATAACGAGGTTGCACTGTATATTGAAACAACTTTGATCAAATTCAATTTGTTTGTGAGATAGTGTGCAGACAAGCCGTATTT
This sequence comes from Lucinisca nassula, assembly GCA_963580285.1. Lineage (NCBI taxonomy): Eukaryota > Metazoa > Mollusca > Bivalvia > Lucinida > Lucinidae > Lucinisca > Lucinisca nassula. The sequence continues at coordinate 33,603,513 of OY757011.1, forward strand.
GACGCAAACTTTTTCAGGAGCCAGCTGTGACCTTGAAATTGAGGTCTAGGCCATCAAAACCTAATAACTGTTTTCGCCCATCCATATGATGTAACCATGTAAGTTTGGGCAGAATCCATTCATTGGTTTAGGAAATATAGTGCTTCTAACAGGTACATTACCCCAATGGGCCAATGCTGACGCTGAAGCCAGCAGCCCTTAAACCCAAACCAAAAACCAGCACAGACCTTGATGGGGGACATAATATAAGAATCTTATATGGGGTTCTTGGTTCTGTTGTAGATGAGCATTTCCAACCCGAATGATGACTGTGCTGAGCGGCCACGCCGAGGTTCCGCTCACCACGTTCACCCCTCAGGCTGGAAACACCCATCTACAACAGAACCCAATATTAGATTCTTTTTCTTGCACAATGACACAGTGAAAACAGCCTGGAAGAAATTCAAGGAGTTGCTACCAGTTCTATCTTCCCGCCATCTCTTGTTCAAGACACGTGGCCGTGTGTATAGCTCTTGTGTGCAGAGCGCAATGCTCCATGCCAGTGAGACATGGCCATTGACAAAGCCAAACCTCCAACGTCTACAGCGAAATGACAGGGCAATGATCAGACAGATCTGCAATGTCAAGCCGCAGGACACTGTCACCATCAGGTCCAGTGGGTTACTTGAGCGTCTTGGCATTGAGGACCTGGACCTCATCCTGAAAGAGAAGGCTTCGCTGGTATGGACATGTGGAACGCTCCAACAGTGCAGTCAAGACTGCCTGTGACATACAGGTAGGTGGAAAGCGGGGGCCTGGAAGGCCGAAGATGACCTGGAAGCAGCTAACAGAAAGAGATTGCAGAGCATGGAAGCTCTCTGCTATCGATCCTCATGATAGACAAGCCTGGAGATCTGGTGTAAGATCTGCCATGCGTGCAGCAAGCCAGCTACCAGCTGGAAGGGGGCCCACTTATGTGGATGTTGCCCCTGTACCTGCACGTTAATCAAAAATCCATTGATGATGATGATTGATGAATGACTTAAAATTTTCGTTTTACTTTATGTAACGTTGAATTTTTCGTGCACTGTACTTATGTAGATTGGCTGGGTAAGAACACCAGGGTAAGAACAGAATTTCTATCCCAGGCTAAAACCAAGGATTTCCCTATCTGGTGTGCAAGAAATAAAGTTCTATCATGAAATTTATGTTACCTTCGGACTGGAAAGTATCTGGATTATTGTGAAGATACTGGTGTGAGAAATGAGCCAGCACCCTCTCACGTTCCTGAGTCTCTCCGATAAGAGAGAACTGCTTGAGAAACTTCCGTAGGGCAGCATCTAAAGTGTCACCAGCGAAACTGAATAGCTTCAAGTACTCTTCCGCGACTGTTGTACTGAAGTCATTCCTAGAAAAGAAGGAAGTAACATTTTAAGAAAACAATCATGTCATACTGTAAATAGACGATCTTACATGAGTGTTCATGTATTATTGAATTTATTAAACAAGTTTAAGAAAAAGGATAAAATGTGAGGCTGTGCCTTGCATTTTATCCCTTTTCCTCTACAAGTTTAATAAATTCAATAATACATGAGCACGAATGCAAGATTCTATTTATCATATGCCATTTAAAACGCATTTTATTCACGATTGTTTACAAAAATGTAAATATTCCGCCGTTAGTAAACGGGACGTCGTTAAGGAAGTCGTACATGCAATGTTACGGGACGTATCTAGCTAATTTGCATATTTAATCCACTAGTGGATTATCGAAAATATGAGTGTTATTACACTCTCAGATGTGACGTCATATGATAAAAATCCTAAAACTTGGGACACTTTCATGACTTGCTGTAATTCTTCAAAAATTTTAACGAATTTGTTTCACGATCATATCAGCCTGCACATCCATGCAGTCTGATCAGAGACATCACTGGCCACATGCTCTGGTTTCTATGGGCCCTAGGCCTGCATTTATGTGTTCATGCAGCAGTCCATTTTGAAGTGTAGGGGTCAGGTTTACTTCCAACATGGCGTCCAACATGGTGTCAGAAATGACACATTTTAGGTAAAAATGAAAACATCTTTCTCATTTCTCCTTTCAACACAGATTTAGGGTGCTCGTTAGAACCGCCTCAATGAGGCGGTTCTAATGAGTACCACAATCTATGTTTTTGAGCAAAAATAAGGCAGATAGTGTATACCCGACTAAACCCCAGTTTTCTCTATATAAAGTGGGGTTGAGGTGGGGGTGGGGGTTCATTTCACGGACTTCTTCAGGTGATGTTTGGATTGACTATGAAAAAATAATTGACCCCAAAAATCTCAGCCAACTAACCTAATCCAGAGTTTCTTTACAAGAAGTTGAAAAGTCCAGTATGGAACTACATACACTTCAGGGTAATTATAGTAGGGCCTGATATAACCATATATCAACAAGAACTGTTACTGCCTAATTAACAGGTGTCATTAGGATATTAATGAAAGTCTTCCCTAAAATAACATCTATGCCATTATAAACTATGCCATTATAATAAGCCCTTATCCTGCTATTCAGACAACCTATATCTTTGCAAGCAGTGCAGATCCAGATCAGGATCTACACTGTTTGTCATTCAGTTTGTGAATTTAAATGAAAACATTATATCAAGTAATCTGATTGGCTGATAGTCAGAAATGGGTGTGGCTTTTAAAATTATTCAGCAGGTAAGGGTTAACAAAATATTTTTGGGATTATGTCTCTTTCTTCTCCATTAAGCCATCTGCTAGAAAAACAAGAATCTTGCACCTGTGTGTGTGTGTGGAAAGGGGTGCTAAGTCAGTGAAGCATGAAATGTAGGTCAAGGCACATTGGATGCTTGCATTAAACTTTCCATCCCGAGATACAGGTTGTACTAAGTATCATTGATGAAGCTCTTATAGCTAGTTCTAAATGGACTTGAACATTAGGGTGAACACTAGAATGGTGCAATCAGTGAACCATAAAATGTATGTCAAGGTCAAATATGGATGTTTGCATTAAAATTGCCATCCCTAGATGCCAGTTTGTACGTAGTATCAATAATAAAGCTCTTATAGTTCTTCAAGAGTCAGCGCACTGACCCACTAGGCCATGGCAACCCATTATGATTTAGGCCTTTCATTATAGTGTTGACAGGAACACTATTCAAGCAAAAACAAAATTTGCTGACTTTAAAGTGCCATCAATTTTTTTTTTTTTTTGCTTCAGATGTTATGGACTTTTACTGGCACATCTAGACTCTACAGGGACACTATTCTACAGCTATACTGCACTTTTCAAGCTAGCTATGCGAAATATATAATAAGCCCAGCTATGCCCAATTTTTCAAAGTTAATGGTGATGTTAAAATGTCAGTAATGCTAAAGATGCCAATCACAATAGTTATCTGCTTTGTCATAATGCTGGTTACTTGAGAAGTCATTGTTGCAAACAGTGTGGATCCAGATCAGACTGCTCCTCCAGGAGCAGTCTGATCAGGGTCCACACTGTTTGTCTGTTTGCAAAATTATTTATAGAAGGTTTTCAAGAAGTTACAGCAGATAACAAAAACAGACATTTTCAGAAACAGTTTTTCTTGGCATCTTAAGGGTTAAAGCATTGATCAGTTAATAAGATGAAAAGAAATGGGAGTAGCTTCACATTTTTTCAATCAAACATAATTATACAGATACTGTACTTGCTAGCACATCGGCCTAGGTAGCTCAGTCGGATGCGGCCGTCTGACTGGTGATCTGCAGGACGTGGGTTCGATACCTGCTGGGGTCGACAACATTCTTTCGTGGACATTGATCATGAAATCTTTTCTTCCGTCATTTTCTCCCTTCCGCTGATTCAAGAAGGGCAGTTGTCAGTTTCTGACGAAAGAATGTGCACTGTACTGATTAACCACTTAGGTATAAGCCTGCCCAGGAAAAGTGTGGATAGGTAAACTGACCAGCTTAAAAATGACCTAAATAGTGTTGACTGGGCCATTAAACTCCAATACAAACGAATAAACAAAACTGGCTAGCACATTAGCCTTGCCCAGCGGGGCTTAAAGAAATATTTGGGCTGCATGTTGCTTCCACGCAGAGCTGAAACCGACCGCACACAAGTACTGGTAAACCGCTTAGAAGATCTAAGCTTGCCCAGGCAAAGCGGTGCGAGTAGGACCATCCACGTTTATAAACCTTATTGGTTTTCATTGGGCGACAGGGCTCGAGATGTCATTTGATCTCAATGTTGGGTAAAAGTCCCACAAAATCTGAAGCAACATCTCCAAAATAACCTATACATTGTTGATGGGGATGTAAAACCTCAAATCAAACAAAACAAACAAACAAAAATTGCTAGCACATCTGCAATTTTTATCAACTTAACAACTCTTTGAACAAATTGGGTCTTTGTTGTCAAAAATGTGTCCTATATAAGCAACTTATTCTTAGCTCACAATGTTACTTTTCCATCGAAGAGACTGACAACCATTTAAGATTTTGACTGATAGCCGAATCATTTTAATTCCCCGAGTTGGCATCACTTGGTAGAAAGCAATTAACACAATCATGCAACCAGTCGAAAATCTTGAAAATCTCGGCAAATGATTTGCCAAACTTTCTATGAATGAATAATGGTGCAGATATTGACTTAAGCCCTTAAACCAACAATCACAACTGTTGCAAATGACCATTTTTGGTTATTTTTTGCTTATTTTCAAAGGGAACTGAGGCTTGACATTTGTGTGAGATGATTCACATGAAATGTCAAGCCTGGGTTTCTCTGAAAAAATATGCTCTGGGCTAAATTGCTTCCAAAAACACACCCTAGTTGAAAATACAGTAAAATTACTACATGTGACCATCCTTTAGGACTGTTAGAAAGTGGTCTTAAAGACCACTTTTAACCCTTATCTTGCTGTTCACGACAACCCCTATCTTTGCAACCAGTGTAGATCCAGATCAGATGGCTTCTGAAGAAGCCATCTGATCAGGATCTACACTGTTTGGCATTCAATTTATGAATTTGTAGCAATATATTACATCAAGTAATTTGATTGGTTGATAGACAGAAATGGGTGTGGCTTAAATGAATATTCAGCAAGATAAGGGTTAAACACTCCAAAGGTGTTATCCCACTAGAGCACAGTATTACTGGATGCAGAAAACACAAAGAAAATGTAACTGAAAACTTCTAAATGCTTTTAAAAGCATAATTTGTTTTAATTGTAGGTGGTCTTAACAGCACAATTTCACTATATAGGACAGTATCAAAGCAAGGACAGCAACGGTGGGTTGATCGTCTCTGAGAGTGGGCTGGGGAAACAGTTCTGAACTGAGACTTAGCCACTTGTTTGTTGAACCCTTAAATTCCAGTATTTTTAAGCAAACATTGCAGATCCTGATCAGACCTGTATTCTACAAGAAAAGTGCGGCTATTCACCGTTACCGGGATTTCACGCAAATGCTTATACCATGGACAGTGACTTAGATTCTAACAGCAACTTTTGGGTTACTGATAAACAATTAACCAAAAAATCAGAATTATCTCCCCTGATTTTTTTCGGCTCTCCTTATTTCTGCATACAGTTTTAATAAGTCTTCAAATTTCTTTTATGCATTAAAACTCAATGCTGTCCTTCAACAGAGATTTGGACTGGATGTTAACAAGTGCCAAAGCAAATAACAGCTTGTCAATAACAAAGTGAACTCATAATTTCCGGATAATTTTTTACATTTCTTTACAAAAGAAATCCATAGTTAGCACAGGGATTTTATTTAACCATGGTTTCATGAACCTTTCAAGATTATTTCTCTCATATGGAGCCAATCATTCAACAGAAGTAGGTGAAAACTGGGTACCAGTACCTGTAGAAAGACCACCTAACATTCACATGTGCAAGACTTTTGGTTGAGTCTTTAAACCGAGGTCCGGTCTCCGTATCACCTTAGCTGTTGGCGGAACATAAAACTCAAACACACACAATCACATGTGCAAATGAAACATCAGTACCCTTAACCCTTAAGAAGCCGAGAAAAAAGTACATCTGAAAAATTAATGTCGTCTGCTTATGTTGTCTACTTTATATTTTTGCAAACTTTTAAAAATATTTTTGCATACAGGCAAACAGTGTGACCCAAATCAGACTGCTCCTCGAGAAGAAGTCTGATTTAGGTCCACACTGTTTGCCAAAATGACTCTTAAAGTAACCAGCATATGTCAAAGCAGACGGCAATTGTTGTGATTGGTGTTTAGTGGGTTAAAAATTGACATCTGCTTTACTGTCTGCTGGTTACATTGAAAGTCGTTATTGCAAACTGTGAAGACCCAGATCAGATTACTCTATGAGCAGTCTGATCAGGGTCCACACTGTTTGCCTGAGTGCAAAATATTTTTAACTACAAATGCGTCCATAGGACACGGATGCCCCCGCCTGAAAATATGTCTATGTTTGTATTCATCCATAGATAGTTTTGGACACTTTTTTCACATCTGACCTCTAAGTATGACCTTGACCTTGGAGGTAAGGACCTTGGTTTTGTTTGAGGCAGATTGCCTCATGATGGTCAACATTTCTGCCAAGTAATTTCAAAATCCATCCAGAAATAAGTAAGTAATTGACTGCGTTTAAGTTTCGGACCTGTTTTTTTACCTTTGACCTTTAAGTATGACCTTTACCCTGGAGGTACGGACCTGGGTTTTGCAGGTGACACATTGTCTCATGATGGTTAACATTTCTACAAAGTAATTTCAAAATCCATCCTGATATAAGGAAGTTATTGACTGCGTTTAAGTTTCAAACCCTTTTTTTGACCTTTGACCTCTAAGTATGACCTTGACCTTGGAGGTACGGACCTGGGTTTTGCATGCGACACATCGTCTCATGATGGTTAACATTTCTGCCGAGTAATTTTAAAATCCATTGAGAAATAAGGAAGTTATTGACTGGGTTTAAGTTTGGGACGGACAGACAGGGGCAACGCTATATGCCCTTTCCACCATTCTTCGAATGGCGGGGGCATAAAAAGTTTGCAAGAAGATGCAGCAGATCACATGAACAGATGACACTGTTATGTTAGTTTTGAAACTATTTTCCTTAGACTTCAACTCCTTTTATCTCAAACTACTGTTATCTCAAACCAAATATTCTAGTCCTTTTGAGTTTGAGATAACGAGAGTGGACTGTACATAAAACTACCATGAAAATTCTAAAAGTTTGGACACCTCGAGAACTTGTTGTCATTCTCAAAAGCTAAAATTTGTTTCACAATCCAGCAAGGCTGCCCCCCCCCCCCACCCACCCACCCAGCTCCACCCCCCATCGGGGCTTGAAGAAATAGATGGGATGCATGATGCTTCCACGCAGAGCTGAATCCGGCCCACACACTAGTACTGGTAAACCGTTTAGAGGATCTAAGCCTGTCCAGGAACTGCGGTGTGTGGCGGACCGTCCATGCTAATAAACCCTATTGGTTTCATTGGGCGACAGGGCTTGAGATGTCATTTCATCTCAATGTCAGGTAAAAGTCCCACAAAATTGGAAGCAAAGTCTCAAAAATGACCTTTACAGTGTTGACGGGGACGTTAAACCTCAAATCAAACAAACAAACAAAAGTCCCTTCGAGTTTGAGATTACGAGAGTGGACTGTACATAAAACTTCCATAAAAATTCCTAAAAGTTTGGACACCTTGAGGTCTTGCAGGAATTCTCCTAAAATTTTAACAAATTTGTTTCACGATCCTGCAAGGAGCCCAAAAGGTGCAAACTGAATAGCAAACAGTGTAGACCCTGATCAGACTGCTCCTTAAGGAGCAGTCTGATCTGGGTCTGAACTGTTTGCTTAGGCCTCTCTGTCCCAAAACTTAGGATCATTATGGTAGATCAAATAAATCAACCCTTTATTATGGCCTTTAAGCACCATTGAAATTTTTAGAGCAGATGGCATTTTTTTTTTTTTTTTTTTTTCATTCTTTTTCAGTGAAAATAAGGCTTGACATCACCTGTGACTCAATTCACAACTACTGTCAAACCTTTTTTCTGAGAAATAAAAAAAAAAAAAATTAAAATGACGTCTGCAAATGCTGTGATTGGAAGCTGTCACTTGATAGTTTCCAGATAAAATGGACATTCAACTGTATTGTATATGACAGACTTTACGCTGATCTGTTTAATTATTCAAATATAACCCAACTAAATCAACCCTGGAGCATTTTCCAAGCAATAAAGTAATAGTCTATAAAAAGCAGCGAGCAGACAAAAGAAAAAATGAGGGAAAATCGAAGGAAAATCGGAGACATATGCAAACAGTATAGACACATACTATGCTATTAACGCGATTCATACGAATAATTTAGGGTCCTTCAGGAATGTGTCAAACTAAGCAACAAAGATTCCATGCAGTATGATAGAAATCTTTGATGTTTGAATGACATTGTGTCATTTCATTTTTGCTGTGTCCCGGCTCCTGTAATTCCAACAGGAAACCAAATTACTCTCACAATAACTTAATATAGCATATAAATCGGAGTGTGACATACAAAGGGTTAATACCGTAATGATCCTAAGTATTGGGACCGACAGGCCTAAGAAACCAGTGTAGACCCAGATCAGACTGCTCCTGAAGGAGCAGTCGGTTCAGGGTCTACACTGTTTGCCATTCCGACTGCAAATTTTGGACCCCTTGCTGGATTGTGAAACAAATTTGTTCAAATTTTAGGAGAATTACAGCAAGGACTCAGGGTGTCCGAATTTTTACGATTTTTATGGTGCTACACAAGCGAAGCTGATGGCTGATTGCAAAACACACTAAACTGGCCTAGAAAGCCTTTCAGATGAAGAATAACTGAACAAAGAGTTGGTAAAAGTACCGTAAAATCTCCATTAGAAGCACATGCCCTAATAAACGCCCACCCCCGATTTGGATGTTAAAAATGGCTTTTTTTGGCAATTCTCAGAAAAATACCAGCCTCCAATAAACGCCCACTTTACTCCCATGTTGATTCATAGGAACTTTTTTGTGAAATTGTGACAGGGTTGGAAAATAAACAAATCAAACAAAATGACTTCAGGTTTTAAATATTTTTCCATGTTTGATACGAAATGAGAAAAGATATTTGCTTTAGTGAAGAAAGGGGAGGTAAATACTATTCTAGTCTAAGAAAAGGCTATTGTATCAACAGTCATTTTCTGAGAAACAAGATGTCAGAAAGAAAGTGAGTGTTTTGGAATGTTGTACGCGAATTGCAGGTTTCTATAGCCTCTAATAAACGCCCACCCCACCCCCCCACCCTCCCCCCTCTTCAAGAAAGGTAATGATTCTAATAAACGCCCCGGCGTCTATTAGAGATTTTACGGTATGCCTGGATATTAACATGTCTGAGAGATTTTTTTTGTTTTTAAATATGATAAAGGACCCTTTTTCCACAACACAACTATAATTGGAATGGGATGAAAATCATGACAGCATTGGTTCAGGATGTGCAAAGAGGATAACTACCGTAAAAATCGTAAAATTCGGACACCTTGAGGACTTGCTGTAATCCTCCTAAAATTTAAATGAATTTGATTCATGATCCAGCAAGAGTCAAAACAGTTCAGAGGGAATGTCAGTATAGACCCTGATCAGACTGCTCTTTCAGGAGCAGTCTGAGATCTGAGTCTGAATCTGCTCATGCCTATCTGTCCCAATACTTAGGATCATTATGATAACAGATAATTTTCTTTATTTCTTGCAAGAAACATAATTACATGTTCATGAATGATGATCTTGTGGGTACTTGTAACGATTCTAACATGTACCCACAACGTAAGTTTTTATGGAGAAGTGAAAATTATCTTGATTATTTCTCCATATCATTGGCAAGACTTGGATATGATACCGTAATGATCCTAAGTATTGGGACAGATAGGCCTTGGCAAACAGTAGAGACCCAGATCAGACTGCTCCTGAAGCAGTCTGACCAGGCTCTACACTGTTCGCCATTCCATCTGCACCTTTTTGACTCCTAAATGGATCGGGAAAGAAATTTGTTAAAATTTTAGGAGAATTACAGCCCTCAAGATGTTCCAAATTTTTAAAAATATCACAGGTAATAGCCCTATGGTTCAGGACTGGAGGAACATATGTGGAACTGAGATATGGCCCAAGGGTGGGGCCTGACCCAGCCGAAGGGGTCAAAAATCTATTTTGTACAAATATAGTCACAAAGCATATCAAATCATAGATAATGACAATTAGAATTTTAGTGGTGCAAAAATTTTGCCCCAGGGGAAGGTACTAACAATCGACCCAACATTACTAAGCACAGAAGCTGTTCAGTGCAGATGTCCACCTGACTATCACTACCGGTAATTTGTAGGACATCCAGGCAATGGGAATTTAAACCGCCTCACTATTATTATCACTGTGCGGTTAAAGTGTTTCATAAGAGAGTTATCTATAGAATTGGGACTGGAATCGTGTTGGGTTCGGCAAACAGTGTAGACCAGATCAGATGCCGCGGCATCTGATCAGGGTCTACACTGTCTGCTTCAACTACAGATATTTACGGATTAAAAGAAAAGGTCCAAGTCCTCCATTCAGGCCCCATTTTTCCACACAATGGACCCAACACAGGCCTCATACTGACCAAGCTTTTCCATGCCTGAAAAACCCGATTTTGCACCTTAACCCTCATTCTGCTGAACATTACCACTACCTTTGCAAACAGTGTAGATCCAGATCAGATGGCTTCTGAAGAAGCCATCTGATCAGGATCTACGCTGTTTGTAATGCCGTATGTGAATTGAACAAATACATTCCATCAAGTAATTTGATTGGTGAATAATCAGAAATGGGTGTAGCTAAATAATTGTATTCAGAGGATACGCCTTAAACAGTCATTTTAAATAGAATATAGGACCAAAAATCAAAATCTAAAGAGCTTGAAAAAAGAAACAAGAGGGCCCAGAGGGCCCTGAATCGCTCACCTGAGAATCAGTGTCTCTAGTACATTCTTGACCCAAGGACTATACTAGGTGAAGCTTCATACAAAATATCAAAGACCTGAGCCTTGTGGTTTCAGATATGAAGATTTTTAAATATTTTCCCAATATAAGCCTATGAAAAACCAAAGGGCCCCGAGGATGGGAGCATTTTTGGCCCCAGGGCTATAATTTGAACAATCTTGGTAGAGGTCGACTAGATGAAGCTTCACACCAAATATCAAAGATCTGAGCCTTGCGGTTTCAGTGATGAAGATTTTTAAAGATTTTCCCTGTATAAGCCAATGTAAAACCAAAGGCCCCCGGTGCGGGGGCATTTCTGGCCCAAGGGCTATAATTTGAACAATCTTGGTAGAGGTCCACTAGTTGCAGCTTCACACCAAATATCAAAAACCTGGGCCTTGCGGTTTCAAAGAAGAAGATTTTAAAGATTTTCCCTATATAAGCCTATGTAAAACCAAAGGCCCCTGGGGCGGGGGGATTTTTGGCCCTAGGGCTATAATTTGAACAATCATGGTAGACGTCCACTAGATGAAGCTTCACATCAAATATCAAAGACCTGAGCCTTTGGTTTTAGAGAAGAAGATTTTTAAGATTTTCCCTATACAAGCCTATGTAAACCCAAAGGCCCCCGGGGCGGGGGCATTTTTGGCCCTAGGGCCATAATTTGAACAATCTTGGTAGAGGTCCACTAGATGAAGGTTCATACCAAATATCAAAGACCTGGGCCTTGTGATGTCAGAGAAGAAGATTTTTAAAGATTTTCCCTATATAAGCCTATGTAAACCCAAAGGGCTCCGGGGCATGGGCATTTTCGGCCCTAGGGCTATAATTTGAACAATCTTGGTAGAGGTCCTCTAGATGAAGCTTCACACCAAATATCAAAGATCTGAGCCTTGCAGTTTCAGAGATGAAGATTTTTAAAGATTTTCCCTGTATAAGCCTATGTAATACCAAAGGCCCCCAGGGCGGGGGCATTTTTGGCCCCAGGGCTATAATTTGAACAATCTTGGTAGAGGTCCACTAGGTGAAGCTTCACACTAAATATCAAAGACCTGGGCCTTTCGGTTTCAGAGAAGAAGATTTTTGAAGATTTTCCCTGTATGTAAAACCAAAGGCCCCCAGGGCGGGGGCATTTTTGGCCCTAGGGCTATAATTTGAACAATCTTGGTAGAGGTTCACTAGGTGAAGCTTCACACCAAATATCAAAGACCTGGGCCTTGTGATGTCAGAGAAGAAGATTTTTAAAGATTTTCCCTATATAAGCCTATGTAAACCCAAAGGGCTCCGGGGCATGGGCATTTTCGGCCCTAGGGCTATAATTTGAACAATCTTGGTAGAGGTCCTCTAGATGAAGCTTCACACCAAATATCAAAGATCTGAGCCTTGCAGTTTCAGAGATGAAGATTTTTAAAGATTTTCCCTGTATAAGCCTATGTAATACCAAAGGCCCCCAGGGCGGGGGCATTTTTGGCCCCAGGGCTATAATTTGAACAATCTTGGTAGAGGTCCACTAGGTGAAGCTTCACACTAAATATCAAAGACCTGGGCCTTGTGGTTTCAGAGAAGAAGAGTTTTAAAGATTTTCCCTATATAAGCCTATGTAAACCCAAAGGCCCCCGGGGCGGGGGCATTTCTGGCCCAAGGGCCATAATTTGAACAATCTTGGTAGAGGTCAACTAGATGAAGTTTCATACAAAATATCGAAGACCTGGGCCTTTCGGTTTCAGAGAAGAAGATTTTTAAAGATTTTCCCTATATAGGCCTATGTAAAACCAAAGGCCCCCAGGGCGGGGGCATTTTTGGCCCTATGGCTATAATTTGAACAATCTTGGTAGAGGTCCACCAGGTGAAGCTTCACACCAAATATCAAAGACCTGGGCCTTGTGGTTTCAGAGAAGAAGATTTTTAAACATTTTCCCTATATAAGCCTATGTAAACCCAAAGGCCAACAGGCGGGGGCATTTCTGGCCCAAGGGCCATAATTTGAACAATCTTGGTAGAGGTCCACTAGATGAAGCTTCATACCAAATATCGAAGACCTGGGCCTTTGGATTTCAGAGAAGAAGATTTTTAAAGTTTTCATTTTAAAAACCTATTTTTAGCTCCTGTGACCTAGATGTGCAATGGACCGGAACCATTTGAACAACTTTGAAAAGGGACCACCTAAGGATCATTCCTGTGAAGTTTTGTTAAAATCCGATCAGTGGTTTAGGAGGAGATGTCATTTGAAGAAAAAGTTTACGCATGCACACACGCACACACGCAAGCACGCACGCACGACGGATGACGGACAAAAAGTGATCCCAAAAGCTCACCTTGTCACTACGTGACAGGTGAGCTAAAAATCAAGCTCTAAAAGCCTGAAATCCTGCATATGCCTGAAAAATATTAGGCCTGCCAACAGTGCTGTCTGTGCTTTGGTTTGTTCAGCTGCTAGTCTACCTACTATCAGGTACACCTTTTGACCAAAATACCATACATTTTATACAAGGTACATGATGACAAAAAGTGCAGGCCCAGACCAGATGCTGCTTCCTGCGGCATCTGATATGAGACTTCACTGTTTGCAAAAAGCTCAGCAATTTTGTAAATGAATTGCAATTATTGTTTAGAAAATTACTCAACCCACGAGAAGGCCTCGGTAGCTCAGTCAGATGCATGTCTGACTGGTGATCAGGAGGACGTGGGTTCGATACCTGCCGGGGTCGGCAACAGTCTTTTGTGGAGATTGATTACTGTCATTCTCTCCCTTCCGCTGATTCAAGAAGGGCAGTTGTCAGTTTCTGGCGAAACAATGTGCACTGTACTGGTTAACCGCTTACGTATAAGACTGCCCAGGAAAAGTGTGGATAGGTAAACTGACCGGCTCAAAAATGACCTAAACTCCAATACAAACAATCAAACTCAACCCAAAAATGGACTCCCACTATATGCAAGACAGAAGATTCCATTCAATGCAAAATGGGTTAACTCTTATCATGCTGTTCACGACAACCCTTATCTTTGGAAACAGTCTAGATCCAGATCAGATGGCTTCTGAAGAAGCCATCTGATCAGGATCTACACTGTTTGACATTCAGTTTATGAATTTGTAGTAATAAATTACATCAAGTAATCTGATTGGTTCAAAGTCAGAGATGAGTGTGGCTAAAATGAATATTCAGCAAGAGAAGGGTTAATCCATTATGTACTGAACAGAATCTCACTAAATTATTAGCAGGAGTCCTCAATGAAACTTAACCCTTCTCTTGCTGAATATTCCGTTTAGCCACACCCATTTCTGACTTTGAACCAATCAGATTACTTGATGTAATTTATTCCTACAAATTCATAAACTGAATGTCAAACAGTGTATATCCTGATCAGATGGCTTCTTCAGAAGCCATCTGATCTGGATCTACACTGTTTCCAAATATATGGGTTGTCGTGAACAGCATGATAAGAGTTAAAGGGTGTCAGGCTGAATTAAGTATTTTTAAAAATTTATTAAGAAAATAGCTGAACTTTTTGCAATCAATGAAGGCCCTGATCAGATGTGCATTTTGCAGTATCTGATGTGGGTCTGCACTGTTTGCTAAAGTCACATTTTGGGATTTTCAACTGTATAAAATGGGTTGAAAGGAATTGCTTATTATATGTATCGGATGTGACTGTTTAAGGAAAATATTTCACACGGTAGTGAGTATGAAGGAAGGATTAGGGATTAATTACATGTAAATTATTACTATATCACATGCAAAACATCATCTTAACAAGCAAATCACAAGAAAACTTCCATAACAGCAAGTGTCACAACGTTCTATACACCAGGTCCAGAGTCCTCGAGATGTGTATGACCATTTGAGTGAGTCAGTGTTTTGAGTTTTACCAACAGCTAGGTCACACGGAGACGGGACCTAGGTTTAAAGACTCATCTGAAAGTCTGGAGAAGCCCGGGATCGATCCTGCGATCCCTGGTTTACAAGATGAGTGGCATAACCACTACACCACGGAGGCATCTGTTTGTTTGTTTGATTTGAGGTTTAACGTCCCCGTCAACACTGTAAAGGTCATTTTGGAAACGTTGCTTCCAATTTTGTGGGACTTTTACCCGACATTGAGATGAAATGACATCTCAAGCCCTGTCGCCCAATGAAACCAATAGGGTTTATTAGCATGGACAGTCCGCCTAGCACCACGGTTTCTGGACAGGCTTAGATCCTCTAGGCAGTTTACCAGTACTAGTGTGCACGCCAGATTCAGCTCTGTGTGGAAGCATCATGCAACCCATATATTTCTTCAAGCCCCTATGGGCGGGGGCCGTGTGGAGGCATCTGTATGACCATCTGACCAAGCAAGGTAAAATGTATATCAAACTATGATAAAGTTGACGTCGCACCTGCCCCAAAGCCCCCCCCCCCACCCCTCCTCACACCCCTCCCCGCAAAAAAGTAGAAGAAATAAATACAGTAACTTCATCAAAGGGGGTGGTGGTTGGGTGTGGGGAAGATGATGTGTATCTTGCATCACTGAAGGGCGTCCAACTGATATTGGCTTACAGCTGGACAAGGCCTGCTGGTAAGGGTCTAGGGGAATATTGTTATTCCTTCTGTTTCTACACTTCTATTCATTTTCCTTTTTCTTCTCTGCCCCTCACTTCCAAAATGACCCACAAGGGTTGACGTGTCATTAAACCCAAAACAATCACAATCAATCAATTTCATCGAAAGCAAATGCATGTTCTTATATGATGCATCAAAATATTTTGCAAAGTTTCGCGATTGGTTTTCATTGTCATTGTACATGCCGGAGAATAAGTTTGTAACAAGTTTGAAAATTGATAAAAAGCATAAGCAGAATCCCCTTAAGAATGACTATCTGTGAATAAAGGCCAATATTCTCATTACTATAACACACCCGTGCGACATAGTGCATTTTTCACATCTCCAAAATAGCTACTTTTCTGATGAAAATCCTTGATATTTTTCTAATAAATGCTCATAACATAGGTTGTGTGTGCTCGTTAGAACTGCCTCATTGAGGCGGTTCTAACGAGTACCCACAACCTACGTCTTGGAGCAGAAATAAGGAAAAAATATGATTACCCCTGTAAACCCCAGTTTTCTCTATTTAAAGTGGGGTTTAGGGTTTGTCTTCATTTCACGGACTTGTTCATGTGATGTTATGTCCCATGGTTAACACCCACTGTCTATATATTGAGGGGGAGAACTGACTGAGTTCAGTGAGAATCACTATGTGGAAAAAGTGACAAAAAATCATCTAACACTTACATTTATATCCAGATGAGAAATGATCCAACAATTATATCCAAACTAAATACATGCACATCCTCAGACTATGAAGAAAACACATGCAAAGTTTCAAAACGGCCGGTACAAAACTGTGACAGGAGTCATGCTCACAACAGGTATACCCACTGTCTATATATCTGAGGTCAGAGGCAATTATACCCAAAGCACATAATTATGCAATGAAAAAAAAACAACAAGAGGGCCATGATGGCCCTGGATCACTCACCTGATCCTTATGGTAGGTAATGCAAGGTGGAGTGGAGGGTGAGAGCAATTTTGGCTGACAGTGACTCAAGGAACATTTCAAAATCAATCTGGCTATTTAGGAACTTCAGTCATTTTAAGTGTTATACATTTTTGTTTGTGGTGGCTACACCTGTGGACACAAAAGCATTCAAACTCCGATGAAGTACCTTTCAATGAATCTCTTGGCATCAAGTTAGTTTGACAAGCAAATGTCATTCATCAAAGCAGTCTAAAACTGGATCAAGCAATATACATTGATTGGTCTTATTGTGGCAAGCACTTTTTTTCCATTTTTAGATCTGATTGACATTCGAGATGTATTCTGATTGGACAGTGCAGGGTCTACAATGAAATATACAACACTTTGTGTTTTGAATTTATTCCTGTCTTGCAATTGATTGACAGGATGTAAGGAAATATTGAATGAAACAGATCAAAATGAAATGAAGCTCATCAAAGTTTGAACGGATTTGTGTCCACATGTGTATCATGTTCAGTGGAAAATTGTCAGAGTGTCACTCATGGAACATTCCTTCAAAATTGTTTTTTTTTTTTGAGGAAAGTCATTCAAAAGTTCCCTTTGACAATACAACGCTGACTTGTACGTCACTATCTGGGCACCTTGTGGACATTTAGGGTCAGGTCCAAGTACACCAGACAGGGATGAATGGGCTCAGTCTAACTAACAATGACTCATGGTGACAAGTGGGATTGGGGGTATCCACCCCTTTGACAATACAACGCTGACTTGTATGTCACTATCTGGGCACCTTGTGGACATTGAGGGTCAGGTTCTAGTGCACCAGACAGAGATGAATGGGCTTGGTCTAACAAACTAACAATGACTCATTGTGAAAGGGGCGGGGGTGGTATCCACCCCTTTGACAATACAGAGCTGACTTGTAGGTCACTATCTGGGCACCTTGTGGACATCGAGGGTCAGGTCCTAGTGCAACAGACAGAGATGAATGGGCTCAGTCTAACTAACTAACAATGACTCATGGTGACAAGGGGGTGGTATCCCTTTGACAATACAGAGCTTGATGTCACTATCTGGGCACCTTGTGGACATTGAGGGTCAGGTCCTAAAGCACCAGATGGAGATGTATGGGCTCAGTCTAACTAACTATGACTATGACTCATGATGATGAAAGGAAGGTGTGGGGGGAAGTATCCATCCCTTTGACAATACAGAGCTGACTTGTATGTCACTATCTGGGCACCTTGTGGACATTGAGGGTCAGGTCCTAGTGCACCAGAGGGAGATGAACATGCTCAGTCTTTGTTTGTTTGATTTGAGGTTTAACGTCCCCGTCAACACTGTAAAGGTCATTTTGGAGACCTTGCTTCCAATTTTGTGGGACTTTTACCAGACATTGAGATGAAATGCCATCTCAAGCCCTGTCGCCCAATGAAACCAATAGGGTTTATTAGCATGGACGGTCCGCCTCGCACCGCGGTTCCTGGACAGGCTTAGATCCACTTAGCGGTTTACCAGTACTAGTGTGCGGGCCGGATTCAGCTCTGCATGGAAGCGTCATGCAGCCCATATATTTCTTCAAGCCCCTATGGGCAGGGGCCCAAACATGCTCAGTCAAACTAACAATGGTGACAAAGGGAGTGGGGATGGGGGGAAGGGGGTGGCCCTTTGTAAAAGGTATCACTATGTTCATAAAATACACCTCCTGACCAAGGTATTACCAAAAGAGGACAATCCTGGGCAAGTTTGATGATGATTGGACTAAAACTCTGGCCTCTAAGAGTGTTAACAAGGTTTTTCTATGATTTAACCTACTGACCTACTTTTTGACCCCACATGACCCATATTCAAACTTGACCTAGATATGGTCAAGATGGTCATTCTGAGCAAGATTGATGATAATTAGACTAAAATTGCAGTCTCTAGACTAGAGTGTAAACAAGGATTTTCTATGGTTTTGATCTATTGACCTACTTTCTGACCCAACATGACCCATATTCGAACTTGATGGGAGACATTGTCAGGATGATCATTCTGAGCAAGTTTGAGGATAATTGGACCAAAGCTGCGGCCTCTAGAGTGTTTACAAGGTTTGTCTATGATTTGACCTACTGACCTACTTTTTGACCCGACATGACCCATATTCGAACATGACCGAGATATTGTCATGATGATCATTCTGAGCAATTTGAGGATGATTGGACCAAAACTGTAGCCTCTAGAGTGTTAACAAGGTTTTCCTTTGATTTGACCTGGTGACCTACTTTTTAACCCAACATGACCCAGTATCAAACTTGACCTAGATTTAATTGAGGCAAACATTCTGAGCAAGTTTCTAGGGGGTGAACAACATAATTGTTGATGACAAATGACGGACAACAGACGTACTACGGACAAAAGGGTGATCACAAAAACTGACCTTGAGCATGTTGTGCTCAGCTGAGCTAAAATCATGCAAAGTTTTGAAAAAAAAAAACAGTAAGGAGTTGCACTCACAATAGGTACCCACTGTCTTTATATTGAGTGTGAAAAATTACAAAGTTCAGATTAGGGAAAAAAAGCCAACAATTATATCCAACCAAATGCACATTCTCATACCATGAAGAAAACAAAAGTTGCAAAATGATTGGTACAAAAGCGTAAGACACCCAGGGTATATTCGGACCTCTAGATGAACGCACAGATGGATGGACTAATGTATGGAGGTACAGAATCCCTACAGAAACGTGCACATCTAAGTCTTCCTGCTAAAGCAGATGCAACAAAATTAAGCCTTGCAGCTTGACTGAGATTATTTTCATTTGGCATGGAAAAATGTAGCAGGTCATGCGTTTAACTTGAAAGCTCAGTACAGCACTTGCATCCTGGTTATTGTAGACACACAAAGAGCCCATAAACCACAAATCTTTACTTATTTTTTTCTTCCTTACATTGCTAATGACATTACTTGTACATGTTGGGCTAAAGAATACACTGTCATCTGCTCTAGAATTTTGCATTGTGCTTTGACCCATTTTCAATTGAATAGACTCTTCCTAGCTACATCAAGCTGGAGTCCATTTTGAAATTAAGGGGTGTCAGCTTGAGTTATTTTTAGAAATTCCATCAGAAAATGGCTGAGCTTTTGCTTTGGCTTCTGATCTGGCAAACACTGTCATTGTTCCATTTTTGTAATTTGGTTAACCCTTAAGATGCCGAGAAAAACTACATCTGAAATGTCGTCTGCTTATGGCGTCTGCTGAATTTTTTTTGCAAACTTTTTAAAATATTTTTGCATACAGGAAAACAGTGTGGGCCCAAATCAGACTGCTCTGCTCCTACAGGAGCAGTCTCATATAGGTCCACACGGTTTGCAAACAAATTACTTTTAAGGTAACCACCATGCGGCAAAGCAGACGACAATAGCAGTGATTGCCTTTTTTATGCTGTCTGCTGCATCTTACAAATTCTTCAAACATATTTTTGCAAACAGGCAAATTGTGTGAATCCTGATCAGACTGCTCCTAGGAGTTTTGCAACCATGACTTTTAAAACTAGAATCATGCAGTCGATGGCACGCCATCGCATATCCCCATGCTTTTTAAAGATACTCCACTATATAAGTTGTCAATTGCAACTCCCACCCAATCTTAAGATCAAAATTCCGAAAGAGTCATGCACTCCTCAGACCAAAGACCTATCAGTTCCCAAAGTTTCATGTTTCTATCTGAAACGGCGTAGGAGGAGTTATCCGGTAATCGTTAAAAAGGGGGTTATGGGGGTGAAAATCCAAGTTTTTGACCTCTGGTGACCTCAAACCTGACCCACGGGGTCAAATTTTGATTGTTATGTATTCTACTCATTATGCCGTTCGACTTGATATGTCACACGACCAGGTTCTGAAAACTTTGGTTTTTTACCCATGGGGCACCCCACCCCCTGGCCTGGCCCCTAGGGGTAGGGTCAAAATTCCGAAAGTGTCATGCACTCCTCAGACCAAGGACCTATCAGTTCCCAAAGTTTTAAGTTTCTAGCTGTAAAAGTGTGGGAGGAGTTGTCCGGTAAGACGGTCGTACATACAGACGACGGAGACAATTACAATATCCCCACTTTTTCTTCGAAAAGCATGGGGATAACTAGAGAAAGCGACCAGTGGGTCACGTATACCCCCGTCCAGGGCCATACTCTAATATAGCTTTCAAGCTTGCATGTAATATGAATGAAGATGTCAAGAAGCTATAAGAATCTATAAATATGCTTGTAAAAGCTAAACTAAACATAAAATTTCTAAATGGACCAAGGGAGTGAGGGCATCACAGTTACTGAAGGTGTGGGGGTATCAATGTTACCAAAGCAGCAGGATGGGTTATGCATCAATGAAATCTTTGGACTGGTATGCAACATTGATGCAAGTATCAATTGAATTTGTCAGAGTTTAGAACATACAGGCATCTATAAACTTTGTCATAAAACTTGAACCAACTGTAAAATTTCTAAGTCCGTGACCTTGAGGTCAAGGTCACCCTGGGTAGGGGCAGGGCTATACATCACGAAATGTTGGAACTGGTACATTGATGCATGTATCAACTGAATTTGTCTTAGAGTTTAGAACATACAGGCATCTATAAACTTTGCCATAAAACTTGAACCAAATGTAAAATTTCAAAGTATGTGTCCTTGACCTCAAGGTCACTGTGGGGGGTAGGACATGCATCAATGAAAACTTAAGACCAGTATGTAACTTCAGTGTAAGTATCAATTAAATCTATCAAAAGGGTTTAGAAGATACAATCTCTCAGAAACTTTGATGCAAAACTTTAACCAAATGTAAAATTTCAAAGTCTGTGACCTTGACATCAAGGTCACTATGGGGGCTGGGACATGCATCAATGAAATCTTTAGACCAGTATGTAACTTCATTGAAGTATCAACTAAATCTATCAAACAGTTCAGAAGATACAATCTCCTAGAAACTTTGACGCAAAACTTTGACCAAAATGTTAACCGATGGACAGGCGGACGGACGGACGTTCTCACGAATGGCTACTTAAGTGGCTAGGCGTCGGCATATTGACTACTTAAGCGGCAAATTCTCTTAAGCGGCAAGCCACCTAAGAGACAATTTTTGCCACTTAAGTACCAAAATAACGTAATAAAGTCCATTTGGACTCACGAATATATACATAAGTGTCAAACTGTCCAAATTTTTTGCCCCCTAAATGTCGTTTCGTTGGTGCGGACAGACAGATGGAAAGACAGACAGACAGATGGAAAGACAGACACACGAACGGACAAACGGCAGGACAAAAACTATATACCCCATCATACTTCTTATGCCGGGGGTATAACCATCATACTTCGTATACCCGGGGTATAAATAACCAGCAGACAACAAAGCAGATGACAGTTGTTGTGATTGGGTTTAACTGACAATTTTTCATGACACATCTCATGTTTATAACAGCAACATTATGTGACCTAGAAGTCGAGATGAATAATGTGCAAAGAAAAAAATGCAAAATGTAGACTGACAAATGAATGCAAGATAGATCCAAGGATCTGGGATACATTTATCTTAACCCTTTAACTAAAAATTTCAGCAGACAATATTTTTTTTGACAAAATCTCACATGAAATGTCTGAAGACTGTTCACATGAACTTAATCCTAACCCTTATCCTGCTGAACACAACAACCACTTCCTTTGCAAACAGAATAGATCCAGATCAGATGGATTCTTCAGAAGTCATCTGATCAGGCTCTACATTTTGTCATGCAGTGTTTGAAATAAAAGAATACATACAAACATCAAGTAAGTTGATTGGTTGATAGTCGGAAATGGGTGTGGCTAAACTATTTCATTAAGCTAGATAAGGGTTAACCCATAAAACATCAATCACGACAACTGTCGTCTGTTTTGTCGTCTGCCAGTTACTTTACAAGTCATTTTTGCCAACAGTGTGGATCTAGGAGCAGTCTGATCTGGGTCCACACTGTTTATCTGTATGCAAAAATATTTTTAAAATGTTTGCAAGAAGGTTCCTGCCCCCACCCATCAGGGCTTGAAGAAATAGATGGGCTGCATGATGCTTCCATGCAGAGCTGAAACCGACCTCACATGAGTACTGGTAAACCACTTAGAGGATTTAAACCTGACCAGGCAAAGCGGTGCGAGTCAGACCATCCATGCTTATAAACCCTATTGTATTCATTGGGCTTGAGATGTCATTTCATCTCAATGTCAGGTAAAAGTCGCACAAAATTGGAAGCAACGTCTCCAAAATGACCTATACAGTGTTGACAGGGACGTTAAACCTCAAATCAAACAATCAAACAAAGCAAGAAGGTTCAGCAGACGATATAAGCAGACAACTGTTTCAGATGTAGTTTTTCTAGGCGTCTTAAGGTATTAATTTGAAAATGTCTACTGCAATTGTACAAAACACTTCAAAGATAAACCACCTCTTTGGAGTAAACCCTTTCCGAACTGAATAGAATCTTGCCGTGTCCAGTTGTTTAACAGTAAAAACATTGTTGGTTAACAATTTGTTAAAACTTTAATCAACTGGGGGCCCAAGTGGGCCAGAAATTGCTCGCCTGGATGAGGCGGACCATACATGTATATTTAATACATTTATTTGCCTTGGTGACCATCTTGACTATTGGATCACATTACCTTTAGCAATTCGGAATCTGCATGGGTCTTTGCTGGATCATGAAACAAATTCGTTAAAATTTTAGGAGATTACAGCAATTCCTCAAGGTGTCCCGAATTTTTACGGAACATGTACTTTATATTTTGAAAAAGTACTGGTGTGCACTTGTTAAAGCATGTGTGCTAGTTAAGACAAATATGGTATACAGAAACAGCCACCTTGTACATGTACATTGTACCCCCACGCCCCCCTAAAAATATGTCATTACAAATGAAAACCTGAACCAAATCTAACAGTATCATGAATTGATTACACATTCAAGAAGTCATTTTTACATAATAAGCCCCTGCATTAACCCATTTTGTACCAGAAACCCCAACATGGGTACCCTGGCAAACAGTGCAGGCCCAGATCAGACGCCGCAGAATGTAGCGTCTGATCAGTGCCTACACTATTTGCAAAAAGTTTAGCCATTTTCTAAATCAATTTTGAAGAACACACAACCTGACACCCTTAAATTTTGAAATGGACTCCTGCCATATATTAAGAGGAACATTCCATTTGGTACAAACAGGGTTAATACTGATGGTGGTGGAATACAGCTATGAAGCTACCCATTAGAAAGCATAGCACTATCCCAATATTATCAAAATGTGCATGAATATACTGAGGACAAAATAGGTCTTTACTGCCCCAAAATATTAATGTATTGTATACTAGTGGACTCTTCCATTGCTATATGTTGGTTAAGTCCATTTGTCATATAAGGGATGTCAGGCCTGTTTCTTTTTTTCGTTTTTATTCTATTTTTGACGGAAAATTCTGTCAGTAAATAGTGCTGGCCCTGATCAGACGCTGATCTGGACCTGCACTGTTTGCCAATTACCCCTTTTGGGGTTTCCGGTACAGAATGGGTTAATGGTGCATAGCCATTTGAAGCTATTGTTGTCAGAATGGACCAACAGAAAGTACACATTCAAATACTGTTTGATTTTTATTATACCCGCTTTTTCGAAGAAAAATCGGGTATATTGTTTTCGTACCACACTTGAGTCCGGCGTCAGTCTGTCTGTCCGTCCGTCCGTCACGTTTCTTGTAAATGGATCTCCTCTGCAACCACTGAAGTTACACTTTTGAAACTTCGCATGTGGATAGTACATGGAATGTAGATGGCAGTGGGCAACTTTTTTGTGACCTTGACCTCAACATGACCCCAAGGTCAAAGGTCAAAAATTACGATTTGCCATATCTCCTAAACTATTGGAGTTCACTACTTGTATATGAGTGAGAATGTTCTTTGCAACTTTTTTAACTTACATGTAGTTTTGGCTAGCTAATACATAGTCATTAGTGTTATTCATAGAAAAAGCGGGTATTTGCGATGGTTTACCAACGACTGCTGATCTAGTTTTTGGTTGTTTTGGAGTAAAAGCTTGTCTTGAATCAGCTGAAGGGAGAGAATGACCACAGAAAAGATTTCATCATCAATCTCTACAGAAGAATGTTGCCGACCCCGGCAGTTATCATCTGAGCTACCGAGGCCAGTATCCTCTTCGATTCGGCCCCCGCCCATTGGGGCTTGAAGAAATAAATGGGCTGCATGATGCTTCAACACAGAGCTGAATCAGACCGCACACGAGTGATGGTAAGCCGCTTAGAGAATCTAAGCCTGCCCAGGCAAAGCGGTTCAAGTCGGACCGTCCATGCTTATAAACTGTATTGGTATTGGCGACAGGGCTTGAGATGTCATTTCATCTCAATGTCAGGTAAAAAGTCCCACAAAATTGGAAGCAACATCCCCAAAATGACCTATTTAGTGTTGACAGGGATGTTAAACATCAAATCAAACAAACAAATCCTCTTTGTTAATGTTTTTCACTTTTAAAAAGGCCTCAAAATGAGTCGTGATTTGTTTACATGATGTTATGTTGCATAATATCATCATTATGACAAGAGCTGTCGCATGACAGCATAGCTCGCCTGTTTCGCCCCTTCAAGATATAAGGTAAAATTATTGGACCATGAAATATAGATCACACTCACCTACATATAGTTTAAGGTCAATCATCAGGTCACATGGAACATATATTCCAGATATTACATTTCAGAATCAAATTGTGTCTGAATTATAAGGCTAATCATTGAACCTTGAAAATAGGTCACACTGACCTAGATATATTTCTATGTCAATCATCTGGTCACATGGAATTGAATATTCAGATATGAAGTTTCTCCATCAAATAGTATTCAAGATATAAGTCAAAGTCATTGAACCATGCGAGGAACCGCGGTGCGAGGCGGACAGTCCATGCTAATAAACCCTATTGGTTTCATTGGGCGACAGGGCTTGAGATGTCATTTCATCTCAGTGTCGGGTAAAAGTCCCACAAAATTGGAAGCAACGTCTCCAAAATGACCTTTACAGTGTTGACGGGGATGTTAAACCTCAAATCAAACAAAGTAATATAGGTCAAACTAATCTACATATATTTTGAGGTCAATCATCTGGTTGCATTGAAGTAATATCCCAGGTAAAACATTTTGTTATCAAAATATTGTTCAAGATAATAGGCAAAATCACTGAGCCATGAAATATAGGTCACACTGACTTAGATATATTTTGAGGTCAATCAGCAGGTCACATGGAACTAATAATCAAGGTATGACATTTCTTTATCCAATAGTATTCAAGATAATAGGCAAAATCAGTGAACCATGAAATATAGGTCACACTGACCTAGATACATTTTGAGGTTAATCATGGGGTCACATGGAATCCAGGTATGACATTTTTCCATCAAATAGTATTCAAGATAATAGGCAACAATGAAATATAGGTCACGGTGACTTAGATATATTTGGTGGTCAATTATTGGGTCAGATGGATGTAAAAATCCAGGTATGACATTTATCCTTTGAATAGTATTCAAAATAAAAGGCAAAGTCACTGAACCATGAAATATAGGTCACAGTGACCTAGATATATTTTGAGGTCAATCATGGGGTCACATGGCACTAATATCCAAGGTATGACATTTCACCAACAAATAGTCTTCAAGATATAAGGCAAAACCACTGAGCCATGAAATATAGGTCACAGTGACCTAGATATATTTTGAGGTCAATCATGGGGTCACATGGTACTAATATCCCAGGTAAGACATTTCTCCAAGAAATAGTCTTCAAGATATAAGGCAAAATCACTGGATCGAGAAATGTAGGTCACCATGACCTTCACCCTTTTACACTTGAACCAATGTCACATGGTTGACTGATATATAACCAATTTTGTTTATAACTTGTTAGAATATTGGAAACATATATAACAAATTTCAAAGGTATCCTAGATTTTGACCCCTAGCCCCACCCCATCCGTCCTCCCAGGCATGAACCCAGGGGTGTATTGTCTTGGAATCTCAGAAGACACGCCCGGGTATCCAACTTGTAAAATATGAATCCCTTGTGATGAGTGTCTGTTGAGATATAAGCAATTCAAAAACTTAAACACAGTTTTACAGAGGTTTTCTAGATTTTGACCACTAGCCCCACCCCAGGGCATGAACCCAGGGTTCTGTTGTCTTTGAACATCAGAAGACCCTCCCAGGTACTTAAGTTCCAAATATGAGTGCTCTGTGATGAGTGACTGTTGAGATATAAGCATTTGAAAAACTTTAACGCAGTGTGACGGGAACGCACACACACACAAATGAGGTGACAACAATAGCTCTCCATGTACTTTGTACAGGCGAGCTAAAATTTAAGCATTTCCTGCAAACTTTTCTTCAGACCAATGTCACCTTGATAATGTCAGAATTTACATCCTTGTTTTCAAGTTCTGGACATGTTGATTATTCAATGTGTTTTTGAAAATTTTTGATTTTAAGAAAAGGGGAGACAAAAAAATACCTGAGGAAACATACCTTATGCAAAAACAGTGAACTTTCGTATTCAGTTCAATGCATTAACATTTTCTGGGACCCCCAGAAGATGGTCACTCGACCTGCAGCTTCACCTTCAACCACTGACTGATTGTGATGGGTGTCTGTAACTTTAATGAAACGTCCCATAGCCCCAGATAAGTGGGGGTATCCACGTATTATTTTTCTTATTTCTTCATGAAAACATATTTGTGGGTCTTCATAAGAAGCGTCTTGGCGAGGCACTTCTAATGAATACCCACAACGTATGTTTTCATGCAAAAATGTCAGTACTTTTAAGGTGAAAAAACACCACCCATATCTGGAGCTACGATGCCCTCTGGGTCATAAACATACATGTATTAAGTATGTGTACAAATTTAGTCAGTGAGAAAATAACAAAAGGAAAAGCATGCACTAGCCCACACACATATATATAAAATACTTAGATGTTACAATAATGAAACTACAAGTATATTGAAAGTATTAAATCAAAATCTCTTCATAACACTGTTTCTGGGCACCGAAGCAAAACTTGGACTAAAACTTTTTGAAGTCATTTCACTTCATAAGCGGAGTATTTTTGTTTGGCTCATACTGTAGTTCCAAATTCACATATTGTAAAATTCCTATATTAAGACCACCTTTGGGACTGTTCAAAAGTGGTCTTTAAGACCACTTTTGAACAGTCCCAAAGGTGGTCTCTTATTTGGAGACACTATGTGTGGAAAACACAAAGAAAGAATAACAGAATCTTTCTCAATAAGCTTTTAACAGCAGATTTAGTCTTAATTTTAGGTGGTCTTAATAGCCGAATTTTACTGTACATGTACAAAATATAGGATCTAATTATTTAATTACATGTGCAGTAAAAAATCCGCTATTAAGAGACTAATTCTGCTTTAAAAGCTTATTTATTAGGTTGCAGCAATTTTTCTTTGTGTTTTCTCTGTACAGTGTCCACTGGTCATAGACCAACTTTGGGACTGTTTAAAAGTGGTCTTAAAGACTACTTTTGAACAGTCCCAAAGGTGGTCTCAATATGGGAATTTTACTGTACATGTAAGGAGGAGAAACAAGGATAACAGAGATAATCTTCTTTGTTTCTTGATAGGAAAATACCATATTTACCGTACATGTGCGTATTCGGACAGACAGGCCTGAGCAAACAGTATAAGCTTGGATGAGACACCACTGAATGTGGCATCTCATCAGGGTCTACAGTCAATGTTTGCCACTAACCTAGCTGTTTTTAGACATAGCACTCTATTGTACAAGTGGAAGTTGCACTTGTTAAAATTTTAGAACAAGTATAGTAAGGAGCTGAGGTGTATAAATATTTTGGGAAAATACGGTAAATGTACGGTATGTTGTTTCATATCACCTCATGATAGCGATCTAAGAAGTACTCATACCATTATTTTAATGAAGGAAAAGAATATTTCACGTTATCCTCTAAAGTACTCCTCTCCCCACACCCTTTCTGGTGCTATATTGGCTAGAACATACATGTACATTGGCTCTGCCTCACAAACCAAGTTAACGATACACAGATTCCAGACAGTGTTATAAAGGGATTTAAGTGTGATAATAAAAGGACAGCCACAAAGGTTAAATGGAAATGGGTAAGAAGGGGAATAAACACAATATGCACATAGAAAACTAAATATTTCACTACATAAGGTTACACACTATATCAAGCTTAAATGTAACTTGAAGTGCATCTGTTAGCTGGGACTTCATAATGCTACAAGCAGACACCCTGCAGACAACATGCTGCTTACTTTTTACAGAGATGACGAGAAACATCTGACTTCTGAAAGCCATCTAGGTTGTATAAACGCTTGGCAAGTCTTTGGGCTGACGGCTGATCTACCGGTATGTGTTTCACTGGTGGCTGATAAAATAATCCATCTGGGCCGAAGTCTTTTGCAAGTATTTCATCATTTGTTTCATCTGAAATTTCTGAAGTTTTAGATTCATTAATGATATGAGGTTTTTCAATTATGACTTCTTGGGCTGTATTAGAATTTACCTCTTCTGAGGAATACTTCAATGTTTCGTGTACTTCTAACACAGTGACTTGATCAATATTTTCCACAGTATTATCACAAACTGCAGTGTCATCATAGCACTTTTTGAAATTATTTACATTTGATTCTTCAAGACAAGTATCACAGGACATTGGTTCACTGTCAACTCTTTCAACTGGTTGCACAGCTACTTCAATCTGATCATGATGTTCATCAGGATCATCAATAACTGTTTTGGTTTCCCCAGAATTGTTCAAACTTGTTTCTGCAGTTTCACTCAGAACACTTTGAAGATTTTCTCTATCATCCAAATGATTTTCTTCATCTGTTGTGAATGCCTTACTATCTGTTTGCTCAAAAGATCTGACCGACTGGTTTTGTTCTGAACTTTGTTGAGCTATGGTAGTCAAGCCGGTATCAAATTCTTCCTTAAATGTTGGTGTTGGATTCTGGGGAATTTGATCTAGAGAATAAGCTGCATCATCAATGTCAATGGCTATAAACTGGAAGTCTTGTGTATGTAAATAATTTTCATGACTCTTGCTTGCTCTCACTACATTTTGTTCTTTGGTAGACTTATGAATGCTAGAGATTTTTTCAATGCTTTTACTTGATGGAAGAGATCTAGATACATTTTCAAAGTGAACAGGTGACATACCTGAATCTGATAGACTCCTTTCCAAAATTATATCAGGTGTCTGATTCCCTGAACTACATGTACTTTCAGACAATGAGTTGCCAAAGCTACAAGAGACAGAAGTTGAACTATCTTCATCTATTAATGGCTCCACTTCTTGTTGAAGTAAAGTGCTCATAGACATATCAGAAAGAAAATCCGAGGGACTGGAAACTGCTGACCCTGTACTGCTAACAGCTGATGAATATGATAATGTCATGACATCTTTAACACCATCTGATTCAAATTCACTAAGATCAGAGACACTACTTTCATCTTTTGCCAGTTTTTGTTTCTTTTCCAAACTATCAGTGTTTGAAATGTTACCCTGATCTTCAAACCCTGATTCTGCCGATGATTTTCTATCCATAGATGACTCAAAATTATCATCCAGCTTGTAGTTTAAATAGTCTGCCTCTCTTATACTATGCACAACAACGACACCTCTTGACTCATCATCAGCTAATGACTCCACTTTTGAACTGCTTTCCCTGTCATAGTTTTCTATGCTGGACATTTCTACAGAGAGCTTCTCTGTCTCTGATGAGGAATAACTAATTTGACCATTAATGGCATCAAATTCTGTCATTTTGTCTTTCATTTCTTCTTTGGGATCTTTTATATCTGAAACCTCTACAACTTCAAAATGTGACTCATTTGCAATACATGCATTTTCTTTATCATCCAATTCATCGGTGGAATTAGGAATAAAAGACCTATTCTGGTTAACTGACTTGCCATTCATAAAAACCTCTGCCAAGGGTGATTTGAAAGTTATGCCAGTAGAAATTTTGGAGGAGCTGTGAGAAGACTGGTCTGTCATAATGATATTTTCTCATGTTAGAGGAGGTTAATAATTGACTGGGGAAAGTTTTGTGGCTGTGTTAGAGGTGAGAGAATCAGTAAAATACCTTGCTTTGTATTCAGGCATCATGACGTTATTCTCCTGTAAAAAGAAAAAAGACAAGAATTCAGAAAAGAAATACACCACAACCTCATTATAACATGACTCGTTATAACACGGTTTTGGATATAACATGGTTTCAAGATGGATCCCACAAATGTATAGATTATATAGTTCTAAAAATAACCATAAATGGTCATTTTTCCACATACATGTAATCTATACATTTTTGTTTGGATATAACACAGTTGTTTAACTAAAACGGTTTCTGCTTTGGACCCCATTGGTAGTGTTTTAACTCTTATCATGCTGTTCGCGACAAACCCTATCTTTGCAAACAGTGAAGAGCCAGATCAGATGAAGAAGCCATCTGATCAGGATCTATACTGTTTGGCATTCAGTTTATGAATTTGTAGCAATAAATTACATTAAGAAATTTGATTGGTTGATAGACAGAAATGGGTGTGGCTTAAATGAATATTCAGCAAGATAAGGGTTAAAGAGGTTGTGGTGTTTGGTAAATGTCTTATCACGAAAACATGCCTATGTAATTTTGACCCCCTTGAACCCCACTTTTACAGTAAAACTGAGGTTTACAGGGGTATACCTTATTCTTGCTCTAAAATATAGATTGCTGGTACTCGTTAGAACCACCTCGAATACCAACAATCTATATTTTGAGCAGAAATAAGAAAAATATCACAAATTTTCTTCTTAAAATTTTCTTTTTTTCGGTGGTAAAGTTTGTAATGTAGTTGTATTGGCGTGTTTTCGTAATGTGCAATTTGAGATGGATCACACACAGATTTGCAGATTTAGAACACGTGAAGTGGTGTTCTTTATTAAATTACACACTATGATGTTGTTTATCATATTATTGCTTGTGGTTTTGAATAGAACAGAACTGGAGCTGGGAGGCTTGTTGGCAACATGTACTGATTATAAACATCAGACAT
Source organism: Lucinisca nassula (assembly GCA_963580285.1). Lineage (NCBI taxonomy): Eukaryota > Metazoa > Mollusca > Bivalvia > Lucinida > Lucinidae > Lucinisca > Lucinisca nassula. Next base: position 33,635,111 of record OY757011.1, read on the forward strand.
GTTAAGTCTCCCTATTTTTTAGTAAGACTCACTAATTTTCAGCTCCAAAAACCCCATTTCCTGTGCTTTCTTTCTATTTTTTTTCCCAGAAATTTCCCTATATATTTAAAACAAGAGGCCCATGGGTCACCATGCTCACCAGAGTTCAGGCGGGCACTGCCCACTGGCAGCCATGTATGGTTTCAATTTATTGATTATAAAGTCTCCCAAACGAACCCCAATTCCATGTGGACTCTGTATCTGAAATATTAGGCCTTTTATGAAGTAGAGGTGGGGGACATGGATCCAACAGAGCTCAGGTTGGTATCACTGAATGTGTCTTATCATAAGGAACAAGATTATATATGATTTAGGGGTGGGGATGTGTACAGTTCCAGAGATATAAGGCCTCTTAAGTTGTAGAGGGGTTGGAGCATGGCCCTGGCAGACACCAGGAAATCAAAGATTGTTGTCCTTGAATGTGTCTTATCATTAGGACCAAGAAAATATATTGTTTAGGACAATATTTGTGGGGATCTGAAATGTTTCTGAGATATGAGGCCTTCTTATGAAGTGAAGAGGAACGGAATTGCCCCTGTGGACCGCCAAGTTGGTGTGACGGAATGTGTCTAATCACAAGGAACAAGAATATATATGATCATGAGGTGGGGATCTTAATGGTTATCAAGATATATGGCCTTTTATGAAGTGGAGGGGTGGGCCATAGCATCGATACATAGCCCTAGCACAGATACACCCAAGGTTGATGTGACTGAATGAGTCTTATCAAAAGGAACACAAATATACATGCCTTAGGGGTGGGGATGGGGGTGGGATCTGAACAGTTTCTGAGAAATATGGCACTTTATGAAGCCGAGGGTTGGGACATGGTCCCAGCGCACCCTAGGAGACGGTCAGACCCCGAGGTTGGTATCACTAAATGTGTCTTATCAAAAGGAACAAGAGTATATATGGTTTGGGGATGGGGATCTAAATGGTTTCTGAGATATTGGGCCTTTTACAAAGTGGAGGGGGTGGGGCATGGCCTGGGCACATCCCAGGGTACACCAAAGTTGGTGTCACTGAATGCATCTTATCATAAGGAACAAGAATATACCCTATATGGTTTAGGAATGGGGATCTAAATGGTTTCTGAGATATCTGGCCTTTTACAAAGTGGAGGGGATGGGGCATGGACCCCCAGGTTGGTATCACTGAATGCGTCTTATCATAAGAAAAAAGAATATACATGTGTATAGGGTTTAGGGGTGGGGATCTGAATGGCTTCTGAGATATATGGCCTTTTATGCACTGGAGGGGGTAAGGCATGGCCCTGGCACACCCTGGGGGACCCCAAGGTTTGCATAAAAGCATGTGTCTAAAAGAAGTTCACTCAAGGAATATTTCAATAAAAGTTGTGTCAAAATATCTGCAAAGGTTTGGCAGTACATGTAAATGCCATTTTTCTATTTTCCCCATTATAAGTCTATGGAAACTCTAAGTTGCCATAGCAACCAAACTAATGAGCCAATTTTCATTAAAAACACAAACTTTCAATCCCCAAGCCCAAGGATGCTACTGATGAAATTTGGGCTGAATCGGCCCAGTGGCTTCAGAGGAGATGTCCTTTGAAAGCGTGGACGCCAGACGACGAAGACGATGACGACGGACAACTGCCTATCCTATAAGCTCCCCAGTAGCCTTCGGCTCTGGTGAGCTAATAAAAATAGTGATCTCACCAAAACCGGAAAAAAAAAACATCTTAGTTCATAAGGAGTCAGGACCTTGGTTTAAATACTCATCTGAAAGTCTAGAGAAGCTGGGAATCAAACCAGCAACCCCTGGTTTATGAGGCGTGTAGCTTATATAACCACTGTGCAATGGAGGCTTCTATAAGCAATAGGAGTTAGCCTTTACAGAAATTTTCAAAAGGGGCATAACTCTGTTAATATTTGGAGGATTAATTGTAACCTCGAAATAATATGCACTGTTCCACATCATGGCCTAACTATAAATCAAGTTTCAACTTAAGGTCAAGAATATGTAAATGATGTCGCCGCCAAACTTTACGTTTGCTGACCGGCAATGTCATTGGATACCAAAGACTTCAAAACGTCTTAATTAAAACCGTCATTATTTTTCAATGCATTGCTGTTTGAATGATAAAATTCTCCAGTCTTTATTGCAAAAACGTAATGCAATGAACTTATCTATTTATGTATTTATTTATTTGTGCCATATGTGTGACAATGGACAGTTCACAACTACAAGCTGTTTACTGAAATCCTGCAAATAAATATAAAATGAACTGCATTATAAGAAAACGTTATATAATATGCACCACCGATAACTCGAATAATTCAGCATTCTCCCACAATCTATTCATAGTCTTTATAGTACCAGAAAATCTTACTGTAGAATTTGCGTTCCTCGGTATAGCAGTCGCAGATAAGACTGACTAGACGAAGCTATAGTTTGCACCTGCCCTTGGAATGTTCTATTCATAAAAAGGTAAACCAAGTTACCTGATTGTGTGAATTCAACTGTAACACAAAAAAACCTGTGGCGTATATGGCCATTTTATCTGCTTGCAGAAAGCATGCGAAAGGCACTCTACTGAATCTTCCGGTGGTCTCAGCAAATTTGACATATATTGACAACACCTGAATGGCTCCACCTAGTCAATCTTATCTGTGACTACTATACTGTGTGTGTTGGTTGACCCACATCATTAACAGCTTTGAAAAAAATCTACCTTTAACAGAGCCAGTTGGGTCTGCAGTAATCTAACTTCTATCTAAAACCATTTATATTAGCTGTCTATTAAGTAGAATTTCTTATTCAACTCTGTTCAGAAAATCTGAATCATCGATTTTTTCGTTTCTTCCTTTAAATACTCGTTTTAGCCCATACATCTCTATGGGAAAGCTTGAGACCTGACCCTTTCTCGTCTTTTCCAGCAAGTCGTATGCCTCTGCAACAGTCAGGAAAGGCTGTGATTATGTGTAGAAAATTGCAAAACAAAGAAATGAGACCACAGACTAGGTAAGTCCATTTGACGATGACTGTCAGGTAAAATAATAAATATTCAAATCCATGTGATGCACTTTAAAAATAGATACGCAATTACGTGTCATTACATTCGAATGGCTAGATAGAGGCTCACTAGGAACGGGGAGCCACTAGCGTGATGTGCTGTCAACAGTGGTCAAAAGCAGTAACCACTTCTATATGTCGTTTAAAAGGGTGTGTTGAACCTGTCAGAATGTCATAGTCTGTTAAAGAAAATTTAGGTTTTGCAATTTTCTCCAAATAATCACGGTCTTTCCTGGCTGTCGCAGAGGCATACGATTTGCTGGAGAAATAGGCGGAGGGTGAGGTCTAAAACTTTCCCATAGTCATGTATGGGCTAAAATGAGTATTAAAAGCGAGAAACGAAAAAATAGATGATTCAGATTTTCTGAACGAAGTTTAAGCAAGGCTCTCTCACAGGCACCAGATTCTATATTTGTGTTAAAAGTATTACCACGAATTACCCGAAATTACCTATGGGAAATGCCATAACTAGGGACTAGAAAATTAATGTTATATTGTGTACACATAATTTTTTTTATAATATGTAGATGTATTTGCTAATGATGATGTCCATGTAATTATGTTCTGGCGGATCTTTATGTTAGACTTCGGTTTCAAGGAACTTTGATTTCAAGGAACGTTCACATTACACATCTGAAACGTCTTTTATAAATTACGTCAAAATTTGCCCAAATTATAGACACCGTATACAGTCTTCTTTATGCAGCTATAGCTCATAAACTAACCTGGCAGTCAAGGACTTTCTTCATCTCATTCTAATCAACAAAAATAGGACACAAGATATCAGTTTTTAGAAAATTTGTTATTCGCAATAAAGCTTGAAAAATCGGCAATTTTCGTCAGATTTCTCTTGCTTTCTATACAAATAATCTGGTGTTTGTGCTGTTCTGGTGCCTAAACGATCTTGGTAACCTATCTTTTTATTGTAGGTTTCAATACAGAATGTGAAGATGTACTTGCATGCAAAATTTTTAAAAATTCTATGGGAGAGCCAATTTACGTATTATTAACCTTAATTGGCAATAAACTGTAGGAGTTAGCAAGAAGCAAAAATTGAATAGACATCTTCAAAGGGGCGTTACTCTGTTAATATTTGGTGGACAGCAACCTTGAAAAAATATGCACTCTCTACACTATAGTCTCTCTAAATTTAGTTTCAGCTTCATCGTATGCAGGGCCTGACAAATCAAAGTTTCAAACATTTGCCTGGCAGTCCACAGCATCTTGAAAATGGCTCAGAATTATAATATTTCCTATATATTTTATACATTTTCTGGGTAAATGAAATAAAAAATCACTTGCCCATCCAAAATTTGGACTTGTCCCGGGCAGCTGGGCAATGGATTTGTCAGGCCCTGTCGTACTGTATGTAATCTAAAGACCAGTTAAGGGGTAATGAAACATTGACAGAAATTTTCAAAGGGACGTAACTCTGAAAATATTTGGTCGACAGTAACCACAAAACATAATGAGCTGGCTCACATCATGGTGTTACTATTTATCAAGTTTCAGATTGATCAGATGTAAATTGTAAAAATTATCCAGAAATGAAATGTTTACAGGGGTATAACTCTGTAATATCTGTAATAACTGTTTAATCCAGGCCAATTCGGACCCCTGGGGCATGATTGGCAGGATTTATGTAGGTGATCATTTTACGCTGCTACATACTAAATATCTTAGCTATGGGCTTTATGGTTTCGGATAAGATGTTTGAAGTCTTTTTCCATAATAAGTCTATGGAAGCTAAGGAGCCCCAGGTTGTGGCCAATTTGGACCACAAGGATATGACTGACAGGATTTATGTAGGTGACCACTTGACATTGCTACTTACTAAATATCTAAGCTCTGGGCCTTGTGGTTTCAGAGTAGAAGATTTTTTTTATGTTTTATCCCATTGTAAGTCTATGGGAGATATGGCCATGGTAACAAGAGTTTCCATCTGATCTGCCCTAAAACATTTTGCTTCTTTTCACCATACCTGATGAAGCTTCACATGAAATTTAATCATGATGGGACAATTGGCTTTAAAGATATACTTATTTGAAAATTTGGAGCTTAGGAGCCCCGGGGCCTGGCCAATTTGGACCCCAGGGGCATGATGGGCAGGATTTATGTAAGGCACCACTTGGCTTTGCTACATACTAAATATCTAAGCTTTGGGCCTTAAAGTTTTTCCATTTTAAGTCTGGGAGCTTATGAGCACCAGGGCGTGGCCAATTCTGATCTCAGGGGCATGATTGGTACAAATGGTGGTATTCAGGTAGGTGACCATTTTAATTTGCTACATAGTAAAGATCTATGGTTTTGGAGAAGAAGCTTTTTGAAGCTTTTTATCCATTATAAGTCTATGGAAGCTAAGGAGCCCTGGGGCGTGGCCAGTTTGGATCCCAGGGGCATGACTGACAGGATTTATGTAGGGGACCACTTGACATTGTTACTTACTAAATATCTAAGCACTGAGCCTTGTGGATTCAGAGAAGACCATTTTTAACGTGTGTTCCAGTGTTAGTCTATGGGAGCTTATGAGCCCCCGGGGCGTGACCAATTCTGACCCCAGGGGCATGATTTGCAGTATTTATGTAGGTGACCATTTTACGTTGCTACTTACTAAATATCTTAGCTATGGGCTTTATGGTTTCGGAGAAAAAAAATTTTGAAGCTTTTTTTTCCCATTATAAGTCTATGGAAGCTAAGGAGCCCCGGGGCCTGGCCAATTTGGACCCCAGGGGCACGATTGGCAGGATTTATATAGCGGACCACTTGATGTTGCTACATACTAAATATCTTAGCTCTGGGCCTTGTGGTTTTAGAGAAGAAGATTTTTTCCCATTGTTAGTCTATGGGAGATTTATGTTGCCATGGCAACAAGAGTTTCCATCTGATCTGGCCCAAAACATTATGCATCTTTTCCCCCTACCTGATACTGCTTCGTATGAAATTTAATTATGATTGGCCTATTTGCTTTAAAGATATACTTATTTGAAAATGTGAACAGACGACGGACGCCCGAGCATTGGCATACTATTACCTTACACGAGTCTTTGGCTCAGGTGAGCTAATGAAATGCATGTCCGAATACAAAGAGATCTGTTGGCCTCCTCCTCCCCTATAGTCAACCCTTACCACCCTTTAGTTTCTTCTCAAAGAATAATTTACCAAATGCAATACTTAAGAAGAGGAAATGACATTATTGTTATTATTATTATTATTATAATTATTATTATCAAGGTAAAAGCCAAACATGAAAAAACTGTCATAGCCTTTATTTTTGATGTTTTTTATCATTCATGGACATATTTTTTCAACATTCCCTGATTTTTCCCTGACTTTTGCTAAAATTTCAAAATTCCCTGACCAATTTCAAAATTCCCTGACAATTCCCCTACCTTGAAAAAATATTTTTTTCCCTGACAGTGGACACCCTGACAGCGTAGACAAGATTAATTTCTATAGCAATACCAAAACTGCACATCATGCATTTATGTTTTAGAAGAACTGCAACTTGTCTTGGACAATGTGTGCTTGCCCAGATTGGAAATTTGTCTTCCGAAAATTGGATACTTTTAAGCATTTGAAATGGGGCCGAATTTCGGCCCTAAATTTAGGTAACCAAGACCCCTTTTCAACAACTGCAGTCATTTAGTCAAGACCCAGCAGTGTTGGTGGACATCATTATGTGAGAATTTCCCTAATAAATTCCATGTTATTGCCTTTTGTAGACACAAATAAAACAGGAGCCATCCTATACACTCGACTGAACACAGCACAGGTATTTTACACTGTGTGTATTTACTGCAACTGTCGCGTGTCGAGTGTTGATTATTACGCATGACTGTCGTGTGATTATTGGATCAACGGCTTTACAATAAGAGGTAAATCGCAGTGTGCATTTAATTGGCATGAAGGGCAGTGCAGGGCGCAAAGAGGGGCAAAAACTTCAATTTAGGACAACGGGGTGCCGCGCCCTGTTGTTCCGCTTTAGGGCAATCACTACCAATGCCATATTTGCTGTCATATTTGTACAGGCTTATACAAATTATACATCAACATTCTCTCAACCACGACGGACCACTTACCTATCCTATAAGCTTATCTCTGGTGAGCTAAAAAACACTCCCCTCACCATTAGCAAAATTTTGGGGCTAATCTGAAATTAATGTGTAGGGAAGTTGACTACTTAACTTCAACAGTTTTCAAGCATTCCATTTGGTAAGATGTAACAAGCATATTGAAGTTGCACATGTGCCTTTTTAAAGATGAAAAAAGTATGTTTTGACAAAATTACAGCATTTGCAACTTTGACATTCCTGGGTGCAGACTGACAATTAGAATATCGCCAAAGACAGTCAAATATATAGAACACAAATTCTGGGATATACCTCTAGACATTCACATTTAATATGTGCTAAGCGTAGACCTAGCTTTTTGTAAAAGCTATACTTGTGGTTCTTACACATGACACCGTCTCAGCCTTGTGAATAATTGTGCTAAGTACCATCAATATATCTCAAAGGGTATTGGAGTTATATTGTCAGGGGAGATAGCTAAGAAACCAGGGCAAAAGGTGATCAGTGATAACTTGTCTTGCATAGGTTGAAAGAGTATATGTATTAGGTGGCTGGTATGCCTTTATAAGATATGCTGATACAACGTCTTGAAGCGCAATAAAACAGTTTTGGAACCCGGAAGTGAAAATCACTGTGTTTCATTCCTTGTTCGTCTTTCAGACTCACCTATTAGAAATCGCCTCATGGGGCTTGTTTCATGCTCATTTGACATAAATTCAAAAACCTGTGGTTTAAGATAGCCTCCTTGTACCATATCTCCAACCATTTTGACCATACATTTCTATTTAAAAGTTAAAGGGTGGGACATTGAAATTTGTCTCCATTTCAGTTTATAGACTGGACTTCGACTAGAACAAATCTGTAATTGATTTTGAATTATGCCATACGTCGGCACCTGAGCACCTCGTGCTCGATCTACAGTGAAAAGATGTCCCGAAGGACTTAAGGGAACCAATTCTCGAACCACCGGGATTTCTTGATTTACGGACAAGAAGGTATCCAGGCTTCATTGAAAATTCACCTTCTCTATCTTATTATTCACAATAGCGAGGAAATATTCAGATAAATGAGTCATATCTCAGTTTATCACAGATAGAAGCAGGCTTCTGTATACTCAAAATTTTCACACTTTTTCAGCTCCAGAAATTTTTTTAATATCCTCTCTCCCACATTTGATTGATTTTCGGTATTATGATGCTGCCATGTGTACACATTGAACTTACAATGCAGTTTATAGACATCAATCAAAATATTCAGAGTTCCAGTCAGACAGCGATGAGCTCCATGAATATTGGAGAAATCAGGGGGTATGGGTAATAAATCTTACTTCATTCATTGCACAAAATTTGACAACACAAACTTTTTTCTTCAACAAGTACTAGTAGAACATATGTATTTAATAGAAAAATAGCATGTTACAAAATGGCACAGGTTAAGGTAACATTGTAGCTTTTTTCTGACCAATTTCCCGAAATCCCGTTTGTATAATGTATTTCTGCAGCCTGGACGTGCATATCAGAACAAGGCTCGAAGTTGACAACTGTCATCAGAGGTTGTGTTTGTTTAAGCGTCTAATATGTCACAAGGGTAAACTTAAAATTTCCTTCCCCTGAGAAAAAAAGCGACTGATCTCCAGTTTGGTTCGAGAATTGGTACCGTTCAAGATGTGGTACAAGGAGGCTACCCATCAAAAGAGACACTGCTTCCAATTTTGTGGTAGCTTTACCCGACATTGAGATGAAATGACACCGCAAGCCCTGCTGCCCAATGAAACCGTTTCAATAGGGTTTATAAGCATGGCCAGTCCGACTCTCACCGCTTTGCCTGTGCAGGCTTAGGGAACAAGACAATTCACCGACAAGACAACTCATCGACACGGTTTTTGGAGACAATTCATCGACACAATTGAAGACAACTCATCGACACTTTTTGAAGACAACTCATCAACACATTATAATGTTGAAATTATACTGAAGCTGATAAAATGAAGACAATGTTTTGAAAATAAAATGATCTATAATCAGGTTTATGATCAACACAACGAAATTAGAATATATTAATTCAATATTTTGGCTTATTGATGACAATTAAGAAACCATTTTAACCACATAGGATGACTGGCTTTCATAAACTTCTATTTTAAAAACATGTTATAAAAGAAAATATATAGGGAACTTGGTCAAATACCGGTATTATTCAAAACTTTCATACTTAAAATAAAAAAGATGGAAAGTGAAGCTGGATATTCGCTTATGTGAGTTACATGTATGTTTTCATTTCCCCCTAAATGTTTGTTGTTCGAATTTTGCTTATAATAGGGAATTTGACTGTTAATCACAATGAGCTTGTACTGGTAAGCTTTTATATGAGTTTTTAAACTGTCTGTCTCTCTCTCTCTCTGTCTACCCGTCCGCACATATGTATGTATGTATGTATGTATGTATGTATGTATGTATGTATGTATGTATGTATGTATGTATGTATGTATGTATGTAATACTGGTGAGTCTTTATATGCGTTTTTAAACTGTCTGTCTGTCAATCTATTTTTCTTTCTTTCTTTCATTCATTCTTAAACATTATGCGTCTTGTTTCTTTCGTTCATTTTGATACATTATCTTATAATTTTTTTATTTTATTTATTTATTTATTTTATACTTATTTTGATGGCATGTGCCAGTTAATATAAAACATGGACAAACAATCAATTACATCATTTTGTTAATCGGAGTGGAATCCGGGACGTTTCGCCCCCAAACCGTTTCCGTTTCGCCCCCAAACCGTTTCCTCCCCTAGTCGTTTCGCCCCCAAGACATTTCCTCTCTGGTTGTTTCGCCCCCCCCCCCCCTAGTCGATTCGTCCCCCTAGTCTTTTCACCCACTTTTCACTGTTAGGCTAATTTTCAATGTTAAACTTTTATTAGAGGTGAGAAGAGGCAAATATTTAAGTAGCATCATCGCCCTGTTACGTCAGCCTAAGTATCTGTATCTGTTCGTTAAGGGACATCATTCATACTTGAACAGTATGTCTCTGATGGCGTGTGAAAGAGAAAGTGGGAAATATTGGAAAGAAACACCTAGCTGTTGATAGACAAGAAAGAAAAGAAAGGAAAGATTCCTGCCAGCTTTTTCAAATCATCATTGGAAACCAGACCTCTCCGGCTACAGTAGCGTCTCCCAACCGGCACAGGTTAAAAAGTCCCTCATACTTTACTTACAGACCCGCCCCTACCTAGCTGTTAAAACAAGAGTAGACGATCCCTGCTTGAAGGATATCAAGTCAGGGGCCCCAGAAACAGATGCTGGTCAAGAATTCCAACCGGGTACAGTCCTAGGGAAGAAGCTGTACTTGAATGTATCAACCTAACCGCGTTGCCTGATCAGTGTCTGCACTATTTGCTTACAGTTCAGGAATTACTGGGTCGGATGCCGCAAATCTGATCAGAGTATACACAAATTGCTGACAGAACATTGATGAAAGGAATCGACTTGATTATTGCTTCCACTTCTATTTATTCCGTTGCATCAGCATTGACGCGTCGTTGCGTAGACAACATTTGCGGCAATACTCAACCATGTATTACCTAGTGGGCACACAATGTGTATGCAACATCGTATCAACGCCGATGCAACTTTATTACGTTGCATCGGCGTTGACGCCATGTTGCGTAGACGGCACTTGCGGCAATTTCAACAATGTATCACTGGCCGACACTGCTAACGAACCAACCAACCAATTTAAAACAAAACTGGTAAAGGTGCTTAAGCGATAATTAAAGACGTTTAACTTTGCAAAGAGCGCATGTTTTCATACCTTATCATTAAGGGCATTAATTGCGTGATTAATGTGTCAAATCAAATAAACAATGTGATTAACGGTATTGATCAAAACAGGTAATAATTCCTAATTAACAGGTTCTTCTCTCTCTCTCTTTCTTTCTCTCTGTCTCAGATATGAATCTTTTTTATAAAAAATATAGTAAAATAGTTTGGGGTCGAAACGACTAGAGTTTGGGGGCGAAATGACTAGGGGCAAAAAAGGGGACGAAACGACTAGGGGGGAAACGTCTTGGGGGCGAAACGTCTTGTTACCATCGGAGTGTACCATAAAGTTACAAACATAACGATTATCATATTATTTAATCCTACATGTGTATTTGTATTTTTACCCCTCACAGATCAATCAAATATAATTATCCATAATTACCCTTAATTACCTATGATTGCCAATTACATTCAAACAAATATCAGGGCTCAAGCTAGAGGGCGACTTAGGCGAAGAAGTCGCCCTGTTGGGGCTCACTTCGCCGACTTTGGCGATGAAAGCGAAAAAAACTTCGCCCTGAAATTTCGCCGTTTTTTTTTTTTTTGTGTGTGTGTCTTCCTTGTGAACAGTAACTGTAAACTGACAAGGTGACGATAATCCTTCGATCCACTAGTGTCAGAAATCTCAGTAATTACACTGAACAAAGCTAACTGTTTATTCTGCACGCAGAATAAGAACATGAGGAAGCGAATGAAAGTTTGGTAATCTCTGACTGACTAACACTAACAAAGCTAACTGTTTATTCTGCACGCAGCCAGTTGCAGTTTGGTGCTGTTATGTAATTAAATTCTAACCGTTAGCTCATGCCGCTCGAGCCACTTGCAACACGCTTAGCAGTCTTGTACTGTCATAAATCTATCTCGGTTGATTGCACAAAGCTTTTATTACAATAAGAGCCAAGTATGATTACACAAGATTATGTAACTTAAACAGGTATATTTGTACCGTTAGCTCGTGCCAAAGTTCGGGTGCGGACGTACTTTGTTAAGTACTGTTGTATACAGTAATGAGATTATTCCAACCTTTGGCATTGACACTGCATTAGGATTTAAAAAATTTTAAATAAAGATGGTTTATTTGTTTCGCCACTGATTTGTTTGTACATTACTTTTGCATCCATCAATCGTTTTCATTTTTTTATGGACAACAACAAAAGTAGGTAGCAATTTTTTTTATTTTGTAAGTGAAAATAATTATTACTTGCCGGTAAATTATCCAAATTCATAAAAAAAATAACAACTGATTTTCATCTAGCGAGGTTGTTCCCCCTCGTTTCTATGTTTTAAAATACAATTGTGACAGGAACTTAGTGAGAAATGATCTAACTATTACACAGAAACCTCACCATTCATTATAACATGGTTGGATACAACAACTTACAGCTTGCCCAAATACAGTAAAATTACTATATTAAGACCACCTTTGGGACAGTTCAAAAGTGGTCTTTAAGACCACTTTTGAACAGTCCCAAAAGTGGTCTCTGATCAGAGGTCAATGTATGCAGAAAACAGAAAGAAAGAATAACTGCAGCCAACCAAATAAGCTTTTTAAAGCAGAATTAGTCCTCATTTCAGGTGGTCTCAATAGCGGAATTGATTGATACTCCTATAAATAGGGGTTTACAGGAGAACTCATTACATTGTTGTTGTTCGGTGTTAAGCCGCACCCACTTCTCCCTAGACCCAGCAAACTTCTCCCTAATTTCCCAGGAGGGAGAAGTCACTTCTCCCAAATTTTTTGGGCTAGCTTGGGCCCTGAATATGTCGATGAATCGTCTCCGAAAACCATGTCGATGAGTTGTCTTGTCAATGAATTGTCTTGATTCCCAGGCTTAGATCTTCTAAGCGGTTTACCAGAACATGTGTGATGTCGTTCTCAGCTTGCATGGAAGCATTATGAAGTCCATCTTTTTCTTCAAGCCCCGATGGGCAGGGGCCACAACACCGAAGATAAATAACATTTCAATCCCTGCTGCCCAAACAAACCAAGATGGTGTCAATGGGACTGTTTGTTTGTTTGTTTGATTTGAGGCTTTACATCCCCATCAACACTGTAAAGGTCATTTTGGAGACGTTGCTTCCAATTTTGTGGGACTTTTACCAGACATTGAGATGAAATGACGTCTCAAGCCCTGTCGCCCAATGAAACCAATTGGGTTTATCAGCATGGACGGTCCGCCTCGCACCGTGGTTCCTGGACAGGCTTAGATCCTCTAAGCGGTTTACCAGTACTAGTGTGTGGGCCGGATTCAGCTCTGCGTGGAAGGCGCACCATTTTCCCCAAACAGGTTTAAACCCCGAAGCAGTTTATCAGAACTCATGTGCGGCCAGTTTCAGCTCTGTGTGGAAGCATCATGCAGCCCATCTATTTCTTCAAGCCCCGTCGGCCGCTGTGCTGGGGGCGAAACTCAGTGTATGAAGACAGATAGATAAATATGAGGAACTGTCAACAGTGCCAGTGGTAAAGTTCGAGACGATTTATGCCAACCGAGGCGATTTAAGACTTAAAAAATTACATATAAACATATAACACTAAAAGTTTAACTAAGTGATGTTTAATGAGATTACCTAGAAATAAAAGAAACGCTTTAATAAACCATAAAAGAAGAGACAGCGTTTCGCCCCGACATTATTTTCCTCCATATTGACCAGCAAATTGTGACCTTGACCCCTAAGTATTACGGACTACCGGCATCTCAAAATTAAAAGAGAGGTTACCCTCAAATGCGAAAAGTAGTTTAGGTCGTAGTATCTATCTTCTTATACTGAGTCGGTCATATCGGTTGTCAGAGGTTTCGCCACTTTGCATGTTCGCCACCAGAGGTTTCGCCACCTCCGCGAGAGGGTTCGCCACTTTTCCGATTTTTGCCTTTGGAGGGTTCGCCACTTTTTGTATATTTTTCTTATAACTATTTGATTTTGTGCAGGGTTTAATAAAAAGAAATAAATAAAGGCTGTTTATAGTTTTAAACGTCGGTTGTTATTGTTTTTATTATTTCCTACTTGAAAATAGACAAAACACCTATTCTCAGAATAGATGCCCGTTTGTAGTTTTTAGCTGTCTTTTGCGTTTTAATCATGCCAAACAGAAGAACTGTGATATCCCTGATGTTCATCATAATGGCATAGTCCATACATTTCAAAATACTACTTATTATACTCGTTATCATTTTTGCCCTTGATACCAATGCCTAAAGTAGTCATGTTTTTGGCCAAAAATCGATGTCCTTTCTTAGAGTGCTAAACATTGTGAGATTTTTTTTTCTGTATTTGTATAGATATATTGCTGCAAAATGTTTGCTTTATTTGAATTAACATGCTTAGCTAATACTTGAAAGAGGTTTTCCTTTATTTAGTTTGATTTCATTGTTTCGTTGTCTTTCGTTGAAAATGTCCTCAATATCGGTTACACTGGTTATAATAATAAATAGGTTAAGGCATAGTTTGTTATTTCGACTCAAATATCCATTTTCGGTGGCGAAACCTCTGAGTGGCGAAACCTCCCGTGGGGCGAAACCTCCTGGTGGCGAAACCACTTGGTGGCGAAACCTCCGATGGCGAACTTGTTGGGTGGCGAAACCTCTGTAAACCGTCATATCTGGCCATTACCTCAGTTGATTGGGTGGCTAAATTTAGAATTTAGCTGGCTAAATTTAGAATTTAGCTGAAAAAAAAAAAAAAGAGAGGCACTGGATGCGTCCTTAAAACTATTTACAATCTGCATAACAGAGGTATCCTAAAACGCATACCTCTGAGTCCCAATCTTTCACTGTGCGGGCTTTGAACTCTTCTGCGGACTTGGCATTCACCGCAGAGGAGGGAAGACTATTCCATTGGGGAATAGTTCTAGGAAAAAACGAGTTCTTCAGGGCATCACTATAGGACTGGTATCTACGATATTGTGAGTCGTTTACTTTTGATGCCCTTGTTTGGGTCGACAGTGTTACAGGGGTCAAGTACCTATCTTTATCAATAGACACTGAATCAGAGTGTATCTTGTAGAAGAAGGTTAAAGATGACTGCTCACGACGGGCCTCCGGGGACGGCCACTCTAGCTCATTAAGCATGTCACCGACGCTACTTCTATTTCGCCATCGCCTACAGGTCCATCGAGCAGCTGTCCTCTGCACCTTCTCCACCTGCTGAGTCTGAGATTTAACATAGGGGTGCCAAATGGGTGATGCATATTCGAGTTGAGGGCGAACCAATGTTTTATATGCAACATCCTTTGTCTGCCTAGGTGCAAAAGCCAAGTTCCGTCTAAGGAATCCCAAAGTCCTAGTTGCTTTAGATGTAATCTCTGAGATATGTTGACCCCAATCAAGATCGTCAGTGATGGTGATACCAAGATATTTGGCGGATTGAACATGCTCCAAAACTTGCTGGTGAAGAGTATAGTCAAACTTAATTTGCTTGTCCGGAGGGTGTCGTGACACTCTCATTGAGTGACATTTGGCCACATTGAACTTCATTTGCCAATCGGCCTCCCACTGTGCAAGTTGATCCAGGTCATCTTGTAAAATAAGACAGTCAGAAGGAGAATATATGTTCCTATACAGGACACAATCATCAGCAAACAAACGGACCGATGACCTGATATTATCGGGGAGATCATTAATGAAAACCAAGAAAAGGACCGGTCCAAGGACCGAACCTTGGGGGACTCCAGATAAAACAGGGACTGGATCAGACGCTTGGCCATCAAGTACAACTTGTTGTGAGCGCCCAGAGAGCCATGAGCTAATCCACCTATGCGTGGATCCTCTTATCCCATAGTACTCCAGTTTATGTAATAGCCTTCTGTGAGGTACCTTGTCAAAGGCCTTAGCAAAGTCCATGATAATCAAGTCAGTCTGTTTGTGGCCACGGTTTATGGCCCCATCCAGATTGCTCACAATGTCATGGTAAAATTGAACAAGCTGCGTTTCGCAAGACCTTTGACTCCGGAAACCATGTTGACAGTCAGCAAGAATGCTCTCAAAGGCTAAGTGCTTGTTGATGTTGCTTACTAATATATGCTCCAGGGTTTTGCAACAGATGCATGTTAGCGACACTGGTCTATAATTTGCTGCATCATATTTTTCCCCTTTTTAATAGCAAACAAACGGACCGATGACCTGATATTTGCTTGTCGCCAGTCATCTGGTACAGTGCCCTGGGCAAGTGATTGATTGAAGATAAAGGCCAACACAGGAGATATTTCAGCACTACATTCCTTAAGTACCCTGGCATTCAGGTCATCGGGCCCAGATGCCTTATGTATCTTGAGCTTACCTAACAGTTTAGCGACCCCATTGGGGTCAACTGTTATGTCCCCCATAGAGGGGAACGGACTTGCACCTTTAGATGGTAGCTCACTATCAGTTTCACGCGTAAATGCTGATTGAAACTGTTTATTGCAAATATTAGCCTTATCGCGCACATCTGTTTTTAGAATTCCATTTTCCCTTAGCGAAGTGATCCCAAACGCATCCTTTTTCAGGGACTTTACGAATGACCAAAACTTTTTAACTTTACCATTCTTTTGGGGACTATCGGGATCCATATTGTCATCTTCAAAGGTAAAGATGCTGGAAACATGCTTCCAATATGCATCTCTTATAACCTTTTGCACATGTGCTCTGAACCGTTTGTAATGGTTCTTAACGTCAGGGCTGTTAGACTTGCGAGCACGAAAATACATTCTATTCCGTCTTCTGATGAGATGCTTGATCGTGTTATCGATCCATGGTGCCCTATATTTTGTTTTGGTCATTTTAGTTGGTATAAACCTTTCCATTGCCGTGGTTAATTCGGACTTAAAACTGACCCACAGGTCATTAACTGACATGTGTGAGAGGTCAGAGGAAAGGAACGAATCCTTAAATCGCGCCATATGGTCTCGCAGACCATCCATATCCGCACGTTTGTAGAGAAAAACTTTACGCGGGACTTGTCTGATTCGTTTAGCTTTTATGTCTTACTCAACAAGGACTATGTCATGATCAGCTTTGCCAATCGGGGGCATCCCCTTAACTCGGCTTACTGGGGATGGAGAATTTGTAAACAATAAATCAAAGGTCTTTTCTTGTCGGGTGGGTATGTTAACAACTTGGGCCAGGCAGTGTTCTTTAATTATGTCCAAAAGTTGTTGCTGTGTCTGCCTTTTAGGCACCCCATGGTTTTTTGATACCCCTGGCATAGTACCAAAGCGTTAATCCAAAATCGTTAATCCATAGACAAAATGGCAAATATCAATGTTCGGATCAACAGACATGGACTCCAGAAGAGTGTAATCAGGCGTCCGCGGATATTAAGCATTACTTGGTAAGCAAGCTTTGCTAACCATGCCCATCGACCCGAACGAAGAAAAGGTGTAAATTCCGGGAATCAGAATCAGAATTGTTACTGGTGACACGTCAAATGACATTCATACACCAGGACATGTGATGTGGGAAGTTTGTCCCTAGCTCTAACCAAAGAGGTAAATTTAGCTACACAATCATCAGCACCTTCAGCTGTCGAAATAATCGAATCGGGAAGGGCATTCCAATCTCTAATGGTTCTGGGGAAGAACGACTCTTTATAAATGTCAGTTCTTGCGCTAAGGGTCTGAAACGCCAACGAATGGTGATTTCTACAGTGTCTAGCTGGGGGAACAAGGTCATCTGTTGGAATGCTGGCAGCACCCTTTAGACCTTTGTATAAAAGGATTAGCCTACTGTCTTTTCTCCTTTTCTTGAGAGACTCCCATCTTAATTTTCCAAGTATTCCAGTCATGCTCCCAGTTTCAAAGCAGTAATTGCCTGTTACAAATCTAGCAGCTCTATTCTGAACTTTCTCAATTTCATCGTTAAGGACCTCTCCACTGGGGTCCCAGTTACAACTACCATATTTCAAGATTGGGCGAACAAGACCTTTATATGCTGCCTCTTTTACATCCTGAGGGCACTGATGAAGATTTCGCCTTAGGAAACCAAGCGTTCTATTTGCCTTAGTACACATGTTGCTAATATGAGTATTCCATCTCAAGTTGTGTGAGATTGTCACTCCAAGGTATTTAATGGAGTCCACATTCTCGAGGACCGTTCCCTCTAAGGTGTAAGAAGCCTCAACTTTATTAGATCTCTTCCTATTTATCTGCATAATATTGCATTTAACTGGTTGAAATCTCATGCCCCATTTACGTGCCCAACATCCTAATCTACATGTATCTATATCAGCCTGAAGTTTCAAAGAGTCATCTGTATCTCTAATTTCCCGGTAACAAAAATTTCCTGGCTCAAATAAACTTTGTTATTTATACATATTTACAGTGATGATAGGAAATGCTTGGGATGTTGAAACTAATCCTGGTCCAGATTCCCGAAGTAACAGTACACATTTCCCATGTGGGGTCTGTACTGAAAGTGTTGGTTGGGATGACCGAGGAATTTGTTGTGATACTTGTAATGTCTGGTATCATATAGGCTGTCAAGGCATGTCTTCAACTATGTATAGCATTTATACTAGTCCATTGAGTACAAGCATGGCATGGGATTGCTTGAAATGTGGAATGCCTAACTTTTCCACATCGCTATTTGGTGACTCAGCAACTTTAGATACTCATAATAGATTTGATCCATTATCATCCCTGTCCGAGCCTGATAGTCCGATACCAGACAATATTGGCCCACCAACTGCAGCTTCTTCGCCCATTGTGCAGCAACCAAGAGGAGCTAAACCGAGGACCAAAAAAGCGGTCCTCAACCACCCCCTCAGAATCTTGATTATGAATTGTCAGTCAATTAAGAATAAAAGGGCTGAAATTCACACAATTATCGACTCGGCTAAACCAGACATCATTTTGGGGAATGAGTCTTGGTTAACCCCAGATATCAAAAACTCGGAAATTTTCCCAGATTCATTCGAGGCCATCCGGAAAGACAGAGTTGGAGATGCCCATGGTGGTGTCTTCGTGGCATTTAAAAGAGACCTGCTCTGCACAGAAACTCCGGAGTTGGACACCGACTGTGAAATAGTTTGGTGTAAGTTGAACATTATTGGGTGTAGGACTCTGTACCTTGGATCTTTTTATCGTCCACCAGATCAGATTGACCCAGATTATCTTGAGGCCTTCAATACATCCTTGGCTAGGATAATGTCAAATGGAAATGCCCACATATTGGTAGGAGGGGACTTCAATTGTGGTGATATTGAATGGTGCAACCAGCAGGTACCCCATGGGGTGTCTAAAAGGCAAACGCAACAACAGCTTTTGGATATAGTAAAAGAACATTGCCTCTCTCAAGTCGTAAATATACCCACCCGGCAAGAAAAAACCCTGGATTTGCTATTTACAAATTCTCCATCCCCAGTTAGTCGTGTCAAAGGGATGCCCCCGATCGGCAAGGCCTATCATGATATAGTTTATATTGAGTATGAAATAAAAGCAAAGCGAATCCGACAGGTCCCGCGTAAAATATATTTATATAAGCGTGCGGATATGGATGGTCTGCGAGACCATATGGCGCGATTTAAGGATTCCTTCCTTTCCTCTGACCTCTCTCGCATGTCAGTAAATGACTTGTGGGTCAGTTTTAAGACCGAACTTACGACGGCCATGG
Source organism: Lucinisca nassula (assembly GCA_963580285.1). Lineage (NCBI taxonomy): Eukaryota > Metazoa > Mollusca > Bivalvia > Lucinida > Lucinidae > Lucinisca > Lucinisca nassula. Next base: position 33,654,664 of record OY757011.1, read on the forward strand.
AAAGGTACATACCAATAAAAATGACCAAAACAAAGCATAGTGTACCATGGATCGATAACACGATCAAACACCTAATCAGAAGACGTGACAGAATGTACTTTCGTGCTCGTAAGTCTAGCAATCCCGACGTGAAGAACCATTACAAAAGGTTCAGAGCACATGTACAAAAGGTAATTAGAGATGCATATTGGAATCATGTTTCCAGCATCTTTACCTTTGATGATGACAATATTGATCCCGAGGGCCCCCAGAAGAATGGAAAAGTTAAGAAATTTTGGTCATTTGTAAAGTCCCTGAAAAAAGAATCATTTGGGATCACTTCACTTAGAGAAAATGGAATTTTGAAAACTGAATCACGCGAAAAGGCAAATATATGTAATAAGCAGTTTCAATCGGCGTTTACACGTGAAGCTGACGGTGAGCTACCATCAAAAGGTACAAGTCCGTTCCCCTCTATGGGGGACATAACAGTTGACCCCAAAGGGGTCGCAAAACTGTTGGACAAGCTCAACATACATAAGGCATCTGGGCCTGACGGTCTGCATGCCAGGGTGCTTAAGGAATGTAGTGCTGAAATATCTCCCCTGCTGGCCTTTATTTTCAATGAATCACTTGCTCGGGGCACTGTACCAGATGACTGGCGACAAGCAAACGTAACCCCGGTCTTTAAGAAAGGAGAAAAATATGATGCTGCGAATTACAGACCGGTGTCGCTCACATGCATCTGTTGCAAAACCCTGGAGCATATATTAGTCAGCAACATTAACAAGCACCTAGCCTTTGAAAGCATTCTTGCTGACTGCCAGCATGGTTTCCGAAGTCGAAGGTCTTGTGAAACTCAATTAGTTCAGTTCTACCATGACATAGTGAGCAATCTGGATGGGGCCATTAATCGTGGCCACAAACAGACTGACCTGATTATCATGGATTTTGCAAAGGCCTTCGACAAGGTACCTCACAGGAGGCTATTGAACAAACTAGATCATTATGGGATTAGAGGATCCACACTTAAGTGGGTTAGCTCATGGCTCTCTGGACGCACTCAACAAGTTGTACTTGACGGCCAAGCGTCGGATCCAGTCCCTGTTTTGTCCGGTGTCCCACAAGGTTCGGTACTTGGACCGGTCCTTTTCTTGATATTTATTAATGATCTTCCTGATAATATCAGGTCATCTGTTCGTTTGTTTGCTGATGATTGTGTTTTGTATAGGAACATATATACTACTTCTGACTGTCTTATCTTACAAGATGACCTGGATAGCCTAGCACGTTGGGAGGCCGATTGGCAAATGAAGTTCAATGTGGCCAAATGTCATTCAATGAGGGTGTCACGGCACCCTCCAGACAAGCAGATTAAATTCAACTACTCATTACATCAGCATACTTTGGAACATGTCCAATCCGCAAAATATCTTGGTATCACCATTACTGATAATCTTGATTGGGGTCAACATATTTCTGAGATTACCTCTAAAGCAACTAGGACATTAGGGTTTCTTAGACGTAATTTGGCTTTTGCACCTAGGCAGACAAAGGGTGTTGCTTACAAAACCTTGGTTAGACCTCAATTAGAGTATGCATCACCTGTTTGGCACCCCCATGTTAAAACTCAGGTTCAGCAGGTTGAGAAGGTTCAGAGAACGGCTGCCCGATGGACCTGCAGGCGATGGCGGAACAGAAGCAGTGTTGGTGATATGCTCGATGAGCTGGAGTGGCCATCCTTGGAGGCCCGTCGCGAGCAGTCCTCTTTAACCTTCTTTTATAAGATTCACTCTGACACAGTGTCTCTTAATAAAGATAAATACTTGACCCCTGTGACTACTTCAACTCAAACAAGGGCATCAAAACTAAACAACAGTCAATATCGTAGGTACCAGGCCTATAGTGATGCCGTGAAGAATTCTTTCTTCCCTAGAACTATTCCTCAGTGGAATAGTCTTCCCTCCTCTGTGGTAAATGCCAAAACTGCAGAGGAGTTCAAAGCCCGCATAGTGTAGATTGGGATCCAGAGGTGTGCGTTTTAGTACACCTCTGAAAGCAGATTGTAAATAGTTTTAAGAACTCATCCAGTGGGTGTGTTTTTTTTTTTTTTTTTTTTTGCTAAATTCTAAATTTAGCGCACCACCCAACTGAGGTAATGGCCAAGTTTGACCGACTCAGTATATGAAGATAGATAGATAGATAGACAAACACAGTCATATGCGAACAGTAAACCTCCTCTTTTATTAAGGGGCGGGATACCTTGCCTGTCTTTCTTCTGGCTATTAATATATCTGTAGAAGTCTCTGGGATTTGCCTTTACATCACCTACCAAGTTATTCACATACAAATCATGCTGATTTTTTTTATATCAGTCTTGATTTCACGTCTCAAGTTTTCAAATTTTGTCCGGAGTGTACCACTTCGCGTCCTTTTTGCCTTTGCATGAATCTTATTCCTTCTGCGAATTTTCCTCGGGAAGGGTATGTCCGAGATTTTGGAAGTCTTCCTATGGCTTTCCATTGGCAAACATATCAGAAATAATTCTGGAAATGACCACATTGTACGGATCCACAAGGTCATGGTGCCTCCCATAAAACTTCTTTAGTGTTGATACCAGTTTGGTTTTTTGATACCCCTGGCATAACAACCTGGTAGTGACCATCTTCCCACGTTCCATAAAGTCCTGATACTTTGAACAGGCTCTAGCATAACGGATTAACTGTGAAACGTAAACTCCATATGCTGGTGCAGACGGGATATTACTGCTCAGGAAGGGAAAGTTAACAATGGGAAAATTGATGTCATCTCGTTTATCGTACAGCCTAGTAGTAAGCTTCCCGTTGTCAATATAGAAGTAACAATCAAAAGGAGAGAATATGACAAGTATAGCTTTTTCAAAAAGCTTGAGTCTAATTCCTATGTATCTATTTCGGTCTCCCTATTTGGTGACAAGAGGTGACAAGAAGTGACAAGAGGTGATAAGAGCTATTTTATGGCGACAAGAAGTGTTAAAATGCATTTGCGACCCTTTTTAAAAGTAAAATATGATATGATAAACTTTTTTGCTAGCGTTTGAATTCCTTTTAATACTCCTATGATGCGCTGCAGCTAAGTAATCGAGCCAGAGAAACGCAAACGCTCGCATGCGTAATAAAACCTGTAAATGACTACACCCCTATCATAAAGCAAATTATTTATTGTAATACGACTAGGCAAATGAATTTTTCATGCCTGAAAATGGATTTCATACAATATAAGACGCTAGAATCTGGAGTGTATGCAATGTACACCTGCGGTAATGGCCAAATATGACCGACGCAGTATCAGTAGAAAGAAAGAAAGAACCCCAGTTGACCAACTAGAATCATATCAGATTTTCTTGTCGGGAATAAATTCAAGCTGGTGACAAGAGAATGTACACGATGTGTCTCATTGTCACACAAAATTCCAATAAAATGTGTATAGTCCTTAGCAGAGATTCATATATCAGGCTGCGCATATGCGCAGGCTGATCCAAGTCTTTTCTAGACACACATGCTCGATGACGCTTCAGTGCTCTTCAGATTCTCTTGTCTGGAATAAAGTCAAGCTGGTGACTAGAAAATTGTACATGTATGAAATGATCTACGTATTTCTCCGTCACATAAAATTATTACCCTCAGCAGAAAAAAAAAAACAAACCAGAATGCGCACATGCACAGGCTGATCCACGTCTTTTCTAGGCACACTTGCTCGACGACGCATCAGTGCCTATTCAGAAAATTTTACACGTATTAGATGCTATACTATATTTCTCCATCAAATAAAAGTATTCTCTCAGCAGACAAAACATACCAGACGGCGCATATGCTCAGGCTGATCCTTTGTATGCACACTTGCTCGATGACGCTTCAGTGTCTCTTCAGATTTTTTTGGTCGGGAATAAAGTCTAGTTAATTTGGTGACAAGAAATATTTACATGTATGAGATGATCTACTATATGTCTCCGTCACATAAAATTATACCCTCGGTGGAGAAAACATACCAGACTGCGCATATGCGCAGGCTGATCCAAAATAGAAGTGGAGGCATTGATCAGGAATCGATACAATTAACCTACTGCTCCCATCAGAGACACCAAATGGAAAGAAACACAAACATGAAACAACAGACCCCAATGGAAACACCAACAGCGGAAAACCAAAAAGACAGTTACTTTCCCACAAAATGGTAAATAGGCATAAAAATTAAAATAATATAAGCGACACAAACACCGAAAGACAATCATAACAAAAATAAACTGCGACAGACTGAGAACCGCCTTGGAAGGTCAGCGGATACGAATTCCACTGGGGGCTTAAATCGATTTTACGTGGCCACAAACCTCGCCCTTACTTCCGTCGCGATTAAGACAAATAATTTGTTCAGTCCACATGAAGGCCTCCTAACTCATCAGTGCAACATCTCCGTGAACACAAAAATCAAACAACCACAGAGATGAAACAACGGTGAGGACTCGACAGCAAGAAACAACTGAAATGTTAGAGCAAAAGAAAACCAACAGTTAGACTCCAAGTCTTTTCTAGGCACACTTGCTTGATGACGTATCAGTGCCTCTTGTCGGGAATAAAGTCAAAATAAATGTATGCTATAATCTACTCTATTTCTCTATTTTTCTGTCACATACTAAAATTTCTAGAAAATGTATAAAGCCACCCCCCCCCCCCCAAACACACACAGCAGAGATCAGCGACTCGGATATATCAGAACTGGAAAAATAATCACTGCGAGGCCATGAACCACATTTTGAAACTAAATTTGAACTGGAAACCGGCGAAAATTCCGCAATTGGTAAAAATGCTTCAAAAAGAAATATTGTTTCAGGAGGCTCTGACGCGAGGTGGTCTCTGTGGAGATGGAAATTTTGAACTTTCGACCGAAGCAATGTCTTTGAGAGTACCGATGATTATTTGGAAAGAAAAGAATAAAAAAGGTAAAGGATACGCTGTTTAGGGCTTGAGATGTCATTTCATCTCAATGTCGGGTAAAAGTCCCACAAAATTGGAAGAACGTCTCCAAAATGACCCAAATAATGTTGACGGGGACGTTAAATACCAATTCAATGAAACAAAAATCATAATTGGTAAGCCTAGTTTTCTCTATATAAAATGGGCTTTCACATGTAGGAAAATCACATGAATCCTGGTTAAACCCGCTCTTATTTTATTTTGGATGGCATTTAGGTCATTTTGTGGGAAAGTAACTGTCCTTTTGGCTTTCCGCTGTTGGTGTTTCCGTTAGGGTCTGTTGCTTCATGTTTGTGTTTCTTTCCTTTTGGTGTCTCTGATGGGAGCTATGGGTTAATTGTATCGATTCCTGATCATTGCCTCTACTTCTATTTTTTATATTTGTAAAATGAGACGACAAAATTATGATGCTTTTGAGCCTGAGTTTATTTGAGAAATCTCTTGTCGGTACATGCGGTTAACCCCCTTCTTCGGTTATAATGAGTACCCACAGTATATGTTTATGAGCAGAGAAAGAAAAACATGAATGAAAGTCACAAATCCCCACGTAAAATTCACTTTTTTGCTTATAAAATGAAGTGTCTTTGTATATAAAGAGAACTTTTGTGTCGGTAAATGCGGTTAAACGTCTGAATAAAGCATGATGCTTTTTCCTCCAAAGGTCTTTAAATTTGGCCAAAATTAATTTCTGACTCAAGAATAAAATTAAATTTATCATTTTAAGCAATAATATAGTTTAATTTTGTGTTAGAAAGTTTCTTGCCACCATAAAATAGCTCTTGTCATGTCTTGTCACCTCTTGTCACTTCTTGTCACCAAATAGGGAGACCCATCTATTTTTATAGTGCATCAACCCCGTTAAGAGGACTATCGTGCAGGTGTGTGCGCAGAGGCGTCGTGCAAGACAAAGTAAAGGAAATAAAAGTAAGCCAGTATGAAGGAAAAGTTTAAAGTTAATGTGGTGTAGATAAAGTGCGAAAGTAAGCTTCCTATCGCGAAAGGAAGATTTTGGTTACGAAGTAGTTTAGGTCGTAGTACGAAAGCGTTAATTCAAAATCATTAATCCATGACAAATTGCAAATATCAATGTTCAGACCAACATACATGGACTCCAGATGAGTGTAATCAGGCGTCCTAGGATAGTAAGTATTACTTGGTAAGCAAGCTTCGCCCATCATGCCTATCGACCTGAACGAAGAAAGGGAGTAAATGCCGAGAAGGGTATGTCCGAGATTTCGGAAGTCTTCCTATGGCTTTCCATTGGCAAACACATCAGAAATAATTCTGGAAATTGCCACATTGTACGGATCAACAAGATCATGGTGCCTCCCATAGAACATCTTACGAAAGGAAGATATATTGTTTTGATTTTATTGTTTATTTTAAACGGGTTTTGAGAAAAGGGATATTTATATATGAGAAATTTCCCTATATAACACCGTCTTTACCGAAAAACATAATTTTATTTCGTCATACGAAAGGAAGGCCTAATACAAAAGGATTTTTCTTTTTGCAAATTTTTACATATTAAATGTTATCAAATAAAGAAGGTTTTGGTAAGCAAGATGTCAGCGGTTTGAGTCCGGTTTTGGTTTCATTGCTCAGCTTCATTTTTCTTATGATTTATGTGTGTATAATAATACATTCATTCATTTGACATTCGCAACTGAGAGATCATATTCTAAACCCGTCCTTGTGCTATTCCTAATTTTCAATGAATACTTATATTTTAACGAATATCATTTTTTAAGTACATTGCAAAAATACACCTATTCAATTTTTCCTGATTCGTCACATTTACATGCGCGCCCGGCTATGACTCGGATCAGCTTGTGCATTTGCGCAATCTGATCTAGGAATTCGCTGTGCGCTCTATGGGTGGTTAAGTACCTAGACCGGTGGGGACTTTTATCAGGCTGCTTGGGTACGCAGGATGATCCGCGCGGTCTGGCCCCGAGGTTCTATAACTTTGTTTATGTTTGGGTCTGCTGAGCATGAAATTTATAATGCTCATAAATATTGAAATACGACCGAAAAAGGCGGTTTTCCTGCTCAGATCGGCACATACTGTTATTTGTCCTGCTCATAAAATTGAATATATTTTGAAATTCATGAGCGGGACAACTTTCGTGCTCGGGTGTGTTGAGCAGGGGTGGGGGTGGGGCGGTAACATATAATTATTTAATAAATAAATAAATGGTTAAATAAATAAATAAAGATAAATAATTAAATAAATAAACAATTAAATAAATAAATTAAAGCGGCTATCTGAGACAAACAATGAATTCACATCACGTTAACATCTCCGTGTAATGATCACCCCTCTTTACCCATCATTATAGAAAACCTGGGGATTACAGGGATATTTCTTTTTCCAAACTTCTGCTCCAAGACATGCATTGTAGGTTGTAGATATTCGTTTGAACCGCCTCAATGAGGCGAATATTATTAGCGCCCAAAATATATGTTTAGAGCATAAAAATACCCAACTTTAATCAGGCAAATAAACTTTTAGGCGGCATGAAAAAGTGTCATATACCACACGGGTAAATGATCTTAATGACACCTGATTGGCGGGCAATTATTGTCGAACTGACGATGTTTACACAGTGATTAGCGGTCTCTAATGGATTTTTTGATAATTTGGTTTAGTTAAAAAAAAAACTTTTTCAAAGCGAAAATTAATTAAAGGCACTTGCTGCCTCTTATTGTCTTCATAAGTTGAAAGTGGTATTGCTCATTTGGAAAAAATGTCTTTAAAAAAGAAGCGAAGGCAATGATCACGAATCGATACAATTAACCCACAGCTCCCATCAGAGACACCAAAGGGAAAGAAACACAAACATGAAACAACAGACCCTAATGGAAACACTTCTGGAAATTCATGTTATTCGCTCATTTTGTTAAAAATGGCTAAAACCTACATTTGTTCTTTGTGTTCCGAAAACTGTCATAATACGGACAGTATATTCTATGCGGTAAATGTTTTCTACATTGCATTGTGTTTGACTGCATCTCTATCCAGCTACAATGTACAATGATAACAGTAAGTCATTCATATTGACGAAATACATCTCCTAGTTGCGCCTGTTCAAATGACGCCAAAGCGAAAACTTTAATAATTCAGTATATTTTCTTTCTTTTATATTCCGTATCTCTTTTTCTCTCAAAGCCATGAGTACCCTGCATCAAGAGATTTTGGTCGATTGTTTATCAAATAACCCAAGTTGCCAAGCAGAAAAGCTTTTCTGGGCTAAAGTCCACGTGACTTGTAACTACAGTGCTGATACCGATTTTGTCGATATGCTGATGTCGTGGCTCCGATTTTACCTGTATGTACGGATCCAGCTTTTCCAACCCACAGAACGATATTGATTTTTTCAGTTTTTCGGAATTTTACCTATGGCGGATCTAGCTGCGGCAAATTTTGGGTAGCCCGATTTGAAGGTCATTTTAATGGTTATTCCAAACAACTACAATTTCCATTACGGAGGAAAATTCGGAATATGAAATCCCTGTTTTGTTGTGCATGTAAGCGTAGAACACCTCTTTGATTAACCGGGTTTGTGATTAGTAAATCCTGTCGGAATAAAAAATTGTAATTGGTCATTAACAGTTTTGTTCATCGCTTAACTGGTAAATTAAATGTATTAATCATGATATTAAGTGTCTTCCCAAATAATAATAATAATAATAATAATAATAATAATAATAAAAGCAATACAATTTAAGTTCATGCGCCTTGATGCGCACAACTGAGTGCAGTGACAACTGAGTACAGTCTTTAATAAAAGATCATAACACTCTGCCGAAAGATTGCAGAATATATGCTTTTGGTTTTTAAGATAATTTCGATAATCCCATTTAATGTGGCAAAAAATGTATTTGTATTCGCATCACTATGGCCTCGGACCCATCAATACCCCCAGCAGGCACATGACGTAATTGTTGCGTCACATCAACGTCGGTACGTCAAAAGGTTTATGCAACGACGCATCTACGTTGGCGCAACGTCATGCACTGATGTTGATTTGACGTTGCCCTAACGACGTGTGCCTGCTGAGCCCGGACTTGAATCCGTCCCTTTTCCGTTCATTTTCATATCACGGGTGCTGATGTTGCATACATCACTTCCTGTGTCAATATAGAGTTGCTGAAAATCAGTCGAGTAGAAAGCGATAATCATCCGCGATTAACAATCACATTATGAATCTATGACTTTGACAACTGGCTTGGCTCACAGGTGAGGTGAGGTGGATTTTCCTCGGGTACATCGGTTTTCAGCCACCTCTGATTAATGATCGTCTCGATATAAGTGAACTAAGTGGAGCACAGTGGTGCAGTGGTAAAGTATCGGCCTCGGGATCGAGATGTACCGGGTTCGAACCCCACGAGCGGCATGTGTTGTTTCCTTGAGCAAGAGACTTTATCCACATTGCTTAGTACTGGTTCTACCCAGGAAAAGAGGGCCACATGGAAGATTAGTACTAGTATACTAAATGTGTTACACTCTATAAATAAGGTCGATTATTATTATTTTTTTTTTATCCCGAAAGGGCCGTAAAACCAACCCCCGCCCCCCAAAAGTACATACGCCAACTGGTCGCTTACAGCTGTCTGCGAAGAAACAGCTGGTCTTGAGCGGTCGGCTGGTCAAATTCCTCGGGTTTTATCAGAACAAATTCGAACCCGGCAAAAAATACATTGCAGACGAACCACATGGGCTTGCTGTCCATCGCTAGATCTGCGTGCACCTTGGTGAGATAATCACTTCAGACAATCTGCACAACGTTCGCCCCTCTACACTGTTTAGATCCGTCCCCGTCGGGAACGAAAAGCGTGGGGGTGGTCGGACATTCCCTATCTTGCAGTACAAAAGGCTGGCATTAGGTGCTAATCCACAGCTGGCGCTCGGAGTGTTAGACATTAACGGAAGACGGTGGGTTGCCTTTGCGGACCCCGTTCAACAAACTGGGTGGTTTATCGACATCAAGATAGCGTCTCCGTACGTCAAGACTGGAAAGCAACATAGAATTAGAAATGTAGTGAATAGTGGCACTCTACTGTGCTCGTATATCGCCGGGACGAAGAACATTGTCGTTTTTGAAGATAACGTGCTAAAGACAAGCAACAACCGGCAGGGAATCCTGAAAATAGTCTACGAATTCCCCCCCTGCGGGAATCATTGGTATGGGCTTGCCAACATCAACGATCCTCCTTGATCTAATTCTCGGAAATACACCCGAAAACTTTGTTGATGTGTTACCCGGCTTCAAGCTCAAATGGCCACCAACGCGTTTTCTGTGACCGGCGTTGGACTAGCTGCTTCTGGGGTCGGATTGCTTGCAACGATCATCGCGACGCCTTCAAGCTGGGGCAATTGTGTGTGGGTTGCTGGGTGTCGGCGGGATATTTATAAGCCGGAGGCTCCAGGCCAAAGCCAAAAAGCACGATCAGATCTGTGTCCTGGCCGAGTCGAAGCTAAACTCAATCGCAGACCGCATTTCGGTCGCTTTGAACGATGACCAGATATCCGAAGAGGAGTTTCGCCTGATTCTCTCTGTGGTTGACAAGTACAATCAGATGAAAGATGAAACTCGTAGACGTCATAAACAGGGCGTTGGCTTATTAGAAGACGAAAAAAAGAAGTTATTTCAGCGTGCGAAAGACGAGGCGATGATGACCGTCCGTACGAAATTATTGAAAGAACTCAATCAAGCTAGGTCGAGTGCCACCTGAATATTTCTTGCAGGCGAGCTTAAAGTGAATGACCACCTTTACAATACAATTACTTCATTTGCAAGAAAAAGTTAGTGTAATGATTAATCTCTGACTTTTATTACCAACTGAAATCTGCTAAGGTAATTAAATCAACATTTATTGGTTTCAGTGAAGCCTTCTGGCAGCGGCCATATTTTCCCCAAGGTAATCCAAATGTTTCCCAGCATTCAACATGTTTGCTAAAATCCTGACCTAATGGAAACCATTGAAGCTCTAAGTCTCTCTATGTAGCTATTAAAGGAGAAGTAATGAGGCCCTGGTGCTCTGTCTCTGGTCGGGCCCATCGGAGTCTAACTGTTGGTTTTCTTTTGTTCCAGCATTTCAGTGGTTTCTTGCTGTCGAGTCCTCACCGTTCTCTCACCTCTATGGTTCTTTGATTTTTTGTGTTCACTGAGATGTTGCACTGATGAGTTAGGAGGCCTTCATGCGGACTGAACAAATTATTTGTCTAAATCGCGACGGAAGTAAGGGCGAGGATTGTGGCCACAAAAATCGATTTAAGCCCCCGAGTGGAAATCTTTCCACTGACCGTTCCAAGGCGGTTCTTCTGTGGCGGTTTATTTATGTCGTTGTTTGTTACTTACTGTGTGTATCACTTGTGTCTTTTTATTTTGGACGGCCATATGGCCATTTTGTGGGAAAGTAACTGTCCTTATGGCCTTCCTTTGTTTAGGTTTCAATTATGGTCTGGTCGCTTAATGTTGGTGTTTCTTTCCCTTTGGTGTCTTTGATGGGTGGAGTAAGTTAATTGTATCGATTCCTGATCTTTGTTTTACTTCTACTTTCTCTAATAATGTTACATTCTCAAAAATCCTTAAATAGGCTGTCAGTTCAGGATCTTACATACAGGCTTCATTATGTCTTTGGATAAAAATAAAGACTTTGAAGACAGTTTTCCTGAGTTTGGTGCCATTGGTTTCTTCGGGTGGCATTCATCTCAATGTTGGATAAAAGTCCCACAAAATTGGAAACAGCCTCTCCAAATGCCCTAAATAGTGGTGATGGGAACGTTAAACATTAATTCAAACAAAACCAGGTCCTGTTCTACCTTACATTTCCTACAAAACAATTTTTTTCTGTAATCCTTGTCTGATCTACAGTGAATCACTTTGTATTCCAGACCTTGTATCCTGTACACTGTTTGCATAATATCCAGGACAGAAGGCGGCTCTTCTGTGGCGATTTATTTATGTTGTTGTTTGTTACTTACTGTGTGTATCACTTGTGTCTTTTAATTTTGGATGGCCATATGGTCATTTTGTGGGAAAGTAACTGTCCTTATGGCCTTCCTTTGTTTAGGTTTCCATTATGGTCTGGTCGCTTAATGTTTGTATTTCTTTTCCTTTGGTGTCTTTTATGGGTGGAGTAAGTTAATTGCATCAATTCCTGATCTTTGTTTTACTTCTACTTTTATCCGAAAATGAAAACATAAATTATGGGAACTCAAAGGAATCGCCTCATTGAGTACCCACAATCTATGCTTCAATCTAAATTAACCCATTTCGTATCATAAAACCCAAAAGAGGTACCCTGGCAAACAGTGCAGGCCCAGATCGTACGCCACAGAACACGGCATCTGATCAGGGCTTACATTGTTTGCAAAATGATCAGCCATTTTCCTATTAAATTTTGAGGAAAACACAACCTGACAGCCCTAAATTTTGAAATTGTCTACTAGTATATATAAGGAGGAAGATTCCATTCGGTACAAAAAGGGTTAAGAAAAATATCACAAAATACCATGTGAAATAACATGAAATATTACCTAAAATTGTCAAGGCGTGTTAAGGTAATGATTGGTTAAATGATATTGATAGGCATTAATTAATGAAGAAAAGAAAAGAAACAAGTAATTGTCATAAGAAGACCCAGATATTTCTAAATGAGCCTTCTCAGTGTTGTCTAAGGTGATTCTATTCGTACGGTGGCTGTGCCTTATTTGTCTGTTTTGGTCAGATGAGTCAAGAAAGGAACATGTATTATATAGAAAAGTTTAATAAAGACATGTATAGCTAAATATGAATAAAACAAACATACACATACTCTTTCAGAAGTTCTTATTCAGTTATTATAGGCAGTTTTGCGTCTCTATCTTGTGAACCAATGAAGTCTTTCTATGCTGATAACTGCTAATTGTGGTTGTCCCCAGACACGTAGTGATTTCCGTATTTAACTGCCGCACCATACACTGTATTGTATGCCAAATGACCCCTCACTCCACTGAACGTAGTTTTGACTGAATCGTATTTGCTCCACGTATTTGTTCCAAGCAAATATGCCCCAAACTAGCTATATGCTAACGGCGAACTGAGTATTCAGTTTAACAAACTGACTTCTAGGTAGTATCTAGGGTAATATTCGAGCAGTCTTGTACAACTCACACAGTTTCTTCTTATAGAATTATGATTTCTCAACACTAACCTTTTATGTCCATTCATATATTCCATTTTCCAGTTTAACACATATTGTCCATTTCCCTCCTCCAACATCGACACGTTGCGTTCTGAACTGAACACGACTGAACTGCCTTTGCCAAAAATGTCCATCTTTTATGTCTACTCATCACCCACACAAACACTCACACCCTATGATGAAATTAGTGTGGAAACTCCAAATATGGCAACATCCTCTAGAACTATCCCTTTGCACACCTACTACTACGTCATACAAAAGACTCTCTCTCTCTCTCTCTCTCTCTCTCTCTCTCTCTCTCTCTCTCTCTCTCTCAGGAAACTATAACTTCCAGACAACATTATTATGAAATACATGTAAACTTAGAAATATAGGTGTGATCAGTTTTGTTTCTTTTGACAGTAATCAACACACTTTCAAGTCCACTGTTTAGCACAAGCAATGTTATTCTTTGCATAGACAAATGTCTTGATGTTAAGATTCTCTGTTTCAAGATTATGAATACATTTTTCACATAACTCTCTATTTTTCTCAGGGTCAGGGATAGCAAAATAGCTAATTCACAGTGCAGTATTTGGCCTTACAAGAATTTATTTTAAAGTTCACTTTCACCTTTAAAATCCCAAGATTTTTTAGCTATCAGAACATGAACTTAAAAGTTTCCATGAGGTCACTGCAGGAGATATAATCTGTAAAAATGTCTGACACCCTATAAACAACTTTGAAGAGCCATTACAGTTAATTAGAGAAACAGTCTAGGAGAAGAATATGATTTTATCATTCCTCAATTGTGTTATTGTAAAATGGATCTGAGAAAAAAAAATGTGGTCATTCACTTTAAACAACCTCTAAGGCCGGTCGACCCCGGGCCGGCTCTCAATAAGCATAGCTATGCCCTCTAGAGGGCGTACAAGGTTTTAAGGAAATACTTGAACAGGATATTATCAAGACAAACATTCTGATAAAGTTTCATAAATATTAAAGCGGATAAAGTATAACGGTATTTAACCTAGCTTTTGATCCGACATTATCCAGATTCAAACTCGACAGAGATATCATCAGCAAAATTTATAGTTTGAAGCAACACTGTGGCCTCTAGAGGGTAAACATTTTGACATTTTGATATATCTAAGCGTAAGGGCTTACGCAAGACATTACATTGGCGACGAGGATTAAAGGTCATACGGAAGAAGATGATTTGCTATTTGAGAGCAAACAAGATATGAGATTTAGAAGAAACTCTGATTCAGCCATCAGCAAGGCGAGAAGATAAAAGCATTACAAAAGAACGGGCACAGTGCAGATACGAGCAACAATGAAAATTCAAAAATCTATAAGCTACGGAGCTCAGGCACCGGGAAGTAACAGAGAACACGCAGATGTTCGAAGAAAGGAAAAGAAAAAAGAGAAACAGAGTATGATGTACAGCTACATTATTATTGACGGCTACGGCGCCAAGACGTTGGGAAGTAGCAGAGAGCATGCAGATTACTGTTGACAGCTACGGCGCCCAGACGATGGGAAGTAGCAGAGAGCGTGCAGATTATTAATGACAGCTACGGCACCCAGACGATGGGAAGAAGCAACGAGCATGCATATGCTCACTGGTCTGATTATGAACACAGAAGCAGCGAAGTTGAAGCAGCGAAGTTGCTGCAAAAGCGCTGATAAGAGGAAACTGAGCAGTCAGTGACAATTTTAGTAGCTTAAGCGGAGAAGATATAGCAGAGGAATTAAAGCAGTATAATTCTTACGATATAGCGTAGACACACTGAAAGTGAGAGGCAGTGATCTCTGGTTCAGAGAAGCTAGTGCAGACAGGTGATAATCCTAAATTGGACGCATTGGCAGATACAGGATTATAGAAAATGGGAGAAAATAGAAAATCATTCACACAGATGTTAATTCAAGACGTAAAAACATTGGAAGCCTGACGCATTCAAAAGCAAATACATGTTAGCCTTCGCAGATATCGGAGAATCCCATGACAGAATGGAACGTATGTGTACAATTGTCGAGGAGAAAAACAAGACAATAGGCGAATGAAGATAGAAAATAATATAAATTCAGTAATTCTCAGTCTTATTTTAAGATTTTACTATATAATTTTAGGGTATTTTCGTAGAAGACAACAAACTCTTGAAAGAAAGGGAGGAATGTCATATCCAGTCTATGACGTAACGTAAATAACGTTGGTTGCTAAGTTACTTGACTTCATGTTCATATTGTAGTGCTTCCATTACACGTCTAACTGATCGAGTTGTTTCTTTTATATATCCAAGCGTAAGGGCTTAGGCCCTTTCGCAAGACATTACATGACCTAGTTTTTGGTCCGACATTTTCCCGCATTCGAACTTGACCTAGTCCGACTTCTGAAACCATGTTTTGTTTCTGTTATTAATTATATGTCGGCAATTGTATGTTCTAGACCTAATTCAAAATTCAATAAAAAATTCAACACCAACTGTGTGAACATGCAAAATAGAAGTGGAGGCAGTGATCAAGAATCGATTCAATCAACCCACATCTCCCATCAGAGACACCAAAGGGAAAGACACAAAACATTGAAACAACAGACCCTAATGGAAACACCAACAGTGGAAAGCCAAAAGGACAGTTACTTTCTCACAAAATGGCCAATAGGCTATCCAAAATAAAATAATCGACTCATACACCCAAAGACAAACCATAGCAAAAATAAACCGTGACAGAAGAACCGCCTTGAAACGGTCAGCGGAAACGAATTACACTGGGGGGGGGGGGGGGGCTTAAATCGATTTTACGTGGCCACAATCCTCGCCCTTACTTCCGTTGCAAACCTAATCCCTCAAATAGCTCAGGATACGTATCTTGCAAACATTTGCGAGAAAATGCATCGGCCAAAGGTAAGTCACGCCCACTCACGTGTCGTATTGCCAGATCATATATTTGAAGTTGCAACAGGATTCGCTGTAACCTATAAGGAGCGGTGATAACATGCCTACCCTAAATATGCTGGTGAAACTTTGTACAACCAAATAAAATGGCAAGCATTTCTTTCTCTATCTGCGCGTAGCCTACCTCCGTATGTGTGAGCGTTTTCGATGCACACGATATAGGTTTACATTCCTGCAATAACGTAGCTCCTATTTCATATTTGGAGGCATCCACATGGAATTTAACGTCAATGTCAGCGTTAAATATGCTAATACAATACATCTTTAAGTCTTTGGAAAGCTATGTCATCACAAGCATCCCAAACGAATTCTGCTTTCTGTGAGTCCCTAAGCGGTGTTGTCAATGTAGCAAGGTTATGTGCAAAGCGTGTTAAATACTTTAACATTCCTGATATTGTTTCAATACTGCCTTGTATTTTGGTGCCTCTATCTGTCGAATGGCTGAAGGCATTTGGTCGTCAATTGTCATGCCTTTACTTGTCAAAATACGACCAAAGTAGAGAACTTTATCTGGGTTCAATTTTAAGGCACGTTCACGTGCTCGCTTTAATGCTTTTCGCAAGTTTTGTTACATGTTTGGCCCTTGTCTTGCCATGTATAAAAATATCATCAACGATTCCAGTGACACCTGACATACCCTCACACGTGTCATCCATTTTGCATTGGCAATAATCTTGAGAGAAGTTCAAACCGAATGGGACGCGCAAGTAGCGTTAGCGCCCAAATGGTGTATTGAATGTTGTGAGGTAAGCTGTGATACTACCTCGTCAAAAGTACGCATCGAGTAATGCGGTCGGCCGATCGCATCATTGGGTGCCGGCCTCAGTAGCTCAGTTGGATGCGCGTCTGACTGGTGATCAGGAGGATGCGGGTTCGATACCTGCCGGGGTCGGCAACATTCTTTCGTGGAGATTGATCATGAAATCTTTTCTACGGTCATTTTCTCCCTTCCACTGATTCAAGAATGGCAGCTGTCAGTTTCTGGCGAAACAATGTGCACTGTACTGGTTAACCGCTTAAGTATAAGCCTACCCAGGTAAAGTGTGGATAGGGCAACTGACTGGATAAAAAATGACCATAAATAATGTTGACTGGGCCATTAAACACCATAACAAACAAACAAACAATCTTCGTACGATTCAAAGCCATTCGCAGCTCTACTATAATTCTTTTCTTCCAAGTGCTGTGAGAACTTGGAATTCCTTACCTGAGGAAACCAGGCTTTGCACTTCTACAGCATCACTAAAACAGCATCTAAACCAGGACGTTAACCCTCCACCTCGCTTCTACACTGAAGGGAAGCGCCTCGGTCAAATTCTTCATAGTCGATTGAGGACCAACTGCAGTTCCTTAAACCAACACTTATTCTCAAAGAACATTGTTCCAAGTGCATCGTGTACATGTGGTCTTATCGAAGATACCAAACATTTTCTTCTTCACTGTCCTCTCTATCACAACATCAGGATCGATATGTTACGGTCTGTTTCTCAGCTTTGTCAGCCCAGCCTTGATGTCCTCCTCTACGGCGATCCAAATCTTAATCATCATGAAAATACGCTAATATTTATTTCTGTTCATAACTATATTTTGAAAACTAAAAGGTTTCAAGTCAATCGATAAGTTGATATAAGAAACAAACACAAATTAATCTTAGCCGATGTATTCTGTCTAGAGTTCTAGTAAACTCTACGTGCTCAAGTATAGCATATGCAAAGATACATGTACCTTTGATAAGCATGGTCAGCAGCGCACTAGATACCAGTAGGAACTGGAAGTTAGTTGGCGATGATCCGACGTTGTGACGTCGAAATATTGTTGAAGTCCAACCTCGACCCATTTGGGAACCACTATCGCTTTGTATCAGCATAATTAATACCTTTGCCATCGACAATTGCTTTGATTTATCTCTGTTGTACCACTAACAAGTATCTAGGGATACAGATTCGTATAAGTCCTTGACTTTCTTCTGGATCCCTGTTGTATTGTGTCATTTATTACACTTTGTATTTGTATGCTTGCTATACGAATAAAATATGTTTAAACCAAACAAATCATCATTGAGTGCTTTCTGGTCAAGACAACTTCGCAGGCTTTGAGTCTTGCGCTTCTCGACAATGACAAAAATTTTACCCAGTCCGTTGGAGAATGCACTGGAGCTGTGATATTTTGCTTCTCCATTTGTGAAAGTTCGACTTAGAAACACTCGCGTAACGCAGCGAGGCGGGTTAACCACTGGTATTGCACCAGATTTCAAATGTCATTCGAAATCACCAGATAAAAAAAAAACCTTCCGCTTTGAAATTGTCTTGAAATTCCTGCAAGATTTTTTCTTTTGTGCATGAATCATGCTTGTTGTCAGTTTGACATTCAGGGTTGTCAATAGAGTAAATGAGCTGAATCAAATTAAAGTCAAGAGACGTCTTCTGCGGTTTATATTTTAGTTTTGGTCCTTTGAGGTCAGCGTAAATATTCTGAGAAATCAGAAATAAATTATTGGTTAAGACTCATATTCTAGACAGGTTTTTAATTATTTGGACCCCATTTTGATTTATATTAGTCTTTGAATCGACTGCCTATTCGAAATTCGCAAAATTACAGTATGTTTCCTCTGGCTTTCGTTGCCGGATCATTACAGGGTCACTGATGAGGCTTTATTAGCCGAAACTACGTAGTATGACCCATCTTCTTTCTTATGAATGTTTTCATTGCTCTTAAAGGAACTCATTTTTGATTTTTATTTGCCTTCACTGCAGCTGGTGTTGTGCCCTGTGGCGGCCGTAAAACGTCTCCCCGTACATCAACCATAGTGTAGTTTATATTTTACTTTTGGTCCTTTGAGGTCAGCGTAAATATTCTGAAAAATCAGAAATAAATTATTGGTTAAGACTCATATTCTAGACAGGTTTTTAATTATTTGGACCCCATTTTGATGTATATCAGTCTTTGAATCAACTGCCTATTCGAAATTCGCAAAATTGCAGTATGTTTCCTCTGGCTTTCGTTGCCGGATCATTACAGGGTCACTGATGAGGCTTTATTAGCCGAAACTACGTAGTATGACCCATCTTCTTTCTTATGAATGTTTTCATTGCTCTTAAAGGAACTCATTTTTGATTTTTATTTGCCTTCACTGCAGCTGGTGTTGTGCCGTGTGGCGGCCGTAAAACGTCTCCCCGTACATCAACCATAGTGCAGTTTATATTTTACTTTTGGTCCTTTGAGGTCAGCGTAAATATTCTGAGAAATCAGAAATAAATTATTGGTTAAGACTCATATTCTAGACAGGTTTTTAATTATTTGGACCCCATTTTGATGTATATCAGTCTTTGAATCGACTGCCTATTCGAAATTCGCAAAATTGCAGTATGTTTCCTCTGGCTTTCGTTGCCGGATCATTACAGGGTCACTGATGAGGCTTTATTAGCCGAAACTACGTAGTATGACCCATCTTCTTTCTTATGAATGTTTTCATTGCTCTTAAAGGAGCTCATTTTTTTATTTTCAGGCTCAAAAGGGGTGTCTTGCTTGTGTCAACAATGAAAAACAATATTTCCACGAGTTTGTCTTTGAGGTTGCATGTCAGACGCAAGGTGCCTTTCTGATTTAATGGGTTTCCAGGTGTAGAGCGATAACTGACTGTTAGGGGTGTCAGTTGGTTTTGTTTGTTTTGTTTGATTTGATGTTTAACGTCCCCGTCAACACTATATATGCCATTTTGGAGACGTTGGTTCCAATTTTGTGGGACATGTATCCGACATCGAGATGAAATGACATCTCAAGCCCTGTCGCCCAATGAAACCAATAGGGTTTATAAGCATGGACTCGCACCGCTTTGCCTGGAGCGGCTTAGATCCTCTAAGTGGTTTACCAGTACTCGTGTGCGGTCGGATTCAGCTCTGCGTGGACGCATCATGCAGCCCATTTATTTCTTCCAGCCCCAATGGGCGGGGACCGTAAAGGTGTCAGTTGGTGCTTTCTATTTAGCTCATGAAATTTGTTCGTTGGGGAATATTGACCTGGGAACCTTTGTTTGATTTGAGGTTTAAAGTCCCCGTCAACACTACATGGGTCATTTTGAAGACGTTCCAATTTTGTGGGATTAAACCAGACATTGAGATGAAATGACATCTCAAGCCCTGTCACCCAATGAAACCAATAGGGTTTATATGCATGGACGGTCCAACTCCCACCGCTTTGCCTGGACAGACTTTGCCCCTTTAAGCGGTTTACCAATCGGTTTCAGCTCTGTGTGGAAACATCATGCAGCCCAATCTATTTCTTCAAGCCCAATAGCCGGGGGCCGGACCTGGGAATCTGTATCGATTTTGAAGTTAATGGGTGTTTTCTTTAGACCTACATGCAAGATTATAATGAGAAAAATCAACCTAACAAGAGGACCAATATGGTCCTATATCGCTCATCTGAGCTAACATATTCACAATTTCAGGAAGTTCCAATCATTACTGAAGGACATGTGCTGATGACAAATGCAAAAACAGACATTTTCCAGCAATCAAGGGACATAACTGATAGCTAGGCCGACATGACCAGTTTTCGAAGTTATCCACACTTTTATCCTCAACCTACTTATATGTTAGTTTCCGGAAGATCCGTTCAAAACAAAAGGGCTAATGGCAAGGTACAAAACAATTAGCATTTTTAGCTAAGGAGGGGACATAACACTATGAACAATATGCAAACACTGTTAGTTTTCGAACTCGTTCAAGCTTTTGTCCCTAACTTATCAATATGATCCGTTCAAAACTTAGGGACTTATGGACTTATCGTGATGACAATGTAAAAATAGGCATATTGGGTCATAACTCTATGATAGATTGGCCCACATTTCAAATTTCGAATCCATCCAAGCTGTTATCTCAAACATACATATGTGTTACTTTCAAGAAGATGATGTTGACGCTGAAGAACTTTGATTGATGACAAGGTCAAAAGTATGCATTTTCAGCAAAGAAGGGGACATAAATCTAGAAGTAATTGTTCGACATTGCCAGTTTTCGAACGCATCTAAGCTTTCTTCCCTGACTAACTTATGTGTAAGTTTCAAGAAGATCCAATAAAAGCCGAAGGGGCTACAGTGATGACAATGTCAAAATAGGCATTTTCTGCAGTCACAAATGACACAACTCTATGATAAATAGGCCTACATCACCAGTTTTCGAACTTATTCGAGATTTTATCCCTGATTTATTTACATGTAAGTTACAGGAAGAGCCGATAAAAATTGAAGGGGCTACGGTGATAATCCCGGGGTGATGACAAGGTCAACAATAGGCATTTACCACAATCAAAGGGACGTAACTCTATGTTAAATATGTCGACCTCGCCAGTTTTCAAACTCAAAAACTGAAAGAGCTACGGTGATGACAAGGTCAAAAATAGACATTTTCTGCAATTAAAGGGACGTAACTCTACAATAAATAGGACGATCTCATCAGTTTTTAAACTCATCCAAGCTTTTATCTCTGGCTAACTTACCTGTAAATGTCAAAAAGATCCGATTAAAACTGAAGGGGCTTTGATGATGACAAAGTCAAAAATAAGCATTTTTGCCATCAGTGCGACGTAACTCTATGCTAGATAGGTCGACCTCACTAGTTTTCGAACTCGTCCAAGCTTTTATCCCCAAGCTACTCATATGTAAGTTTTTGAAAGATTCCATAAAAACTGAAGGCGCTACAGAAATGACAAGCGTTTTCCCATTGTAAGTCTATGGGACCGTGTGGTTGCCATAGCAACCAAAGTTTTCATTCAGTTTCAATAAAATGTGTATGGTACCAATGCCCCAACAGAGACATGCTACAGATGAAAAATGATTCAAGAGCTATAACTGGTCAAAGATGCTGAAGGGCAGACGACAGACGGCGGACGACCCACCATCCTATAAGCTCAACTGGAGCCTTCGACCCAAGTGAGCTAAAAGCTAAAGGGGCTACGATGATGACAAGGTAAAAAAGAGGCATTTTCTGTAATCAAGGGGACGTAACTATATGAAAGATATACCGACCTCATCAGTTTTCAAACTCATCAGAGCTTTAATCCCTGACTTATTCACATGTAAGTTTCAAGAAGATCTGGTACAAACTAAATGGGCTCCGGTGATGACAAGGTCAAAAATAGGCATTTTCAGCAATCAAGGAGACGACAGATAGGCCGTTCTTGCCAGTTTACGAACTTTTTCGAGCTTTTATCCCTGACGTATATGTAAGATTCAAGATCTGATAAAAACTGAAGGGGCTACGGTGATGACAACATAAAAATAGGCGTTTTCTATAATCAAAGGGGACGCAACTCTATGATATATAGGCTGACCTCACCAATTTTCCAAATCTTCTGAGATTTCATCTCTTACTTACTTTTATGTAAGTTTCAAGAAGATGCGATAAA
Organism: Lucinisca nassula; assembly: GCA_963580285.1. Lineage (NCBI taxonomy): Eukaryota > Metazoa > Mollusca > Bivalvia > Lucinida > Lucinidae > Lucinisca > Lucinisca nassula. The sequence continues at coordinate 33,677,186 of OY757011.1, forward strand.
AACTAAAGGGGCTATCAAGATGACAAGGTCAAAAATAGCCATCGGAAGAGATGGCAAATCCCCCGACCAAAAGCCAATATGGCCTTCATAAGTGTGTTCACCAATAGAAAGTGCACCAGAATTAAACCAGCAATATGTCACAAAAGTATTGCAGTTATGGCCATCACAAGATTATACTTCAGGAGAGATAACTAAAAAACAGGGTACTCAGAACTGTGGTTCTTGCGCATGACATGCCTGCTTTAGCTCATGCATTTCTGTACAAAGTACCGTCAATATGTCTCAAAGGGTGTTGGAGATCACAAGCTGATCATACTATTATATTGGAAGGGTAGATAACTCAAATATTTATCATAGCACCCAGAATTGTGGTTCTTAGGCATGAAGCGCCGCCACAAGCTTGTATACAATTGTGCCAAGTACCATCAATATATCATAAAGGGTATTGGAGATATGGCCATCAAAAGGTTATATTGTCAGGGGAGATAATTATAAAAACCAGGGCACCCAGAGTTGTGGTTCTTGCATGTGACACACCTGCTTAAACTCATGTACAACTGTACCAAGTACCATCAATATATCTCAAAGAGTATTGGAGATGTTGCCATCACAAGGTAGTGATTCTATATTATTGGAAGGGGAGATAACTCAAAAATCATGGCACCCAGAGTTGTGGTTCTTGAACATGACACACCGTCTCGGCCTTGTGAACAACTGTGCCAGGTATCATCAATATATCTTAAAGGGTATTGGAGTTATGGCCATCACAAGGTGGCCACTCTATTTTATTGGAAGGGGAGATAACTCAAAAATCATGGCACCAAGAGTTGTGGTTCTTGAACATGACACACCGTCTCGGCCTTGTTAACAACTGTGCCAAGTATCATCAATATATCTTAAAGGGTATTGGAGTTCTGGCCATCACAAGGTAGTCACTCTATTTTATTGGAAGGGGAGATAACTCAAAAACCATGGCAGCCAGAGTTGTGGTTCTTGTGCATGACACACCGTCTCGGCCTTGTGAACAACTGTGCCAGGTATCATCAATATATCTTAAAGGGTATTGGAGTTATGGCCATCACAAGGTGGCCACTCTATTTTATTGGAAGGGGAGATAACTCAAAAACCATGGCAGCCAGAGTTGTAGTTCTTGTGCATGACACACCGTCTCGGCCTTGTGAACAACTGTGCCAGGTATCATCAATATATCTTAAAGGGTATTGGAGTTATGGCCATCACAAGGTAGCCACTCTATTTTATTGGAAGGGGATATAACTCCAAAACCATGGCAGCCAGAGTTGTGGTTCTTGTGCATGACACACCGTCTCGGCCTTGTGAACAACTGTGCCAGGTATCACCAATATATCTTAAAGGGTATTGGAGTTATGGCCATCACAAAGTAGTCATTTTATTTTATTAAAAGGGGAGATAACTAAAAAAGTATGGCATCCAGAGTTCTGGTTCTTGCGCATGACACGCCGTCTCAGCCTTGTGAACAATTGTGCCAAGAACTATCAATGAATCTCAAAGGGTATAGGAGTTATGGCCATCACAAGGTTGCGTCTACGGACGGACGGACGGACAGACGGACGGACGGACGGACGGACGCCAGGCTGATCGCTATATCCCCCGAACCTATTCGGTCGGGGGATAAAAAGTGGCATTTTCTGCAATCAAAAGGACATAACTCTATGATAGATATGCAGACCTCGCATATTTTCGAACTCATTCGAGCCTTTATCCATGACTTACTTTTAAGTCAGTTTTAAGAAGTTCCAATAAAAACTAAAGAGGCTACGGTGATGACAAGATCAAATATAGACATTTTCTGTAATGGAGGTGACGTTTGTTTTGATTTGTTTGATTTGAGGTTTAACGTCCCCGTCAATACTGTATATGTCATTTTGGAGACGTTGCTTCCAATTTTGTGTGACTTTTACTCGACATTGAGATGAAATGATATCTCAAGCCCTGTCGCCCAATGAAACCAATAGGGTTTATAAGCATGGACTACGAAAGATATGTCGACCTCATCAGTTTCCGAACGCATCCGAGCTTTTATCCCTGCTTTACTTACATGTAAGTCTCAAGAACATCCGATAAAGTCTGAAGGAGATACGGTGATGAAAAGATAAAAAATATGCATTTTCAATCAAGGGGGCGTTACTCTACGACAGATAGGCAGACCTTGCAAGTTATCGAACTAATCCTAGCTTTATCCCCGGCCAACTTATATGTAAGTTTCAGAGAGATCCGATCAAAACTTAAGGCGCTTCGGTGATGACAAGCATTTTCCACTGTAAGTATATAGGACCTTGTGGTTGCCATAGCAACCAAAGTTTTCATTCAATTTAAAAAAAAAATGCTTCTGTCATCAATCCCCCACCAGAGGCATGCTACAGATGAGAAATGATTGAGATCAACCTACAGGCTGCAGAGATATAACTGGTCAAATGTGCGGACGGACGGCGGATGACATCCCGTTCATAGTGTTCATTTTTCACTTCATGCACAGTTTTTGATCTGCAAACACACTGAAAATGGTCCATTTTTCCACATTTTCTGCACGATTGTCCCTTTCTTGGACACTGTCCATTAGGTTTATGCATATCGTAGCCACAGTTTCTACTGTTGTTTGCCTGTCCCAATTTGGTTTCAGGTACCGGTGTCGTCCTGGTTGTGGTCCCGTTGGCGGTGTACACCCCGCAGCCCCGTTTGGTTTGTTGCCCTTCGGCGTCCCGGTTCGTATGCAGTGTCCGTTGAATTTCTTACGTACCACGTGAACCTCATTAGTTTGATTTGCAGCCATTGGTTTCATTTGTATCTGAGCATATCCGTAGTTCTGGTTTTGAATGGCTTGTGGTAATGTAAGGTTTTTCCCAACATTTATCAGTTTTTCACGAATCTTTGGCGAATTTGTCCCAAACACAATACGATCTCTGACCATTTCACCAGGGTTGCCAAAGTCGCAGTCTTAAAAACAACATTATATTGCATAGGCGTATTGAATTGTGTTTCTTTCTTTATTTCTTTTTTTTTATTTGTTCGGTCTTTCAATCGGAATGTAAACCGCATTATTGTGCATAATCGTGTAAAATTAAGTTTCCTTCTCTCATTCACTCTCTACTTGCTTTCCTTCTTTCTTTTAGTTTCAGGAAGATCCGATCAAAACTAAAGGACTTATGGTGATGACAAGGTCCAAAATAGGCATTTGCAGCGCAGAAGGTGACATATCTCTACGAGTAATATACCAACATTGTTATTTTTCGAACCCATCCAAGCTTTTGTCCCTAACTCACTTTTATGCAAGTTTCAGAGATCCGTTCAAAACTGAAGGACTTATGATGATGACAATGTCTAAAAATAGGCATTTTCTGCAAAGGGACATAACTCTGTGATAGACTGGCCCACCTTGCAAGTTTTCAAAGAAGATTCGATTAAAGCTAAAGGACCTGTGGTGATAACAGGGTCCAAAATGGGCATTTTCAGCAAAAGATGGGGCATAACACTCTATAAATTATAGGCCCCCTTTTTGGATTTATATTTATCTTTTGCAGATGGATTTGTTTCTTGCAAAATTTATGATAAACGTGACGATTTTGACTTCAAGATTGTAAATTTTCCTTTTTTGGACGGTGATGTTCCTCGTGCGACATCGTACGAGGTTTATATTTCGCAGTTAATTCGATTCGCGAGAGTGTCTAGTCATGTATCCGACTTCAATACTCGTAATAAATTATTAACTGCTAAACTTCTTAATCAGGGGTATCGGTATCATAAACTACGTAAAGCATTTTCTAAGTTTTATAGACGTCATTCTGATTTGGTTTCAAAATTCAATGTTGGACTTAAAACACTTCTGCAACATGGCCTATCGGAACCCGATTTCTATGGTGACTTAGTATATAAATTTAGAAAAATACATGCCTGTAATGACTTTAGTACCCAATTTCGTAAAATCGTTCGTCGATATATAAAGATTGCGTACAACATATATGTTATAAAACAGACTGCATGCATGGTGGTTAACCCAATCACGGTTGACAACTTTGCTTCCCTCTTTAATTGCACACTGGTGGGTCGGGCTTAAGATTATATGACGGTTCCAGCGTAAAAGCATAAATGGAATTTTATTTGGTTTTAGTATTCTTTATGTTGGTTGGCACCTGATGCTCCGTCTTTGGTCGGGCCCCTCGGAGTCTAACTGTTGGTTTTCTTTTGCTCCAGCAATTCTGTTGTTGTATGCTGTCTAGTCCTCAACCTTGTTTCATCTCTGTAGTTTTTTTTATTTGTATGTTCTAGGAGATGTTACACTGATGAGTTAGGAAGTCTACATGCGGACTAAGCAAAATTAGTGTATACCGCGACAGAGGTAAGGGCTAGGATTATGGCCATGTAAAATCGATTTAAGCCCCCAAGTGGAATTCTTTCCACTGACCGTTCCAATGCGGTTCTTCTGTGGTGGTTTATTTATGTGTTTTTTTTGTTTTTTTTTGTTGTTTTTTTTTTTTTGTTGTTTTTTTTTTTTTTTTTTTTTTTTGTTACTTACTGTGTGTATCACTTGTGTCTTTTTTTTTTATTTTGGATGGCCATTTGGTCATTTTGTGGGAAAGTAACTGTCCTTATGGCCTTCCTTTGTTTAGGTTTCCATTATGGTCTGGTCGCTTCATGTTTGTGTTTCTTTCCCTTTGGTATCTTTGATGGGTGGAGTAAGTTAATTATATCGATTCCTGACATTTGTTTTACTTCTACTTTACCAGTTTTCGAACTCATCTGAGCTTATATCCTTGACTTACTTATATATAAGTTTCAAGAAGATCCGATAAAAATCGAAGAGGCTACAGTGATTAAAATGTCAAAAATAGCATTTTCTGCAATCAAGGGCATGGAACTCTATGGCAAATATGCCGATCTCAGCAGTTTTCAAACTCATCTGAGCTTTTATCCCTGGTTTACTTGCATGTACGTTTCAAGAAGACCCAATAAAACTGAAGGGGATATGGTGATGACAATGTCAAAATAGACATCTTCCGAAATCAAAAGGACGTGACTATATGATAAATAAGCCGATCTCAGCAGTTTTCGAACTCATCCAAGCATTTAACCCTGACTTACTTATATATTAGTCAGGAAGATCCGCTAAAAATGAAGGGGCTACAGTGATGACAAGATCAAAAATAGGCATTTTGTGCAATCAAAGGGCCGTAACTCTAGGAAAATTAGCCGACCTAACCAGTTTTCGAACTCATCCGAGATTTATCCCTGACTTACTTGTTTGTATGTTTCAAGAAGATCCGATCAAAACCGAAGGGGCTCCGGTGATGGCAAGGTCAAAAATAAGCATTTTCAGCAAAGTAGGGGACATAACTTCATGAGTAATCGACCGACATCTATAGTTTTCGAACTCATTCAAACTTTCAACCATGACTTACTTATATGTAAGTTTCAGGAAGATCTGATCAAAACTGAAGTGGCTACGGTGATGAAAAGCTCAAAATAGTCATTTTCAATAATCAAGGGAACCTTACTCTATGATCAATAGGTCGACTTGGCCGGTTTTCGAACTCATACGAGTTTGTTTTCCTCACCCACCTAACATATAAGTTTCAGAAAGATCCGATCAAAACTGAATGGGCTACGGTGATGACAAGCATTTTCCCATTCTAAGCCTATGGGATCTTGTGGTTACCATAGAAACCAAGGTTTTCATTCGATCTCGATAAAACGCATATGTCATCAATCCCCCACCAGAGGCATGCTACAGATGAGAAATGATTGTGATCAGCCGTCAGGCTTCATAGATGTAACTGGTTAAATGTGTGGACGGACGACGTACGGATGACGGACGATGGATGGACGGCCATCTTATAAGTTCCCCTGGAGCCTTCGGTCCAGGTGAACCAAAAACGTCTACGCGATGAAAATGGATATGAATTATTAGTTTTCCTTTTTTGTGGGGTGGGGGTGGGGTGAGGGTTGTAATGCTCCGTAGTGAATAGAAGACTTAAGTTCTGGCTTGATATGAACTGCATTACCACCACCTAGAGACAGCCGTGAGAAAGTATTGCTCCATATTCAAAATAGTTCCAGAAGTTCCTCATATCTTAACCCTTCTCCTGCTGAGCCCGGATATGCCTTATTTTCCAAACAATGAGGATCCAGATCAGATGGCCATCTGATCAGGATCTGCATTGTTTGCCATACAGATTGTGACTTGGTTGCAATAATTTGCATCAAGTAATATGATTGGTTGATAATCGGTAGCGGGCGATGCAGATTAAAATATTCAGCAGGACAAGGGTTAAAATGAAACTGCCGATGGAACTAAATAGTATAACTTGCATGTTCCATCAAATTAATTAATTAATACACCTGTCCTCCTCTTTACTTTTAGATAATTATAAACCTTAGGTACATGTGGATCCCCAATGTACAAGATTTTTTAAATAAAAACACTGTAAATTTGTTCGCCGTATATACAGTTTGTTTTGTTTTGTTTGAGGTTTAACGGCCCCGTCAACACTGTATAGGTCATTTTGGAGACGTTGCTTCAAATTTTGTGGGACTTTTACCCGACATTGAGATGAAATGACATCTCAAGCCCTGTCGCCCAACAAAACCAAAAGGGTTTATAAGCATGGACGGTCCAACTCGCACCGCTTTACCTGGGCAGGCTTAGAACCTCTGAGCGGCTTACCAGTACTCGTGTGCGGTCGGTTTCAGCTTTGCGTGGAAGCAACATGCAGCCCAATTATTTCTTCAAGCCCCAATGGGCGGGGGCCAGCTATATATACAGTAGCCATCTTTTTATATACAGTAGCTGAGTACTTACCATGCTGACGCTGGTTCATAGCAGTGCACACGGCATTGGATCGATTAAGTTCGTCGTGGTTAATAGAAGCCTCCGTGGTGTAATGTGTTTAGGCTACTCGACTTGTAAACCAGGGGTTGTAGGATCTATCCCGGGCTTCTCTAGACTTTCGGATGAGTCTTTAAACCAAGGTCCCGTCTCCGCATGGCCTTAGCTGTTGGCAGGACGTAAAACTCAATCACTCACTCACTCACTCACTCGCCGTGCTTAAGAATACGTCATTCTTTGGGTGTTTATATCAACAAGCTAGCTTTAATACAAAACAACAACAACAAAAAAAACATCCAATGGGTTTGGTCTTGTTTTGCTGATGACATGGCAAATGGTGTACTGATCATTGAGGTTGAAGTCAATGTAAGGATTGCCAAAGCTAGCGCAATATGGCCCACTTATTGGTCGTGTTTGGGATCGAAGTGAAATCAGACTTGACAAAAATCTGAAAGTCTAAAGAGATGTGGTGATGCCAACAGTATCATGCGCATGTAAAATTTGGACGGTTTACCAACGGCATTTCAAAAGACTGAACAGCGTTTGTGGAGCGCTGTGGTGCAGTGGTAAAGCATCGGATTTGAGATCGAGAGGTAGCCGGTTCGATCCCCGCAAGCGCCAAGTATTGTTTCCTTGAGCAAGAGACTTTATCCACATTGCTCAGTACTGGTTCCTACCCAGGAAAAGAGGGCCACATGGAAGATTAGTACTAGTACTAAATGTATTACCCTCTATAAATAAGGTCGATTATTATTATCATTATTAAAGATGAAATGGCAAGACAGGAGCCTAAAAAGGGCAGAGATACACACGCTTATCAAACCTGCACAATTAAGATAGACGGGTCATGTTATCTGGATGTATCAACGTTTGCCAAAGAAAATCCTCTATGGAGAACTTCAAGTAGAAAGACACCCAATTAGCGTCCTTCAAGATCTTTAACATACCAAGTGAGTCGCAGTAACAAACTGCCTAGGACCGAGCAAAGTGGAGAGGCATAATATGAAGGGTAACTGGTAAGTAAGAAGCAAAAGGAACTAGAACTGTCAGAGGATCTGATTATTGTTTGTTTGTTTGATTTGAGATTTTACGTCCTCGTCAACACTGTATAGGTCATTTTGGAGACGTTGCTTCCAATTTTGTGGGCATTTTACCCGACATTGAGATGAAATGACAGCTCAACCAAGCCCTATCGACCAATGAAACCAATAGGGTTTATAAGTATGGACGGTGCAACTCGCACCGCTTTACCTAGGCAGGCTTAGATCCTCTAAGCAGTTTACCAGTACTCGTGTGCGGTCGGTTTCAGCTCTGCGTGGAAGCATCATGCAGCCCATTTATTTCTTCAAGCCCCAATGGGCGGGGCCGCGAGGATCTGACTATACCCCCGCTTTAACGCATTTTACTGAAACGGGGATCAAACGTGTTACTTTTTACTATTTAACCCATTTTGTACCGGAAATCCCAAAACGGGTACCCTGGCAAACAGTGCAGACCCAGATCAGACGCCGCAGCAGAACGCGGCATCTGATCAGAGCCTACACTGTTTGCAAAAAGTTAAGCCATTTTCCAAACAAATTTTGAAGAAAACACAACCTGTCACCCCTAAATTTTGAAATGGACTCGTGCTATAAGGAGGAAAATTCCATTCGGTACAAAAAGGGTATAACAGGGCTTTTCAAGCGTGTTCATTACACAGACGTGTTAAACGTGATGATACGTCATCATTAAGCTCCTAAGAAATGTTTGACAAAAATATAACAGTGGTCTATATAGCGAGAAAGAAGAATGAAAGAACCAATAAACAAACAAGAAAGCACAATGTCTTTTACACAATTTAAGTCATCATCATTGCATAGTGTATTAAGTTTGAGGCTTCTAGCTTGAATAGTTCCTGAGAAATCTTTTACGAAAACTATAACCGCTGGCCTATATGGATGGAAGAGTGAAAGAACAAATGAACAAATAAGGTTAGAAAGCCCATTGTTTCTTATACTATATAAGTCATCATGATTGCAGAGTTTACCAAGCTATATATAATAGGCTTCTAGCTTTTATAGTTGACGAAAATTTTAACATCGGCATCTACGGAGAAAAAGAAGAATGAGAGAACAAATGAAGAAAGGAGGCGAAAAAGTCCATTGTCTCTTACACGATATAAGCTGGGAAGAAAAAGGAATGGAAGGAAAGATGAGCAAATATGCCGAGAAAGCCCATTGTCTCTTACACGATATAAGTCATCATAACTGCATTGCATACCAAGTTTAACCCTTTTTGAACGAATCCGGGACGTTTCGCCCCCAAACCGTTTCCTCCCCTAGTCGTTTCGCCCCCAAGACGTTTCCTCCCTGGTCGTTTCCCCCCTAGTCGTTTCGCCCCCTTAGTCGATTCGTCCCCCTAGCCGTTTCGTCCCCCCTAGTCGTTTCGCCCACTTTTCACTGTAAGGCTAATGTTCAATGTTGAACTTTTATTAGAGGTGAGAAGAGGCAAATATTTAAGTAGCATCATCTCCCTGTCACGTCAGCCTAAGTATCTGTATCTGTTTGTTAAGGGACATCATTTATACTTGAGCAGTATGTCTCTGATGGCGCGTGAAAAAGAGAAAGTGGGAAATATTGGAAAGAATATTTCAAAGAAGGCTTTGAAATGAAATGAAAGGAAAGAAACACCTAGCTGTGGATAGACAAGAAAGAAAAGAAAGGAAAGATTCCTGCCGGCTTTTTCAAATCATCATTGGAAACCAGACCTCTCCGGCTACAGTAGCATCGCCCAACCGGGTATAGTCCTAGGGAAGAAGCTGTACTTGAATGTATCAAGCTAACCGCGTTGCCTGATCAGGGTCTGCACTATTTGCTTACAGTTGAGGAATTACTGGGTTGGACGCCGCAAATCTGATCAGAGTATACACAAATTGCTGACAGAACACTGATGAAAGGAATCGACTTGATCATTGCTTCCAGTTCTATTTATTACGTTGCATCGGCGTTGGCGCGTCGTTGCGTAGACGACATTTGCGGCAATTCTCAACCATGTATTACCTAGTGGGCACACAATGTGTATGCAACGTCATATCAACGCCAATGCAACTTGGCGTTGACGCGATGTTGTTGTTGTTGTTGTTGTTGTATATATTCTGCCGTCCGGCACACCTCCAATGGAGTATAAGTCTTCAAGGCTAAAATGGTGTCCCCATCACCACTCTATTTACAGTTTATGATACACCATTTATACATAGTTAAAAGTTCTTTCTTAAAATCTTGTAAGACGGCATGTTGCGTAGACGGCATTTGCGGCAATCTTCAACAATGTATTAGCTACTGGCCGCCTCTGTTAACGAACCAACCGACCAATTTAAATCAAAGCTGGTATAGGTGCTTAAGCGACAATTAAAGACGTTTAACTTTGCAAAGAGCGCATGTTTTCACACATTATCATTAAGGGCATGTATTGCGTGATTAATGTGTCAAATCAAATAAACAATGTGATTAACGGTATTGATCAAAACAGGTAATAATTCCTTATTAACATTTTCATTCATAGAACAGGTTCTTCTCTCTCTCTCTTTCACTCTGTCTCAAATATGAATCGTTTTTATATAAAATATAGTACAATAGTTTGTTTTTTTTTTGGGGGGGGGGGGGGGGGGGGGGCGAAACGACTAGGGGCCAAAAAAGGGGGCGAAACGACTAGGGTTTGGGGGCGAAACGACTAGGGGCCAAAAAAGGGGGCGAAACGACTAGGGGGGAAACGACCAGGGGGGAAACGTCTTGGGTGCGAAACGTCTTGTTACCTTTTGAACTAACTGGAATATTCCTCCTTATATATGGCAGGAGTCCATTTCGAAAGTTAGGGGTGTCAGGTTGTGTTGCCAAAAGGCCTATATGCATTGGACGGTCTAGTTAGAACTCACACTACTTTGTCTGGGCAGGCTTAGTTCTTTTAAACGGTTTACCAGTTCTCGTGCAATTAGTATCAGCTCTGCATGGAAGCACCATGCAGCCCAATCTATTTCTCCAAACCCCGATGGGCGGGGCCATGGAGAGTGAGTTGTATTCTGATATCAGCGTACATTCGTTGGAAGAGCAATGGCATGGAAGATAAGCTAAAATTTATAATGCGTCATAAGGATTAACAGTTTATTCTGTATTCTAACATAGAGCGCCTATATAGGCAATGGGAAATAACTGTGTTTTATTCTGCAACTTAATCCACAGCTTCAAGTACTTTCCTTTGATGTTGGCAGTACTAATAAATTTTGATAAATGTATTGTTATCATGTACTGATATCATGTACTGATATCATGTACAGTTTTGAATGGACCAATCAGCTGAGCAACAATTAAAATGGGAAGGGGCTTCTAGCTCTGCATGACAAAATTAATATTAAGGGTATTTCTTAAAATAGCCTCGCCAAGGTTATTTGAATGAGTACCCACATTTAAAATAGCTTTCACTTAATGGCAAACAGTGCTGCCCTGATCAGACTGCTCCTTCTGATCTTAAAATGGGAAGGGGCTTCTAGCTCTGCATGACAAAATTAACATTGTTGGTATTCATTCAAATAGCCTCGCCAAGGTTATTTGAATGAGTAGAAGCCCCCGTGGTCGAGTGGTTACGCTACTCGCCTAGTAAACCAGGGGTCGCAGGTTCGATCCCGGGCTTCTCCAGACTTTCGGATGAGTCTTTAAACCGAGGTCCCGTCTCCGTATGACCTTACCTGTTGGTGGGACGTAAAACTGAAACACTCATTTGAATGAGTACCCACATTTCAAATAGCTTTTACTTAATGGCAAACAGTGCATACCCTGACCAGACTGCTCCTTCTGATCTGAAAATGGGAAGGGGCTTCTAGCTCTGCATGACAAAATTAACATTGTGGGTATTCATTAAAATAGCCTCGCCGAGGTTATTTGAATGAGTACCCACATTTAAAATAGCTTTTACTTAATCAGTTCAGACCCTGATCAGACTGCTCCTTCAGGCTTCTGATTAAGTTTCTCCAATTCTCCATAAAAACAAATTGTAAGTACTCGCTAGAACCGCCTCATCTAGGCAAGTCCAACGAGTACCAACAACATGTTTTTTATGGGATGAGGCGGTTCAAATGAGTACCCACAACATACCTTTTTATGGAGAAAGAATATCCCTGAATTATCACAAAATACACTCCCATTTACTGGTGCCAAACATTTTATGAAACATTTGCATGCAGCAAAAACACACATCTGAGTTCAAAGTCCTTTCACTTGAAGGTTCAGCATTAAAATGCCCAAGTGATAAACATCAGGTTAAAAAAGCATGATCAAATAACCTGTGGTCAGTTGGATTTAGACCAATAAAATCCAATTGAATATTAATGAAGCAGAGAAGCTGACAGTGTCCTTTCAGACAGGACAATCCATTTTCCAGACGGGGTAAATCAGGTCAAATAAAAGAAATTGAAATTAACAGTAAATAAAACAAATATGCTTTAATAGGTTTTATCTATTACCTTTGAGTGGAAGTTACAATAAGCTGTGGATTAAAACAGATATATCCAATTGTTTTTGAGAAATATTGGTAAATATTGGTACTGATTGACATCTGTACAGGATAATTAGACTCGCCCTGGCGGGCTCGTCAAATTATCCTGTACAGATATCAATCAGTCAAATATTTACCAATATTTCACAAAAACAATGGATATATCTATTACAAATCACAGCTCGGAAGAGCGTGATAGGTGACGTCATTAAAAACTTCCAATTTATTACGTCACTAGTCGATTTCCTCGACGTAAGGCGGTGTAACGTCGTTTTCTCGCATCGAAAACGTTAGTAAAGTATATAAATGCGTGTGTTTCAGTCGATAATTTTAGCGGGATTTCTTCTAACAATGGCGAAAAGTTGTGAGATTTTGAAGGAAACAACAACATCATTGCCGATTTTCAGCGTGTTAGAATCGAAATAGATAGCTCTAGTCTGTGATTTTTTAGTAATAAATCACAGTTTGTCGGTCAGTTGTACGTAGAAAAATCACGCGCGCTACGCGCTCGTGATTTGATCTACTTTACAACTGACCTCCAAACTGTCATTTATCACCCAACAAACCACTGTTAGAGCTGATTTATTTCTTAATTATAAAAAAGGCAATACTTGGAAGAGAATGGTATTGTAGGCCTACTCTACCACTACCAAGGGACAAGTTCAAAGGAAATCATTTTGGTACCACAGCATCGTGGCATTGGTGTTGGTGCTGCGCAGAGACGTGACGTCGACGTATCCTGGATGCTGTTGCGTCTAAAATGTTTAAAAGGCGATAGTCATTTCTGTATTCATTTTGGTCTGAGAGCAGGGTTACACCGGCGTCGGTGCTGCGTGGAGACGTACATCGACGTCGATATATCTTGGATGCTACTGTGTCAAAAATGTTTAAAAGGAGGAGGTCATTTCTATAAAATTCGTTTTGGTTGAGAGCAGCGTGACATCGGTGTGGACGCTGCGTGGCAACGTAGCGCCGACATCGATGCATCCTGGATGCTACTGTGGCTAAAATGTTAAAAGGAGGAAGTCATTTAGAACTACGAGTTTCATATGAGAGCAACGCGCTGGTGTCTAAAAAAAGGATAATTGTTAGGAACATTTAATAAGATAACACACTCTACCTCATCCAAAACTATCCGCCCCCGCCCATAGGGGCTTGAAGAAATATATGGGCTACACGATGCTTCCACGCAGAGCTGAATCCGGCCCGCACACTAGTACTGGTAAACCGCTTAGAGGATCTAAGCCTGTTCAGGAACCGCGGTGCGAGGCGGACCGTCCATGCTAATAAACCCTATTGGTTTCATTGGGCGACAGGGCTTGAGATGTCATTTCATCTCAATGTCGGGTAAAAGTCCCACAAAATTAGAAGCAACGTCTCCACCAAACTGACCTTTACAGTGTTGACGGGGAGGTTAAACCTCAAATCAAACAAAGTAATATAGGTCAAACTAATCTACATATATTTTGAGGTCAATCATCTGGTTGCATTGAAGTAATATCCAGAACTTTAAAACTATCTTCAATGGCCCCATTCGCGGTTCGACCCAGTCACGGGAAGTGATTGTGAAATAATTTCTTTCAGTTTTCCGCTGATCCAAGAAAATGTTCAGTTTTAGGAAAGTTAATAATAATAATAATAATAATAATAATAATAATAATAATAATAATGTGAATGAAATATGATTTATAACTATGAAATCGATGACGATGATAATGATGATGATGGAAAGTTATAATGAAATAATTTCTCTGCCAGCCTCCGGCTGATCCAAGTTTATATTGTTTCATTTTTGAAAGTTGAACATAAATATGTCCTCAACGTACCGAAGGTTCAACTTTCCCACAGATGCTTATTCATGAAAATCGGTAGTAAAAATCGCTAAAATAGGGATTATGTCAGTAATCAAAGAAATGTCACGCGTATCGATTAACTAGTTTAATTAGATTAATCGATACGCGTGTCGTTAACAACCTATCAATAATTAGATTATTGTATATATGGTGAATCAATGTAATTACAAGACGAGATCACAGACCAGAGACGAAGAGGCCGTGAAGTCATCACGCCGGGACTTGAATTCAAATATCACAAGACATCATTTTAATAACTCCATAAAATTTATATCCAGTAAACCCCACTACCAGTACGAAAATACGTATATTTAAATATATTGAACATTTTTTCTTTCAAATTTTTTGATAAAAAAAAAATATTTTTCATAATACTGCCCAAAACATAGATTGTGGGAACACGTAACGAGTGCCCACAATCTATGTTTCTGAGCAGTTATAAAAAAAATAACGTAATGCCCCTGTAAATGTCCCATGATAAACTATATAAAAGTGTAGTTTAAGGGGGTCAAACTAACAAAAATAAGTACGATATTTACTTAATTTAATAAGAATCTCTCATTTGAGCGGTTCTAACGAGTACCCACAACATCTCGGAGTAGAAATAAACATATATACATCTCTCTCTCTCTCTCTCTCTCTCTCTGTTCATCCTCGTATTTCAGTCGTTCCATACAAGTGTAGGTGTAATTCTCTCTCTCTCTTTCTCTCTCTCTCTCTCTCTCTCTCTCTCTCTCTCTCTCTCTCTCTCTCTCTCTCTCTCTCTCTCATTCTTTTTCACCTTTCTCCTCTGTCCCTCACTTTCATCTCTTCTGGCTCTTCTATCTCCTCCCTTTCTCGATGAGACAACATAAAATGACTCACAATGATTGACGTGCCGTTAAACCCAAAACATTCTCTCTTCTCTCTCTCTCTCTCTCTCTCTCTCTCTCTCTCTCTCTCTCTCTCTCTCTCTCTCTCTCTGTCCGGCTATAGTATCTGTCTGTATCGTGCGTCCTTCTATCTATCTATCTATCTATCTATCTATCTATCTATCTATCTATCTATCTATCTATCTATCTATCTATCTATCTATCTATCTATCTATCTATCTATCTATCTTTCTATCTATCTATCTATCTATCTATCTATCTATCTATCTATCTATCTATCTATCTTATTTTTATTGCAGATATATATCAACCAATCTATCTGTCATGTCAGTATTCCGGTCCGTCCATGTATTTGTATAAGTATTTCTTTCTTTCTCTCTCTCTCTCTCTCTCTCTCTCTCTCTCTCTCTCTCTCTCTCTCTCTCTCTCTCGTCAAAATAGACGCTTTACTAAATTTTACATGTTCATTGCATTGATTTCTTTCTCTTTCGAATTTCTTATAAAATTAAAATCGCATTATATTGCATAGGTGGCGGTTAAAGTAAGATAGTCATCAATGTCAACAGTTATGATGACCCGAGCCGTATGCATTAAACCCGCTATACTTATTGTTATTACAGGTAAAACTTATCGTTAAAGAAAAATACATACCGGAAAAAATACACATTAATGTGCACGGTTATGGTTAACCGTTTATGTATACGCGTGCCCAAGTTTGGTTTTGGTTTTACTGCCCTTTCAAGATAACTTCACTCATGTCAAACCGATATTATTGACAACATAGAGAGGCGAGGGAACGGAACGAATTGGAGATTTTGGGATGACTGTGGCGAATGGAAAAATGCTAAAACGCCTATAACTCACTTTCTATACACAGAGAGACGGTCGACTTAAAACAATAGTGTCTCAGAAAGTAAACCAAGAAAAAAGTGTTTTGTTGGGAAAAACAAGTCAATAAAAAAGAGTATATATACCATTGGGACCGGACCTCAGCCTAATGAACACGAACTTCTGGGGAAGTCCATAAAGCTCATCTTCACTTTTCATATAAAAGAAGTCCTTTTCGCATTGTAGTATAGCCCCCCCCCCCACCTCCCCCACCACCAACACCCCAGTTCTTTAAAGCTCCTTTTCGCATTGCAGGGTAATCACTCTACTCTAAAACTACCCCAGTTACCTTTTTTTAGTTTATACCAATTTATTTTAGTTCGGTGGAAGCTTCAAGCTTATTTAATCGCTCTCGAACACTCATTCCGGATGTTTTCACGCGCGCGAGAGAGAGACAATGACTATTACACCACTGCTACCCATTTACACCTGGTGGAGTGAGGCAGTGTCGTTACGTGTCTTGCCCACGGACACACCTCGATACCGGGTGCCAGATTCGAACGCACAACCTCTCGATCATGAATTCAACGCGTTAACCACTCGCTATCGAGGCTGACCTTTTACAGTTCTTGGTTCCTGACGTCCTAATATAGCTGCGGCATAAAACATCGATCATGACCAGCAATGCCAGATTAAATTTCGACTTTCTATAAGTCTAGTACATTATCAAGTCTAGTGGGTTCAGTTACCATTTGGGTGAAACTAAAATCACTGATCAGGGTCATGAAGTCTATATATATATATCTCTCTACATAATCCTGAACCCTCTTCCGAGTGTTATTTTGGTTGCGCCTGGTGTGTTGGTAAGAGAAAGTGCAGAAGAAAGCTGAGCATGGGTGTAAGATTATGGGTGTTAGTAAGGAGAGTTAAAGCAGGCTAAAACAGTATAATCTTAAGGGAGCCTGTGGTTGATCGAACTGATTTGATTTGAAAGAGTCAAGATCAGAAAACAGGACGAGATCAGCTGGTGGACTGTTCCAAAGAACAACCGACATAGGGAAAAATGAGTATACGAGACAGAGGTGTTTATATGCCTGTAAACCAGAGGGTGGTGACGCGTGTTTGTCGTTAGGCGTTGGAACTGTGGCAGAACTGGTATAGCGACTAAACCGTAAACGATTTTATAAAACATTGTAAGGCGCGTATCGTAGCGTGTGAGCTCAAGTGACCGACATCCAAGCTCACCCATCATGTAACACTACTGTAGGGGGAGAAATCATTTGTGACCCAACGGGCTGCCCTACGCTGCAATATTTCAATCTTGTTGATGTTTTCTTTTGTATATGGGCTCCAAACAGCCGAGGCATATTCTACCTGTGGCCTAACCAAAGTATGTATGCCAGCGTTTTTATTTCCTGACTTTTTGTTTTAACATTTCTTTTGACAAAGCCGAGAGTCTTGTTTGGACTGGCTGTAATATTTGATATGTGTGAATTCCAGCTAAGGTCTTTGCTGATGGTTATCCCGAGGTACTTGACTGAGTCTACACTATCTAATTCCCGACCATGCATGAAGTTTTGGGACTTAATTGGCATTTTTGATCTAGAGACATGGAGTGCCTGACACTTGCTGGGATTAAACTCCATTTCGGCATATAGACTAGGGAAAACGCATTCTTGTTTTATAGCGGGTGCTTTTTTTCTCTTTGTCCTATTACTGCTACTCGCTCACATGTGAGCATTACGAGCAGGATTTCCTGGGTGGTAACCAGTACTCTTTTAAGCAATGTGGATGAAGTGCCTTGCTCAAGGACACAATACTTTGGTCAGCGCAAGCATCGAACCCGCAACATCTCGATCACAAATCCTATCCGACTAGTACATGGTCGAGAACTTTGGATAATTAAAGTCCCCATACTACGCCTAAAGCGGCATGTTACAAAAATGTCCGTGTGATGAATACCCTGTAAACTCCAATATAAAGAGAAAAGTTGAGTTACATTCTATTGTTTTCATTAAAAATAGATTGTGGTACCCGCTCCATAGAGGAGGTTTAATGTCCCCGTCAACACTGTTTAGGTCATTTTGGAGACGTTGCTTCCAATTTTGTGGAACTTTTACCCGACATTGAGATGAAATGACATCTCAAGCCCTGCCGCCCAATGAAACCAATAGGGTTTATAAGCATGGACGGACCTACTCGCACTGCTTTGCCTGGGAAGGCTTAGATCCCCTAAGCGGTTTACCAGTACTAGTGTGCGGTCGGTTTCAGCTCTGCGTGGAAGCATCACGCAGCCCATCTATTTCTTCAAGCCCCGATGGGCGGGGGCCGACCCCTAGAGGAGGTTCTAGCTGACAGAATAGATATTAAAAACGTCATCTACTCGTATGAGGTAATAATGAAAATAATGTTAATTGAAGCGGATATAAAAGTAGATATCATCTGTTTCAATAATTTGCTTTAAGCCATAAATTTATGTTTTCTTTAGCTAAGCGGGTGAATTACTGTCAACGTGTGAAAGCGAAGTGAGACCAATCACGACACAACACGCGAAAATCCGCGTTCCTGTCATTAGGACTGCGCTTGCGCGGAAGGAAATGTCCCTTGCCACGTTGAAACGTCAGCAGTCAACGACAACAGAGTCTAGCAGAAAGATGAAGGCTATAGCACTGTTTCTCCTTGTTGCAGGAACGTTTTGTTCAGCAGAATACAAATACGATGAAGACGTTATGGTACTGGGTGACAAAGATCTTGAAACCGCCATTGAGGAAAACGAATTTATCTTGGTTGAGTTCTGTAAGTAAAGTGTAAAATGTAGCGGGTGGGGTAATTTCGCCGGTGTTTCGGACAAGAAGTTTATGGATAAGTAACTATTCAGAGGCGAATACAAGGCTTATTTTTAACAGCCATACCGTATTTCTAACGATACTGACAAAGTTACCTCCTTTGCTGTCCTGATTTCTTTAAGATTTTTACCATATGTTATCTTGTAGCAATAAGATATGTCTACCTAATATTCAGTGTCTTCCTTTCTACTTACACTGCGATCGGTCACATCTGACCATTACTTGCAGGTGTACATTATATACACACCAGGTTTGCAGGATGAAAGCCTATACAGTAATCGTGTAATTATGGTAGCACAGGGCACGAACGTCCCGATCTGAAGGAAGGTGCACTTTTTGTGATATTCATCAAAGGCACCATCATTAAATAAAACCAATCGTGATTGAAGTTGTACATCTCTGGCAGTTTATGACACACACATTAAAACAATTGTGAAGTCGCACATTTGTCAATAACACATTTATGCAATTTTACCTGCTAGCTCTAATCTGGTCTTCATGGTATGCGACAATGGCTAGAGTCAAAATCAGAAATGATCACCAGGCAAAAGTTAACAAAGATCAGTCAAGTTTGTGCGAGACATGCAACATGAAAGAGAATGTGGATCATTTTCTTTTTCACTGTCAGAGATTTAAATCAGAAAGGGATACTTTAGAGTATAATGTAGAAGAGATTCTGGCCAGGGAGGAGGTGAAATTGGTAACAGACATTAACTTGAAAGTGTTGACAGGCATGATTGAAGACATTAGTAAGCAAGGAAGGAAGGAACTGACAGATGCACTGATGGAATACATCAGGAGCACTAAAAGATTTTGAAGGTCATTGTATTATGAGCATCATGTGTTTTTCACATAGGGAAATGCACAAGTGACTTACTTAAGTACCATGAGTTTATAGGCAGCGAAAAAATGCCTTATAGATATACAACAACAACAAGAAAGAGTTATTATGCAACCGTGTTATTAGGGCCCCGCACTGAAAGTGTGGGTGCCCTATAGTAATCACTCTGTCTGTCCGTCCACAAATTTCTGATAGCGCTGCCGGGGCCCTAGTCAGTTTCACTGACAGCTCTAGTTTTCATTCAAATGAGTATAGATCTGATCATCATACTTTTATGTGATCCATCTTAACATCTAAAACACAGCTGTAATGAGTAATGTTATAATAAGATTATCAGACTAATAAATGTGTAGTTGCAATATTTCTTCAGACATGTTAAGTCTCCCGAAAATCGTGGGAGACTCCCGAAAAAATAGCTTTTCTCACGCCTCACGAAATTCAGGATAAAACTCCAGGAAAAATGAAAATACCGGTTTGGTGCAAATTTTTGAAAAGCTGCGCTTCTATTTTCGTGTGTGGAATCAAGCGAAAAATTCCAAGTTGATCCGTGAGTAAAACTGATAATAATTGATGCACTGTCCAGTATTCACGGTTCAACACCTGCAGATGGGCATTAACAAATGAAAACAGTCGTTTCTGGAAGTGTTTGCAAAAATGAAAGTAAATCATACCGGTTAATTTCCTTCACCATCCAACCAAGTTCACCGAATCGTGTTAAAAAGGCCGACCGTATTTGTCACGGATCAGTCTATATATTACTATTAGACTGTAAACAATTACGGTACTTTTTCAAGTTGAAGTTAATTGCCTATATGTCATAACACCTTGTCCAATTAGCAATTAAAGATACTGATAGTTATATAGACTTGAAACACATGATGAATACTCAAAAGATCAAAATTGTCAGCTTACCGAGATAAGAGAAAAAAGAATGCAGATTAGTTTATAATTTAATGACGAGGATCCCTCCATCCACAACTTTCACACCCGCTCAACAGGCAAGTTCATGACAAACATCAAAGATTTCCGCCACCAAAATCGCCATGAAATCCACCGTCCACTAACCGCTGGTACCCTTTTTCTGCATGCGAGCGGTAAAGGACGTCATCCGACGCCATCAACCCCTCACATGTTTAATGCCATTGTTTTATTTTAACGGGGCGTTTTTTTTTTTTCATAAAAATGTTTGCAACCGGTGAAAAAAATGTGTTCTTGATAGCTAAACGTTTGAGGATACAGCTGTATAGAAAACAGCGCCTTGCACAAACCTCGACTTACCCCGGAAGCTTCGTGTCAACCACCAACAACAGCATACAGATGTGTTTACACACATTAAAGCGTTCGACTTTTCCCGTCAAACATCTGCTATTTTGAAGCCAAAACATAACCATGCACGAGACAGAATATTCCGTTTTAATTATGCATCCATCTACCTTTAGGCTCTGAATGGAGTCAGAGTCCATTTTAGACTTAAGGAGTGTAAGATCATGTTATCTTTAAGGCTGGTAGGATTAATGGGATAATTGATTATTCAATCGATAAATTTCACAAAAGTGTTAACCATTACTGATTTGCTTGCAATTGATTATTTGATAAGTACAATTTACTACCCAAAGTTGTGCCTAAAATATATGTATGAGTGACAAACTGTGCAGACCCTGATGAGATGCTGCATTCAGGCCAGTCTGTTCAAATACATA
Source organism: Lucinisca nassula (assembly GCA_963580285.1). Classification (NCBI taxonomy): domain Eukaryota; kingdom Metazoa; phylum Mollusca; class Bivalvia; order Lucinida; family Lucinidae; genus Lucinisca; species Lucinisca nassula. Next base: position 33,698,508 of record OY757011.1, read on the forward strand.
TGGCAAGTACACCATATGGTAGGAGTCATGCTCAGACAGAAAACCAGACAGGTAAAATTATGACCAAATCTTCAGTGATTACTAATCGATTATTGATCACAGTAGCTGGACTGATAATCTATTATCTTTTCAGCTCGTTTTAGCCAGCCATAGTTATCTTTATATTGGAAGTTAGCTGAACTATTTGCGGACAGTGTAGATCCTGATTTAACCCTTGTTGATCTGGACCTGCGTTGTAAAAATGTTTACATGATAAATGCCATAAAGTGCACCATCCTTTAGATTGGGATATTAACTGGAGGTCCCCTGTCCTGTGCAGGGGGAACCATACCCTGTAGAGGTCAAGATCCCTTCCGATATTGCATAATTTCTATGGTTTTACTGACAGCTCTTCTGTTATGCCTCTGCTGGAAATCACTTCATCTTTCTTGTGGATAGCTTTGCTTGTGTGCATTTCTAATGCCAGTTTTCATTTATAATACACCTGTGTATGTATATCGGCTTTTCTTTGATCCCTTTTATACACGAGTGGTATTGGACAGTACAGCTGTTATTGTGGCAAAGAAAGAAAGGAAAAAAAAACTGCTTTTTATCCCTTATCTTGTTGTTCACGACAACCCCTATCTTTGCAAACAGTGAAGAAGCCATCTGATCTGGATCTACACTGTTTGGCATTCAGTTTATGAATTTGTAGCAATAAATTACATCAAGTAATGTGATTGGTTGATGGACAGAAATTGGTTTGGCTTAAATGAATATTCAGCAAGAGAAGGGTTATTATTTCAAACACAGTAAGCCCTCATAGTCCGGGCCAAATCGTCCACTGGATCAATTGTGAGTAATCACTGAAGATTTGATCATAATTTTACCTTTCTGGTGTTTTCTGTTACCACACGTATAAGGACAGACAAAACTTTGTATATATCAGGCCTCATATTTTTCAGGCATATGCAGGATTTCAGGCTTTTAGGGCTTGATTGTTTCTTGATTTCAGGCTTTTTAGATCCTATATTCTGTTTAAAATGACTATTGAACACTTATCCTCTGAATAAAATTATTTATTACACCCATTTCTGCCTATTCACCAATCAGATTATTTGGTATAATGTATTCAAGTCACAAACTGCATTACAGTGTAGATCCTGATCAGATGGCTTCTTCAGAAGCCATCTGATCTGGATCTACACTGTTTGCAAAGGTAATGTATAGCAGGATGAGGGTTAAGGCTGCAAAATCAGGTTTTTCAGGCTTTGAAAAGCTTGGTCAGTATGAGGCCTGATATATAGAGTATTGTATTATAGAATATATACAGTGTTGTGCCTAGGCTCAATTGCTTGGGGGACACCAATGGCCCTTATAACATTTTCCAAAGGGTCATTTTATATTTTAAAGGGGCTTCAGTAAATAAAATATAAGCAACGTTGTTGATTTCTGAGGGTCATCCGGGCCCCATGTTTAATGTTGAAAGGGCCATCAATGACTTTAGGTAGGCAAATGGCCCCATGGCCCCCTCTCGGCGCAACACTGTATATAGAATATTATGTTTAAAGTTTAAAGTTTATTAAGAAAACAGGAAAGCCCTGATGGACATACTAACGTGAAAGAATGAAACTAGATTATGCGAGTCATCTGCCAAGCGGTGGACAAATCATGTTATTTTTTTACCTTGAAAAATATTTAAAACATCAAATTGTTGTCTGCTCCAGAATTGTGTACTGTAGCAGATGAAGGGTTAATTTTACTCAAGAAGTCTATCTGACAAACATCGTTGAGATTAAAATTTTTCATTCATTAGTAATTTGGTTAATGTATTGTTTGAAGGCAGTCAGGCAACACATGTTCCTTTTAACAAAGCCACCAGCTGTGGCTCAGCTAATTGACAGCAGTAATATACATGTTGTAAATTGCATTTTACCTACACGTATCTCTTGACAGCTGTCATGTTGTGCTTTGACAAGTGAAATGTACCTGGATGAATGCATGCTAGCAAAGACTTACATTTAATCCCCTCAAACTGGCCAACTTGACTCAGCCTAAATAGTATTGGCTTGGCTGTTTAACTCAAAACAAATTGTAAAAAAAGAACAAACTTGTCATAGCCACAGGCTCATATCGAATTGTATGAGCGAATAGCTATTACGGTAGCATAGGTAGAACCCGCCCTCAACCCCAACCCATTCATTCATTAAGGGTGTACTTGATTCAGCTGTTCTTACTGTTCCTGAATGTTGCACTGTCACGTGACGGTTCTGTTTTTAAATCAGGTGCAATGCAATGTTCCCATGAAGTACGAGGGTCCTGTTTTGAATCAAGCACAGAAGATACACAACTTCCCTACATACAGCGCTTAGTCTTATTTCAGATGCATTTGTTTATTTTATTAGCTACCTGACTGAAATCATTCAGTTTCAAAAGATGAGCCATTTGAATAATTAATGTATCCAAAAATCAAACAAAACATGGAACATTGCACTGAACATTGCAACATTTATTTACTCTTGTCGATTCTGGCGGGAAGCTACCAGGGCTTTATCCAGGTATTTTGGGAAAATAACACCGACAAAATACCAAAATTGGGAGTACAATTTCATCAGAGTAATGCCAGGATGTTAAATTTGCTCATGATAGTCTTATGAATTTGATAGTGAAGCAGTGCAACACAGCTGTAGCTTCAGTGTGGTGAATTTTCACCTTGACTATCCAGTGTTAACCTCTGACGTTAAGTATTGTTTTCTCTGTTCCTTTTGTGGCTTTTATTTTTTTCATTTTTTGGGGGAAAAATATGTTGGAATTGGGAAAAAAATAGGCTATTTTGGCATTGGGAATGGGGCCGAATTTCGGCCCTGCTGAACAGGCAGAAAATGTCCTGGCTACAAATGCAAAATGCTTTGAATTTGGAAACGAGGCTGGTGCACTGCTCCATCATCCGGGCACTTCACACCTAGTCAAGAGTAGAGCAAAACAGTGTAGCACCAGAACTCTGTACTGTACCAAGATACGGCTACTTGATTGAATAGAACACTGACCAGTGCAAATGGAACAGTGAATCAAGTACGCCCAAACATTTACAGAAGACTTCTTAATTTATTGCTGGTTTATTCTTGGTTCCTCTTAACTCTTTTTGTTCCGGAAACCCCAAAACGGGTAAGTGGCAAACTGTGCTGGCCCAGATCAGACACCACAGAACGCGGAGCCTAATTTTGGCCACCACTGACTGCTAAAAGTTCAGTCATTTTCCAAATATTTTTTTATTGAATAAAACACAACCTGATATCCCTAAATTTTGAAATGAACTCCTGCTATATATAAGGAGAAAGATTCCATTGGGTGCAAAATGGGTTACGGTAACTCTTATCCTGCTATTCACGACAACCCCTTTCTTTGGAAACAGTGTAGATCCAGATCAGATGGCTTCTGATCAGGATCTACACTGTTTGACATTCAATTTATGAATTTGTAGGAACAAATTACAACAAGTAATCTGATTGGTTCAAAGTCAGAAATGGGTGTGGCTTAACTGAATATTCAGTAAGAGAAGGGTTAAGGGGAATGACTGCAGCTAGTTGTTGGCATAATATTCATAATGTTCATCGGCTAGATGAGCACATTGTTACATAGCTCCAGATTTAACTCTGCTCTTCATGAATATTCATTTAAGTCACACCCATTTCTGACTTTGAGATTACTTGATGTAATTTATTCCTACAAATCCATAAACTGAATGTCAAACAGTGTAGATCCTGATCAGATGGCTTCTTCAGAAGCCATCTGATCTGGATCTACACTGTTTGCAAAGATAGGGGTTGTCGTGAACAGCAAGATAAGGGTTAAAGATGCTTTTTCATCCGAAAAGTACTGATATTTTTCTTATATCTACACAAAACATCTGTGGCTATGTCAGGGATTTTCCTAGTGCAAATTTGGGGGCCGACTACTATTTTTCCCAATTTAGAGATAGATATTCCCAAATTTTATAACAAATTTCCTAATTTCTGGTGTTGTGCTACATTTTGATAAAAATTTCATGAAAATTGAACCAAAATTGCAGCTGATTTTAAAGTCCCATCTATAAATATTAGAGCTGTTTTTTTTTCAAACCCAGAGGCCCCTGAACCCTGATTCTGAAGGGTACGAAGATCCCTGTATGTTGTTAGTTCTGATAATATATCAATAACTGCTTTTACAGAGCAAATTCATACCTTGTCTGCAATATTAGAATACAAATTTAATCTTTAAAACGAGTATCTGTCTTTGGAATTTGACCAGAAGTAGCAAAAAGAATATTTGGGTAGGACCCATTTCGCTAATAGGATGTTTAAGCATGGGCAGTCCAACTCGCACCACTTTGCCTGGGCAGGCTCCGATCCTCTAAGCTGATAGAATTATATTCCCTATTTTGAATAACGGTTATTACCTAATCATAAATTGGAAGAAACTACCATATTTTCCCCAAATATTTAGACAACTTGACTACATCGTATGACACGTTGTTGTGTCTAAAAATAGCTAGATTAGTGGCAAACAGTGTAGACCCTGATGAAATGCCACATTCTGTGGTGTCTTATCTTGCTAAGACATAGTGTATGCCTGAATTCACACTTTCAATACAGTGCTTCAGTAACTCTAGGGTGTAAAACACAACTGGTGACATTTTCATTTTTCCCCCTTTTATCAGGGAACATGGGGCTTGAGATTTCATGTTAAATGTCTGGTCACATGAAATGTCAAGGCTTCGATATTTTCCTCTCGGCCTGGGGTACATTGTAAATGTATAAATTTAAAAATCCTTGAAACAAGAAGCAAAATTTTAGCAGCCCGCTCGTATTTTTTTAAAATTTTGAATTTCATTGAATTTTCTGCTGCTTTAACCCTTTTTGTACCAAATGGAATTCCTCCTCATAAATAGCAGGAGTTAATTTCAAAATTTGTGTGTTTTTTTTTTTTTCCAAAAACTATTCTGAAAATGGCTGAACTTTTTGCAAACAGTGGTGGCCCTGATCAGACACCGCATTCTGCGGCGTCTGATCTGAGCCTGCACTGTTGCATGATGCTTCCATGCAGAGCTGAAACCGACCCACACATGAGTACTAGTAAACAGCTTAGAGGATCTAGCGGTGCGAGTCGGCCCGTCCATGCTTATAAAACCTATTGGTTTCATTGGGCAACTGGGCTTGATGTCATTGCATCTCAATGTCGGGTAAAAGTCCCACAAAATTGGAAGCAACGTTTCCAAAATGATCTTTACAGTGTTGACGGGGACGTTAAACATCAAATCAAACAAACAAATGAAACTGTTTGCCATAGTACCCGCTTTGTGGGGTTTGTGGTACTAAATGGGTTAAGCATGTGCCATATTTGATAGGCAGGCTGTCTACAATACATGTACATGAAGTAAGGCTTTCTTTGAAAAAGAATGAATTGTCAAATCAATATGTGTTTGGGGCAGCTGCTACATAGATTCCTAGAGCAGTTGAAAATCTTTTTTTGTCGCGCCTGCTATTAGCATGGCGCGATATAGGCGCCCGGTTTTCCGTCCGTTCGTCAAGGCGTCAACATTTGGGACCACCCTAGCGTTCACCCTAATGGTCAAGTTTATTTCTCAAGAACTATAAGAGCTTCATTAATGATACTTGGTACAAACTTGTATCTGTGGATGGCAACTTAAATGCAAGCATCCATATTTGACCTTGACCTACTTTTCATGGTTCACTAACTTTGTAAAATATTGCGACCACCCCAGCGTTCACCCTAATGGTCAAGTTTATTTCTCAAGAACTATAAGAGCTTTATAAATGATACTTGGTACAAACTTGTATCTGGGGATGGTAACTTAAATGCAAGCATCCATATTTGACCTTGACCTATATTTCATGGTTCACTGACTTTGTAAAATATTGCGACCACCCTAGCGTTCACCCTAATGGTCAAGTTTATTTCTCAAGAACTATAAGAGCTTCATTAATGATATTTGGTGCAAACTTGAATCTGGGGATGGCAACTTAAATGCAAGCATCCATATTTGACCTTGACCTAAATTTCATGATTCACTGACTTTGTAAAATATTGCGACCACCCTAGCGTTCCCCCTAATGGTTAAGTTCATTTCTCAAGAATTATTAGAGCTTCATTAATGATACTTAGTACAAGCTTGCATTTGAGAATGGAATCTTTTGTGCAAGCATCTATGGTTGACCTTGACCTACATGTCATGCTTCGATGACTTTGCGCCCCCACAGGCGCGACATAGCCTTCGGCGGAATTCTTTTTTTTTTTTTCAATATTTTGCATAGTTAATAAGACTTCCTATTAATGAGACGATTCACATGTAATGTCAAGCCTTTTCACTGACAAACAAAAAAAATACACTTTGAAAATGTCTGCCAGTCATGATTAGAAGTCACGCATAGCCCCAGATAAGAGGGTACCGTATTGTGCTTAAAGATTGGGACACCCAAAGTTTTGGGACACGGTTGAAAATCTTGAAAATAATTATTTTTGACAGTCCAAAGATTTGGGACATACTAAAAAACACAAGAAAATTAAGTAATTTTTCTTTCCAAAGAATTGGGACAGGTTTATTTTTACGAAAACGTATATCTGCATAATTTTGTCTTACATGTATTTCTGCAAGAAGATACTTATTAGAAACGCCTTGCTGAGGTGCTTCTAAAGAGTAGCTACAACATGTGTTTTCGACTTTTCGTACAGAAATAAGAAAAATATCCATACTTTTTGGATGAAAAAAATGCCTTACCTGGAGAGTTGGCAGTGGAAGGATTAAGAATAGGTTGTCTACTGCTAATTTATCCTGTACCATTACCAAATTTTTATTGGCTAATATAATAAAATGTCTTCAGGGATTTTTAGCGTTTAAAGGTTTTGTAGTTGTATTTATTCATATAATTTTTCTGGTTTCAGATGCACCATGGTGTGGACACTGCAAAGCCTTAGCACCCGAATACAAGAAAGCGGCAAAATCATTGAAAGATGACGGCTCTGCAATCAAATTGGCAATGGTTGATGCCACAGTTGAGACCAACAGTGCCTCAAAATTTAACGTACAGGGCTATCCTACATTAAAGTTCTTCAAAAATGGGGCCCCTGTTGATTATAATGGTAAGCGATTGTTTCTCATTTACATAGTTGGGTATACATGTACTTGTCTGCCTTTGAAGTTCTAGCCCCCAAGGTTAAAAATTTCATTCATGTTCAGCTCACTTGTGCATGCAACTTGTCCTGCTCACAAATTTTAAAATGCCAACAATTGTTGGCATTTTAAAATTAGTGAGCAGGACAAATAACATTTTCTTCTGAACTGAAGAGAAGCCCAAAGCTGAAAAACATGTCAGTTCATTTGCCATGTTACATTATCATGTCTGTCCACCCCCGCCCAGCGGGGCTTGAAGAAATAAATGGGCTGCATGACGCAGAGCTGAAACCATCCACACACTAGTACTGGTAAACCGTTTGAGGACCTGAGCCTGTCCAGGAACCGCGGTGCGAGGCGGACCGTCCATGCTTGTAAACCCTATTGGTTTCATTGGGCGGCAGAGATTGAGATGTCATTTCATCTCAATGTCGGGTAAAAGTCCCACAAAATGTGAAGTAACGTCTCCAAAATAACCGAAATTGTGTTGATGGGGGCGTTAAACGTCAAATCAAACAAAAAAACTAAACATTGTCTGTACAAAAATGTATGGATTATACAGAAAACAGAGGGCTGGAAATTTCCAAATTTCACATGTCCTGCTTGACTGAGGGCATGCAGATTTGTGGAAATCATAGGGAAGTGGCAAGATTTTTACTTGTGCTCCAAAACTTTTACTCTTGGACAAATGGAATTTTCCAGTCCTGAAAATGGCCATTTTCATTAATTAACTCTATAGTTTTGTGATCCTTGGATTCCTCCCTTTAACCCATTTAGTACCAGAAACCCCAATCCGGCCTCAGTAGCGCAGTTGGATGCGCGTCTGATTGGTGATCAGGAGGAGGCGGGTTCGATGCCTGCCGCGGTCGGCAACATTCTTTCGTGGAGATTAATCATGAAATCTTTGCTACGGTCATTCTCTCCCTTCTGCTGATTCAAGAAGGGAAGTTGTCAGTTTCTGGCGAAAGAATGTGCACTGTACTGGTTAACCACTTACGTATAAGCATGCCCAGGAAAAGTGTGGATAGGTAAACTGACTGGCTCAAAAATGACATAAAAAGTGTTGACTGGGCCGCTAAACTCCAATACAAACAAACAAAATACCCAAAACGGGTACCCTGGCAAACCCTGCAGGCCCAGATCAGAACGCGGCGTCTGATCAGGGCCTCAACTGTTTGCTAAAAATTCATTTTCCAAATAAATAATTAAATTTTGATAAAAACACAACCTGACACCCCTAAATTTTAAAATGAACTCCTGCTATAATATAAGGTGGAAGGTTCCATTTGGTACAAAAAGGGTTAATCGGTGTTATGTAGAAACTATGACGATGTTATAGAGAGGGTTTAATAAGCAGTATCATAGAAATGATTATAATCCTGAATTATAACGTGGGTATTCTGTGATAACTGACTTTTCTCGATAAAAACATACGTTGTTAGTATTCACTGAACCGCCTCGCTGAAGAATTGACCAAAAAAATATCCTTTGTCACAAAATACCCACCTTGTCAGTTACTGTGAATTATAAGTGATTACTGGCCCCCGCCCATCGGGGCTTGAAGAAATAAATGGGCTGCAAGATGCTTCCACGCAGAGCTGAAACCGACCCGCACACGAGTACTGGTAAACCGCTTAGAGGATCTAAGCTTGCCCAGGCAAAGCAGTGTGAGTCGGCCCGTCCATGCTTATAAACCCTATTGATTTCATTGGGCTGCAGGGCTTGAGATGTCATTTCATGTCATTGTCGGGTGAAAGTCCCACAAAATAGGAAGCAACATCTCCAAAATGACCTTTACAGTGTTTACGGGGATGTTAAACCTCAAATCAAACAAACAAACCAAACAAATAAGTCCTGATTATGATCATTTATATATCATTAAAGGCTTATTTTTGTCAATTCTCCATAAACACCTATGCTGTGGGTATTCATTTGAACCGCCTTGATTTATGTTGAGAAATAAGGAAAATCATCCTGTTTTCAACATTTACCCACCTTATATGTAAGGCTGGCATTAATCAGATAATTGATTAATCAATCGATAAATTACATGTATACTAAATGATTATCTTTACTGATTTGCTAATAATCGATTATTTGATAAGTATAATTTTCTACCCAAAGTTGTGTCTTAAATAGCAGGATGAGTGGCAAACAGTGCAGAACCTGATGAGATGCCGCATTCTGCGGCGTCTCATCAGGATCTACACTGTTTGCTAAACCCTGTTAGTCGAAATACATATGATATTGTATAACATATGGTAAGGGTGAAAGCCAGAAAGGTAAAATTATGATAAAATCTTCAGCGATTACTAATCAATCATCGATCACAATGACACACACGATTAGTCAGCCCCACTTATACGTTGCTATGCTCATTACTTTTACAGCTGGCCGAACAAGCGCTGAAATTGTGAACTGGCTGAAGAAAAAGACTGGCCCATCTGCTGTTAAACTTGATGACGTTAAGGCTGCAAATGCAATGATAGACAAAGATAATGTTGTCATCATTGGCTACTTCAAGGTGGGTTCTGATTAGGCAAAATGAGAGAGTTTCGAATGACTAGACTCTGACCTTAAACCCTTAAGATGCTGAAAAAAAACTGCATCTGAAAATGTCTGCTTATGTTGTATGCTGAATTTTTTTACGAATATTGTAAAATGTATTTTTGAATACAGGCAAACAGTGTGGGCCCAAATCAGACCTCTCCTGGAGGAGCCATCTGATTTGGGTCCACACTGTTTGCAAAAATGACTTTTAAAGTAACCAGCAGAGCAGACGACACATGCCGTGATTGGTATTTTATGGGTTGATACAGTACATCTTTATAACAATTTTTGGGACCTGAAGCAGAATCGGTGTTAAACAGCTATGTTATATCCAAACAAAAATGAGACAATTAGAGACAAGTGGGTTGCCCTCTTACCCTAGGTAAGAGCACTGACTCAGTCATTATGTCTCTAATTCTGTGGGTTGAGTCTCGCTCCGGTCACATGAGACGCCAAGTTCTGCAAAAGTAAGTCAGGTGGCTTTTCTCCTGTACTCTGGTGGCTTTTCTCCTGTATGCTTGTTTTTACCCACCTTTGATTATCTATCAGCTTGAAAAAAGTGAAAGGGCTGTCACCCACACCCAAAAGAAACCAAATAAATATGCATAAATTACATAGAAAGACTTAATTGCGGATATTTTAAGCTTTTAAACATAATTTTTCTCATTGATGCAAGTTTGAGCCTCACTTGGCTCATGTGAAACGGGCAACATAAGGACCAAAAGGTCAGGTGCTTTTTCTCTGGGTACTCTGGTTTTCAACCACCTTTGATTACTGATGAGCTCAACATAGGTGAAATAATCTAGAAAGGGCAGTAAAACTAAACATCCATTACATTTATACAGTCAGCCCTCATTGTAAAGTCATTCGAAACTCATAAAAGGCAATTTCAGTAGAACGGTTTCTTAGCTCTGGGTGAGACTGATAGATGGAGATAGGGTAGTATATCATAATGTAAAACAGACAAGAAAAAGAAGAAATGTTGTAGATATTTGTAAGAAATGTCTTAATACTAACAGTATTCACAACATTTTTGGAGTAATAATGGTAGAAAGCCTTTTATCATATGACATCGCGTCTGAGAATATAATAACGCCATGTAATAAATTTGATAATCCACTAGTGGATTAAATATGCAAATTAGTTAGATACGCCCCATAACATTACGTACTTAACGACCCCGCATTTACTAATGGCGGAATATTGACATTTTTGTATAAAAATCGTGAATTAAATGCGTTTTTAATGTCATATGATAAATAGAATCTTGCATTCATGCGCATGTATTGTTGAATTTATTAAACTTGTTGAGGAAAATGGATAAAATGCTCGGCAAAGCCTCGCATTTTATCCCTTTTCCTGAACTTGTTTAATAAATTCAATAATACATGAACACTCATGTAAGAGCCTCTATTTATTTATTGTGATCAGTCTGTCTGTCATGTGGCATCAATAATTGACTTTAAATGCCAACTCATTATAAACACTTGGGCCTGTTTCATTAAAACTTCACAGGGATTTTGCCTCTGTAGCTCCTTACCAAATAGCTAAAATGGTTCTGCTTTGATGAGCAAGATGGCTGTTGGAGTTAAGAATATAAAAATCTGTAAACAACATTTCCTCCAATACCCCTGGGCCAATTTCAGTCAAACTTAATAGGAATTTTGCTTAGGTGACCCTAGCTAAAACAGTTCTGATCCAATGAACAAGATGGCAACAGAGTTGAAATACAAAGAAAAAAACAACCTTTAAGTGACGAGTTCTTCTATACCATTGGTCAAATTACTTTCAAACATCAAAGGAAAGTGGCTTAGGTGACCCTCTGCCAAACTAGCTAAAATGGTTTCGCTCGGACCCGAGGGCTTGAAATAGAAAAAACCTTTAAATGACGACTACACTACATCTTTGGTCCTGGTTCTCCAGATTTTGCCCAGCTCTGCTCAGGTGACCCTCCAACGAAATAACTGAAATATTTCTGCTCTATTCACCAGAGCTAAAAGTAGAAAAACCTTTTAGGGGCATGGGAACACCTTCAGGGGAGGCAACTCCTGCAAAAGTATTTTTGTCTCCCATGCCAATAGGGGTCAACTCTTAAAGGAAAGAATTTGCTCCTAAATTCTTTCCTTTAAGAGTAGACCCATTTTTCAGCGGGACGGCTTACAGAAAAGGGAACAGGAAGTTCCGAAAGTTGTCTCCCTTTGAAAAATGGGGAAAATCTGCCAGGTGTTCCCATTCCCCTTAAATGCCTATTTCTCCTTTCTTTACCTTTGGTCCAGTTGCATTCAAACTTCATAGGATTATTGCTCAGGTGACCCTCTACCAAAATAGCTAAAAAGGTTCTGCTCTTGTGAAAAAAATATTGACAGAGCTTAAAATCTAAAAAAAATCTTTAAAAGCTCGTTTCTCCTATACCGTAGGTCCATTTTCATTCAAACTTCATAGGAATGTTGCTTAGATGACCAAAACTGCTAAAATGGTTTCGTTTGGATGAACAAGATGACCGTCATTCCGGTTTTCGCCCACCTCTGATTAACGATCAGCTCGATATGAGTGAAATAATCTTGAAAGGGCCGTAAAACCAAAACCAAAAAAAAAACAAGACCGTCAGAGCTGAAAATAGATAAAAGTTGTAAATGATAACTTGTCCTATACCTTTGGTCCAATTTCATTCTCACAGGAATGTTGCTTAGTTGTCCCTTTACCAAAATGATTCCGCTCCAAGGCTATGGCAAATTACAGCCTCTCCTATACCTTTGATCCAATTTCATTCATATTTATAGGAATTCTGCTTTCGGTGATCCTCTGTAGAAATAGTTGAAAACAGTTCTGTTCGGATGAGCAGGATAGCTGCCAGAGCTTAAAATAGAAATATCTTCAAATGACAACTTCTACTATACCTTCGGTTCAGTTTCATTCAAGCTTCACTTTTGAGAAATTGTTTTGCTCCGATTAAGAAAACGACTGGCAGATTTAAAAACCGTGTAGAAAAATCTTTAAATGTCAAATTATTAAGTCAGTGGATTATATATACAAATTAGCTAGATATCTCTGTAACGTTACACATATGACGTCCTTAACAACGTTGCATTAGCTAATGGCGGGATATTCACATTTTTGTAAACAATCGTGAATAAAATGTCATATGATAAATAGAATCTTGCATTCGTGCTAATGAATTATTGAATTTATTAAACTTGTTGAGGAAAAAGGATGAAGCACGAGCACTCATGTAAGTTCCTCAGTATAACAAGGGTCCTTTATACACTTCTTTAGGATCCAGAATGTATTATTGAATTTATTAAACTTGTTGAGGAAAAAGGATGAAATACTCAGCAAAGCCTTGCATTTTATCCCTTTTCCTGAACTCTTTTCCTGATCACTCATGTAAGTTCCTCTATATAACAAGGGTCCTTTATACTCTTCTTTAGGATCCAGAATGTTCTGAAGCTAAGGAGTTCATGAAAGTTGCTGACAGTATTGATGATATTCCATTTGGCATTGCCTCTCATCAGGACATCTTCAAAGAGCATGAAATGGAGAAGGAAGTTGGTGTCATGCTTTTCAAAAAGGTAAGTAAATAGAGGATGTTTACTTTTTTTTAGGTGGATACCAAAAATATTGCGTCGAGTGTGTTGAAAGCAGCACTCGTGAAAATTTGGATGTTTTCAACACAGCTCTCATGAAAATTTGGATGTTTTCAACACATTCAATGAAATATTTTTGGTATTTTGTGTTATGCAGATATTTACAGTAATTTATCAATCGTATCTACGTCACAGTTTTGACCTGGCTATGACTTCACAACTGTCAGTTTCAAAACATAAACAGATCGCAATTTTGAATACAACATTTTTACAGTTCAAAGAGTGCTTTTCAAGGTATTTTACAGAAGTATTTTGTCGATAACATGACGTTTTGCTGGAAAAAGTAGTGCGGGCTGCTGCTGTGAAAATAACAAGGTCATGTTATTTTTCACACTGAAAATATCACTGAAAATATCATATATTTTCACAGTGTGAAAATATCATTTTTATTTGTTTCACATATGCACTGATTTCACTGCCGAGTATTTACCCTAAATATTCGGACACCTCAACTCCTTATCATACTTGTTCTCAAGATTTTTTTCTTTATGTGTTTACAACGCCTACCATTCTTAGGCGATGGACCCTATGCACTTCAGAATATAATTCCAATTTTTAAGAAATTTTTCCGTTTCTGGCCTTCTTGTGGATTATTTATTTAACAGCATAAGGTTAAAGGATTACCCAGTAAATTCTCTGAGTGGGCAATTTGAAGTTTATTTGAACCAGTACTTTTGACACAGTCAATTACAGTACTTTAAATTTGCTCTGATTGGTTTAGCCCTTATCATGCTGTTCATGACAACCCCTATCTTTGCAAAAAGTGTAGATCCAGATCAGATGGCTTCTGAAAAAGTCATCTGATCAGGATCTACACTGTTTGACATTCATTTTATGAATTTGTAGGAATAAATTACATCAAGTAATCTGATTGGTTCAAAGTCAGAAATGGGTGTGGCTTAATTGAATATTCAGCAAGAGAAGCATTAGAGGTTTTTGAGAAAAAGATGTTTGTGCATTGACTGATCTGCTCATTAGGCCATTGCAGCATGTTTAAGATAAAAAAAAAAATCCTAAATCATCAGTAAATGTTTCTTATAACTATGTTTAACTTCTTTCTATTACTGGCCACTAATCCCTGATTTTCAAATTTTAAATATTAGAATTGGAATTACATGAAATGATTTTGTAATTTAACCCAATTAATAGCGGAAACCCTTAAAGGGGTACCTTGGCAAACAGTGCATGCCCTAATCAGACGCCGCAGAACGCGGCGTCTGATAAGGGCCTACACTGTTTGCTAAATGTTCAGTCATTTTCCAAATAAATTTTGAAGAAACCACAACCTGACACCCCTAAATTTTGAAATGGACTCCTGCTATATGTAAGGAGGAAGATGCTATTTGGTACAAAAAGGGTTATGTTAAAATTTTATAAGTTGACAGCTGATCAAGAAATGAGTGGATGATACTGTTAGTATGAAAATATGCTTCACAAGTGTAATTAGTACAACTTTCTAGCTTGGCTCTACCAACTTAAGAGTAGTTTGTAAAACTACTATACTAAGACCACCTTTGGGAACAGTCCATAAAGTGGTCTATTACTAGTGGACATTGGGTGTAAAATAAAAAACAACTGAGTTTTAACGGAGAATTAGTCTATATTTTAGATAGCCTTAATAGCAGAATTGCACTGTTTTTGGGTATAGTTAGCTTTTGGCACTGGGGCATCCAATTGAAATTGGTAACTTTCAGTTTGGCAAGGTGCGCTGGCTTGCAGCAGGTAAGGGTAGAAGGGAAATCCTTTTTTTCTTCTGTTTCTCAACTTTAAACTCTTCATTCTTTTTCTTCCCTGTAGATGAATCTCTTACTATCTCTTCTATTATTTTACTCCCTTTCTAAGGGAGAAAGCTCAAATGTTATTAAATCCTATTCTAACATGGCGAGCCTATAGAGGCAATGGGAAGAAACTGTGTTTTTATTCTGCAGCAAATCACGGGGCAGGAGAGCATGCAGAGTGACGTCAGTAAAAGTTGCCAATTTATGACGTCATTCTTAGATTCCTTGATTAAACCTTCTCTTGCTGAATATTCAGTTTAGCCACACCCATTCCTGACTTTGAACCAATCAGATTAGTTGATGTAATTAATTCCTACAAAGCCATAAACTAAATATCAAACAGTGTAGATCCTGATCAGATGGCTTCAGAAGCCATCTGATCTGGATCTACACTGTTTGCAAAGATAGGGGTTGTCGTGAACAGCATGATAAGAGTTAAGACGATGAAATGTCACTTTCTCGCATTGAAAACGTTACAAAAGGACATAAATGAATGTATTACAGTCAATAATTTTTACGGAATTTCTTTTCACAATGGCGAAAGTTGCGAGAATTTGAAGAGAACAACAACAATATTGCAGATTTTTAGCATGTTAGCATCGAAATAGATCAGCTCTAGTCTGCGATTTGTTGAGTAATAAATCAGTTTGTCAGTCAGTTGTAAGTAGATAAATCATGCTCGCCACACACACATGATTTGATCTACTTTACAACTGACCTCCAAACTGTGATTTATTTCTCAACAAATCACAGCTAGAGCTGTTCTTTCTCTTGTTCTTAACATTTTTCATTTGCTACAAACTTGTTCTCAATTTTAGTTTGATGAGGGAAAGAACAGATTAGAAGAGGATGTTACAGTTGACAACCTGAAGAAATTTATTGCAGCCCACAGCCTACCTCTCGTCATTGAATTTACACAAGAGGTAAGTAATCATCGACTCACCGTTGGTAGCCATTTTCTTTTCTTATAGCATCATTTTTGGGGCCTACATGGCTTAGTGGGTAGTGCGGATTCTTGATTAATCATTATGTGAATGTGAGTGAGTGATTGAGTTTTACGTCCCACCAACATCTAAGCTCATAGGAGACGGGACCTCGGTTTAAGTTTGTAGAAGCCCGGGATCAATCCTGCAATCCCTTGTTTACAAGGTGAGTAGCATAACCACTATACCACAGAGGCTTCTATGTGAATGTGAGCCTCCCTCAAGACAAGCGAGATGCCAGGTTCTGCAACTGAAGGACAAGTGGTTTTTCTATGGGTACCTTATTTGAAAGACCCATTAACCCTTCTCTTGCTAAATATTCAGTTTAGCCACATCCATTTCTGAATTTGAACCAATCAGATTACTTGATGTAATTTATTCCTACAAATTCATAAATTGAATGTCAGTGTAGATCCTGATCAGATGGCTTCTTCAGAAGCCATCTGATCGGGATCTACACTGTTTGCAAAGATAGGGGTTGTCGTGAACAGCAAGATAAGGGTTAAATATAAAGAAAAATTATGTGGTCAGAATGTGTGAGATGACAGGAAGGTGGTTTTTTTTTTTTTTTTTTTTTTTTTTGCATGTGTCTATTTTTCACGCCTGCTATTAGCATGGCGCGATATAGGCATCTGGTTTTCTGTCCATCCGTTCGTTCATTCGTCCGTCCGTTTGTCAAGGCCTCAACATTTGCGACCACCCTAGCGTTCACCCTAATGGTCAAGTTCATTTCTCAAGAACTATAAGAGCTTCATTAATGATACTTGGTACAAACTTGTATCTGGGGATGGCAACTGAAATGCAAGCATCCATATTTGACCTTGACCTATATTTCATGGTTCACTGACTTTGTAAAATATTGCGATCACCCTAGCATTTACCCTAATGGTCAAGTTCATTTCTCAAGAACTATAAGAGCTTCATTAATGAAATATGGTACAAACTTGTATCTGGGGATGGCAACTTAAATGCAAGCATCCATATTTGACCTTGACCTACATTTCACGGTTCACTGACTTCGTAAAATATTGCGACAACCCTAGGGTTCACCCTAATGGTCAAGTTTTCTCAAACACTATAAGAGCTTCATTAATGATAATTGTTAGAAACTTTTATCTGGGGATGGCAACTGAAATGCAAGCATTAATATTTGACATTTACTTAGATTTCATGGTTCACTGACGTTGTAAAATATTGCGACAACCCCAGCGTTCACCCTCTTGGTCAAGTTCACTTCTTTGACCGGCCCTCATAGCTCAATTGGTAGAGTGTCTGTCCGGGGAACGGGAGGTCACGGTTTCGATCCAGGGCCGCGACAGACCAAAGTCGTTAAGAATGGTACTAGCTGCTCCTCGCTTGGCACTCAGATTTACGGGGTAGAGCTAGGACTGGTCGACCCAGTGTCAGGATAATGTGACTGGGTGTGGTATCATGTAATGTGTCTGGGACATGATACTTCAGTGAGGCAGCACTATAAAAGTGAGCATTGAGCTCCCTGTCGCAACCAGACACCGTCATGATATGACTGAAAAATTGTTGAAAGCGATGTTATACCCGAATTCACACACACGCACATAAGTTCACTTCTCAAGAACTATAAAGAGCTTCATTAATGATACTTGGTACATACTTGTATCTAGGGATGGCAATTTTAATGCAAGCATCCATATTTGACCTTGGCCTTCATTTTATGGTTTACCGACTTCATGAAATATTTCTTACATCATAGCCTTCACCCTAATGGTCAAGTTCAAGGTAGCTCATGCATCTGACTGGTGATTAGGGTTGGCTAATCGGAGCTGAAAAGATAATCGATTATCAGTTCTGCCATTGTGATCGATAATTGATTAGTAATCGCTAAGATTTTTGTCATTATTTTACCTGTCTGGCTTTCTGTCTGAGCATGACTCTTACCATATGTTGCACTTTACCATATGTATTTTTGAACAGACAAGCCTGAACAAACAGTGTAGACCCAGATTATGCGGCGTCTCATCAGGGTCTGCACTGTTTGCCACTCATCCAGCTATTTTAGGCATAACTTTTGGTAGTAAATTGTACCTATCAAGTAATCGATTAAAAGCAAATCAGATATGATAATCATTTTTTGTGGAATTTATCGATCGATTATACGATTAATGGTGGCAGCGTTACTGGTGATCAGAAGGCTGCTGGTTTGATTTCTGCTTGGTTGGCAACATTCTTTCAAGGAGATTGATAATGAAATCTTTTCTACAGTTATTCTCTCTTTTCCGCTCATTTGAGAAGTGTAATTGTCAATATCTGGCTAAAGAATGTTTACTGTACTGGTTAACTGCTTATGTATATATGTTTGCTCATGGAAAGTGTGGTTAGGTAAACTGACCTTCTATATGACCTTAGACCTAGATAGTTGTGACTGGGCTCTTAAACTCCAAAACAAACAAAACATGGTTGGATTAGCAAAAACAAGTTCTGCTTTGGGCCCCAACAGTAGTGTTATACCTGCTAACTGTTGTGATTGGTGCCTTAAGGGGAATGGGTATACCTTCAGGGGAGGCAACTCCTGCAAAAGTATTTTTGTTTCCCATGTCAATAGGGGTCAACTTTTAAAGGAAAGAATTTGTTCCTGAGGAGCAAATTCTTTCCTTTAAGAGTAGACCTCTTTTTCGGTGGGACTGAGCCTGTAGAAAAGTGAACAGGAAGTCCCGAAAGTTTTCTCCCTTTGAAAAATGGCAGTAAAATGTGCTATGTGTTCCCATTCCCCTTCAGGGTTGATGTTGATTTTTAGCTAGGCTGTTTTCGAAGAAAACGACAGGGTATTGTCATAGCTCTTGTGCGCCTGCATCGTTGTGCAAAAACTTGGACATTTTGTAATATCTGTGTCATTACTGAACATATTTACTTGAACCTTGGACTTGTTGTTCATTATGAAAAAGGGGTGCAGCCGAGCATTGGCACCCGCATGCGGTGCTCTTGTTGAACATTCTACTGTGTTTACCCCAAATCATTCGTTACCATACTTATACTGAAATTTGAATAGGAACAATTTACTACCTGATTTTGTGGATAAGTGGCTAACATTGTAGACCCTGATGAGATGCCTCTCGTTTGGGTCTACACTGCTCAGGCCTGTCTGTCAGAATATATATGGTAAATACGGTATTGCTTTCTTTACATTCATTTGATTTCTGTACATACATTTTATATCTGTACATTCATTTGATTTCTATACATTCATTTGCTTTCTGTACATTCAGAGTGCTCAGAAGATATTTGGTGGTGAAGTGAAGACCCACATACTCCTGTTCACAGATAAAAAGTCCAAGGCCCACGAAGATAACATGGCCTCCTACAAGTCTGCTGCAGGATCATACAAAGGAAAAGTAAGAGAATATGTCACTACAGAAATACAGTCAACCCTCTTTATACCGACATTCGTATTAACAGCAAAACACGTTATAACGAACATTTCAATGGAACGAATTCTTAGCCCAAGGCTTAGCCTAGATTCCGAGTGATGGTGGGCTTCCCTCGGGTTTGAAATGCTCAAATCGAATCCAGTGCCATGAAAGATTCTTGTAATTTAATACTCCAAGAAACAAATGTTATAGCTATTTGTTAGAATCGCCTCACCGAGGCGATTCTAACAAATGTCTATAACATTTGTTTCTTGGAGTAATGACGTTGAAAAGACCTTTTATAACTTACCATACTCTTAATTGGGATTCTTTGTAACGGCAAATTCATTATAATGGCACAATCATAGGAAACAAATACTGTCGTTATAACGGTTGTCCTTTGTTCTGTTACTGTGGTGATAAATAATGTGACATTGCAGTGACAGAGAAGGTCACCGCAGTAGTAAAGTGTGTCAGGATAGCATTAAAGAGTATGTTACTACAGTATTAAAGGGATAGGTCACCACACTAAAACAAAGAATAATTTTTTATGTCCCTGTAATAATAGAGCTTTTCACTACAGTTGGCCCCCGCCCATCGGGGCTTGAAAAAATAGATTGGCTGCATGATGCTTCCACGCAGAGCTGAAACTGATCCACACATGAGTACTGGTAAACTTGAGGATCTTAGCCTGCCCAGACAAAGGGGTGCGAGTCGGCCTGTCCATGCTTATAAACCCTATTGGTTTTATTGGGCGACAGGTCTTGAGATGTCATTTCATCTCGACCCCACGAAATTGACCTTTACAGTGTTGACAGGGACGTTAAGCCTCAAATCAAACAAAGTGTGTAAACTCCGGCGAATCACTCACAAACTGCATGAAGCCCGAAGTGGATTTTATCGATGTGTAAACTCCGGCAAATCCCAAACTTAGCCTGAAGTTCATGCAGTTTGTGAGTGATTCGCCAGAGTTTACACATTGATAAAATCAACAAAAATGGAATTCATTCCTATAATACAGTAAAACTCCTCTATTAAGACCACCTTTGGGACTGTTCAAAAGTGGTCTTTAAGAGGTTGTCTCTGACCAGAGGACACTGTATGCAGAAAACACAAAGGAAGTAAGAATGGAACCTAAGAAATAAGCTTTTAAAAGCAGATTTAGTTTTAAATTCAGGTGGTCTTAATAGCGAATTTTCACAGTATTTCTCAAACATAAATCAGAAAATGCAACAGGCTTTTTTCACAGACATGATTATATTTTACAGGTTCTGTTCATTTTCATTGATATCGGAGATCAGGAGAATGAGAGAATTCTGGAATTCTTTGGTTTGAAGAAGGAAGAATGCCCAGCTGTCCGTCTTATACAATTAGAAGAGGATATGACCAAGTTTAAACCAGAAACCGATGACTTGTCAGAAGAGGCTTTGAAAACTTTTGTCAGCGGAGTTCTTGACGGCAAAATTGGAGTACGTAGCTTATTTGTAGTTGTATTTTGACTCCCGTGTTTGCATGAGCCTTCTTTGGCTTCTATGGCCAGTTACCGTAGAAGTTCGGATGTCTTTAGGACATTGTGTAATTCTCTTAAAATTTTAACAATTTTGTTTCACAATCCAGTAGAAGCCTCCATGGTGTAGTGGTAATGCTACTCGCCTTGTAAACCTGAGGTCCCAGGATCGATCCCGGCTTATCCAGACTTTGGGATGAGTCTTTAAACCGAGGTCTCGACTGCATATAACCTTTGCTGTTGTTTGTTTGATTTGATGCTTAACGTCCCCGTCAACACTGTAAAGGTCATTTGACATGTTGCTTCCAATTTTGTGAGACTTCTACCCGGCATCCAGAGGAAATGACACCTGAAGCCCTGCCGCCCAATGAAACCAGTAAGGTTTTTAAGCATGGAAGGGCCGACTTGCATCACTTTGCCTGGGCAGGCTTAGATCCTCCAAGCGGTTTACCAGTACTCGTGTGCGGGTCGGTTACAGCTTTGCGTGGAAACATCATGCAGCCCATATATTTATACCCCCGGCATACGAAGTATGCTATGGGGGTATATAGTTTTTGTCTTGCCGTTCGTCCGTCCGTGCGTCCGTCTTTCTGTCCGTCCGTCCTTCCTCCGTTAACATTTTGGTTAAAGTTTCTAAGAGATTGTATCTTCTTAACCCTTTCATACATTGGGTTGTTACTTACACTGAAGTTACATACTGGTCTAAATATTTTATTGATGTATGTCCCAACGCCCCACAGTGACCTTGAGGTCAAGGTCACAGACTTAGAAATTTTACATTTGGTTAAAGTTTTGCGTTAAAGTTTCTAAGAGATTGTATCTTCTGAACCCTTTGATAGATTGAGTTGATACTCACAATGAAGTTACATACTGGTCTAAAGATTTCATTGATGCGTGTCCCACCCCCACAGTGACCTTGAGGTTAAGGTCACGGACTTAGAAATTTTACATTTGGTTAAAGTTTTATGACAAAGTTTATAGATGCCTGTATGTTCTAAACTCTAAGACAAATTCATTTGATACTTGCATTGATGCATACCTACCCTGCTGCTTCAGTAACATTGATGCCCCCACCCGTTCAGTAACTTTGATGCCCTCACTCCCTGGGTCCATTTAGAAATTTTATGTTTGGCTGAGCTTTTACAAGCACATTTATAGATTCTTATAGCTTCTTCACTTCTTCATTCATATTACATACAAGCTCCAAAGATATATCAGAGGGTGGCGCTGGCCGGGGGTATGCGTGACCCACTGGTCGCTTTCTCTAGTTCTTCAAGCCCCGATAGCTGTTGGTGAGATGTAAAACTCACACTCACTTCACAATCCAGCAAGGAGTCCCAAGAAGTGCGGATGGACTGACATACAGTGAAGGCCCTGATCAGACTGCTCCTTAGCAGTTTGATCTTGGTCTGCATTGTTCACTAAGGAGCAGTCTTTTCTGGTTCTGCACTGTTCACTTAGATCTGTCTGTCCCAATATTTAGATCATTAGTATGCCCCCCCCCCCCCCCCCCCCCCCCCCACCGCCCATAGGGGCTGGAAGAAGTATATGGGCTGCATGATGCTTCCACGCAGAGCTGAATCTGGCCCGCACACGAGTACTGGTAAACTGCTTAGAGGATCTAAGCCTGCCCAGGCAAACCGGTGCAAGTCGGACCGTCCATGCTTATAAACCCTATTGGTTTCATTGGGCGACTGGGATTGAGATGTTATTTCATCTCAGTGTTGGGTAAAAGTCCCACAACATAGGAAGCACTGTCTCCAGAATGACCTTTATAGTGTTGACGGGGACATTAAACCTCAAATCAAACAAAACAAACAAAAGATCATTAGTATGCACAGAGCAGCTAGGGAAGCTTAGTTTGGCTTGATGCACATTTTACCCTTTTTGCACTAATGGAATCTTGCTCCTTATAAATAGCAGGAGTCCATTTCAAAATTTAGGGGTGTCAGGTTGTGTTTTCTCCAAAATCTACTTGGAAATTGGCTGAACATTTTGCAAACAGTGTAGGCCTGATCAGACGCCGCATTCTGCGGGGTCTGATCTGGGCCTGCACTGTTTGTTAACTACCCGTTTTGGGGTTTCTGGTACTAAATGCGTTAAACTGCAGAATAGAAACAAAAGGTGGGTATTTGGTGGTAATTGAGGGATATATTTTCTAAATTCTCCATAAAAAAATAGCCAAGGTGGTTCAGATATATAACCAAAGCATCTGTTTATATGAATAACCCATTCCATGCAGGAAACCCCAAAAGGGGTACCTTGGCAAACAGTGCAGGTGCAGATCAGACCCAGCAGAACGCAGTGTCTGATCAGGGCCTGCACTATCTGCTATCAAAATTTTCCAACAATAATAGAATAAGAATGAAAGAATAGGCCTATTACCCCTTATTTGACAAATGGACTTGTCCAACATATGGCATTGGAAGAGTCCACTAGTATACAATGGGATGAGGAAAAATATGCTTTTTATTTCCATGGCCCAACAAGTAAAAGTGCTATCTCAATCATTAGATCTCTCACCAACATAGGTTCAAGACTGGTTCAGATTATCTGTCGGACCGAGTTTTGCAACAGGAGGTCAGGTGGTTTTTGTTGCGCCTGCTTTAAGCAGTGCACGATATAGGAGTCCGTTTTTCTGCCCATTTGTCTGTTCATTTGTTCATCAAGCTCTCATTTATTGCATTCACCCTAGTGTTCACCCTAATGTAAGAGCCAAAAAAGAGACTCATCAATGATGCTTGGTACAAACTTGCATCTTGGGATGGCAACTTTAATGCAAGCATCCCTATTTGACCTTGACCTACATGGTTCACTGACTTCGGAAACATTTGCGTTGACTGTACGGTTCACCATAATGTAAAAGTCTATTTCTCAAGAGAAGCCTCCGTGGTGCAGTGGTTACTCTACTTGCCTTGTAAACCAGGGATCGCAGGATCGATCCCGGGCTTCTCCAGACTTTCGGATGAGTCTTTAAATCGAGGTCCCGTCTCCGTATGACCTTAGCTGTTGGTGGGACGTAAAACTAAAACTCACACTATTTCTCAAGAACTATTAGAGCCTTATCAATGATAGAAAAGTGCATCTTGGGATGACAACTTTAATGCAAGCTTTCCTATTTGACCTTGACCTACATTTCATTGTTCACTGACTTTCAAAACATTTGCGTTCACCCAAGTGTTCACCCGAATGTAAGAGTCCATTTCTCAAGAACTATTAGAGCTTCATCAATGATACTTGATAAAAAACTTGCATCTTGGGACCGCAACTTTAATGCATGCATCCATATATGTTCATCCGTGAAAACAGATTGTTTTCACCACTGTGGGTCGGTCACGTGAATGTGATATTCCAAATTCTGCATTTGAAGGTCTGATTTTTTAGTGCAAGACATCTCCAATTTTCATTCACCTATCGTCCTCCATATATAAAGCAAGAGTCCATTTTAAAATTTAGGGCTGACAGGTTGTATTTTCTTCATAATTAATTTGGAAAATGACTGAACGATTCCAGGACATTTGCCCCCCAGGACATTTGCCCCCCAATGTATTAATCTAAAAATGGACATTTGCCCCCCAGTTGAAAATGCGACCCGGACATTTGCCCCCCCCCCCCCCCCCCCCCCCCGAGCTTATTTTTGGTATTGACATCTGCCCCCCAGTGTTTATTTTACAGGTGGACATTTCCCCCCACTGCTTATTTCAGAAAGAGACATTTGCCCCCCAGATAGACCAGGGCTAATACAAAGGAGGAAAAATTGTATTTATTGGTTAATTATCATCAGAAATACAAAATGTTAAGCAATAAATAACTCAATCTATATAAATACCATAATAACCTGCTGTTATGGACAACCCCTACCTTAGAAAGCAGTATGGATCTAGATCAGATGCCATATATGGGGATCTATACTGTTTGTCATGCCATTTGTTAACAAAAATATACCAAGAATGTGATGGTTAATAGTCAACAATTGGAGACGCTCAATTTATTCAGCAGGATAAGGCTTAAGCAAGTCAGCTACAGAACCATATATTGAGTTTGTGCCTCACTGAAAGTCCAATGTCAGACGCCTATACTCAAGTGGTTTTAAAACTGGATACAGTGGTCAAAACATTATCATGTAAATTATGTAGCTACATCGTACAAGTCTGTAAAATGAATATCCTTGTAAGTTTTCAGAAAAAAAAATTAAGGCATACAAGGGTTTGCATTGTTTTCTTAATTTCTGCTCAAAAACAAAGATTGTAGGAACATGTTAGAACTATCTAGAGATGGTTCTAGACAGGTTGGGGGGCAAATGTCCCTTTCTGAAATAAGCAGTGGGGGGCACATGTCCACCTGTAAAATAAGCACTGGGGGGCAGATGTCCATACCAAAAATAAGCTCTGGGGGGCAAATGTCCGGGTCGCATTTTCAACTGGGGGGCAAATGTCCAGTTTTAGATTAAGTCATTGGGGGGCAAACGTCCTGGGGGGCTAACGTCCGGAGACCTGACTGAACGTTTGGCAAACAGTGGAGGCCCTGATCAGGCAAACAGTGGAGGCCCTGATCAGACACTACATTCTGTGGCATCTAATCTGGGCCTGCACTGTTTGCCAATTCCCGGTTTGGGGGTTTCCAGTACAAAAATGGAAAATAATGGTCGGTTCAGTATTAGTTTAACCCATTTTGTACAGGAAAACCGAAAACAAGATACTGGCAGACACAAGTTGTGCGACATCTGATCTGGGCTTGCACTTTTTGCAAAAAAGTTCAGCCAGTTTCCAAATAAATTTTAAAGATAACAGAACCTGTAAACCCTTAATTTTGGAAGATAAAGAAGCTTTATTTAACGTCGCATATCTGAAACAAATAACATAAGCTCTGTAGAGCTTTTATTGCGACAAAGTATCTTTTAACAAATAAACCCGCCTTCATTTATCTCCCGAGGAATACCCCTGATATTGGGAGCATCAGCCAAGGGAGAGCCTGAAACCATTTTTCACTTCTTTGGTATGGTGTGGCCGGGGATCGAACTGGTGACCTCCCATTCCTGAAGCGGACACTGTACCACTGAGCTATAGGAGCCAGTTAATAGACTCCTGCTATATATAAGGATATTTGGGATAAAGATTCCATTTGGTTCAAAACAGGTTAATTGAAAGAACTGTAAAATCCAAATAAAAAAAATCCTAACCGTTATTGTGACTTCTTTTTCAGCCTCATTTGATGTCAGAAGAAATACCTGATGACTGGGATTCCAAATCTGTCAAGGTTTTAGTCGGAAAGAATTTCAATGATGTTGCTAGGAGTAAGGACAAAAATGTTTTAGTTGAATTCTGTAAGTAAATCAGTTTTACTGGAGAAATAGAGAATACCAGGTTCGTGTCTTTTGATACCCAGTTTATCAGGCAAGGCTTCGAGAACGCTAGTAGAATTGCGAGGCTTGCTGTGTTGAAGCTGAGCCTGATAAACTTGATATCAAAAGACACGAAGCTGATATTCTATTAATCAGTTTATCCCCTTGTTAACTCTTTAAATTGGCAAAGGTGTTATCTTATCGATTGTCCTCAGCCATCCCAACATTTCCGGCGTGGAATATAATCGGTCTGAAGCTCGCCCCTATAAAATTGTCAAAGGCTCACCGATTATATTTTATTATTAAAGACACTAACCATGTATTTACTATATTTTTAAGATAATAAAAAATATATCCCAACCAGCTTTTGCAACTATGCATGGCCCACGACCATTGAAATGAAAATTAGATTTTCTGAAGAGCGTATCATTGACCAATACCAATATGGTTCTTCCAAAACCGATAGTCATCTTGATCATAGAGCACTAACCAAAATCGGCCTGGCCCCCGCCCACTGGGGCCTGAAGAAATAGATGGGCTGCATGATGCTTCCACACAGAGCTTAAACCGACATACACGAGTACTGGTAAACGGTTTAGAGGATCTAAGCCTGCCCAGAGACAGGCCTCCGTGGCCTAGTGGTTAAGAGCGCGGACTCTTGATCATTAGGTCTCTCACCGCTGTGGTTCGAGCCTCGCTCTGGTCATATGTGAGACGCCAAATTCTGCAACGGAAGGTCAGGAGGTTTTTCTCCGGGTACTCCGAATTTAGCCCACCTGATTGAGGATCGGCTCGATATGAGTGAAATAATCTTGAAAGGGACGTAAAACCAAAACCAAAAAAAAAATAAAAATCAAAGCATGCCCAGGCAAAGCGGTGCGAGTTGGACAGTCCATGCTTATAAACCCTATTGGTTTCATTGGGCGACAGGGCTTGAGAGGTCATTTCATCTCAATGTCGGGTAAAAGTCCCACAAAATAGGAAGCAACGTCTCCAAAATGACCTTTACAGTGTTGACGGGGACGTTAAACCTCAAATCAAACAAAACAAAACAAAATCGCCTTAATGCCTAACAGAGACGGGCTGTTCAATTAAGTATTATGTTTCATGACTCGGCACTAGACTAAACCTTGATGGCTCCGACTAAAGTTCTGGGCCCAGTTGTTCAAAGCATCGTTTGCTTAACGAGCTCGTTAGTGGTCATATTGTTAACCGTTCTAGCAAGGTTAATATTTAAATTTTTGGTATTTTTTGCTGAAAAAAGTGAGCAGCTTTTGCAAATGCAAAAGCTGCTCATATTTTTTTCAGTAAAAATATTAGTATATTTGCCATAATAAATGATTAAAGTTTTAACGATACGTTAACTAACGATGTCGTTGGTTTTGAACAACTGGCCCCCTGAACAATTATTCATGGTCCCAGAGGTGTCTGAGCCATCAAACTTTGTGAATTTGTTGTAAATTTGATTACACTAATTGTTGATCAGTGTTACATAATTATTATTCCAGATGCACCGTGGTGTGGTCACTGTAAACAGTTAGCACCAATCTGGGACCAGTTAGGAGATAAATATGCTGATTCAGAGACTGTTTTAGTAGCTAAGATGGATGCCACTGCTAACGAATTAGAAGATGTGAAAGTTCAGAGCTTCCCAACTATAAAATGTTTCCGATCCAATGGGGAAGTGAGTAAACTTTTTTTCTTACATGCTTTTCAATGAATGATAGAGATTTATCAGTGAAATATAAATCGATATTTTCACTGTTTCAAACAGTGAAAATACGATTTTTTATTTTTCACTGTTTGGGACTACTTTTTTCTTCAAATCTAACTCTAATTTCAATTTTATCTTTGTCAGATAACTGAACAATACTGAAATGTGTTCTAATTGACGCATAGCCCGTTCATGTGTGACGGGGACGTTACTGACGTCATTTATGACGCTGACGTCACGTCTTTTGTCGCGCGACGTTAGACTTGCCAGCAACTTCTTTGGAAAACTACTCTCTCAATTATTTCATTAATCATTCATAATGATACCACCCCAGGCCATTTCTCAGGTGCAAACTTTCAGTTTACACCCAATAGTATACCCGCTAAACACGATGGACACCACTAAATTGACGCGAAACGAACAGGAACAAAGATAATTTTCTCCGAATGTGAGCGACACCATTAAAGATGCTAAATATTGCCTTTTGAAGCATGTAAGAAACAGAAAATTTGATTTTTTCAGTGCAAGATCAAATTTTACTTCACTCATGAACACCAAAACTGCTATTTTCACTCGTGGCTACGCCACTCGTGAAAATAACAGTTTGGTGTTCATTCGATGAAATAAAATTCGATCTTACACTGAAAAAATCAAATATCCTCTATATACCTCCACATAGAAACTAATAAGGGGGCCTCTGTGGCCTAGTGAATAAGAGCGCTGACCCATAATCATTAGGTCTCTTTACTGCTGTGGTTCGTGCCTAGCTCGGGTCACGTGAGACAACAAGTTTTGCAACAGAAGGTCGGGTGGTTTTCTCAGGGCACACAGGTTTTCGCCCACCTCTGATTAACAATCGACTTGATATAAGTGAAATAATCTTGAATCTTCACAGTTCAAAAAGTGATCAAGCCATCAAATTTTGACTGTTTGGGTGCATTGTTTTGGCAGCGAGCTTTGCGTAGTGCAGCGTAATCTATAAAATCGGGGCTGGAAACATGGGTTGGACTTTGCAAACAGTATAGACCCAGATAAGATGTCACAAAGTGTGGCAACTGATCAGAGTTTACACTATTTGCTTACAGTTCAAGAACTTTAGGGTCAGACACCACAAAATGCAGAGGCTGATCAGGGTGTACACTTTTTGCTTACAGTTCAGGAGTTTAAAGGTCAGATACCATAAAATGCAGCGGCTGATCAGGGTTTACACTTCTTGCTTACAGTACAGGAATTTAAAGGTCAGATACGATAAAATGCAGCAACTGGTCAGGGTGTACACTTCTTGCTTACAGTACAGGAATTTAAGGGTCAGACACCATAAAATGCAGCGACTGATCAGGGTGTACACTTTGCTTTAAAACTGGAATTTTAGGGATAAAAGAAACAGTTTTTCTCGGTCCAAGACTATTTTCCCTATACTCTAGAGACAATCAATCCACCAGGGCTAAGTTGTTCAAAGCATTGTTAGCTTAACGAGCTCGTTAGTTGTCATACTGTCAACTGTTCTAGCAAGTTTAATGTTTAAAATTTTGGTATTTTTGCTGAAAAATGTGAGCAGCTTTTGCAAATGCAAAAGCTGCTCACATTTTTTAAGCAAAAATATTAGCATATTTGCCGTAATAAATGATCAAAGTTTTAACGATACGTTAACTATGTCGTTAGTTTTGAACAACTGGCCCCAGTACTGTCAGTGCTTTGATTTCTACTTTACAGGTAGTAGATTTTAATGGAGAGAGAACATTAGACGGCTTTAGCAAATTTTTAGACAAAGACTGTGACCCTTCTGAAGCAGGTGCACCTATGGATGAGGTAAGTTGCAAGATTACTCAACTCATTCAGAAGCCTTGGGGGGTGTGCAACTACATGGTACATGCTGCCCTCACACATGACTGCTATAGCGCAGGTTAAGCTACTTACCGCATAATTTTTAGCTCGCCAGAGCCGAAGGCTCCGGGGGAGCTTATAGAATAGGCAGTTGTCCATCCTCGTATGGCGTGATCGTCTGGCATCAACACTTTGAAACGACATTCTCCTCTGAAGCCACTAGGCCAATTGAGCCCAAATTTTACCCGTAGCATCCTTGGGCTGGGGGACTGAAAGTTTGTGTTTTTTATGAAAGTCGACTCTGACAGTAGTTTGGTTGCTATGGCAACTGTAGTTTCCATAGACTTATGAGGAAAATAGAAAAAAGGCATTTACTGCCATTTCATTGCAGATATTTTGACAAAACTTCTATAGAAATGTTTCTGGAGTCAACTTCTCACAGCCATATGCTTTTATGCCAACATGGGGGTCCCCCAGGTTGTGCCCGGGCCATACCCCACCCCCCTCCACTTCATAAAAGACCATATAACAAAGAAACCATTCAGATCCCCACTCCTAAACCATTTATACCCCCGTATTCTTGCTCATTATGATAAGATGCATTCAGTGAAACCAACCTCGGGGTCCCCCGGGATGTGCCGGGGTCATGCCCCACCCCCTCCATTTCATAAAACACCCATTATCTCGTAAACCTTACAGATCCCCTCCCCTAAACCATATATATTCTTGTTCCTTATGAAGAGACACGTTCGGTGGTCTCTGGGGGTGCGCAGGGGCCTTGCCCCACCCCTCCACTTCACAAAAGGCCATATATCTCAGAAACCTTTCAGATCCCCACCCTTAAATCATATATATTCTTGTTCATTTTGATAAAACGCATTCAGTAACACCAACCCATTGGGTGCATGCCCCACCCCCTCTACTTCATAAAAGGCCTAGTGTTTCACTGAGTCCACATGGGTGATCATTTGGATATGGGGGTTAATTTGGGAGACTTTATAATTGGTAGATTAAAATATCATGTTAAAATACATGGCTGCCATTGGGCAGTGCGCACCTGAGCTCTGGTGAGCATTGTGGCCCATGGGCCTCTTGTTTTATGTAGTGTTTAACCCATTTAGCACCAGAAACCCCAAAACGGGTACCCTGGCAAACAGTGCAGGCCCAGATCAGACACCACAGAACACGGCATTTGATCTGGGCCTCCACTGTTTGCTTAAAGTTCAGCTATTTTCCAAATGAGTTTTGATGAAAACACAAGCTGACAGCCCTAAATTTTGGAATGAACTCCTACAATATATAAGAAGGAAGATTCCATTTGGTACAAAAATGGTTAGGCTACTCACCTCATAAACTTGGGGTGGTGGGTTGGATTCTGGGCTTCTTCAGAGGAGTCTTTAATCTGAGGTTCTGTCTGCATATGGCCCTCATTGTTGGAGTCACTTAAAACTAAAACACATACTCAATTTTTGACGGCTCTAGCCCATCGGGGCTGCAGAAAATAGAATGGGCTGCATGATGCTTCCACGCAGAGCTGAAACCAACCCGCACACGAGTACTGGTAAACCGCTTAGAGGATCTAAGCCTGCCCAGGCAAAGTGGTGCGAGTGTCGGACCGTCCATGCTTATAAAACCTATTGGTTTGATTGGGCGGCAGGGCTTGATGTCATTTCATCTCAAAGTATGGTAAAAGACCCACCAAATAGGAAGCAGCATCTCCAAAATGACCTTTAAAGTGTTGACGGGGACGTTAAACCTCAAATCAAACAAATACTCAATGTTTGCCCACCTGGAAACCAGTAAAAGGGACAGGAAAACAGTGCTGACCTGGATCAAATGCCGCATTATGCGGCATCTGATCTGGATCTACCCTGTTTGCTTGAAGGACTTTTTGTCAAACAAAAAATAAATCAATAAATAGACCCAACACCCTTTAAATGATAAATGGACTTGTCCAACATTCATGTATAACAATTGAAGAGTCCACCATTGTACATGTTAGCCCTTAAGGCACTGAGAAAATGTCGTCTGCTTATGTCGTCTGCTGATTTTTTTTTTTTTTTTTTGCAAACTCTTTAAAAATATTTTTTCATTCAGGCAAACAGTTTGGGCCCAGATCAGATGCTCCTACTGGAGCAGTCTGATCTGGGTCCACACTGTTTGCAAAAAAAAATTACTTTTAGGTAAGCTGCAGACGGTAAAGCAGACGACAATTGTTGTGATTGGCATTTTATGGGTTAATGGCTAACTTGAGGACATTGGATGCTTCTGGCTTCACTGAACATGTTGCTTGAAAATAGAGTGATACGATTTAAGCTGTAACTTAAAGTTAGGTTTGCACACTTGCTCAACCTGCTTCCACGCAGAGCTGAATACGA
The DNA here is from genome assembly GCA_963580285.1 of Lucinisca nassula. Lineage (NCBI taxonomy): Eukaryota > Metazoa > Mollusca > Bivalvia > Lucinida > Lucinidae > Lucinisca > Lucinisca nassula. Next base: position 33,730,754 of record OY757011.1, read on the forward strand.
CCGCACACGAGTACTGGTAAGCTACTTACAGGATCTAAACCTGCCCAGGCAAAGTGGTGCAAGTCAGACCGTCCATGCTTATAAACCCTATGATAAGCCTGCCCGAGAAATTTGGTTAGGCATTTTGACTAGCGTGACTTGACATAGTGTTGACTTTGAGGTTAAATTTCAGACTAAATCACAAACAAAAATCAGGGTTAACCAAAAGGTAAACCGGGACGCGGACGCCTGGCCGGCCGGCCGCCCACCAGCCTGTACGGACATCGCTATTCTAAAAGACAGAATTTTTCCTTAAAATTCTGTCCAAAAATCAAGCTTTGTATAAACTTCTCATCCATCTCATTTTCAGGAAGAAGAGGAGGAAGAAGACGAGGAAGAGGGTGATGATGAACATGAACCACATGAAGAGTTATAAATAAACTTAGAGACTACTCATACTTCATTCCGACACTGTCCATTTCAACATAAGATACTGATATAGGCATAGACTGGTGATGTGTTCTGCTGACAGATTGCTCTGTGTTCTTTTGACATAGACTGGTGACCTGTCATCACCAGACTGGTCACATGTTCAACTATTGCAAGAATGACACTTTATATTTAAAATGGTATTAAGATTCAGCCCAGCCTATTCACCTTATTTGCATTATCTGCTGGTTCCTAGCCTGAAGGTTATCTGTTTTGGGAAAATGGGTAACCAGACCCCCCTGACCTTTCAAGTTCAGGGGGTCTGGTTACCTGTTTTTCCAATAGATTGATAGTGTAAGCTGGGAGCCAGCAAAAAAATGCAAAAATGGTGAATGCTTCATCATAGATTCACAGATGTTTGACATTTAATAGGATATTGAGAGCCCCTAGAAAACGAGGGTATCTTAATCAAGGAGAAGGGTCACACATATTTTCTAGCAGTATTTGCAAGGGAAAGAACTTGCAACTTCATATTTGTTGCTTTTTCTGTAAAATGACTTCATATGGGGTCTACTTTCAGAGGAAAGAATTTGCTCCTAAGGAGCAAATTCTTTCCTCCAGAAGTAGACCCCAATTGATAACGGAGACAAGTATTTTAGAAAGAATTGCCTCCCTTGAATGTGTATCCATTCAGAGTGAGAAAGTTAACCTCGTTTTCTGAGGGATTAATTTCTTGTCATCTAGTCCTTGGTAGTGTAGATTGCATGGCTGGCCTGAATCTTATTCATGTTTTTGTGAGCAGTTCAACCTTCACACTATGTTCTGGCCTTAACCGATCTTTAGTATTGCCATAGGCTGGTCTATAGAATGTTATGGCCATAGGCTGGTCCATATTTTGCCATTGACTGGTACATAGTTTATTGTCATAGACTGGTCCATAGTTTATGGCCATAGACTGGTCCATAGTTTTGATAAAATAAACATTATCGTAATGATCCTAAGTATTGGGACACACAGGCCTAAGCAAACAGTATGGACCCAGATCAGACTGCTAAACCTGATGAGGGTCTACACTGTTTGCCATTCCATCTGCACTATTTGGACTGCTTTCTGGATCCTGAAACAAATTTGTAAAAATTTAGAAGAATTACAGCCATTGCCTGAATTTTTAGGATATTTGCGGTAAAACAAACGATGGTGACAATTTTCGGAAAAGAACCATCAGCTTTGATATGAAAAGCAACCAGATTCTGAATTATGAGAGGTTTGTTTGGTGTAAATGAGGTGTTTATTCGCCATTTTTCTCCATAAAAACAAACTCTGTGTGTGCTCATCAGAGCTGCCACAGTGGGGCAGTTCTGTTGAGTACCCCACAGCACATATTTTTATGCTTAGGATTATTTATCAACATCACTTTTCATACTCTGTTAGCCCTTGACCTGCTAAACACCCACCACTGCTTATCAACCAATCAGATTTCTTGATGTAAATAATTGCAAGAAATTCATAAACTGAATGTCAAACAATGAAGATTCAATGTGATCTGGATCTACATTGTTTGAAAGATAAGACATATCCGGGCTCAGCAGGACAAGGATTAGTGTGAAATAGACAATAACCAAGGTGAGAGTAAGTTTGTATGAAAATGAATCGGATTGTACAATCATCGTAGTAACAGACATCAAAACGGTTGTTGTTGTTGTGCATGCCAAAATGGATGAAGTGTCAGGAAGATTTTATTATTATAATTATTATTTTATTTGTATAGTGCTTGATTAATGAATTATTTAATTGTTCTTCCCAACTTTTTTCTATTTTTGCCTTTAATACAATAATGTGTACTGTAGATGTCGTCCTCTAGAATTTGCATATGGTTCCTATGGCAACTATGGTGCTGTTTTAGATACATCCTTCATTCTAGATTTGACATTTGTGGGTCTTTCACTTTTAACCCTTTAAAGCACCAGCCACAAAAGCAAGATATTTATCTGAGAAAATGGAGCTTGACTTTTTATATGGAATTGTTAACATGAAATTTCAAGACTGATTTTCTGTGGAAATATTTTTAACCCATTTTGTACCGGAAAGCAGAATTCTACTCCAGCTATGAAAGACCTCAAGTACTTGCAAACAGTGTAGACCCAGAACAGATGCTGCAGAAAGCAGCGTCTGATCAGGGACTACACAGTTTGCAAACAAAGTTCAGGTATTTTCCAAATTCTGAAAAAAACCTGACACCCCTAAATTTTGAAATTGACTTTAAATTGTTATATATAAGATGGAAGGTTCCATTTGGTACAGAATGGGTTAAAAACATGTTTGCGGTCTACAGTTTCGCTCAGTGCTTGAGGGAGTAAATTTGATTGGCTCCAAAGTACCAAACTACTGAGGGTTTCCAACTACATAACTATGTAATATTGTTCTAATTAATGGGTTCAGTTCCTTTGTCCGAGACAGAATTTTGCAAAGCACAGCAGCATATTCAAAGTGTTTTCCCCCTTATTTTTCAGCAAAAATAAGGGTTGACATTACATTTGAATCGTCTGCCCAGCAGACGGCATAAAAAGTCCAGGTGTCTGTTTTTGGGACAGACGCAAAATGACATTGTTTTGTGGGATGAGACCTGTCTTGCAGATGTGATATATCTCGCCTTTGTAACGAGATAACTTTCTTGAGGATAATGATGTTCTGTACTTGTGAAAGGTACATGTAAATCATGTTATGCTTCATTGACAAACAAACAATACAATACAGTCGAACTTCAATGGCTCTAACACCTTTGGGACTTCGAAAATCTGTTCGAGACAGGGGTAGTTCGAGCCATTGAGGTTACTGTCAGGAGGCATAACGAGATACTTTTAGACATCTTTTCGGTGTTCTATAATGAAAATGTATGCTGTGTGTACTCATTAGAATCGCCTCATCGAGGCGATTCTAATGAGTACACACAGCATACACTTGCAATATAAAAGACTAAAATCTCCTTAATTATCCCCCACTATTTTTATGTAGAAGGTTTCGCTAGGGGCTCAAGAATGGGTTCGACACATCCATGGTAAACGAGCCATCGGTGTTTGAGCCATCGAAGTTCTACAATAATACCAAAATTTATATGCACACTTACATATATTCAGAGCTTTAGATTTCATTGTCCAGTAACAGTAATTTTGTTTCATGTATAAAAAAGTACAGTGCCATCGTTAATGTTGTCTTTAGTTATAAGTAGCTCACTCCTTAGTTAAATGGGACAGAAATACCTTTAACTTAGTTTAAGGGAGGTAACTATTTAAAAAAAACAAACATTGTTCTCTTTTCATTAGTGTTCTTGTGAGAAGCAAATTCTTTCCTTTAAAAGAAGATTACCTTTTTGGCAGGGTTTTGAAAAATTGGGCAGGCATTGTCCAACAAAGTCAATCTTATATACCAGGTGTTCCCATCCCCCTTAAGATTAAAACCTCTCCCCCTCTCATGAGAAGGGACAGTCCCAAAAGTTCTCTCCCGTGTATAAAAAAAGGAAATATGCTGTGTTTTCGCTCAGCTTTATAACAAAGATATAGTAGTTGCAGATAAGATTGACTAGGAGGGGCTATTTAGGTGTCAGTAGTTGTCAAATTCGCGGAGTCCACCAGAAGATTAGGCAGAGTCTTTCGCATGCTTTCTGCAAGCAAACAAATGGCCATATATGCCACAGCTTTGTGTTACAGTTGAATTCACACAATCGGGTGACATGCTTTACCTTATTGTTAATAGATCATTCCAAAGGCAGGTGCAAATGATAGCTCCACCTAGTCAATTTTATCTGCGACTACTGTTAATTCACCCTTTCCGAAAGCAATACTCAATTTTTTTTTTTTTTTTTTTTAACAACAATGTGATCTCGCATTCAAGAGCAGGTAGTTATTTTTGTCCTAGACAGCCATTCCATTTTACAAGTAATGTACTGAACAAATTGCTGTGCTCAGTGGTGTAAAATCCTCATTTTGTCAAGAGATAACCTGATCAGAATGTGCTTAAGTGTGTAGGACCATGGGTTTTTGTTAAAGTGCTTAAGACACCTGTGAGGGTCACTCTGATGTTGCCTATTCTGGCAAGGCTCATTTACATTGGGGGTTCTGCGTCACTTTACTCTTTTCTTTATTTTTTACCCATAGTCTCGGGTTATAAAACTATTTTCATGCTAAACTCAGCCGAGCATAAAAATTCTTCAACAGTTGTTTATGAGTGGGACAAATACAGTAAAATTTCTATATTAAGACCATCTTTGAATGTTCAAAAGTGGTCTTAAGACCACTTTTGAACATTCCCAAAGATGGTCTCTGACCAGTGGACACTGTATGCAGAAAACACAAAGAATAACTGCAACCTACCAAATAAGCTTTTTAAAGCCGAATTAGTCTAATTTTAGGTGGTCTTAATAGCAGAACTTTACTGTATTATATTGTGCTGGTCTGAGCATGACAGAAAATCACTCATTGGCATTTGAAATTTGAAAAACCCAAATTTCATATGCAACCGAGTTTAGTCTTTAACCTATGGGTCAGCTTTTACATGTATTTCAGCCATGAAATAATGTCTGTCATCTTTTATTAGTGTGTTACTGGAACATTTCGTTGCTGTATGTTAGTAAACCCCTAAATATCATCCTAAATTTTTGGTATTTTCCCTAAATATCTGGACACCTCAGCCCCTTACTATACTTGTTCTAATGTTCTAAAATTTTGAACAAGTTCAATTTACTACATGATGATGTTGGGTGGCAAAAAGTGTAGACCCTGATGAGCTGATGCTTTCTGCATCATCTCATCTGGGTTTACACTGTTTTCTCAGGCCTATCAGAACAAATACAAAGTTAAATATGGTCAAATACAGTCACATAGAAAAAAGAAAAGAAAAAAGGAATACTTCATGAATGGATGAATGTGGGGTCATATTTTTGTTTCATTTGCAAGTTTGCTGATACGTCATGAATGGATGAATGCGGGGTCATACTTTTGTTTTATTTGCAAGTTTGATGTTTGAATCATTATATGTACATACGTTAACCATGAATTGGGGAATTTTTGCACACACACCATGATCTCTTACTGCACTATTGCTTTGGTGTGAAGCAGAAACTGTTAGATCAACAACTATTGATATCCAAACAGAAATGTATGGATTATCAAGAAATGGCCATGGTGATTTTTATGAAAGCAAAAGGTCCAGTTATATTAATTTTCTATATAATCCATACATTTTTGATAGGATCCATCTTTGAAATGTGTTATATTCAAAACTGTATCAAACCATGATACAGTGCCATAAAGTTAACCCTTATGATGCCGAGAAAATCTACATCTGAAAATGTCGTCTGCAGAAAAGTTTTGCAAACTTTTTAAAAATAATTTTGCATACAGGCAAACTGTGAGCCCAGATCAGACTGCTCCTACAGGAGCAGTCCAGTCTGATCTGTGTCAACACTGTTTGCGAAAAATTACTTTTAAGGTAACCGGCAGACGGCAAAGCAGACGACATTTGTCATGATTGGCATTTTATTGGTTAAGTGTTAATCAATTTTTTTTGCACAGAGTTGCAAATAATGCAGATATTCCCCAATTTAGATGGTGTCATCTTAGCAAGATAATGGATGTGGTTTTTATACATAAATTGATAGTTTGCTGTTGGCATGGTGATAGTTTGCTGTTGGCATGGTGAGTCTGCTGTAGCATGGTGATATGTTGCTCCCATGGTAGTATGCTGTTGCCGTGGTGATCGTGTGTTCAGTTGACCGTCCTCATTCAATGATGTATGGAGTCCTATTCCATTCAGTACCAGAAACCCCAAAACAGGTACTCTGGCAAACAGTGCAGGCCCAGATCAGGGCCTTCATTGTTTGCTTAAAAGTTCAGTCATTTTCCAAATGAATTTTGATGAAAACACAACCTGACATACCTAAATTTTGAAATGAACTCCTGCTAGATTCCATCTGGTACTAAAAGGGTTGAGCCATATCATTTGCTAATAAAACATTTCATTTGGGAAGTAATTTATTGCCGTTCAGACTGAACAGTGCAGACTCCAAGAGATGATTCGACTCGGCCTGTGCATCTGCAGTCAGTTCAGGTTGAACAGTCTGCAGCTTTGGGAAGATTGTCCGGTAAATGTTTGTCCAATTTTTGTAGCTTTCAAAAAATGTTGATGCAGTGAAATTCTGCTATTAAGACCACCTAGAATAACACCAATTCTACTTTTAAAAAAGTTCAGAAGAGTTCATGTTTTCTTTCTGTTTTCCACATCCAAAGTCCTGTAGTATTAGACCAACTTTGGAACTGTTCAAAAATGGTCTTAAGACCACTTATGAACAGTCACAAAAATTGTCTTAATAAAGGAACCACTGCATTTTATCACCAATGAATTTGGGGGCCTAATTTTATTTTTCAGCAAAATTATTTTTGACATTTACTAGAACAGATAGCCTAGCAAGTTTAACTCATTGTAGGTGGGAAACTTCCAAAAGGATAGCCTGGCAGACAGTGCAGGCCCAGATCATATGCCACAGAATGCGGCATCTGACCAGGGCCTGCACTGTTTGCTAACAGAATTTTCCATCAAAGACAAAAAGGCCTACCACCCCTTATGTGACAAATGGACTTGTCCAACATATAGCAATGGAAGAGTCCAATTATATACAGTGGAACTTCGATGGCTCGAACACCGATGGCTCGTTTACCATGGCTGAGTCGAATCCATTCTTGAGTCCCTAGGGAGTTTCTGTGCATAAGAAATAGGGAGGGTAAAAATTAGGATATTTTCGTCTTTTACCTTGCAAATGTATGCTGTGTGTTCTCATTAGAATCGCCTCGATGAGGCGATTCTAATGAGTACACACAGCATACATTTTTCATTATAGAACACAGAAAAGATGTCCTAAAGTATGTCGTTATGCCTACTGACATTAGCCCTCAGTGGCTCAAACTACCCCTGTCTCGAACAGATTTTCATGGTCCCAAAGGTGTTCGAGCCATTGAAGTTCGACTGTACAATGGGTTAGTTTTTATAGCCCCGCTTTGAAAAAGTGGGGCTATATTGGATTTGCCATGTCCTTCTGTCATTCCGTGATTCCGTTAATTTGTGTTGGCTCCATAACTTTGTATCTGCTTAACATATTTTCATGAAACTTCACACAAATGTTAAACACCATAAGACAATGTGCAGAGCGAAGGAATTATAACTGTGGATTGCCTACTTTTGAAGTTATTGCCCTTTGAACATTTTCCGTAATTCCGTAATTCCGTGATTCCGTTAATTTGTGTTGGCTCCATAACTTTGTATCTGCTTAACATATTTTCATGAAACTTCACACAAATGTTAAACACCATAAGACAATATGCAGAGCAAAGGAATTATAACTGTGGATTGCCTACTTTTGGAGTTATTGCCCTTTGAACATTGAAAAATGGCAATTTTAATTGTGTCCGCTTCATAACTCGAAAACCGTTTGAGATATTTTTAGGAAACTTCACACAAATGTTAAGCACTATGAGACGATGTGCAGAGCGCAGGAACCATAACTCTGCATTGCTTATTTTTGGAGTTATTGCCCTTTGAACATTGAAAAATGGCAATTTTAACAGTGTCCGCTTCATAACTCGAAAACCGTTTGAGATAATTTCATGAAACTTCTCACAAATGTTAAGCACTATGAGACAATGTGCAGAGCGCAAGAACCATAACTCTGGTTTTCGTATTTTCTGTGTGTCTGTCTGTGTGTCTGTCTGTGTCTGTTAACAATTTTCGTGTCCGCTCCATAACTTTAAAACCCATTCACATATTTTCATGAAACTTCACACAAACATTAAACACCATGAGATGGTGTGCAGAGTGCAGGAACCATAACTCTGGATTGCCTAATTTTTGAGTTATTTCCCTTTGAATATTGAAAAATATCAATTTTAGCCGTCTTTGCTCGATAACTCAAAAACCGTTTTGAGATAATTTTATGAAACTTCACACAAATGTAAAGCACCATATTACGTGTGCAGAGCGCAGGAACCCAAACTCTGGATTGTCTACTTTTTCAGTTATAGGCTTTTGAATATTAAAAAATGGCAATTTTAACTATGTCCGCTCCATAACCGTTTCTGATATTTTCATGAAACTTCAAATAAATGAAAAGCACCTTGAGATGATGTGCAGAGTGCAGGAACCATAACTCTGGTTTGCCTACTTTAGGAGTTATTGCCCTTTGAACATTTAAAAAGGCAATTTTGACTGTGTCGGCTCCATAACTCACAAACCATTTGAGATATTTTCATGACACTTCACACAAGTGTAAAGCACCATGAGACAATGTGCAGAGCGCAGGAACCCTGACTCTGATTTGCCTACTTTAGGAGTTATTACCCTTTGAACATTGAAAAATGGAAGATGAAATTTAGTATAAACATGGACATTCTGGTAATGTATCATGCTCATTGAAATGAGGGACAAGGGCTCACAACTCTTAGAGTTTTTCCAGATAATGTAAAATTTTCAACAGTTATTTCTTGTTCATAACTGTTTTCTCTGCAGCTTAAATAACTTTCTTCTCTGACGGCGCTGAAGCGGGGCTATAGTCAGATCCTCTGACAGCTCTAGTTTAACTTCCATTTCACTTAGATAACACCGAAAGCTCACGCAAACTTCAGCATTCTTGAAGGTATGAATTTTAACCTATTGTTGCAAATCAGTTTATTTTTTGCTGCCGTTTAGTTTGATTCTCTATGATCAGGTCACTTGGAGTACCACAGTCTGTCTTTACAGTTACAAACTTGTTCACTAAGTTGAATATACGTTCATGTTTTTTGTTCAGATTTTTGTGAAGTATTTGGTCATCTTGGACAATATGAAGGCTTCCAAGTCCAAGTGGACTATTTTTAAGTTTTGTTAAGTATTTTCGCTTTTTAATCCTTAAGTTAATAGTACCAATCATTACTGAAGCAGTCAGTATTGTCAAATCATTACGATAACATACCCGTGCGACATGGGCCTCGTGCACTTTTTTCACATCTCCAAAATGGCCATTTTCCTGATGAAAATCTGTGATATTTTTCTTATTAATACTTCAAACTTAGGTTGTGGATGCTCGTTAGAACCGCCTCGTCTCGTTGAGGCGGTTCTAACAAGTACCCACAACCTATGTCTTGGAGCAAAAATATAAAAATAATGTATACCCCCATAAACCCCAGTTTTCTCAATATAAAGTGGGGTATAGGGGGGGTCTTCATTTCACGGACTTAATCATGGGATGTGTTTTATTTTTCTTTCTTGTACAGTAAAATGCCTATATTAAGACCACCTTTGGGACTGTTCAAAAGTGGTCTTTAAGACCACTTTTGAACAGTTCCGAAGATGGTCCCTGACCAGAGGAACCAGTGTGCAGAAAACACGAACAGAGAATAACTGCAACCTTCTAAATAAGCTTTTTAAAGCAAATTATGTCTTAATTTTAGGTGGTCTTAATAGTGGAATTTCGCTGTATTTTTTTTTTTTTCAGAGAAATGAAGGTTTAACATTTCATGTGAATGAACTGCATCATCATGTCAACCTGATTTTCTCTGGAAAGAAAGTCTGCTTTGGTATGCTATTTTGCTTGGCGATTTCAGGATTTTCTTTTTTCATCTTTAGCCCTTGTCCTGCTGAGCCCGGATATGCCTTGTTTTCCAAACAATGAAGATCCAGATCAGATGGCTTCTGATCAGGATCTACATTGTTTGTCATTCATATTGTGAATTTGTTGCAATGACTTGCATCAAGTAATCTGATTGGTTGATAATCAGTGGTGGGCTTGGCATATTTAAATATTCAGCAGGTCAGGGGTTAAATACCTTCAGCAGTCGCAGCAAAAAATACCTATTCACCTTATTTGCATTATCTGCTGGTTCCTAGTCTGAAGGTTATCAGTGTTGGAAAAACAGGTAACCAGACCCCCCTGACCTTTCAAGGTCAGGGGGGTCTGGTTACCTGTTTTTCCATTATTGACAGTGTGCAAGCTGGGAGCCAGCAAATAATGCAAATATGGTGAATTCCTGCATGGTGTAGACCAGGCTTATGTCACGTGAATCGACTGCTTAAAATCTGGCTTAATTTCATGTGAATTGTCTGCTCATGCCATAATTTCTCTAATAGAAAAAAAAAAGTGCAACTGTTTTTTCTTTGAAATTGTTATCTGCAAAGTCATGATTGGTACTTTTAGGGTTAAGCCTATGGCTGTTGGAGCAGTTAGGTCTAGGTTTGCATAATCATATAATATATGTAAGGTGGCGGGGAGATATTAATGATTTTTCATTTTGGATCAGTTACAAAGCATGGAATACAGTGTCAGTATTATCTTATGAGTTTGTATGCTCAGCAGAAACAGTTTTAAACCAGTTTCTACAAGGTTGATTTCAGAAGCTTCCATGCGTGGCGTATTGGTTAAGCTACTTGCCTTTTAAACCAGAGGTTGTTTGGTTGATTCCGGGCTTCTCCAGACTTTCGGATGCGACTTTAAACAGGTCTCCTCTCCATATGATCTTGGTTGTTGGTGAGACATAAAACACACATATTTGCTTTCAGAGCGTATTTCAAGCTTTGTAATTTTTCAAACATACACCACAACTTCCTTATAACATGGTTCTGGATATAATGCAGTTTCAAAATGTACCCAAGAGTATGTAGATTATAAATAAAAATGACAATGGTCATTTTTATAGATAATCTATATATTTTGGTTGTTTAACTAACATGGTTTCTATTTTGGACCCAATTGATAGTGTTATAAAGAGGCTGTGGTGTATAAATTTTTTAACATCTTGATCTACAGTAGACACTTGATAATTCAAAATACTAGGGACTGGTTATTTTTGTTTGAATTATCGAAAGTCTTTGCAATATTGAGGGTTGAAATTGGTGCATTTGCTTTGTTTAGGACTTCAAAATTGCTTTGGATTGCGGAGTATTTTGAATACTAGAAGTTTGAATTATTGAGAGTCTACTGTGTTTATTTATTAAATCTGCCTAACAGTATCAAAACCGTAGCAAGAAGCCCAGTGTGCTGAATGGCTGATCTGGGTTTTTCACAAATCTCATTTTAGTCAACCCATGAGGAAAGGGTCCTTGGCGTTCTCTGAATTAAATTCTTCAAATGCATGTGCACAGCCAACTTACAGGGCAAGGTGCAGTCAACTAACAGGGCTAGGTGCAGCCAACTATTAGGTCTAGGTGCAGCCAACTAATCATGCATGGCTTCTTGCAAGAAGCTACCTCAAGATTTCCTTTACATGTCTGCGAACAGCAAAGGCTCGGGCGAGACTGCACTTATGCGCAGTCTCGCCCGAGCCTTTGCTGGTCGCATACTTGATAAGTCCCCTTTCCTCATGGGTTTGCTGGTTTATTTTGGGATCATTCATCTTGTGTAGGTTTATTCTAATAAAATTCCAGACTTCTTTCATCTGGATTTCTTGAAGTTGATGATCGTGCAAAAGTACAAAGAAAACATTCAAGATATTTTCAGATTTTTTTCTTCTGCTATATTTAATGATATAGGAAGGATATTAATGTATGTTTGAACCATTTATAAAATAACAGTAAATTACAAGACAGTTGTTCTCTTCTTTTTATAATTGAGCCTATGGATAGAAAAGGTTGGCATGTTGGTATGATGTGACATCCTACAAGGCTAGTGGCTAAGAGTGTTGTATCCTCAACAGTAGATAGTTTGCGCCTAGCTTGGGTCACTTGTGAGATGCCAGGAATTTCGAGCCTTGGTCCGGTCACATGTGAGATGCTTAGTGGTGTAATGGAAGGTCATGTGGTTTTTCTCTGGCTACTCAGGCTTTCATCCACTACTGATTAATTATCAGCGCATATAAAAATAGCCATCAGAGATGGAAAATCCCCTGACCAAAAGCCAATATGGCCTTCAAAGTAGAGGTGGAGGCAATGATCAGGAATCGATACATTAACCCACAGCTCCCATCAGAGACATCAAAGGGAAAGAACCACAAACATGAAACAACAGACCCTATTGGAAACATCAACAGCGGAAAGCCAAATGCAAATGGCCAACAGGCTGTCCAAAATAAAATGATATAAGCGACAAACACCCAAAGACAAACCGTAACAAAAATAACAAAAATAAACCGCGACAGAAGAACCGCCTTGTAACAGTCAGCGGAAACAAATTCCACTGGGGTGGGGGCTTTCAAGTTCTGATCGAGAGGTTGTGCGTTCGAATCCGGCCACCGGTATCTGGGTGTGTCCTTGGCCAAGACACGTAATGACACTGCCCCACTCCAGCCAGGTGTAAATGGGTAGCAGTGGTGTAAAATCCACTGCCTCTCTCTCGCGCGCGCGTGAACACACCTGGAATGAGTTGTTCGAGAGGGATTCAATAAGCTTGAAGCTTTCATCGCAATCGAACCAAAATAAATTAGTATAAACCGTGATTGGGTTAACTACCATACATGCAGTCTGTCGTATAACATTTATGTTGTACCCAATCTTTTTATATTGAAGAATGATTTTATGAAATCGGGTGCTGAAGTCATTGCGGTTATATATTTTTCTGAATTTATATACAAGTCACCATAAAATTCGGGTTCCGATAGACCTTATTGCAGAAGAGATTTAAGTCCAGTATTGAATTTTGAAATTAAATCCGAATGACGTCTATAAAATTTTGAAAAGGCTTTGCGTAGTTTATGGTACTGATAACCCTGATTAAGAAGTTTAGCTGTTAACAATTTATTACTATTACGAGGGTTGAAGTCAGTTACATGACTACACACTCTGGCAAATCGAATCAATTTCGAAATATAAACGCCGAAGGATGACGCACGAGGAACATCACCATCCAAAAAATGAAAATTTACAATCTCTAAATCAAAATCATCGCGTTTATCATGCAAACCCATCTACAATTGATAGATGTAAATTAAAAAAAGGGGCCTCGGTATCAGAAGAACATGCTTTATTTAACTGAAGTTCTGGGTGGTAAATTTCACTAACCAAACCATCGAAATAGGTATATCAATATTTGATAAATCATCCAAATATCTAGAAGTGGAGCTAAAAGCTTCAATGAATTCAGACTGGTTTTCAGCAGAAAGGGACATCATGAAGTCTCATAACAAAACAAAACAGATCAGCCACAAGTGGTGCACAATAAGTACCCATCGGAATACCCACAACTTGTCTAAATAACTTAGTACATGTACCAAGTCTTATGTAGATATTCACACTTTCTGACATGACCATAAAGTATAATTTTTATGCTCTTCAGAAGTGAAAAAAAGCATTTCTTACATTGCATGCAAGATAGAGGGAGTCTTACCTATGAAATGTCCATTCAATTAAATCATTAAGTTTTTCTTTTATAAGATTATGAGAAAGTGTAGTGTAAAGGGTGGGAAAATCATATGTAGACAGACTTGAAGCACGAAAACGCCTGGATTTCAATTTATTTAAAACTTCATTAGAATTTTTTACAGACCAAAACAGATTTCTACCTGATCTTTCGAAGACTGTGTCGCAATATTTTATCATGTTTTTTGATGACAGTAAAAGGTGAAGTTAATAATTTGGAGATTTCAGTGGTGGTACAAGAGCTTGAATATGCAATAAACCGTGCTTTGTATGGTCTTTTATTAAGTTTAGGTAACCAATATAACGAAGGAAGCTTGTCTTGGCCTTCTGTAACACAGACAGCAAACTTGGTGGCTGAATGACAAATGTGGTCATCAACTAAAGAAGACTAATAACTAATAGAAAGTGTACCGGAATTAAAATACACTAGTAAGCCTACTGTATATTGCTGCAACATCTGTAGGATTTTAATATCAAATATAACTACCCAACACTACAATTTAATTAAAAATCAAAATTAAGCCTTTTAACCAGACGCAGGTCTGGGTCAGTCTGACAAAAAAATCTAGGCAGAAATGCCACCGGCATGTCCCTTTTCCCGTGACCTCCCTAGTGTCGAGTCCTGATTGTTCGCTGAGGTCACATGACCTATCCGACCAATGGGCAGACGATACAGGTCACGTGACCCCGGCGTTCGCGCCAAGCATGAGAACAAAGCTCATATTTCTATCAGACTTAGTCTTTGGATAAAAATGGATAAGTGTTTTATTCTTTTTTAGCTCACCGTCACGTAGTGACGAGGTGAGCTTTTGGGATCACTTTTTGTCCGTCGTGCGTGCGTGCGTCCGTGCGTGCGTGCATGTGTAAACAATTTCTTCAAACGACATCTCCTCCTAAACCACTGATTGGATTTTGACCAAACTTCACAGGAATGATCCTTAGGTGGTCCCCTTTCAAAGTTGTTCAAATGGTTCCGGTCCGTTGCACATCTAGGTCACAGGAGCCAAAAATAGATTTTTTTTCACTGAAAACTTAAAAATCTTCTTCTCTGAAACCACAAGGCCCAGATCTTTGATATTTGGTATGAAGCTTCATCTAGTGGACCCCTACCAAGATTGTTCAAAATATAGTGCTGGGGAACAATATGCCCCCACCCCAGGGCCCTTTGGTTTTACATAGGCTTATATATGGAAAATTTTTAAAAATCTTCTTCTCTGAAACCACAAGGCCCAGGTCTTTGATATTTGGTATGAAGCTTCATCTAGTGGACCCCTACCAAGATTGTTCAAATTATAGTGCTGGGGCACAAAATGCCCCCGCCCAGGGGCCCTTTGGTTTTACATAGGCTTGTATATGGAAAATCTTTAAAAATCTTCTTCTCTGAAACCGCAAGGCCCAGGACTTTGATATTTGGTATGAAGCTTCATCCAATGGACCTCTACCAAGATTGTTCAAATTATAGCCCTTGGTCCAAAAATGCCCCCGCTCCATGGCCCTTTGGTTTTACATAGAGGGAACATCTTCAAAAATGTTCTTCTCTGAAACTACAAGGCCTAGGTCTTTGATATTTGGTATGTAGCTTCATCTTATGTACCTCTACCAAGATTTTCAAATTATAGCCCTTGGGCCAAAAATGCCCCCGCTCCGGGGCCCTTTGGTTTTACATAGACTTATATAGGGAAAATCTTTAAAATCTTCTTCTCTGAAACCACAAGACCTAGGTCTTTGGTATTTTGTATGAAGCTTCATCTATAGGACCCCTACCAAGATTATTCAAATTATAGTGCTGGGGCCAAAAATGCCCCCGCCCCGGGGCCCTTTGATTTTACATAGGCTTATACAGGGGTAATCTTTAAAAATCTTCTTTTTTGAAACCGCAAGGCCCAGGGTTTTGATATTTGGTATGAAGCTTCATCTAATGGACCTCTACCAAGATTGTTCAAATTATAGCCCTGGGGCCAAAAATGCTCCCACTCCGGGGCCCTTTAGTTTTACATAGCTTTATATAGGGAAAATCTTTAAAAATCTTCTCTGAAACCACAAAGCCTAGGTCTTTGATATTTGGTATAAAGCTTCGTCTAGTGGACCTCTATCAAGATTGTTCAAATTATAGCCCTGAGACCAAAAATGTCCCCGCTCTGGGGCCCTTTGGTTTTACAAAGACTTATATAGGGAAAATCTTAAAAAATCTTCTTCTCTGAAACTGCATGGCCAAGGACTTTGATATTTGGTATGAATCTTCATCTAATGGACCTCTACTAAGATTGTTCAAATTATAGCCCTTTGGCCAAAAATGCCCCCACTCCGGGGCCCTTTGGTTTTACATAGACTTATATAGGGAAAATCTTTAAAAATCTTCTTCTCTGAAACCACAAGGCCTAGGTCTTTGATATTTGGTGTGGAATTTCATCTAGTGGACCTCTTTCAAGATTGTTCAAATTATAGCCCTGGGGCCAAAAATGTCGCCACCCTGAGACCCTTTGGTTTTACATAGACTTATAAAGGGAAATCTTTAAAAATCTTCTTCTCTGAAACTGCAAGGCCCATGTCTTTGATATTTGGTATGGAGCTTCATCTTGTGGACCTCTACCAAGATTGTTCAGATTATAGCCCTGGGGCCACAAATGTCCCCAGCCCGGGGCCCTTTGGTTTTACATAGACTTATATAGCCCAGATGCAAATTTGGTTTTGCACAGGCTTATGTATGGAATATCTTTAAAAAAATCTTCTTCTCTGAAACTGCAAGGCCCAGGTCCTTGATATTTGGTGTGTAGCTTCATCTAGTGGTCCTTTGCCAAGATTGTTCATATTATAGCCTTTGTTGATGTTTGGTATGAAGCTTCACCTTTAAGACCTCCCTCAGAATTATGCACATTAAAGCCCTGGGGCCAATAATGACCCTCTCTGGGGCCCACTTGTTACACTATGGATCAGGTGAGCGATCCAGGGCCATCATGACCCTCTTGTTTGATTTTACATTTACATTGCTAGTTTCCACATCGTTCCTAGGCTTTTAAAGCTTATTGTTTTTCTGAAATTCTTTTCTTGTTGAATTTATTACGGGGTTTTTCTGCCGACTTTGTACACGTGTACCAATTGTCCGCCTTTTTGAATTTTCACTTGGAAGTTTTGTTTATCGTGTGGCCAACCATTCCTGGCTTTTGATAACAATCACACTTCCTTCTACGTGTTATGCCATGGTATGCACACGTATTATTCCTTGTGAATATTCTAAATCCTTTTCAAATAAAAGTCGGCATTGTGGAAACTGAAATTGCCAGAAAAGGGGGCGGGTTTTGTGCAGGTTCCTTCTCCACTTCCGGTATCGGAAGAGGATGTTTTTATTGCTGAATAGAACTTCTCAGCCTTATTCTAGTTTTTGAACATGTGCAGGACCGGTCCTCTTGTATCACATATAAGTCCCACGAGGCAGATGGATAATATTCAGGTTCGTTTGGGACCTTTTTGCAGTATCTTCTAAACAGAATCCATCCAATTCGTGTGGGCCACAATGGCCGAATCAAGAATAGGCAGTCTATGTCCCCACCTCCCACTTTGGCCTTGGTTGACTAGGATAGGTTCGTCGACCGCCCTGTAGAGGTCCTGCTCTTAGTTGCGGGGCTTTCGGGGTGCGGGGAACCTATGCCTAAATTTTTGCCGAATCCATGTTACATACGAATGTCGGTACGGCTCTGATCTCGGTTCTTATCCGGTAGCCTTTCTGGACCCTCGGTACTCAGTCTACCTTGGTCATATGCTTCCTGGCTCTTATTATGGTAGTTTTTATTATCATAATCAGTAATTTTCTCCCGTTAAGTGTATTATTCCTCGGGATATTTTGTATAGGACCCCCTCCCAAATGCCTTGAATGTCCTCTTGGGCTTATGGTATTATATGAAGATAGATGGCTATTGACTCTTCTTCCTTTAACACATTTTGTTAGGGATTCTACGGGGCCTCTCTCTCCTCAGCCAGTCAAAGGGCTCCCCCTATATATGCTGAATAAGGGTCCTTATTGATCACATTCATTGTGACATTTCCATCTGATTCCCCTTTACCCCGGATGGGTGCGCAGCTTAGAGGTTCCTCTTTTGGTTTGGTAAGCTGGTTAATGGGAAATAAACTCTTCTACCTCTCACATGTTTCTAGATGATTAGAGTCGATCTTTTCTAATTGGAATTTTGTCCTCGATTTTTCAGGTCATTTCTCCCTATTCGTCCCTATTCGTGGGCTATTTCCATAGATTTAAAGGACTCTTACTTACACAATTCTGATTCGGCAATATCGCATGTTCAGTGCACTATATACAATGAAGGGTCAAACACTGGGGAAGTTTACTTGATCCTCGAGTGTTTGCCCCTACAGTCTGAGTCTGGGCCCAGATCTTTATCCTCTGACATATCAATATTCAGAGGTTGAATTTCTTACGTCCTCATTATTCAGCGATTCTGAGAAGGACATATTTAGATCTAAGTGTTTTCAGTTAATCTAAAGACTCTAAGGAAACAACCCTCCTTTCAGTTGTTATCAATCTCACAATCAATCTCCAAAATGACCTTTACAGTATTGAGGGGGACATTGAACCTCAATTCTAACAAACAAACACAATCAATTTTTGGTCTTTTGAAATTCCAAAATTCGACCCAGATTCAGTCTCTGTACATATGACGTCAGGGAAATTGGCATTACTTCCTGTTTCGACGCTCTAACATTGGAGCCTCTTACCAGGACACTTGTTAAGTGGGTTCTCATGATGACTGGTATTCTTGTTCTACCCACTCTGCCATCAGAAAAGAGCATTCCGACCATAGAGCTGCTAATCTAATGCTTTTGTTTCTTTTCCCGGTCATTTCAACATGCCATGGTTATAGCACTTGTTCCATCTTCCACCACCATGTTGCATGCTAGGCGCAATTCTGCTCTTGATAACTTGTTCAGTTTTTACTGAGCATAGTAAAGTGAAACTTAGAGCCTCCGCGCCTCTTGATTCTAAAACTATATTCGGACCATGTCTTCCAAACGTTTTCAGAATAAAGCTTCAAAGACCGTCGGCACTCGTCCTTTTTGAAGTCATCAGAGAGCGTATCAAGTTCAGGTACCGCAACCAAGAGACGATCTTCGACTACTACTGGTGACAGTTTCAGTGCTTAACGCCCTCGACTAGAAGATCTCAATCAGTTCACATCTACTAATAGATCGTTCTCAGATCGGTGTACACCGTCCTTTCGTTCCAGAGGTCGGACTGGAACGAAACCTCCCAATAATGGAAGATCCAAGTCTAACAAATGACGTTCTTTCTTCCCTTCCTCTTTCTCTTCTCCCAGTAGGAGCCTAGCTATTTCAGTTCTATCAAGCCATGGCTTCTATCATCAAATATATTTGGGCTCTATCCATTTTGAGAAAGGGCTACTGGATTGCGTTTGTTCGGAATCCTTCCCTTTTTCAGATGCCAATACTGTTTCCGGTAAATAGTATCAAGAAAAGAAACTTTTATTGGAAGTGGAAAGGGTTCTTCTCCAAAAGAAAGCCGTAGAGGTACTAAAAGTTCTCCTTTCCCCAGGCTTCTACTGTCGGATCTTTCTGGCCGAGAAGAAAATGGGAAAATCGACTCATCATCGACCTCTCACACTAAACAAGATGATGCGAGTCGATCATTTCAAAATGGAAACTTCGTCCTCGATTCGTCAGGTCATTCTCCCAATTCGTGGACGATTCCCGTAGATTTAAAGGACGCTTAGTTTCACATCTCCATCCACAGGTCATTCCGCACATACCTTCGTTTTCACCTTGGATGGTTTTGTGTATCAGTTCCGTTGTTTTTCCTTTTTAGCTCACCTGAGCACGAAGTGCTCAAGGTGAGCTTTTGGGATCGGTCTTTGTCCGTCGTCCATCGTCCGTCGTCCGTGCGTCCGTGCGTCCGTCGTCAACTTTTGCTTTAAACAACTTCTTCTCCAAAACTGCTGGACAGATTTTGATCTAATTTCACAGGAATGCTCCTTGGGTGATCCTCTACCGAAATTGCTCAAACTGTTCAGCTCGGGTGAACAAGATGGCCGCCAGAGCTAAAAATAGAAAAACCTTTAAACGACTTCTCCTGCTTAACCAGTGGATGGATTTTGAAATTATTTCACAGGAATATTCCTTGGATGACCTTCTACCAAAATTGCTCAAACCGTTCAGCTCGGGTGAACAAAATGGCCGCCAGAGCTAAAAATAGAAAAACCTTTAAACGACTTCTTCTCTTTAACCAGTGGATGGATTTTTAAAGTATTGCACAGGAATGTTCCTTGGGTGACCCTCTACTAAAATTGCTCAAACCGTTCCGCTCGGGTGAACAAGATGGCCGCCAGAGCTAAAAATAGAAAAACCTTTAAACGACATCTACTCCTTTACTAGTGGATGGATTTTGAAATTACTTCACAGGAATGTTCCTTGGGTGACCCTCTACCAAAATTGCTCAAACCGTTCCGCTTGGGTGAACAAGATGGCCGCTAGAGCTAAAAATAGAAAAACCTTTAAACGACTTCTCCTCCTTAACTAGTGGATGGATTTTGAAATTACTTCACAGGAATGTTCCTTGGGTGACCCTCTACCAAAATTGCTCAAACCGTTCCGCTCGGGTAAACAAGATGGCCGCCAGAGCTAAAAATAGAAAAAACCTTTAAACGACTTCTTCTCCTTAACCAGTGGATGGATTTTGAAATTATTTCACTGGAATGTTCGTTGGGTGACCCTCTACCAAAATGGCTCAAACCGTTCCGCATGGGTGAACAAAATGGCCGCCAGAGCTATAAATAGAAAAACCTTTAAAAGACTTCTTCTCCTTAACCAATGGCTGGATTTCGAAATTACTTCACAGGAATGTTCCTTGGGTGACCCTCTACCAAATTTGCTCAAACCGTTCCGCTAGGGTGAACAAAATGGCTGCCAGAGCTAAAAATAGAAAAACCTTTAAACGACTTCTTCTCCTTAACTAGTGAATGGATTTTGAAATTACTTCAAAGGAATGTTCCTTGGGTGACCCTCTACCAAAATTGCTCAAACTGTTCTGCACGGGTGAACAAGATGGCTGCCAGAGCTAAAAATAGAATAACCTTTAAACGACTCTTTCTCCTTAACCAGTGGATGGATTTTGAAATTACTTCACAGGTATGTTCCTTGGGTGACCCTCTACCAACATTGCTCAAACCCTTCCGCTCATGTGAACAAGATGGCCACCAGAGCTAAAAATAGAAAAACCTTTAAATGACTTCTCCTTAACCAGTGGATGGATTTTGAAATTATTTCACAGGAATGTCCGTTTGGTGACCCTCTACCAAAATTGCTCATACTGTTCCGCTCCGGTGAACAAAATGGCCGTCAGAGCTTCTCCTGCTTAACCAGTGAATGGATTGATAGCCCTGGGGCCAAAAACGGCCCTGTCCCGGGGCCCACTGGTTTTATATAGGCTTATATAGGGAAAACCTTTAAAAATTTTCTTGTCTGAAACCAGAAGGCCAAGGTCTTTGATATTTGGTATGTATCTTTGTCAAGTGGACCGCTACCAAGATTGTTCAAATTATAGCCCTGGTGCAAAAAACAGCCCCACCCCGGGGCCCACTGGTTTTACATAGGCTTATGTATGGAAAACCTTTAAAAATCTTCTTGTCTGAAACCAGAAGGCCCAGGTCTTTGATATTTGGTATGAAGCTTCATCTAGTGGACCTCTACCAAGCTTGTTCAAATTATAGCCCTGGGGCCAAAACCGGCCCCTTCCTGAGGCCCACTGGTTTTACATAGGCTTATATTGGGAAAACCTTTAAAAATCGTCTTGTCTGAAACCAGAAGGCCCAGGTCTTTGATATTTGGTAAGTAGCTTTGTAAAGTAGACCGCTACCAAGATTGTTCAAATTATAGCCCTGGGGCCAAAAACGCCCCCGCGCCAGGGCCCACTGGTTTTACATAAGCTTTTATAGGGAAAACCTTAAAAAATCTTCTTGTCTGAAACCAGAAGGCCCAGGTCTTTGATATTTGGTATGAAGCGTCATCTAGTGGACCTCTACCAAGATTGTTCAAATTATAGCCTTTGTTGATGTTTGGTATGAAGCTTCACCTTTAAGACCTCCCTCAACATTATGCACATTAAAGCCCTTGGGCCAATAATGGCCCTCCCTGGGGCCCACTTGTTACACTATGGATCAGGTGAGCGATCCAGGGCCATCATGGCCCTCTTGTTTGGAATTTTCAACGGATCCTTCCCTGTTCACCAACTTAATGGAAATTGAATTAAGCAGTTCACATCAAGGAATTAGGCCCCAATCTCTTGCAGTGTTTCGATGATGGGTTTTGTCATCATCTTTCAAGATGCAACCTTTTATCATACCTTCACCTAACGTGGACAGGTTATTGTGAATCTAGGTGGGTCAGGCCTCAGATTCTATGACGGTTCCAACGTAAAGGCTTATTGAGAATGTGTGGCGGCGGTAAAACGTCTCCCTGCCCTACATCATAGTGTAGATTATATTTTCTTGTCCTTTGGGATCATTGATTCCATTGTGGAATTTTGAAAATATCTGAGGGTCACTGATGAGGCCTGATTGGCCGAAGCTGGCTAGTCTGGCCCGTAAAACATGTGCACTCCATATTTTTCAGTTCTGTGGTGTATTCCTTGCTTCTAAAGGATAACCCTTTTATAGAACATATTAGTATATAAATTCAGAAAAATATATAACAGCAAAGAATTCAGCACTCAATTTCGTAAAATCATTCTTCGATATAAAAAGATCGGGTACATCATGGATGTTATACGACAGACTGCATGCATGGTTGTTAACCCAATCACGGTTGGCAACTTTGCTTCCCTCTTTAATTGCACGCCGGTGGGTCAGGCCTCAGATTTTTTGACGGTTCCAACGTAAAGGCCTATTGAGAATAAGAGAGATCTAATTCAAGGTAATGTTGGTTGGTGCCTGATGCTCTGTCTCTGGTCGGGCCCATCGGAGTCCTTTCGCTCTAGCATTTCAGTGTTTTCTTCCTGTTGAGTCCTCACCGTTGTCTCACCTCTGTGGTTCTTTGATTATTTGTGTTCACGGAGATGTTGCACTGATGAGTTAGGAGGCCTTCATGCGGACTGAACAAATTATTTGTCTAAATCGCGACGGAAGTAAGGACGAGGATTGTGGCCACAGAAAATCGATTTAAGCCCCCCCCCCCCCCCCCCCCCCCCCCCCCCCAGCGGAAATCTTTCCACTGACCGTTCTAAGGCGGTACTTCTGTGGCGGTTTATTTATGTTGGTATTTGTTACTTACTGTGTGTATCACTTGTGTCTTTTTATTTTGGATGGCCATATGGCCATTTTGTGGGAAAGTAACTGTCCTTATGGCCTTCCTTTGTTAAGGTTTCCATTGTGGTCTGGTCGCTTCATGTTTGTGTTTCTTTCCCTTTGGTGTCTTTGATGGGTTGAGTAAGTTAATTGTATCGATTCCTGATCTTTGTTTTACTTCTACTTTTCATTCCTATTTTGGAGAAGTCGAAACTGATTCTATCTCAAAAATACTTCTCCTTTTTTCACGCCCTACAACTTCCGATTTATGCCAGCGGTTTGTTACCCTTTTTAGGAACTTTGTATTCGGATCCAGTTCCCCTGGACAACCTCATCTTAGACCACTCCAGTTTTTTGCTACTGTATCACTGGAGACCCCATCCGGTCTATCTAGAGTAATAAATTCCATTATCACGAGAGTTTTCGAATTGCTCTCTAGTGTTTATGAATCCCTCAGTTTATCAAATGGAGACTCCTCTTCTAGAGTCTGCTCCATAGTTGCTTTTCGGATGCCAGCCTTTTCAGGTTGGTTGCCCACTTCAAACACCGATTAGTTGTTCAGGGGACGTAGGGCCTAGAATCGGCGGGGCTATATATATATATATATATATATACATTCTGGAACTTCAGGCAAATTTCCTTGCCTTTTCAGTTTTTCCAGCTTCAGCAGAGGAACAGTTTCATTATTATTGATCCAGACAATTTTCGACCGAAGTGTCGTTTCTCCGTAAACAGTGGGGGACTTATCCTTCTTCCCTGTTGGCTTTTGCATGGAAGATTCTAACTTGGGGTCATCAGGAAGGTATGTCAATCCTTGTCGGACACCTCCCGGGCAGATTGTATGTCATTGGGACCGCCCCTATAGACCAGTTCGCCATCCGTTCTCTACAGGGCGTTTCTCAAATGGGGAGAACTTTATTGGACCTGTTTAATCAAACGTCCAAAAACAACTCGTTTCTACAATCAACTTCCATTGTTTGTGTCTCCAGTTTCAGATCACTTGGAACGTGTAGTTGATTTAATATCTCTAGATTGGGGTAATCTTTTACATATGTGTTTACACCATTCAACTGAATTCCTCTATAGTCCGGTCAAACTGTGTAGGGACCTAGACAAAATTGCAACACAAATGTCTTTTTTAGTTTTGACCACCTCCGATATATGTTAATAACATATAAAAAGTAGGACGGAATCGGAGAATATGAAATTTGATTTTTTTCTTCATTTATATTTATTGGTGATTTTAACACCGTGAAACTATTGTAACTGGAGTTGTAAGCTTGTATAGCTTACAATTTAGTTATGAAATGGATTCTATTGCATATATGTTGATAATTAAACTTTCATGTCATTTTCCAACTATTAAGTCAATGTTTAATATGAAAAGGAATGTGTTACAAGCCAATGCTTTTAAATATTCGTGTTGGTTTACCCCACCCACTAACGCAATTTTGATTTTGCTTCGTTTCTTGGGCAGTTTTAGTGTCAGCGTTTTCACTGTGAAGAGATTATTATAGGGCATTTAAACCAATTACTCTCTTTCAGTATAAACATATTTTATTGCAACTAATACATATATATGTGTACAATGTGGTTGGGTCACATGTTCTCTCAACATTAGTTACGACCCTTCCCCTACAAAATGACATCAATAAATTAAAGTCACGTGAAATTGATATGAACGAACAAATAAATAATAAATAAATAGTGTGCGCCTTCTCGGGTGAGCATGGAGTGATTGGGATCTACTAAAATACTAATCAGAAAATTGTTTTGTGCTTTTAATGTAACTCTGACAGCTCTAAAAAGTGTAGTATAACTTTCGAGGGATCATCTCCAAATAAAATCAGGTTGATACTCAAAGGGTGAAACTCGCGCGTTTCAAGGAGAAACCTCAACCGTTCGTTTTCATATTTAGAGCATCGAAGGAAATAGTGCTCTGCGTTTTCTTGATTACAGGTACAAAGTGCATTTGTTTTTAAATGGTTAATATACAAATCATTCGATAAGCTACTACAATTGTTTCTTATTCTAGAATGCATAACTGACAAATATCTGTCACCATTAATATAGTGAGGCAGTACTCTTTGAACATCTAGCTGGTGTCTTTTTGTCTGATATTTAAAATGAATTTAAGGAGGGGCTGTTGCGTAAGTTTTCGTCCAGAGAATCCCAAAACGTTATTCCTGATGGAATACAAGATTTCCTAAATAGTTCGGTACGACACAACGGTTGAGTAATATTATTTCGATTTCTCAGACGATAATTGGTGGTTTCCCTTATAACAGGAGGAATTAAATCAGTTATGTAGCTTGGAACTAACGCATTCGTTGATCTGTACATGAAATTCATTTTTTGTTGTTTATGCCTATCTGCTAATGATGACCAGCCACATTCCCTGTACAAATTATCCAAAGAAACCGATCTCGTGAGACCAGTTACTATTCTAGCAGTCTCATTTTGAAGCTTTTCGAGAGCATTTGCGTCTTGGAGAGAACATACATCCCAGACGACTGAAGAATACTCAAGAATAGGTAGTACATATGAAAGATATATTTGGTTTGGTGCAACTCTAGTGAGCGTAAATTTTAATTTTCTCATTATACCTACAATCTTTGCAGCACGTGATAATATGCTTTGAATGCGCTCATCCCACTGTCCGTTTTTACTTAAAGTCAATCCAAGATGTTTATGATATTCCAATTCCCGAGGCTTTTTCGATATTTGCATTTAAATTATTAAAGAAATTACTGTCTGCCGTGATTGGACTTGAAAATAAACCTATCAATAAGCTATCTTGATTAACATCGACTTCTGGCCAAATTGACTCTTCACATAATATTTCTAAATTAGGTCTATGCCGGTGCCTGAGGCTAGAACTTATATACAAGAGCAATCCACCTCCATACATATTCCTGTCTTTCCTATACGGGTCACCAAAATAATTTGAAATAGTAAGTAGTTCAGAGGATACTTTGGCGTCGAGATGCGTCTCAGAGAAGCATAAGATATTAAAATCCGAAAGATGATTTTAAATATAGGCAATTTTGTTTCGTATGCTCCTAATATTTAGATGAAGTATAAATAACGAGTGTTCATTGTCTGGCTCTGGATTGCTCTCAACATCTCCAGCTTCTGATAGTAGAAGGAACAAAACTAGAGAAAAGTGTACATTACATAACGAAGATTCAAACAGCTGCAGACATACGAAACTGGCGTATTTAGCTATAAATAAAAGCTTTGTCAGAAGCTTCCACCAAAAACTCAGTAACCTATATCTAATCATGAAGGTCTGATAGCTGTCAATAGTGCAACAATGAAATAGGACTATGGAGGCATATGCACCTGCAGAAAACTGGGGTTGGGAAGTGAAAAGTGACTCATTGCTGGCGGTACATACAGCTGGCGGCTGCTCAAGGTCGTCAGGTGTAAATGTAAGGCCAATTGCAAAACTCTTCTGTGCACTTGTCGCAAGCATGGCCTTACATGCTCCCAAATGTGTGGAGTATGCAAGTGAACTAGCTGCCTGAATTCCATTCAGATGGATAATGCAGATGACACTGAAGACTGTGATTAGATTAGAATCAAGCTTTAGCAGAACAGTGTATTGAAGGAAAAGATGTACATCATGTCTGTATTGTGATTTGACATTAAGGGTCTAGTAATATGAACATTCACGTAGCAAAACCAACAATGTGGTTTGTGCACCCACTAAAGCATGACATCTCCCCAGGCATCTGACCAGTCTTATCACAGTCTTCACTGCAGCTGGTGTTGTGCCGTGTGGCGGCCGTAAAACGTCTCCCCGTACATCAACCATAGTGCAGTTTATATTTTACTTTTGGTCCTTTGAGATCAGCGTGAATATTCTGAGAAATCAGAAATAAATTATTGGTTTAGACTCATATTCTAGACAGGTTTTAATTATTTGACCCCATTTTGATTTAGATCAGTCTTTGAATCGACTGCCTATTCGAAATTCGCAAATTGCAGTATGTTTCCTCTGGCTTTCTTTGCCGGATCATTACAGGGTCACTGATGAGGCTTTATTAGCCGAAACTACGTAGTATGACCCATCTTCTTTCTTATGAATGTTTTCATTGCTCTTAAAGGAACTCATTTTTGATTTTTATTTGCCTTCACTGCAGCTGGTGTTGTGCCGTGTGGCGGCCGTAAAACGTCTCCCCGTACATCAACCATAGTGCAGTTTATATTTTACTTTTGGTCCTTTGAGATCAGCGTGAATATTCTGAGAAATCAGAAATAAATTATTGGTTTAGACTCATATTCTAGACAGGTTTTAATTATTTGGACCCCATTTTGATTTAGAACAGTCTTTGAATCGACTGCCTATTCGAAATTCGCAAATTGCAGTATGTTTCCTCTGGCTTTCTTTGCCGGATCATTACAGGGTCACTGATGAGGCTTTATTAGCCGAAACTACGTAGTATGACCCATCTTCTTTCTTATGAATGTTTTCATTGCTCTTAAAGGAACTCATTTTTGATTTTTATTGGATGTGCACTAAATGCGTAGCTGAGGATCCTAGCTTACTTCAAGTGTACACTGATTTTGTTTGATTTTAGGTTAAACGTCCCCGTCAACACTGTAAATGTCATTTTGGAGACGTTGCTTCCAATTTTGTGGGACTTTTACCCGCCAGTGAGATGAATTGACATCTCAAGCCCTGCCGCCCAAAGAAACTAGGGTTTATAAGCATGGATGGGCCGACTCGCACTGCTTTGCCTGATCAGGCTTAGATCCTCTAAGCGGTTTACCAGTACTCGTTTGCGGGTCGGTTTCAGCATTGCGTGGAAGCATCATGCAGCCCATATATTTTTTCAAGCCCCGATGAGCGGGGGCCATCAAGTGTACACTGAAGGCTGGTTGGACCAGATGGATGACCAGGCTTAGATTAGTCTGATTAGCTTTTGATTGTATGATGAAAAACCCACCACTGGGTTATATGTATGTGAATTATACACATAAGTATAAGGATAAGAACCTTGAGATTATCATTTTGATGATCTAACTATGACTTCAGTCCAATTTTAGTGTTATATGATTCCAGCGAGTAAAGAAACATTGATCATGACAGTTCGTTTTTGTTGTACCTTGGAATTTCCAAACATTTGCTACTATTTGTATCAGTAGAGAAATGTATTCTGTGTTGTTTCTTGGTGTTTTTATCCTTTCAGTTTCAATGCAGTAGTCTTGCTGCTTTGTGGTATGCATTTGATAAGTAACATAAAGTGGGTGGGGTAATTTTACCCCTGTTTTATCCATAAAGGTCATCATGTAATTAATAAAAAACTTGTTTAACCATTTTACATGAAAAAGTTGCCATTCTGGTGTAGAAAGATGAGATTTGATGAAATAAAACTCAACGATACCTTGTCAGATAGCAAAATATTGAATTTAAACACTAAATTGCTTGCCAAACCTAGGTGCTTTCAAAATGCTAAAAAAAAAATCATATCGTCTGATTCCGTCCTACTTTTGATATGCCTTTAAGGGAAGGTACTCAAGTACAAAAATGCTAAAAACATTTGTTTTGCAATTTTGCTTGGGTCTAGGCCTAATATCGCTAGTTTGCCTCGACTATCTAGTTCTAGAAAAAATCCAAGCGTCCAAAAGCCGAGCCTTTCTGATTACGCCTTTATGGCCCCAGAGATCGTGGTTTTTGGCTTCTTTAGTCATACTGAGCCTAGTCTCAAGACTTCCAATCCGTCTTCCAGTAGTTCCGGATCTAGTATCTACAAATGTAGATCAAGCATTCCATTCCAATTCGGGAATGCTTCACCTACACACCCGGATGTTGTCAGGAATCAAACCAGAGGTAGACACTTTTCTGGGTTCTCTTCTGAATGTATCTCCAAATATAGAAAGAGCTCCACTCTCAAGTTTTACTCTGGAAGATGGAAGGTATTTTCTAGTTGGTGTAAGGAAAGGGAAATTAATCAAGTCAATCCCTCTTTAGAGGTTTTGCTGGATTGCTTTTGCTACCTCTTCTATACCCTTAAGTTGTCTATTTCGTCTATAAAAGGGTATAGATCAGTAATCTCAAACACAGATTTCCAGGACTTTGACTCCAAAATGGAATCTTACATGAGAGTTGTGGTTTTTGCTAAGCCACCTTACGATCCTGTGAAATCAGCCTCCTTTGTTCATCTAATAGTCAGGCTGTATTTCATTTGACATTTGCTTCAGCTCGCAGAAGTGATATTCATGCTTTGTCAATTACAGAGGCTTGTTTCAGGTATGACAAGAACAAAGACTCCATTTCACTTCTCTCTCAACCTGGTTTTCAGGCTATAATTCAGCTTCCTGCTTCTGTCTGAACCTATTATTATTCCTGGCATTTCCAGGATTTGTGGATCGTATGCTGATGAGAAACTTTTGTGTTCTATTCGAGCCTTACATTTTTACATCAGAACGTCTAGAGCTATTCGAGCTTATCATGAGACTTTTCATTCCAATCAAGGGTTTTGGAGATATTTCTTCATCGTCGATTGCAAGGTGGATTTGTAAAGTGATTAAGCTTGCTGATGCTATTCTCACTTCTGACCAATTATCATTCCTGAATACCTCGGCTCATGAGGTTATAGCTTTCACATCTTGGGCATATTGGAACTCCATTTCTCTTGAGGAAGTTTGCCGTACTGCTTATTGACGTTCCAATTCCACTTTTCATCCCTTCACCTGAGGGATTTGGTCACCTTTCGTAGTGAGTCTCATTCCTTTGATAGATTAGTAGCTTCTCAGTCTTTTACTGAGCAGCACTAATTATGGGATCTTATTTTCCTTGGTTGTTTGTTAGCCTGTTTGAATAGGTGTGAACCTTCTATTTTGACTCCGGTCCCTTTCCATTTATCTTCTCCACTAATTGGAGTTTTGGATTTGGATCACTTGCAGTCATGGTGGATCCCTTCTTACGTTACCATCATTGGGTGGATTAAAGAAAACGGGGGTAAACAACCAAGGTCAGAGGAGTTGAGTATGTATAAATTTAATTTTTCATCCAACCCTCCACTTGCTTTGAATTCAGGCTTAAATTGTAGTGATGGGTAGTTATATTTAATATTAAAATGATATTTTTAATGTAAAATTAATTTTATCTATCTATCTATATATCCTGCAGCACCCTCTCGCGAGGATTATGTGCAGCTGCGCGCGTCAGAAAAAGAAAAGTGTGATAGAAGAAAAAGTATTAGATTTTAGGAGAATTGAAAGTAAAAACAGTGTTAGTAAAGTAGAGATTAAAAGCAGATAAAAACAATGTTTCACGGTTCATGGCATTGGGTGATGGAGGGTGCATATGGTCGATCTGAAAGAATCCAGATCGGAGCACACAACAGCATGGGGAGGAAGGTGATCCCATTGGACCACAGCCAAGGGGAAGAAACTGTATTTATAGTAACTGGCAGTAGTAGGGATTTGAATATAGTGCATAGTATGCATGTTTTTAGTAGTTCTGATTGGATGTCGGATGTATGTAGGGAGCGGAATCTCGACAAGACTATATACTATCTTGTAGAACAAT
This sequence comes from Lucinisca nassula, assembly GCA_963580285.1. Classification (NCBI taxonomy): domain Eukaryota; kingdom Metazoa; phylum Mollusca; class Bivalvia; order Lucinida; family Lucinidae; genus Lucinisca; species Lucinisca nassula. The sequence continues at coordinate 33,761,372 of OY757011.1, forward strand.
AGGAGGCGAGCATCTGTCCGCCTCTGTTCCAATGATCTCCATTCCAGGGTATTAAGCATCTGGGTCACACTACTATATGAAGAGTAGTCATGTTTGACCCATCTAGCTGCTCTTCTTTGGACTTGCTCAACCTTGTTTATATTTGACTGGGTATATGGGCTCCACACAGGGGAGGCATACTCAAGCTGGGGCCTAACAAGGGTATTATAAGCTGTTTCACGTATGCCTTGATGTTTGGTGCGTATATTCCTACGTATGAAGCCCAGGGTCCGATTTGCTTTGGTGGTCACGTTATGAATGTGGGTGTTCCAAGTTAAATCACGGCTAAACTCAAGGCCCAGGTACTTGGCATGATCAGCCTCCTGGAGGACTTCACCGTGGAGAATGTAATTGTGTCTAATGGGTTCTTTAGAACGGGAAATGTGTAGGACCTGGCATTTACCCGGGTTAAATTCCATTTCCCAGTTCTTTTCCCAAGTTTCAAGCTTTTGGAGGTCCCTTTGCAATAAGGTACAGTCAGCATCACTGCGGACAGCCAAATATATTGCCGTGTCATCTGCAAAAAGTCTGACCTGTGAGTGGATCTGCTCTGGTAGGTCATTGATGTATAAAAGAAACAGGATCGGTCCCAGTACTGATCCTTGGGGAACCCCAGATGTGACCGGAATTTGGGATGAGGTTTCCCCCTCTAGGGCTACACGTTGAGTACGGCCAAAAAGGAAAGCTTTGATCCAGTTTAGGGTGTTTGAGGTTATGCCATGTTGGTGCAGTTTGTGGAGTAATTTAATATGGCTAACCTTATCAAATGCTTTACTAAAATCCAGGAGTATCAGGTCAGTCTGGTGACCTGCTGATAGATTTCGTGCAAGCTCATCAACAAGTTGGATGAGCTGTGTTTCGCAGGACCTCCTTTCCCTAAATCCATGTTGAAGATCATACAAGATGTTATGTTTGTCGAGATGCTTAGTAAGGTTGGATGCAACAATATGCTCCATTAGCTTGCAGCAAATGCAAGTTAAGGAGATAGGCCTGTAATTTGCAGGGTCACTTTTGTCACCCTTTTTGAACAGGGGAGAAACAATGGCTGTCTTCCAATCCGAGGGGATTTGACCACTGGAAAGTGATTTCTGGAAAATGACCTGAAGCATGGGCGCTATTTGGTCTCTAAGGGATTTAAGGACTACTGGTTTAAGAACATCTGGACCGGCGGCTTTGGTCGGGTTTAAGTTCGATAAGAGTTTAAGAATTCCTGCTGCTGATATGTTTATTGTAGGCATTTCCGGGAATTTGGGTAAATATTCTTCCGGAACAGATTCTTTATTAATGGTGCCATTTGCCAATCCATTCTTAAGAGCATTGTCAGAAAGCTGACTTAAACTCAATGGTGATAGGGGTGTGAAGGAGGACTGAAATTGTCTGTTGAGAGTATTTGTCTTATCTAAATTGGTTGTGGAATATTTGCCAGTTACAGGATCTAATAATGGACCTATACCTTGGGTGTCTTGCTTGCAATTTTTTTTGAAAGAGAAGAGTTTTTTCGTGGAAAATTTGGCAGAACTAGCCTCAGAAGGTTCAGAGGCATTTTCAGGTTTATCATTTAAACCAAGGACATCAGCTAAGTAGTTGTCATAAGCCTGTTTTATTCTTGCTTTGACTAGATGTCGCATGTTTACAAAATGCTTCCTATCTTTGGGTCGTTTGGTAGATTTTTGCTTCTGATAAAGGGAGTCTCTTTTGCGAATTAAACGTTTTATACCTTGTGTGACCCAAGGAAGACTTTTTTTGGAGCCAAATTTCTTGCAGGGGACATACTTTTGGAGGCCAGTATTGATAGAAGTTTTAAAAGAGATCCAAAGTTCTTCTACTGGCTTTGAGGAAGCATTTGCCAGGAATTCAGTCTTTAATTAATAATATACCTACCCATCACTACAATGGCATGTCCCGCCTCCCAGCCCCGCCTGAAATAATTGTTTCTCTGATAGAAATATGAACTTTGTTCTCATGCTTGGCGCGAACGCCGGGTCACGTGACCTGTATCGTCTGCCCATTGGTCTGATAGGTCATGTGACCTCAGCGGCCAATCAGGACTCGACACTAGGGAGGTCACGGGAAAAGGGACATGCCGGTGGCATTTCTGGCTAGATCTTTTTTTGTCAGACTGACCCAGACCTGCGTCTGGTTACAAAGCTTAAATAATAGTGATGGGTAGGTATATTATTAATTAAAATTAATTTTACATTTAAAATAGCATGTTGTTATGTAATATTTATTGAGGCTATCTTCACTTAATGTCACTGAGGATCGCTTTTCAACACGATGGAGATCCAAGATTTCCAGTGCACAGAGCACTGGTATACTTGAGTTGAGGTTCTAGCACATGAAATGCCTTTTCAACCTTGTATACAAATGTGGCAAGTACCAGCAATATATTTCAAAGCGTAATGGAGTATATGGTTATCACAAAATTATATCGTCAGGGGAGATAAATAAAAAACATGGAACTCAGAATTGTGGATCTTGCGTATGACACACCTGCTTAACCAAGTACCATCTGCACCAAGTTCCATCAACATGTCAAAGGAAATTGGAGATATGGCGGTCATACTGTTATATTGCAATGGGAGATAACTCAAATATTACAGCACTGAGTTGTGTTTTTTTTTTTTTTTTTTTTGCATGACATGCCTACTATACCTTGTATACAATTGTGCAAAGTTCCATCAATATATCTCAAAATGTATTGGAGGTATGGCCATCACAAGGTTATATTGTCAGTGGAAATAACGGTAACACCAGGGCACCCAGGGTCGTGGTTCTTGCGCTTGACATGCCTGCTTAACCTCATGTACAACTGTACCAAGTGCCATCAATATATCTCAGAGTATTGGAGATATGGCCATCTCAAGGTAGTGAATCTATTTTAATGGAAGGAGAGATAACTCGAAAAACATGGCACCCAGAGTTATGGTTCTTGTGTCAGCCTTGTGAACAATTGTGCCAGGTACCATCAATACGTTCCAAAGGGTATGGAGTTATGGCCGTCACAATGTAGTCATTCTATTTTATTGGAAGGGGAGATAACTAAAAAACTATGACACCCAGAGTTGTGGTTCTTGTGCATAACATGCCGTCTCAGCTTTGCGATCAGTTGTGCCAAGTACCATCAATGTATCTCGAACGGTTATGGCCATCACAGTTTCGTCTACGGATGGACGGACGGAGGGACGCCAGGCTGATCGCTCTATCCCCACGAACCTATTCGGTTGGGGGATAATAAAAGGTTAAACCAAATCACGTTGCTGTGTGTGACCACTGAAGACCGATCAGCTTGCACATTTGCTCAGTTAACTGTGGACCAAGATCACTCTTCCCTAGGAGCAGTCAGATCAGAGTCCACATTGTTTGCTTGCATGCAAAAATATGTTGTCAACTGATGACTTCTTGCAAACTTTTCAGACATTTTCAGATGCAGTTTTTCTTGCAGTTTTCAGTTATAATGGATAGTAGCAGGAAGTTTCAAAGAGGCATTCTAGTCTTTATTCAGGGGATCACTCGCCTGAAAGCCGGCGTCGGTAGCTCGCTCGGATGAGCATCTGACTAATGATTGGGAGGTCGCAGGTTTTATTTCCCTTCAGGAGATTCAAAAGCAATTGCCAATGGTGAAAGAATGTGCACTGTTTATGTTTACCACTTACCGTAATGATCGTAATTATTGGGACAGATGGGCCTAAGCTACTAGTGCAGACCCAGATCTGTACTGCGGGGTTGATGGTTTCTGAATTTAGGCTGTGGAAATAGTTAAAGGAGACTTAGACAGTTTTCTTTAATCCTTAAATTCAGTATTTTAAGCAAATTAGATTCTTGGGCGCTGCATTCTGTCGCATCTGATCTTGGTCTACAGTCTTCACTGTTTCCTAATGTCCCAGTACAGATAAGTCCTTGGGTCTAACGACGTCATTAGCTAACATACCGTTAAAACTTTGATCATTTAATGCGGCAAATCTGCTAATATTTCTCTGAAAAAAATGTGAGCAGCTTGCAGCTTGAGCTGCTCACATTTTTTCAGCAAAAAATACCCCTGTTTTAGGTATTTTGCTTACAAGAACAGTTCACGCCCCTGGCCATTGGGGCTTGGAGAAATAGATTGGGCTGCAAGGTGCTTCCAGGCAGAGCTGAAACTGACCACACACGAGTAATGATAAACCGCTTAGAAGTACTAAGCCTGCCCAGGCAAAGTGGTATGAGTCGGACCGTCCAATGCATATAAGCCTTTGGCTTCATTGGGCAGCAGGGCTTGAGATGTCATTTCATCTCAATGTCGGGTAAAAGTCCCACAATATTGGAAGCAGCGTCTCCAAAGTGACCTAAGTAGTGCTGACGGGGACGTTGAACCTCAATTCAAGAAAACAAACAATACACGAACAGTTAAATTTTTTACCAGTAACGAGCTTGTTAAGCTAAATAGAAGTAAAACAAAGATCATGAATTGATACAATTAACTTACTCCACCCATAAAAGACACCAAAGGGAAAGAAATACAAACATTAAGCGACCAGACCATAATGGAAACCTAAACAAAGGAAGGCCATAAGGACAGTTACTTTCCCACAAAATGGCCATAAGGCCATCCAAAACCAAAAGACACAAGTGATACACACAGTAAGTAACAAACAACAACATAAATAAATCGCCACAGAAGAGCCGCCTTGGAACGGTCAGTGGAAGATTTCCACTGGGGGGGGGGGGGGGGGGGGCTTAAATCGATTTTACGTGGCCACAGTCCTCGCCCTTACTTCCGTCGCGATTTAGACAAATAATTTGTTCAGTCCGCATGAAGGCCTCCTAACTCATCAGTGCAACATCTCCGTGAACACAAAAATCAAAGAACCACAGAGGTGAGACAACGGTGAGGACTCGACAGCAAGAAACCACTGAAATGCTGGAGCAAAAGAAAACCAACAGTTAGACTCCGATGAGCCTAAAGTTGCTTTGAACAACTGGGCCAAGATGTTACATTTAATCAGCAATCTGGTGTGAGTAAGTGCTCACCAACAGCAAAGGTCATACGGAGATGGGACCTCGGTTTAAAGACACATCCGAAAGTCTGGAGAAGCCCAAGATCGATCTTGCGACCCCTTGTTTACAAGGCGAGTAGCATATCCACTACACCACGGATCTGGTGTCACAGGGACAAGAATATCTCAGATTTAAATAATGTTATCTGGATTTCCCACAAATGACGTTTGTGCGGTCAGTGATAGTGACCTGGACATTTATCAGCATAACTCAAGTTTCATATACACTGCTCAAAACAAATAAAGGAGCAAACACATATTTCCTCATTGTACAAAGATGTTGGATAATGATGATGGAACAACGATCCAGAAAGATGAATAACTATCTGCAACATGTTAATGACAAACATTGGCAATCACGGCCTGTAACCTGTTAAGGAAGAATTTGCATAAATGTTTGATAAATCGCCATCTTTACGCCAGATTATTTCAAATGTCATAGACATGCACAAATCAGTCACTTTTTCCTGTCAGTAATGTGTATGACCACCTCGAGCAGCACAACACTCCTGGCATCGCCGAGGCATGCTACGAACCAAATTTTGAACAGTTTCTAACACTAGTGATTCCCACTCATGTCTAAGGATGTTTGTCAGTTCTTGACTAGTCATTGGTGGATGATCGCCCTGTGAGATACGTCTGTAAAGAATGTCCCACACATGTTCTATTGGGTTTAAGTCAGGATAATAGGGCTGACTATCGAGGCCAATTTTGAGTATTGCTATCGTGGAAAATACTATCACTATCAAGGCATACTATCACGATACTATCGGGTACTGTTATTAATGATTCATAGATGTTATATCACTCACATAAAAACGGCTAAGAGTGACAGAATGAGTTCGGAAAATTGCAATGGCCTAAAATTGTATGTTTATTGTGTGTTTCAATATCAGCATTCATTCCCTTGGGGCTCTTCCAGAAAAAAACATCACGGGGAGATGGCTCTTTATATATCCCCAACACCTACAGAAGGACCAGCTTGCTGCTTCCAGTATATATGCGTGTCAGTGATGGTTATCATAGCTTTAATACCTATGCACATACAACTTTGCAGTGTTTGAGATTTTCTGCTTGTGGAAACTGTCACATGCTGATCGTTCTTTGATTGTTTGATGTTTGCCGCCTCCGGTAAATAAATCTGTCGGTTCAGTTAACTAGGTAACCCGTTTAAACATTACATGGTATTACGTAATCACAGCACGGCATTTTAGCACCTCTTTAAGGGCGACATGAATCTAACAAACTGCATTCAAACTTGAATTTACATATTGCACGACCCGCAGAAAAAGCGACCGACTGAAGTCGGTTGATTTTCTAAGAGTGCCCTAAAATCACCGTGTCATTCTGTCAGTCTGTCAGTCTGTCTGTCCGTCCGTAACCCGTTTGTGAAAATTGGTGATAGTGACTTAACCGCTTGGAATATTTAAACAATTTTTGGCATACTGATAGATATTAATGAGATCTAACCAATGAACTTGCGAAATATTACATTCCATTTAGTATAGCCTCGACGAGGCGAAAATGTGAAAATTTTCGAACTGATTCTCCTCGGAAACCGTTGGGCCGATTGAAGTCAAATTTCATATGGAGCCTCTATGGGATGGGGGAAACCAAAATTTGCTCATGGGGTCCAGGTCACATGACCAAAATGGCCGCCAAGCCATATATGGTCTGTCTGTCTGTCCGTCCGTAACCCGTTTGTGAAAATTGGTGATAGTGACTTAACCGCTTGGAATATTTAAATAATTTTTGGCATACTGATAGATATCAATGAGATCTAACCAATGAACTTGCGAAATGTCACATTCCATTTAGTATAGCCTCCCCGAGGCGAAAAATGTGAAAATTTTCGAACTGCTTCCCCTCGGAAACCATTGGGCCGATTGAAGTCAAATTTCATATGGAGCCTCTATGGGATGGGGGAAACCAAAATTTGCTCATGGGGTCCAGGTCACATGACCAAAATGGCCGCCAAGCCATATATGGTAAAAACCCTTCAAAAATAGTCTTCTCCAGAAACACTAGGCAGATTTCCACGAATCTTGATAAATAGCATCTGGGACGTAGGCCCATAATAAATTGCTAAAATGGTGACCCTGGGTTGACCTTGACATTCTTTGTGCCTAGGTCAAACTTTGACACATATGCTTTTGTATTGGAAAAGTGAGAATGCATTTTATCCTGCAAACGATTCAGAATAGAGTACTTAAGTATAAGATATATTTTTGCTCCTTACGATAAGGCGCATTTATTTGGGGAACCGTTTTGGGTCCAGGTCACATGACCATTAACCTTATTTTTCTTATTTTTGCTCTAAAATATAGATTGCGGGTACTCGTACAAACCGCGTCGATGAGGCAGTTCTAACGAATACCCCCACTCTTTATATTTTGTATTTGTATAGGCGTAAACAGTGTATATCCTGATGAGATTTCCAAATATGAGCCAATATATCACAAAATTTCATCTGCAAATTTTCGTTTTTTTCGGGGGTTAAGTTTTCAATGCATTTGTATAGGCGTGTTTTCGTAATGTAAGTAAAAATAACGTATAACCCTGTAGACCCAAGTTTGTCTGTGCCATTTTAACCAAAAAATGTCTGGTAATTTTGCAAAGACTGTAGACCCTGATCAGACGCCGCGTTCTGTGTCGTCTGATCATGGTCATCACGGTTTTACCAAAGTCCCAAATCTGGGACACTAGGTTTATACGGTTCATCAAGATGGTAAACAGTGAATATCCTAATGAGATTTTCAAATATGAGCCAACTCTGTTTGCATTTAGTAAAAGGCTTGAAATAGCTTAATCAAAGCACTGACAGCACTGGGAATCGATTACTGGAAAACTGATGCTGAACAGTGACTTAGCCTGTATACATTTCCTTTAATACTTACTATCCTGTACTGTAAGCAAACAATGTAGACCCTGATCAGACGCTAAGATCTGTGACATCTGACCCTTACATTGTAAGCAAACAGTGTTGACCCTGAGGCGTTTGATCTAGGTATACACTGTTAGCAAAGCGCAACCCAATGAAACCAGTCCAGATTCTCAGATAACCATGTTACGCAACACGCTTACCTCACAGCGGTAAAAAGGGCGCGGCTATTTTCTATAAATAACCGTAACCGAGAGCGATGGTCACTTGGACTTGGCGCTAAGGAGCCTCTTGCGCTTTATACGAGTATCTCGACCAAAAATGTCAAAAAAAAAGTACATGTAAATGTAGGTCTAGATGAGATGGCTTATCATTAGGCGTTTCATCTGGCTCTGCCTTTTTTGCAACACTATGTGTTTGGGTGTACTGAAAGGGTATAAGCAAAAACATCTAAGGGTGTCCGTCTCTCTGGATCAGGGTCAGAAATGCATCCAGCTGGAAAAAAAATAAAACCCTACCACATTACCATGTAACCCATTCATCCCTCTTCCATCTTTGAACTCTTTTAAAATTCGAGTTTACTCCAAATCATTTTGGATGAAAAAATGTGTAGATCCGGGTGAGACAGCTCATAATATGATCAAGAACAAAGGTGTTTGAACAGATATCTGCACTGGTTACATGGTGGTGGAATATAAGAATCTTATATGGGTGTGAGGGGTGGATTGAAAAATCCGTCCCGAGGGACACTGTCCGGCATCACGAGGCTTGCCGAGTGATGCCGGACAGTGATCCCGAGGGACGGATTTTTCTATCCACCCCACACACCCATATTGGATTCTTTTTCTTGCATACCTTCCATTTCTATTGCGAATTTTTAATGCTGCTGTCACTTCGGTCACCGACGTCCGCCATTTTGTCATGACACAACAGGAATGTTTAGTGACGTCACGCATGACGCCGCCGCACATGAGGTTGTAATCAACCAGTGTATTTATCAAACACGCGATTATATTCGATTTGGGGTCGGAACACCAGGGTCAGAACATAAATTTCTATCCCAGGGTAAAATCACGGATTTCTTTGTCTGGTGTGCAAGAAAGGGTTAAAATGAGAAAGGTGAAATTACTCTATTTAACCTTTACCACTCTCTGGGTTAGTTTAGCAGACGACAATCTAATGATACGAGGACTGTTCAAATATGAATGCAACTAAGCACATAAAAATGATTCCGTGATAGATTTCGATGAAAAATTTATTTTGTCCCCTCAAAGTATTCCCCTTTAACAGATATACAAACTTTCAGTCTTCTGATCCAATCATTGAATGCATTTTGGTAGTCTTTTCGAGGTATACTATGAAGGCACTCGAATATTGCAGAACCGAGGTGTTTGCGCTGTACAAATTTTCGACCAGAAAGGTATTTTTCAGCCGCGGTAACAAAAAAAAAGTAACACGGGGGAAGGTCAGGGGAATACGGGGGTGAGGGAGTTCACTTGTATGAGCTGCTCCTAATGAGATGCTAACAATACTAGCTATTTGCCTAGTGGTGTACCGTGCATTGGTACCAACTATTTCTTTCACTCTAGCAACCATCTTGGCAGATGTTGCTCTTTTCGGCCGACGATCATGTGGTGCATCTTCTGTTGAGCCTAGCCCACAGCTGAATTTCTTACACCAACGAAAAACTGTCGGAAAAGGCATTTCATTATGCCCATAAACCGAACATATTTCATCAAGAATGTCTTTGCACCGTATACCATGAATACAACGATTCTTAATATAGGACCGTATTTCAACGGCGTACTCTGACCTTCTTCCAACCATGTTTTGTATCAGTATACAAGAGTAGACAGTGTTTATCGAACGATATACATGGCTAAAGTGGACGGATTTTAACAGGTTTGGTATCAATGTATAGGTAAAATGTTTTTCTACGCTGTGATATTTATTCCCAGGTGATTTTCGCATTAGTGCACGAGAAAACGTTCTACTTGCATTCATATTCGAACAGTCCTCGTAATTTTTAGCTCGGCTGTTTTCGTAGAAAACGACGAGGTATTGTCATAGCTCTGGCTTCGTTTGCGTCGTCGGGCAAAAACTTGGAAATTTTGTAATATCTCTGTCATTACTGAACATATTTACTTGAAACTCGGACTACCTGTTCATTATGAAAAGCGGTTGCAGCCGAGGGTTGGCACTCGCATGCGGTGCTCTTGTCTTATTTTTCCATGAAAATCAAACCTTGATTTTCGGAAAAATAAGAAAAATATTTCAAAATGTCGTCTGCTGTGAAAAAGAAATACCCAGCATGCAGAGCGTTAAGGGAAAGGCAGCATTTCCCGCCATTGTCTGCGAACATTGGACAAACTAGTATAGGAAAAGTATCGGCTCTTCTGGAGCATCGGGTTAAGAAGTCTGTAAAGTGAACATCCCTCTAAACCCCTCTTAATATGGAGAAAAGTAGGATTTACAGGGGGTTAAATTAAATTTCCTATTCTCGGGAAAAAACACTGGCGGTGGGTACCCGTTAGAACTGCCTCATTTAGGCAGCTTCAACGAGCCCCCAACCCAAAATCCATATTCGGCCAGAACAAGAAAAATATCAAACATTTTCATCCGAAAAATGCTAGTTTAAGGGGAACGGGGACACCTTCAGCGGAGGCAACTCCTGCAAAAGTATTTCTGTCTCCCATGTCAATAGCGGTCAACTCTTAAAGGAAAGGATCTGGTCCTGAGGAGCAAATTCTTTCCTTTAAGAGTAGACCCCTTTTTCAGTGGGACAGAGCTTACAGAAAAGCGTACAGGAAGTCCCGAAAGTTGCCTCCCGTTTAAAAATGGCGGAAAAAAAACTGCCAGGTGTTCCCATTCCCCTTAAGAGTTAAGAAAAACGTCATTTTAATACAAGGGTGTTATAAACGGGAGTGTTATCGTAAAGCAAAGTATTTTGCTTTAGACCAAATATGTCCTTTAGAAGTGGTTATTCTTTGGAAGCATAAAATTCACCACAGAACTGGAAAAGTATGGAGTGTGCATGTTTTTTTGGTCAGACTAGCTACATTCGGCCAGTTAAGCCTTATAAGTGACCCTCAAATATTTTCAAAATTCCATAATGGAATCAATGGTCCCAAAGCATGCTGTTTAGAATTCCGTGTAATGAACGAACCTCTAACCTCAACTTTATATAGAGAAAACCGGGGATTACAGGGCATGCACTATTTTGTTCTTATTTTTTGCTACAAGACATAGGATGTTGATAGTCGTTATATGAGGGGGTTCTCACGAGCACGGCAGTGCTAACGAGCACCCGCAACCTGTTTAGAGTACATCACGATAACTGGCCCCCGCCCATAGGGGCTTGAAGAAATATTTTGGCTGCATGATGCTTCCACGCAGAGCTGAATCCGGCCCGCACACTAGTACTGGTAAACCCCTTAGAGGATCTAAGCCTGTCCAGGACCGCGGTGCGAGGCGGACCGTCCATGCTAATAAACCCTATTGGTTTCATTGGGCGACAGGCCTTGAGATGTCATTTCATCTCAGTGTCGGGTAAAAGTCCCACAAAATTGGAAGCAGCGTCTCCAAAATGACCTTTACAGTGTTGACGGGGACGTTAAACCTCAAATCAACCAACCAACATCACGATAACAAGTCCGTGAAATGATCACCCCCTAAGTCCCACTTTATATAGGGAAAACTGGGGTTTATGGGGGATATACATTATCTGCATTATTTTGCTCAAATACATAGATTGGGTGTACTCGTCAGAACCGCCTCATTGAGGCGGTTCTAACGAGCAAACACAATATATGAACAGCCTCACTGAGGCGGTTCTACTGAGCCTCCACAATCTATGTTGATACCTAAAATTTGTCCTTTCAGACACCATGTTGGATGGCCATTAGTTCACACGGACATGTTTTTCTAATGGAAAATGATGAAAATATCACAAGATATTACCAAATGAAACAGTGCACTATCACACGGATATGTTATCGTAATAGAAAAGAAAATATACACTACAATAGGATGAAAGGCAGGGAGACTTTTTACGGCCGCAACACATTCCCTCAACACCAGCTGTAGTGACGAAAACAAAAGTGAAGGCAATAATCAGGAATCGATACAATTACCTCACACCTCTCATGAGAGACACCAAAGGGGAAATAAACACAAACATGAAGTTACTAAGCCCTAATGCAAAGTTTGCAAGACTGTTTCGAAAAGAGAGAACGTTTTTCCCCTTATGCTTCTCGATGCTAGTTATAGCGTAAAGCTTGTTCATGGGGGCGGCAAACAAATAATGTTTCATTTGTGATATGCACTAACAGGAGTTAGTCCTCCGTACTCCTGTTAGAGCACAGTCCTAACTTTCCAGGTTTACCCATTTATTGCACTTAAACATCAAAGAAAATCATACAGGTCATGCTGATACAATTCAGGCTTTGAACTGAACACATTATTTGTCTAAATCAAAGCAAAACCAAGGACGAAGAGTGTGGCCACGTCTTTGCATGTATGTATTGCTAAAATCCTGACCCTTTGCCGTCGCTCATTTTATGCTTGAATACATGTGCAAACTTTCTTGGGTGTCACCACCAACACGGGTGGACATCAGGGGAGCTATCGTGAAATCGCGTTAACGTAATTCTGTTCCTACGACACATCTGGGAACTCTCGCGATAGTTCCTAGGACCTGTAAATTGTAAACAAAGGTAAGTACTCTTATGTGTTTTGATTTATTGTCGAAGAATGAGAGAGTAATATAAAATTTCGCCGATGCTATTCCATGATTCACCTTTCTAAGCAGGCCAAAAGAAATATTGAAATAATCGTTGCCGAAAGTAGGAGACCGTAACAAAATGGAACACAGGCACAGTTGGACATCAGTGGAGCTATCGCGAAATCGCGTCAACGTAGTTTTGTTCCCACGACACTTCCGGGAACTCTCGCGTTAGTTCCTAGGACCTGAAAATGGTAAACAAAGGTAGGTTCCCTTGTGTGTTTTGATTTATTGTAGAAGAATGAGAGAATAATATAAAGTTTCGGCGATGGTAAACCATGTAAAAATGATTTACCTTTCTAAGCAGGCCGAAAAATCTATTGAAAAAATCATTGATGAAAGTAGGCAACCGTAACAAAATCGAACACAGAGTAATCTGAGTTTAGTTTTATGTCAGCACGAATGTATGAAAGCAATATTTTTGAAAGTTTCGCTTGGAACGAAATCCTTTGGTGCATATTCTGGGTATGTCAGCCCTAATTTGTCATTTATGTGTAAAAAATGATCACTCCATGTACAATGAAGGGATAATGCCGCATATTTTCAGACAGAGTAGCTCCCACATAATCGCGGCAGCTCCCGAAACACGCTCTAGTTCCCAAGAGCCTACCAGATACGGAGTCTGTCACATCTGGCCATTTACTCAGTTAGGCGGCTCGCTAAATTTAGCAAAATAAAGTTAATGGATGACTTCTTTAATGATAAAGACGAAAAAATCTCATCTGCAACTACCAAACTGATTTTCTTCCCCGCCCATGGGAGCTCGGAGAAATAGATTGGTGCTTCCACGCAGAGCTGAAACCGACCGCACATGAGTAATGGTAAACCGCTTAGATGATTAAGCCTGCTAAGACAAAGTGGTGTGAGTCAGACTCTCCAAAGAATATAAGTCTTTAGGTTTCTTTGGGTGGCAGGGCTTGAGATGTAATTTCATCTCAATGTCGGGTAAAATCCAACAAAAATGGAAGCAACGTCTCCAAAATTACCTACACAGTGTTGACTGGGACGTTAAACCTCAAATAAAACAAACAAAATCCTCTCAGGGTGACCACTTTTCTGAAAACAAAATTCGGGGCTATTCTCCAAACACTGCGGAAATTCAATTTTATGACTCAAATTACTCTACATGTAACCAGTTTTCGCTCTTTTTGACATTATTTACAATAGAAAAAACGCACCAATGCCATTAGAAGGTAGAACAACACATTTTTTAAGTTATGGGCTATCAAATATTTTTCCGGGCTTTCGGACTGATTGTTGTATTTCCAGAACAGCCGGTGATTTTACAGACTGATTGTCGCTCTGTGGACCTCACTCCGAACCCTATTTGTTTCTTCTTGAAACATCAGGGTAGAAAAAGGCTCTGGATCGTTTCACTTTTCATTTTGTGTAGGTATTGTGAAAAAGGATTTTGTAAGTAATGGTAGCGTGAGGTTTGGTTCGGTGGGTCTGGGTGATGCATTATTGTTTAGGGTAGGGCATCATGATAAATTAATCATGATTCATTAGTTTTACCAGTTTATTTATTTTAATTTTCTAGAACAACTATAGACTTTGGTCTAAAGAAAAGGAGTATGGTAGCTCAGTAGTTAGTGTACTTGCCTATGGTGCTATAGGCCCCCGGTTCGATTCCCGACAGAGTTAGTAAAACTGCGGTGTCAGAATACGTTTCGCTTGCAGGGATGAATGCCACAAAGTACACAGTCCTTCGAATCGGACCGTTACTGGAGCCCCCCTGTGCAGGGAGAATCATTCCATGTGCAGGTGAAAGATCCTTACCGTAATTAAATGGTTACTGAGTAGGCTTTCATCATGCAAATCTGGAGTGTATGTTATTTACACCTGCCGAAAATGCCCGAAAGGGCGTAGGCAGGATAGATAGATAGTGAGTGAGTGTAAGAGTTTTACGTTCCACCAACAGCTTAAGTCACACGGAGAAGGTTTAAAGACTCATCCAAAAGTCTGGAGAAGCCTGGGATCAATCCTGCGACCCCTGGTTTACAGGCCAGTAGCGTAACCACTACACCACGGAGGCTTCTAATAGATAGATAGATAGATAGATAGATAGATAGATAGATAGATAGATAGATAGATAGATAGATAGATAGATAGATAGATAGATAGATAGATAGATAGATAGATAGATAGATAGATAGATAGACAGACATATAGATAGATCTAATACTTTATTAGTTATTTCATTCGGATAAATATTGAGATTAATGCCGATTTTATTCAAGTATCATGCAGATATTATGATTGATATATTTAAGATTTACTTACTTTATCATATCAGAAATCATGAATGTTATTAGAGACCGTTGACTGGATGTATAACTTAGTAGAATATGACAATCTGAGGAGGATATATCTTTTCTTCACCGCTTAAAATCTCTAAAATCAATGATAACGGCCCGCAGTTCTCATCGGTGAATATGGACCAGGTTAGTGTCGTCACGGGATCTCGCTCTATTAGACAGTTCCTTTGCCTTAAAACCATGTTCTATTTCATTCTTGTGACAATGAGTCATTTGTGTGATGCTAGCGGTTGCCTGGTGGTTTAAATCGACATATAATCTAATCTAAAAAACTTCTCTCAAGGTGATGGAATGATAGACTCGTGGGAACCAGAGCGTTTTTTGGGAGCTGATGCGATGATGGGGGAGCTACTCCGCCTGAAAATTTTTGCATCACTCCTTTACAGCACATGAACTGATAAAACTTTTTAAATCTAAATGATTAATTAGGGCCGACACACCCAAAATTTGTGACAAAATATGTCGTTCTAAGCGAAAACATACAAAACAGTTGCATCATTCATTCGTGTTGACATAAAACTGTAGTCAGAGAACCCTGTGGTCGATTTTGTTACGGTCGCCAACTTTCATCAACGATTTTTTTTTTCAATATTTTTTTCGGCCTGCTTAGAAAGGTAAATCATTTTTACATGGCTTAGCATCGCCGAAATTTTGTATTATTCTCTCATTCCTCTTCAATAAATCAAAACACACAAGGGTACCTACCTTTGTTTACCATATCCAGGTCCTAAGAACTATCGCGAGAGTTACCGGATGTGTCGTGGGAGTAAAATTACGTTGACGCGATTTCGCGATAGCTCCCCTGTTGTCCACCCGTGACAGGGTTCTCTGACTCTATTTTTATGTCAACACAAATGAATGATGCAACTGTTTTGTAAGTTTTCGCTTAGAACGGCGCCGCTGTTTTGTAAGTTTTCGCTTAGAACGGCGTATCAGTTCATGTACTGTAATTTGCGGCAAATTCTGGGTATGTCGGACCTAATTCATCTTTTAGATGGAAAACATTTAATCAGTTAATGTACCGCGAAGGAGTGATGCCATAATTTTCAGGCTGAGTAGCTCCCACATCATCGCGGCAGCTCCCAAAACATGCCCTAGCCCCTGTGATTCTGTCATGCCATCACCCGGTGAGAATTTTTTTAGATTAGATTGTCCACCAGGTAACCGCAAGCATCATATAAATGACTCATTGCTATAAGAATGGAATATAACAGGCCGTTTTAAGGCAAAGCAGCTGTCTAACACAGCGAAATCCCGTGGCGTCACACACCTGGTCTATATTAACGGAGGGGATGAAATCATTAGAAAACAACTGGAATTTTAGAGATTTTAAACTACGATATAACTGTGAAGAAAAGAAATATCCTCCTCAAATTGTCATTTTCTGCTAAATTATACATCTAGTCAACGATTGCTAATAACATTTTATGATTTCTGATATGTTAAAGTAAGCAAATCTTGAATACATCGTCACAAATATCTGCACGATACTTGAATAAAATGGGAGAGTTCCCGGATGTGTCGTGGGAACAGAATTACGTTAACGCGATTTCGCGATAACTCCCCTGATGTCCAGACGTGTTTAATAAGGAACGAAAGTCTACTGCACGTCTGTAATCCAAGCTGGCTTTCGATTGGCTCAGGCATGGCCACAGTAAAAGATTAACCGTGATCGACATGAATCTGAAACGAATCGGTTTGAAATAAAAGTACGCTTATTGAAAGAATAAAGAAAAAACAATGCCCCGGGTGAGGATCGAACTCACGACCTTCAGATCGCTCTTCTGATTATGAGACTGACGCGCTGCCTACTGCGCTACCGAGGCGATGTAAATCAAGCACTGTATTTTATCAAGACCTGTCAGATCAGAAGATATGTAATTTATTTACCTGTGTGCATTACTTCGCAATTTTCCGGTAGCATTAACGCGCCACGGAAATAGACGATTGAAAGCTTATTCTAGTGCGGAAAATATTTCGGATATTATCGCAAGTTAAACCCGTGACATCCTTCGGCGGACATATAGATTTTACCCTGTTTGTATGTAGTCCGGTCAATAACTTTATTATTCTTAGATGAATTTTGAAATTACTTTGCATGAATAATAAACATCATGAGGCGATGTGTCGCGCGCAAGACACAGGTTGATACCTCAACGATCATGGTCATTATTTGAGGTCAAAAGTCAAATTTTTTTCGTGTCCAGTCAATAACTTTCTTATTCTAGGATTGATTTTGAAATTGCTTGGCAGAAATGTTAACAATCATGAGACAACGTGTCACGTGCAAGACACAGCTCGGTACCTTAAAGGTCAAGGTCATACTTAGAGATCAAATTTTTCGTGTCAATATCTTTTTTTTTATTTCTGGATTAAAGTTACTTTGCAGAAATGTTCACCTTTATTAGACGATGTTTCGCTCGCAAGACCCAGGTCCGTACGTCCAATGTCAAGGTCGTTCTTAGAGGTCAAATGTCAAAAGAGGGTTATTCATTTGTTTTTGTCCGGTTAATAATTTTCCTATTCTTAGACGGATTTGGAAATTGATTGGAAGAAATGTTAGCCATAATGAGACGATGTGTTGCGCGCAGGCCCCAGGTCGGGTACCTCAACGGTCAGGGTCAGACTTAGAGGTCAAAGGTAAAAAAAAATGGGTATTTTTTCGTATCCGGTCAATAACTTTCCAATTCCTGGATTGATTTTGAAATTACTTGGCAGAAATTTTAACCATTTTGAGACGATATGTCGCGTGCAAGACACAGGTTGGTACTTCCAAGGTCAAGGTCATACTTAGAAAAGGTCAAATGACAAAAAAGGGTCTTTTTTCGCGTCCGGTCAAAAACTTTTTTTATTTCTGGAGAGACTTTGTAAAGATACCTCGCAGAAATGTTCACCGGTATTAGACGATATGTCGCTCGCAAGACCCAGGCCCGTACCATCAATGACAAGGCCGTGCTTAGAGGTCAAAGGTCAAATAAGGGGTCTTTTTTGGTTTACCGTCAATAACTTTCTACTTCTTAGATTGATTTTAAAAATTACTGGCATAAATGATAACCATCATGAGACGATGTGTTACGCGCAAGACCCAGGTCGGTACCTCAAAGCTATAGGATATTCATAGAGGTCAAATGCCAAAAAGGGTCTTTTTTCGTGTCCTGTCAGTACCTTTCTTATTCCTGGATGGAGTTTGAAATGACTTGGCAGAAATGTTAAACATCATGAGACGATGTGTGGCGCGCGAGACACAGATCGGTACCTCCAAGGTCAAGGTCATACTTAGAGGTCATATATCAAAAATGGGTCTTTTTGTCGTGTCCGGTCAATAACTTTTTTATTTCTGGAGAGACTTTTAAAGTTAGCTCACAGAAATGTTCACCTTTATTAAACGATGTGTCGCGCCCAAGACCCAGGTCCTTACCTGCAATTTCAAGGTCATACTAAGGTGTCAAAGGACAAAAGGGCTATTTTTTTCACGTCAGGACAATAACTTTCCTATTCTTAGATGGATTTTGAAATTACTTGGCCGACATGTTAACCATCATGAGACGATGTGTCATGCACCAAACCCTGGTCAGTACCACCAGTGTCAATGTCATACTTAGAGGTCAAAGGTAAAAAAAAAACTCTTTTTTTGTGTCTGGTCAATACTTTCATCATTCTCAGATGGATTTGGAAATTACTTGGCAGAAATGTTAACCATCATGACACAATGTGTCACGTGCAAGGCCCAGGTCGATACATCGTAGATCAAGGTCATACTTAAGAGGTCAAATGTCAAAAAAGGGTATTTTTCGTTTCTGGTCAGTAACATTTTTTTCTGGATGGACGTTTTGAATTAATTTGTAGATATGTTCACTTTCATCAGACGATGTGTTGCGTGCAAGACCCAGGTCCGTCCCTCCAATGTCAAGGTCATACTGAGAGGTCAACTGTAAAAACAAGTGGTCTTTTTATCGTGTCCGGTCAATAATTTTTTCATTCTTAGGTGGATTTTGAAGTAACTTGGCAGAAATGTTAATCATCATGAGTCGATGTGTCGCTTGAAAGCTCCAGATCAGTACCGCCAATGTCAAGGTCATACTTAGAGGTCAAAATTCAAATGAAGGGTCTTTTATTCGTTTCTTGTCAATAACTTTCTTAATCTAAAATGGATTGCAGAAGTGTCAACAATCATGATTGGTACCTCCAAGGTCAAGGTCAAAATGTTCTACCCTAAGTGTGTAATATAAAATTCCTCACTTCTGTGTCCCATGTCATATGGCGGGGGCATCCTTGTCCTATGTACACAATTCTAGTGTATTTTTTAAACTAATTAAGCTAAAGCTATATAATTGATACAACAAAAACATGTAACTGATGCAATATTTTTTCCAAATTTATACATTATGAGATCAGGTACTTCAAAACTATCAATTGCACGACCGCAGAATAAAAGCGACCGACTGAAGTCGGTTGATTTTCTAAGAGTGCCCTAAAATCACCGTGTCATTCTGTCAGTCTGTCAGTCTGCCAGTCTGTCCGTCCGTAACCCGTTTGTGAAAATTGGTGATAGTGACTTAACCGCTTGGAATATTTAAACAATTTTTGGCATACTGATAGATATCAAATAGATCTAACCAATGAACCAACGAAATATTACATTCCATTTAGTATAGCCTCGCCGAGGCGAAAATGTGAAAATTTTCGAACTGCTTCTCCTCGGAAACCGTTGGGCCGATTGAAGTTTTCATATGGAGCCTCTATGGGATGGGGGAAACCAAAATTTGCTCATGGGGTCCAGGTCACATGACCAAAATGACCGCCAATCCATATATGGTCTGTCTGTCTGTCCGTCCGTAACCCGTTTGTGAAAATTGGTGATAGTGACTTAACCGCTTGGAATATTTAACCAATTTTTGGCATGCTGATAGATATCAATGAGATCTAACCAATGAACTTGCGAAATGTCACATTTCATTTAGTATAGCCTCGCCGAGGCGAAAAATGTGAAAATTTTCGAACTGGTTCTCCTCGGAAACCGTTGGGCCGATTTAAGTCAAATTTCATATGGAGCCTCTATGGGATGGGGAAACCTAAATTTGCTCATGGGGTCCAGGTCAGATGACCAAAATGGCCGCCAAGCCATATATGGTAAAACCCCTTCAAAAATAGTCTTCTCCAGAACCACTGGGCAGATTTCCACGAAACTTGATAAATAGCATCATAAATTGCTAAAATGGTGGCCCTGGGTTGACCTTGACCTTCTTTGTGCCTAGGTCAAATTTTGACACATATGCTGTTGTATTGGTAAAGTGAGAATGCATTTTATGCTGCAAACGATTCAGAATACAGTACTGAAGTATAAGATATATTTTTGCTCCTTACGATAAGGCGCATTTATTTTGGGAACCGTTTTAGGTCCAGGTCATATGACCAAAATGGCCGCCACACCCATATATGGTAACACTCATAAAGCTAAAAGCATTTTTTTTATTTGAAGTTAGCATCAAAAGGTAGACTATCAAACTAGAAGTAAAGCAATGATCAAGTCGGTGTTTTCATTTAGCAATACGTACAGGGCTCGATCTGGGCACTCTGATTCAGTGGACATTTAGTCCTTGCACACCAGACAGCTAAGACAAGCAGCAATACTAATACAAAGTTTTTATGTAATGAAATCTGACCATTTTGACCTGCTATTTTTTCTGAAATATCCCTCAAGATATTATAATAGAAAGCCAACCAAAAATAAAATAAGAAAGACACACGGAAAAGAAAAAAAAACGCCAATTTGTCCCAGGTTGTCCACCATCAAAACGTCCAGAATCACCTAAAGAAAGTACTTGACGGATACCAAGTATCAAGGCCTCATGCTGCACGTTTTTTTTTCCTACAGAATGACGACAGGAAAATAAAACTTTGTCAGCTTAAATGTTCCCCCCCCCCCCAGAGTTCTAGAAATTTTGAAATCCCAATCGGTCCGGCCAGCTGACTAACGACATCATCATTGATGCATTTGTGCATACTTGTCAACTAATCTGAGTCTTATCATGTACGGGCATGCGCAGTATGTGCATTTCTCGGGAAGCATTTCTAATGAGACCATAAAAGGGTGGTTTAAGTCTGGTCCTAATACTCATTGGCTATCGTGTTTTTCGGACGCAAAAAGGGTCGCATATACAAGTTAAACTACATTATAACGTCATTTATTATACATTTACATATGTGAATGAGTCAGCACACAGCAAAAACAAACATTTCTTCATACAAAAGATCAGCTTGTGCATCTTGCGAATGTCTTCAAAATTGAACAGGGAAATAACGCTCGCTAAGACAAACAGCAAACATTTATATATGACTATGCAGGTTGATCTGAGCCTTCACATGTCGCACAGGTTTCACTGTCATGTTTTCAAAAAGTTGCATGCAACAACCATGTGAGCAAATTTTATTATTGAAAAATGCGGGAAAATGTCTGACTACCTCAACTGCACGTGCAAAAATGACGGCGGGAAATTCATCACCGCGAGAAATTCACCACACGGCAAAAAAACTATGATACACATGTGTGACCAGCGAAGATTCAGGTCATCATGCACACATCTGAAGGCGTCCTGATTACAGCTGCATGGATATCCTAAGCAAAAATATTGCGTCATAACACAACAGTACAGGTGTATTTTCAAAGTCTATTGAAGAAAAAGAAAAAACAAGAGGCCCAAGAGGGCCTGTCGCTCCACCGGCTAACTTCAGACAATTGTCATATTTATTACATTAACCAATGGTATACTAGTGGACTCTTCTATTGCTATATGTTGGACCAGTCCATTTGTCATATAAGGGGTGTCAGGCCTATTTTTTTTTCTATTTTTGATGGAAAATTCTGTTAGCAAATAGTGCAGGCCCTGATCAGACATGGTGTTCTGTGGGGTCTGATCTGGGCCAGCACTGTTTGCCAAGGTACCCATTTAGGGTTTTCCCGCATGCAATGGGTAAAAAAGAAACAAGTGATCCACCCAAGGAATGTCCATTCTATATTTTTTGGACCCCAGAGCCATGGTTGGCAGGATTTATGTCAGTGACCATTTGGCATTGCTCCGTTCTAAATATCTAAAGCTCTGGGCCTTATGGTTTCAGAGAAGAATACTTTTTTTAAGTTTTTCCTATTATAAGTTTATGGGAACTAATATGCCTCTGGGCGTGACCAATTTTTTACCCCAGGGGCATTGTTGGCAGGATTTATTTGAGTGACCACTTGACGTTGCTGCATACTTAATATCTAAGCTTTGGGCACTGATGGTTTCAGAGAAGATTTTTGTCAGTTTTTCCCAGTATAAGTCTATGGGAGCTTATGGGCCTCAGGGTGTGGCCAATTTGGACCCCAGGGGCATAGTTGGCAGGATTTATGCAGATGAATACTTCAAGTTGCTACATACTAAGCTCTTGGCCTTATGGTTTCAGAGGAGAAAAGTTTCAAGATTTTGTCATTATTAGTCTATGGGAGCTACTAAGCACCGGGGCGTTGCCAATTTGGACTCAAGAGTCATAGTTCGCAGGACTTAGTAGGTGACCACATAACTTTGCTACATACTACAGTTCAACCTGTATTAAGCAAGTGCCTAAGGGATAGTCAAAATATGCTTGCTTAAGACAGGTTCTTGCTTAATACAGGTGAAATTTAACACATCTGCCTTTCTTGGGAACTGAATGCCTGCTTGCTTAAGACAGGTTGCTTGCTTAATAGAGGTGGCCACTAAGACAGGTTTTACTGTAAATGTCTTAGCTTTAGGCTTTATGGTTTCAGAGAAGAAGTTTTTCCGTTTATTGGTCTATGGAAGCTAATGAGCCAAAGGTGGTGGCCATGGCGGCCATGTTTTTTGTCTGATCAAAATTTCTTCAATGAATCTGACAATGGTAGACACAATGAACATTCATGAAAATTAAGAACGAAATCCATTTAGCGGTTTTGGAGGAGAAGATTAAAAAAAAAGATCCCTTTATGAGTCTATGGAAGCTAATTAGCCAATGGGCGTGTCCATGGCGGCCATGTTTTTTGTCTGATCAAAATTGCTTCAAGGAATCTGACAGAGGTCCACCCAAGGAACATTCATGCAAAGTAAGAATGAAATCCATTACGTTGAGCGGTTTTGGAGGAGAAGGTTTTTAAAACTTTTCCCCATATAAGTCTTTGAAAGCTAATGAGCCAAGGGGCATGGCCATGGCAGTCATGTGGGGCATGGCCATGGTGGCCATGTTTTTTGCCTGATCCGAATTTCTTCAAGGAATCTGACAGAGGTCCACCCAAGGAACATTCATGCAAAATAAGAATAAAATCCATTGAGCGGTTTTGGAGAAGATTTTTAAATATTTTTTTTTGCTTTCGATGCCATTTTGTTCTGCATGTAACAAAATTCCTTGAAGGAATTCAGAAGAGGACTATGTGAGAAACATTCCTGTGAAGTTTTGTTACAATCGACCAAGTAGTTAAGGAGGAAATGTTTAAAGAAAAAAGTTAACGCACGGATGCACAACCGCACAGACGCACAACAGACACAGGGCCATAACATATAACATAAGACCCGCCGGTCTTTGGCCAGTGGAGCTAAAAAATGAACAGATTTATGTTTTTATTTCTTTATTTATTTATTTTTTCCTTTCCTCCGTCGGATTCGGTATGCCTCTCTTTTCAACTAAGCCATTTTAACCCTCAGGGATCTGGAGAACTGTTGACACTGTAGTATAATTAGGTCTAATAAATCAATCTCCCTCAGTATTTTGAATTTATTTTGAAACATCAAGTCGTATAAATGGAGTTTGTGTTGAAAACATCAGTTCTATCACCAGTGTGATGGGCATGTGAAATTTCTGATGTTTTGAATTTTAGAATGACAATTTGTAGGTGGACCTCTATAGATATGTGATAGTCAGCAAAATTGGAGGAGATTAATTCAGATACAGGAAGGTACTTTCAAATAAATAAATAAACAAGAACTTTTGAAGAAGAGAAGACTTTTTTAACATTACACTACATGTTATATAGTGAAAATAAACCCCGCCCACTGCACCATGTTTTATGTCGGATCAAAATTTCTTCTAGGAATCTGAAAGAGGTCCAGCCAAGGAACATGCATGCCAAATAACTATGAAATAAAACAAGAACTTTTGCAGAAAATATTTTCAGCATTACACTATATGTTATATAGTGAAAATAAGCCTCGCCCATGGCGGCCATATTTTTTTCAAGAAATCTGACAACAGTCCACCCAAAGACAATTCATGCAAATTACAATGAAATCCAACAAGTACTTATGCAGAAAATGATATTTTAGCATTACGTTATATGTTAAATAGTGAAAATAAGCCCCGCCCATGGCGGCCATGTTTTTTGTCGGATCAAAATTTCTTCAAGGAATCTAAAAGACGTCCACCCAAGGAACATTCATGCAAAATAAAAACAAGGCATCGCATGCGATACAAATCCCCTCGCACTAGACAACTTCGTGTGTGGAAAACACTGAAATGGCAAAAGTCCAACTTGCTTGAGATATTATCATATGCAACATTTGGGTAAAGTTTGTTTAAAAATCCTCCAATAAATGTACACTCTAGAGTGATGACGTTTCTCTAAAAATAGCCATAGTGACCTTGACTTGAGGCCATGACCACGAGAGTAGATTTTGCTCAAGATATTATCATAAGCATCTTTTGTGTGAAGTTATATTTAAATCTGTTAATAAATGTAGGCGGTAGAGCGATGGCAAAGTTTTTCTAAAGATAGCCACAGTGACCTTGACTTTGAGGTCATGACCTTGAAAGTCGAAGTAAGTCGAGATATTATCATAAGAAACATTTGTGTGAAGTTCTATTACAATCCATCATTAAATGTAGGCGCTAGAGCGATGACAAAGTTTTTCTAAAAATAGCCACAGTGACCTTGACCTTGAAAGTGTAAATAGCTCGAGATATTGTCATAAGGAACATTTGTGTGAAGTTATATTGAAATTTGTGAAAAAATGTAGTCACTAGAGCAATGACAAAGTTTTTCTAAAAATAGCCACAGTGACCTTGACCTTGAAAGTCAAACTCGCTCGAGGTATTGTCATAAGGAACATTTGTGTGAAGTTATATTGAAATGGATGAAGAAATGTAAGCGCTAGAGCCATGACAAAGTTTTTTCTAAAAATAGCCACAGTGACCTTGACCTTGAAAGTGGAACTCACTAGAGATATTGTTATAAGGAACATTTGTGTGAAGTAATATTGAAATTGGTGAAAAAAATGTAAGCGCTAGAGCAATGACAAAGTTTTTCTAAAAATAGCCACAGTGACCTTGACCTTGAAAGTCAAACTCGTTCGAGGTATTGTCATAAGCAACATTTGTGTGAAGTTATATTGAAATCAGTGAAGAAATGTAGGCGCCAGAGCGATAACAAAGTTTTCTAAAAATAGCCATAGTGACCTTGACCTTGAAAGTCGAAATGGTGAGATATTGTCATAAGGAACATTTGTGTGAAGTTATATTGAAATCGATGAAGAAATGTAAGCATTAGAGGGATGACGAAGTTTTTCTAAAAATAGACACAGTGACCTTGACCTTGAAAGTGGAACTCGCTAGAGATATTGTCATAAGGAACATTTGTATGAAGTTATATTGAAATTGGTGAAGAAATGTAAACGCTAGAGCGATGACAAAGTTTTTCCAAAAAAGTAGCCACAGTGACCTTGACCTTGACCTTGAGGCCTTGACATTGATAGTCGAACCCGCTTGAGATATTGTCATAAGGAACATTTGTGTGAAGTTATATTGAAATCAGTGTAGAAATATAGGCGATAGAGCGATGACAAAGTTTTTTCTAAAAATAGCCACAGTGACCCTGACCTTGAGACCATGAGTTGGAAAGTCGAACTCGCTGGAGATATTTTTATAAGGAACATTTGTGTGAAGTTATATTGAAATTGGTGAAGAAATGTAGGCGCTAGAGCGATGAAAATGTTTTTCTAAAAATAGCCACAGTGACCTTGACCTTGAGGTCATGACCTTTAAAGTCCAACTCGCTCAATATATTGTCATAAGGAACATTTGTGTGAAGTTATATTGAAATCAGTGAAGAAATGTAGGAGCTAGAGCGATGACAAAGTTTTTCTAAAAATAGCCACTGTGACCTTGACCTTGAAGCCATGACCTTGAAAGTGGAACTCGCTCAAGATATTTTATAAGGATCATTTGTGTGAAGTTATATTTCGAAATTGGTGAAGAAATGTAAGCGCTAGAGCGATGACAATGTTTTTCTAAAAATAGCCACAGTGACCTTGACCTTGAGGTCATGACCTTGAAAGTCCAACTCGCTCGAGATATTTCTATAAGGATCATTTGTTTGAAGTTATATTGAAATTGGGGGAGAAATGTAGGCGCTAGAGCCATGACAAAGTTTTTCAAAAAATAGCCAGAGTGACCTTGACCTTGAGGTCATGACCTTGAAAGTCGATCTTGCTCCAGATATTGTCGTAAGGAACGTTTGTGTGAAGTTATATTAAAATCGGTCAAGAAATGTAGGCGCTAGAGCGATGACAAAAGTTCGTACGTACGTACGTGGCGCTAGAGCGATGACAAAAGTATGTACGTACGTTGCGCTAGAGCGATGACAAAAGTACGTACTTACGTACGTACGTACGGGACAAATGCTATATCCCCCCTCACAACTATGTTGTGCGAGGGGATAATGAAATCCAACAGGTGGGTTTGTAGGAGATGTTTAAAGATTTTTAATTTTTTGTGTGGTTTTGTTGCCATGGCAACCAGAGTTCTGGGTGTAACAAAATTCTTTGAAGGAATTTAGAAGAGGACTAAGTAAGGAACATTCCTGTGAAGTTTGGTTACAATTGGCCCAGTAGTTTAGGAGGAGAAGATGTTTTAGCATTACACTATATGTTAAATAGGGAAAATAAGCCCCGCCCATGGCGGCCATGTTTTTTGTCGGATCAAAATTTCTTCAAGGAATCTGAAAGGGGTCCACCCAAGGAACAGTCATGCAAAATAAAAATGAAATCCAACAGGTGGTTTTGGAGGAGAAGATTTTTAAAGATTTTAATATTTTGTGTTGTTTTGTTGCCATGGCAACCAGAGTTCTGGGTGTAACAAAATTCTATGAAGGAATTTAGAAGAGGACTAAGTAAGTAACATTCCTGTGAAGTTTGGTTACAATGGGCCTAATAGTTTAGGAGGAGAAGATATTTTAGCATTACACTATATGTTAAATAGGGAAAATAAGCCCCGCCCATGGCGGCCATGTTTTTTGTCGGATCAAAATTTCTTCAAGGAATCTGAAAGAGGTCAACCCAAGGAACAGTCATGCAAAATAAAAATGAAATCGAACAGGTGGTTTTGGAGGAGAAGATTTTTAAAGATTTTTATTTTTTTTTGGTTTTGTTGCCATGGCAACCAGAGTTCTGGGTGTAACAAAATTCTTTGAAGGAATTTAGAAGAGGACTATGTTAGGAACATTCCTGTGAAGTTTGGTTACAATTGGCCCAGTAGTTTAGGAGGAGAAGATGTTTAAAGAAAAAGTTAACGCACGGACGCACGACGGACACAGGGCCATGACAATAGCCCCGCTGGCCTTCGGCCAGTGGAGCTAAAAAACTATCGAACTATAGATAGTTAAATGAACTATCGGCGATAGTTATCGATAATTCAAAGTACTGTGGATGCATTGCTATTGAGACAGTCCCTATCGCGATGCATCGAACTATCGAACGTGCCGGACAGTCCATTACTTAAATAGTCTCACGATTAAGGTAATCCACGCACACCCTAGCAGTATGGGGCGCGCATTATCCTGCCTCAAAATGCAATCGTCACCGACTGACCCAGTGAAAGGCCTCACAACAGGATTTAGAATTTCATCTCGATATCGTTCGTCAATTTTTTATGTACAAGTCCGTCAATCCTTCATAAGAAATTCCACACCATACCATCACTAACCCCCCCCCCCCTCCATATCTGTCTGTTTCCACAATGTTGCAGTCCTCGTATCGTTCTCCGGGTTTTCTCCAGACTCGATCACGTCGATCACATGCACTCAGGTGAAATCTTCTTTCATCTGTAAACAGAACTGTATGCCAGTCCTGCAATCGCCAGCTCTGATGTTCTTGGGCAAACTCATATTGCCGTGCACCATGTTGCCTAGTGAAAATAGGCCCTTTTGCCGGACGTCTGGCCCTCAGATCACCTTCATGTAACCTGTTACGTATTGTTTGATTGGATATCCTTTGACCAATTGCATGCTGAAAATCGATTTGTAGCCTTCTGGCCTGGTACTGCCGATTTCGTAGCGCTAGATTTCGAAGATATTGATCTTCCCTTTGTGACGCCATGCGGTGGCGACCTTGCCCTTCTCGTCTAGTAAACTCGCCCGTCTCTTGGTAGCGTTTCCATAGCCTGGCAACAGCACTTCTCGATACATCAAAGTGTTCAGCAACGATCCTTTGGATGTACCCACTTTCAAGCAAAGCGACAGCTTGAACGACCTCAACTTCTTCCAAGAACCGCCTAACACCATATGAAGTCATTATAAAGCCCAAAATAACGTTTAACCAAAGGATTGACAAGTTTCTGACCCAAACTCAAAGTTTGAACAGATCGCCCAATATTGAATTTCAGCCGTTTTATAGGGGTATCCATGCTGTAGCCCACATTCTTGCTTTGCACGTGAACCTTGCTTCCTGACGTTTGCATGAACATTGTTAAGAGATGTCACTTTAAAATAGTGCCTTTCCCTGAGTTTGAAAATTGCCAAATGGTGATGTTATACAGACTTAAAAGTTTGCTCCTTTGTTTTGAGCAGTGTAGTAGCTTTGCCTCGATTACTAATACGCTCTGACAGGCAAATGTGTACATATACCGTGATATCCTATATTCAGACCACCTTTTGGACTTCAGAAGTGGTCTTACAGACAACTTATCCAAAAGATAGTCTCTTATTAGCTCACCTATCACGTAGTGACAAGGTGAGCTTTTGGGATCACTTTTTGTCTGTCATCCCTGGTGCGTGCCTGCGTCCGTCCATGTGCCCGTGCGTAATCAATTTCTTCCAACGATTTCTCCTCTACCACTGATCGGATTTTGACCAAACATCACAGGAATGATTCTCAGTTGGTATCCTTTCAAAGTTGTTCAAATGGTTCCGGTCTGTTGCACATCTAGGTCACAGAAGCCAAAAATAGATTTCTTTTACTGAAAACTTAAAAAATCTTCTTCCCTGAAACCACAAGGTTTCTTTGATATTTGGTACAAAGATTCATCTAGTGAACCTCTACCAAGTTTGTTCAAATTATAGCCCGGAGGCCGAAAATGCCCCTGCACCGGGACCCACCAGTTTTACATAGACTTATATAGGGAAAACCTTTAAAATCTTCTTGTCTGAAACCAGAAGACTCAGGTGTTTGATATGTGATATGAAATTGTATCTAGTGGACCTCTACCAAGATTGTTCAAATTATAGCCCTGCGGCCAAAAATGCCCCCGTGCCTGGGCCCACCAGTTTTACATAGACTTATATAGGGAAAACCTTTAAAAATCTTGTCTGAAACCTGAAGGCCCAGGTCTTTGATATTTGGTATGAAGCTTTATCTAGTGGACCTCTACCAGGATTGTTCAAATTATAACCCTGGGGCCAAAATGTCCCCGCATTGGTGCAAGCTGGTTTTACATAGACTTATATTGGGAAAACTTTTAAAAATCTTCTCATCTGAAACCAAACGGCCCAGGTCTTTTATATTTGGTATGAAGCTTCATCTAGTGGACTTCTACCAAGATTGTGTAAATTATAGCCCTGGGGCCAAAATATGGCCCCACTGGGGCCCAACGGTTTTGCATACGACTTATAAAGGGAAAACCTTTTAAAAGCTTCTTGTCTTAAACCAGAAGGCCCAGGTCTTTGATATTTGGTATGAAGCATCATCTGATGGACCTCTACTATGATTGTTCATATTATAGCCCTGGGACCAAAACTCGCCCGGCCCCAGGGCCCACTGGTTTTACATAGACTTATACAGAGAAACTCTTCTCCTTTGAAACCACAAGGCCTACATGTAGGTCTTTGAAGTTTGGTATGAAGCTTCAACTAGTGGACCTCTACCAAGACTGTTCAAATTATAGCACTGTGGTCAAAAATGGTGCCACCCCAGAACTCACTGGTTTTACATTCACTTACAAGGGAATACCTTTAAAAATCTTCTTGTCTTAAACCAGAAGGTCCAGGTCTTTGATATTTGATAAGAAGTTTTGTCTGGTGGACCTCTACTATGACTGTTCAAATTATAGCCCTGGGACCAAAGGTGGCCCTGCCCCAGGGCCCACAGTTTAACACAGACCTATATATACCGGAAATCTTTAAAAATCTTCTTCTCTGAAACCACAAGGCCCAGGTCTTTGATTTTCAAGCAAATCAGACTTTTAGGTTGTTGGGCTCAAAGTCAAGGTTCTTGGGGCTTTTTTTAGAAAATCTTTGTCTTCACTGTAGCCCCTATATTTGTTGATGGATTTTAATGTGACTTCACACAAATGTTGGATATGATAATATCTCCAGCAAGTTCGACTTTCAGGGTCCCAGGTGCAGTGGCTATTTTTAGAAAAAAATCACTCTAGCGCCTACATTTATCAAAGGAATTTATGTAACTTTACACAAATATTGGGTATGATAATATCTCAAGAAAGTTTGACTTTCAAGATCCTGGGCTCAAGGTCAAGGGCACTGTGACTATTTTTAGAAAAAAACATTGACATATTGCTCTAACACCTATATTTATTGATGGATTTTAATGTAGCTTCACACAATGTTGGGTATGATTATATATGCAGCAAGTTCCACTTTCAGGGTCCTGAGCTTAAGTCAAGATCACTGTGGCTGTTTTTAGAAAAACTTTTTCATGGCTCTAGCTACGTAGCACCTAGATCTATCAATGGATTTTGATGTAACTTCACACAACTGTTACGTAATGTGGTTTGATAATATTCTCAAGCAAGATCAGCATTCAGGGTTCTGGGCTGAAGGTCAAGGTCACTGTAGCTGTTTTAAGAAAATCTTGTTATGGCTTATGGATCGATTTTGCTCAAATGAACATGATAGCCACCAGAACTTAAAATATCCAAAGCCTTAAATGACCTAGACCTTAATTAACAGCAAGATTGACTTTGATATTTCCCAGAAATCTTCCTTAGGTCCCTGCCAATCAAAATTGGTCAAACCCTCCATTCCACCTTTCTACATTACCTACCATTTCATTTATACAGTATGGATCAGGTGAGCGATCCAGGGCCACCATGGCCCTCTTGTTAAAATAACAGCAATGATAAAAATATTTATTGAATGTGATTAACAGTTTAAAGTAAATTGATCAGTACTGTCTTGGTCACAATTTGAAATCATTAATCCTCTCTATGTATAGATGATGTTTCATTGACAAAGGAACAACTTACTTTGTGGTTTAGTTCAAATAATACAGAAATTTCTCAAGCATATAACTATATTTTACTCATATTTTTTCATTTAAAAAGGCTTGACATTTCATGTGAATTGTCTGCCCAGCACACAATTCACATGAAATGTCAAGTCTTATTTTCTCTGGTAAACAAAATAAAAATGCTTTAAAAATGTCATCTGCTAATCATGATTAGCACTTGATATGACTAGCATGTGCTTGAAACACAAACACTTTTGCTGTTCACAAAAATAGATACAGCACCATTTCTGTCCTATTTCAACCACTGGTCTTATGAGTAATATCATATAAGACCTGGCCTGCCTTCTCTAGTCTGTCTCTGTACTCCAGATCCTGAAATATGACAATGGCAATGCAAAATTGAGTCAAGGGTGTCCTCTTGTTTATTTTAAGTTTAATAGGCCAGTCAACACTATTTATGGCATACAGAGCCAGTCAGTTTAGTGAGTGTTTGGGTTTTACGTCCCACCAACAGCTAAGGTCATACGGAGATGGGATCTCAGTTTAAAGACTCATCCGAAAGTCTGGAGAAGCCCGGGATCGTTCCTGTGCCAACTGGTTTACAAGGTGAGAAGCGTAAGCACGACACCACGGAGGCTTCTAAGCCAGCCAGTTTAACTCCTCACATTTTCCTGGGCAGGCACGTGGAATTTAAAAAAGTGAAGGTCGCTGATGAGGCCTAATTGGTCAAAACTTACTAGTCTAGCCCAGAAAAAAAACTAGTACACTCCATGTTTTTCAATTCTGTGTTAAAGTCCTTGCTTCCAAAGGATTACCCTTTTATAGAACAGTATACATAAGCAGTTAACCAGTACAGTGCACATTCTTTCGCCAGGATATGACATCTGACCTTCTTGAATCAACGGAAGGAAGAGAATAACCGTAGAAAAGATTTTATGATCAGTCTCTACAAAAGAATGCTGCAGATCCTAGCAAGTATTGAACCTGTGACCCCTCTGATCAGACTGAGCTATACAGGCTGGCTAGAAGTAGTAGAACATATTGCTAAACATTAAGGCTGGCATGATTAACCCGTAATCGATAAACCAAGCGCTAAATTTCGCAAACATGACTATCTTTACTGATTTGCTAAAAATCGATCACATGACTTCTGTGCGTTACATTTAATACCGTATTTGCCCTAAGTATTTGGACACCTATCTCTTTACCATACTTGTTCTAAAGTTGTAACAAGTTCAAATTACATGTACTAATTTGCTCCTCTGTCGCAAACTCTTTCATTTGAGAGTAGATTCCTACTTTGGAGCACGTCAGTGTACATGAAGGTGAGCAGAAAATAAACATACTTTATAATTACACTCTGGTACTCCTTTGAAACCATACATGGCACCAAAACAAGCTCCTGCTATCACACCAGTGCTGTCATTGTCACCATAATGAAACATTGCCCTGAAAAAAAGAAGTTGTTTGTTCAGAGTTTAATGGCCCAGTCAATAGTATTATGTCATATAAAACCAGTCAGTTAACCTAACCACACTTTTCCTTGGCAGGCTTATGCTTATGCATATGCAGTTAACCAGTGTGGTGTGCATTCTTACACCAGAAACTGACAACAGCCAGTCTTTTTTTTGATTTGAGGTTTAACATCCCCATCAACACTATTTAGATCATTTTTGGAGATGCTGCTTCCAATTTTGTGGGACTTTTGCCTGACATTGAAATGAAAAGACATCCCAATCTCTGCCGCCCAATAAAACCAATAGGGTTGCCCGGTTTATGTACAATGGATGGTCCGACTTGCAATACTATGCCTTGGCAGGCTTAGACAGCCAGTCTTGAATCAGTGGAAGGGGGAAAATGCTTCCTGATTATATATATAATCTGTGAAAGAATGTTGGCAGCCCCAGCAGGTTGGTCATCAGTCAGTCGTGCATCCAACTTAGTTACCAAGGCAGGTAAGAGATATAGCTACATCAGCATTTCCATTTTTGTTTCTTCTGAAGCTTGGATCCAGGACCCACTGATGAGTCTTCTGTACAGGTAAATCTGAGACTTTAATGGTTGCACATGGTGTTTTTTTTACTTTTTATTTGCTCAGGTATTGTTATTTTCTGGGTGCATGTATATAATGACTCTTACCGTATTCTGGGCCCAATTGTCTGAAAACTGATGATGCTGTTGTTTAGCCATAAAATGGGCCCAATTGTCTCAAAACTGATGATGTTGTTCTTTTAGCAATAAAATGCCAATCACAACATTTGGAGTCTGCTTTTTCATCTGCCAGTTACTTGTTGTAAACAGTGTGGATCGAGTTTTAGGAGCAGTTTGATCTAGCTCCTCACTGTTTGCAAAAATATCTTGTAAAAGTTTGCAAGAAGTTTCAGCAGATGACACTTTCAGATGCAGTTTTTTCTCGGCATCTTAAGTGTTACTTAATCTTTGATCATTAAAATAGCAAATATACTTATACATGTACTTTTGCATTTGCCATGTAGCTGGACATTTTTCAGCAAAAATACCATGTTATTAGATATTTTACTCACTGAAACAGCTAATGCTTTGAGCACTTATTAAGCTAACGATACTTTGAATAACTGAGCCCAGGCCTCAATTAATGACTGGAAAACAGAGCTTTAAATGCGTGGGCCTAAAATATAAAATGTCTGTGCCTGATTAGAAGTTTGTACATGCAGCTATTAATTTCTGCCTTCCATCTGATTTGATTCTACACTTAACATAACAAATTTGTTATACTGCAAAGCTTTTCCATGACAGTTTGTACTTTCATCGTCATTATCTTAGGATTTTTCAACTCTTCAGATTGCTCCATTGTCAGGTTGTTGAGTCAGACTAGACATGTTTGCAAACCAAAACTTGTGGCTGTGGGCTGGCAATCACTGTGACACTTTAATATTTGAGAGCTGACAGGATCTTTATATATAGCTTCAAAGCTAGGGAGAGTTGCATAAGGCGAGCGCTTTATTGTAGTGCTTTGTAGCGATTTGTCCATTAGAATGCAACGCTACGCTTGATGGAGGCGCTTTCTAAAATATCTGCCAAAACTGAACGATTTTCAAACTAGAAAATTCTTAGGGAAATAAATGTGGTGCTTGCTACAGTAATTGGTTTTGTTTTCTGTTGTCTGCACAATGTACCTCATTCAAAAAGAGAAAAAGTAAAAAAAAATGGCTTAAAATGGAGACTGAATACGTCGGATGCTACGAGCTCCACCATTTTGTTTCATCCGACGGCTATGCAACCTTCTATTTCAGACAGCGAGGCAGCTCCAAATACTGTTACGAAGCACTACGAGGCGCTTTTTGTAAATGCACCGTTGCAAAGTGATACTCTACAAAGCGTTCTGTAGCGCTCGCCTTATGCAACTCCCCCCTGATTTACAGCTGACCGCGTGAAAATTTACTCATTAAAATTGTTTCAAATGAGATTTTTTAATGATGGAAACTTATGAAATGAAGGATTTATTGGATTAACAAACAATCAAATCTTTGATTTTAGATATGTATTAGCTGAAAATTATTGTGGTGCATGAAATTATTTTGCTTTGTTTTCTCATCAACTGTCTAAAATTCAAGATGGCTGCCGCTGCATTTCAGCAAAGGCAAGAGGGCAACATTTTGCATGGGTACAAGGAAGATAATTGCCCCAGTGCTATTTAATTAAAAGCCAGCAAATTTCTTTGTAGTATAACAATACCTATTGCACAGCTCTTCCCAGCTATCACCAGCACCCATCAAGGCATCATACCTGAAACAGAATTTTAAACTGATCATATCTGTGATAATTTGTTTAACTGTATGGGGGAGATTTGCCATCGTGATGAGGGAGATGTAAAGAATATATAGGGAAATTTTCAGTTCAAATGGGGGAGACTCCAAAATTTTACTAAAATTTAGCATAACTTGGGCAAAAATGAGCACCAAAATGAGGGAGTCTCCCTCCTGATGAGGGAGGTATCACAGGTATGACTGATATAGTTTAAAAGTATTAATGGTATACATCTTTAGGGAAGTGGAGACCATTATTCCAAAAATTTTGCATCTTTTCTCTATAGTTGCTGTGGAGCAACTTCTGTTGTTGAAGAGCTATTATCACATGAATTCGCGTCTGAGAATGTAATAACGCCATATAAAAAAATCGCTAATCCACTAGTGGATTAAAAATGCAAATTAGTTAGATACGTCCCGTAACGTTACATGTACGTCGTCCTTAACGACGCAGCGTTTACTAATGGCGGAATATTGACATTTTTATTAAACAGTCGTGAACAAAATGCTATTTAAATGTCATATGATAAATAGAATCTTGCATTCGCGTTCATGTATTATTAAATTTATTAAACTCGTTGAAGAGCCTCGCATTGTATTCCTTTTCCTCAACTCATTTAATAAATTCAATAATACATGAAAACTCATGTAAGATCCACTTTTTAATGCTGGTGCTCGTAAAAACCGCCTCATTGAGGCGGTTCTAACTGTTACAAGCTAAGCGTAGCAGAAAGAAAAAAAGCAAACAAGCCTTAAAAACTAACACATTTTATTGACAAAAGGGTTTTTACTTTAAACTGTAATACAAAAAAGAGTAACTTTACTCAGAATTCCTTTTCCTCAACTGGTTTAATAAATTCAATATTGCATGAACACTCATGTAAGATCCTTTATGTACACCCTATTGTGCCGCAGAGTTTACACTGGAACAAACAGAAAGTAACAACAGTTTTCTTCCTTTACCAATGCATCACAAAACATGCCTGTATAATTTTGATCCCCTTGAACCCCACTTTTCTACAGTAAAACTGCTCCAAAATATGGATTGTGGGTACTCGTTAGAGGCGATTCTAACGAGTACCCACAATCTATATTTTAAGCAGGAATACGAAAAATATCACAACTTTTCATCTTAAAATTTAAGTTTTTTCGGCGGTAAGGTTAACAATGTATTTGTATGGGCGTGTTTTCGTAATGGATTTTAGGTGGTCTTAATAGCGACATTTTACCATATTTAACCCGTTTCTAAAGTAGACTGTTCAAGCTTTGAACTTGGACACACCCATATGATCTTCGTAATTGTGCGCATTATGAAAACACGCCTATTCAAATACAAAGTAACTTTGTGTTATTTTCCTTATTTCTGTTCAAAATAATTATAGATTGTGGCTATACGTTAGAACCTCCTCATCAAAGTGGTTCTAACGAGTACCCACAGTCTGTATTTTAGAGCAGAAATAAGAAAAATAAGGTTTACCCATGTAAACCCCAGTTTTACTATATAAAATTGGGTTCAATGGGGTCAAAATTATATAGGCCCGTTTTCGTGATGGGAAAAAAATATGTTTGATAAATTTGAAGTACAGCTATAGTACCTAGAATTGACATATGAGAGGGTAGTTGTCAATCGTCCTAGGTTGGAATGTTTCTTCAAGATCTCTCCACAAATTTAAACTTAACCCTTATCTTGCTGTTCACGACAACCCCTATCTTTGCAAACAGTGTAGATCCAGATCAGATGGCTTCTGAAGAAGCCATCTGATCAGGATCTACACTTTTTGGCATTTAGTTTATGAATAAGTAGCAATAAATTACATCAAGTAAGTTGATTGGTTGATTGACAGAAATGGGTGTGGCTTAAATGAATATTCAGCAAGAGAAGGGTTAAAATCCTTTACGACATAGCTCCAGATAAGGTGTAACAAAGAAGACATGGGCATATATTTCTTATTTCTTGTTAGAAACATGTTGTGGGTACTTGTGAGAGTTGCCTGCAATTAACTACAACAAATGTTTTGAAGAAGAAATATGGAGAAAAAAACTCAACAAATTATCTTTAGTACCTCCTTAACTATAGCTAGGGTTCACTATCAAAACTGGCCTTGTTTCTAGGTTTAGATTTTGTTTTGTTTTGTTTTGTTTTTTAGTTTAACAGCCCAGTCAACACTATTTAGGTGATATCAAGCCAGTCAGTTAACCTATCCACACTTTTCCTGGGCAGGCTTATACGTAAACGGGGCAGGCTTATGTGTAAGTGGCAATTACTAGATTCAGATAAACTACGTATGCAATCAAAATAAAGTGAAGATTTCTGCTTAAGGATGAAATCAATAGTTTTATTTACAGGCCTGTTGTATAAACAGATACCTTTGCAATCAATAAAATATCCAGACGAGATGGCTTAAAATGAGGCATATCATCAAAATCTATACTGCTTGCCTTTCTGCTTTTGAGTCGACTGAAACCCTAACTGGCAACCATAGATATGTACATATCCTGTGATGAGAGAATCCACTCCAGAGACCTATGTGTGAATAAGTTCTTCTATCGGGGCTAATGGAGAAATAGATTGGGCTGCAAGATGCTCCCACACAGAGCTTAAACCGATTGCACAGGAGTACTGGTAAACTACTCAGGAGGTCTTAGTCTGCCCAGGCAAAGTGATATGAGTCAGACCATCCATGTAGAATAAACCCTATGGGTTTCATTTGGCTGTAGGACTTGAGATGTCATTTCATCTCCGAGTTAGGAAAAATCCCACAAAATTGGAAGCAACATCTCCAAAATGACCTAAATAGTATTGACAGGTTTGTTCAATTCAAACAAGTTCTTCTATCACTCCTCATAATTCTGTTCAGTCTCATAACTCCATTCACCATCTTCTTTGAATAATGTGGAAAGGAATCATTCTTAAATTTATTTCACATTAAAATTAATAGTAAATAACTAACATTGCATCTGGTTTTAAAGAAAATCAATGCTGATTTACAATTTTATTCAAAGAAACCAAACTTCGTCACAAAATCCTTAATATTTACTGGGTACCCCAAAATAATCTCCAACCAGTGACACGCATGTGACTGAATATAAACAGTATCAACAATTAAGAATAGTTACAGTCTAAATAAAATACTTCCCATGTTGAGTTGAGTTGAGTCAAGAAAGTTGAGTGAACAGAGTTATGAGAACATGCCCCAAACACCCCCTTCATTTGTAGAAGTTTGTAGAATCTAAAGATGTGATGTTTAATTTCTTAAATTATGAGCTTCCCACAGGAATTTAGTCAAATGTTTAAAAAATAACTGCAGAAAATTGTTCTTGCAACAAAAACTCATAGCCGAGTTGCTCAACCTTAGGTGAACAGAGTTATGAGTTTCTAGGCTATGTACAGTCTTTGTCTGAAGCCAGAATCAGTACCATAAACAGCTAGTGCACATGCTCTAATGCACTGACCAATACTTTTTCAAGATAAATAGTTGGCACCTGTTGAAAGCGCAAGATATTGCAGTCTGCTGAAGGTGTAGCAGAGCTAAATGTTTACTGTTACGATTATTATGCTTTTGAGACAGAGAGGGACAAACTGATGACTTGTATTTATTAAGAAACAACCATGTACTTATCAGAAGGGTTTTTTAGGGCTTGTTTTTATGACTACCATAATGATCCTATGTATTTGGACAGATAGGCCTAAGCAAACAGTGAAGACCCAGATCAGACTGCTCCTGAAGGAGCAGTCTGATCAGGATCTTCACTGTTTGCCATTCCGTCTGCACCTTTTGGACTCCTTGCTGGATCGTGAAAAACAATGTTAATTTTTTTTTTTTTGAGAATTACAGCAAGTTCTCAAGGTGTCCAAACTTTCAGGATTTTTACAGTAGTATCACTGTATCCCCATGGCCCTCCTCCATTGGGGCTTGAAGAAATAGATTGGGCTGCATAATGCTTCCACGCACAGATGAAACTGACTGCACATGAGTACTGGTAAACAGCTTTGTTTGTTTGATTTGAGGTTTAACGTCCCAGTCAACACTGTAAAGGTCATTTTGGAGACGTTGCTTCCAATTTTGTGGGACTTTTACCCGACATTGAGATGAAATGACATCTCAAGCCCTGTCGCCCTATGAAACCAGTAGGGTTTATAAGCATGGATGGGCAGACTTGCACCGCTTTGCCTGGGCAGGCTTAGATCCTCCAAGCGATTTACCAGTACTCGTGTGCGGGTCCGTTTCAGCTCTGCCTGGAAGCATCATGCAGCCCATATATTTCTTCAAGCCCCGATGGGCGGGGGCCGACTGGTAAACAGCTTAGAGGTTCTAAGCCTGCCCAGGAAATGTGGTGTGAGTCCATGCATATAAGCCCTATTGGTTTCATTGGGTGGCAGGGCTTGAGTTGTCATTTCATCTCAATGTCGGGTAAATGTCCCACAAAATTGGAAGCAAAATCTCCAAAATGACCCATACAGTGTTGACGGTGATGTTAAACCTCAAATCAAACATACAAAGCACTGTTTCCCTATTATGACCAATAGGCCAAGGGTATTTCCATTCATTTTTCATATGATGGAGTTGTCAACATCATTACCCGCTCCTGTGACTTACGCAATCATTGGTGCATCATATCCACATCCTCCAGCCCTACCCTTCAAACCAATGGAGTCATAGAATTCGTCTCTTTCTTTAATGCCATACACCTCTGGGAAAACGGGATCAGTCTCACCTTCTAAAATATGTCTTTGCATCAGATAGCTGATCCATTTTTCAGTAAAATTTCCCCTGAAATGGTATGTTTCAATGTGTGGTGTGTGTGTTTGTGTTTTACGTTCCAGCAACAGTTAAGGTCCTACGGAGACGGGACCTTGGTTTAAAGACTCATCCGAAAGTCAGGAGAAGCCCTGGATCAAACACATGACCCCTGGTTTATAAGGCGAGTGGCATAACCACTATACCACAGGGGCTTTTCTGTTTCAATGTCCTACATTTGTATTGTTTTTGCATTGTGTACCATAATGTCATTCCATGATAAACATGAGTGCAGTTTTTAATTAAAATATAATAAACATGTATTCACTTTGAAATGGCCAGTTTATCAAGACAAACTGGTCATTCCAAAGCAAATACATATCATCAAGTCATAATTTTTACAATATTTTCTACAGTCATTCTCTTCCTTCTGCTGATTGATTAAAGAAGAGTGGTTGTCAGTTTCTCGTGGAAGAATGTGCACTGTACAGACCTTTAGGTAAGAGCGAGTGTCAGCTTCTGGTGGAAGAATGTGCACCATACTGGTTAACCTTTAAGTATAATTCAGTCCAGGAAAATTGTGGTTAGATAAACTGACCAGATTCCTATGATCCTGACTATGTTGAAAGGACCATTAAAGTCCAAACCAATCAACATGCAATCAAGAAACATCACATTCTAATGCACTTTCGTAGTTATTTGACAGCTTCAGAAATGCTATGATATACTGTCGGAAACCTGATGTCATTGAGCTTTTCATTGGCTGGCATTTTGGATTTACGCAGTTCACAGCACTTGTTGCTTTGTGTTAATAGTACATGTACAGTTATTAAACAAAACAAAAGAATAAATGCATTTGAATGGAGCGGAGCGTGATAGCTCAGTGGTTAGTGCACTTGCCTCTGATGCTAAAGGTCCCGGCAGCGGCGATAAAATTTCGGTGTCCGAACACGCTCCATTGGCATCATTTGCAGGGATGAATGTCATAAAGTGCACCGTCCTTCGGATCGGGACGTTAACTGGAGGCCCCCTGTGCAGGGAGAACCATCCCCTGTGCAGGTTAAAGATCCCTTCCGTAATTACATGATTACTGTGTAGGCTTTCATCCTGCAAAACCTGGAGTGTATGTAATATACACCTGCGGTAATGGTCAAATGTGACCGACGCAGTATCAGAAGATAGATAGATAGATAGAATGAAGATAACCATGCATATTAACAAGAGCTCTGCAAGCGGCGCACTATACACCTGTGGCAAGTAACCAGCTGTAAGGATGACCTTGGAGGTACTTACCTGAGTCCTGCGC
Organism: Lucinisca nassula; assembly: GCA_963580285.1. NCBI lineage: Eukaryota > Metazoa > Mollusca > Bivalvia > Lucinida > Lucinidae > Lucinisca > Lucinisca nassula. The sequence continues at coordinate 33,802,698 of OY757011.1, forward strand.
ACAACAGATTGTCTCATAATAGTTAACATTTCTGCCAAGTAATTTCAAAATCCATCCAGGAATAACAAAGTTATTGACCAGACATGAAAAAATACCCTTTCTTTGACCTTTGACCTCTCAATATGATGTTGATCTTAGAGGTACTGACCTGCGTCTTGAATACAACACATCGGCTTATGATGGTTAACATTTCTGTCAAGTAATTTCAAAATCAATCCAGGAATAAAAAAGTTATTGACCAGACTAAAAAAAGAACCTTTTTGACATTTGGCCGTTAAGTTGACTTTGGAGGTACCAACCTGAGTTGTGTGAGCGACAAATTGTCTTATTAAGGTTAATATTTCTGCTAAGTAATTTCCAAATCCATCCAGAAATAACAAAGGTATTGACAGGACACAAGAAAAAGACACTTTTCTTTACATTTGACCTTGATCTTAGAGGTACCGACCAGGGGCTTGTGCACGACACATCGTCTCAGTATGGTTAACATTTCTGCCAAGTAATTTCCAAATTCATCCAGGAATAACAAAGTTAATGACCAGACACAAAAGAAAGACTTTTTTTACCTTTGACCTCTAAGTATGAACGTGATCTTTGAGGTACCAACCTAAGTCTTGCATGTGACACATCATCTTGGCCTATTACATATTCTTATAAAATTGAATATATCCCTAATGGTTACTGAGTAATTGTGCATACAAGAATGTTTATAAAAAATTAATCAAAATGGCATGTGGAAACTAAGAAAGAGGGGACAATCATTCTTGTGTGCGACACTTCATCTGGACCTAATACGTGTTCTTATAAAGTTGCATGAAGATATCGCTTATGTTTACTGAGTTATGGAGAGTACAAGAATATTTGTGGATGGATGGACAGATGGGTCGTTTTCTTTTTCATAATGGGCGTAAAAAATTGTCACTTGTCTACATGTAAATTGTTGATTTTACTATTGCAAACAATGCTGCATGGCTCCAGTGGGGCTTCACCATAAAACAATATTTCCGACCGTAAAACTGTGCTTAACCCTTTGTGTACCAAATGGAATCTTCCTCCTTATATAGGCCAGGAGTTCATTTCAAAATTTAGGGGTATCAGGTTGTGTTTTTATCAAAATGTATTTGGAAAATGGCTTAACTTTTCGTAAACAGTGTAGACCCTGATCAGATGCCGCATTCGCCGTGTTCTGCGGCGTCTGATCTGGGCCTGTACTGTTTGTCAGGGTACCCGTATTGGGGTTTCTGGTACTAAATGGGTTAATAGCTGAACTTTCTCGGGCTTGTTTTTATGATTAGAGTAAAATGCCAAAGTGCAATATGCCTTTTTATGGCAAATACGGCAAGTTAAAATGAGGTAAAAAGGGGTCCTCCAAGGCACTCACCAGGCTGCTATATTCTTTTCTACATACTCTCCTCTAGACTTGATGTACTCCAAGGCTTTAGGAAGGGTATCCATAAGGCCCTTACCCCAGCTTCGCAAAGGTTTACCTGTTAAAAAAGTATATTTTTGGTGGGGGATAATTGTATTCAAAATTGTTTTGTTTGTTTGTATGAGTTGAAGTTTAACGTCCCGTCAACACTGTAAAGGTCATTTTGGAGACGTTGCTTCCAATTTTGTGGGTCTTTTACCTGACATTGCGATGAAATGACATCTCAAGCCCTGCCGCCCAATAAAACCAATAGGGTTTATAAGCATGGACGGGCCGACTCGCACCGCATTGCCTGGGCAGGCTTAGATCCTCTAAGCTGTTTACCAGTACTCGTGTGCCAAATGTTTCAGCTCTGCGTGGAAGCACCAAACAGCCCATCTATTTCTTCAAGCCCAGATGGGTGGGGGCTAGTATTCAAAATTGTTATTTGGGGAGGTTAAAAGGAGATTTAACGGTCAATGCAGTTATTCCCCTTTTAATGCACTAATATTCATTTGTATCAGGTTCAATAATGGTAGATTTTTTGCCAAAACTAGTAACAACTGTCAGCTGCATTATAAACCGTATGCCAGCCAATGAAAAACACAACAGGATAATGTGTTTTCCACAGTATATTGCAGAATATGCCCTTACCCCAGCTTCGCAAAGGTTTACCTGTTAAAAGAGTATTTTTGGTGGGGGGATAATTGTATTCAAAATTGTTATTTGTGGAGGTTGAAAGGAGGTTTAAGGGTCAATGCACTTATCCCCCTTTCAATGCACTAATATTCATTTGTATTAGGTTCAAAAATGGCAGATATTTTGCCAAAACTAGTAACAGCTGTCAGCTTCATTAAACTGTATGCCAGTCAATGAAAAACACAACAGGATGACCTGCTTCCCACAGTATAGTGCAGAATATGCCAACCTCAATAGCTCAGTCTTACTGGTGACTGGGATGTCATTGTTCGATACCAGCAAGGTTTGCCACATTCTTTTGTAGAGATTGACCATCAGATGTTTTCTGCCGTTATTCTCTCCTTTCCACTGATTCAAGAAGGGCAGTGTCAGCTTTTAGTAAAAGACTGTGTACAGTACTGGTAAACTGCTTATCTAAAAGCCTGCCCAGAAAAAGTGTGGATAGGTAAACTGACCGGCTCGATACGACCTATATAATGTTGACTTGACCGTTGAACTCCAAACAAACAAACCATTTTTCAGCAAAAATAATGCTTGAAATTACAAGTGAATTATCTGTTGGGCAGACAATTCAAATATTTCTTGTGCACATTTGGTAAGGTTATATAGTAGAATACCTTTGTTTTCACCTCCAAAAATGGCGGACCTCAGCGGAAGTGAAGACACACCGACTGTCCTTATAGATGAGGAGACACCAGAACACATTCAACAATATGACTGCATTGTTCAAACCATACATGCAAACATATGCATAATCTAATAAATCAGTCTCAGATCTTGTAAGACACAAACAATGCTTAGGCAAGAGATCTTCAGTCCTTACCTTGGAGAAGGTAAGACAAAAATAATGCAGAGACCAGGATCCCAGGTCCTTACCTTGTGGAGAATAAGACACAAACAATGCTGAAGCCAGAAATCCTCAGTCCCTACCTTGTAGATCTCTGGGGTAAGAAACATTGCAAATAATGAGGTATTACTGCCAGAGCTCCTCATTCCTAACCTTGTAAAGGACAAGACACAAACAATGCTGAGGCCAGAGATCATCAATGCTTACCTTGAAGACAGTAAGACACAAACAATGCTGAAGCCAGAGATCCAAGATATCCTGTTGGATTATGATGAGTCATTCTGCCAGTCTCAACACTCACTGCTATCAATGTGTCAAGATCCTCAGGCCTATTGTTTAAGAAAAAGTAAAATGCAGTCAACCCTCTTTATATCGACATTCGTTATAATGGCAAAACTCGTTATAACGATAATTTCATTGGAATGAATTCTTAGCTCAAGGCTAAGCCTCGATTCCGAGCAACGTGGGCTTCCCTCAGGTTGGAAACGCCCAAATCGACTCCATAGTCATGAAAGATTCTTGTTATTTAATACTGCAAGAAACAAATGTTAAAGACATTTGTTAGAATCGCCTCATTGAAGAAACATTTGTTTCTTCAATGAGGCGATTCTAACAAATGTCTTTAACATTTGTTTCTTGGATTAATTATGTGGAAAAGACCTTTTATAACCTATCATAATCCTAACTGGGATTCTTTATAAAGGCAAATTCATTATAACGACGCAATAATAGGGAACAAATACTTTCGATATAACGCGGGTCCTTTGTATTAACCCTTAACCCACTTTGTACTAAATGAAATCTTACCCCTTATATACAGCAGTGCCCATTTGCTCAAATTGTTAAGTGTTCTTGTAAGTACAATATCTTATATAGTTGTATTTTTGCTGAAAATAAAGTGAACAGCTTTTGCATCTGCAATAACTGCTCACATTTCTTTCAGCAAAATATTTGCCAATTATATTAAATGATCGAAGTTTTAACGATATGTGAACTAATGGCGTCATTAGTTAAGAACAGCTGGTCCCAGGAGTTCATTTAAAAACAAGATGTGTTTGTGAAACATGAACATGCCCCCGGGCATGGTCAAGTTTTGTTTTTAAAGTTGGTCACAGTTCAAAGTAAAGGTCACAGGTCAAGATATTTGGTTTGAGTGGGAAGCCCTTGGCACAAGGAACTTACATGCCAAATATGAAGGATATGGTTCGAAAGTTAAGAACAAAATTTGTTTCTTTATAGTAGGTCATAGGTCATGGTCACAAGTCAACATATTTTGCATGAATGTAAAGCTCTTGTCACAAGGAACCTACATGCCAAATATGAAGGCCCTATCCCAAACGGTTCGAAAGTATTGACCAAAATGTTATTTGTTTCTTTCAAGTAGGTCAAAGGTCAAGGTCAAATTTTTTTGCATGAATGTAAAGTTCTTGTTACAAGGAACCTACATGCCAAATATGAAGGCTGTATCTCAAACGGTTCAACAGCTATGACCAATGTTAACTTTTTCTTTTATGTAGGTCAACGGTCAAGGTCACAGGTCAAAAATTTGTGTGTGAATGTAAGCTCTTGTCACAAGGAACCGTCATGCAAAATATGAAGGCTGTGTCGCAAATGGTTCAAAAGTTATGGCCAAAATGTTATTTTTTTATTTTAAGTAGGTCAAAGGCCAAGGTCACAGGACAATTTTATGCATGAATGTAAAGCTTTTGTCACAAGGAACATACATGCCAAATATGAAGGCTGTATCTCAAGCGGTTCAAAAGTTATGACCAATGTTATTTTGTAGGTCAAAGGTCAAGGTCACAGGTCAAATTGTTTTGCATGAATGTAAAGCTTTTGTCACAAGGAACATACATGCCAAATATGAAGTTTGTATCTCAAGCGGTTCAAAAGTTTTGACCAATTCTTTTAAGTAGGTCAAAGGTCAAGGGCACAGGTCAATTTTTTTCATGGATGTGAAGCTCTTGTCACAAGGAACCTTCATGCCAAATATGAATACTCTACCTCCAACGGTTCAAAAGTTTTGACCAAGGTTAAAGTTGTCCACGTACAAACCAAGAAACCAACAAACAAATAAACAGACAGGGCAAAAACAATTTGTCCCCGCTATCACTACCGGGGACATAGAAAATATAGGGTGTCAAGTTGAACAGCATTGATAAGTCAAAACCTCGTTTTTTTAACAATAACAATTATCATGGCATCTGCAACAGTCCTGACTGGTGATTTCAGGGCTTATATGCATACTTATATTTTAAGTAAAACTCAGACATGTAGCATAAATGTTACTGTGAAATAAACAGATCCATGATGGGACTGAGACCAAGACAAGAGCAATCTCAGCAGGATCTACAAGGCTTGCAAGCCTTAATTAACCCTTTTTGTACCAAATGGAATATGTTTGTTTGTTTGTATTGGAGTTTAACGGCCCAGTCAACACTATTTAGGTCATTTTTGAGCCGGTCAGTTTACCTATCAACACTTTCCTGGGCAGGCTTTTACGTAAGCGGTTAACCAGTACAGTGCACATTCTTTCGCCAGAAACTGACAACTGCCCCCCAAATGGAATATTCCTCCTTATATATAGCAAGAGTTCATTTCAAAATTTAGGGGTGTCAGGTTGTGTTTTTCTTCAAAATGTATTTGAAAAATGACTGAACTTTTTGCAAACAGATTTGCGGCATCTGATCTGGGCCTGCACTGTTTGCAAGGGTACCCGTTTTGAGGTTTCTGGTACAAAATGGGTTAATGACTTTTACCAAAATCACTATTAGTTCAGATTCATATGCAGTATATAGAGGCTGATTCGAAGGCTTAAAAAGAGCCATCATGCATCACTAGGATGACAAATTAAAGCTTGCCATTCTGTTAATGACACTTTTACCAAAGCTCCTGTTAGTAAAGATACCTACGCGAATAATGTAGATCCTGATGAGATGGCTCATAATAAGCTGTTTCATCAGGATCTACAATGCTTGCCATTCTGTTCTGATTTTTTTTATCAAAACTCCCATTGGTACAGATTCCTACACAAATAAAAGCGCTGCAAGCAGGACATCATGCCCTACCACTGCACTTACATCAAGCAAGTGTCATAACACAGTCAAAAAGGATTTCAATGTGAGGGTGCATTAGTCTTTCCCTAAATAAAGTTGACATGAATAAATGAATGAGGTGACTATTTGCAATGTTCAAAGGGCCATAGCTCGAAAGAAAAGTATACCGGAATTACAGTTCTCATTTTCTGCAGAACCCTTTAATATGGCGCTTCACATGTGAAGTTTACGGAAAATATCTCAAAACAGTTTTTTGTTTACAGAGTAGATACAAATACATGTATATAACAAAAACCTTTACTTTCAATGTTCATAGAGCCATAACTAAAAACTTAGCTAATTTAGCTAGACTTATGGTTCTTGTGTTCTTCATGTCATCTTTTATGTTGCTTTACATTTTTGCAAGGCTTCAAGAAAATCTCTGAAACAATTTTTTTTAAGTAAATATAGAAAGGGCACAAGTTTATGACTAGGTTCACTTTTTACAATGTTCAAAGGGGGGTGACTCCAAAAGCAGGTAATTCAGAATTTCTTCGAGTTATAGACACAAACCTATTACAGAAATCAGTTTTTTCAATGTTCAAATGGCCACAACTCCAAAAGTAGATTAGCTAGAGTTACAGTTCTTGTGTTCTGTACCCCAGCTCATAAAGATTACCAATTGTGTGAAGTTTCATCAAAAGTATCTGAAATGGTTTCAATCTTACAGAGCAGACACGAGTAAACTATTGGTAGAAATGGATATTTTCAATATTTACTATGTTCAAAGGGCCATAACTCCAGAGGTAGGTTAACCATAGTTAAAGTTCTTGTATTCTGCACATTGCCTCGTGGTGCTATATATTTGTTAGAAATTTCGTGAAAATATCTTGAACGGTTTTCAACTTACAGAGGGACACGAGCACAAGGAAGAAATGGGTATGTTCATTATAATGTTCAAAGGACAATAACTCCAAAAGTAGGCAAACCAGAGTTATGTTTCATATGTTCATGGTGCTTCACATTTCTATGAAGTTTAAGGAAAATATCTCTAATGGTGTAAGAGTTTTGGAGCGGACAAGAGTTAATGATAGAAATGGCTAGTTTTTATTTTTTAAAGGGCAATAACTCCGAAAGTAGGAAAATCAGAGTTATGGTTAATCTGTTCTGCATGTTGCCTTACCTGGTTGTTAACATGTCTGTGAAAATTCATGAAAATATTTCAAATGGTATCAGAGTTATGGAGCAGACACGAAATCATGAGGCGCTGACTGATGGACAGACACACAAATTTTGCGGGGCATATAAATGTAAATCGTGATGAAAACGGCTCATAATGAGCCATCTCACCAGTATCTATGAGGGATGTTCTAAATGAATTGCTTATTTCTATCTGGAGACTTCAAATTTCAAGTTAGCCCAAAAGTGCTCAATTCATGCCCTCGAAGTACTCTCCGTGGCTAGAAATGTAATGTTTCAGCCAATGTCTCCACTTCTAGAAGGCGTCGCGGCATGCTGATTTGGGCACAGTAATAAGTTACTTATGAATGGCAGATCGAAGTGCTTGTCGGAACTGGTATTTCCGCCCAGCAAGGAATGATTTCAATTTTGGAAACAAAAAGAAATCACATGGAGCAAGGTCTGGGGAATACTGGGGGTGAGGCAATGCAGTTACTTTTTCTTTCTTCAAAAATGCCGTAAATATTGCGGGGGTATGAGCGGGGACATTTTCATTTAGAAGACGAACATGTTTAAAACCAGTGGCAGGGCGTCGTTTCTGATAATACTTTTTCAGTTTCTTCAGTACTACCTCTTTGTACGAGTTTCCGGTGATGCTTTTGCCATTTTTCACCAGCACTTTTATTCCGACTCCTTCACCAGAGAAGAAGATTGCATACAAAACCTTCTTTGTACTCAAAGAACGTTTGGCAATAATTGCGTGTTGGCTGTGTTTAGTGGCCTAGATCGTATTGCTAACCTTTCTGACGGACTCAAAATAATGGCCCCAGGTTTTATTACATGTGACGACATTGGCAAACTGCTTTTTGTCATATTTTGGAAACATTTGAAGCAGCTTTTTGGCCACATTACCCGTTGCCTCTGTTGCTCATCAGTCAACAGATGTGGCACCCATCTATTAGATATCTTTATGACTTTCAAATGCTTTCTCAAAATAAGGTGAACCATTAATAGTGATATGCCTACCTTTCGTGCAATATCACGAACTGTAAATCTGGCATTTGGCATCTCCTTCGATGATTTCCTTTATTTTGGAAACAATTTCTTTACGAGATGCAGATTTTGGCCTACTTGATTTCCTAATTTCGGTGCATTTTTGATGGACTCTACACCAGACTCAAATTTCCTTTTCCACTGCCGAATTGTGTCATAAGACACACAAGAGGGTCTGTACGCAGTAAAAATTTAAATCATCAGCTGCTTCAAAGAACAACCAAGTTTTGAGCGAGCTTTGATGTAAGCCCGTATTTCATCTTTCTTGTCAACACTTCTACCAACCACTCGTAGTTGTCAGTAATTGCGTGTATTCAAAAGGCAAATTTTATGTCTTACACTTTGTGTACCATGTACATTTATACAACGTTGTGTAGGTATTGAATAACCCTATACAGGTATGTATTGGTTTTTATCGTGCCCCACATGAATATCGAGCTAGAGGACAATAAAGCAATTCATTTTGAACATCCCCCGTATAATGCTTACCATTCTACTAATGGTTTTACTCAAACCCCTCTAGGTCACATTGAATGTGTCCAAATTCCATGATGGAAGAGTTCACATCAGACAGTCAATGATGAAAGGATGAACTGCAAGTGCATGTACTTACTTAGGGTATCTTAGTCCTATACACATAGCCCTCATTGCTGCACCACACCCAACACCTCTGAAATAACCACAAATATAATTATATATGTAACACAGTCAACACTTTTACTGCACATGTTTTTATAAGCATACACCAAGGACATTTTCAGAAAAGTCTAACCTTTGTCATGCATGCTGAACCCTGGCTAAACCCAGATATATCCTCTTTGGAACAAGAATTCCGCCGAAGGCTATGTCACGCCTGTAGGTGCGCAAAGTCAATAAACCATGGAATCTAAGTCAAGGTCAAACATTGATGATTGCATAAAAGTTGCCATTCCTAGATGCAACCATGTGCCATTAATAAAGCTCTTACAGTTCTTGAAAAATGATCTTAAACTATAGAGTGAAAGCTAGCGTTGATGCAATAATTCACTAAGTCAGTGAACCATGTAATGTAGGTCAAGGTCTAATATGGATGCTTGCCTTATAGTTGACATCCTAAGATCCAAGTTTGTACCAAGTATCATTAATGAAGCTCTTATAGTTCATGAGAAATCAACTTAAAGGTTAGGGCGAAAACCTAAGGGTTGAAGCATTATATATAGTTCATTGAGCCAGTGAACCATGAAATGTAGGTCAAGGTCAAATATGGATGCTTGCTTTATAGTTGTCATCCCAAGTTTGTACCAATTATCATTAATGAAGCTCTTATAGTTCTTAAGAAATAAACTTGACCATTCGGGTGAACGCTAGGGTGGTTGCAAATGTTCTCAAAATTAGTGAACCACAAAATGTAGGTCGATGTCAAATATGGATGCTTGGATTCAAATTGTCATCCTTAGATACAAGTTTGTACCAAGTATCATTAACAAAGCTCTTATAGTTCTTGACAAATAAACTTGCCCATTTGCATAAATGCTAGGGTGGTCACAAACGTTCACAAAGTCACTGAACCATAAAATGTAGGACAAGGTCAAATATGGATGCTTGCATTCAAGTTGCCATTCTTAGATACCAGTTTGTACCAAGCATCATTAATGAAGCTCTTATAGCTCTTGAGAAATAAACTTGGCCATTTGTATGAATGCTAGGGTGGTCGCAAATGTTCACAAAGTCACTGAACCATAAAATGTAGGTCAAGGTCAAATATGGATGCTTGCATTCAAGTTGCCATCCTTAGATACCAGTTTGTAACAAGCATCATTAATGAAGCTCTTATAGTTCTTGAGAAACAAACTTGGCCATTTGGGTGAACGGTAGGGAGCCTGGAGATAGGGCCAAAAATAAATATGCTCTTATACACCCCACTCATGTAAGCAACCCACACACCAAATTTTGTTGGTTCGATTAACAGTTTATGAGGAGACAGCATAACGGATGGATGGATGGACGGACTGAGAGATGGATGGACAGACGGAGGCGATTTTAATATCCCCTTCACTTTTTTTTAAAACTCGTGGGGCTAATTAACAAAACTGACTTGGCTGAAGGTATGGTGTAGCCCCTATGTGCTTCCGCACCAGGTTCTGGCTGAAAGTTCACTTCATCAATTTCATATGCAATGGCAACTCGTGTGACACCTTGTATTAATAAAAGTACTATTTACCTGGGATTAAAAGGTATACAGTATCCTTTCTCAGATTCTGGTGTCAGGCATGCACAACCACCCTTAGTTGTTAACCCTGAAATATTTATTCAAAATCACAAGATCCATAATTTCACAGGTCTAGCTGTTTCATAGCAATTAATGTGGTTACTAGAAAAAATATTCTTGCACACCAGATAAGGAAATCGGTGGTTTTAGCCTGGGATAGAAATTCTGTTCTTACCCTGGTGTTCTTACTCAGGCAAACTACATAAGTATAGTGCATGAAAAATAAATAAAGTAATATGAAATTTTTTTGTGGTGTTCTGCAAGAAAAATAATCATATATGGTGTCTCTAACCTTGGGGATGACCATGCTGAGCGGAACCTTGTGAAGCATCGGTTCCACAAGCATGCATGGTCATCCCTTAGGTTGGAAATGCCCATCTACAACAGAACCCTATATCGGATTCTTATATTACTCATACAAAGCTTACAACCTATGCCTTTGAGCATGAATAAGAAAAATAATGTATACCCCTGTAAACCCAGTTTACTATATATAAAGAGGGGTTTGGGGGTATTCATTTCACTGACTTGTTAACGTGATGCGGGATTTCATGTTATTGTTTTTTATGAAAATTATTTTGTTATGACAAGATCAAGCAATTTGCTTTATGCCAAAAGTTTCTTTGTTTGTTTGAATTGATGTTTTATGTCCCCGTCAACACTATTCGGGTCTTATTAGAGACGTTGCTTCCAATTTTGTGGGCCTTTTACCCAACACTTAGATGAAATGACATCTCAATCCCTGCCGCCCAAACAAACCAAAAGGGTTTATATGTAGGGACGGTCTGACTTGTACCACTTTGCCTGGGCAGACTTAGACCCCTAAGCGGTTTACCAGTACTCATGTGTGACCGATTTCAGGTCTGCGTGAAAGCATCATGCAGCCCAATCTATTTTTTCAAGCCCCTATGTATAAGCCAATTAAATACTCTACTAACTGCACACTGAAGTATCGTATTTGACAGTACTTGACACCAATCTAAAGCGCTAGATTTTCGGTCTGCTGAATTTGAAAGAGTGCTTAAAGTTCAGTCTAACATATCCATTAAAATAATTATGCTTTTGTGATAGAGAGGAACATATTGCTGACTTTTGTTTATTTTAGAATTTATTGTTTTTTTTATATTTATGCTTTTTATGCCAACTTTGGAAATGTTTCCAAAGTTGACATAAAGAGAATATTGTTTTGTGTGACCATGCGCTTAATGGAAGAACTTTCTGGGGTTGTTTTTATGATTAGAATGAAATGCCAAAGTGCACTGTGCATTTATTATGGTAAATACAATACTTACAATCTAACAGCAATTCAGGTTAGTATACTGACCTGGAGAGCGTCCATTCATATCCTTATCCATATCATGTTTATATCTCCAAGCAACAACAGAGTACAGTTTCTCTAGATCTGACTGTCTACCAAATTCCATCAAGCCTACAGGATAAGATCATTAACCCTAAAGATGCCAATCACAAAAACTGTCGTCTGCTTTTTTGTCTGCTTGTTACTTTAAAAGTCATTGTTGCAAACAGTGTGAAACTAGACCAGGAGCAGTCTGATCAGGGTCCACACTGTTTGCCTGTATCCTAAAAAATGTATTTTTTAAAAAATGCAAGAAGATGCAGAAGACAAAATATGCAGACAACATTTTTAGATGCAGTTTTTCTTTGTACCTTAGGGGCTAATTTCACCTCTCAATATCATGTTTGTGAATGTACACCCAACCAAGCTCTTAATTTGCATTGGAAAAAAGTAGGACTTTTTTTTTGCACTATAATCCACTGCGAAATTTTGAAAACATTTGAGGGTCACAGCATGGTGAGGTCTACTGTAATGATCCTAAGAATTGGGACAGACAGGCCTAAGCAAACAGTGCAGACCCAGATCAGACTGCTCCTGAAGGAGCAGTCTGATCAGGGTCTACACTGTTTGCCATTCCATCTGCATCTTCTGTACTCCTTGCTGGATCATGAAAAAATTTGTTAAAATTTTAGGAGCATTACAGCAAGGCCTCAAGGTGTCCCAATTTTTTGGATTTTTATGGTAATTGGCCGTGATAGCTGGTCTGGCCCAGAAAAAAATATTGAACATTCCACACTTTTCAGTTCTGTTTTTCAAACAAAATTTGAAACTGTGGTAAAATGGGTCAAGGACAACACAGGGTGACTATTTCAACAAATCTACTACAGTAAAACTTCGATGGCTCGAACTCCGATGGCTCTTTTACCATGGATGAGTCGAACCCGTTCTTGAGTCCGCAGGGAATTCCTTCAAATACGATATAGGGGTAATTTAGGAAGATTTTCTTCATTTATCTTGCAAATGTATGCTGTGTGTACTCATTAGAATCGCCTCGACACAATGTACATTTATAATACAGAACACCGAAAATATATCCACAATTATCTCCATTATGCCTCCTGGTATGGCACTAATAGAATCCCTCTGTGGCTCGAACTACTGCTGTCTCGAACAAATTTTCATGGTCCCAAGGTGGTTCAAGCCATCGAAGTTCGACTGTAGTATACTCAGATGACACATACCAAGCAGCAAGTCAATCTGTCCAGTTGTTCAAGACAAAAAGATTTCACCATATACATGTATCCTCTGTCATGTGACCGAGACCATTTAAATGTACAGTCAACTGTTGTTGTCTCAAACTTGATAATATACCGCAACATCATTATAACACTTTTCGTTATAACACGTTATGGACATAACACGGTTTCAGGATGGATCCCAAAAATGTATAGATTATATAGACAAGAATTCCGCTATATCGCGCCTGACAATGACATGTAGACCAAGGTCAAATATTGATGCTTGCATAAAAGTTACAATTTTTAAATGCAAGCTTGTACTAAGTATCATTAATGAAGCTCTTATAATTCTCGAGAAATTAACTTAACCATTAGGGTGAACGCTAGGGTAGTTGCAATATTTTACCAAATCAGTGAACCATAAAATATAGGTCAATGTCAAATATGGATGCTTGCATTTAAATTTCCATCTCCAGATACAAGTTTGTACCAAGTATCATTAATGCAGCTCTTATAGTTCTTGAGAAATTAACTTGACCATTTGGGTGAAGGCTAGGGTGGTCGCAATATTTTACAAAGTCAGTGAACCATAAAATGTAGGTAAAGGTCAAATATGGATCATTGCATTTAAGTTGCCATCCCCAGATATAAGTTTGTACCAAGTATCATTAATAAAACTCTTATAGTTCTTTAGAAATAAACTTGACCATTAGGGTGAACGATAGAGTGGTCGCAATATTTTACAAAGTCAGTAACCGTAAAATGTAGGTCAAGGTCAAATACTGATGCTTGCTTTTAAATTGTCATCCCCAGATAAAAGGTGGTACCAAATATCATTAATGAAGCTCTTATAGTTCTTGAGAAATTAACTTGACCATAAGGGTGAATGCTAGGGTGGTCGTAATATTTTACAAAGTCAGTGAACCATAAAATGTAGGTCAAGGTCAAATATGGATGCTTGCATATAAGTTGCAATCCCCAGATATAAGTTTGTACCAAGTATCATTAATTAAGCTCTTATAGTTCTTGAGAAATAAACTTGACCATTAGGGTGAACGCTAGGGTGGTCGCAAATGTTGACGCCTTGACACACGGACGGACGTTCTCACAAATGGATACTTATGTGGCTATTTTGAGCAAGATTGATACTTAGGTGGCTAATTTTAACCACATAACAGACCTTTTATGTGTCTAACGGAATAAATCGCACTTTCTCTCATTGACTTACATTGATTCTGTCCAAGTTCATAGCCACCTATCTATCCATTTGTGTGTACGGACAAACAAACGGACGGACAAATAGACGGACGAACGGATGAATGGACAGAAAACCGGACGCCTATATCGCACCATGCTAATAGCAGGCGCGACAAAAAATGACCATAAATGGTCACTTTTCTATACAATATATACATTTTTCCAAGGGACTGGAAATTTTGGTTTGAGATAACAATTAAGAGTTTCAGATAAAAGGGGCATGTATATTAATGACAGATTCAATCTGCCATTTCTAGCTATCCTGCAGGCTTTCTTCCGGCTTTGACAGCCATAGAAATATGAGTCCGCACAAAATGAAGTTCGGTTTGGCGCAGTAATCAAAATTGTACAAGCGTTTTAGTTATCCTATAAGCGTAATACAAACTTTTGAAGCAGACGACTTGACGATTTTTTCTTACGATTCAGCATTTCATATGAATAAGCTGCATCATGCGACAGGTTTGGCGAAGACAGTATACCCAGATCGGTGCGGCGTCTGCTCAGCAGTCTGTTCAGGTTTTACACTGTTTTCTATCAGTGCTGTCAATATTTAATCCTTAATGAGCAGCCTGCTGTTGGACCAGGTCAGCTGCAGACAAGAATATTAATGGGTTTTCTTTCTGACTTTCGAGGTCAAGTTTAGGTCAGTTACAACTTAGGTGTATATTAACTTTGCATGGAGAAATTGGAAAGAAAGGCTGTCCCTTTCAACCCTGGAATATGGTACAGATACTTAGTGTAGGTCCTGTGATATAATTCAAGGTGCCACATTTAGCAGAATGGACGAGCCCAACTTCAGTGATGGAAGAGTGAACTCCAGAAACTCAAGGCAGTGAATAAATCAAAGCACTGACAACACTCATGCCGATTGTCCCTAAATGCAGGCTGGTCATGAATGGGGACTTGGACTGATTCGTTTAAACTTAATATGTTAGTAACTAATGCGAAAAAGTGTAGAACAAGATAAGCACCGTGTTCTGTGGCATTCGATCTGAGTTTATATTGTTTGCCAGATCCAACATTTGATTCATGTGCAGATTTTACAGATAACACTTACATGTACCCAACACTGACAAACGACGCGGCTATGTTTGGGTTGATTGTTTGCCATTCGACCCAAAGTTGCTAACAAGAAAAGCGCTTCAATGCTAACGTCTATGTGACTATCACCAACTTGTCAGAATAAGCTTTTGTCTTGTAGAAAATAGCCGCATTGAGATCGGGGTATTCCATAAGACTGAAGAGGGTTATACGGGAATCATAGGGTGAGCTTGGCAAACAGTGTAGACCAAGATCAGACGCTGCAGAGCGCGTCTTCTTGTCAAACTCTTCACTATTTGTTTGGAATTTCAGAGTTAAATGAAACAGTTTAAATCTCAGCCCAGGACTATTACTCCAACCTACACCCCACACTCTCAGTGCTTTGATTCTGAAACCAAACGATTGCATAATTACAACACGCTTTGGCACCATGCCCTTAAGCTAAATCAACCGTGGCGTCTGGTTACCAGTCCAGTCACGTCGATCCTGTGCACCACCTTCACACCAGTACGGATAGAAACCACATGTTCAGGATCAAACTTTTGGTGTGTAATGTAAGGTCGTGCCTAGAAAAGAAGAAACTGAAATTTGTTCTCAAAAAAGCATTAAGTGAGAGCGTATTGCAACATTTTTCATTAAAGGATGGTAAGCGTGCCCCTGGACAGTTAGAAGCTGGTCGGAAAGCGGATGATGTTGACTCTGATTTTGGGTGCCACATGTGTGTGTGATCTAACGTCTATTGGAGCGATATCTTACTATATACAGAAGACGCCAGTGAATCGACGTACCGGAAGACCGACTTCAGTATACGTCAAGATCGATTCAACCGTCAGACGCATATTCGAAACAGATTTCCGCCGGCAGCTGCTAAACTGTACCTGTAGATAAACCAGGGGTCTCAACAACCAACTAATAAGCACTGACACTGTTCGTCGCCTTTATGCCATGCACGTTTGGGAGCTAGATGTCCCTGTCGTGACCAAGGTTAATGCGTCGACACAGCACAGAACACTTACGCTAGTCCATGAAATACGTAAATTGGCGTCTAGGCGACTGACATATGCGTTTCAGTGACAACTCGCACTTCAGCGTGAATCACGCCGATTGTCGTTTCCGGGTGTTTCAACGTATAGGTGTAAGGTATGCCGAGGCGATGCGTGCGTAATAGAGCATGACATATCGGGTGAAATAAGTGTAAATGTGTGGCGAGCTATTGCCTGTAGTTATCGAATGCAGCTTATTGTCATTAAGAACATTCAAGATCATGGCTGAGACGTGAACTGAACAGCGAGACGTTACATCAGTCAAGTACTTCGGCCTCACATGGTTCCATTTATCTGTTTACGCTCAGAATCCGGGATATCTTATCCAGCAGGATTACGAGCGGGCTCATAGTGCTGTTCTTACTCAAAAATGTCTTTCAAGCCAATGGAATTCATGTACTGGACTAGCCAACCTTTCTCCTCCGATCTCTTTCCCATAGAGTATCTTTTGGGAGAGGTATACACAACCGACCAGACAAAAACTGTTACTTATGGACAGTAGCATTGTTAAAACTTGAATTTTAATGTTTGGTTTTGAAAGCGTAAATAGTTTCTTTCAAAAATTTGAAACATCGAATGACATTCCATAATACCACCGGTCTATAGACATCTGCAAACATAACATATAATGGAATGTGCAGAACTACCTTTCTAAATTTTAAGATCTTTTTAGAAAGGTTTTCTGTAAGTTTTCACAGTGTTATGATTTTCTCATAGAATCTGTCATTTCAGTGCCTTTGGCGCTTTGATTAAATATGGGCATTGTGGCCATTTTGGTCAAATATTATAAACTGGACCAGTCAAACAAACTTTTATTGTCCTATTGCCAGGAGCCTGCATAATTATGTATTTTAACTGACACCAGTGATCTTGGGCCACGGTAAAAGGACAATCATAGAGGTTCATGTAAAACCAACTTTCATATCATAGATTCTAACTGTTTTGGAAGATGTACTTTTACCTTTTCCCCATTCAAAAGCTTATGGGGCCCAATTTACCTTTGTCATACATGAGTCAATGTCAAACTAGGGCCATCAATTGAACAATTCTGGTAGAACTGTGTCACCAGATGCTTCATACCAAGTTTTAAGGCAAGCAGACAAATGGTGCTGAAAAGGAAAGGTTTTTACCATAATGGGGTGTGGCAGCCATATTGGTCAAATGAGATGAATCATTTGTTCCTCTATTGCCAATTTAAGTGTTTCAGAAAATACGTCATTAGCATGTTGATGGATAACCACAGAAAATTGATTGAGCTTTTCATCCTATTTTTCTCATCCTATTAGCTCTCCTGGAGCCTTAAAATTCACCTCAGGGGAGCTAAAGATACTTGATAATACACCACAACTTCATTATTACACAGTTCGTTATAATATGATTTTGGATAGAACACGGTTTCAAGATGGATCCCAAAATGTATAGGTTATATAGAAAAATGACCATATTTTTCTATATAATCCTTACATTTTGTTTGGATATAACACAGTTGTTTAGCAAACATTGTTTCTGTTTTGGACCCCATTAATAGTGTTATAAAGCGGTTGTGGTGTACCATTAGTTTTGTTACGATATTTACATTGTGTATTTGGACAGACAGGGCTGAGCAAACATTACATACCCAGTTGAGTTGCTGAAGAATGCAGCATCTCATCAGTAAGGCTGACACGATTAATCGGATAATCGATTATTCGGTCGATAAATTCAACAAAAATGATTATCATTACTGATTTGCTTGCAATCGATTATTTCACGAGTACAATTTACTACCCACAGTTGGGCCGTAAATAGCTGTATGAGTGGCAAACAGTAAATGAAGACCCAGATGAGACGCCGCATTCTGCGGCGTCTCATCTGGGTCTACACTGTTAGCTTAGGCCTTTTCAAATATATATGACAAAGTACAGCATCTGGTAGGAGTCATGCTCAGACAGGAAGCCAGACATTAAAATTATGACAAAATGATCAGTGATTACTAATCGATTATCGACCACAATGACATGAATGATAATCTATTATCTTTTCAGTTCCGATTAGCCAGCCCTACTCATCAGTGTCTACACTTTTTCCCACTCATTCACCTGTTTATAGACACAACGTCTGGTGTTCACATTTTGGAAAAAGTATGGTAAGGAGTTGAGGGGTCCGAATACTTAGGGTAAATACAGGAGTTACTAACCCATTTAGTACCGGAAACCCCAAAACAGGTACCAGGGCACACAGTGCAGGCCCAGATCAGGGCCTACACTGTTTGGGAAAAGTTGAGCAGTTTTTCAAATAAATTTTGAAAAAAAAAAAAAAAAAAAAAAAAAAAACAGACAACCCTAAATTTTGAAATGGAATCCTCCCATATATAAGGAGGAAGATTCCATTTTGTACAAAAAGGGTTAAGTCAGTATGTTTACCTTCAGCTGTAGCTAGATGCAATATGGTGTCATCACTGACCATGAAGTCAGGTACTGGAAAAGTAAATAAAATCATTATAATACAGAAACTGGATAATACCAATCTCTGCAGGGCAGTCAGATGCTTTTTTTCTGATATTTGTAGAACTGATAAATCTTAGATATTGGAAAGCCTTGATTCAAGGCTTTCCAATATCTAAGATTTATCAGTTCTAGAAGTTGATATAGTGTATTTCAGTAGGTATAGAAACAGGCAAAAAATATTTTTCAGATTCACTCAAAAATCTTTGGGACCTCAAAAATCTGTTCAAGAGAGGAGAAGTTCGAGGCACTGAGGGTTACTGCAAGGAGGTATAACAACATACTTTTGGATATCTTTTCGGTGTTCTATAATGAAAGTTTATGCTGTGTATACTCATTGGAATTGCAAGATAAAAGACGAATATCTAAATTATCCCCCGCTATGTCTTTTGTAGAGGATTTCCCTAGGGGCTTCATGATCAAGAACATGTTTGACTCATCCATAGTAAACAAAATAGAAGTGAGGGCAATTATCAGGAATTGATACAACTAACCCACAGCTCCCATCAGAGACAAGCCATCAATTTATACTGTATGTCAAGAACAGACAATTCAAAAAATATATGGCCAGTGAAGCAATCATTTGTCACAATATTATGCTGCAGACCCGCGTTATAACGACAGTATTTGTTCCCTTTTATTGTGGCGTTATAATGAATTTGCCGTTATAAAGAATCCCAGTTAGGATTATGATAGGTTATAAAAGGTGACTTTTCCACATCATTACTCCAAGAAATAAATGTTATAGACATTTGTTAGAATTGCCTCAATGAGGCGATTCTAACAAATGTCTATAACATGTTTCTTGGAGTATTAAATTACATGAATCTTTCATGACTATGGATTCGATTTAGGCATTTCCAACCCGAGGGAAGCCCAAGCCGCTCAGAAATGAGGCTAAACCTTGAGCTAATTCATTCCATTGAAATTGTTGTTATAACGAGCTTTGCCGTTATAATGAATTTCATTTTACTACGGGTCCTCTGTACCTTGAGTGTTGTATATGATATGCCTATTAAGTTTCAGTCTTCTATACCATATAGAAAAGGAGCTATGGCCCAAAAACCAATTTTCACATATATCAAGGGCAGATAACATAGGATTGCCAGAGTAGTGGTCCTTGGGCACAATATGTCTCCTTTAGTGTTTTATACACCTGCCAAGCCTCATCAAGATATTCTATATATAAAGGATGTTCTTGCACACCAGACAAGGAAATCCGTGATTTTACCCTGGGATAGAAATTTATGTTCTGACCCTGGTGTTCCGACCCCAAATCGAATATAGTCGCGTGTTTGATAAATGCACTGGTTGATTACAACCTTGTGTGCGCCGTCGTCAAGGTTCATGTCATGCACGTTACGTGCCGTCATTAAGCATTCCTTTAGTGTCATCACAATATGGCGGACGTTGGTAACCGAAGTGACTGCAGCATTAAAAATCCGCGCTAAAAATGGAAGGTATGCAAGAAAAATAATCCTATATGGGTGTGAGGGGCGGATAGAAAAATCCGACCTTCGGGATCACTGTCCGGCATCACGAGGCAAGCCTCGTGATGCCGGACAGTGTCCCTCGGGACGGATTTTTCCATCCACCCCTCACACCCATATAAGATTCTTATATTACACTCATAGTCATTTCATCAGTGCTGTCAGTGGTCACTTAATCATATTGTTGGGTAGAAATCAAAGCACTTAACAGATCTGATCATGGTGGGTCGTTCAACTGTGTGTTTTTCACTTACATTTAACATGTAATTTTCCAAGTCCTCCAAGCTCCTGCAGTTCTTTGTGTATTTTCTCGCCAGAGTTGCAGAACTCCCATTCTCCATTTTTGAACCCCATAGCATCCCCAGCCCCACTCAAGACCATGGAGGCTATGTAACGATCCCTCGGTGTTGTCGCCATGGTGTAGTTACACTTAATACAGTACTCTAAAAATACCAGTTGCCCTTCTCTGCAAAGTGAAATCTCTTAACTCTTATCCTGCTGTTCACGACAACCCATATCTTTGGAAACAGTGTAGATCCAGATCAGCTGGCTTCTGAAGAAGCCATCTGATAAGGATCTACACTGTTTGACATTCAATTTTTGGATTTGTAAGAATAAATTACATCAAGTAATATGATTGGTTCAAAGTCAGAAATGGGTGTGGCTAAACTGAAAATTCAGCAGGATAAGGGTTAAGAAAGACAGCATTAGCTCCATTATCAAAAACATGTAAATGCATGCCTAACATTCAAAAACTTGTACATTGCAAAATTTCATAGACCTAGATTAGATGCTGCTCTATTTTCTTAAACATAGCAACAGATAAGGTATTTTGTGATAATTGAAGGATAGTTTTCCTTATTTCTCCATATAAACATATGTTGTGGTCTTATTGGTCTATGTTGTGGGTACTCATTAGAACTGCCTCAGAGAGGCAGTTCTAATGAATACCCACAACATAGGTGACAAAAACTATCATTCAGTTATCACAAAATACTTACCTTATCTGTTGCTATGCTAAAGAATAGTCCCTGCAGGCACACATCATTGACTAAACATTTTCAACATTGTTTCAATGTTGGTTCTACAATGAATGCTTAATTTGCTTATGGGAAACTTAACAAAAATAAAACAAATCTGAGATCCCTAAAATCTTGCTTTATAAGTTTATGTAAAGCTTACCACAAATGAAACAAATTTAACAATACTAAAATCAGTAATGAACCTTTCAAACTTGTTAAGTGCATTACGATAACACACTTAACCCTTATCTTGCTGAATATTCATTTAAGCCACACCCATTTCTGTCTATCAACCAATCAAATAACTTGATGTAATTTATTGCTACAAATTCATAAACTGAATGACAAACAGTGTAGATCCTGATCAGATGGCTTCTTCAGAAGCCATCTGATCTGGATCTACACTGTTTGCAAAGATAGGGGTTGTCGTGAACAGCAAGATAAGGGTTAAGTGTGACTAGGTGCATGCTTTCATATCTTCAAAATGATATCTTTTCTGATGATAATTTGTGATATGTTTCTTATTTGTACTTCAAACATAGGCTGTGGGTGCTCATTAGCTCCTCCTCATTGAGGTGGTTCGAAGGAGTATCCACAACCTTTGTCTTGGAGCAGAAATAAGAAAAAATAATGTATACCCCACAAACACCTGAGGCTGAGGTTTCTCTATATAAAGTGGGGTTTAGGACTTATTCACATGATGGGACGTTTATGTAAAACTTACCACAAATGAAACAAATCTAACAGTTTCCTAAGAAATCTTAGATGATGACCCCTACTTAAAATACAAACTATAAGACTGTGTGACCATGAAAATGAGGCCAAGCTAGCCAAAGTGATATGCTGTATATTGTACAAAATTTGGCAAAACTTCTTAGATCTGGTCAAGAAATATGCTGCAGTCAAGCAAAAATGAAACGGTCTTTGTGACCTTGAAAAGAATGTTCAGGTCACAAACATCTAATCAAATCTTTCCTAGTTTGCAATGATATACTATACCAAATTTGGTTGGAAATGAGCAAATGGTTCAGAAGATATTGTGCAGAAAGGGCATACTTTTACAATTTGTCATTTGTGTGACCTTTACATTAAAATCAATGTCATCAAAATCTAATGAAGTAAGTAAGTAAGTAAGTAAGTAAGTAAGTAAGTAAGTAAGTAAGTAAGTAAGTAAGTAAGTAAGTAAGTAAGTAAGTAAAGTCTTTATTTAAAGAGGGTTACACATTTAGCAAGAAGCTAATCTTCCATGTGGCCCTCAAATCCATTTACACTATTTACAAAGCATATATACATTAAAAACACAGATAAAGTGCAAACAAACACATATCAGCAGAATACATGTAATGATAACAAACCAAAAAAATAAATTTAACCCATTTTGTACTGAAAGAAACCTCTCAACTCACTCGAAGGAGTTTAGGGTACCGGGCTAAGTAGAATTTAGATGTTCATATAAGATTGGATGATCTGCAAACAGTAAAGACCCCGATCAGGTGTTGCGTTTTGCAGCATCTGATCTGGGCCTGCACCATGTACAAGTGACCTGTTTTGGCGTTTCTCTGTAAAAATGGGTTAAATCAGTAAAACAAAGTCTAAACTGGAATGAAAATATTTAAAAAAAAAAAAAAAAAAAGTGACAGAGCTCATCTGGTGATACCAGTTTCTTTTAGACCTTTTTATTCACCATTCAACCATTTAACACATCCTTTATGGAAACAGTCTATCGACTGAGAGTTCTTGATGCTATCAGGTAAGGAGTTCCATATGAGGCATCCAGAGTATCTCATGGATTTTTTGAACAAAACTTTATTTGGCTTAGGTGGGACAAAGCAGCCTGAACTTGCTGATCTGAGAACTGGTATGGTTTCATTAACTTGTCTAAGTTGAAAGTTATCTGCAATGGAGGGAGGGGCCGAGCCATTATAGATCTTGAACATTAATTTTGCTTTTCGAAAGAATATTCTATCAAAAATAGACATAATTCCCAAAGTATTCATAGCTTCATTAGTATTTTCTACATTATAGTCTAATATGACACGACAAGCACGTTTTTGTAGCCTAAAAATTTTATTTTTATTGTTTTCTGATGTATTACCCCAAATGATATTACAGAAATCAATGTGTGGCTGAATATAAGATCTGTAATACTGTACTCTGTGTGAAAGAGACAGAAAATGCTTAATTTTTGACAGAAGCCAAATGCTTGAATTTATTTTCTTAGAAAGGTATTTAACATGCTCTCCCCAAGATAAGTTATGATCAATAAAGACACCCAAGACTTTTTCATGACTCACATTGCCTATAGATTCATTTTTGTAATGAAGGTTCAAGTCTTGATTTTCCATTCTTTGTCTTTTCTGAGATGTTGTAATCAGCATTAATTTAGTTTTTTCTGTATTTATAACCATTCCATTACATTTACACCAGCTGCTCAGTTTGTTTAAAGCTTCATTAAGGTTTCGCTCAATATCGGCTGTACTGCCTTGAATGTCAAACAGGGTTGTATCATCGGCATATAGCTCTGTATGTATATCGTCAGAATATAATGGCAGGTCATTAATGAACAGGAGGAATAAAAGTGGTCCTAAAATGGAACCTTGAGGAACACCACATGATGTAGGCCTTGTGTCTGACTTCACATTACCCATTGAAACAAGCTGTTGTCTTTGTGTTAAGTATGTTTTAAACCACACAGACAAGTCTCTGGTAGGTTGCAATGACATATTGAAGCAGGGTGCAGAAAGGCTATTTTCAGCCTAAATCTGACATTTTTTTTAGCCTACACATGACCTTGAAAATAAGGTCAAGGTCACCAAACTCATGTAAAGTTTTTGACTGGTTGCAATGATAGATTTACTATGTTTGACCATAATTCATAAGTTCGCTCAAAGATATGGTGCAGACAAGCTTTTATAGGCTTATTTGACAGTTTTGGGAGCCTGTAGTCAAGGCTCTCAAATACTGCATGGGTCTGCGCTGTTTGCAGTGTAATGTGGCATCTGACCAGGGTTTGTTTGTGTGATTTGAGGTTTAACGTCCCCGTCAACACTGTAAAGGTCATTTTGGAGACGTTGCTTCCAATTTTGTGGGACTTTTACCTGACATTGAGATGAAATGACATCTCAAGCCCTGTCGCCCAATGAAACAAATAGGGTTTATAAGCATGGACCGTCCGACTCGTGCGCACCGCTTTGCCTGGGCAGCCTTAGATCCCCTTAGCGGTTTACCAGTACTCGTGTGCGGGTCGGATTCAGCCCTGCGTGGAAGCATCTTGCAACCCATATATTTCTTCAAGCCCCGATGGGCGGGGGCCGTCTGACCAGGGTCAACACCGTTTGATAACAGTATTTTTATCAAAACTAGAACAAAATGAAAAACAGCCTGACACCTCTGAAACAACAAATGGATATGTCCAACATATAACAGAGGAAGAGTCCACGAGTATACAATGGGTCAATAGTTGAATCGTTTGGCTTCAAACTATGTACACCACAACCTCTTTATAACAGGTCTTGCTTGGGTTCAAAGCAAACAAGAAATATCTTTAAAAAAGATATGCGGCGTAGATTTAATTGGAAGGTTGTTTAGAAACCAGTGCTTCAGCTGAAGTGCACGACCCGCCGGATGCTTTTAGCTGTATGAGTGTTACCATATATGGGTATGGTGGCCATTTTGGTCATGCGACCTGGACCTAAAACGGTTCCCCCAATAAATGCGCCTTATCGTAAGGAGCAAAAATATATCTTATACTTTAGTACTGTTTTCTGAATCGTTTGCAGGAAAAAATGAATTCTCACTTTTCCAATACAAAAGCATATGTGTCAAAGTTTGACCTAGGCACAAAGAAGGTCAAGGTCAACCCAGGGTCACCATTTTAGCAATTTATGATGGGCCTACGTCCCAGATGCTATTTATCAAGTTTCGTGGAAATCTGCCCAGTGGTTCTGGAGAAGCCTATTTTGAAGGGTTTTTACTATATATGGCTTGGCGGCCATTTTGGTCAAGTAACCTGGACCCCATGAGCAAATTTTGGTTTTCCCCATCCCATAGAGGCTCCATATGAAATTTGACCTTAATCGGCCCAACGGTTTCCGAGGAGAAGCAGTTCGAGAATTTTCACATTTTTCGCCTCGGCGAGGCTATACTAAATGGAATGTCATATTTCGCAAGTTCATTGGTTAGATCTCATTGATATCTATCAGTATGTCAAAAATTGTTTAAATATTCCAAGCGGTTAAGTCACTATCACCAATTTTCACAAACGGGTTACGGACGGACAGAGAGACAGACCGTATATGGCTTGGTGGCCATTTTGGTCATGTGACCTGGACCCCATGAGCAAATTTTGGTTTCCCCCGTCCCATAAGAGCCTCCATATGAAATTCGACTTCAATTGGCCCAACGGTTTCCGAGGAGAAGCAGTTCGAAAATTTTCACATTTTTCGCCTCGGCGAGGCTATACTAGATGGAATGTAATATTTCGCAAGTTCATTGGTTAGATCTCATTGATATCTATCAGTATGCCAAAAATTGTTTAAATATTCCAAGCGGTTAAGTCACTATCACCAATTTTCACAAACGGGTTACGGACGGACAGACAGACTGACAGAATGACACGGCGATTTTAGGGCACTCTTAGAAAATCAACCGACTTCAGTCGGTCGCTTTTTCTGCGGGTCGTGCAATATGAGCTACAATAGTGACAGCAACAATTGTCTAGCTATGAAATGGTTTACTGTATTCAAACAATTCAGATGTCACGCGAGGAAAAATAGCTTTGCAGAGGGCGGTGTACCACCTGTTTGAGCTAAGGTCAATGTAAAAGGTCAAGGTTAAAAACATGACCTCATTTCAAGAGCATATGATCTCAAGTATATGCACAACAAATAAGAAAACGTTATCATTCACTGTTTTTGAACACAAATTCTAGGGTTAACATTTAGGGTTGTCGCTATGGTGAACGTAAACGCATAGACGGACGAACAAACGGACGAGCAGACAAACGGACGGAAACTTGATCTTATGTGCACCTAACTAAAACTCAAATTACACTTATTCCTTTTCAGAATTTATATAACATTAATAACATATTCGAAAATATCCATTTTGTGTTAAAATGGAGGAGATAAAGTATGCTGAAGACAAATAATACACTGCAACTTTTATTTAGCATATATTGTAAATTAAACATCTGTCAATTTGTAATGCGATTATTACATGTTTTTGTCATGCTATATCTCTTTATTGGTTTCATTGGGCAACAGGGCTTGAGGTGTCTTTCATCTCAATGTCGGGTAAAAGTCCCACAAGCTTGGAAGCAACGTCTTCAAAATGACCTACACAGTGTTGATGGGGACGTTATACCTCAAATCAAACAAACAATTCCTTTCGCAGAAAATTCTTCCTTTCGCGAAAGGAACCTTCCTTTCGCGTAATGGTTCCTTTCGCTATATAGACCAACCACGTGAAATAAGGTAAAAATAGCTATTCACCGCAGCAGTTACAGAATTCACTAGAGTCCCAATTATACATATGACGTATGGTCATCAAAGGACAAGACGGTGAGCAAGCCGAAACTGTATATATATTTCATTCATGTCTCACATAAAAAATGAAACATATCCTAGGTTAAAACTTCGGTAAACTGTCGTATTTTTTGAGTAGATTTATTTATGCAAACCATTGATCAATGAAATGGTCATCTCCTTGAACATGTGGTTTTATTGACCAATGGAGTAACGAAAAATGTAGGACAAAAGCAAAACCATAACGTTTACGCCGTAAAAATGTCGATGTTAGTTAAGATAACCGCGCTATACAAAACAAAAATGTAGTTTATACAAAAAAGGCCATTTGTGGATATAATTTACATATTTTAGGGATCCACCATTAAACTGTTATATCCAAATGAACAGTATTATGAAAAGGTAACGTAATCTACCACAATGATGACAAACTTTTGTTTGGGGTTGACATTTAACTGTCCAGCCAACACAAGTAAGAGCATGCTAAGAAGGTCAGTTAACTACTTTTGCTGAGTGGACTTACACCTTAATGTACATGCTTTCTCCTCGGCCCCCGCCCATCGGGGCCAGAAGAAATAGATGGGCTGCATGATGCTTCCACGCAGAGCTGAAACTGACCCGCACACAAGTCGCATAGAGGATCTAAGCCTGCCCAGGCAAAGCGGTGCGAGTGTCGGACCGTCCATGCTTATAAACCCAATTGGTTTAGTTTAGTTTAAACATATTTATTTTGATTACTAACATAGTACATACATACGATACATAAAAGTACAATATCAAGGATTAGAACGAAAGCTCAAAGCTTGTAGAGTTCTTTTCCTTTGGTGCATACAATAGAACATTGTGCTATATTTGGCGACTTTCAATAAATATCAAACTATTTGTAACATATAGTATGTCACAGATATTTTGGAAAAACAAAAAATTGATTAGAACTATGCATAAAAAAATACACCAATAGAAAGAGTTCGACAATGTGGATTGTTATTCCCTTATATTTTAGAAAAACAATCTTGCTTAATATGAAGTTGAGGTTAGAAAAAAAAATGGAGAGGGAGATTTGGGGTGAATGCGTGTAAACAGATAGAATCAAACTATCAGTACAGGTCGACAGGGCTATTATAGATTTTACGTTGCAGGAGTTTCTACTTGATACTCAAAATCGTTTAGTGCTCTTTATGAACTTCTGTGTCTGATCAAAGATGAAAGTATTGGATTCAAATGACAATGAGCTGTCACCAAATAAGAGAACATTTAATGAAGGGATTGTATGTATTGAGACTGAATTAAGAAGACGGTCCCGTTGTAAAGTGTAATACGCACAATGAAAAAAGTAGTGTTGGGCATCTTCGATACTGCCACATCGGCACATTGGCGAATCAGATATATTTTCATGAAAAGGTCAAGATTAAGTGAACTGCAGTTAGTTCGCAGGCGAGTATGCAATATTTGTTCTTTCCTATGGCCTGTATAATAATACTTCGGCACCTTTATTTCTTCTTTTTTAAGGAAACTTTTGAACGAGTTAACAGTATTTGATTGTTGGGCGTCAACAGGTAGACTGTTCCACGCTCTAACTGCTGAAGGTAAAAAAGAATGGTAGTACTGATTTGTTCTGGTGTCAATGGTTTGAAGGTCATTTGAATTTCTTAAATTATATCTGGACATTGTGCTGACAGATTGTGGAATAAGAGTAGTCAAATATGCAGGTGTAAGGTGATTTATCATTTTGTAAAACAATGTAAGCTGATGATGTTTCCTTCTTTGTTCCAAAGATTCCCAGCGAATTTCAGTATAAAGTGCACTCCTAGAAATTAATTTAGTTGTACCAGTTGCAATTCTGGCAGCTTCGGTCTGTATTTTTTCTAGTTCGTCCTTTTCGTATTGGGTGCAATTTACCCAGATAATATCTCCATACTCTAGGAGTGGTCTAATGAAAACGATTGGTTTCATTGGACGGCAGGGCTTGAGATGTCATTTCATCTCAATATGGAGTAAAAGTCCCACAAAATTGGAAGCAACGTCTCCAAAATGACCTTTACAGTGTTGACGGGGTCGTTAAACCTCAAAGAAAACAAACAAAAACATTCTTTCTCCACTAACTGACAATTTTCGGATCAGCGGAAGGGAGAGAATGGCTGTAAAAATACTTCCAGGTTTGGTATTGTGTTATGCACCACTTTTGTCATGTTTAATACCTTGAACAGGCTTAGGAGGCCTTCATGTGGACTGAACAAATTATTTGTCTAAATCGCGATGGAAGTAAGGTGGCCACGTAAAATCGATTTAAGCCCCCCCCCCCCCCCCACTCCCCAAAGTGGAAATCGTTTCCGCTAACCGTTCCAAGGCGGTTCTTCTGTCGCGGTTTAACTTTGTTATGGTTTGTCTTTGGGTGTTTGTGTCGCTTATATTATTTTATTTTGGATAGCCTATTGGCCATTTTGTGGGAAAGGAACTGTCCTTTTGTCTTTTCGCTATTGATGTTTCCATTAGGTATGTTGTTTCATGTTTGTGTTTCTTTCCCTTTGGTGTCTCTGATGGGAGCTGTGGGTTCATTGTATCGATTCCTGATCATTGCCTCCACTTCAGTAGTAAGGGGGCCACTTGGGCGCCATGGACTGCGCATGCGCAGCATTTGTATCACTTCCGGTGAAACGTAAGCGAAACGATTAGATGACGAAACTACCCTAAATATCGGACGAGTGTTCGAATGACGTAACTCGCGGTAATTACGCCGTAAGTATCCTAAATGTTGAGGCGAAAGATGTTCCCGCGGATTGGCAAAGTTCGCCGTCCCTGATCAGGTCGGGGGTGATCGGGGTCTACCCCGTTCGCTCGAGCGATCCTATCCCAATATTTAGGGAGATACTACCCTGTATAGTATTGATGAAATTAAGTCTCTCACCCGCAAACCAATTATCGCCTCGAAAACCGGGAAACAATGGAAGGTGTTGGAAGAGCTCGACTCGATGCGAGAAACTAGTAATGGACCGCGTCCCGGAAAAAAAAAAGTTTGGTTCGTTCGATTTTAGGTTTAACGTCCCCGTCAACGCCGTATAGGTCATTTTGGGGGGCGTTGCTCCCAGTCGCGCGAGACCTTTACCGGCCATATCTACAACATTTGTATCTCGGAGAATCTTTCTCGGCTACGGAATTTATACGGATATCGCGGGGGCGTAGCCAGAGCAAAAAAAAAAAATATTGATCAATACAGAGCGACATAAATCAAGTTAGGGAAGACTATACCCTGCACTGTAAGCGAATAGTTTACACATTGATCAGATGTTGTGTGGCGTCTGATCCGGATCTACAATGTTTGCGAAACCAAACGGTCTTAGTTTTTATCCAAAGGGGATCGTGTTTGGACTCGTCTAAAGGAGACCTACACGATGAAAACATTCAACTGTGGCCTAATTACCTCCCTTCGTGGTTCAAATTATCTCCCTTTGGGTAATCTTTAAATGGCTCTATTTCCCTTATGACTGAACCGATTTGGGTGATCTGGGTATCAAACGAATTGTCTAAAGGAGACCTACGCGACGCAATCATCGGACCTTGGCGTAATTATCTTCCTTGACGGTTCAAATTATCTCCCTTTGGGTAACCTTTAAATGGCTCTATTTCCCTTATGCCTGAACCGATTTGGGTGATCTGGGTATCAAACGAATCGTTTTAAGGAGATGAAATCATCAAACCGTGGCCAAAATGCGGGAAATCGCTTTTAACTCCCTATAGAATGGCTCGAAATTGAAAGGTATACTAAGTATTGGTGATGAACTCAAAGATCGCATCACGTGAACACCCCCACTAAACCCCACTTTTTACGGAGAAATCTGGGTGTACATTATTTTTCTTATTTCTGCTCCAAGACCACAAAGAGGCGGTTCTAACGAGTACCCACAACCTATGTTTGCAGTATAAAAAAGAAAAATATCATGGATTTTCATAAAAATGTCGCCATATTTGGAGATGTGAAAAATGTCGCACGGGTATGTTATCGTATTGCGAAAAATGAATCAGCATCACACACGCACACTCACACACACACACACACACACACACACACACACACACACACACACACACACACACACACACACACACACACACACACACACACACACACACGCAAGAACACACACACACACATACATAATAAACACACACACACACACACGCAAGAACACACGCACACGCACATACATACACACACGCACATACATACACACACGCACATACATACACACACGCACATACATACACACACGCACATACATACACACACGCACATACATACACACACGCAAGAACACACACACACACACTTGCACACATACATACATACATACATACATACATGCATACATGCATGCATGCATGCATGCATGCACGCACGCACGCACGCACACACACACACACACACACACACACACACACATACACACATACATACATACATACATACATACATACATACATACATACATACATGACTCACACTCATGTACATACATACATACATACATTCATACATAAACACACACACACACATGTACATACGCACATACATACATACACACACTCATGCACAACGCAAACAAACTGCTTCAAACCCTAATAAAAAGCTTAAAACAACATACCCGATCAAAGCTCTACGCCAGTCTAACAGACAATAACTTCTAATGGCTAAAGGCCTATGTTTTAATATGGCTACGACATATTTTGATTGGTTGCTATTAATAACCGACTTATAATACTTATGCTGTAAACAGTCAGTAGGGGTCTTTGAGATGGAGGTGGAGCTTTGAATGCGTAAAACGACAAAATGAACAATGCATTATGTAGCTGTTGCGAAAATATGCCTCACAGATACGTATACGAATGTCCTATATGCCGTAGAAAGAATGTGTTGTATATCGTTTGTCATTTGAGAAAAGTACACCGTGTGACTGTAGAAGACTGGTTGGAGAAAGTAGAAAGAATACGCGTAATTATTATAGGTAGTGTTGATAGTTGACCTTTCCAATAGAACGTATAATCTATAATCAAACGTGACTTTCAAAAGCTATTTGAGTTCTAAAATAAAAACCAATCAGAAAGAAGTATGGGACGTAAGAAGACGAGTTGACGTTTTCATTATGATTCTGACTTTGTTGTGCCTCTGTCACGAATACATAGCCAAACCTCTGATACCCAATTACAAGTTGCGATTCGAAGCTAGAGAAGGCGCAAACTGGTTTATCTACTGTTGGAAAGAGGAACTTGACGAGCATGACGAGCAATCAAGAACAAACTTATAAAGTCCAACAAGAACAGCTGTGGCGTCCTATAAGAACCGTCAAATGGATAAGCGTTATTGGTATTATCGTTATCACGCTTTCCTCTCCTATATTTGTCTTGGCTAGTATCGACTGGAGTCAAGACCCTCCTTTGGATTACCATGTCAAAGTGGAAGCTAACCAGACGGCTTGCTCGTATTTGGAACAATTTTATCTAACGGACAATGTCATAATCTCGGTGTGCAACAGAGACGACGACATCGTTCTCGACATTCGTCTCTTCTTAAACCGAACGGCTACCATTCGCGGTATTCCTTTGAACTTGAGACAGTGGAGGACTCTAGAGAAAATCTTGCCCGGCGTGAATCGAGCTATCGAAAAAGCAAGTCGAGATGCGAATGACAGGTAGCGGGGAAAAGAATGGATTAATTTTAGAAAGATTCACCCAAGAAGCGAATTCGGACATGTCATTAACCCATTTTTTTATCATCGACCTATTCGGCTAACGAATTTTTGATTCAGTGGTTGTTAATATATCAACTAAGCAGCCATTCAAGTCCATTCGAAAAAATACCTGACTGTATCCTGACTGTATCTCCTTTGTATCCTGACTGTATCCTGACTATACCCCCACTGTATCCTGACTGTATCCTGACTGTATCCCCATTGTATCCTGACTGTACCCCCCGCTGTATCCTCACTGTATCCCTCTATACCCTGACTTATTGAATGCTCAGAGACCAAGGACGTAAGAATGGAACGAGTGAATAAAAAGTTAATCATGCCGTACAAATATACACGCGTGTGTCCAGTGTGTCAAAGGCCAGGTGTTATTAATTTAAGCAGTCATCTGCAAATGGTACATCAGCTCAACGATGCGAGAGAACGCGCTGATTATCTCAAGTGTGCAGTATTATGTCCTCCCGCTCCTACGCTACAAACAAGGTTGCCAAGCTTAGCAGTAAAAAACAAAGCGAACAAAATCAGGCGTAAGCATGACCGTCAGATACTAGAACAATCTCACAAGTCCACAGAGAGAAGACTCGACATTTTACCAGAGCCATACCCGATGTTTCGATTCCGTCACAAATTCTCTCTTATGGTGGTGGGGCCAAGTATGTCGGGAAAAAGCTATTTCGTCAAACAACTTCTAGAAAGGGATTATATTGAATACGAAGTGGGCAACAAACCTCGTAAAATACAGTGGTTTTATGGTCAGTATCAAGATATGTTCAAAGAAATGAAACGAACATTAAAAAAGGAAATTACCTTTCGAGAAGGCCTTCCAGAATTTCAAAACAACCTGAGTGATTTAGACACGAGATATAATAACATCGTTGTCTTGGACGACTTAATGGATCTCGCCGTAGACAGTCCGATCATTTCCAAATTATTTACTCAAGGCAGACATAGGAACGCCAGCGTTATCTTGTTGTTACAAAACGCTTTCCCTAAGGGTAAACATAACACTAGTATCAGTAGAAATGCCCAGTATATGGCTTTATATCGAAGTCCAGCCGACAGACGACAGATAGGAATAATGGCGGACAGGATATTTGATAAAAGCAAACCCACGTTCATGAAGATTTACAATGACATTACGTCAAAACCGTATTCGTACGTCCTAGTCGACAACAAAGCCGATACCTTGTCAGACAGACAAGTCGTCAGTGATGTGTTTGGCGTTTGTGTCTCGTACGCTCTTTCAGGAACAAAACATCGGATAGCAGGTGATCGTATTTCAATAGAGCCTCGGACCAGTGGTCCATGTTCTTCGGATCAAGACATTGAAAGTGATTTGGACGCTAGTGTACTCCAGAATGATCAAAGGAAAGGTCCAATCGTCGTTTATCTAAGCAATAGTCAATGGGCGAAAGTGGACCACTTGTTTCGAGAAACGGAAACCGTTGGAAACCCACCATTTGGATGGAATGTATGGAGGATATATAAAATGGACACGGACGCCTACTATCAACCCGTTCTTTTAAAGGATTCCAGTGCACAAATGACAAAGATGCACCGTGTATATAAAGACTGGTTAACATATACATTCCCGATGTTGAAAGATCAGTTGTAATTACATTGCGATCGTAAAAAGTCAGTGTATATATATATATAGACAATGGCGATGTAGATATGATAAATGGATTTAAAGTATGAAAAAAGCATATATTTGCCTCATCTAACACGTATGTATCACTGTATTGCACTGTCGCGTTCTCTTGTATTCTTTTTATGTACTTATGCATGCCTTGCGGTTCAATAAACATGTAAACTTATGCGTTTTCTGGCTCCTTGTTTAATTCCCGTAATTTTAAAACGCCTGCTGTTTATGTGAGTCATGTATGTATGTATGTATGTATGTATGTATGTATGTATGTATGTATGTATGTGCGTGTGCGTGTGTTCTTGCGTGTGTGTGTGTTTATTATGTATGTGTGTGTGTGTGTGTTCTTGCGTGTGTGTGTTCTTGCGTGTGTGTGTGTGTGTGTGTGTGTGTGTGTGTGTGTGTGTGCGTGTGTGATGCTGATTCATTTTTCGCAATACGATAACATACCCGTGCGACATTTTTCACATCTCCAAATATGGCGACATTTTTATGAAAATCCATGATATTTTTCTTTTTTATACTGCAAACATAGGTTGTGGGTACTCGTTAGAACCGCCTCTTTGTGGTCTTGGAGCAGAAATAAGAAAAATAATGTACACCCAGATTTCTCCGTAAAAAGTGGGGTTTAGTGGGGGTGTTCACGTGATGCGATCTTTGAGTTCATCACCAATACTTAGTATACCTTTCAATTTCGAGCCATTCTATAGGGAGTTAAAAGCGATTTCCCGCATTTTGGCCACGGTTTGATGATTTCATCTCCTTAAGACGATTCGTTTGATACCCAGATCACCCAAATCGGTTCAGGCATAAGGGAAATAGAGCCATTTAAAGGTTACCCAAAGGGAGATAATTTGAACCGTCAAGGAAGATAATTACGCCAAGGTCCGATGATTGCGTCGCGTAGGTCTCCTTTAGACAATTCGTTTGATACCCAGATCACCCAAATCGGTTCAGTCATAAGGGAAATAGAGCCATTTAAAGATTACCCAAAGGGAGATAATTTGAACCACGAAGGGAGGTAATTAGGCCACAGTTGAATGTTTTCATCGTGTAGGTCTCCTTTAGACGAGTCCAAACACGATCCCCTTTGGATAAAAACTAAGACCGTTTGGTTTCGCAAACATTGTAGATCCGGATCAGACGCCACACAACATCTGATCAATGTGTAAACTATTCGCTTACAGTGCAGGGTATAGTCTTCCCTAACTTGATTTATGTCGCTCTGTATTGATCAATATTTTTTTTTTTTGCTCTGGCTACGCCCCCGCGATATCCGTATAAATTCCGTAGCCGAGAAAGATTCTCCGAGATTCAAATGTCGTAGATATGGCCGGTAAAGGTCTCGCGCGACTGGGAGCAACGCCCCCCAAAATGACCTATACGGCGTTGACGGGGACGTTAAACCTAAAATCGAACGAACCAAACTTTTTTTTTTTTCCGGGACGCGGTCCATTACTAGTTTCTCGCATCGAGTCGAGCTCTTCCAACACCTTCCATTGTGTTCCCGGTTTTCGAGGCGATAATTGGTTTGCGGGTGAGAGACTTAATTTCATCGATACTATACAGGGTAGTATCTCCCTAAATATTGGGATAGGATCGCTCGAGCGAACGGGGTAGACCCCGATCACCCCCGACCTGATCAGGGACGGCGAACTTTGCCAATCCGCGGGAACATCTTTCGCCTCAACATTTAGGATACTTACGGCGTAATTACCGCGAGTTACGTCATTCGAACACTCGTCCGATATTTAGGGTAGTTTCGTCATCTAATCGTTTCGCTTACGTTTCACCGGAAGTGATACAAATGCTGCGCATGCGCAGTCCATGGCGCCCAAGTGGCCCCCTTACTACTCACTTCTATTATACAGTAAAATTCGCTATTAAGACCAACTAAAATTTAGACTAATTCTGCTTTTAAAACATACAATGTCTGCAATACCAGTGTCCTGTACTAGGAGACCACCTTTGGGACTGTTCAAAAGTGGTTTTAAGACCACTTTTGAACACTTCCAAAGGTGGTCTTAATATAGGAATTTTACTGTACATAAGAGGTTAACAACACAGTGTCCATTCTTTGGCCAGACACTGACAACTACAACTGCCCTTTCTGAATCAACTGAAGCGAAAAGTAACAGAAAATATTTCCTGATTAAAAGGAATTGAAACACCTTCAGGGGAAGCAACTCCTGCAGAAGTATTTTTGTCTCCCATATCAATAGAGGTCGACTCTTAAAGAAAATAATTTGCTCCTGAGGAGCAAATTCTTTCCTTTAAGAGTAGACCCCTCTTTCAGTGAGACAGGGCGAACAGAAAAGCGATCAGGAAGTCCCGAAGTTGTCTCCCTTTGACAAATGGCGGAAAATCTGCCAGATGTTCCCATTCCCCTTAGCCTCCACTGAGGAATGTTGCCGGATCTGTTGTGAATTGAACTCAGGACCAACTGATCACTGAGTCAGATCCACATCTGACTGAGCCACGAAAAATATTTCCTGATCACTTTCCATATTGTGGCTGAATCCTGGGGATTGAGCGCACAACATTCTCATTCACCAGTTGGATATGCCATCAGCATGGCTCAGGAAAACAGTGTAGACCTTGATCAAACTGCTCCTGATCAGGACTACACTGTTTTGCTCAAATAGTTGCTCAAACAATTAATTGCAAATATATATATATATATATATATATATATATATATATATATATATATATATATATATATATATATATATATATATATATATATATACTGAACAAAAGTTAAACTGCTACACCTGAATTGATTGACATGTATCTGAATTAGAAAACAAGATTAAAAATCAGTTTGAAAAGCATAGGAAAGTTTATAGTCTCTGCCATTCCTAATCGATTGATTTTAGCAGCTTAATGCAACAAGGAATCCATGAGCGGCTAATGCAACCGGGTCCCATTTTTAAAATGTTCAATTTAAACAGATGTCTCTCCCAGTTTAGGCCATCAAAAACCCCGCATGAAGACTCCTAACATAATGTTGCAGTATGAAATGGTCACCCACAATCTATATTTTAGAGCAGAAATAAGAAGAATAAGGGTTACTGTATTACTATACAAGAGGGCCCAGAGGGCCCTGGTTCGCTCACCTGATCCAAAGCATAACAACTGGGCCCCGGGCAGGGTCAATTTTGGCCCCAGGGCTAAAATTTGAACAATCTTGGTAGAGGTCCACAAGATGAAGCTTCATATCTAATATGAAAGACCTGGGATTTCTGGTTTCAGAAAAGAAGATTTTAAAGGTTTACCCTGCATGTAGAAGTCTATGTAAAACAAGATTTTCCCTATATAAGTCTATGTAAAACCAAAGGGCCCCGGAGCGGGGGCATTTTTGGCCCCAGGGCTATAATTTGAACAATCTTGGTAGGGGTCCACTAGATAAAGCTTCATACCAAATATCAAAGACCTGGGCCTTGCGGTTTCAGAGAAGAAGATTTTTCAAGATTTTCCCTATATAAGCCCATGTAAAACCAAAGGGCCCCCGTGTGGGGGCATTTTTTGCTCCAGCACAATAATTTGAACAATCTTGGTAGGGTTCCACTAGATGAAGCTTCATACCAAATATCAAAGACCTGGGACTTGCGGTTTCAGAGAAGAAGATTTTTCAAGATTTTCCCTATATAAGTCTATGTAAAACCAAAGGGCCACATGGCGGGGGCATTTTTGGTCTCAGGCCTATAATTTGAACAATCTTTATAGAGGTCCACTAGCTGAAGCGTCATAACAAATATCGAAGACCTAAGCCTTGTGGTTTCAGAGAAGAAGATTTTTCAAGATTTTCCCTATATAAGTCTATGTAAAACCAAAGGGCCCCGGAGCGGGGGCATTTTTGGCCCCAGGGCTATAATTTGAACAATCTTGGTAGAGGTCCACAAGATGAAGCTTCATACCAAATATCAAAGACCTGGGCTTTGCAGTTTCAGAGAAGAAGATTTTTCAAGATTTTCCCTATATAAGCCCATGTAAAACAAAAGGGCCCTGGTGAGGGGGCATTTTTGGCCCCAGCACTATAATTTGAACAATTTTGGTAGGGGTCTACTAGATGAAGCTTCATACCAAATATCAAAGACCTGGGCCTTGGGGTTTCAGAAAAGAAGATTTTTCAAGATTTTCCCTATATAAGCCCATGTAAAACCAAAGGGCCCCCGTGCAGGGGGCATTTTAAGCTCCTGCACTATAATTTGAACAATCTTGGTAGGGGTCCACTAGATGAAGCTTCATACCAAATATCAAAGACCTGGGCCTTGCGGTTTCAGAGAAGAAGATTTTTAAAGATTTTCCCTATATAAGCCCATGTAAAACCAAAGGGCCCCCATGCGGGGGCATTTTTAGCTCCAGCACTATAATTTGAACAATCTTGGTAGGGGTCCACTAGATAAAGCTTCATACCAAATATCAAAGACCTGGGCCTTGCGGTTTCAGAGAAGAAGATTTTTCAAGATTTTCCCTATATAAGCCCATGTAAAACCAAAGGGCCCCCGTGTGGGGGCATTTTTTGCTCCAGCACAATAATTTGAACAATCTTGGTAGGGGTCCACTAGATGAAGCTTCATACCAAATATCAAAGATCTGGGCCTTGCGGTTTCAGAGAAGAAGATTTTTTTTAAAGATTTTCCCCATATAAGTCCATGCAAAACCAAAGGACCCCCGTGCGGGGGCATTTTTGGCCCCAGCACTATAATTTGAACAATCTTGGTAGGGTTCCACTAGATGAAGCTTCATACCAAATATCAAAGACCTGGGACTTGCGGTTTCAGAGAAGAAGATTTTTCAAGATTTTCCCTATATAAGCCCATGTAAAACCAAAGGGCCCCCATGCGGGGGCATTTTTAGCTCCAGCACTATAATTTGAACAATCTTGGTAGGGGTCCACTTGATGAAGCTTCATACCAAATATCAAAGATCTGGGCCTTGCGGTTTCAGAGAAGAAGATTTTTAAAGATTTTCCCTATATAAGCCCATGTAAAACCAAAGGGCCCCCGTGCGGGGGCATTTTTGGCCCCAGCACTTTAATTTGAACAATCTTGGTAGGGGTCCACTAGATGAAGCTTCATACCAAATATCAAAGACCTGGGCCTTGCGGTTTCAGAGAAGAAGATTTTTCAAGATTTTCCCTATATAAGCCCATGTAAAACCAAAGGGCCCCCGTGCGGGGGCATTTTTAGCTCCAGCACTATAATTTGAACAATCTTGGTAGGGGTCCACTAGATGAAGCTTCATACCAAATATCAAAGATCTGGGCCTTGCGGTTTTAGAGAAGAAGATTTTTTAAGATTTTCCCCGTATAAGCCCATGCAAAACCAAAGGGCCCCCGTGCGGGGGCATTTTTGGCCCCAGCACTATAATTTGAACACTCTTGGTAGGGGTCCACTAGATGAAGCTTCATACCAAATATCAAAGACCTGGGCCTTGCGGTTTCAGAGAAGAAGATTTTTTAAGTTATGGTGAAAAAAATCTATTTTTGGCTCCCGTGACCTATATGTGCAATGGACCGGAACCATTTGAACAACTTTGAAAGGGGACCACCTAAGGATCATTCCTGTGAAGTTTGGTCAAAATCCGATCAGTGGTTTAGGAGGAGATGTCGTTTGAAGAAAAGTTTACGGACGCACGCACGCACGGACGCACGACGGACGACGGACAAAAAGTGATCCCAAAAGCTCACCTTGTCACTACGTGACAGGTGAGCTAATAAAAGTGGAGTTAAAGGGGTCAATATTATATAGACATGTATTCGTGATGCTTTTGCTCAGTATATAAAACATGTCCATAAATAATGATTACATGTACTTTAAATACAAGCTGTCTGTATAAATAAATCCTTTTGTACGGAGTAAAATTCATACATACCAGCGTATCATTTAAGTATGGCAGGTTTCACTTTACCGTACACATTTTAGACAAGGGCAAATATACATACCTTGTGACTGTGATCTATGTTTAGAAATGACTTACAGTTATAAATACATTTTATATAAAATTAGTAAATATTAACATTACAAGTAACAAAATTTATCCCAGACCAATATACAATATTGGAAAATTTCCATTTAACCTTTTTTGTACCAGAAACCCCAAAACGGGTACCCTGGCCAGATCAGATGCCGCAGAATGCGGCGCCTGATCACCGCCTACACTGTTTGCAAAAAGTTCAGCCATTTCCAAATCAATTTTGAAGAAAACAGCCTGGCACCCCTAAATTTTGAAATGGACTCCTGCTATATACAAGATGGAAAATTCCATTTGGTACAAAAAGGGTTAATATGTACTAATGTACTTGTCAATGTTGTAATACTGGTTTTATTCACCATATTTGCATTATTTGCTGGCTCCCAGCTTGCACATTGTCAATTTTGGAACAAGAGGGCCCAGAGGGCCCTGGTTCGCTCACCTGATCCAATGTATAACAAGTGGGCCCCGGGCAGGGTCAATTTTGGCCCCAGGGCTATAATTGGAACAATCTTGGTAGAGGTCCACAAGATGAAGCTTCATATCGAATATGAAAGACCTGGGCTTTATGGTTTCAGAGAAGAAGATTTTAAAGGTTTACCCTGCATATAGAAGTCTATGTAAAACAAGATTTTCCCTATATAAGTCTATGTTAAACCAAAGGGCCCCGGAGCGGGGGCATTTTTGACCCCAAGGCTATAATTTGAACAATCTTGGTAGGGGTCCACTAGCTGATGCTTCATAACAAATATCAAAGACCTAAGCCTGGTGTTTCAGAGAAGAAGATTTTTAAAGATTTTCCCTATATAAGTCTATGTAAAACCAAAGGGCCACATGGCGGGGGCATTTTTGGTCTCAGGGCTATAATTTGAACAATCTTTATAGAGGTCCACTAGCTGAATCTTCATAACAAATACCGAAGACCTAAGCCTTGTGGTTTCAGAGAATAAGATTTTTCAAGATTTTCCCTATATAAGTCTATGTAAAACCAAAGGGCCCCAATGGGCATTTTTGGCCCCAGGGCTATAATTTGAACAATCTTGGTAGAGGTCTACAAGATGAAGCTTCATACCAAATATCAAAGACCTGGGCCTTGCAGTTTCAGAGAAGAAGATTTTTCAAGATTTTCCCTATATAAGCCTATGTAAAACAAAAAGGGCCCTGGTGCGGGAGCATTTTGGCCCCAGCACTATAATTTGAACAATCTTGGTAGGGGTCCACTAGATGAAGCTTCATACCAAATATCAAAGACCTGGGCCTTGTGGTTTCAGAGAAGAAGATTTTTCAAGATTTTCCCTATATAAAACCATGTAAAACCAAAGGGCCCCCGTGCGGGGGGCATTTTTAGCTCCAGCACTATAATTTGAACAATCTTGGTAGGGGTCCACTAGATGAAGCTTCATACCAAATATCAAAGACCTGGGCCTTGCGGTTTCATAGAAAAAGATTTTTAAAGATTTTCCCTATATAAGCCTATGTAAAACAAAAGGGCCCTGGTGCGGGGGCATTTTTGGCCCCAGCACTATAATTTGAACAGTCTTAGTAGGGGTCCACTAGATGAAGCTTCATACCAAATATCAAAGACCTGGGCCTTGTGGTTTCAGAAAAGAAGATTTTTCAAGATTTTTCCTATATAAGCCCATGTAAAACCAAAGGGCCCCCGTGCGGGGGCTTTTTTAGCTCCAGCACTATAATTTGAACAATCTTGGTAGGGGTCCACTTGATAAAGCTTCATACCAAATATCAAAGACCTGGGCCTTGCGGTTTCAGAGAAGAAGTTTTTTAAAGATTTTCCCTATATAAGCCCATGTAAAACCAAAGGGCCCTGGAGCGGGGGCATTTTTGGCCCCAGCACTATAATTTGAACAATCTTGGTAGGGGTCCACTAGATGAAGCTTCATACCAAATATCAAAGACCTGGGCCTTGCGGTTTCAGAGAAGAAGATTTTTCAAGATTTTCCCTATATAAGCCCATGTAAAACCAAAGGGCCCTGGTGCGGGGGCATTTTTGGCTCCAGCACTATAATTTGAACAATCTTGGTAGGGGTCCACTAGATGAAGCTTCATACCAAATATCAAACACCTGGGCCTTGCGGTTTCAGAGAAGAAGATTTTTAAAGATTTTCCCTATATAAGCCCATGTTAAACCAAAGGGCCCCCGTGCGGGGGCATTTTTGGCCCCAGCACTATAATTTGAACAATCTTGGTAGGGGTCCACTAGATGAAGCTTCATACCAAATATCAAAGACCTGTGCCTTGTGGTTTCAGAGAAGAAGATTTTTTAAGTTTTCGGTGAAAAAAATCTATTTTTGGCTACTGTGACCTATATGTGCAACGGACCGGAACCATTTGAACAACTTTGAAAGGGGACCACCAAAGGATCATTCCTGTGAAGTTTGGTCAAAATCCAATCAGTGGTTTAGGAGGAGATGTCGTTTGAAGAAAAGTTTACGGACGCACTCACGCACGCACGCACGCACGCACGGACGCACGACGGACGACGGACAAAAAGTGATCCCATAAGCTCACCTTGTCACTACGTGACAGGTGACCTAAAAACAGGTAACCAGACACCTTTCAAGGTCAGGGGGGTCTGGTTACCTGCTTTTCCAACACTGATAACCTTCAGACTAGGAACCAGCAGATTATGCAAATAAGGTGAATGTTCAACTGTTACTGCGTTCGTTTAACCCTTTAAGCACTGCAGAAAATTCCAGAGCAGATGACATTTTTTTTCTTATATTCCACAGAAAAAAGGCTTGATATTTATATACAGATCTGAACAAAAATTAAAATTGAATTTGTCAAAGGAAAAAAATGTAACTGGCTATACAAAACCGGGCCCCCGCCCATCGGGGCTTGAAGAAATAGATGGGCTGCATGATGCTTCCACGCAGAGCTGAAACCGGCCGCACAAGAGTACTGGTAAACCGCTTAGCGGATCTAAGACTGCCCAGGCAAAGCAGTGCGAGTCGGACTGGCCA
The DNA here is from genome assembly GCA_963580285.1 of Lucinisca nassula. Lineage (NCBI taxonomy): Eukaryota > Metazoa > Mollusca > Bivalvia > Lucinida > Lucinidae > Lucinisca > Lucinisca nassula. Next base: position 33,845,915 of record OY757011.1, read on the forward strand.
TGCTTATAAACCCTATGGGTTTCATTGGACAACAGGGCTTGAGATGTCATTTCATCTCAATGTCAGGTAAAAGTCCCACAAAACTGGAAGCAGCATCTTCAAAATGACCTTCACAGTGTTGACGGGGACGTTAAACCTCAAATCAAACAAACAAAGACTATACAAAACCAGAAGATGTATATGAAATTCTCATCTTTAACCAAAGCACCATAGAAATTTTAATTTATTTTGGGCTTATTTTTCTGAGAAATCAGGCTGAACATTTCATGCATGAAACATCAAACCATACTTTTTGGGGGTGCATGTGAATTCTGGTTTAACATCGCTTTCAACAATTTTTCAGTCATATCACGACGGTGTCTGGTTGCGACAGGGAGCTCAATGCTCACTTTTATAGTGCTGCCTCACTGAAGTATCATGTCCCAGACACATTAGATGATACCACACCCAGTCACATTATCCTGACACTGGGTCTACCAGTCCTAGCTCTACCCCGAAATCTGAGTGCCAAGCGAGGAGCAGCTAGTACCATTATTAACAACTTTGGTTTGTCGCGGCCCAGGATCGAACCCGTAACCTCCCGTTCCCCGGAGCGGACACTCTACAAACTGAGCTATTGGGGCCGGTACTACTTTTTGGGGGGAAAAATGACATCTTCAAATGTCATGATAGGCAGTTGAAGTGTGTAGTCCCTTAACATGATATATTACCGTAAAAATTCTAAAAATTCAGACACCGCGAGGGGTTGCTGTAATTCTCCTAAAATTTTAACAAATTTGATTTACGATCCACAAGGAGTCAAAAAAAAGTGCAGATGGAATGGCAAACAGTGTAGACTGCTCTGATTCAGGAGCAGTCTGATCTGGGTCTGCACTGTTTGTTTAGGCATGTCTGTCCAATACTTAGGATCATTACGGTACTGAATAGGATAACCAGTATGTATTCTTCTTCAGAAGCCATATGATCTGGATCTACACTGTTTGCAAAGGTAGGGGTTGTCGTGAACAGCAGAATAAGGGTTAAACTCCAATCACTTTTCAAATATTTCTGTCTTATGTATGAGAGAAAATAAAGTTTGACATTACATTTGAATCATTTGCCAGGTGGACTATTCACATTAAATGTAACAAACCTTATTTGTCTGAAAAATAATTTTAATAATAAAATTGTCATCTGCTCTAAACTTTTCTGTGGTGCTTTAAATAGAGGATCTTACATGCATTATTGAATTTATTAAGCGAGTTGAGGAAAAGGGATAAAATGCGAGGCCCTTTTACTCAACGAGTTTAATAAATTCAATAATACATGAGCACGAATGCAAGATTCTATTTATCATATGACATTTAAACCGCATTTAATTCACGATTGTTAACAAAAATTAAGGACGTCGTACATGTAACGTTACGGGACGTATCTAGCTAATTTGCATATTTAATCCACCAGTGGATTATCGAAAATAACACATGGCATTATTACACTCTCAGACGCGACGTCATATGATAAAGTTTTGCATACGGACAACAGTATTCAACCCATTTACCACCTTGTGCTCTTAGCTTTTTTTCAAAATTGCACCTACATTATGGTAACACACCCGTGCACCACATGGTGCGAGTTTGACCATCCATGGTTATAAACCTATTGATTTCATTGGGCGACAGGGCTTGAAATGTCATATCATCTCAATGAAGGGTAAAAGTCCCACAAAATTGGAAGCAACATCTCAAAAATGACCTATACAGTGTTGACGGGAACGTTAAACCTCAAATCAAACAAACAAACCCGTGCACCACAGTGCGTTCTTTCAGATCTCTAAAACGGTTGAATTTTTTATGAAAATTTGTGATATTTTTCCCATTTCAATTCAAAACATAGGTTGTGGGTGCTCGTTAGAACCGCCTCATTGAGGCGGTTCTAACGAGTACTCACAACATATGTCTTGGAGAAGAAATAAGAAAAATATTGTGTATCCCTGTAAACCCCAGTTTTCTCTATATATAAAGTGGGGTTTACTGGGGTCTATATTTCATGATGTACTAGCACGCCTATATACAGGCAATGGAAGAGAACTGTAATTTATCCTGCAATAAATCACAGAAAGAAAGTCACCGTTTTATGGCGTCACTCCAAGATTTTTTGACATTAGACGGTGTAACGGCTTTTTCTCATACGAAAACGTTACAAAAGGACCTAAATGCAGGAAAATTGTGTCAACAGTCAATAATTTTTGTGGGGTTTCTTCTGACAATGGCGAAAGGTTGGGAGAATTTGAAGGAAAGAACAACATTATTGTTGATGTTCAGTGTGTTAGAATCCAAATAGGTCAATCAGCTCTCTTCTGTGAAATTTGGGTCATAAATCACAGTTTGTCGGTCAATTGAAAGTAGTCAAATTACTTGCACTACACGCCCGTGATTTGATCAACTTGACAACTGACCTCAAAACTATAATTTATTACTCAACAAATCACAGCTAGAGCTGATCTATTTCTTAATCAATTGGAATTGTAATGATTTTATGTGTCTGTTGAAATAAGGCAGTCATTTTGACACAAGTGGACATACTATCCATTTACAGTCAGCTGCAACATTCCATTCCTGGCACTGCTGTCAAATGTTTCTTTTCTATGTAAAGATGAAAGATATGAATAACAGTAACGTTTCTTTCATCTGAAATGTTTTGACCATCAAAAGGTTCATTGTACTGGAGCGAGCACACCCACTTGTCAGTGATGACCATTGATTGGTCAATGTACCACGAACAAGACTAAAAATATTGTGACATGATGATTATTGTTGAAATTTACACCAGGCACTGTTCTGTTTTGAGGTCAGAGGTGCCATGCATGTTGTCATACTTGACTGTCAAACATGATTAACTTGTCTTAACCCTTGTCCTGCTGAATATTTAAATACGCCACACCCACTACTGATTATCAACCAATCAGATTACTTGATGCAAATTATTGCAAAAATTCATAAACTGAATAGCAAACAATGAAGATCCTGATCAGATGGCTTCTTCAGAATCAGGATCTAAATTGTTTGAAAGATAAGACATATCCGGGCTCAGCAGGACAAGGGTTAACAGTAATTTGTGACAACCAGTGCACATTCTTGCAGAGGTAAGTCAAAACCTCTTGGTCTGAGAATTAGGAAATCAATTTTTTAGCTGAATGAAGAGGGTGCTGCAGCTGATTGTAAACGGTTTGTTTAATTGGAGGTTAAATGTCCCCGTCAACACTATTTAGGTCATTTTGGAGACGTTGCTTCCAATTTTGTGGGACTTTTACCCGACACTGGGATGAAATGACATCTCATTCCCTGCCGCCCAATGAAACCAATAGGGTTTATAAGCATGGACGGGCCAACTCACAGCAATTTTCCTGGGCAGGCTTAGACGTTATAAGCGGATTACCAGTACTCATGTGCGGTCGGTATCAGCTCTGCGTGGAAGCATCGTGCAGCCAAATCTATTTCTCCAAGCCCCGATGGACGGGGGCGCGAGATTGTAAATGATTAGTATCAAAAATCCAAAGATAAGTTTCCAATGATATCAGACCAGAATTATACAATGTAAAAAAAAAATCAGTATTTTTTTCTCTAGGTTGTGCGTTTTTGCCTACTTGGCGACATGCTGGCATGTAGGTTGCATTATGTGCATATCTGCCCAATTTCAATCCATTAACATGACTAAAATGTAGCTTAGCGATGATGTCGACTGCTCACTTTCAGACATCAATGAAACGAATCCTTAGCTCAAGATGGATAAACCCTTCTCTTGCTGAATATTCAGTTTAGCCACACCCATTTCTGACTTTGAACCAATCAGATTACTTGATGTAATTTATTCCTACAAATTCATAAACTGAATGTCAAACAGTGTATATCCTGATAAGAAGCCATCTGATCTAGATCTACACTGTTTCCAAAGATAGGGGTTGTCGTGAACAGCAAGATAAGGGTTAATGACCATATTTAAGAATATTGTATTGAATACTCCAAGAAACAAATGTTGTCCACCACATTTGTTTCTTGGGAGTAGTTTAGGAAAGGACCCTTTATATTACCTGATATACTACACCTCCTTGGGATCTTTATAGCGGCAAATTCTTTATTAAAGCAAAATGTTTTGGAAAAAATAGTTGTTATAACAAGAGTCTCCTCTGTACCAAACTGACACAATACTGTTGTGTTAGATCTTGAAAAAAAATGTTTTGTTTTGTTTGTTTGAATTGAGGTTTAAGGTTCCTGTCTACACTATTTATGTCATTTTGGATTTTGTGGGACTAGTACTTTTACCTGACATTGAGATGAAATGAAATCTCAAGCCCTGCCGCCCAATGAAACCAAAAGGCTTATATGCACTGGATGGTCTGACTCACACCGCTTTGCCTGGGCAGGCTTTTTCCTTCTAAGCAGTTTACCAGTACTCTGGTGTGTTCAGTTTCAGCTCATCGTCAAAGCACCATGCAGCCCAATCTATTCCTGCTGAGCCCGGATATGCCTTGTTTTCCAAACAATGAAGATCCAGATCAGATGGCTTCCCCATCTGATCAGAATCTACATTGTTTGCCATTCAGACTGTGAATTTGTTGCAATTATTTGCATCAAGTAATCTGATTGGTTGATAATCGGTAGGGGGTGTGGCATATATAAATATTCAGCAGGCCAAGGGTTAAGCCCAGATGGCAGGGGGGCGAGAAAAAAAAATTGTAATCAGCAGCTAACCATAATCACCGTAATAAACACACATGCTCTAATAGGTACACACCAATACTGTTTTTTTTTGGTGTGTTTTTTTGGTTTTAGTTTTAAGATTATTTCACTTATTTCGAGCCGATCATTAAGCAGAGGTGGGCATTAACCATAGCACCCAGAGAAAAACCACCTGGGGCCAGTCGTTCAAAGCATTGTTAGCTTAACAAGCTCGTTAGTGGTTATACTGTTAACTCTTCTACCAAGTTTGATATTTAAAATTTTGGTATTTTTGCTGAAAAAATGTGAGCAGCTTTTGCATCTGCAAAAGCTGCTCTCAATTTTTTCAGCAAAAATATTAGCATATTTGCCATAATAAATAATCAAAGTTTTAGCGATATGTTAACTAACGACGTCGTTAGTTTTGAACAACTGACCCCAGATCTTCTGTTGTTGAAGTTGGCATATAACGTATGTGGCCACAGCCATGCAGGCTCGAATGCAATGCTTTTTCAAGAAGTATATTTGACAATAATTCAGATTTTGCAGTCAGTCAATTCAGAAAGTGAAAGTGCCACATATCAATATTATAAGGCATTTGTAATAAGTATAGGGACAAATTGCTTACTTGTGTTTTTATACCGCAAGCAGCCATTCTAGTAACCTAATAATGTGGGGTAGAATAACTGCACGCTATGATCAGACGTGACCTATATAGAGGATCTTACATGAGTGTTCATGTATTATTGAATTTATTAAACTCGTTGAGGAAAAGGGATAAAATGCGAGGCTTTGCCGAGCATTTTATGCCTTTTCCTCAACGAGTTTAATAAATTCAATAATACATGAGCACGAATGCAAGATTCTATTTATCATATGACATTTAAAACGCATTTTTTGTTTACAAAAATATCAATTTTCCGCCATTAGTAAACGCGATGTTGTTAAGGACGTTGTACATGTAACGTTACGGGACGTATCTAGCTAATTTGCATATTTAATCCACTAGTGGATTATAGCAAATATTACATGGCGTTATTACACTCTCAGACGCGACATCATATGATAAAATACCTTCTACTGACATATAATAGGTCGTTTGATCATCTATAGACCAGACCTACTTTCGACGTACCTAATTTGCAAGTGTAAACTATAACATACAACATTTTATACCCAAGAAAACCACCAAACTGCAAGTTATTATCTTTACTACTTACCTTCTTCAGCTTTCCTGGTTTGGATGGTCAATAGAAATAATTGCCCACTGCTACTGCAGTTGTATCTAAACCTCGAAAATAATTTCCATAGGTAAAACAAACTATTTGTTTGCAGATTTTCATACAGAAAGTAAAGCGGTGAGAAACTTTTATTCGAGCGACTATGTTGTTTCTGACGTCTATGTGGCCCTGTGACATCAGAAACTTTGCACTCTTTGACATCACGTTATGCTACGTGTGTAGGTGCCATTTTAACCTGCCATACTGACTGCAGTCTTTTTTTGATGAAATTTGCTAAATCATTGTAAAAGGTGCTTTACATATCAATGAAGTTTTGGGAAAATATCTCAAATGGTATCAGAGTTATGGAGGAGACACAAAACTGACAGAAATGGCTATGTTCAATGTTCAAAGAGCAATAACTCCAAAACTAGGAAAACCAGAATTATGGTTCATATGTTCTGCACGTCGTCTCATGGTGCTCTACATAATCGTGGTTTGGTGAAAATTTCTCAAATGGTATCAGAGTTAATGGGGTGGACAAGAAACTTAAGAGGCACTGATGGATGGATGGACAGACAGATGGACGTACGTACGGACACTCAAAATGTCGGAGGGTATAACATAATACCCTGCTTGAGTGGCAGGACACGAAACTAAGAGGCGCTGACGGATGGACAGACACTCAAAATGTCGGAGAGTATAAGATATTACCCTGTCACTTTTTGAGTTGTGGGGCAGAAAAATCGGGTAAATTGTTAGGAATAGTTAGAATGGGAGAGAAATGGGCTCCACCTTTCAAATGTTTCACTATCAAATCACATGGACCTGCCTGCGTAGGTACCTGTGCTTTATCTAAAGCATTTTTGACTGTCGTGTTTCAGGGCAGCACAATTGTTCATGGAACACATATACTGGAACATGTGGGTTTTGGGTTTTATGGCCCTTTCAAGATTTTGAACCGCTCGTTAATCAGAGGTAAGCGAAAATCAGAGTATCCAGAGAAAAAATACCTGAACTTCCTTTGCAAAACTTGGAGACTCAAATTTGATCCAAGCAAGGCTTGAACCCACGACAGTGCTTTAACCCACTAGGCTACAGAGCCCTGTTGGGACATGTTGGATATTGAATCATATGAACAAATATTTCAGGGCTTTCAATTTCATACATGGGATGAAGCAAAGCAAAATCTACAAGATGACATTATGTGTCAAGCAAAGACTCTGTTCAGACTGTGCAAATGCACAGTCTGATCAGAGTCTTGACACATAAAGCTTTCATAGATGCTCATTGCCAAATCCTTCCGCACATACCATCACGAAAACATAACTATATAAATATAACCCCCTTGAACCCCAGTTTTATTTTGTTGGTTTGGTTGAGTTGAGGTTTAACGTGCCCGTCAACACTGTTTAGGTTATTTTGGAGACGTTGCTTCCAATTTTGTGGGACTTTTACCCGATATTGTGTTGAAATGACATCTCAAACCCTGTCGCCCAATGAAACCAATAGGGTTTATAAGCATGGACGGGCCGACTCGCACCGCTTTGCCTGGGCAAGCTTAGCTCCTTTAAGCAGTTTACCAGTACTCGTGTGCGGTCGGTTTCAGCTCTGTGTGGAAGCATCATGCAGCCCATATATTTCTTCAAGCCCCGATGGGTGGGGGGCCGGAACCCCAGTTTTATATAGTAAAACTGGGGTTTACAGGGATAAACCTTATTTTTTCTTATTTCTGCTCTAAAATATAGATTGTGGGCACTCATTAGAATTGCCTTGATGAGGTGATTCTAAAGAGTACCCATGATCTATATTTTGAGCTGAAATAAGGCAAGAGTACCCACGATCTATATTTTGAGCTTAAATAAGGAAAATATCACAATTTTGTATGTTAAAACTTTCATTTTTTTTGGCAATAAAGTTTACAATGTATCTGTATAGGTGTGTTTTCGTAATGCTACCCTTGGGGATACAGGATACATAACTGTTCAGCCTTTAACCTTTCAAACAAAATACTGAAATACCAAGTGACTGTGTTTTTATTATTTTATTTAAATAAAAGACATCTATATAATTATAAAAATTGTATTTATTATATAAAATTGTTTTCATGTAAAGTTATATATACAGATAATGCTTAAATACAGTAGAATTTCGCTATTAAGACCACATAAATTATTAAAGACAAATTTTGCTTTTAAAAGCATATTTAGAAGAGTTAAGGTATATTTCCTTTCTGTTTTCCACATCCAGTATGCTCTTGTAGGCGACCACCTTTGGAACTGTTCAAAAGTGGTCCTGAAGACCACTTTTGAACAGTCCCAAAGGTAGTCTTAATATAGGAATTTTACTGAAGTTTAAATTTGATGACTGTCCTGAACATAAAGTATGAAACACACATGCACACACAAAGCACACACACACACACTTTGACATATAAAAACACACTCTGTATGATATAACATAAACCTTCAAGCACTAAAGTAAATAAAAGAGCAGATGAAAATCTGTTTTTTTTTTTTGTTTTTTTTTATTAGGCTTGACTTTTTACATGAACATCGACCGATGCTCAGCCGGCTAATAATAATCGCCAGGTATATGGCCGGTGTACAGCCGGTAACCTGCAGTGCACTGGCCGATTTCTGCCCGGCGTATACGCCGATGCTTTCCAGCAAAAATCTGGCAGACACAGCCTGATTCCACGTGGATGTCACTCCAGGCCCGCACAGCATACGTTTTGTCTAAACCAATCCCTTCTCGACTTGGACAGCTTGGCCGACCACCACATCTAGTATAGCTTGGCCAGGGTACGCGAATTTGTGACCGAGGCATAACAGAGCACTTTCTTTAACACCATGAAGTTAAAACTTTTATCTCTTTAAATGGCAAATACTGTAAGGTGTTCCTCTGGGTGAATGTGCCATTTCTCATTGCTCTTTGGCATAAATATCAGTAACTTTGAAACAACATGTGTTAGATTTGGTTTGGTTAAATGGCCCTTTCAATAAAATTAATGTCACATTGAGCTTCTCAGTTTACCTAATTACACTTTTCTTGGACAGGCTTATACATCGTAAGAGATTAATCAATACAGTGCACAGTCTTTCATCAGAAACTGTGCTCATTATTTTGCCAGACACTGCCAACTACCATTCTTTAATAGGTGGAAAGGAGAGAATGACTGAATAAACGATCCATCTGCACAAAAGAATATTGCAGGACAAGTGGAACAAATCCACATATATAAAAAAACTGGGGTTTACGAGGCTAAACATTATTTTTCTTATGTCTGCTCCAAGACATAGGTTGTGGGAACTCGTTAGAACTGCATCAATTAGGCAGTTCTAACAAGCACCTACAACCTTGTTTGCAGTTTTGTTTGTTTGATTTGAGGTTTAACGTCCCCGTCAACACTGTAAAGGTCATTTTGGAGATGTTGCTTCCAATTTTGTGGGACTTTTACCCGACATTGAGATGAAATGACATCTCAAGCCCTGTCGCCCAATGAAACCAATAGGGTTTATTAGCATGGACGGTCCGCCTCGCACCGCGGTTCCTGGGCAGGCTTAGATCCTCTAAGCGGTTTACCAGTACTAGTGTGCGGGCCGGATTCAGCTCTGCGTGGAAGCATCATGCAGCCCATATATTTCTTCAAGCCCCTATGGGCGGGGGCTTCCTAGTTTGCAGTATCAATAAGAAAAAATATCACAGATTTTCATCAGAAAAGTAGCCATTTTGGAGATGTGAAAAAATGCTCTATGTCACAGGGGTGTGTTATCTTAACCCTTAAGATGCCAAGAAAAACTGCATCTAAAAATGCCATCAGCAAATGTCGTCTGCTGAATCTTTTTGTGAACTTTTTAAAAATATTTTTGCATACTGGCAAACATGTGGACCCTGATCAGACTACTCCTGGACAAGCCATCTCATCTGGGTCCACACTGTTTATAAAAATGGCTTATAAAGCAACTGGCATGCCGGCCTCAGTAGCTCAGTGGGATGAGTGTCTGACTGGTGATCAGGAGGCTGCAGGTTTGATACCTGCCGGGGTCGGCAACATTCTTTCGTGGAGATTGATCATGAAATCTTTTTCCTTGGTCATTCTCTCCCCTCCACTGATTCAAGAAGGGCAGCTGTCAGTTTCTGGTGAAAGAATGTGTTTGTTTGATTTGAGGTTTAACGTCCCCGTCAACACTGTAAAGGTCATTTTGGAGACGTCGCTTCCAATTTTGTGGGACTTTTACCCGACATTGAGATGAAATGACATCTCAAGCCCTGTCGCCCAATGAAACCGATAGGGTTTATTAGCATGGACGGTCCGCCTCACACCGTGGTTCCTGGACAGGCTTAGATCCTCTAAGCGGTTTACCAGTACTAGTGTACGGGCCGGATTCAGCTCTGCGTGGAAGCATCATGCAGCCCATATATTTCTTCAAGCCCCTATGGGCGGGGGCCTAAAAAGAATGTGCACTGTACTGGTTAACCACTTATGTATAAGCCTGCCCAGGAAAAGTGTGGATGGGTAAACTGACTAGCTCAAAAATGACGTTAATAGTGTTGACTGGGCTGTAACAAAGTAACCAGCAGACCACAATTGTCATGACTTGGTCATTCTCTCCCCTCCGCTGATTCAAGAAGGGCAGCTGTCAGTTTCTGGTGAAAGAATGTGCACTGTACTGGTTAACCACTTATGTATAAGCCTGCCCAGGAAAAGTGTGGATGGGTAAACTGACTAGCTCAAAAATGACGTTAATAGTGTTGACTGGGCTGTAACAAAGTAACCAGCAGACTACAATTGTCGTGACTGGCATTTTATGGGTTTATAATTTGTGTTGACACAAATATTGACGGTTGACAATGGAAAAAAGGAAAGGACGGACAGATACCAGACAAACAGAAAACTGAGCTCCTATATCACGCCTTGCTTAAAGCAGACATGACAATCACAAAAATTCTGCTGAAGGCTATGTCCCTCCTGTGGGGGTGCAAAGTCAACCAACCATGATATGTAGGTCAAGGTCAAACATAGATGCTTGCATAAAAGTTTCCATTCTTAAATGCAAGCTTTTTCTAAGTATCATTAATGAAGCTGTAATAATTCTTGAGAAATGAACTTAACCATTAGGTTGAAAGATAGGGTGGTCGCAATATTTTACAAAGTCAGTGAACCATGAAATATAGGTCAAGGTCATATATGGATGCTTGAATTTAAGTTACCATCCCCAGATACAAGTTTGTACCAAGTATCATTAATAAACTCTTATAGTTCTTGAGAAATAAACTTGACCATTAGGGTGAATGCTAGGGTGGTCGCAGTATTTACAAAGTCAGTGAACCATGAAATGTAGGTCAAGGTCAAGTATGGATGCTTGCATTTAAGTTGCCATCCACAGATAGAACTTTGAACCAAATATCATTAATGAATCTCTTAGTTCTTGAGAAATAAACTTGACCATTAGGGTGAACACTAGGGTGGTCGCAAATGTTGATGCCTTGACAAATGGATGAACTAACGGATGGAAAACCGAGCGCCTATATCGCGTCATGCTAATAGCAGGCGCGACAATAAAATAAAGGGGCATATACCGATAAGAAAAATATCACAGACTTTTATATCTTTAAATATATACACCACAAACATAACTATCTCTTAACAATAACATACATGAAGAGGAGAAGAAGGGAATGGATACACCTTCAGGGAAGTCAACTCTTTCAAAAGTATTTTTGTTTCCCCTATTTATAGGAATCTACTCTTAGAGGGCTCCTGAAGAGCAACTCCTTTCCTTTACCCCTTAAGACACCAAGAAAAATTGCATTTGAAAATGTTGTCTGATTATGTCCTCTGCTGAATCTTCTTACTCATCTTTGCTTACAGGCAAACAGTGTGGACCTAGATCTGGGTCAACACTGTTTGAAAGCAACAAGCATGCAATAAAGCAGATGACAAACATTGTGATTGGCATATAAAGGGTTAAGAGTACATCCCCTTTATTTTTCTGAGAAGCTTATTACAGAAAAGGTAACAAGAAGTCAGGTACCGGTAAGTTGTCTCCCCTGTAAAAAGATCATTGCCAAAAGTATGTAAGGCATAATTATTCCCCTTAACATCAAATAAAAAACACTTTGGTCCGGTTGTTTAGAACACAGCTTAACATGCTCGTTAGTGGTCAACTTTGTTAACTCCTCTAGCAAGTACCAATATCTAATACTCCAGTAGTTTTTCTGGAAAAATGTGAGTAGCTTTTGCAAGTGCAAAAGCTAATCACATTTTTTCAGCAAAAACATTAGCATATTTACCATATCAATCAAAGTTTTAACAATACCGGGTATGTTGATTAAGAGGAATGGGAACACCTGGCAGATTTTTTGGTCATTTTTCAAAGGGAGACAACTTTCGGAACTTCCTGTATGCTTTTTTTATAAGCCCTGTCCCACTGACAAATGGCTCTGCTCTTAAAGGAAAGAATTTGCTCCTCAAGAGTAAATTCTTTCCTTTAAGAGTTGACCCCTATTGACATGGGAGACAAAAATACTTTTGCAGTAACTGTCCTTATGGCCTTCCTTTGTTTAGGTTTCCATTATGGTCTGGTCGCTTAATGTTTGTGTTTCTTTCTCTTTGGTGTCTTTGATGGGTGGAGTAAGTTAATTGTATCGATTCCTGATCTTTGTTTTACTTCTACTTTGCCTACCTTGAAGGTGTTCCCATTCCCCTTAAATGACATCACTGGTTTTGAACAAATGGCCCCATGATGTTAGTAGCATATCAGCCATGCCACAAGAAAAAGGGTTTTCAGGGTCTTCAAATAAGTGCTAAGTTTTGTTTGTATTGGAGTTTAATGGCCTAGTCAACACTATTTAGGTCATTTTTGAGCCGGCCAGTTTACTTACCGGTATCCACACTGTTCCTGGGCAGGCTTATACGTAAGCAGTTAACCAGTACAGTGCACATTCTTTCAACAGAAACTGACAACTGCCCTTCTTGAATCAGTGGAAGGGAGAAAATGACCGTAGAAAAGATTTCATGATCAATCTCCACAAAAGAATGTTCCCAACTCTGGCAGGTATTGAAACCGCGTTCTCTTGGTCACCAGTCAGATGTGCATCCGACCTGAACAAGTGCTAAGACACAGATCATCCAATGTGTGTGTGTGAACAGTGTGATTGAATTTTATGTCCCATCAACAGCTAACATCCTTACAGCAGCTTAGGTCATACAGATACAGGACCTCAGTTTAAAGACCCAACCGAAAATCTGGAGAAATCTGGAGAAGCCTGGGATCAAACCTATGACCCTGCTTTATAAGGGGATTAGCTTAAGCACTACATCATGGAGGCTTCTAATGCAGCAGTAGATCTAGATAGGGTCCAATGAAGTTCACCCAAAATATTACGGAACATTGAAGCATCATGCTGACATCGAAGACAATGATCAGATCATCAGACTACACATATATATATATGTATATAAACTGAACTGAGCCCTTGTTTTTTTGTTTGTTTGAATGGAGGTTTGTCATCCCCATCAACACTATTTAGGTCATTTTTAAGATGCTGCTTCCTATGTTGTGGGACTTTTACCCGACACTGAGATGACATGACATCTCAAGCCCTGCCGCCCAATGAAACCAATCTCAATGTCGAGTAAATGTCCCACATTATTGGAAGCAACGTCTCCAAAATGACCTGTATAGTGTTGACGGAGACGTTAAACCTCAAATCAAACAAACAAATAATCTGCAAGCCTTGGCAAGAAAATGACAAAATCTGCAACAAGTACATATGCAAGTTTTCCATTTTTGAAAGATCTGGCTACAGGTAATAAACTTTGAATAGAGGTAGGTGTATTTAAGTAGGAGACATTATGTACAAGGCTTAATACAGATTTAACTTAGATTCCAGCAAGACTTGTGGAGTAACAAAATAAATACATCTATTTGCATTGTCACTTCCTTTGCTTCTTTGTCAACTTTTACAATGGAAGGATACACCTTCAGGGGAGGAAACTCTTTCGAAAAATGTTTTACCAATTCTACAATTGAAGAAAAGAATTTGCTCATACACCGACTCTTATTTGTTTGCTAGCGGTGAATCTGTCATATTTGGGACTGCTCACATCACTTTCGACCGCATAAAGATAAAAAAAATTATCCTATAACGTCAGCTTTCTCCATTAGTGATGTTAGGAGATAAAGAAGCAATTTAGAATTTCCAACATATTTTACTTTGTTTTCTTTTTTGTTGTTGTTGTTGTTTTTGTCTGAAAAAACAAAATTCCACAGCAGTATGAGATTTTTTAAAATTATATCAAAGTAACATTTTGCTACCAAAGATTCTGGAATTTTTTTTTTTGCCACTTTTTTTTTTTCTCTTTTAGTGGAACGCTGTGGTGCAGTGGTAAAGCATCGGATTTGAGATCGAGAGGTAGCCAGTTCAATCCCAGCATGTGCCAAGTATTGTTTACTTAAGCAAGAAACTTTATCCGCATTACTTAGTACTGGGTCCTACCCAGGAAAATAGGGCCACATGGAAGAATAGTACTAGTACTAAATGTGCTACCCTCTTTAAATAAGGTCGATCATTATTATTATTATTATTTTTCTCCAGCTTCCCGAAAGAAAAAGGCTGCAATGAGGTTGTTTGTATGTGAGAAAAAGAATCAAAGTGGGGACAGGAAATCCCAACTCTTGGGTCAAGCAGTCATATGGGAAACTCGGTAAAGCATCATTTCCCATGTGACTGCTGGTCCCTTGGGTACAGATTTCTCTGTTCATTCCTTCTGTATAATGCATTCTATCTATCTTTAATGTCCCTGGGACATATCACTGGATTCACCCTTATCTGGAAGAGATTCATCTGTTGTTTGACTACTATCTGGAAAAGACTCTGGCAGCTGACTATTGTATGGAACAGATTCATCTGTATCTGCACTGTTTGGGACAGACTCATCTGTCACATTCATGTCATATTCATCAGTATCACTAGCATCAGAGGGATTAAAGTCAGGCACAGATGGCAACTGTAGTAACTCGCTCTCTATTTCTGAAATTCAGAACAAGGATATAGTCAAACTTCAATGGCTCGAACACCTTTGGAACAATGAAAATCTGTTCGATACAGGAGTAGTTTGAGCCAATGAGGGTTAATGATACCACAAGAGGCATAATAGGCATATCTTTTCAAATTTCTGTAAAATAAAGGTATGTTCTGTGTACTCGTAAGAATCGCCTCATTGAGGCGGTTCTAATGAGCACACACAACATACATTTTGAAGGTAGCATAAGCAAAATGTCCAAAATACATGTATATCAATATCAACAGTTATGGGAAATTTCCTAAGTACACAAGAACAAGTTCAAAATAGCCATTGTAAACAAGACATCAATGTTGGAGTCATTGAAGTTTTGATATGCCTTCAAAATAATGAATATATGCACATAACTACTTTACAGTACAACTTTGATGGTTCGAACAGCAACGGCTCGTTTACCATGGCTGAGTCGAACCCATTTTCGAATCCTAGGGAATTCCTCTACATAAGAAGTAGTGTGGGATAATTAAGGAGATTTTTTATCTTGCAAATGTATGTTGT
Organism: Lucinisca nassula; assembly: GCA_963580285.1. Taxonomy (NCBI): domain Eukaryota; kingdom Metazoa; phylum Mollusca; class Bivalvia; order Lucinida; family Lucinidae; genus Lucinisca; species Lucinisca nassula. The sequence continues at coordinate 33,861,421 of OY757011.1, forward strand.
GTGTACTCATTAGAATTGCCCCAATGAGGCAATTCCAATAAGTACACACAGCACACATTTTTATCATAGAACACCAAAAAGATGTCCCAAAATTAACCCTGTTATGCCGCCTGGTAGTAACTTTCAGTTGCTCAAATTACCCCAGTATAAAACTAGAAAAAGTGTCCATAGGACACAGATGCCCCCACCAAATGCCATTCATAAAAAAATATTACAAATGTACTTCAAATCAATCATAAAATATATGCATCAAGGGCAGATAATCCAAAAACCAAAAATGCAAGAGTTGTCTTCCTTGTTCATGACACATCGTCTCAGTGTGATGAATGCACCTATGAAGTTTCATGAATATATTCCATACGGTTTAGGAGTTATGGCCCGGACACGGTTTACTATATGGTTCTAAGTCAAGGGCAGATAATCCAAAAACCAAAAATGCAAGAGTTGTCTTCCTTGTTCATGACACATCGCCTCAGTGTGATGAATGCACATGTGAAGTTTAATGAATATATTCCATACGGTTTAGGAGTTATGGCCCGGACACGGTTTACTATATGGTTTTAAGTCAAGGGCAGATAATCCAAAAAACAAAAACTTAAGAGTTGTCTTCCTTGTTCATGACACATCGTCTCAGTGTGATGAAGGCACCTGTGAAGTTTCATGAATATATTCCATATGGTTTAGGAGTTATGGCCCGGACACGGTTTACTATATGGTACAAAGTCAAGGGCAGATAATCCAAAAACCAAAAATGGAAGAGTTGTCTTCCTTGTTCATGACACATCGTCTCAGTGTGATGAATGCACCTGTTAATGACTACTAATTTATTATTGATCACAATGGCAGAATAGATTACTGATTATCTTTTCAGCACAGATTAGCCAGCCCTGTAGCTATATAAAACTGCATGTACCTGCTTCCTTCTGTTCACATTCACTTGTTTTATGAGTGAGTGCGTATAACACAGTCCCTGCTTTTACCAGCCTATCTCTGTATTCTAAGTCCTGAAATGTAAGATAAAGGTGATGTGTACCATATCACATCTGCAGCCAGTTGTTCAAAGCATCTCTCACTTAACAAGCTTGTCAATGGTTAAAATGTTAACTTTTCTAGCAGGGACATTATCTGATACACTAAGGGCCCTAGGTGGAGCATCAGTGTCCTATTCACAAATCTCTACTTAGTAGCTTTTGCATTTGCAAAAGATGCTCACATTTTTTTTTTCATAAAAATATTAGCATTTATCATGTGATGTCACGTCTGAGAATGTCATAACACCATATATTAATTTTGGTATTAATCCACTGGTGGGTTAAAAATGCAAATTAGTTATATACAACCCTGTAATGTTACACATACATCCTTAATTACATCTCCTTTACTAATGGCGAAATACTGACACTTTTGTCATCGGAGCAGTTCTAACGAGTAACCACAATCTATGTTTTTTGAGAAAAATAATGTGTACCCCTGCAAACGACAGTTTTGCTATATAAAAGTGGGGTTTAAGGGGGTCAAAATTATAAAGTCATGTTTTTGTGATGCTATGTCGCATCTGTGATTGTAGTTCTTGAGAAATGGACTTCAACATTAGGGCTGACCCTTGGGTAAACTCTAATGTTGATTGATAGAAAAACAGATGAACAAAGAAGTGAATGGACACGAGACTCCTAAATCACATTGTGCTTAAGCCGCCCCCACCCATAGGGGCTTGAAGAAATATATGGGCTGCATGATGCTTCCACGTAGAGCTGAATCCGGCCCACAAACTAGTAGTGGTAAACTGCTTAGAGGATCTTAGCCTGTCCAGGAACCGCGCTGCGAGGCGGACCGTCCATGCTAATAAACCCTATTGGTTTTATTGGGCGACAGGGCTTGAGATGTCATTCCATCTCAATATTGGGTAAAAGTCCCACAAAATTGGAAGCAACGTCTCCAAAATGACCTTTACAGTGTTGAAGGGGGATGTTAAACCTCAAATCACACAAACAAACCATGTGCTTAAGGGAAATTAGATTCACTTTCAGGGGAGGCAACTCCTGCAAAAGTATTTTTGTCTCCCATGTCAATATTATGGGTCAACTCTTAAGTAAAGGAAAGGATCAAATTCTTTCCATAAAGAGTCGACCCTTTTTCTGTGGGACAGATTTTATAGAAAAGTGAACAAGTCCTGAAAGTTTTCTCCCTTTGAAAAATGCGGAAAATCTGCCAGGCGTTCCCATTCCTCTTAAGCAGGCAAAACAAAAATCAATGATGAATCCAAAGCTATCGTTTGTTCATTCATTCAAGTTAAGGCATTTTACGTCTGACAGGGTCGAGCGGACAGAACTCCATAGCTCCAAAGGGAGATGTAGGTTATGTGTTTCTGGGCTGCGAATTGCGGCAATTTGTCCAACAAGAGTCAATCAGGTTGGACTGCCTGTGCCTTACTGAGGAAAGTGAAGCATTGGCAGTTTTAGAAATTTTGAAGGCCGGTCTAAATTGAGCCAAAAATGTAGAGTAATCTGTGCCAATTCGGCTGCAAATCGCGATTTCGCTACTGTGCTTGAGAGCAGAAAGTGTGTCAAGGGTGCTCTCTCTTGGGGCCGCGTGATTTTGGCCATCAGACATAGGCTGCAAATGAAGCATGCCTATGCAAGTTTCCATACAGGAAAACATGTGGCTAGTGTTCCAGGAAGAAGACTGGTCGCAAGTCTTAATCCCAACCAGCAGGCTGGATGACTGCATAACAAACTCCAATGCTATTACACCACAATCTCTTTATAACAATATTGTTGGGGTCCAAAGCAGAACCTTGTTAGCTTAGTGGAATGGATACACTTGGAAAATTTTTCTGACATTTTTGAAAGGGAGACAACTTTCAGGACTTTAGGTTCGCTTTGATATAAACTCTGTCCCACGGAAAAAGACATCTACTGTCAAAGGAAAGAATTTGCTCCTCAGGAGCAAATTCTTTCCTTTAAGAGTTGACGCCTATTGACATGGGGGACAAAAATACTTTTGAAGGAGTTACCTCCCTTGAAGTTGTATCCATTCCTCTTAAACAACTGAAGGAGTTAACTCCCCTGAAGAAACAACTGTGTTACATCCAAAGTAACATGTAAAGATCAATCTTCAAACCATGTTGTATCAAAAACTGCTATAACAAACAATGTTATACAGAGGATGTGGTTTACTTGTTACCTACCTCATGATTGCAGTCTGGTACACCTTTAAAACCATACATGGCACCAAAGCAAGCAGCAGCTATTACTCCAGTGCTATCACTATCACCAGAGTGGAACATGGACCTACAAGAATGAAAAACTGGTTGAAATTCCTATATTAAGACCACCTTTGGGTCTGTTCAAAAGTGGTCTTTACGAACACTTTTGAACAGTCCCAAAGGTGGTCTCTGACCAGAGGACACTGTATGCAGAAACTAGAGCTGTCAGTGAAACTGACTAGGGCCCCGGCAGCGCTATCAGAAATTTGTGGACGGACAGATGGACAGAGTGATTACTATAGGGCACCCACACTTTCAGTGCGGGGCCCTAATTACAAAGAAAGAATAGATGCAAGCTTTTTAAAGCAGAATTCAACTGAATTTTAGGTGGTCTTAATAGTGGAATTTTACCGTAGTTTACTAAGATTTTACTGCAGTAAGGTTTAGCTATACACTAGATCCACTGAGGCTCTGAATTGCTCATATGAGTCAAAGATGAGTCGTAGCTTGTGCCAGTGATGGTCTGACTGACTTAAGAGATGTCAAGGACTTCCTTCTATTTTTTGCTCCGATGACAAGACTGAACTAGACTTGTTTTCTGAGAAAACAGATGTCCCCCCCCCCCCACCACATACCCCTTTCAAAAACAAGCTTAACATAACAGCAACACTGTGACCTTCAAAATGAGGTCAAGGTCACGAAAACCTAATCAGTTCTTCATCCTGACCAAATGTTATATCCATGCAGAATTGATTAAATCCATCCAGTAGTTCATGAGATATAAAGCACACAACCTAAATTTGACCTATTTAGCATGGCAATGACCTTGAGAATAAGATCATGGTCACCAAAATCTAATCAGTTCTTCATGCTGTTCCAATGTTATATCCATGCAAATTTGATCAAAATCAACCCAGTAGTTCATGAGATATACTGCACACAACCTTGAAAATAAGGTCAAGGTCACCAAAACCTAACCAGTTCTTCATCCTGTCCCAATGTTATATCCATGCAAATCTGATTAAAATCCACTCAGTAGTTCATGAGATATACTGCACAAAAGCTAAATTTGACCTATTCATCATGGCTGTGACCTTGAAAGTAAGGTCAAGACCACCAAAACCTAACCAGTTCTTTATCCTGTCCCAATGTTATATCCATGCAAATTTGGTTAAAATTCACCCTGTAGTTCATGAGATATCTTGCACACAAGAAAGTGTCACCCATACGCAGATCCAGATGCATACGCTGACGGGATTTGCACCAAAAACAATATGTCCCCCTCCCCTTCGGTGGGGGTGGGACATAACAATGGTAACATCATTAATACAAAAAGCTTGTTACTGTCAGATGTGGTCACTAGTGAGTATAAAGAAGACGCTCAGCCACTGAAGCTACAACATGCATAAGTAACAATCCATTGGAAAATGTAGACAAACAGATTAACAAAAATCTTACCTTGGAAATTTGGATAAATGTACGATTTTCAAACCAATATTTAGGTGACTGATGGAGTCACCAGTCCATATAATAAAGAAGTACTTCTAATGAGGCAACTGTCCAAATAATTAATATGAAAGCAATCTACTGGAGAATAAAGAAAACTCAACTCAGCACTTTGAAAAGGTAAACCTGAAATAAAGGGCAATTTTCTACCAAAATTTTGGTCCTTGGTGCCATTAATGGATTGCATATGAAAGGCACCCCCAATGTCAGAAGCAACAATCCAAATGTGAAAGCCATTCACTGAAGAATTAAGGTAACATATCACTTTGAAAAAAGGTTAACCAAAAGACAAACGTCGAATGATGCTCAATACCCGCACGCCTGAACATCACTCTTTTATAGCATGGATTTTTTAATAACCCATTTAAAAATGCTTTGAAAATGGTGTTGACTAGAGCTTGAAGGGTTAAAGATTTTGTTTGTTTGGAATTTAATGGCCCATATAACACTTTTTAGGTCATATTAAGCCAGTCAATAGTTAAACTAACTATACTCTTCCTGGGCAAAAATAATATATGTGGTTAACCACTACAGTGCATATTCTTTCGCCAAAAACTGACAAGAGCCCTTCCGAATCAGTAGAAGGGAGAGAACGACCATAGAGAATGCAGCCAACCAGGCAGGTACTGAACCTCTGACCTCCTGGGGCCAGATGTTCAAAACATCGTTAGCTTAACAAGCTCGTTAGTGGTCATATTTTTAACTCTTCTAGCAAGTACTATATCAAAAATTTTGGTATTTTTGCTGAAAAAATGTGAGCAGCTTTTGCGTCTGCATTTTGCTGAAAAAAAATGTGAGCAGCTTTTGCATCCGCAAAAGCTGCTCACATTTTTTTCAGCAAACATTTCAGCATATTTAATGATCAAAATTTTAACAATACGTTAACTAGTGGTGTCGTTAGTTTTGAACAAATGGCCACTGATCTGCTGATCACCCGTCAGATGAGTATCTGACTGAGCTTTCAAAGCTGGCTGAAGGGTTAAAAGGCATCATGAAGCGGTTGCTGTAGAGTTAAAAGCCATCATGAAACTGTTATGGAGTGTTACTCTACCTGCTGCACAATTCTTCCCAGTTATCTTTAGCACCTAACAATGCATCATATCTGTAAATAGAAGAAAAATGTTAACCATAAACCCTTTTTGTACCAAACAGAATCTTTAAATAGACGACTGTTAACTGTTAGGACGCTAAGAAAAGCTGCATCTGAAAATGTCTGTTAGTGTTGAGTGCTGCATCTTCTAGCAAACATTTCAAACATATTATTGCATACAGGCAAACAGTGTGGCATTACGAAAACATGCCCATACAAATACACTGTAAGCTTTTCTGCCGAAAAGATGAAAAATTGTGATATTTTTTATTATTTCTCATTGAGGCGTTTCTAACGAGTACCCACAATCTATATTTAAGAGCAGAAATAAGAACCAGAAATTCAACTTCGGTGAAGTTCATGTCGCACCTGCTCCCCACCTGCCCAACACAAATCAAAGTACTGAAAGTACTGAGAGGCGGGCGAGTAATGTCATTTCTGTACAACGCTCTTGAAAAGAAGCGTACGTTTGAAACTTTATATTGGATTTATCTAATAAAACTTGGAAAAAAATAGTCTTTTACACTCTAATCACATATAACAGCGCTTGAATGTATCATTGAGTGTTTTTATCTTCAAACGGGCAATTTTAATAAAAGACCACATACAGGATGCATTTCTCCAACACATTGACTGTTTTTCTAGCTGGAAGAAACTGTTATTTATTTATTTATTTATTTACATTAACCTTCTTTTATCTGAACGAATTTCCTCTGTCTTTGCTGACGATCACATATCTATAGACATTATGAAAACACGCCTATACAATTACATGAAAAATTGTAATATTTTCCTTATTTTGTTTGTTTATGAGCAGTCTGATTTGGGTCTTCACGACTTTCAAAGTGACCAACCGACAATAAAGAAGACAACAATTCTTATGATTGGCATCTTAAGGGTAAACAATTAAGTCAAAAGTTTAAACCCAAAAGCATCATGCAAAATTCCTGGGCAAATGGTATGCATAGCTACAGATAGTAGGCACAATGGAATTTTTTTTTCATATTTGCTGTTAGAAACATGCGGGTGCTTGTTCAAATCCCCCCCACTGAGTCACTTATTACAAGTACCCACAACATAATTATGTTTTAAGGGGAAATGGAACACCTTCAGGGGAGGCAACTCCTGCAAAAGTATTTTTGTCTCCCATGACAATAAGGGTCAACTCTTAAAGGAAAGAAAGAGGAGCAAATTCTTTCTTTTAAGAGTAGATCCCTTTTTTAAAGGGCTTATAGAAAAGTGAAATGGAGGTCCCGAAACTTATCTCCTTTTGAAAAATGGCAGAAAAATCTGCCAAGTGTTCCCATTCCCCTAAATAGAGAAATATGAAAAATTATCCACAAATTATTTTCATTACTCCTCACTATATGGAGCTATGACATTCTTTTTTTTCCGTATTTTCTTACAGAAAATCACGCTTGACATGTCATGTGAATCAACTGCCCAGTCAAAGGTCGACATGAAATTTGAAAATGACATCTGCTACGCATGATAGGAGTTGCATGTGAATAATGAGACCAACAAGGACACAGATGCCAATGCCAGCTGTAGAGAGTGGTGTACTTACGCTATCATAGGGGCGTCATGACCACTGGCTCCACCCCAGCCGGAAAAGCTCACTGACTTGTAGAATGCATCTCTCTGTTTTATACCATACTTTTCTGGGAAGACTGGGTCATTCTCGCCTTCTAAAATTTGTCTTTCTTTGAGATACTGGGTCCATTTGTCTTCAAAATAATTCCTGTAAAGTATACAATGAAACTTTGACAACTCAAACACCACCGGCTTGTTTACAATGGCTAATTCAAACTTCTTCTGGAGTCCCTAGAGATAGAGAATATCAGGTGAGTGTCTTTTGATATCAAGTTTATCAGGCAAGGCTTTGAGAACGCTTGTAGAAGCAGGAGGCTTGCCGAGCGATTCTATATGCATTCTCTAAGCCGGTTTCCATCTATTTTAACTTACCACAAGGTAGAACATAAATTAGAACTGGTAAAGCATTTTCTCAATAGCTAAACAGTTGTGTTTTGAGAAATAATAGCATTGTACCATGTATTTACACAAATAAAAGCATTTGCGTTTGTCTTCAGGTACGATACCATACCCCAAGATCCTGGGTGGTAGTTTAGCTATATTAATTGGGTAAAACTGTTTAATACAAATTATTGAAAACTTACTCTCGTACACAGACGCAATCTTCATTGGACTGTCTCCAGGTATGGTTCCGTATTGGGTGCCTTTACATGCATATAAAATATCAGACAGGTTCGAAAATGGGTCTGATCCTATCCCCTTGACTGTCAAAAAAGGTCATTTTGACCATCTGCCAAGACTAGCTTCTTTCACTTTGATCCAATTTATCTGCAACTGTAATATTGATGGATGACTTGCAATTTTACATCACTTTTTAGCAGTATTTCAGTCATATCAGAATGATGAGAGGTTGATAATGAAAGGCTGTGTGCAATAGAACTCAGTTTACAGTTGGAAAGATTTCTGCCTCCAGCAAGTTTTTCTAAAAATAGCCGCAGTGACCTTGAACTTGAGCCCAAGACCCTGAAAGTCAAACTTGCTAGAGATATTATTATACCCAACATTTGTGTGAAGTTATATTAAAATCCATCAGCAAATGATGACGCTAGAACGATGACAAAATTTTTTTCTAAAATAAGCTGCAGTGACCTTGACCTTGAGCCCAGGACCCTGAAAGTCAAAAGTGCTCGAGATATTATCATACCCAACATTTGTGTGAAATTATATTAAAATCCATCAATAAATGTAGGCACTAGAGCGATAACAAAGTTTTTTTCTAAAAATAGCCGCAGTAACCTTGAACTTGAGCCCAAGACCCTGAAAGTCAAACTTGCTAGAGATATTATTATACCCAACATTTGTGTGAAGTTATATTAAAATCCATCAGCAAATGTAGGCACTAGAGCAATGACAAAGTTTTTTTTTCTAAAAATAACCACAGTGACCTTGACCTTGACTCCAGGATCCTGAAAGTTGAACTTGCTCGAGATATTATTATACCCAACAATTGTGTGAATATAGGGATCAACCATGGTTTTTCATGAAATAACATTCGCCGGATCCAGAGGAAGCTGTTTGAACATGAGGCCGCCAGGCAGAATCCGGCAAATGTTAATGCAACTAGAGCTGTCAGTGAAACTGACTAGGGCCCCGGCAGCGCTATCAGAGGAGTAGGAAAATGTTGATGTTAAAAAAGACGTTTTTTTTTTCCTTTCACCTCTAAGTATGACCTTGACCTTTGAGGTACGGACCTGGGTCTTGCGCGTGACACACTGTCACATTATGCTTAATATTTCTGCTAAGTAATATTTAAATCCATCCAGGTATAAGAAAGTTATAGATTGGACACAATAAAAAAGACGCTTTTTTGACCTTTTATCTCTAAGTATGACCTTGACCTTTGAGGTACGGCTGTGGGTCTTGCGTGTGACACTTTGTCACATTATGGTTAACATTTCTGCCAAGTAATATTTAAATCCATCCAGGAATAATAACAAAGTTATTAATTGGACACAGGAAAGACCCTTTTTTGACCTTTAACCTCTAAGTATGACCTTGACCTTTGAGGTACGGACCTGAGTCTTGCGCGCAACACTCCATCACATTATGGTAAACATTTCTGCCAAGTAATATTTAAATCCATCCAGGAATAAGAAAGTTATGGAGGATAAAAAAATTTGTGGACGGACAGACAGACAGATGGACAGACAGACAGACAGACAGACGGACGGACAGAGTGATGCCAAGTAATATTTAAATCCATCCAGGAATAATAAAAAGTTATGGAGAATAAAAAAATTTGTGGACGGACATTATGGTTAATATTTCTGCTAAGTAATATTTAAATCCATCCAGGTATAAGAAAGTTATAGATTGGACACAATAAAAAAGACGCTTTTTTTGACCTTTTATCTCTAAGTATGACCTTGACCTTTGAGGTACGGCTGTGGGTCTTGCGTGTGACACTTCGTCACATTATGGTTAACATTTCTGCCAAGTAATATTTAAATCCATCCAGGAATAATAACAAAGTTATTAATTGGACACAGGAAAGACCCTTTTTTGACCTTTAACCTCTAAGTATGACCTTGACCTTTGAGGTACGGACCTGAGTCTTGCGCGCAACACTCCATCACATTATGGTAAACATTTCTGCCAAGTAATATTTAAATCCATCCAGGAATAAGAAAGTTATGGAGGATAAACAAATTTGTGGACGGACAGACGGACAGATGGACAGACAGACAGACAGACGGACGGACAGAGTGATGCCAAGTAATATTTAAATCCATCCAGGAATAATAAAAAGTTATGGAGAATAAAAAAATTTGTGGACGGACAGACGGACGGACAGACAGACAGACAGACGGACGGACAGAGTGATTACTATAGGGCACCCACACTTTCAGTGCGGGGCCCTAATGAAATAACCATGGATGATCGTTGTTCTTGCATAACTTACGATTCCGACAGCAAATTTTGACGAAAACGCCCCCAAAGCTCCATAAAAACTCTTCAAATGAGACCGGTGAACCAACATGGCTGCCGGTTCAGAAAATGTTGTTTATAATGACGTTGTTACACAGTAACCATCTGACTTAATCATAGAACCCTAAAACGCCTCGTCCAGGGCGATAACATTACGTCACTCAACGTAAGGTAAATAAAGCAAGGTCTGTCTTGTGATATAAAAACTCAAAATCCATGTTCAAACAGAACGCCAATTTCATGATTTGACAAGGTTTTTGCTGTTTGAGCACGGCTTTTGGCCCATTTGGCAATGTCTTCAAACAGCCATGTGCATAGATATTTATGCAAGAAGTTATATTAAAATCCATCAGTAAATGACGACGCTAAAGCGATGACAAAGTTTTTTTTCTAAAAATAGCCACAGTGACCTTGACCTTGAGCCCAGGACCCTGAAAGTTGAACTTGCTCGAGATATTATCATACTCAACACTTGTGTGAAATTCTATTAAAATCCATCAATAAATGTAGGCACAAGAGCAAAAACAAAGTTTTTCTTAAAATAGCCACAGTGACCTTGACCTTGAGCCCAGGACCCTGAAAGTCAAACATGCTCAAGATATTATTATACCCAACATTTGTGTGAAGTTATATTAAAATCCATCAATAAATGTAGGCACCAGAGTGATGACAAAGTTTTTCTAAAAATAGCCACAGTGACCTTACACTGCAGCTTTAAACAAAGTACCATAACTCTGTGTGACAAATCATCTAACCATTTAGCACGAACAATATGCGCATCCCCTATTGCTTCTTAAGATTCCATTGAAGTTTCGTTGAATTTCTGCATGTAGTTGCTGAGAATTCGCATAGACACGAACGGTACCCTATATATTCATGTAGAATTCATCAAAGGGCCATAACTGTTGGAAAAATCATCAAACCAAAACACCCCGGTGATATGCGCATCCATCTTCGATACTTAATATTCCCATGAAGTTTCATTGAAATACAACCTGTAGTTTCTGAGGATTCACGTAGACAAGAGCGGGACGGACGAAGCGGCTACTATATGCTCCCCCGAAATTCTTCGGGGAGCATAATAAAAATCATATTTTCACTGTTTGAAACAGTGAAGATATCAATTTAGATTTCACGTTTCTCTATCATTCAATAACCCATTTAATACCAGAAACTTCAAAATGGGTACCCTGGCAAACAGTGCAGGCCCAGATCAGATGCCGCAGAATGCAGCGTCTGATCAAGGCCTCCACTCTCTGCTAAAAGTTCAGTCATTTTCGAAATAAATTTTCATGAAAACACAACCTGACACCCCTAAATTTTGAAATGGACTCCTGCTATATATAAGGCTGAAGATTCCATTTGGTACAAAAAGAGTTAAAAGCATGTAAGAAAATGTTCTGCTAAGACTCTGCATATGTGCAGGTTTGTCTAAACTTGCACTGTTTGCATTTCTTTTGTTTTAACCTGGTCCACCTGTTGTGCAAACTTTTCCTTAGTAAAGCTTACCAGACTTCAACATTCTCCTTGACATATTCTTCCCTGGATTTCACATACTTCAAGGCTTTAGGAAGGGTATCCATTAGTCCTTGTCCCCAACTTTGTAGGGGTTTGTCTGTAATAAAAGAAAACTCAATATACCACATGTACAGGAGAACTTTGATGGCTCAAACACCAATGGCTCGTTTACCATGGCTGAGTCCCTAGGGAGAAGGTGTGTGGGATAATTAAGGAGATTTTTGACTATTATCTTGCAAATGCATGCTCTGTGTGTACATTAGAATTGTCTCAATGAGGCGATTCTAATGAGAACACACCCTTCTTATTATAGAACACCAGTGATTTCCCAAAATTATCCCCGTTATGTCTCCTGGCAGTAACCTTCAGTGGCTCGAACTACCCCTTTCTCGAACAAACTTTTGTGGTCCCAAAGGTGTTCGAGCCATTGAAGTTTGACTGTGTATCACATACTATTATCAGGCTAGCAACTTTGGCTCAAACAATGGCATCTCTTATGTGATCCAGTATTTTGAAAAATCCTAAACTAACTCCAGATAAGGAGGCATACTGTCAGAGGAAGACTTGGAGATATTTTTTTTTTTATTTCTCCATTTAAATGTATTTGTTGTGGCATTCCCCATTAGAACTATATTACCCTTGATATAAATGGTCAAACCATTTAATTTGTTTGTTAATCTTTTCAGCAGAGGACATTTTGAAATAATTTTTCTTGTTTTTCCCAGAAAACAGGATTTGACATTTCATGCAAATTGTCTCCCTTGGAGACTATTTGGTTGAGATTTCCCAAAATTATCCCAGTTATGTCTCCTTGCAGTAACCTTCAGTGGCTGAAACTACCCCTTTCTCAAACAAACTTTTGTGGTCGCAAAGGTGTTCGAGCCATTGAAATTTGACTGTGTATCACTACTATTATCAGGCTAGGAACTTTGGCTCAAACAATGGCATATCTTATGTGATCCAGTATTTTGAAAAATCATAAACTAACTCCAGATAAGGAGGCATACTGTCAGAGGAAGACTTGGAGATATTTTTTTTTTATTTCTCCATTTAAATGTATTTGTTGTGGCATTCCCCATTAGAACTATATTACCCTTGATATAAATGGTCAAACCATTTAATTTGTTTGTTAATCTTTTCAGCAGAGGACATTTTGAAATAATTTTTCTTATTTTTCCCAGAAAACAGGATTTGACATTTCATGCAAATTGTCTCCCTTGGAGACTATTTGGTTGAGATGTCAATCCTGTTTTCTTGGAAAAATATAAAAAAAAAATAAAAATGACAATTTGTCGTCCGCTGAATTAGCCCAGAGAGCAGTAAAGGTTAAGCCCTGGGAAAAAATTTCTGACCGTTTCAAGGCAGTGCTTCTGTTGTGGTTTATAATTGTCATTGTTATTACACCTAATAATACATTGTTTATCTTTGCAATATCTTGTAACATCGTATCAAGGTCACCCTGATGCTGGCCCATTAGTCTTTGCTGGCTTGGTTTACCTACCTTGTATAGAATAGGAAACAAATAAGGCAGCAGCGAAGGAGCCCAGATATCCTGTTGGATGATGGTGGGTCATTCTGCCAGTCTCAACACTCACAGCTATTAGGTTCTCAAGGTCTTCTGGACTGTCAAAATAAATGAATGAATGAATGAAATGAATGAATTTTGTTTGTTTGTATTGGAGTTTAACCCATTCAGTACTGGAAACCCCAAAACAGGTACCCTGGCAAACAGTGCAGGCCCAGATCAGACACCGCAGAATGCGGCGTCTGATCAGGGCCTCCACTGTTTGCTAAAAGTTTAGCCATTTTCCTAATCTATTTTGAAGAAACACAACCTGACACTTCTAAATTTTGAAATGGACTCCTGCTATATATAAGGAGGAAGATTCCATTTGGTACAAAAAGGGTTAATGGCCCAGTCAACACTATTTAGGTAATTTTTGAGCCGGTCAGTTTACCTATCCACTTTTTTCCTGGGCAGGCTTAACCAGTACAGTGCACAGTGTTTCTTTTGCCAGAAACTTACAACTGCCTTTCTTGAATCAGCGGAAGGGAGAGAATAACCATGGAAAAGATTTCATGATCAATCTCCACGAAAGAATGTTGCCGACCCCAGCAGGTATCGAACCCATGTCCTCCTGATCACAAGTCAGACGCGCATCCGACTGAGGTTGGCTGAATGAATGAATGACTGACTGAGGTACATGTATGCATATACAACAATAAATAAATAAATTAACCCTTAAGCTGCAGAGAAAAACTATATCTGAAAATGTCGTCTGCTTATGTCGTCTACTGAATCTTCTTGCAAATTTTTTAGAAATATTTTTTGCATACAGGCAAACAGTGTAGACCCAGATCAGACTGCTCCTTTATCAGACTGCTCCTAAAGGAGCAGTCTGATCTGAGCTCCACACTGTTTGCAAAAATGACTTTTAAAGTAACAGGCAGACAACAAAGCAGATGACAATTGTCATGATTTGCATTTTATTGGTTAATAATGCATACGTAACCAATTTTTGGGTGATTTTATGCTTTCAATAGAAATTCTATACAAGTAATTGATTCCATTTTTATTTGTTTTATCAAAACCCACAAAATGTTACAGTTTTCTTGATTGGTCATTTTCTGTTTTTTTTTTTTTATTTTTTACACCACACCAAGAAGCTTAACAGCCATTTGGGTTTTACATTATTCTGATACATAAAAGTTTGACTTACTTTGGGTACCGTAGTCCTATACACATAGCCCTCATGGCCGCACCACATCCACCACCCCTGTAACAAATTGATATTTCTTATTTGTGTTTTACAGCCGTTTCAAGACAAGATACATTTAAGGGGAGCCGCTCATTTCTCAGAGGTTGGCAAAAACTGGAGAACCCACAGCGAAACCACCTGACCGTCTGTTGCAAAACTTAGCATCTTACATGTGATCTGAGAGGCATTATTACCATACATTCCATAACAAGAGCTCCACAAGTGGGTCATTATACGCCCGTGGCAATTGGTAAGATGGAGCATATATATACTGACTGTTGTACAAGTTTGGGTTTGTGGAATGTAACCAAGGAGTAATATGTGCTCCATATATTCTTACCTGGCACTATTAATAACCCTCAATGGCTCAAAATACCTGTCTCCAACAAATTTTCATGGTCGGTAATATTTGGTGGACCATTACCTCAAAATAATATAAGCATAACTCTGGCAATAATTGGTGGACTGTAACCTTGAAATAAAATGCACTGCTCCACATCATAGTCTAACTATAAGTAAAGTTTCAGCTTCATCAGATGTAAAATGTGGGAGACATTATCTTTAGAAAAATATGTGAAAGGGGAATAACTATGGTAATATCTGGAGGACTGTAACCTAACAATAATATGCACTGTTCCACATCATTGTCTTACTATATGTAAAGTTTCAGCTTCATCAGATGTAAAATGTAAGATGAGTTATCCGGAAACAGAATGTTTAGAAAAATCTGTTAAAGGGGAATAACTCTGGTAATATTTGGCAGACTGTAACCTCAAAATAATATGCACTGTTGCATATCATGGTCTTACTGTATGTAAAGTTTCAACATCACCAGATCTAAAATATACATGCAGGAGGAGTTATCCGGAAACAAAATGTTTACAGATTTTTTAAAGGGGCATAACTCTAATATTATTTAGTGGACCATAACCTGGAAACAATATGCGCTGCCCTACAGCATGGTCTAATTATATATGAAGTTTCAGCTAAATCGGGTGTAAAATGTAGAAGTCAACCGGAAACGAAAAGTTTACAAAAAATTTCAAAGGGGCATAACTCTATCATTATTTGGTGAACCATAACCTCGAAACAATATGCACTGCCCCACATCATGGTCTAACTATGGATGAAGATTCAGCTTGATCGGATGTAAATTGTAGGAGTTATCCGGAAACGAAAAGTTTACAAAAAATTTCAAAGGGTCATAACTCTATTATTATTTGGCGGAATGTAACCTTGAAACAATATGCGCTGTCCCATATCAAGGTCTAACTATGTATGAAGTTTCATCTTGATTGGATGTAAACTGTAAGAAGTTATCTCGAAACGAAAAGTTTATAAAAACTTTCAAAGAGGCATAACTCTACTATTATTTGGTGGACTGTAACCTCGAAACAATATGCGCTGCCCCTCATCATGGTCTAACTATGTCCAAAGTTTCAGCTTGATCGGATGTAAACTGTAGGAGGAGTTATCCGGAAATGAAAAGATTACAAAAGAGCTGTCACTGTAGGTGACCAATGACCCCATGGGAGCCAATTTCTGAGTTTTTGCAAAATTTCAAGGGGAGATGATTCAGCCAAAAATGACAACAGAGTTATGGCCCTTGGTCAGAATGTAGCCCTTCTGATGGTGAATAAGTGTGTGAAGTTTCATGGGGCTGGGTCAAATACTTTTGAAGTTATGATCAAGGTTAAAGTTTTTGTGATGGTCAGACAGACAAACAAACAGACAGACAGGGCAAATACTATATGCCCCCTGAATCAAAGATTCTCCTGGAGCATAAAAATTCAAAGAGGCATAACATATTAATATTTGGTGGACCGTAACCTCGAAACAATATGCGCTGCCCCACATCATGGTCTAACTATGTATGAAGTTTCAGCTTGATATGCCATAAACTGTAGGATTTATCTGGAAACAAAAAACTTACAGATGGACGGATGGACAGACGCCGAGCGGCATAACATAATACGACCGTTTTTCAACAAGCATATAATAAAAAGGGCACATTGAACTTACACATTCTGTTCTACCTATATAAACAAGCCTGAGAAAGTTCTTCAATGAAGTCAGGTTCAATCCCGTGAAGCAAAGTTCAATCGCATGCTCCTTAATCCAACTTTAGACATGCTTGGTTGAACCAAACATATCCAAAGCTGGGCCCGAGGTTATAAAACTTTTATACTCAACCAACTTGAGCACAAAATTTGTCCTGCTCACAAAGTTTTAAAAGCCAACAATTGTTTGCATTTTAAAATTTTTGAGCAGGATAAAAAACGAACCCTGCTTTTAATTTTAAGGAGTGTTACTCAATTCATGCTCAGTTGAGTTGAGCATAAAATTTTTTTTATAACCTCTGGGCTAATCTATACTTTTTGTTTGGATAGAACACGATTGTTTAACTAACATGGTTTCTGCTTTGGACACCATTAATAGTGTTATAAAGAAGTTGTTGTGTACATTAAAACACAATACGAGGATGATTCACAAAAAAGCCAGCCTAACTTATTTGTGGATGAGATCGATCTCTTCTTTTTCAATGTAATTGGCCTCTAGAATGATACACTGGGACCAACACTGTTCCAGTGCCATCAGCCCAGAACTGAAGAAACTAGGCTCCTTTTCTCTGACCCACTCCTCAACTGCCGCCACAACTTCTTTGTTGGACCGGAAATGACATCCATGGATATCCGGTTTCAAGTTTGGGAATATGAAACAGTCACTATGAGCTTAGTCCGGAGAATAGGTGGGATGCGGTAATAGCTTGTATCCATTCTACTCAACACCATCCATTGCAATTTTGCAAGTGTGGACTCTTGCATTGTCCTGCTGGAGCAGAATCCCTTTGGTGTTTTCAAAGATAGTAGTTCTCAGTTGGTCGAGCAAATTTGCATAATACGCACCAGTTATTGCACTTTTTGTTGATATACAGTCCAACATAATATCACCTTGTGCGTCCCAAAATACAGTTGCCATCACCTTGCCAGCAGAGGGTTGCGTTTTGAACTTATTTGGCCTCAGAAACCCCAGCCCTACCCACTGACGACTGGGTTTTATTCTCTGGCTCATAATAGTGGACCTAGGTCTCATCTACAGTCACCAGACTTGAAAGAAAATCACCTTCCTTGACCTAAACTGCTTCAACAATGTGCTGCATACTGATGCTCTGGTTGCCATTTGCTCGTCGCTAAGGGATTTGGGGACCCAATGGGTTGATAGCTTGCGCATACCCAAGCGATCATGTAAAATTGTTGAAGCGGTCCCATAAGAAATGTGTAATGCATTCACTATTTCTTCCACCTTAATGCGCCTATCAGAGTACACCAGATCTCGTACATTGTTACATATTTCTTCATCGGTGGCATCTAATGGGCGTCCAGACCGGGTTTCATCTTCTAAAGACATTCTAACGCATTTGAATTCCCCAACCCAGAGTTTAACTTGTGCATATGATGGTGCAGATGACCCATAAACATTGGTCATCTCACAATGTATTTCCTGACCTGTTTTCCCTTTCAAATACAGCAAGGTACTCAACTTTTGACAAAAAGCTCGCTTTTGCATTGCTAGCCATGTTTGACATTCAATATCTTGTAAGTGAATGATACAATAAGGGTGCAATTTTACTCGCACACCTAAACATGTATTGAAACAAGGCATGAAAATCTTGGTTGTCTTGGTCAATTGGAAATGGGATAGGCTTGTTACTTATTGACTTGCCCTGATAACACAACCTGACATCCCTTAATTTTAAAACAGACTCCTGCTATATATAAAGAGGAAGATTCCATTTGGTACAAAAAGGGTTAAAATATCTGAGCTATTCAGGTTCCACTATACTTTTCACCAACAACTACAACAAACCATGCAACATTCCTGATTTCTACCTTGGTTGCACTACAAACCATGCAACATTCCTGATTTTAACCTTGGGTTGCACTACAAACTGATTTTTATCTTGGGCTGCACTACAAACCATGCAACATTCCAGATTTTTACCTTGGGTTGAAAGGAGTGCTATACCCTTTCTTAACTGTTGGCTTCAGCAACATACAGGCAAACATGGTTGTTGCCCCTGAGTAAAAGAAAGCAAGAATGGTAAATACAGTTCTCTCCCTTGACTATTCCCACTTTCTAAAATGGGTTCTTCCATAATATACAGGGAAATTCCATTAATAAGACCACCTAAGGTTAAGACTTATTCTGTTTTAAAAAGCTTATTTAGCAGGTTGCAGATATTCTTTCTTTGTGTTTTCTGTATGTAGTGCCCTCTGGTCAGAGACCACCTTAGGGGCTGTTCAAAAGTGGTCTTAAAGACCACTTTTAAACAGTCCCAAAGGTGGTCTTAATATAGGAGTTTCATTGTATTTAAGAGCATCAGGTGAGGCAATTTCACAGGAGTAAATTATTTCAAAATATTTTTGTTGTTCCTTTCAATAGGGCCATGGGGCTATTCTACCCTTGAAGGCAAAAAATGTTCAAGGGGAGCATATTCTTTCCATAATGAGTAGACCCCTTTTTCATAGAGGCCCAATTACAGGAAATCATACATATTGATAAGGTCATATGTATCCATTCCCTTTAATGGAAGAATCCATTACAGATGTAAAAGACCAGTTTTACCCTTTTTTGTACAAAATGGAATCTTCCTCCTTATATATAGCAGGAGTCCATTTCAAAATTTTGGGGTGTCAGGTTGTGATTTCTTAAAAATTGATTTGAAAAATGGCTGAACTTTTTGCAAACAGTGTAGGCCCTGATCAGATGCCGCGTTCTGCGGCATCTGATCTGGGCCTGCACTGTTTGCCAATTACCCGTTTTGGGGTTTCTGGTACTTAATGGGTAAAGGGTTAGCCCATTAATGCCAGTAGTCAATTTAATCAACATTGACAAACAGTGTACAACAAGATCATAAACTGCACATTGCAGTATCTAATCACAGCATATGGCTGTCTTACTGTAATGATCCTAAAGTTTAGGGACACATAGGCCTAAGCAAACAGTGGAGGTGGGTGGTATGGGATAAAAACATGGAATCTCATGTTTAACTTGTGAGGAACTAGGCATTTATGGGTTATGTTGTTTTTCTGTTCTTTGTTGTTTTTTTTTGTTTTTTAGTATCAAAATTTTACCTGGAGTTAAATGGAACACAATATCCCTTTGGTCTGTGCGGTCTGAGTCTTCCACAGGATGCAATTGTTGTCATTCCTGAGGCAGAAATTGTAATACAGGTGTAGCTAGTGTAAAATTGCTGCTGAATAGTCAGTAGAGGATCTCACATGAGTGTTCATATATTATTGGATTATTTAAACAAGTTGAGGAAAAGGTATAAAATGTGAGGCTTTGCTGGGCATTTTATGGCTTTTTTCTCAACAAGTTTAATGAATTCAATATATGAGCATGAATGCAAGATTCTGTTTATCATATTTTAACATATTTTATTAAATTTTTTAACAAAAATGTCAATATTCCGCCATTAGTAAATGGAACAACATTAAGAATGCCGTATGTGTAACATTACAGGGCATTTTTAACTAGTTTGCATATTTAATCCACTAGTGGATTATCAAATTTATTACATGGCTCTATTACGTTCTCAGGTGCAACGTCATATGATAAAGTCCAGTCTATATCAAGCAAGTGCCTTAGGGATAATGAAAACATGCTTGCTTTAGAAAGGTGCTTGCTTAATACAAATGAGATTTTAATTACATTTGTTATTTATTTTTTTTTTTAATTTTTTTTTTTGAAACCTAATGCAGGCTTGTTTAATACAGGTTACAGTGAAATTCCCCCTATTAAGAGCACCATAAAATTTAGACTAATTCTGCTTCGAAAATTTTATTTAGTAAGTTTCAATTATTCTTCCTTTGTGTTTTGTGCATAAAGTATCCACCTTTGGGACTGTTATAAGTGGTCTTAAAGACCACTTTTGAACAGACCTAAAGGTGGTCATCCAAAGGTGGTCTTAACATAGAACTTTTACTGTACTTGCTTAACAAAGGTGACCACTATGACAGGTTTTACTGTACTTTGATATTTGATGATTTCATTTTAACTGTATGTGATTTAAGGGAAATGGGAACACCTGGCTGATTTTTGCGCCATTTTTCAAAGGGAGACAACTTTCGGCACTTCCTGTTTGCTTTTCTATAAGCCCTGTCCCAAAAAAAGGGGTTACTTTTAAAGGAACGAATTTACTCCTCAGGAGCAAATTCTTTCCTTTAAGAGTTGACCCCTATTGACATGGGAGACAAAAATACTTCTGCAGGAGTTGCCTTTCCTGGAGTTGTCCCTATTCCCCTTAATTTTCTGTCAGTTGAGATGCACCTAAAATACTATGGTTAATATATTTTTATCACCGATAAATAAACAATGTTACTCGTCCTATCAGGCAAGCAGTTGGGATTTTTCACCTGAACTTAGCCAACTCCTACTCGTAAATTCAAGCGAACATGTAAATTTTGAGACCTGCCTGTCTCTCAATCAATGGAGTCATTTCTGTGAAGTTTAAAAATAATTTTAAAGCACTTGCATTATGTAACCTGACGTCTGATTGGATAATGTCCAAAATTTGCGACAGTATATCGGATATACTATATCCTGGTAAATACTTTCGGAAACCAGATGTCATAATGTTATGTCCCTTCTCATTGGGTAGCATTTGGTTTTACACAGCTCACAGCACATGCGGCTTCGAGCAAAATAGTAAAAATTTTCACAAAACAACTGAGTAAGTGCATCAGAAAGGGGATATAGAGGATCTTACAAGAGTGTTCATGTATTGTTGAATTTATTAAACGAGTTGAGGAAAAGGGATAAAATGGGAGGCTTTGCCGAGCATTTTATCCCTTTTCCTCAACGAGTTTAATAAATTCAATGATACATGAGCACGAATGCAAGTTTCTATTTATCATATGATATTTAAAACGCATTTTATTCACGATTGTTTACAAAAATGTCAATATTCCGCCATTAGTAAACGCGACACCGTTAAGGACTTCGTACATGTAACGTTACGGAACGTACCTAGCTTATTTGCATATTTAATCCACTAGTGGATTATCGAAAATAATGCATGGCGTTATTACACTCTCAGACGCGACGTCATATGATAAAACTGTATTGAAAATTGTCCTTTTGGGAGCTAAATTGTCGGATTTACAGTCCCATATTCGGTTTCATGGCTTCGCTGGCACATCGTCATAAATTTCCGACCATAAAGCCACTGATTTGAATTACCACCCCAAATGACAATTTTGAATACAGTTATCCCATAAATATAAACAATAAGCTCAAACAATTTTCCTTTATTTATACATGATCCAACCGTTATATTTTATACATAAGAAAGACCTTTGTTCTGTAAACATGCCTCTATAGAAATGTTCTGCCAGGCTTAGACCTAAGCGGTTTACCAGAACTGAAGTTCTTTCAGTTTCAGCTCTGCGTGCAAGCACCGTGCAGCCCAATCTATTTCTACAAGCCCCGATGGGCAGGGTGCATCTGAACATAAAGTAATGACAGTCCATAAAGTATACCTTAATACGTAATGATCAATACTAAATACTGCTGAAGATTTCAGTTCTACAGCAGATAATGCTGGACATTACATGTAAATCGTCTGGTTAGCAGACGATTCACATGTAATGTCAAGCCTTGTTTTGTCTGAAAAATAAGAAAACAAAATGCTTTAAAAATACTTTCTGTTAGATATGAAACATAGGATAATGTCAAAATTGGTGAACAAGTTGAAAAATTGTCCTACCAGTAGATGTTGAGATAAGCCTGTCCTGTGGACATACAGATATTTGATCATTAAAAAAAAACAAGTAATCCTCAAATAATGTTTGTTTCCTTGACTTGGTATGAGAAACACATGCACTAACCTGGAGCCCGACCAGCCATGTCCCTCATTCCACTTATGTACCGTTTAGCAACAATAGAATAAAGTTTTTCTAGATCTGTCCCTTTACCAAACTCCATCAATGCTGAAAAAAGATGTTTTTATAGAGTTTGTGGATTTACAACATTGTTTTGATAACTATCAATTACATCGGGGCTTGAAGAAATAGATTGGGCTGCTTGATGCTTCCATGCAGAGTTGAAACTGACTGAACACAAGTACATGTACTGGTAAACCTAGAAGGTCTAAGCCTGTCCAGGCAAAGTGATGTGATTCGGCCCGTCCATGCATATAAATTCTATATGTTTCATTGGGCACCAGGGATTGAGATGTCACTTCATCTCAATGTCAGGTAGAAGTCCCATAAAATTGGAAGCAACATCTCTAAAATGACCTAAATAGTGTTGATGTGGACATTAAATCTCAACTCAAACAAAAAGTATGAATTACAAGAACCCTCTATTGCAATCTGTAGCCAACACAAACACAATGTCCCAAAATGGTAGCACACCTGCTCAATGAAAATATGTTGAAAAAGAAATTTTTTATATTGTACATAAATTGACAACATTGTATGTATAAATATGAATCTCAGGAACCATCTGTTGTAATGAAATTAGCCAAGCTGACATAAATAGTGAACTACAGTCGAACTTCGATGGCTCAAACACCGATGGCTTGTTTACCATGGCTGAGTCGAACCCGTTTTTGAGTCCCTAGGGAATTCCTCTGCACAAGAAAAAGTGTGGGATAATTAATGAGATTTTCCAGTTTTATCTTGCAAATGTATGCTGTGTGTACTCAATGAGGCGATTCTAATGAGTACACACAACATACTTTTTTTTACAGAACACCGAAAAGAAGTCCAAAAATACCCCGTTATGTTTTCTGGAAGTATACAACAGTGGCTCGAACTACCGCTGTGTCGAACAAATTTCCATGGTCCCAAAGGGGTTCGAGCCATCGAAGTTCGACTGTATGTTCCAAAACATAGCAAACCTGAATAAACCCAATCTGTCTTGAGCTTATGCTATATCAGTTTTACAAAGCGGCAACTTGTATGACATTGTCTTAGCTGACCCTTAGAATGATTCTACCCTTAGAGAGAAAAACATTTTCTTCAGAAGACCGCAATTACAACTGCACAACTAACATTTTAGCAATATGACATCTCTCGTGGGTTCATTAAAGTGCAAATATGCAAAACACAAAGACACACTGAATAAGAATTTGCGTTTGCCAAAAGTAAAAAGAAACCGTAATCCATATTTAGAATATTGAACACTGGTAAATTACTCTTCTGACAGAAAATGGGGTGGAGCTTAGGAATTGTCAAAAAATCTATACCACTGCAATCCCACCTTCTTCAGATTTGCGCTGCATATTCAAAAATGTTATTTATGTTACATCAGTTATCTCAAAGTTTCGGACAATCAGCTGTTGCTAGCCATGTTTGACGTTCAATATCATATGAGTGAATGACATGGTAAGGTTGCAATTTTGGGCTCATGCCTAAAACATGTATTGAAACAAGGCATGAAAATCTTGGTTGTCTCGGTCAATCGGAAATGGGATAGGCTGGTTACTTATTGACTTGCCCTCGTACAATGCGGAATTGTTTTTTTTTAAACAGCAAATACTTCAATGGTTTGCACATTGATAAAGCATTCAAAGTCACATTATATGAACAAAAATATATTCCCCAAAGTTCATAAAGAAGCCCATGCGCACTGATCAAACAGCACAACACTAATGGTTCTAAAAACTTCAGTATTTTATATCATTTTACCTCATGCGTGTAGATTAAAAAGAAAACAAAATAGCGCTCATTCATGGCTACCCCTTGTAACTTTAGCAGTGGAGGCTGCCCTCTTTTGTTGTTCTCAGCGACGTGACATCACAACCTTAGCAGTTTGTCTTGCCATCAGGACCTATCTACTGCCTGCACAGTCTCAGATGATCAGACATGTCTCCTGTGTGCTCATAACGTCTTCTCAAATTGTACACAGTATCTCTACAGCATTTGAAATGCCTAGCAATCGTGGTTAATGTCGAACCAGCTTTAAGTATACCAATGACCCCCGCACGTTGACTCTGATTTAGTCTCCCCATTTAAGCGCAAGGCTAACTGAATTTTTAAAGGTGCACTTTTGTCAGGCGAATACAAGATAACAAATGTACACTTTCAGAATCAGTGTTAATCTCGTGATAGCATACAGAAAATGTTTTTCAAAAGTGTCAGGTTTTCATTGTTGTTAACTCTTATCATGCTGTTCACGACAACCCATATCTTTGGAAACAGTGTAGATCCAGATCAGATGGCTTCTTCATGGCTTCTGAAGAAGCCATCTGATCAGGATCTACTCTGTTTGACATTCAGTTTATGAATTTGTAGGAGTAAGTTACATCAAGTAATCTGATTGGTTCAATGTCAGAGATGGGTGTGGCTAAAATGAATACAGTCGAACTTCGATGGGTCGAACTCGGTAGGCTCGAACACCACGTTTGGGTCGAACTGACTTTTCGGTCCCGGCAAAATCCCTATTCATTTTAACTAAACATGCCACCCTTGGCTCAAACCACGATGGCTCCAACCCTCGAACTCTAAGCCTGGTCCCTAGATTGCATTTTCTATGTAAAATCCCACTGATGGCTCGCACTAATTACCTTTTTAAAAATTCCAATTTTATCGATCAAGTCACGCAGGTGCGTGATCAGTATCATAAGAAAGGCATACTGCGTGAAAGTGCGAAAGGTATATTACGTGGCTTAAATTATGACCGGAAGTCACCAAAATCGCCGCAGCGATGATAAAAAATCATAGTACTAAAAGATGGATCTTGCCGAGTTGGACTCCAATGGCTCGAACTACCGATGGCTCGAACTTTTTACGGCGGTCCCGGCGAGTTCGAGCCATCGAAGTTCGACTGTATTCAGCAAGAGAAGGCTTAAGTATATATTACCTTCTGCTGTGGCAAGATGTAGGACTGTATCATCACTTATCACCCAACCTGGCACTGAAAAATAACCAGAGGAAGTCTAAGGCTGGCACAATTAATCCTTTTTGTACCAAATGGAATCTTCTTCCTTATATATAGCAGGAGTCCATTTCGAAATTAACCCTTTACCACTCAGATACGTGTTTTTATGTGTCTGCACCCCCTCCCCCATTTTAAGCCCCAGAAGCACCTAAAATCTGCATTTCTACCCCTGGATAGTTATGTTTGCTTTAGGATTTGTTGGGCAAAAAAGTGACCTGTTTTTTCGCGTGCCTCCCCACTAAAAATATTCTGGGGGGATTGAAGGGGGGGGGGGGGGCAACGCCCCCGCTCACATCCCGAAAAATTTTGGGTGTATGGCCCAACCGGCCGCTAAAATTTATATCCGAGGGTGTCTGGGGTCAAAAATGCCTGACAATTGATGCTTATAAAACATGCTGCAAACAGTGAAAATGTGCCAATCACCTTAATTGTTGCCTTGACAGCTGTGTGAAGATTAAAATGTGGTCAAAAATTCACTTTTTGCCAACTTTGAGATGCGCCCTCTTTACCATGACAAAAATGATCAAGTCATGAAAGGTTGCATTTGAAAGGCTACTGCCCAATGAACATTCATACCGAGTTTGGTGTAAAACAGATCATCCATTATGAAACAATGGCTAGTTGAAGTTGCTGTCAGGTGCAACACTGTGAAAATCAGCGAAATTCACAAAATCCCTGAGTGGTAAAGGGTTAAGGGCTATCAGGTTGTGTTTTCATCAAAATTTATTTGGAAAATGACTGAACTTTTAGCAAACAGTGGAGGCCCTGATCAGACCCCGCATTTTGCGGCGTCTGATCTGGGCCTAAACTGTTTGCCCTGGTACTCGTTTTGGGTTTCCGGTACTAAATGGGCTATTTGGATAATTGATAAATTGAATGATAAATGCAAAAAAAAAACAAACAAGAAAGATGTGTTTGTGAAACAAGAACATGTTCCGGGGCAAGGCCTTTTTTTTTCAAAGTTGGTCAACCATCAAGGTGAAGGTCAAACTTTTTTTGCATGAATGTTAAGCTCTTGTCACAAGGAAACTACATGCCAAATATGAATGCTCTATCTCAAACGGTTCAAAAGTTATTACCAACGTTAAAGTTATCCAAATACAAACAAACAAACAAACAAACAGGGAAAACAATATGTCCCCCGCTATCGCGACAGGGGACATAAAAATGGTTATTATACCTGCTTTTTTTAAAAAAAAAACACGGGTATATTATTTTCGTCACAGGTGTCCGGCCGGACGTCGGCCCGTCCTTCCGTCTGTCACGTTTCTTGTGAATGCAACTACTTTTTTATTTCTTTACCTACAGTGACCAAACTTGGTACATACATTGCTTGGGGACTGCAGATGTGCATGAAGGTGTCGAAATTTTCATCTGATCCCCCTGGGGACATGGGGTGAGGTCAAAGGTCAAATTTCTAAGGAAAGGCTTGTTCATAGGAAAAGCGGGTATTTGCGATGGTATACCAGCGACTGCTGCTCTAGTTGTTACTGATTTGCTAATAACCAATTGTTTGATTTCTGTGTCTGTAACATTACCATATTTATCCTATGGATTCTGACACTTAAACTCTGTATCATACTTGTTCTAAAATTCGAACAAGTACAATTTACTACCCAATATTGTGTCTAATTCAAGGTGGATCAGTGGCAAACAGTGTAGACCCTGAATGGATTGGTTGTGAGGTCTCAAGGATGCAAAGCCATGCATCAAGTTTGGTTGAAATCGGTTGGGAAACACAGACTGTAGAGTCCAGAAATGGCTAATTTCAGCATTATATGAAGAACAAAGGGCGGTAACTCAACTGATATGCGTTGGATTTTAACGATGATCAAACTCGGCGAGGTCTCAGGCATGCAAAGTCATGTACATGTATCAAGTTTGGTGGAAATCGGTTGACAAACACAGAGTGTAGAGCCCAGAAAGCATTTGGATTGACGGATGCATGGTCAAGCTGAAACCAGTATACCCCACTAAACTATGTTTTCTATATAATCTATACATTTTTCATGTTTTCTGATATCCATCTGTAACCTTGTCAAGTATGTTTAGCAACCATGTTATAATGAAAAGTGTTATAAAGAAGTTCAGGAGTACATGGCATTGCATATTCACCAGTTTTGCATTATTTGCTGGCTCCCAGCTTACACATTATCAATATTGGAAAAACAGGTCACCAGAACCCCCTGACCTTCAAGGTCAGGGGGGTCTGGTTACCTGTTTTTCCAACACTGATAACCTACAGACTAGGAATCAGCAGATAATGCAACTAGAAATGTGTCCAGACGACACAGATGCCCCCGCCAAGGGCCCAGTCTCTCCCCGAAAATCCATGTTGCAACAAAATTTTCTAAGTGTCTGACCCTGTCATCAGGAACATTTGTGAGAAGTTATATAGAAATTGGTGAAAAAATGTAAGTGCTAGAGCAATGACAAAGTTTTTCTAAAAATAGCCACAGTGACCTTGACCTTGAAAGTGGAACTTGCTAGAGATATTGTCATAAGGAACATTTGTGTGAAGTAATATTGAAATTGGTGAAAAAATGTAAGCGCTAGAGCAATGACAAAGTTTTTCTAAAAATAGCCACAGTGAACTTGACCTTGAAAGTCAAACTCGTTCGAGGTATTGTCATAAGGAACATTTGTGTGAAGTTATTTTGAAACCAGTGAAGAAATGCAGGCGCTAGAGCGATGACAAAGTTTTTCTAAAAATAGCCTAAGTGACCTTGACCTTGAAAGACCAACACGCTAGAGATATTGTCATAAGGAACATTTGTGTGAATTTATATTGAAATTGGTGAAGAAATGTAAGCGCTAGAGCGATGACAACGTTTTCTAAAAAAAAAAACACAGTGATCTTGACCTTGAGGCCATGACCTTGAAAGTTGAAATTGCTTGAGCTATTTTTATAAGGAACATTTGTGTGAAGTTATATTGAAATTGGTGAAGAAATGTAGGCGCTAGAGCGATGACAAAGTTTTTCTAAAAATAGCCACATTGACCTTGACCTTGAGGCCATGACCTTGACAGTCGAACTCGTTCGAGATATTTTTATAAGGAACATTTGTGTGAAGTTATATTGAAATTGGTGAAGAAATGTAGGCACTAGAGTGATGACAAAGTGTTTCTAAAAATAGCCACAGTGACCTTGACCTTAAGGTCATGACCTTGAAAGTCAAACTCGCTCGAGATATTGTCATAAGGAACATTTGTGTGAAGCTATATTGAAATCAGTGAAGAAATATAGACGCTAGGGCTATGTTGTGCGAGGGGATAATTAAAAATTTTTAAGTCTGTGACCTTGACCTTGAGCTCATGGGCAGGGGTGGGGGTATCGCTGAATAAAATGGACAGGTATCTAACATCATACCAAATATCAACTCAATCCATTGCACGATTTGGAAAATATCAACTCTTAAAATATCTAATTAAAAATTTCTAAGTCTGTGACCTTGACCTTGAAGCCATAGGCATGACTGGGGGTATTGCCAAATAAAAATTTGGACCTGTATCTATCATCATAGCATACATAAGCCAAATCCATAATATAGTTTGAAAAATTTGAGCTCTTTAAAATCTTTCACATTAAAATTGTCTAAGTCCATGACCTTGACCTTGAGGCCATAGGCATCGGTGGGGGTATCGCTGAATAAAACTTTGGACCTATATCTATATTCATACCAAATATGAACCAATTCCATGAAATGGTTTGGAAAATATGAGTTCTAAAATGTTCAAGTCTACCTGTTACAAAAACCTTAACCTGAGTCTTTAACATTGAAAATTTCTAAGTCTGTGACCTTGACCTTGAGGTCACAGGCATGGGTGGGGGTATTGCTTAATAAAACTTTGGACCTATATCTATCATCATACCAAAGATGAACCAGTTCCATCAAATGGTTAGCAAAATATGAGTTTTAAAAGTTCAGGCTCTACCTGTTACAAAACCTTTAACCTGAGGTTACAGGATCACGTACGTACGTACGTACGTACGTACGTACGTACGTACACACACACGTACAGACGGACGTACACATGTACGCACGTACGGAAAACCCAAAAACTATATGCCCCCGGCATCATATGATGCGGGGGCATAAAAAAGGTGAATACATGTCATTCATGGTTGTGTCAGGCTGCTATTTACTCAGAAATTGATAGCTTTGAGACACGGTTAACACTTCACTACAAAACCTAAATGGCAATATTGCCAATAATATGCATATTATGTACAGTAAAACCTGTCATAGTGGCCACCACTATTAAGCAAGCAACCTGTCTTAAGCAAGCATGCCTTCGGTTCCAAACATAGGAAAATGCAATAAAATTCACATGCATTAAGCAAGCACCTGTCTTAAGCAAGCACATTCTGATCATCACTTGGGTGCTTGCTTAGTACAGGTTAGACTGTATGAGCAAACCTATTCAAGCGCTGCTTGTTTGTATTGGAGTTTAACAGCCCAGTCAAAACTATTTTAGGTCATATTTTAGCCGGTCAGTTTACGTATCCACACTTTTCCTGGGCAGACTTATACGTAAGCGGTTAACCAGTACAGTGCACATTCTTTCGCAAAAAACTGACAACTGCCCTTCTTGAATCAGTGGAAGGAAGGAATGACGGTAGAAAAGATTTCATGATCAATCTCCACGAAAGAATGTTGCCGACCATAGCAGGTATCGAACCAGCGTTCTCCTGGTCACCAGTCAGACACACATCCGACTGAGCTACAGAGGGCGGCACCTTTAGGCGCAGCAACAGATTAGAGAGCAGACAGTGATCTATTTTTTTTCTTATTATTTTTCAATGAAAATGAGACTTGACATTATGTGTAAATCATATGCCCTGCAGACTGCTAGTTAAATACAGTAAAATTACTATATTAGGACCACCTTTGAGACTTTTCAAAAGTGGTCTTTAAGACCACTTTTGAACAGTCCCATAGGTGGTCTCTGACCAGAGGCCACTGTATGCAGAAAACACATAGAAAGAATAACTGCAATCAACTAAATATCTTAGGTGGTCTTAATACCAGAATTTTATTGTACTGTACACAACTCACATTTAGGATGCAGCTTCTTCACTCCCCCTTTTGCTGCCACTTCCCTATGTATTATCTCCCCTGAATGACAGAATTCCCACTCTCCATTTTTATAGCCCAGTGCATCTCCAACACCACTCAGTACCATTGAAGCTATGTAGCGGTCCTTTAAGGTAGCAGCCATGGTTTGTTTAACTAAAAACATTGGTAATATACATGCAGTTACTTAATGTCAGATAATCGCAAGGCCTGAAAAAAAATAGCCGTGTTTCAGCTAACATGCCAACAAAGGGTACGGGTCAGTAGGTCACTAACACTTTTTATTTTTTGTCACCTTTTTATTCAATGGTTTTGTTTGTTTGATTTGAGGTTTAACGTCCCCATCAACACTGTAAAGGTCATTTTGGAGACGTTGCTTCCAATTTTGTGGGACTTTTACCCGACATTGGGATGAAATGACTTCTCAAGTCCTTTCTTCCAATGAAACCAATAGAGTTTATAAGCATGGACGGTCCGACTCGTGCACCGCTTTGCCTGGGCAGACTTAGATCCTCCAAATGGTTTACCAGTACTCGTGTGCGGGTCGGCTTCAGCTCTGCGTGGAAGCATCATGCAGTCCATATATTTCTTCAAGCCCCGATGGGCGGGGATGGTTTATTCGATGGAAAAAAAGCAACCCAGTAAAAAAGGCTAAATTCTAACTATATTACCTTAAAACATTCAAATACCGGCAATGAGGTTTAAATCATCAAGGAAGCAAAAGAACAGGGCTTCAATTATCAATTTTGCTATTTTGACAGTTTTATGAATTTTCATCAAAAGTACTAGAAAATATTAAGGTCAGTAGGTAAATTTTTTTAAATTTTTTTTTTTCTGGATGGCTATAAAAATGCAGGGTCAGCAGGAAAAAATCAGGGAAAAATAAAAAATTCAAAAGTTGGGTTAGCGGAAAAACAGCAATTTTTTTTAAGCCTAATCACCAAAATAAGAGCACTGTACTCATAGGCATTTCGCTTTAATGGGAATGGGAACATCTTCAGGGGAAGCAACTCCTGCAAAAGTATTTTTGTCTCCCATGTCAAGAGGGATCAACTCTTAAAGGAAAGAATTTGCTCCTGAGGAGCAAATTCTTTCCTTTAAGAGTTGACTTCTTTTTCTGTGGGAAAGCTCTTATAGAAAAGCGCACAGGAAGTCCTGAAAATTGTCTCCATTTGAAAAATGGCAGAAAAATCTGCCAGGTGTTCCCATTCCCCTTAATCATAAAAACAAGGCCATTAAGCATTATGGTCAAGTATGCTCCTTACACCAGTTTTGGAGGCTCCCGCCCATAGGGGCTTGAAGAAATATATGGGCTGCATGATGCTTCCACGCAGAGCTGAATCTGGCCCGCACACTAGTACTGGTAAACTGCTAAGAGGATCTTAGCCTGTCCAGGAACAGCGGTGTGAGGCGGTCTGTGCATGATAATAAACCCTATTGGTTTCATTGGGAGACAGGACTTGAGATGTCATTTCATCTCAATGTCGGGTAAAAGTCCCACAAAATTGGAAGCAACGTCTCCAAAATGACCTTTACAGTGTTGACGGGGATGTTAAACCTCAAATCAAACAATCACCAATTTTGGACATACGTGTATTTGATAGATCCGGGAAAAAAAAACAGCTGAACTTCCATTGTAGATCGGAAGCCTCTGTGGTGCAGTGCTAATCGCCTTGTAAACCAGGGATCGCAGGATCGATCCCGGGCTTCTCCAGACTTTCGGATGAGTCTTTAAACCGAGTTCCTGTCTCCGTATGACCTTAGCTGTTGGTGGGACGTAAAACTAAAACTCACTCACTCACTCCATTGTAGAACCTGGTACCCAATGCGGGGTACCGAAAATTCAGCTGTTTTTTCCCTATGTTTTGTCATTTTTGACAACCTTTGATTAACGAACAAGTTGATATACATGTACTTGTAAATGAAAAGTAACATTAACAGAAAGACACATATATGGTTAACAAGTCCATGAAATGAAGACCCCACAAATCCCACTTTCTATTGAGAAAATTGGGGTTTACAGGGTATTCACTATTTTCCTTATTTATAGATAGTTGGTACTCATTTGATTAGATTGTGAGTGCTCATTAGAACCCATTGAGGTGGTTCTAATGAGCACTCACAGTCTAAATTTGGACCCAAAACAAGAAATATAACAAACATTTCCATCCGAAAAATGTTAGTTCTAGAGATACATGTAAGATAGATGCCACTTTAGTACACGGGCATGTTATCGTAATGATATATTATAAACATATCGTATTTGACCGATTTACTACACCGTGTGCATAGTTTTTCAAAATTGCATAAAAAATTGTGGTGAAAATTCCACATAACAAGAGCATCGCATGCGGGTGCCAACGCTCGGCTGCAGCCCCTTTTCATAATGAACAACTAGTCTGAGTTTCAAGTAAATATGTTCAGTAATTACAGAGATATTACAAAATGTCCAAGTTTTTGCACGACAACACAGACGATGCCAGAGCTATGACAACACCTCGTCGTTTTCTTCGAAAACAGCCGAGCTAATAAGCACACACTCGATACCAAAAAAAAACAAACAAAAAATAGCTAGGACACATTACAGATGGAGTTGAATTTCAGCAGAGGGGTCCACCACATATACATTTGTACATAAGATTGTTTGGGTCAAAAGTGCACCAAAACTACCGTAAAAATAAAAAAATTGGGACACCTTCCTTGAGGCCTTGCTGTAATGCTACTAAAATTTTACCAAATTTATTTCATGTTCCAGCAAGGAGTACAAAAGATGCAGAGGAAATGGCAAACAATGTAGACCCTGATCAGACTGCTCCTTCAGGAGCAGTCTGATCTGGGTCTGCACTGTTTGCTTAGGCCTGTCTGTCCCAATACTTAGGATCATTACGGTAATATGAAATCATGGGGAGGTTACTGTAAAGTGTGCATTTGTGCATTTTCTTTCCAAAAATAGCTTGGGTGTGCGCTTATAGGAGCATGTGAGGTAAATAGGGTGAATACAGTAATTGTTTACAATATACAGCAAAACTTTAAAGACTCAAACACAAATGGCTCAGTTACCATGGACGATTCAAACTCATCCAACTCAGTCTCATAGCTCCTGATACGATGCTTTTTTCAGCCAAAAAGCACTGATATTTTTCTTATTTCTGTACAAAAACATTATTTTGTTGAGGTGAGGGGTCTTCTAATATGTAAGTTTTCGTGCAGAAATAAGTATGTGGATACCCCCTCTTATCGGTGGCTATGCAGTCTTGAGGTCGAGGGTGGTTGGGTGAGGCAAAGGTGTCGAGTACCTTGTGCTATTGGAGGCGTCCAAACCATACTGGCTTATAGTTGGGCCAGGCCTGCTATCCTTGCAGCAGGTGAGGGTTGAGAGGGATGTTATTTTCCTCTTTCTCCCATCTCTCACTTTCATCTCTTCTGTCTCTTTTCTCCCTTTCTCTGGGATATTACTCAAATTGACCCACAAGGGTCGACATGTCGTTACCAAACAATCAATCAATCGGTCTTCAGGTCCCAGGAAATTCTTTTCAAACCTCCAGAAAACAAATATTTCAGGATAATTTAAGTAGAATGGGAACACATGGCAGATTTTTCTGCCATTTTTCATAGGGAGACAACTTTCGGGACTTCCTGTTCGCTTTTCTGTTTTCCCTGTCCCACTGAAAAAGGGGACTACTCTAAAAGTTTAAGAGGTGACCCCTATTGACACAGAAAACAAAAATATTTTCAAAGGAGTTGCCTCCCCTGAAAGTGTTCCTATTCCCCTTAAGGATTTTTTTTTTATCTTCAAGACTGTGAAAATATTGTTGTGTGTATTCAATATAATTGATGAAGCAATTCTAATGAGTAACACAACATATCATTATTTAGAAGTTTAAGAATTATCCTTATTTTGCCCCCACCCCCACTCCCCCCAGCCTGGTACTATGATTAATGATTAACCCTCTGTGGCTCAAACTACCCATCATGCAAACACGCTATATAATTCTGACACCCTTGATAGCAAAACTGGGGTTAATACATATTTTTTTCATTTCTTCTCTAAAATACAGATTAAGGGTACTCGTTAGAACCTCGATGAGGCAGTTCTAACATGTACCCACAATCTACATTTTGAGCAGAAATAATATCACAACGTTTCATCTGAAAATTTTCTCTTTTTTTTGGTGGTAAAATTTACAATGAATTTGAATAGGCGTGTTTAGCAATGCCCTTCTAGAACAAATTTGAACATACATGAATACACTATATCAAATATTTTGATTGGTTAATACATGTAATTGGAAACGGGTCCGGCAAAATTCATTTATTCAACAGGAAAAGCCATCAAACTTTCACTAATTATTTTTACCTGCATCTGTATGCCAAGTTCAACTTACCCTATTTTTATAAAATGCTAACACTTGACATGCACACTTTCTCATGCATAAAAAATAACTACAGTCCAAACAGAATTATAATAAACATGAGGCAAGAAACAACTCAAAGTGTTACTTTTAACAAAATTTTATTTTCATATTTTGGGATATTCACCCACTACAGTCCATCCTCCTTCCTGGTGAAGGATTGTCTAAGGACATGTCACCAGTAAACAATTCTGATTCTGGGTGGTATAAGTATATTTTTCTTATATAACTGGCTCATTTGATTTTGATATTTTATTATCAAATGGTAATTTTATTTTTTTTTCTAATAGAAGCCTCTTTGGTATAGTGGTTATGCTACTGGCCTTAAAAACCAGGGGTCATGGGCTTGATCCCGGGCTTCTCCAGACTTTCAGATGAGTCTTTAAACCAAGGTCCTATCTCTTTATGACCTTTGCTGTTGGTGGGACAAAAAAAAATCAAACACGCACACATTTTCCTTCATGTACTTTTAACCCATTTTGTACCAGACACTCCAAAACGGGTACTTGTCCTTTAGATAAAGCTTCAAACCAAATATCAAAGACCGTCTTAGACCTTGGCCCTCTGGTTTCAGACAAGAAGATTTTTAAAGGTTTTCCCTATATAATTCTATGTAAAACAAGTAAGCGCCTGGATGGGGACATTTTTTGCCCAAAAGCTTCAATTTTAAGGAAGTGCCTATATTCTACATTTTGATCCAAATTTTATCAAGATAGGTATATGTTTAATGCCTTATTTCGATTGTCAAAATTTACTCCCGGCTCCCAGCCATTACTCCCGGATTTTATACTTTCCCAGATAGTAGGTCTATCTGAAATTTGGCATCCTGAAAATGCTATCATTTTTTTTTATTTTTGATTGGATTTGAGGTTTAACGTCCCCATCAACACTATTTAGGTCATTTTGGAGACGTTGCTTCCAATTTTGTGGGACTTTTACCAGACATTAAGATGAAATGACATCTCAATCCCTGCCGCCCAATGAAACCAATAGACTCGCAGCAATCTTCCTGGGCAGGCTTAGACATTCTAAGCGGAGTACCAGTACTCATGTGGTCGGTATCAGCTCTGCATAGAAGCATCATGCAGCCCAATCTATTTCTCCAAGCCCCAATAGGCGGGGGTGGAGAAAGTGCCTTGTTTGTTTGATTTGATGTTTAACGTCCCCGTCAACACTATATAGGTCATTTTGGAGACGTTGCTTCCAATTTTGTGGGACTTTTACCGGACATTAAGATGAAATGACATCTCAAGCCCCGATGCCCAATAAAACCAGGCCCACAAACATGGACGGTCGGACTTTGCATGGGCAGGCTTAGATCCTATTAGCGGTTTACCAGTACTCGTGTGCGGTCGGTCGCGGGTCGTTTTGGTCCCTAGGTCGTTTTGGTCCCGGGTCCTTTTGGCCCAATTTCGTGGGTGGGTCGTTTCGGCCTGATTTTTTATATCACTTTATTTATATGTATATATAATTTGTTGTCGAAGATCAGCCTGTGCTTTTGCTACCTTCGCTCATTAACACTTTAATATGTCAGAAAACAGAGTGTTTTTTCAAACTGTGTAGACTGATCACAATGAACAGATTATAGGTTATAAGGTATTTGAGGGTATCAGATGCAGGCTGATCATATAAAATAATTACAGCGTTCAGATATTGATAGCTCAGAAAAGAGAGGGCTTTTTCAAACTGCATAGACTCTGATCACAATGAACATATTTGTAGTTTATTATGTATTTGAAGGTATCAAAACGACAGATGGAGGCTGGTAATATAAAATAATTGGGCTACTTTTCGCAAATATTTCGCATGCTGTTATCAAAATGTGCATGCCATTGATACTAGTAAATACTGATCATCCTGCAAGTCGGTGCCGTGTGATCAGTATCTGCAGACCACAGAAGCCTTTTGCCACCCCAGGGCTATTAAGAAAAAAAACCTTAGAATGGATGCGCACCATGCATGTCTGTATGTGACACGTGAAGTAGACCATTGTGCGCTTGCGTGCAGTCTAATCATATCTTTGAGACGAACTTCACAAACCTTCAAAATCTCTAGGAATATTCTGCAGACACAGCGACATACAACATGACGAAAACACGCCTATATAATTTTGTCATTATCCTACAATGAAAGACTCAGACAATCCTGCGCAAGAGTAGTGTGTAGTCCAATCATGGTTTTCAAAACTATGAACCTTCTGCAGCCATCATGACACGCCAATTGTTATTTTTTTATTTATTTATTTATTTACAGACTTTAAAGTTCCTGGCTTTTTTAAGAAGTAAAATATTTCATCACATTATATCATCACATGATAATGGCCCGTTAATCAATCACCAGTTAATCACTTTTGATTGAGTTAGCTAATCCCCTTATTTTTGTATATAAGTGATCAACTATGTGGCGGTGTAATTATGTTAACGTAACAGTTTGAAAAAAAACATTAAATGCGAGCGTCTTTAATTAGCAGCCCTTTGAGTTCTTGGGGGAATGGCGGTTCTGTTAACTTACAAAAAAAAACAACAACAAATATGTTATAAATGATATGCCTTAAAATTTGTTTCACTGAAGTCGTTGAAATGTCGTCAACCAATGTATATTAGGTGCTCTGAGACACCACCCCATCACTTATCTTTGAAATCGCTTATATCGATTGTCGAAGTAAATTTCAAAATGTCCGAATTGTGCACCTCGTGTGACAAGGAAGTAAATGGCCGACGCCATGCTGTTACGTGTGACGTGTGTGACCGGTAGCAGCATCTTCTTTGTGGAACAGGTATTTTAATTATTATTTAATATAATTTTTATTTTTTATTCTTTATTTATAAATGTGTACTCATGTGCGGTCGGTTTCAACCCTGCGTGGAAGCATCATGCAGCCCAATCTATTCTCCAAGCCCTGATGGGCGAGGGCGATTCATTAGTTTAATTTGAGGTTTAAAGTCCCCGTCAACACTGTATAGGTCATTTCTGAGACGTTGCTTCCAATTTTGCGGGACTTTTACCCGACATTGAGATGAAATGACATCTAAAGCCCTGTCACCAAATGAAACCAATAGGGTTTATAAACATGGGCTGGCCAACTCGCACCGCTCTGCCTGGATCCTCTAAGCGGTTTACTAGTATTCGTGTTCGGTCTGTTTCAGCTCTGCATGGAAGCATCATGCAGCCCATCTATTTCTTCAAGCCCCGATGGGCGGCGGCTGCGTGCGGGGGCGATAAATGTATATATGTGTATGTATGTGTGTGTGTAATGTGTGTGTGTGTATGTATATATGTATGTGATTTTGCCTGCTGATTTTGCTGCCAAATTCAATCATTGTAGAAAGAAAAGTGTATGGTTTTAGTTCTTAAACCGTTATCCTGCTGAATAAATAAAATTAATTAAAACACTTTAATTGGGCTATCATAACCATGGCTAACGTTACAGGACGTTTAAATAATATTCCAAATTTTAAATAATAATGTTTTATATAGAAAAAATGTTATCTAATAAAATCGGGACGAAACGACCCAGGGCCGAAACGACCCACCGAAATAGGCTGAAACAACCCAGGTCCAAATTTAGACTGAAACGACCCAGGCAGAAACGACTCGGGGCCGAAACGTCCCGGATTCGTGCGGTCGGATTCAGCTCTGCATGGAAGCATCATGCAGCCCATTTATTTCTTCAAGCCCCGATGGGTGCGGAGAAAGTGCTATCAAAGACAACTTAAAAAGAAAGTGGAATTGGATAACTACAGAAAGAAATCAAGAAAGAGGAGTTGGGGCCACTGGCATAGAAGCATGCAGCCCAATCTATTTCTCCAAGCCCCAATGGGCGGGGGTGTAGAAAGTGCCTTGTTTGTTTGATGTTTAACTTCCCGGTCAACATTATATAGGTCATTTTGGAAACGTTGCTTCCAATTTTGTGGGACTTTTACCCGACATTGAGATGCAATGACATCTCAAGCCCTGTTGCCCAATGAAACCAATAGGGTTTATTAGCATGGATGGTCCACCTCGCACCCCGGTTCCTGGACAGGCTTAGATCCTCAAAGCGGTTTACCAGTACTAGTGTGCGGGCCAGATTCAGCTCTGCGTGGAAGCATCATGCAGCCCATATATTTCTACAAGCCCCTATGGGCGAGGCTTCTTGACATTGAGATGAAATGACATCAACCCGACATTGAGATGAAATTACATCTCAAGCCCGGATGCCCAATAAAACCAGGCCCACAAGCATGGACTGTCGGATGATATGTGAAGGGGGACATTCTTGAAAAAAATATTTAACACTGTTGATAAATAGCCAGTGGTTGGGGCAGCCAACTCCTTGTGGGGAAAAACCAATTTGAAACTTTTCAAAAAACATCATGTTTATCATAACTCCGCAAGGAGCCTATGATGTTTATGATAACTCCGTAAGGAGCCTATTTTTTCTCTAATAAGCCTTTTCACAAGCGCTTGAAGTTTGGCCCATTTAGCTCCCGTTTTGTTTACTTTCTCTTTCAGACAGGGCAGTAAATCTAAGCAGTGAAATGTACCCTAAGTACCGCAATCGGTGCGTAAATTTACCGGATCGGACCTAATTACCGGCGGTCTCACTATTAAGCGAAAAGAAGTAGTTTTGGTCGTATATATAGTACCAAAGCGGTAATCCAAAATCATTCCACATCCTCCGCGATAGAGGTCACCCACTAACTTAAATAAATACGAATTTGGGCCCGAGACGGCGGAAGCCAACACACCAT
This sequence comes from Lucinisca nassula, assembly GCA_963580285.1. Lineage (NCBI taxonomy): Eukaryota > Metazoa > Mollusca > Bivalvia > Lucinida > Lucinidae > Lucinisca > Lucinisca nassula. Next base: position 33,901,193 of record OY757011.1, read on the forward strand.
GTTACTATGTTATATGTTGTATGTACAGAATAAACAAAAACAAAACACAAATATAATCTTCAAGCACAACCTTGCAGGTACAAAAATTGTCCTTCCCAGCAACTGTGTGCGGATGGGCTTGTCCCAAAAAGGACAACAACACAAACGAGATCGGCAAACGTTGTCTCGGGCCTCCAAATGGCTAGGCAGGAATACACTTTCCTCCTATGGTGCCTTCCTTCACGTAGGATGCGTAAATGATATGCAAACATGGCGATTGACCCACTTATGGTCCCGCAGAGTGCGGCATCCTACCTCGAGGAAGGCATCACTTTTTCTTAACCTAAAACGGCAAATGCATAAAAAAGGATTGGCCTACTTTGCACATCCTCCGCGATAGAAGTCACTCACTAACAAAATAAATACGAATTCAAGCCCGAGACCGCGTAGGCCGGCAGTTCATGTTATTATGTTACATATTGTATGTACAGACAAAACAAAACAAAAAAAAATATAAACCACTAGCACAATCTTGCAGGTACAAAAACTGTCACCCCCAGCAACTGTGAGCGGGTGGGCTTGCCCAAAAACGGACAACACCACCTTTAAGGCACAAGAAAAACAAACAAAACAGGTCCGTGGCGGGGTAAGCACATCCGCCCGCATATATACATTTAAAAAATAGACCACTCAACAAGCTGGGGAAACAGACCAAACAATGTAAGAATGTACATACGTTACATAAATATACAAAAATCAAATAAAAAAAAAATAAAAAATAAAAAAATACCATTATCAAACTTGACCCTTTCCTGCTCTGACACGGTTCGGCATATTGACAAGCAAAAATTATAACGTCGAGTAGAAGACAAAATGGACCGACTGCAGCGGACTTACGATAGACACGGACGGACGGGGCTGGAGCCGAGCGATGGTCTCCCCATTCACCGGCAACGTGGAATGGGGATACCACCGAACGGCTACGGTGTAGTGCCAGAATGGATTCGTTCCCTGGGACCCCACCAGCTGACGACCCGTGACACGGGGAAACTGGAAAACAACAACAAAATCCAGAATCATTAATCCATAGACAAATGGCAAATATCAATGTTCAGATCAACAGACATGGACTCCAGAAGCGACAAGAATGTATATAAACATTTATATATAAAGCATGTGATGCAGATTTAATCATATATGGCATTTTCAATGCTCCCGATATACTTTTGTCACCGTAATTTACTTAAATGCCCTTAAAGTGTTCTCTGAACAACTGTGCAATCCCGGCTGTGAAAAGCTTAGAGCGACAAGAAAACGTCAAGAACATATTTTAACACTTTTGCTGGGCTGAGTATTTCTGGTAATTCAATAAGACAGAACAGTTTATATGCATATTCCTTATATAGAGAGAGACCAAGTTTTACGTATAATTTTGTGTTGACAAGGCTTCTTAGAACAGAATGGTGCCGGTCAAGCGGTCAGTCTAAAAGCCCCAAGACACCACAAGACACCACCAAGACACCAAAATTTATTGTTTATTTATTTCCTAAAGTGTTTTAGAAGTAGAAGTAAAACAAAGATCAGGAATTGATACAATTAACTTACTCCATCCATAAAAGACACCAAAGGGAAAGAAATACAAACATTAAGCGACCAGACCATAATGGAAACCTAAACAAAGGAAGGCCATATGGACAGTTACTTTCCCACAAAATGGCCATATGGCCATCCAAAATTAAAAGACACAAGTGATACACACAGTAAGTAACAAACAACAACATAAATAAATCGCCACAGAAGAGCCGCCTTGGAACGGTCAGTGGAAGATTTCCACTGGGGGGAGCTTAAATCGATTTTACGTGGCCACAATCCTCGCCCTTACTTCCGTCGCGATTTAGACAAATAATTTGTTCAGTCCGCATGAAGGCCTCCTAACTCATCAGTGCAACATCTCCGTGAACACAGAAATCAAAGAACCACAGAGGTGAGACAACGGTGAGGACTCGACAGCAAGAAACCACTGAAATGCTGGAGCAAAAGAAAACCAACAGTTAGACTTCGATGAGCCCGACCAGAGACAGAGCATCAGGCACCAACCAACATTATCTCTTTAATTTTCAATAAGCCTTTACGTTGGAGCCGTCATAGAATCTGAGGCCTGACCCACCGGCGTGCAATTAAAGAGGGAAGCAAAGTTGCCAACCGTGATTGGGTTAACTACCATGCATGCAGTCTGTCGTATAATATCCATGTTGTACCCAATCTTTTTATATCGAAGAATGATTTTACGAAATTGGGTGCTGAAGTCATTGCGGTTATATATTTTTCTGAATTTATATACTAAGTCGCCATAAAATTCGGGTTCCGATAGACCTTGTTGCAGAAGAGATTTAAGTCCAATATTGAATTTTGAAATTAAATCAGAATGGCGTCTATAAAATTTTGAAAAGGCTTTGCGTAGTTTATGGTACCGATAACCCTGATTAAGAAGTTTAGCCGTTAATAATTTATTACGAGTGTTGCAGTCAGTTACATGACTACACACTCTAGCAAATCGAATTAATTGCGAAATATAAACGCCATAGGATGGCGCACGAGGAACATCACCATCCAAAAAAGGAAAATTTACAATCTCAAAATCAAAGTCATCGCGTTTATCATAAATTTTGCACGAAACAAATCCATCTACAATAGATAGATGTAAATCCAAAAACGGGGCCTCGGTATCAGAAGAATTTGCTTTATTTAACTGAAGTTCTAGGGGGTAAATCTGACTGATCAAACCATCAAAATAGGTATTATCAATATTTAATAAATCATCTAAATATCTAGAAGTAGAGCTAAAAGCTTCAATAATTTCAGATTGGTTATCAATGGAAAGCGACAAAATGAAGTCTCTTTCATAACAATACAAGAACAGATCAGCCACAAGAGGTGCGCAATTAGTACCCATCGGAATACCCACAATTTGTCTAAATAACTTAGTACCGAATCTAATATAAATATTGTCAAGTAGAAAGGTGAGGGCATCACACACTTTCTGACATGACCAAAGTGTATAATTCTTATGCTCTTTAGAAGTGAAAAATGCATTTCTGACATTACATGCAAGATAGAGAGAATCTTCTCTGTGAAAAGCCCATTCAATTAAATCATTAAGCTTTTCTTTTATAAGATTATGAGGAAGTGTAGTGTAAAGAGTGGAAAAATCGTAGGTAGACAGACTAGAAGCACGAAACTGTCTAGATTTCAATTTATTTAAAACCTCATTCGAATTTTTTATAGACCAAAACAGATTTCTTCCTGATCTTTCAAAGACTTTATCACAATATTTAATTACATGCGTTTTAATAGCAGTAAGACAGGAAGTTAATAATTTAGAAAGTTCAGTGGTAGTGCAAGAACTAGAATTTGCAATAAACCGTGCTTTGTAAGGTTTTTTATGAAGTTTTGGTAACCAGTATAGCGTAGGAAGCTTGTCTTGGCCTTCGTTAACACACACAGCAAACTTGGTGGCTGAAAGACAAACATGTTTATCTACTATAGCTCTCTCTTCAGCCAAAGGCTGAAGTTCATAGGCCTTAGTACCACCAAGCTCCTGCTTAAGCGTGTTAACATAGTGGAGCCGTCACACAACGACGACGTTGTTAGCGGCCTTGTCTGCAGGGGCCAAAACAAACTTGTTATGAAATTCTTGAATACCTAGTTTAAGATGACGTAAAGACGTCTTGGGCTTAGGAGGTAATAAGTTAGTATTTTGAGAAAAGAAAGAAATGCGTTTATTCACTAGTCTTAAAATGCTAAGTTTCCAGTCCTTTAGGGCTTTATACTCAACATACTCTCGCTTACACCATCGATTACCGAATTCATTCAAGGAAGCAGCGATTTCATCTCTACATTTACTGAAATCAATTTTAGAAGGAAACCGATATTTCGGTCCTTTAGAAATTATATTCCTTATCCTAGAATCAGGAATAATTTTCAAATTGCCAGTAATTACATGACCAGCAGCAGGATAGCAATACTTTGAGTTTTTACAATCACATGAATCAGGAGTATTAGTATCAATATCAAGATCTGAAACAAGTTTATTGAAATTAAAAATGATAGATCTAACAGGTTTGTTATATTTATAGGAACTTATAGGTGTTTCAGTATTTTGAAAATAAGCAGGAATGGAAGAAAGTACCGATCTCTCACGGAAGATACTGGGCAAATCTATAAAATCCATACCCTTATTAATGAAGGATATTTTGAAGAAATGACGTTTATGATTAATTTAGAAGCCTTTTCAATACCTAAAAGTATTTAAAATTATTTAATAAACAAAACTGAGACGCTGTTTACGTCCTAAAACAGTCACATAAAGCACTGTTTATACTCTGGTAGCTGTCATCGAATGCAATTCGGCAATGTAATAAACACCCCAAGACACTATTTTTCTATTGTCTTTGTTGTTAATTGTCCTACCATCTACGACATTTATAGCATGAAAAGATGAAAAGTTATAGAGATAAAATGGTATTATCTGTTCTATAGTTTTGAGTTTGTGATTTATCAAATAGTTGTTTTGCTTCAAAGTTAAAAACCAAAACCTTGTATCTTAGGGTACATTTATCATTTTGTATTTTTTTTTATTATTGTTTTTATTTGTTTTGTTTTTGTTCGTAATTAGTAAAAAAAATAATGTCAAGTAACCTATCCATCCATTTGTTTCCGATCTTAGGATGAAAGGTACCGAATATAAGTATATAGTTGAATTATCTCATTAATGCCCGTCAGTTACTTATAGCTGATATCTATGCATGCAAACGGCCACTTGTTTACTGATTACGTTATTGTTCGCTTAATCCTTTTCGTCTGACAATACTTTTCATACAGGTCTAGTGAATAGTCTCAAGTGTGTCTCTGAAAAGATGATACGGCAAAGTGTCGGCGACTGATAGAATATTTAATCTTTGATGTTATTTCTAATGTTTTATTTATTATGTCTCCCCCGAAAAAATTTTTTTCGGAGAGACATATTGTTTTTCCCCCGGGCGTCTGTCTGTCCGTCTGTCCGTCTGTCCGTCTGTCTGTCTGTCCGTCTGTCCGTCTGTCCGTCTGTCCGTCTGTCACACTTTCGTGTCCGCTCTGTAACTTGAAAACCGTTAGAGCTATCGTCACGAAACTTCGTATAAATATTAATCAGCATTAGACGACGTGCAGTGCGCAAGAACCATAACTCTCGCATTTATACTTTTTTGAATTATCTCCCTTGGAAGTTTGTTGGTATGTATATATGTATGGGCAAATCGTGTCCGGTCAATAACTTTCTTATTTTTTGATGGATTTTAAAATTACTCGGCAGAAATATTAACAACCATAAGACGATGTGTGGTGCGCATGAGGCAGGTCGGTACCTCAAAGGTCAAGGTCATACTTAGAGGTCAAAGGTCAAAAAAGGGGCCTTTTTTTCGTATTTGGTCAATAACTTTCTTATTTTGAGATGGATTTTAAAATTACTTGGCATAATTATTAACAACCATAAGAGGATGTGTGGTGCGCATGAGGCAGGTCGGTACCTCAAAGGTCAAGGTCATACTAAGAGGTCAAAGGTAAAAAAGGGGCCTTTTTTTCGTATTTGGTCAATAACTTTCTTATTTTGAGATGGATTTTAAAATTACTTGGCATAATTATTAACAACCATAAGACGATGTGTGGTGCGCATGAGGCAGGTCGGTTCCTCAAAGGTCAAGGTCATACTTAGAGGTCAAAGGTCAAAAAAGGGGCCTTTTTTTCGTATTTGGTCAATAACTTTCTAATTTTGAGATGGATTTTAAAATTACTTGGCATAATTATTAACAATCATGAGACGATGTGTGGTGCACATGAGGCAGGTCGGTACCTCAAAGGTCAAGGTCATACTTAGAGGTCAAAGGTCAAAAAAGGGGCCTTTTTTTCGTGTTTTGTCAATAACTTTCTTATTTTGAGATGGATTTTGAAATCACTTGGCAGAAATGTTAACTATCATGAGACGATGTGCTGCATGCATGATTCAGTTTGATACCTCAAAGGTCAAGGTCATACTTAGAGATCAAAGGTAAAAAAAGGGGCCTTTTTTCGGGTTTTGTCAATAACTTGCCTATTTTTAAATAGAATTTGAAGTTACTTGGCAAACATGTTAACTATCATGGGACGATGTGTTGCATGCATGATTCAGTTTGGTACCTAAAATGTCAAGGTCATACATAGACGTCAAAGGTAAAAAGGGGCCTTTTTTCGTGTTTGGTCAATAACTTTCTTATTTTTAGATGGATTTTGAAATTGCTAGGCAGAAATGTTAACCACCATGAGATGATGTGTTGCACGCATGACCCAGTTTAATACCTGAAAGGTCAAGGTCATACATAGAGGTTAAAGGTAAAAAAAGGGCCTTTTTTGTGTTCTGTCAATAACTTTCTTATTATGCCCCCAACTTCGAAAAAGTTTGAGGGGCATATTGGTTCTGGTTCGTTCGTCCGTCCGTTACGCTTTTGATGCATAGCATAACTAAAGAACCGTGTATGCTAAGGGTTTTGAAATTTCATATATGGATTCCTCATGGAAAATTAGCTGACGCGTATTTTTTTTCTCATCCCGATTATGCCCCCTTCAAGAGTTATTGCCCTTTGAATTTTTTTTTTAATAAAATCTTGTCATATTGGTTCTGGTTCGTTCGTCCGTCCGTTACGCTTTTGATGCATAGCATAACTAAAGAACCGTGTATGCTAGGGTTTTGAAATTTCATATATGGATTCCTCATGGAAAATTAGCTGACGCGTATTTTTTTTCTCATCCCGATTATGCCCCCTTCAAGAGTTATTGCCCTTTGAATTTTTTTTTTAATAAAATCTTGTCAGCAAGATATCTCAAAAACTATTGGAGCTAGAGCCTTGAAAGTTGGTGATTATATTGATGGTGATGAGTAGATGAACTGATTAACTTATGACAAAATTCCGAAAAATACTTTGTGAGTTATGGCCCTTTGTCATTTTGGTAATTTGTGCCCATTGTAATGTATGCTAAAAGTGATGCATAGCATAACTTTAGAACCATGTATGCTAGGGTTTTGAAATTTCATATATGGATTCCTCATGGAAAATTAGCTGACGCATATTTTTTTTCTCGTCCGGAATATGCCCCTTTCAAGAGTTATTGCCCTTTGAATTTTTTTTAATAAAATCTTGTCAGCAAGATATCTCAAAAACTATTGAAGCTAGAGCCTTGAAAGTTGGTGAATAGATTGTTGGTGATGAGTAGATGAACTGATGAATTTATGACAAAATTCTGAAAAATACTTTGTGAGTTATGGCCCTTTGTCATTTTGGTAATTTGTGCCCATTGTAATGTATGCATAAAGTGATGCATAGCATAACTTTAGAACGGTGTATGCTATAATTTTGAAATTTCATATATGCATTTCTGATGGAAAATAAGCTGACGCGTATTTTTTTTCTTGTCAGGATTATGCCCCTTTCAAGAGTTATTGCCCTTTGAATTTTTTTTTAATAAAATCTTGTCAGCAAGATATCTCAAAAACTATTGGAGCTAGAGGCTTGAAAAATGGTGAATATATTGGTGGTGATGAGTAGATGAACTGATTAACTTTTGACAAAATTCCAAAAATACTTTGTGAGTTATGGCCCTTTGTCATTTTGGTAATTTGTGCCAATTGTAATGTATGCTAAAAGTGATGCATAGCATAACTTTAGAACCGTGTATGCTAGGGTTTTGAAATTTCATATATGGGTTCCTAATGAAAAATTAGCTGACGCGTATTTTTTTTCTCGTCCGGATTATGCTCCTTTCAAGAGTTATTGCCCTTTGAAATTTTTTTAATAAAATCTTGTCAGCAAAATATCTCAAACACTATTGGAGCTAGAGCCTTGAAAGTTGTTGAGTATATTGTTGGTGATGAGTAGATGAACTGATTAACTTATGACAAAATTCCGAAAAATACTTTGCGAGTTATGGCCCTTTGTCAATTTGGTAATTTGTGCCCATTGTAATGAATCCTAAAAGTGATGCATAGCATAACTTTAGAACTGTGTATGCTATGGTTTTGAAATTTCATATATGCATTCCTAATGGAAAATAAGCTGACACGTATTTTTTTCTCATCCGGATTATGTCCCTTTCAAGAGTTATTGCCCTTTGAATTTTTTTTAATAAAATCTTGTCAGCAAGATATCTCAAAAACTGTTGGAGCTAGAGGCTTGAAAGTTGGACCATGAGTCATGTGCAAGACCAAGGTCCATACCTCCAATGTCAAGGCCATACCTAGAGGTCAAAGGTAAAAAAAAGGACAGTCAATAACTTCCTTATTCTTTGATGGATTATGAAATTACTTGGCAGAAATGTTAACCATCATGAGACGATGTGTTGTACTGCAAAGGTCAAGGCCATATTTAGAGGTCAAAGGTAAAAAAGTGCTTTTTTTTGTTTGCGGCCAATAACTTTTTTATTTTTCTATGAACATTTTTAAAGTTACTATGCAGAAATGTTCATCTTCATTAGATGATGTGTTGCACACAAGACCCAGCTCAATACCTCCAATGTCAAGGTTATACTTAGCAGTCAAAAACGGGGGAGACATCTGTGTTTTTGTAGAAAAACAAATTCTAGTTTTTACTTTATTTTTACAGAATTATTGAAAACTTTACCTAAAATTAAATTCGTAAATGAAAATAGAATAACAATTTTCTGAAGAAAAAATGCGATATTATTGTATATTTCTGCTCCAAACATCGATTGTGGGCACTCATTAGGACACCAAGATGGTTCTAACGAGTAACCACAACTTATGTGATAGAGGGGGCCTTCATGTGGACTGAACAAATCATTGCCTTCACTTCTATAAAAATAATGTATAACCCTGTAAAATAAAAGTAAAGGCTATGATCAGGAATCGGTACAATTATCCATCATTGGAAACCCCAGTTTCATTATATGAAAGTGTGGAATTAAGAGGTCCAAATTATATGGTTATGTTTTCGCGATGTTTGAATTACAATTACAATTACAAACAATGTTGAAAACCGGGGGTACTATTTCCAATGTTGAAAAATTGGGGATAATATTTAAGTGGTATTCATTCTTAGGCAAAACCTTATATCGGTATTGTAATATACAGATATCTGGTCTTCTAAACGTTGCCGAATGCAAATCTTTTCGCAAAAATTGCTTCTATTATATCATAATATATGTATAAAAATAATAAATGAGTAAAAATAAAGGTGTTTTAGGGTATAATAATAAATGTGTAATAAAAAGGTGTCTTGGGGTGTCTTGTGGTGTCTTGGGGCTTTCAGACAGACCGAAGTATTGAGAAACAAGGAAGCGTCAAGAAAATAACTTGACAATTTTTATTTTTACACGCTGTTTGCTAGATTTGTGACACCTGCAAAGTTTCATGTATCACTGTGGGTCCATGTAGCTCATTTATAAGACCTCTCCGGAAAATAAAAACAACTTCAGGCCGTTATACTTAAAGAAAAAGTTCCACTTTCTACAGGTTGTCATTCCGCTGACGAAAAAGCGACAAGAAAATATACCACAGACCAAACGTAAATTACTTTCACTCATTTTCAGTTTCCAAGGCGGTTCTTCTGTCGCAGTTTATTTTTGTTATGGTTTGTCTTTGGGTGTTTGTATCGCTTATATTATTTTATTTTGGATAGCCTATTGGCCATTTTGTAGGAAAGAAACTGTGCTTTTGGCTTTCCGCTACTGATGTTTCCATTAGGTCTGTTGTTTCATGTTTGCGTTTCTTTCCCTTTGGTGTCTCTGATGGGAGCTGTGGGTTGATTGTATCGATTCCTGATCATTGCCTCTACTTCTATTTTGTATTTCTTCATAGTGCCACCAATTTCTTTTTTTTTCTTTCTTTTCAGAGTAACAAATTAGAATAAGTGCAGTTATTGGTGATATTTTTTTTTCATAAAAAGCTGCGTTGTGGGCATTTGTGGATCCTTTGTGAGATTGTGTAACGAGCACCCACAACATATATTCTTTCTTTTTTCATATTGGTGGTACTCTTTATAATCATTTGTGAGACGGTTATTATATGCACCCACGAAATATTTCTTTCTTTCGTTCATTCTTTCATTTCGTTACTTCTTTTTCTATCTTCCAAAGGAACCGATTAGAATACCTGCAGTTATCGGTGATGTTCCAAAATAAAAATAAAAATATGTTGTGGGTACTTGATAGGATCCTTTACAAGGATACATGACCTCATAATTGATAGATGAAAACAACATTTTTCTTTCTTTCTCAGTTTTTTTAGAGAGAGAGAGAGAGAGAGAGAGAGAGAGAGAGAGAGAGAGAGATAGAGAGAGAGAGAGAGCACGTTCCTGCTTCAAACGAGCACCCACATTCAATCTTTTCTATATTCACTTTTGGGTCGTCCTGTAAAATCTTGTCATTTTTTCAGTACTCAAATCGCCCCGTTACTTTCCTTCTTTTCGCCTTTCCGTGTCATTTTGTAAATCGTGTCAACAAGTCCATGTAATGGATACACACGTAAATCCCCCTAAGACCCCTAGTTTGTGGGTACTCATTAACAACGCCTCAGGGAGGCCGTTCAAACGAGCACCCGTAATCTATCGTATCTAGCTTTAATAGATACGCGCAATCTATCGTATCTATCTATAATTGTGGGTCGCCCCGCAAACACTTCTTGTCGCCTTTTCAGTACTCACATCACCCGGTTATTTCTTCTTGTCGCTTTTTCATGTCTTTTTATTAACCATGTCAACAAGTCAATGTAATGGATACACATGTAAATCCCACTTATTTTACTTCTCACCGAGCCATAGTTTATGGATACTTATTAACACCGCCTCACGGCGGCCGTACAAACGAGCACCCACAATCTATCCTGTCGCCTTTTTAGGACTTATATAGCCCCGTAGGAATTTCTAAAATCGATTTAAGCCCCCCCACTCCCCAGTGGTAATCTTTCCACTGACCGTTCCAATGCGGTTCTTCTGTGGCGGTTTATTTATGTTGTTGTTTGTTACTTACTGTGTGTATCACTTGTGTTTTTTTTTTTATTTTGGATGACCATATGGCCATTTTGTGGGAAAGTTACTGTCCTTATGGCCTTCCTTTGTTTAGGTTTCCATTATTGTCTGGTCACTTCATGCTTGTTTCTTTCCCTTTGGTGTCTTTGATGGGTGGAGAAAGTTAATTGTTCGATTCCTGATCTTTGTTTTACTTCTATTTGTTGCTTTTTCAACTCTCGAGGATATTTTGCGGTTTGTCATTTTTTTTTCTTACGAGCTGATCGTGCGAGGCTATTTTGCGATTTAATACCTGAACTGCATTTTTGCGAATTTTCGTGTCGCTTTTTTTTTTTTTTTTTTTGGCTCTAGTTTGTCAATTTTCCCCGTAAATCTTCTTGTCGCATTTGCAGGACTCATATAGCTCTGTTGAATTTTCTTGTCGCCTTTTCAGCTCTCGATGTTATTGTGCGGTTTGCCATTTTTCTAACTAGATGATCGTCTACTTTGCGATTTAATGCCTGAAATGAATATCTGATTTTGTGGTACTAAGGCCTATGAACTTCAGCCTTTAGCTGAAGAGAGAGCTATAGTAGATAAACATGTTTGTCTTTCAGCCACCAAGTTTGCTGTGTGTGTTAACGAAGGCCAAGACAAGCTTCCTACGCTATACTGGTTACCAAAACTTCATAAAAAACCTTACAAAGCACGGTTTATTGCAAATTCTAGCTCTTGCACTACCGCTGAACTTTCTAAATTATTAACTTCCTGTCTTACTGCTATTAAAACGCATGTAATTAAATATTGTGATAAAGTCTTTGAAAGATCAGGAAGAAATCTGTTTTGGTCTATAAAAAATTCGAATGAGGTTTTAAATAAATTGAAATCTAGACATTTTCGTGCTTCTAGTCTGTCCACCTACGATTTTTCCACTCTTTACACTACACTTCCTCATAATCTTATAAAAGAAAAGCTTAATGATTTAATTGAATGGGCTTTTCACAGAGAAGATTCTCTCTATCTTGCATGTAATGTCAGAAATGCATTTTTCACTTCTAAAGAGCATAAGAATTATACACTTTGGTCATGTCAGAAAGTGTGTGATGCCCTCACCTTTCTACTTGACAATATTTATATTAGATTCGGTACTAAGTTATTTAGACAAATTGTGGGTATTCCGATGGGTACTAATTGCGCACCTCTTGTGGCTGATCTGTTCTTGTATTGTTATGAAAGAGACTTCATTTTGTCGCTTTCCATTGATAACCAATCTGAAATTATTGAAGCTTTTAGCTCTACTTCTAGATATTTAGATGATTTATTAAATATTGATAATACCTATTTTGATGGTTTGATCAGTCAGATTTACCCCCTAGAACTTCAGTTAAATAAAGCAAATTCTTCTGATACCGAGGCCCCGTTTTTGGATTTACATCTATCTATTGTAGATGGATTTGTTTCGTGCAAAATTTATGATAAACGCGATGACTTTGATTTTGAGATTGTAAATTTTTCTTTTTTGGATGGTGATGTTCCTCGTGCGCCATCCTATGGCGTTTATATTTCGCAATTAATTCGATTTGCTAGAGTGTGTAGTCATGTAACTGACTTCAACACTCGTAATAAATTATTAACGGCTAAACTCCTTAATCAGGGTTATCGGTACCATAAACTACGCAAAGCCTTTTCAAAATTTTATAGACGCCATTCTGATTTAATTTCAAAATTCAATATTGGACTTAAATCTCTTCTGCAACAAGGTCTATCGGAACCCGAATTTTATGGTGACTTAGTATATAAATTCAGAAAAATATATAACCGCAATGACTTCAGCACCCAATTTCGTAAAGAGATTGGGTACAACATGGATATTATACGACAGACTGCATGCATGGTAGTTAACCCAATCACGGTTGGCAACTTTGCTTCCCTCTTTAATTGCACGCCGGTGGGTCAGGCCTCAGATTCTATGACGGCTCCAACGTAAAGGCTTATTGAAAATTAGAGAGATAATGTTGGTTGGTGCCTGATGCTCTGTCTCTGGTCGGGCTCATCGGAGTCTAACTGTTGGTTTTCTTTTGCTCCAGCATTTCAGTGGTTTCTTGCTGTCGAGTCCTCACCGTTGTCTCACCTCTGTGGTTCTTTGATTTTTGTATTCACGGAGATGTTGCACTGATGAGTTAGGAGGCCTTCATGCGGACTGAACAAATTATTTGTCTAAATCGCGACGGAAGTAAGGGCGAGGATTGTGGCCACTTAAAATCGATTTAAGCCCCCCAGTGGAGATCTTCCACTGACCGTTCCAAGGCGGCTCTTCTGTGGCGATTTATTTATGTTGTTGTTTGTTACTTACTGTGTGCATCACTTGTGTCTTTTGGTTTTGGATGGCCATATGGCCATTTTGTGGGAAAGTAACTGTCCTTATGGCCTTCTTTTGTTCAGGTTTCCATTATGGTCTGGTCGCTTTATGTTTGTATTTCTTTCCCTTTGGTGTCTTTTATGGGTGGAGTAAGTTAATTGTATCAATTCCTGATCTTTGTTTTACTTCTACTTTGATTCTTGTGCTTTTTCATCTTGATGCAAAGTGTAAATACTCTTCTGAAGTTAGCACAGTTAAGATGGACATGTCGTGTTATCAGAATGCCTGAGGAATGTTTTCCAAAGAAAATTCTCTATGGAGAACTAGAAATGGGCAAACGCTCCCAAGGCAGTCAGAAGAAGCGCTACAAGGACACACTTAAGCCTCACTCATTGACTTCAACATTCCAACAGAGCCGTGGGAACAAATTGTGCAGGCTCTATCTGCAACAAAAAGTTCAGGGCTTTCATCAACCATCTTAGAAAACATAAACATAACATTTCTCAAATATGCTTAAGGTTGGCCATTGTCAGAAATAACATATTATTATTATTATTATTATTATTATTATTATGAAATTTTGCACAGAAGTGTATTTATATATTTTATATCATATAGTAAAAATTATGCTCCGAAAATTATTTTTTCCGGAGTGGGGCGGGAGATATATACTTACTTGTTACTTGTGGAGGATATCCATCCAATATTGGGTCACCGCCGTTGGCGTGGGCATGTAGTTCATTTTGCACATTTGAGAGCAGGGCAATTACATAGACTATGCTGTTACAATGTTTATTTAACTGCTGTGCTTACTTTTAGGTATTATATTTGTGCATAAAATGTAAATACAAGTATAGACTTGTCAGCATGACCACAGAAATTGTATCCAACGTCGAAAATTATGGTCGCATCCAACGTCGATAGAAAAATATTCGCGTCCAACATCGTTAGAACAAGAGTCGTGTCCAACGTTGATTGTGATAGGGTAGCAGCGTTCAAAGAACGAAGACCCGCAACTGGTTTGTTCAATGTCAGATTGCTACATGACAATGCGTCATCGCACAAGGCGTTCATTCTGCAAGACCATCTGAAGCAGGAAAAAGTTGTTGAACTCCCACACCCCCCGTATTCCCTTGACCTTGCCCCGTGTGGCTTTTTTTTTGTTCCCGCGGCTGAAAAAATACCTTTCTGGTCGAAAATTTGTACAACGCAAACAGCTCGGTTCTGCAATAGTCCAGTGCCTTCATAGTATACCTCGAAAAGACTACCATAATGCATTCAATGATTGGATCAGAAGACTGAAAGTTTGTATATCTGTTAAAGGGGAATACTTTGAGGGCCAAAAATAAATTTTTCATCGAAATCTATCACGGAATCATTTTTATGTGCTTAGTTGCATTCATATTTGAACAGTCCTCGTAAGTCACCATACAATTCGGATTCCGATAGACCTTGTTGCAGAAGAGATTTAAGTCCAATATTGAATTTTGAAATAAAATCAGAATGACTTCTATAAAATTTTGAAAAGGCTTTGCGTAGTTTATGGTACCGATAACCCTGATTAAGAAGTTTAGCCGTTAACAATTTATTACGAGTGTTGAAGTCAGCTACATGACTACACACTCTGGCAAATCGAATTAATTGCGAAATATAAACGCCATAGGATGGCGCACGAGGAACATCATCCAAAAAAGGAAAATTTACAATCTCAAAATCAAAATCATCGCGTTTATCATAAATTTTTCACAAAACAAACCCATCTACAATAGACAGATGTAAATCCAAAAAACGGGGCCTCGGTATCTGAAGAATTTGCTTTATTTAACTGAAGTTCTGCCGGGGGGGGGGGGGTAAATTTGCATCAAAATAGGTATTATCAATATTTAATAAATATAAAGCCTTCTACTGGCCGAGATAGCTCACAAGTATAATCTTTCACAAGTAATGTCTACGTACTAACTCATAGTATAGTGGATTGATATGTTGGTTACTTTTTAATTATTAATGTTATTCTTTCCCTCCCGCTTTCACCCAGCATGATCAATATCAGACATAAACAGCAATGAACAGGGTTTAGATATAGATAAGTTCATTAATCACGCACTCTATATGCATATTTATTGTTGCCGTAATTTTACATTACTCCATCCTACAAAGAGACATTTATTTTAAATGTTTAGGGGATACTTGTCATATGGTATAGGTATATATCACACTTGTACTGCCTTGCGGTACAAGCCGGCTTTTATAGTGGCGCGGTAGAGTGTTGGCCTGTCACTCCGGCGGACCGGGTTCGATCCCCGGCGGGGTAAAGATGATAGGATTGTTTTAACCTGTTACATTTGGCGCCCACCATAAATAACTCACATGTGCATTAAAACTCCTTGAGTATCATTTCACGTGATTCTCGGACTCCAAGAAATTCGAGGACGAATTTCAATGTGGAGGTGGAGAATGTCATAGGGTATAGGTATATAGCACACTTGTACTGCCTTGCGGTACAAACCGGCTTTTAAAGCGACGCGGTAGAGTGTTGGCCTGTCGATCCGGCGGACTGGGTTCGATCCCCGGCCGGGTAAAGGTGATAGGATTTTTTTCACCTTTTACATACTCCTGTAATCATATCATATTTCCAGCTTCTTTTGACTCCGCTGCATCTGCACCACCCCCGGGCTTCATCAGTAATCATCCCGGCACCAGGCACCACTGCAATCTGAGGAGAAAAATTTGTAAAGAAAAATCCAGTCGAGTGCCCCGACCGGGGACTGATCCAACGAACCCGGGGTTAAAAAGTGAGCGAGTCAAACAGCAGACCAAAAGGTCCGGGCCATCCAGACCGGTCAGTTATGCATTCTAAGTACGGCCATTTATTATGGTGTACTACTTCATTCCTCCATCCTACAAAGATGGAGCGTGATAGCTCAGTGGTTAGTGCACTTGCATCTGATGCTAGAGGTCCCGGCTTCGATTCCCGGCAGCGGTGTGAAAATTTCGGTGTCCGAACACGCTCCATTGGCATCATTTGCAGGGAGGAATGTCATAACGTGCACCGTCCTTCGGATCGGGACGTTAACTGGAGGCCCCCTGTGCAGGGAGAACCATCCCCTGTGCAGGTTAAAGAACCCTACCGTAATTACATGATTACTGTGTAGGCTTTCATCCTGCAAAACTGGAGTGTATGTAATACACCGTCTGTGTCCCCTCCGGGGGTTAAGGCGAAACCGGAAGAAAGAAAGAAAGAAAGAAAGAAAGTTAGACATGTAATTTATACGCTCTACATGTATATAGCTATTTATCTAAATATTGCCGTGCTATAACATGAGAATTGTTTTTCAGCCCCCGCCCCCACAAAAAAATAAAATAAAACTTCCCACAAAACCCCATTACCTTGAAATGTCCTACCCCTATCTGTAGTTAAATTTAAAATCTGTTTGTTGATGATATAAAGACATCCAATTGATGGTTGATGTCTTCACGATAAATGTTTGGTTATTTACCATCTTTGCTTTGATTTTCGTCAAAGAAATTTTCAAGTTTAGGACACTTGTACCCAAGAGTAGTCAGAAGTCCGTTTCCGAATGGTACTTTCACATGAGGTTTTTTATGGTCAGTTGCGTTTTTTTTATTGGCGACCTAAGTTTAACTTCCGGTTCGCCCCTGTGCATTTTTGAGTCATTTTCATTCACGAAGAACCACAACAACAAGAACCACATTTAGGCAGTAGTGTTACAAACTGTAGGAACTTCGTTCCTATGATAAGAAAATTAACATTCTCCTGACAGTGATACACCCATTAAAAGCGATATGGTATTGATATGATATCGAACTGAAAACCTTATGACCTGATTAGTGACATGAAGAAACTATTTTCTAAGAACGAGACAAGTCAGCAAAACTCGCTGATTGGAAAAGTTTTTGTTGTAGGAAGGTTTGCAGTGACTGTTGAAGATGTTATTGCAGAAGGTAATAACCAGGCGTGGTTGGGATTGGTCTAGCTTGTATCTTTTTACTCTATTGGAGGTTTTAGGAATTCCGTTTATGACATCATTCTTGCGCAAAGCACTGGCCGTCAATTGAAAGGACCATCGTATTCAAATGTATTAGTAGAACATAAAATGCTAACAATATTCAGATATTTTGAGAGAAAATATACCCGTTTACATTGAAATAATTCCTCGAGAAGGAAAGAATGATGTTTTGCTTTTGTAGCTGAAACTCATTTATCCTGGATCCGTTTTTAATTGACGAAAATCTCTTCGTGAATGACCCATGTCAATGACTTAATATAGGAGCTTTTTTCTTGACGTACTTCCGGTTCTAAAAATAGAACGGGAAAATCCCTTGCCGTCATCTGTCGCATTGCTTCAAAGGCAGTGGGACAGATGAAGTGTTAATTACAGTGTAAAACAGTGGAATTCTTTTAAACTTTTAGGGAATTCTAATGTAAGCTAATGGGAGAAACACCTGCTGCCAGATGTGAAATTTCGCATTACGAAAATGATATCATATATTGTGCATACGATGATACCTCTCTGTAAATTACAGTTTGTCGTTAACCGACATGTAGCGTGTCAACAACGCCGTGTCTACATCAAACCAACTTCAAAGCGATGCATTGAATTTGACATTGCAACATCGATGAAACGTCACAACGTTTCGTTGGCAATAATACGGCGTTGCTTAATAAAATGTCATTTGCCCAGTGCTCGGACCCATCAAGACTCAGATGGATTGGAACATTAAATTCAAAACAAACGTAGAACACCCTTTCAGAGCACAAGAATGTTAAACACTCCTTCGCAAGTATAAGATTTTACGGTAAAATCTGGTAGATTTGTAGATTGGTTCAACCTGCCCAGCCCTTAGGTCTACATTAACCCATTTGGTACCGGAAACCCCAAAAGGGGTAAGTGACAAACAGTGCAGGCCAAGATCAGACGCCGCAGAACGCGGCGTCTGATCAGGGCCTACACTGTTTGCAAAAAGTTCGGCAATTTTCCAAATAAATTTTGAAGAAAACAAAACTGGACACCCCCAAAATTTTGAAAATGACTCCTGCTATATATAAGGAGGAAGATTCCATTAAAGGTATAAAAAGGGTTATGGGCTTCTTGCATGGATACAGGGTTCAGTCAAACCATCTCAAAGGTCACATGCCATTGGAGTGGTTGTCGACGGCATGACGTCAAGCCAATGTTGACTCGACGTCCGTCTGTAAGTCGCCTCATTGTTTTCGACTGTCAGTATGTTTATTTGTCTGTCTAACAGTCCATCCATTCGTCTGTTAGTCAGTCATAGAGCCAGTCGGTCTGTGAGTGGTCTGTCTGTCTACTGTCAGTCAAACCCCTCTCTCTGTCTCTCTCTCTCTCATGCCAACGGTCATTTGACAATGAAGTGAGTGGGAGTCGACGGCATGACGTAGAACCAGCATTGACTCAAAGCCCCTCCGTCAGTCCACTCATTAGTTTATTTCGACTGCCAGTATGGACATTTAAATTGCAAATGTAGACAGATCGTTGGACAGATTAGATAGATATTAGATAGATAGAGAATAAAACAAAAGTTACGTAAAAACTTATTTTGTGAATAACAGTATCTCAAGCCATTGACATGGGTCATTCGCGAAAAGATTTTCGTCAATTAGAAACTGATTTAGGTCGGGTATAAAAGCCAAGGCCGCGCCGGGCCGGGCCGAGCCACCGAGCCAAAAATGCCGATCAGAAGATTTTATATTTCATCTTTTGTTATAATTAAGTTTTATATTGTAGTCAGTTGGGTATCAAATTATTATAAATAACATATTTGATAACTGCACGAAGATTTATCTCTCTACATTGTTTAATTTACTTGTAATAACCGTTTTTCCAAAATCGAGGGGTATAAAAGCCAAGGCCAGGAAAAATGATAATATTTCTTAATTTCTTGCAAATTTACATGTTAAAGTACTTCTTTTTGTCCTGAAAATATTTGAATTTGATTATTGTCATCATTTGTCCATAGAAAAATTCAACAAACATACAAGACAACCTTAAATTATCAATTTTCTTAGTTTTTTTATTGTTTCTATTTTTAGATTGACTTAATTAAAGAAAAGGACCGAAAGGGAAGAAAGTTTTGTTTAATGCTAGCTTGGAATTAAAGAAAAATAAAAAAATAACATTTTTTCTTTATCATTTTAATATACACATACATGTTAACAAATATAACAATCAATTTTCATATTTCTTTAATTCCAGCTAGCTGTAACAATAGTTTTTTTTTCTTTTCGGTACATTTCGGTCGTCTCCTTTAGTAAAGTTAATCTAAAAATAGAAACCATTAGAAAATAAGAAATTAGATCATTTAAGGTGATTTTGTTGTGTTTATTATATTTTCTATATACACATGATAAAAATAATCAAATTTAAATATCATCAGGGCAAAAAGAATTTCTTTAACCGATAAAATCGAAAGAAATTAGGAAATATTTCAATTTTTTCCGGCCTTGGCTTTTATACCCCTCGATTTCGGAAAAATAGTTATCACAAGAAAATAAAACAATGTAGAGAGATGAACCTTCGTGCAGTTATCAAATATGTTATTTATAATAATTTGAAACCCAACTGACTACACTATTTATCTTAATTATAATAAGAGATGAAATATAAAATCTTTGGATCGGCAATTTTGGCTCGTCGGCTCGGCCCGGCCCGGCGCGGCCTTGGCTTTTATACCCGACCACTGATTTAGGTTAAATGAATTTCGGTAATGAAAGTAAAATATCATTCTTTCCTTCTCGAGGTATTATTTCAATGAAAACGGGTGTATTTTCTCTCAAAATGTCTGACATTGTTAGCATTTTAAGTTCCGCCAATACATTTGAATAACGATGGCCGTTTCAACTGACGGCCAGTACTTTGCGAATGCGCAAGAATGACGTCATAAACGGAATTCCTAAAACCTCCTATACTGTTATTCACGAAAGCTTACTTACAAAATAAGTTTTTATGTAACTTTTCGTTTTATTCACTATCCAAGTATAGCTATCACATACGGACAGAACTTAGATCTGTGATAACGTCCAATGATCTGTCTACATGTGCAATTTAAAAAAGAATGTCCAACGATCTGTCTATAGGTGCAGTTAAAAAATGTCCCGCGATGTGTCTACATGTGCAATTTCAATAAATTGAACATTCCTTGGACTGGCTATGTTTGTTTTGGTTTAAACAATATTTTATTTCTAGCAAACATCATGTACAATTAAATACATTGGAACTGACAAATACAATCTGACAGTAAGTCTGAGTCTTATAAATATCATATCCTAAAACAAACTGATTTACATTACATTTGAGTAATATGACAGACTGACGGACAGGCAAACAAATTGACTGACTAACACACAAAGGGACGGGCAGTTAGATAGACAAACAAACATACTGACAGTCAAAATAAACTAACCAGTGGACTGATGGACAGGCGTCGAGTCAACGTTGGTTCGACGTCATGCCGTCGACACCCACTCCATCTCACTTCAATGTCACATGACCGTTGGGAAGAGACAGATGTTTGACTGACAAACTGACAGTAGACAGACAACAGACAGACCAAATGACTGACTTACAGATGAACGGATGGACAATTAGACAGACAGGCAGGATCTAAGCCTGCCCAGACAACGCGGTACGAGTCGGCCCGACCATGCTTATAAGCCCTATTGGTTTCATTGGGCGACAGGGCTTGAAAAGTCATTTCATCTCAATGTCGGGTAAAAGTCCCACGAAATTGGAAGCAACGTCTCCAAAATGACCTTTACAGTGTTGACGGGGACATTAAACCTCAAATCAAACAAACCAATCATTTATCATTTGATTTTTACCAAACGTACACACAATTTGTACCACCACAAGATCTTGGTTCCTTTCTTGAATCAGGCATATCACATAAAGGGTACCAGAGTTATTGCCCCCCGAGAGGGAAAAAATTGGCTGTTTTGGTCTTGTCTGCATGGTAGCTGTTTTGTTTCTGATATAATTATAACCAAATTTACACACAACCTGAAGCACCATAGGATCTTGTTTCCTTTGTTGAACCACCGATATCCCATCATCTGTTCCAAAGTTATGGTCCCTGAAAGGACACAAATTGCCTAATTTGGTCTTATCTGCACAAAAGCCGTTTCATTTGTGATTTGATTTTAACCAAACTTGCGCACAACTTAAACCACCATAAGATCATGGTTCCTTTGTTCAAGTTTGAATATGGGTCATGTCCGGTCAAAAATGAGGTCAGTAGGTCAAATCATAAAAAACCCTTGGGAGCACTCAAGAGGCCACATTTTAAGTCCAATCATCGTGAAACTTACTCAGAATGATTGCCTTGATGAAATCTTGGCCAAGTGTGTGAGTATGGGTCATGTCAGGTCAAAAAGTGAGTGAGTGAGTTTTAGTTTTACGTCCCACCAACAGCTAAGGTCATACGGAGACGGGACCTCGGTTTAAAGACTCGTCCGAAAGTCTGGAGAAGCCCGGGATCGATCCTGCGATCCCTGGCTTACAAGGCGAGTAACGTAACCACAGGTCAAAAAGTGGGTCAAATCATGGAAAAACCTTGTGAACACTAGAGGCCAAAGTTTTGGTCTGATCGTCATCAAACTTGCTCAGAATGATCATTTTGGCAATATCTCTGTCAGTAGTATATAGGGGGGGAATTTCACGTAAAGTGTACCTCTACGGGGCACCCCAGAAAGTGTACCTCCAGGCCCCTAGAGGCTCTATTTGGCAAATCTCGGCTCCCAGGCCTTGCGTATATTTTGCTGCCGGAAAGTGTACCTCCAGGCCCCTAGAGGCTGTATTTGGCACCCGGGAAAGTGTACATGTAGGCCCCTAGAGACACACAGACCCGCCTTGCCCAAGAAGAAGCAGAAAGGGCACTGCGAAAGTGTACTTCCAATTAGAGTTATAGAGGTACATACCAAAGTGTACTTCCAATAGAGATAAAGAGGTACAGGGCATACACCAACATGCCTGGAGCACAGCTATCCACACCCAGGACACCTTGTCGGTCGGTGGAAGAAGGGTGGATGGATTCGGCCCGTTTGGGTGCAGGGCTGTCGGTTTCTTGCAGGCGGCCAGGATTGTCGTTGGTGTAGCATCGGAGTGGAGAGAAAAGGATAGAATCCTCGTCGTCCTCCCGCGTACCTTGCCTGGTTTCCAGTATATCCGTCGGAAATATCAGGCAATCCCAGAATCCAAAGTCTGCTGCAGTCCATTCCACAGCCCTCTCCTAGCTGCCATCGTTGTCCACGGTTTGTGGCGTGGGGCGTATCCGCATGCCTGTCACCCTACCAGTCCCGGTGTGCGCATACCAGGCCACGAAGGTTGTCCCTTGGGGTCTGTCGGCTAGGACAAGGCACCTATCCAGGCTGCCGGCCAGGTTTGTCCACAACCTAGAAGGCGCAATCTGGAAGAGATGTTCCCCAATCCTCGACATCCGACCTCTCCCCTCCGATACCTTGACTGTTTCCACTGATACGCCTACTGCTTCTCCCCATGTTTCTGCCCCAGTGCCAGCGATCCTTGTTGTATGGAATAGAGGCCTGCGGAAAAGAGTTCCACACTAGTCGCCCTGTTTTGCTTTTGTAGCTGAAACTCATTTATCCTGGATCCGTTTTTAATTGACGAAAATCTCTTCGTGAATGACCCATGTCAATGACTTAATATAGGAGCTTTTTTCTTGACGTACTTCCGGTTCTAAAAATAGAACGGGAAAATCCCTTGCCGTCATCTGTCGCATTGCTTCAAAGGCAGTGGGACAGATGAAGTGTTAATTACAGTGTAAAACAGTGGAATTCTTTTAAACTTTTAGGGAATTCTAATGTAAGCTAATGGGAGAAACACCTGCTGCCAGATGTGAAATTTCGCATTACGAAAATGATATCATATATTGTGCATACGATGATACCTATCTCTCTGTAAATTACAGTTTGTCGTTAACGGACATGTAGCGTGTCAACAACGCCGTGTCTACATCAAACCAACTTCAAAGCGATGCATTGATATTGACATTGCAACATCGATGAAACGTCACAACGTTTCGTTGGCAATAATACGGCGTTGCTTAATAAAATGTCATTTGCCCAGTGCTCGGACCCATCAAGACTCAGATGGATTGGAACATTAAATTCAAAACAAACGTAGAACACCCTTTCAGAGCACAAGAATGTTAAACACTCCTTCGCAAGTATAAGATTTTACGGTAAAATCTGGTAGATTTGTAGATTGGTTCAACCTGCCCAGCCCTTAGGTCTACATTAACCCATTTGGTACCGGAAACCCCAAAAGGGGTAAGTGACAAACAGTGCAGGCCAAGATCAGACGCCGCAGAACGCGGCGTCTGATCAGGGCCTACACTGTTTGCAAAAAGTTCGGCAATTTTCCAAATAAATTTTGAAGAAAACAAAACTGGACACCCCCAAAATTTTGAAAATGACTCCTGCTATATATAAGGAGGAAGATTCCATTAAAGGTATAAAAAGGGTTATGGGCTTCTTGCATGGATACAGGGTTCAGTCAAACCATCTCAAAGGTCACATGCCATTGGAGTGGTTGTCGACGGCATGACGTCAAGCCAATGTTGACTCGACGTCCGTCTGTAAGTCGCCTCATTGTTTTCGACTGTCAGTATGTTTATTTGTCTGTCTAACAGTCCATCCATTCGTCTGTTAGTCAGTCATAGAGCCAGTCGGTCTGTGAGTGGTCTGTCTGTCTACTGTCAGTCAAACCCCTCTCTCTGTCTCTCTCTCTCTCATGCCAACGGTCATTTGACAATGAAGTGAGTGGGAGTCGACGGCATGACGTAGAACCAGCATTGACTCAAAGCCCCTCCGTCAGTCCACTCATTAGTTTATTTCGACTGCCAGTATGGACATTTAAATTGCAAATGTAGACAGATCGTTGGACAGATTAGATAGATATTAGATAGATAGAGAATAAAACAAAAGTTACGTAAAAACTTATTTTGTGAATAACAGTATCTCAAGCCATTGACATGGGTCATTCGCGAAAAGATTTTCGTCAATTAGAAACTGATTTAGGTTAAATGAATTTCGGTAATGAAAGTAAAATATCATTCTTTCCTTCTCGAGGTATTATTTCAATGAAAACGGGTGTATTTTCTCTCAAAATGTCTGACATTGTTAGCATTTTAAGTTCCGCCAATACATTTGAATAACGATGGCCGTTTCAACTGACGGCCAGTACTTTGCGAATGCGCAAGAATGACGTCATAAACGGAATTCCTAAAACCTCCTATACTGTTATTCACGAAAGCTTACTTACAAAATAAGTTTTTATGTAACTTTTCGTTTTATTCACTATCCAAGTATAGCTATCACATACGGACAGAACTTAGATCTGTGATAACGTCCAATGATCTGTCTACATGTGCAATTTAAAAAAGAATGTCCAACGATCTGTCTATAGGTGCAGTTAAAAAATGTCCCGCGATGTGTCTATATGTGCAATTTCAATAAATTGAACATTCCTTGGACTGGCTATGTTTGTTTTGGTTTAAACAATATTTTATTTCTAGCAAACATCATGTACAATTAAATACATTGGAACTGACAAATACAATCTGACAGTAAGTCTGAGTCTTATAAATATCATATCCTAAAACAAACTGATTTACATTACATTTGAGTAATATGACAGACTGACGGACAGGCAAACAAATTGACTGACTAACACACAAAGGGACGGGCAGTTAGATAGACAAACAAACATACTGACAGTCAAAATAAACTAACCAGTGGACTGATGGACAGGCGTCGAGTCAACGTTGGTTCGACGTCATGCCGTCGACACCCACTCCATCTCACTTCAATGTCACATGACCGTTGGGAAGAGACAGATGTTTGACTGACAAACTGACAGTAGACAGACAACAGACAGACCAAATGACTGACTTACAGATGAACGGATGGACAATTAGACAGACAAAAACATACTGACAGGCGAAAAAAACTAATGAGTGGACTGACAGGCGCACATAGAGTCAACGTTGGCTCGACGTCATGCCGTCGACAACGACTCCAGCTCACTTCAGTGTCACATGACCGTTGAGATGAGAAAGAGATTTGACCGATCCCTGTACTCAAGAAGCCCTTAATGTAAGGGCTGGGCAGGTTGAACAAATCTACAAATTCACCAGATTTTACTGTAAAACCTTGCACTTGCGAAGGAGTGTTTCATTCTCATGCACTGAAAGGGTGTTCTACGTTTGTTTTGAATATAAGCAACGCCATATTAATATTGCCAACGCAATTTTCTGACGTTTCATTGACATTGCAAAGTCTAATTCAATGCATCGATTTGATGTTGGTTTGATGTAGACATGTTACATATCGGTTTACGTGGCGTTAAACTGTAATTTACAGTTACCTACACTCGCTAATTGCTGGTACGCTAAGAAAGAAAGAATTTGTTTGTTTGATCTGAGGTTTAACGCCTCCGTCAACAGAGAGGGAGAAGACTCTGTTTGGGTCGTATGTACAATGTATCTTTAAGAGTAGTTAACTAAAAAAAATAACCCCCTCAAACCCCGTTTGTATATAGTAAATCAGGGGTAAACATTATTTTTGTCGCGCCTGCTATTAGCATGGCGTGATATAGGCGCCCGGTTTTCCGTCCGTCCGTTTGTCAAGGTGTCAACATTTGCGACCAGCCTAGCGTTCACCCTGAGGTTCAAGTTTATTTCTCAAGAACTATAAGAGCTTCATAAATGGTACTTGGTACAAACTTGTATCTGGGGATGACAACTTACATGCAAGCATCCATATTTGACCTTGACCTACATTTCATGGTTCACTGACTTTGTAAAATATTTCGACCCCCCCTAGCGTTCACCCTGAGGTTCAAGTTTATTTCTCGGGGCTTGAAGAAATATCTGGGCTGCACGATGCTTCCATGCAGAGCTGAATCTGGCCCGCACACTAGTACTGGTAAACCGCTTAGAGGATCTAAGCCTGTCCAGGAAACGCGGTGCGAGGCGGGCCGTCCATGCTAATAAACCCTATTGGTTTCATTGGGCGACAGGGCTTGAGAGGTCATTTCATCTCAATGTCGGGTAAAAGGCCCACAAAATTGGAAGCAACGTCTCCAAAATGACCTTTACAGTGTTGACGGGGACATTAAACCTCAAATCAAACAAACAAATCAAGTTTATTTCTCAAGAACTATAAGAGCTTCATTAATGATACTTGGTACAAACTTGTATCTAGGGATGACAACTTACATGCAAGCATTCATATTTGACCTTGACCTACATTTCATGGTTCACTGTCTTTGTAAGATATTGCGACCACCCTAGCGTTCACCCTAATGGTCAAGTTTATTTCTCAAGAACTATAAGAGCTTTATTAATGATACTTGGTACAAACTTGTTTCTGTGGATGGCAACTTAAATGCAAGCATCCATATTTGACCTTGACCTACATTTCATTGTTCACCGACATTGTAAAATATTGCGACCACCCTAGCGTTCACCCTAATGGTTAAGTTCATTTCTCAAGAATTATTAGAGCTAAATGATAACTTAGTACAAGCTCGCATTTAATAATGGAAACTTTTGTGCAAGCATCTATGTTTGACCTTCACCTACATATGGTTGAATGACTTTGCGCCCCCACAGGCGGGACATAGCCTTCGGCGGAATTCTTGGTCTTATTTCTGCTCAAAAACATAGATTGCGGGTACTGGATAGGACTGCCTCGTCGAGGCGCTTCTATCGAGTCACCGCAATTTATGTTTTGAGCAAAAATAAGAAAAACATTACAATTTTTCATCTTAAACTTTTCATTTTTTGGCCAAAAAATTGATAATGTATTTGTATAGGCATGTTTTCGTAATGCAAAATTTCACATCTGGCAGCTTTTCGATGTTTCTCCCATTATCTTACATTAGAATTCGCCAAAAGTTTAAAATAATTCCACTGCTTTATGCTGTAATTACCGTATTCGGGTGTGTACTACCCGCATTTACGTACTACCCGCACCCCCTTTTTTTGCCAAAATCTGGGGGAAAACTGTTATACTGTTGTATTACCCGCATGGAACATTTGCTGAAATTTTGGTGGATGCGTAAGTGAGAAAAAGTAAGAATTTGGCCAGTTTTTGTAGCACACAACGGAACGCGCGATCGTCTTCAAAAGGCGGGAAAATGCACGTGCGTGCGAGTATCACCAAAAAGCATGTATTTTGATTAAAATGTTGAAAAAACTTAACCTGTTCACCATTGTTATTTATTTATTAACCCACATATGCCCGCGGCCCTTTTTTGGGACATCGGCAAACAGTGCAGTCCCAGATCAGACGCCTCAGAAAGACGCCGCAGACGTTTCTTTTTTGGGACATCGGCAAACAGTGCAGTCCCAGATCAGACACCTCAGAAAGACGCCGCAGATGTCTGATTTGGATTTACACTGTTTATTGATTTATAACGGTTCAATTATGACACTATTGTTAATCCCTGTCATATAATTGCCACCCTGCGGTGCGTGTCGATAAGGTGTGAAAATATGGTCAAGTAATGTCTCTAATTTGCGTTTATTCCCCAATCATAAAATTTAATCCGCAATCAGTGTGAAAATTATTTAATTGCTCCTAAGACGAGTTGCTACGACTATTCTGCTATCTCGTGAATGGTTATGTTTTGGCGCCAAATAGCAGACGCTTGGCGAGAAAAGTTGAACTCTTTGTGTTAACACAACTGTATTCTGTTGTTGGTTATTGACACGAAGCTTACGGAAAGCGCTGTTTTGCTAGCGAGAATACTTTTACCGTTTCCAAACATTTTTTTATGAGACAGATACGCCCCATTAAGCTAAAACAATAGACACGTGTGGGGTTGCTGGGGTACGATGACGTCATTTACCGATCGCGTGCAGAAAAAAAAACTAGCGGTGATTTGTGGGCGGCAGTTTGGATGCCGGAAAACTTTTATGTTCGCATTGAACTTGCTTGTTTATTTTGTTTAAAATCAGAGTTTTAGGAATAATACTCACAAAATCGGGCTTGCTATAGTAATAAAGATTGTTATATTACTCATGTGTAAGTAAAATTGAGTGGACAATTAAACGTTATTTATGTCGGGAATCGTAAAAGGATAGAGCATAACATGAGATGCATCGTATTTTCAGCTGTAAAAAGTAAAAATAAAAATGGTCGAAAAATAATTCGGGCGGATTACCCGCACCCAGAACTTGGGCCTGTAATTTGAGGGAAAAAACTGCGGGTAATACACGCCCGAATACGGTAACACTTTATCTGTCCCACTGCCTTGAAGCAATACGACAGTTGACGGCCAGGGCTTTGCCCGTTCTATTTTTAGAACCGGAAGTACGTCACGGAAAAGGCTCTTATACTTAAGAGCGTGATAGCTCAGTGGTTAGTGCATTTGCCTCTGATGCTAGAGGTCCCCGGTAGGGGCGATGAAATTTCGGTGTCCGAACACCCTCCATTGGCATCATTTGCAGGGATGAATGTCATAAAGTGCACCGTCCTTCAGATCGGGTCGTTAACTGGAGGCCCCCTGTGCAGGGAGAACCATCCCCTGTGCAGGTTAAAGATCCCTACGGTAATTGCATGATTACTGTGTAGGCTTTCATCCTGCAAAAACCTGGAGTGTATGTAATATACACCTGCGAAAATGGTCAAATCATAATGTGACCGACCCAGTATCAGTAGATAGATAGATACTATGAGTTATTACGTAGACACTACTCTTGTGAGTTATCTCGGCCAGTAGAAGGCTTTGAAATGAAATGAAATTATCTATCTTCATATAGACTGATCCAATGTTTTGACACGTGACCATGTTTATACGTTGGACATGTGTGAATGGCGAATTACTTTTCCTTATGGATTACCGTCTTTCGTTGTTGGAAAAACAACGCTAGTTTCAGGGTACTGGTAATTACCAAAACGAAACCAAAATACCGGAACGAAGCCGAAATACCGGAACGGACCATCTAAAATATAGGGAATGAGTCCAATTTTATGTTTGGCAATAATTTTCAGCTTTGTTTGGGTATTTTAGTAAACGCACATAGGCATAGTAGAGACACCATTGGGCTATTTTTAGCTCATCTGTCACATAGTGACAAGGTGAGCTTTTGTGATCACATTGCGTGCGTGTGTAAACAATTTCTTGTCCGCAAGTTAGCATCTTCATTTATGATTTGATTTTAACCAGACTTGCACACAACTTGTACCACCATGAGATCTGGGCTCCTTTCTTGAACCAGCCATATCCCATCATGGGTACCAGAGTTATGGCTCCTGTAAAGGCAAAAATTTCCTATTTTGGTATTGTCTGCACAATAGCCATTCCATTTATCATTTCGGCCCCTGTCCATCGGGGCTTGAAGATAAGATGGGCTGCATGATGCTTCCAGGCAGAGCTGAAACCGACTCGCACACAAGTACTGGTAAACAGCTTAGACAGGATCTAAGCCTGCCCAGACAACGCGGTACGAGTCGGCCCGACCATGCTTATAAGCCCTATTGGTTTCATTGGGCGACAGGGCTTGAAAAGTCATTTCATCTCAATGTCGGGTAAAAGTCCCACGAAATTGGAAGCAACGTCTCCAAAATGACCTTTACAGTGTTGACGGGGACATTAAACCTCAAATCAAACAAACCAATCATTTATCATTTGATTTTTACCAAACGTACACACAATTTGTACCACCACAAGATCTTGGTTCCTTTCTTGAATCAGGCATATCACATAAAGGGTACCAGAGTTATTGCCCCCCGAGAGGGAAAAAATTGGCTGTTTTGGTCTTGTCTGCATGGTAGCTGTTTTGTTTCTGATATAATTATAACCAAATTTACACACAACCTGAAGCACCATAGGATCTTGTTTCCTTTGTTGAACCACCGATATCCCATCATCTGTTCCAAAGTTATGGTCCCTGAAAGGACACAAATTGCCTAATTTGGTCTTATCTGCACAAAAGCCGTTTCATTTGTGATTTGATTTTAACCAAACTTGCACACAACTTAAACCACCATAAGATCATGGTTCCTTTGTTCAAGTTTGAATATGGGTCATGTCCGGTCAAAAATGAGGTCAGTAGGTCAAATCATAAAAAACCCTTGGGAGCACTCAAGAGGCCACATTTTAAGTCCAATCATCATGAAACTTACTCAGAATGATTGCCTTGATGAAATCTTGGCCAAGTGTGTGAGTATGGGTCATGTCAGGTCAAAAAGTGAGTGAGTGAGTTTTAGTTTTACGTCCCACCAACAGCTAAGGTCATACGGAGACGGGACCTCGGTTTAAAGACTCGTCCGAAAGTCTGGAGAAGCCCGGGATCAATCCTGCGATCCCTGGCTTACAAGGCGAGTAACGTAACCACAGGTCAAAAAGTAGGTCAGTAGGTCAAATCATGGAAAAACCTTGTGAACACTAGAGGCCAAAGTTTTGGTCTGATCGTCATCAAACTTGCTCAGAATGATCATTTTGGCAATATCTCTGTCAGTAGTATATAGGGGGGGAATTTCACGTAAAGTGTACCTCTACGGGGCACCCCAGAAAGTGTACCTCCAGGCCCCTAGAGGCTCTATTTGGCAAATCTCGGCTCCCAGGCCTTGCGTATATTTTGCTGCCGGAAAGTGTACCTCCAGGCCCCTAGAGGCTGTATTTGGCACCCGGGAAAGTGTACATGTAGGCCCCTAGAGACACACAGACCCGCCTTGCCCAAGAAGAAGCAGAAAGGGCACTGCGAAAGTGTACTTCCAATTAGAGTTATAGAGGTACATACCAAAGTGTACTTCCAATAGAGATAAAGAGGTACAGGGCATACACCAACATGCCTGGAGCACAGCTATCCACACCCAGGACACCTTGTCGGTCGGTGGAAGAAGGGTGGATGGATTCGGCCCGTTTGGGTGCAGGGCTGTCGGTTTCTTGCAGGCGGCCAGGATTGTCGTTGGTGTAGCATCGGAGTGGAGAGAAAAGAATAGAATCCTCGTCGTCCTCCCGCGTACCTTGCCTGGTTTCCAGTATATCCGTCGGAAATATCAGGCAATCCCAGAATCCAAAGTCTGCTGCAGTCCATTCCACAGCCCTCTCCTAGCTGCCATCGTTGTCCACGGTTTGTGGCGTGGGGCGTATCCGCATGCCTGTCACCCTACCAGTCCCGGTGTGCGCATACCAGGCCACGAAGGTTGTCCCTTGGGGTCTGTCGGCTAGGACAAGGCACCTATCCAGGCTGCCGGCCAGGTTTGTCCACAACCTAGAAGGCACAATCTGGAAGAGATGTTCCCCAATCCTCGACATCCGACCTCTCCCCTCCGATACCTTGACTGTTTCCACTGATACGCCTACTGCTTCTCCCCATGTTTCTGCCCCAGTGCCAGCGATCCTTGTTGTATGGAATAGAGGCCTGCGGAAAAGATTTCCACACTAGTCGCCCTGCTCGGGAGGCCAGTGCCGAATTCTTTTCACTTTGTGCGTTGCTGGTGTACCTATATTCGCTACCAAATGCAGTCTTCTCCTCTGCCACGCAGAGCAACTGTTCCAAAGAAACACAAACACAACTACATATCGTATTCTATGGTTCTGGTGGGGTGGGCGCCAGTAGTCTCGTATTTTTCTAGTTTTGAGGTTGTTTCGGCGTAAAATGGGCGATTCGCAGATTTTGCCTACTTTGCAAAGAAATGGTTGGTCGAGCATTCGAAGGCTTTCCATTCCACCCAGGAGTCACATCGTTTCTTGGATGCGATACCCGTACACTGGAGTGGTGGTGGAGGGTTGTTCTTCGTTGGGATCTGACAAAAGAAGAAGTAGCCTATTCTTATTTTTGTTTCGGTCTACCGAGAAGTTTTTTGCAAAGGTAGGTCCCTCCGAAAGATCGCCGGCTTTTTTCCATGATGCGAAGGGTGGGGTGGTGTCCAATTCCAATCTTCCTCTGGGCATGCTTGTGTTTGGCAAATCTAGACATTGGATTTTGGGTGTTCTTCCAAGGGCGGTCCTCGGAGGCTCTAGTCCAAGATTTTTGCAGATATTCTCTCCTGCCAGCATCCGCCACGTACATGTATCACGTTTGCATGGACAAACCTCCCCCATAGTTCCGACAAGGTGTACGTATCGCAGAGTCCAACCTAAACAGTCTTGGTCATGCAGGTTCTCGATGTTGCAAACTTCCTCGATTTTGATCTCTTCTGGAATCCCTAGCGATGCTTGCATTGCAGGGCTTTATCCAGGTATTTTGGGAAAAGGCCCCTGGGTGAAATTGCGAAAAAAAAACTGACAAAATACCAGAATTGGGAACACAAATTCATCAGAGAAATGCCAGCATGATGAAGTTTTGCTCATGAGAGTCTTATGAAGAGTGAAATAGCTTCACTGTAGTGAATTTTCATCTGACTATCCAGTGTTAAACTCTGATGTAAAGTATTGTTTTGTCTGTTTCCTTTTGTTTCGGCTTTTATTTCTTCATTTTTTTGGGGAAAAAAATGGTGGAATTGGGAAAAACTGAGGCTATTTGGCATTGGGAATTGGGCCGAATTTCGGCCCTGCTGAACAGGCAGAAAATGCCCTGCCTTGGTAGTGGTCCGGTGGGAACATCCTTGTTTTTCCAGAGGATGCATTTCTCGCTAGCAACGCAGTGGTCTATGGCACCGCATTTGCAGGTGGAGGCATCCAAGAGGAGCACTGGGGGCACACCTCTATTGGACGCAGTAGCAAGACAGTCGATGCATTTGCCTGTATGTCTTTCTGCCGGCTCCGACTCCGCAAGAACAAATCAAATCTTCACTGCAGAAGGTCGAAATTGGTTTGGATGGAAAATACAGACGATGTCCAGAACTATGCAACTTTCTACAAGATCGCTGGGAACGAGAGTATATATCTCGAGAAACTGTCGGGGGGATTTGGTGTCTTTCGTAGAATGTGTGCCCCGAGAGTTCCAAAATTTGTTTCTCCTTCTTGTATAGAAAGAATTGTGGTGCGTCGCGGAGTGCAATGCGGATAGATTCCCATTTCACCCCATCCATAGCCGGCCGGTCCTGGGTTCGTGCAAGGGTATGTTCCTCTGTATTGCCCCGAATTCTTGCATACCTGGCTTGGGAGGTGTGGTATTTTTTCTTCGCCTCTCGGACAGTTAGGGACTTAGCCTACCAGATCGGATTTCGGCTTGGGCCTCTCGCGATAGCTGTGCTCCAGGCATGTTGGTGTATGCCCTGTACCTCTATATTTTTATTGGAAGTACACTTTGGGATGCACCTCTATATCTCTAATTGGAAGTACACTTTCGCAGCGCCCTTTTTGCTTCTTCTTGGGAAAGGCGGGTCTTTGTGTCGGCCAGTAGCCCCGCAAAATATACGCAAGGCCTTGGAGCCGAGATTTGTCAAATAGAGCCTCTAGGGGCCTACATGTACACTTTCCCGGGTGCCAAATACAGCCTCTAGGGGGCCTGGAGGTACACTTTCCGGCCCAAAAATATACGCAAGACCTGGGTGCCGAGATTTGCCGAATAGAGCCTCTAGGGGGCCTGGAGGTACACTTTCCATGGTGTCCTGTAGAGGTACACTTTCAGGTGAAATTCCCCCCTCTATATACTACTCGGTCAAGTTCGAATATGGATCATGTCGGGTCAAAAAGTAGTTCAGTAGATCAATCATTGAAAAACCTTGTGAACACTCTAGAGGCCACAGTTTTGGTCCGATCGTCATCAAACTTGCTCGGCCCCGGACCATAGGGGCTTGAAGAAATATGTGGGCTACGTGATGCTTCCACGCAGAGCTGAATCTGGCCCGCACACTAGTACTGGTAAACAGCTTAGAGGATCTAAGCCTGTCCAGGAACCGCGGTGCGAGGCGGACCGTCCATCCTAATAAACCCTATTGGTTTTAATGGGCGACAGGGCTGGAGATGTCATTTCATCTCAATGTCGGGTAAATGTCCCACAAAATTGGAAGCAACATCTCCAAAATGACCTTTACAGTGTTGACGGGGACGTTAAACCTCAAATCAAACAAACAAACATCAAACTTGCTCAGAATGATTGTCTTAACAATATCTGTCAGGTCACAAAGTAGGTTGGTAGGTCAAATCATAGAAAAACCTTGTGAACACACTAGAGGCCACCGTTTTGGTCCTATCATCATCAAACTTGCTCAGAATGATTATCTTGAGAATATGTCGGTCAAGTTCGAATATACATGTAGGTCATGTCAGGTCAAAAAGTAGGTCAGTTAGTCAAATCAGAGTAAAACCTTGTGAACACACTAGAGGTCACAGTTTTGGTCCGATCATCATTAACCCTTTACCACTGAGATACGTGTTTTTACGTGTCTGCACCCCCCCCCCCATTTTAAGCCCCAGAAGCACCTTAAATCTGCATTTCTACCTGACCTGTGACCTACTTTATCATACCTTTTGAACCATATGAGAAAGAGCCTTCATATTTGGCATGTATGTTCCTTGTAGCAAGGTGTTCTCAACCATTCAAAACTTTTGACTTTGTCTTAACTTTTGAAGCATTTGAGATACAGCCTTCATATTTAGCATGTAGGTTTTATGCGACAATGATGCTTGAAGACCCTCTACCAAAAAGGCTAAAACGAATCCACTCCTATGAACAAAATGGCCACCGGAGCTAAAAATAGAAAAATATTGTAAATTTGATTCCAGCCGAAACTCCACCTAAACCCTAAGGCCAATTTGATTCAATGTTCACAGGAATGTTGCCTGGGTTACTCCGTACCAAATGAGCTAAAGTCACTCTGCTGATGAACAAGATGGCCACCGGAGCTTAAAATAGAAAGTACTCGAGCAGAGAGCCAGATAAGCTTCGTATTTTCGTAATTTACGTATTGAAAATAGCAAAATACGAAGTGCTTACAAATTTTGATCGTACCATTTACGATAGACATTACTAAAGTTACGAAGGAAGCTCAAATTTAGCTCGTATTTACGAAGCTCCCGTAATTGGCCGTTTGGTACTTATCCGTCGACAATTGTCAGCACAAAAACATTGAATAGACTGGGAACCAGTTAAAATTATTGGCAGTCTTACTGTCTAGACGCTCTATTCCTCACACTAATATAGCCGACGGCTGGTGTACAAGCGTTTCCGTGATTTTAGATGCACTTGTTTTGCAAACCATCCTAACAGAATCAAGACAGTTCCCCGACACGGCTTTTGGGAGATTTTTTAAGACAATTCTCGACGCTTTTTGATCCCCGAAACCTTTGTCCAATATGAAATGATCTGTAACGGCTAATCCTAATTGTTAATTATTAATTAAGGATAATTATTGATAATTGATATATTATGTAAATATTTTTGTGTCTCCTTCTTATTGTTGGACCGATGAAAGGACCCTAAAAGTAGGTGAAATGTTTTTATTTTTTTTTTCATTAATCATTAACTTGTTTTTTGAAACGAAATACAAATATTAACAATGATTTACCAGTTACAGATCAAATTTTACTTTTACTAAAAAATGTCAGAAAGCTGTCTAGATAGTCCCCCCCCCCCCCCCATTAATGCCTCCCCTTCAGTACGCACATAAAGATTGGTAGTGAGTACATTGATTTGAAGTAAAACACCCTACCCATTCTACTTTGCATGTTTCGAAACGCGTGTCTGTTAATTCAAAACACAGCACCGTTGTAGAACAGCTAGATGTCTATAGTACTCATAGTAAGTTTTACCTGCGAGTGTTGAAATGATTTTTATCTCAAGATGATAAGAATTGCACAATGTAAAAGATAAATTGTGTCAGTTTCCCAAGTATCGATGTTTCTCTTTATTCATGCATTCGTATCATTGTTGAACTCGGGTGTTTTCCAATACCGCATCAGTGCTTATGCTATAAATAGACGTAATGCCTTCTACTAGCTACCAATCGTTATGTTTTAGCCACCTAGCGGAGACATTTACGACAAGGGAGCCATTCTAATAAAAAGCTGTCTTCAAAAGTGTTGGGTAAATCTGAATTTTGTTTGATTTAAGGTTTAACGTCCCCGTCAACACAATTTAGGTCATTTTGGAGACGTTGCTTCCAATTTTGTGGGACTTTTACCACAAAATCCATGCCGCCCAATAAAACCAATAGGGTTTATATGCATGGATGGGCCGACTCGCAGCAGTTTTCCTGGGCAGGCTTAGACCTTCTAAGCAGATCACCAGTACTCCTGTGGTGTCGGTATCAACTCTGCGTGGAAGCATCGTGCAGCCCATCTATTTCTCCAAGCCCCGATGGGCGGGGGCGGAAGGGTAAATCTGAAGGGTTTACTTCCCAGTAACTGTATCCAATTGAAATCCAAAATTCCATGCCCGGTATCCCATGCTTTAGAAACATTTTTCTAAAATTATTTTAGCCTTTCTGACTTTCTTTGGAAACTGACAATATTACTGCCATTTCCAACTGCACTCCATGTAATACTCATCTTGTCAAGAAGTAACTGGAGTTTCCGACAGATTCAGATTCAGAAATACGGTCAGAACAACAACAACATAGTAGCGTAAGCCAATGCGTAGACGGCTTATGCAGTATTCGCTGAAATGAACATGCCATCAAAACCGAAAGTAAACTAAAAAGATGGCCGGGAAAACCGGAACACTTTTTGATTTTTTCAAGCCTAAAGAGCAAAGATCGTTAAAGACAGAAGCAGAAAAGCTTGGTCAGTATGAGGCCTGACACCTGTTTGTACACTGCTAACATCCATTAATTAAGGGAATTAATTGCTTTATCTTATGTATAATTCTAAGCAAATAAAGAATTGGAGCATTTTCCTTTTATATTAACCCGAATTAAATGTTTTTTCAATCCTGTTGCGATTTTGGTAGGTTGGAAGAAATTGTTGAACCAAGTTTACAAAAGTTACCAAACAACCTCTGGATTTGATCAGTACATTTACTGACCCAATTATTCAGAATACAGAAAAGGTTTGCATTTTGATAAGTAAATACTGATAGGGGCTAAAAAGTTATCTGGAGCTATGACTCGAGACAGTGACACACAGGTGAGCGAACCATGGGCCCTCTTGTTTTTAGCTCACCAGAGCCGAAGGCTCCGGGGGAGCTTATAGGATAGGCAGTTGTCCGTCGGCGTCTGCGTCTGTGTCGTCTGCGTCTGCGTCTGCGTCGTCGTGTGACGTCAACACTTTTAAACATCTTCTCCTCTGAAGCCACTGAGCCGATTGGGCCCAAATTTTATCTGTAGCATCCTTGGGCTGGGGGATTGAAAGTTTGTGTTTTTTATGAAAATCTGCTCATTAGTTTGGTTGCTATGGCAACTTAGAGTTTCCATAGACTTATAATGGGGAAAATTGAAAAATGGCATTTACTGCCAAATCATTGCAGATATTTTGACAAAACTTTTATAGAAATGTTTCTTGAGTAAACTTCTCTCAGCCGTATGCTTTTATACCAACCTGAAGGTCCCCCAGGTTGTGCCGGGGCCATGCCCCACCCCCTCCACTTCATAAAAGGCCATATATCACAGAAACCATTCAGATCCCGACCCCTAAACCATATATATTCTTGTTCCTATTGATAAGACGTATTCAGTGACACCAACCTAGGGGTCCTCAGGGATGCGCCGAGGCCATGCCCCACCCCCTCCACTTAATAAAAGGCCCAATATCTTGGAAACTATTAAGATCCCCACCCCTAAACCATATATATTCTTGTTCCTTATGATAAGACCCATTCAGTGACATCAACCTGGGAGTCCACGGGATGCTCCGGGGCCATGCCCCACCCCCTCCATTTCATAAAAGGCCCAATATCTCAGAAACCTTACAGATCCCCGCCCCTAAACCATATATATTCTTGATCCTTATGATAAGACACATTCATTGACACCAACCTGGGGGTCCTCAGGGATGGGCCGGGACCTTGCCTCACCCCTTCACTTCACAAAAGGCCATATATCTCAGAAACCGTTCAGATTCTCACCTCTAAACCATATATATTCTTGTTCATTATGATAAGACGCATTCAGTGATACCAGCCTGGGGGTCCCCAGGGATGTGCTGGGGCCATGCCCCACCTTCTCCATTTCATAATCTCACAATATCTCGGAAACCCTACAAATGACTACCCCCAAAACCATATATATTCTTGTTTCTTATGATAAGACATACTCATTGAAACCAACCTGGGAGTCCCCTGGGGCCTTGCCCCAGCCCTCCACTTTACAAAAGGCCTTATATCTCACTTGATGCAGATGTACATGAGGTTAAGCAGGTGTGTCATGCTCAAGAATTACAACTCTGGGTGCTCTGTTTTTTGAGTAATCTCCCCAGACAGTATAACCTTGTGAAGGCCATAAGTCCAACACCCTTTGAGATATATTGAAGGAACTTGGCACAATTGTATACAAGGTACAGAAGGGGTGTCAGGTGCAAGTACCACAACTGTTGGTGCTGTGGTATTTGAGTTATCTACCCTTCCGATGTAACAGTTTGACCAGCTTGTGATCCCCATATCTCCAATACCCTTTGAGACATATTGATGGTACTTTGTACAGAAATACATGAGCTTAAGCAGGCATGTCATTCGCAAGAACCACAATTCTGAGTGTCCTGGTTTTTTAGTTATGTCCCCTGACAGTATAATTTTGTGATGGCCATAACTGCAATACTTTTGTGATATATTGCTGGTTTAATTCTGGTGTATGTTCTATTGGTGAACAATCTTCTGAAGGCCATATTGGTTTTTTGTTGGGGGATTTTCCATCTCTTCTGACGGCTTTTTTAATGGTTGCCATGAAAACCAAAATGAACAAAACAATCAAGAAACATAAAAAACAAACAAAAAATACTTGTTTTTTTTTTTTGTTGTTTATTTTGGTTTTCATGGCAACCAGTAAAAATGAGCAGTAGACCTAAAATAATATGGGAGATAGAAGATTGCTTAAGGAAAAAAATAATTAAAAAAAAACTTAAAAAATCATCTCCTCAGAAACCATATGCTCTATGAGGTTGAGACTTTATGAAAATATTTGCTATATTTTCCTTTACAGGTTTAGTTTTTTTTATGAAATAAGGTTCTTAGTTTGGTTGCTCTATCATAACTTAGAGATCATAGACTGATAACAGGGAAAATTCAAATGATGACATTTACTGCCAAGGTTTTATAGATATTCTGACAAAACTTTCAAGAAATGTTCCTTAATCAATCTTTAATCTGCCATATGAGTTTATTGAAAGATGGTCAAATTATGTTATGTCTTCTGTCCATCCATACGTCTGTCCATCCGTCTGTAAACTTTTCATTTCCGGATACATACAGTTTACATCGGGTCAAGCTGAAACTTCATACATAGTTAGACCATGATGTGGGGCAGCACATATTGTTTTGAGGTTACGGTCCACCAAATAGTGATAGAGTTATGCCCCTGTGAATTTTTTTGTAAACTGTTCGTTTCCGGATAACTCCTCCTACAGTTTTTATCCAATCAAGCTGAAACTTCATACATAGTTAGACCATGATGTGGGGCAGCACATATCGTTTCGAGATTAAGTAAAACCTGTCTTTGTGGTCACCTTTATTAAGCAAGCAGCTTGTCTTAAGCAAGCAGGCATTCAGTTCCAGAAAAAGGAAAATGCATGAAAATTCACCTGTGTTAAGTAAGCACCTGTCTTATGCAAGCACTTCATGAATATCCCATAGGCACTTGCTTAAAACAGGTTAGACTGTACTTTCTTGCACACCAGACAAGGAAATCCGTGATTTTACCCTGGGATAGAAATTATGTTCTGACCCTGGTGTTCCGACCCCAAATCGAATATAATCGCGTGTTTGATAAATGCACTGGTTGATTACAACCTCATGCGCGGCGTCGTCATGCGTGACGTCACTAAACATTCCTGTTGTGTCATCACAAAATGGCGGACGTCGGTAACCGAAGTGACAGCAGCATTAAAAATTCGCAATAGAAATGGAAGGTATGCAAGAAAAAGAATCCAATATGGGTGTGAGGGGTGGATAGAAAAATCCGTCCCTCGGGATCACTGTCCGGCATCACTCGGCAAGCCTCGTGATGCCAGTGTCCCTCGGGACGGATTATTCAATCCACCCCTCACACCCATATAAGATTCTTATATTCCACCAAATAATAATAGAGTTCCTCATCCTAAGTAAAATCCAGTACTAAGTAATGTGGATAAAGTCTCTTGCTCAAGGAAACAACACTTGGCGCTTGTGAGGATTGAACCGGCTACCTTTCGATCTCAAATTGGATCCTTTACCACTGCACCACTGCGCTCCACAGATGTAAATTTCATTCAAACTTCATTGGAATGTTCTCCTAAATAGCTAAAAGGGTTTCCCTTGATGAGCAAAATGACCCCCATAGATAAAAGTACAAAAAATGTCAACAATATGCATTTTCAAGGTCAACTCAATTCAAACTTCAAAGGAAAGTTGCCTAGCTTACGCCCATAAAATAGCTGAAAAAGTTTGCTCCAGTGAACAACTTTGTCACTAGAGCTAAAAATGGAAAATATCCTCCTACATTTGCACTTTAATTTCATTCAAACTTCACAGGACTGTTGCTAAGGGACCTTCTTCCAAGAAGCTAAAATGGTTTTGTTCCAATGAGTAAGGTGCTCCCTAGAGCTTTAAATAGAATAAACCTTTAAATAACAATTCCTCTTATACCTTGGGTCCAATAATATTACCTAGGTGGTTCTCTTTCAATGCTGGTTGGATTTATATAATCAAGACCAGACTTTAAAATAGAAAAGTCTATTTAAATGACAACTACAGTTGGGTCAATTGTAGAAGCTATGCCCCACCTTAATTTATTTATCAGTATATTGTGTCTCATTTCAGATCAAGAGAGAAGTTGATGAATGAAAGACCCAGTTTTCATGTTGAAATGGAAAAAAATAATGCTGACTGCTTATGAACATTAGAAAGTCTGGAGAAGCCAAGAACCAAACCTACCCTGGTTTATTGGGCTTGTAGCTTAACTGCTACACCACAGAGGCTACTATATAGACATCAGAATCATGTCATAAAATGTCGTACCCGAGTGAAATCCACTTCAGCTTAAAATATCTCTTCCATCTTGCTTTATATTTTAAAATATATTTATAGCAACAGATTTACTGAAACAAAAAACGCATGCTTCAAAAGTTAAGATTTTTAACAAAGATTCATAATTCTATGCACAGTTTAGAGTATCCTTATACAAGACCTATTTTCATCATCATTGTACATGTTTTTATATCATGAACCATCAAGTTTTATCTTGGAAGAGATATTAGTATATGGGTATCACAGATGTACCAGGTAATGTGCCATGGGTGAAGATTATCATTTTCTGCATGTTTTTATAATCAAAAATTTCAAAATAGACCTATTTCAATATTAATGAATTCAAACCGATCATCTGAGATGATGACATTATTCGCTAGTGTTACCACATTTTAAGCTAGCAAAATAAATTCATGGATGTATAATGGCTAAATAGTTGTAACATTCTATCTTCACCTATATGGTATATGGGTCTCTTCCTGGGATGTAACTGCCTTCTTGACCACTATGGGAAGTATTATATATATATGTATACCATTTATTTCTGTCATTTTGTACTAGCGTTAATTAAATATTTAGGATGGCAAAAAAGATAAAAAAAATATCCCTGAAAACCACAAAGAACATTACAATATTATTCCACAGAAAGAAGCAGAAGATTTAGCAGCTTGAACACACACACAATAACAAATATCATGGCACCAACATACAATGCAAATTACCATACAAAGAACTGCAAACAACCACATTGGAATGGTCAGCAGAAAACCCTACTGGGATCTTCAACCTGGAGTTTTATGAGTATTCAAACTTCTCACTCAATTACAATGCAGATTCCAGCAAAATGACAAAGAATTTGTCAGGAAGGCCAGTAAGCTCATACTTTTAAGAATGTTTGTCTCCACTAAGCTATTTTTTCCCCTAACAGATCTACAGTTTAACATGTATTGGTTTTTTTCCTGATATACACTGGAATAGGGCTGAAAACATTGAGAAAATATGAAATTGCTCATGGTGTTCTCACTGTTTTCAGTAGTTGTCTGCTTTACCAGCATCTAATATTCCAGTATCAGAGATAGAGTTAATACATATTGGCTATGTGTACTTTTATGTTTTGTCTATTTTAGGTAAAAAGCATTCAAGATTCAATTTGTGAGACATTAATATAACTTTACTTCAATAGTGTTTTTATATGAACTTGATTTATTTGAAGACTTTAGTGTGTCAGACAATTGAGTGTCACAGATTCATCTGAAGTGGATATTCTTAACAAGTGACTAGAAATATCTTTCTGGACATACTTGGTAATTATTATCTTTTTTAAACATAATGCCGTTTAATCCATTTTAATTGCAAAAAAAAACATTTTTATACATTTCATTAAAATAATTCAGAAACTTGGGAGTCTTGAAACCATCTCTGAATAAGAATTAGTATTTAAGCATAATTATGATCATAAAGCTGTTCAACCACAAAATATTCAAAATCAATCAATTTATAAGAAGTATACCATCTTGAGGCCTGCATTAAATATGTAATTTAATGCAGTCATCAAGATGATATACTCTGTATTTTATCTATTATGACTGAATGTTTCTGATGAATCTTTTATTTCATTTTCCTTCCTTTCAATATAAGCAGATGTTAATTTTTTGACGCCAAAGATATGTCGTGAATTTTAAAAACTATGGAAGGCAAGGCACTGGGGTTTCACCCACCCCTGATTAATGGTTTCTTTGAAATAAGTGAAATAATCTTGAAGGGGCCATAAAGCAGACAACAAAAAATGCATTCATGCCTTTTGTATTATTGATTTTATTGTAGAACTTTGAAAATAATAAAGGTTCACCCAAGTGGCCTAATTGGCCGAAAAAACAAGCCAGTCATGTGTTTCAGTTCTTTGGTGTATTCCTTGCTCCAAAGGATAAACCCCTTACAGAACATATTTGGCACAATGTTACAATGTTATGTCATAATGACTTCTATCATGTAAGACTATTAAGTTTCTAAGGTTTTTTGTTTGTTCTTTCTCCTTTCTTTCCATATTGTCCAATGTTAAATATGTTCTATACAAGGGAAATTCTTTGGAAGCAAGAAATACAATACAGAAATGAAAAGTAGAAGTAAAACAAAGATCAGGAATCAATACAATTAACATCAAAGGCACCAAAGGGAAAGAAACACAAACATGAAGCGACCAGACCATAATGGAAACCTTAACAAAGGATGGCCATAAAGACAGTTACTTTCCCACAAAATGGCCAAATGGTCATCCAAAATAAAAAGACACAAGTGATACACACAGTAAGTAGTAACAAACAACAACATAAATAAACCGCCACAGAAGAACTGCCTTGGAACGGTCAGTGGAAAGAATTCCACTGGGGGGCTTAAATCGATTTTACGTGGCCACAATCCTCTCCCTTACTTCCGTCGCGATTTAGACAAATAATTTGTTCAGTCCGCATGAAGGCCTCCTAACTCAGTGCAACATCTCTGTGAACAAAAATAATCAAAGAACCACAGAGGTGAGAACAGTGAGGGCTCGACAGCAAGAAACCACTGAAATGCTGGAGCAAAAGAAAGCCAACAGTTAGACTCCGTTAAACTGTAAATGTAGTCTATTCAGGGCCGGACTAGCTAGTTTG
Source organism: Lucinisca nassula (assembly GCA_963580285.1). Lineage (NCBI taxonomy): Eukaryota > Metazoa > Mollusca > Bivalvia > Lucinida > Lucinidae > Lucinisca > Lucinisca nassula. Next base: position 33,945,259 of record OY757011.1, read on the forward strand.
GGCCAATTAGCCTTCATCAGTGACCCTCAAAGATTTTCAGATTTTAGCAATGGAATCAATGATCACAAAGAACTAGTAAATATAATCTGCAGTATAATGTCTCCTTAAAGATTTTGAAGTTGCTATTTAAGCTAGAAGCCTCACACTCTTGTATACAATGCAATGATACGGACTTATAACATGCAAGAGACAATGAGTTTCAGAATGAATAAAAAGTTATGATTATACAAATGAGAAGTTGAGAACAATTCGATACGGGTACAATTTTAGTATCTCGGATTTGGAAAAAAAGATGTAAATACCCATCTTTCTAATTTAGAGATCGTGTTAAGGTATGCAGACATGGTCAGAATAGCAGAAAACTTTGGTCCTCATTGATGCCATTACACATATAAACATCATGATCAGCCTGTATGTTTTTGTACTAAACAGTATTGCACGTTTTTGCTTTGTGTATTTTCAGGTAAAAGATGCCTAGAAAAAAGGGTTGGAAGAAAGCAGAGGTTAAGAAGGGGAATAGAAGTGCCAGTTATGAATGTAAATATGACGACGGACTTGACAGGACTGAGGAGCTGGCCTCGTTAAAAACAGAAAACTGTGACATACGACAAGTTCACAAACTTGTCAGCTCAAAATCTGCCAAAAATTTGCTAAATAACCTGCCAAATAACCTTTCAAATAATTTACTTATATCTTGCACAGAAACTGGAAGTGAAGAATATGGTGATATTATTGCATCAAGATTGCCTGAATTTGTTTCTGAAGCTTACGAAAATACAGCTAGTTTTACTGCATTTTCAATGACATTGTCAGAAACTGACTCAGATTTTTCACAACATCATCAAAGCTTAAGTGAACAGAAAAGTACTGAAGACCTTTCTAGCCAAACTGATAGACTTTTGTCTACTTTTGAGGAAGGATATGACATAGCAAGTGTTGCTTCAAATAAAGACACTGAGATAAGCAGATCTGCATATCAGTCTTGGGATTCTAGTGAAATGGTATTTGGTTCTTTTCACCAAAATGATGAAAGATTTTCTTCTGGATCTAGAGGATTTCAATGTACAGCTAATGCACTTTGTATGTTGGCCCACACAGTCATCGCTGAAACATATTGTACTTCTTTATTAGATAAAATCCTTTGTGATGGTGATGACTTATATTGTTCAATTATAAATAGGTTGAAATCTGAAGGAACATTTGTACAACCTTTATTGAGCTTGGAGGAAATACCAGACACCTTCAGCATTGCAGGTAGTCATTTTATTGTTAAAAAGCAGCCTATAATAAGTGGTACTCTTGTTGAATCAGGTATTGATACTGGCCTTTCTACACTTCATTCTGCTTTAGAGACTGCTTTCATTGATGATGCAGCTGGTCTTTTGACTACTGGTGCCATTTGTTCAGCTTTATCAAAAAAAAGGAAAGTTTTCTATTTCTTTGACTCCCATTCACATGGAAAAAATGGGTTATCGATATGTGATGGAACATCAGTTTTAATATCTTTCACATCATTGGAAGATGTTGTAGCCTATCTATATGCTTTTTATGATAGCTTATCAATTGACTTTAATACACAGTTTGACTTTTTACCTGTTGCAATAAAATTGAATGACAAAGGACATGCATCAGGAGATCTTTCGGAAAGTCTTCTTGCTTCTTATTTTAAGGATCAAAATGTAAGACAACAGGCATGGCAAGAGAAAATACCAAATAATGCCAGTGGTCTAACTGCTTCTAAAAAGGCTAGTAAAACGAAAAGTCGCAAATCATACCACCAAATGTACAAGAGAAAACAGAGAAAATCGGTTGCTTTCAAAACAAAGGAAAATGCCCTGAAAAGGGAGTCTAGACGGACACCAGGGGTTTTAGCAAAGGAATATGCTCAGAGATGGGAATATAGAAGGCAACTAGGTGTTTCAGCAAAACTATGTGCTCAGAAACAGCATTCTAGGCAGAAACCAGGTGTTTTAGCTAAAGAACGTGCTAAGAAGCAGGAGCATAGAAATGAACCAGGTGTTTTAGCTAAAGAACATGCTCAAAGACAGGAGTGTAGAAATAAACCAGGTGTTTTAGCTAAAGAACGTGCACAGAAGCAGGAGTCTAGACAGAAACCAGGGTTTTTAGCAAAGGAACATGCTCATAGACAGGAGTCTAGACAGAAGCCAGGTGTTTTAGCTAAAGAACGTGCTCAGAAGCAGGAGTCTAGACAGAAACCAGGGTATTTAGCAAAGGAACATGCTCATAGACAGGAGTGTAGAAATAAACCAGGTGTTTTAGCTAAAGAACGTGCTCAGAAGCAGGAGTCTAGACAGAAGCCAGGTGTTTTAGCTAAAGAACGTGCTCAGAAGCAGGAGTCTAGACAGAAACCAGGGTTTTTAGCAAAGGAACATGCTCATAGACAGGAGTGTAGAAATAAACCAGGTGTTTTAGCTAAAGAACGTGCTCAGAAGCAGGAGTCTAGACAGAAACCAGATGTTGTAGCAAAGGAACATGCTCAAAGACAGCAGTGTAGAAATAAACCAGGTGTTCTAGCTAAAGAGCGTGCTCAGAAGCAGGAGTCTAGACAGAAACCAGCTATTTTAGCAAAGGAACGTGAAAAAAAGCAAGAGTCTAGAAGAAATCCAGTCTTTAAAGAGTGTGAAAGAATAAAAAAACAACAGTCAAGACAGGAAAAAAGAAAAATTCAAGAAGATGAAAGTCATAAGTGCCGCAAAAGATGTAAGATTCTGGAAGAAAATCAACCAAGAATAAATGCAAATGAGGTTCCAAGGCCTAAAAAGTATAAAAGTATAGACGAAGCCATTGTTCTTTTTCATAAAAATATTGCTGCAGGGCCCATATTTGTGTGTACTTGTTGCCACCAAACTTGGTTTCAGAAAAGTGTATCGGCACTAAAGAAAACTTGTTTATCATCTACAGTTAAACACAATTACTGCACAAAAATAATATCAGTCAATAATGAAGAATGGATTTGTCATACATGCTTATCAGCATTAAAGGATGGTAAAGTTCCTAAACTTTCTGTAGCAAATGGAATGAAATGGCCAGACAAACCACCTGAGTTAGATTTGTATCAGCTTGAAGAAAGATTGATAGCATTACGCATTCCATTCATGCAGATAAGAGAACTACCACGTGGAGGTCAATATTCAATTAAGGGAAATGTTATCAATGTTCCAGTTGATATTCAGCCAACAGTAAACTCACTTCCAAGGCCTATGGATGACACTTTTACTGTTGCTGTTCAGCTTAAGAAGAAATTATCATACAAAAAGGTAGACTTCAAGGAAAATGTAAGACCACTAAGAGTTTTAACAGCATTACATTGGCTTGTGAACAAGAGCGAACTGTATAAAAAATCTGACATTGCTATTGATGACAAATGGCTTCAAGAAGTTACTAATAGTGCAGAGGATACTGTTAGAGGGTTTTTAGAAGATTGCAATAGTCAGACAAAGGAAAATGAAAGAAACAATCATTTTGGGCTGGAACAAGATCGTGTTTCTGCATTAGATTCAGAAAGGATAGCAGAAGGATATGATTCTGATGGTTTCAGTGAGATAGATAGTGGTGAAAATGTTGGGAACGTAGATACCTTGGTGGACGATGCAAATGTTGAAAGCAAATATGATCAGACCTTTACATTTGCACCAGGAGAAGGAAAACATCCACTTAGCTTGTATCAGGATAAAGATGCTGAATTTTTATGCTTTCCGACTATTTACTGTGGTCAGAGACGACTTGATAATGATAAAAGACAAACGCCAGTTCATTACAGTGATATTGTTAAATGGGAGTTACGAAGTTTTGATAGAAGAGCAGCACAATCAGTCCCAAACATCTTCTTCAAGCATAAGAAACTTCAAATGAAACAAATAAGTGACAAAGTCAATTTAGCTCTGAGAAGATGCAAAAACAAAGGGAAGACAATTACTGCAGGTGAAGCTAGAGATCAAGCTTACATGGACAAACTTGTCAGGCTAGATGAAGGTTATTACATATTTCGTCAACTCAGAAATTCTCCCGCCTATTTAGAAGCTAGAAAAAAAGATATATTTGCAATGATACGACAGCTTTCCTTACCCACATGGTTCATGTCATTATCAGCTGCTGACACAAAGTGGAATGATCTCTTGAAGATGTTAGCGAAACTGAATGATGCTGTTGATTATTCTGATGAGGAAATTCAGGCTCTTACATGGCAAGAGAAAACAAAACTTGTTCAGAAAGACCCAGTTACATGTTCTAGGTATTTTGATCACAGGGTACAGGAATTTCTTAATACAGTGCTGAAAAGTGAATATCAACCAGTTGGAAAAATAACTGATTTCTTCTATAGAGTGGAATTTCAACAGCGAGGTTCTCCTCATATCCATATGCTTGTTTGGACTGAGAATTCCCCTGTGTTTGAAAAAAATTCTGATAAGGAAATAATTGAGTTTGTTGATCAGTATCTAACTTGCAGCATTGAAGATGATGGCATTTCTGATCTTGTTGATCTTCAAATGCATAAACATTCAAAATCTTGTAGAAAGAAAGGGCATGCAATTTGCAGATTCGGGTTTCCATTGCCTCCTCTTCCAAGAACAATGCTGTTACATCCATTGGATGAAGAAGTAGATAATTACAAGAGAAAATACACAGCGCTTCAGAAGACCATGAATGAGTATAAAGATAGTTCTGAAATTATATTTGATGAATTTTTGGAGAAAATTGTCAAAATGGACTTTGAAGATTACATAAAATGTATCAGAAGTTCTTTAAACACTGCTAAAATTTTCTTGAAGCGAAAGCCAAATGAAATGAGAGTTAATTTATTTAACAAGCAAATACTCCTTGGTTGGAAGGCAAATCTTGACATTCAGTTGATCCTTGAACCTTATGGTTGTGCAACATATGTGGTTGGTTATATCAGTAAATCTCAGAGAGGTATGAGTGCAAAGCTTGATGCAGCAGCAAAAGAAGCTAGAAAAGGTAATTCTGATTTGAAGAAACAGGTCAGACATATTGGAAATGTCTTTTCCAACTGCGTTGAAGTGAGTGCACAAGAAGCTGTATACCTGACTTTGCAGATTCCTTTAACAAAAGCAACAAGGGATATTGTTTTCATCAATACATCTACTGCAGATGAAAGAGTGTTTCTGCTTAAACCTAAATCTATTCTAGATGAATTACCTCCTGAATCAACTGACATAGAATCAGATAATATGATTCAAAGATATTCTAAAAGACCTAGGCAGCTTCAGCAGTTCTGTTTAGCTGATTATGTTTCTAAAGTTGATATCATATATCCTAAAGGGAATACTTTGCCAGAGAAAATTAAAGACAAAAATGAAGATGATGCTTCAGCAAGTGATTCTAGTGATGACTGTGAAGATGATAATGAGGTTGATAAACCTGGAAGTTGTGCTTCAGACGTGTTATGTATGACCAAAAATGGTACAAGATATAAACTTAGAGCAACACCCAAGATAATACGCTATGTAAGATACAATAAACAGAAAGACCCAGAGAATTATTACAGAGAAAGGCTTATGCTCTTTATGCCTTGGAGGAATGAAGCAAAAGATCTGATTGGTTCATTTGACACATATAAAGCACATTACTGTACATTGAAAGCCACTATTGAACCTAAACAAAATGAGTATGAGCATCATGTAGAAGAGCTTGAGATTGCTAGGCAAATGGCAGAAGCAGACGAAGATGCGTATGATAGAATAGCTCCAAATGCAGAACAAGAAAATAGGGATGCGGAAGAGGAAGGTGAAAAAGAAGCAGAACCCTTCATTTACTTCAATCCAGACAGGGTAGTAGAACATAGACAGTATGATATTGGTATAGAGATACAGGCCACTTGTTCAGTACCATCTGTCGAAACTAATAGTGTTATACTGCCGGAAGATCAGTATTTACTCTTACTCAGAAGTTTGAATTTGAGGCAACGAGAATTCTTTAATCATGTGATCTTTTGGCTGAAATGCAAAGAAGAACCACTATATGCTTTTCTGTCAGGTGGAGCAGGTGTTGGCAAATCAGTTCTAATTAAAGCTCTTTTTCAAAGTTTGTACAGATTTTTGAATCTTAGGGAGGGAGAGAATCCTGATGACATCAGAATCCTTCTTTGTGCTTATACAGGAAAAGCAGCTTATAATATCAATGGTGTGACAATTGCTTCAGCTTTCTTGAAAAAATTTAAACAAGCCAATGAGCTTTTGTCAGCTGATGAATTAAACACATTCAGAGTTAAATACAGGCATTTGAAATTGATAATTATAGATGAAATATCTATGGTAGGAACAAGCACACTAAGCTTCTTGGACACACGCTTGCAACAGTTGACAGGAACAAAAGCACCTTTTGGTGGTATAAGCATTATAGCTGTTGGTGATTTGTATCAGCTGATGCCTGTTTGTGACAAATGGATATTCAGTGATCCATCAAAGGGTGCTTCAGCACTAGCTCCTAATTTATGGAAGGCTCATTTCAGGATGTATGAACTTGTTGATATTATGAGACAGAAAGATGATATTCACTTTGCACAGTTGCTGAATCGTCTGAGGCAAAATGAGTTAACAGATGATGACAGAAGTGAGCTAAAGATGCATACTGTTGATCCTGAAGTAGATGCCTATCCAAAACAGGCTCCTCATTTATTTACAGAAAATAAGTTTGTGACCAAACACAATGATAGCGTTTTGAACAGATTGTCAGAGGAAAAAGTCATTATTCCTTGTCATGACACAGTTGTTGTTGCTAACATCTCAGCACAAAAAAGCAAATCACTCATTGAGTCACTTCCAGAAGATTCTAACAAAACAGCAAATTTAGAAAAACATTTGAAAATAGCAGTTGGAATGGTTTATGATATAACAGTAAATATCAATGTAGAGGATGGTTTGACAAATGGATCCACATGTGTTGCAAAATACATTGAACGTAAAATGGAAGGAACTGATCGACCAAGTATAATTTGGGTTTTGTTTGATGATCCTAAGATTGGCAGTTCGACACGGGAGAAATCTTTAAATAGGGGTTTGTACAGTTCAAACACTGATCATGCCTGGACACCAATATTTGACATAGAACGATCATTCATATACAATTTTAAAACTTATCAGAGAATTCAGTTTCCTTTGAAACCTTCAGCTGGAAAAACAGTTCATAAAGCTCAAGGGTCTACAGTTGATGAAGTTGTTGTGGACTTGTCTCAGTCAAGAGTAAGGAAACAACCACATATTCACTATGTTGCTTTAAGCAGAGTAAGAAAACTGGAAAATTTGTTCATTTTGAATCTGAATGAAGAAGCTTTGGCTGTTGATGAAAAAGTGAAAGTAGAGATGCAGAGGTTGCAAACAGAAAGTCTCCTTGAGCTCTGTTATACTCCTCTCTATAAAGTTGATCCTTGCGAAGTGAAGATTCTGTTTAACAATGCAAGGTCCTTGCACAAGCATTTTCCTGAAATTGAATATGAGCCAAATGTGTTATCAGCTGATGTTATTGGCTTTGCAGAATCGAGACTATGCTCAAGAGATGAGAATATTCAGTTTAATCTCAATAGGTTCAGGCTGTTGAGGCTAGATGAAACACAGCAATATACTGACAATAGACCTTATCATGGGCTTGCTTTATATGTAAGAGAATGTCTAGAAATTCAGAAAATAGACACATTTCATTCTAGTGCATGTGAATTCATACTGGCTACATTAAAGAATGGTTGCATGTGTTCTTTTCAAGTTGTGATTTTCTACAAGTATCCCAAAAGCTCGCAGGCTCATCTGAAAAATGATGTGTTATGCCATTTGATGCCATTGATAGATTTGAATGTTAAATTAGTTATTCTTGGAGATTTCAACTTAGATGCAAATAAAACCACTTTGACTTTTGTAAATTTTATGCAAACACAGTTTAGATGTCAACAGCTCATCAACAAACCTACTACCGATTCTGGGTCATTGCTAGATCTGGTGTTTGCAAATTGCCCATGTTCTAGTGATGTTATTGAAGCTTACTGGACTGATCACAAGCTGGTTTATTGTGCTTTTGAGACTTAAATATGAAGAAAACAAACCAGCCTGTGGGTTTCCTAGAAATATGCCAGGAGTTATACTAGAAAAGTTTCCACAAAATATGTCACGAGTTTACAAGAAATGTGCCAGGAATTTACAAGAAATATGCCAAGAGTTTACAAGAAATGTGCCAGGAGTTTACAAGAAATATATGCCAGGAGTTTACAAAAATATATGCCAGGTGTTTACAAGAAATGTGCCAGGAATTTACAAAAAATATGCCAACAGTTTACAAGAAATATGCCAGGAGTTTACTAGAAATATGTCAGGAAGTTGGCCAGAAATGTGCCAGGAGTTTTATTCAAAAGCAAAAGCAGTTGATGGCCCTGTCTACCAAAGAGCAAGACAGAAATGTTTCAAACTGGGAGATACATGTGAGTCAGTGGATGGAAAACAGAAAACAAATACAACCAGTTGGAAAAATGATCAAGGAAAAGACAAACAGCATCACACAAGAAAAATAGCCAACATGACATGGAACAGAATACAGAATATAATATGGCCACGAATTATACAACATAGTTCACTTCACAAAGTGTGTCAGCACTGCAAAATACTTAGTTGTTTCCAAACAAGTGGTAAAACTGCTTACTAGTAAATTGTAGATGTATATATTTACAGGGCAAGAGCAATTCCAGGATGGAGTCGATATCCTTGAATGAGTGCATAAAATTGCAATTTTGCTTATAACTTATATTTGATGGCAAGGTACGAGTCAGAAAGGCTATCCTGTCTAGCAACAGGTTTTGATGATTTGATGCTGGAGAGGCTGTGTGAGGCAAAGATGTCATGTTCTTATACTACCTGGATCCCTAACAGTTAGGCTTGCAACAGATAAGAGTCTTTGGCTCATCTGTGCACAATATTCAAGGGGTTTACTAGGAAGCCAGGAGTTTATAACAACAAAGATGAGCCAGGAGTTTATAAGAAACGTGCCAGGAGTTTACGAGAAATATGCCAGGAGTTTACAAGAAATATATGCTAGGAGTTTACAAGAAATATATGCCAGGAGTTTACAAGTAATGTGCCAGGAGTTTACAAGAAATATGCTAGCAGTTTACAAGAAATATGCCAGGAGTTTACTAGAAATATGCCAGGAAGTTTGCCAGAAATGTGCCAGGAGTTTTATTCAAAAGCAAAAGCAGTTGATGGTGCTATCTACCAAAGAGCAAGACAGAAATGTTTCAAACTGGGAGATATACATGTATGTCAATGGATGGAAAACTGAAACAAGCAAATACAACCAGTTGGAAAAATTATCAAGGAAAAGACAAACATCATCACACAGGAAAATTAGCTCACATGACATGGAACAGAAAGCAGAATATATATGGCCACAAATTTTACAACATAGTTCACTTCACAAAGTGTGTCAACTCTGCAAAATACTTAGTTGTTTCCGAACAAATGATAATACTGCTTACTGGTAAATTGCAGATGTATATATTTATACGGCAAGAGCCATTCCAGGATGGAGTCAGTATCCTTGAATGAGTGCACAAAATTGCAATTTTGCTTAAAACTTATATATGATGGCAAAGTATGAGTCAAGACAGGCTACCCTGTCTAGCAACATGTTTAAATAATTTGATGCTGTAGAGGCTGTGTGAGGCAAATATGTCATGTTCTTATGCTACCTTGATCCCTAATAGTTTGGCTTGCAACAGGAAAAGAGTCCTTGGCTCATCTGTGCACACTATGCAAGGGGTTTACTAGAAATATGCCAGGGGTTTATAAAAATGTGCTAAAAGTTTACAAGAAATATGCCAAGAGTTTACATAGTTCACTTCACAAAGTGTGTTGGCAGAGCAAAATACTTAGTGTTTCCAAACAAATGATAATACTGCTTACTGATAAATTGTAGATGTACATATTTATACGGCAAGAGCCTTCCAGGATGGAGTCGGTATCCTTGAATGAGTGCACAAAATTGCAACTTTGCAAGATATATATGATGGAAAGATATGAGTCAGACAGGCTATCCTGTCTAGCAACAGGTTTTGATAATTTGATGCTGGAGAGGCTGCGTGAGGCAAAGATGTCATGTTCTTGTGCTACCTGGATCCCTAACAGTTAGGCTTGCAACAGATAAGAGTCTTTGGCTCATCTGTGCACAATATTCAAGGGGTTTACTAGGAAGCCAGGAGTTTATAACAACAAAGATGAGCCAGGAGTTTATAAGAAACGTGCCAGGAGTTTACGAGAAATATGCCAGGAGTTTACAAGAAATATATGCTAGGAGTTTACAAGAAATATATGCCAGGAGTTTACAAGTAATGTGCCAGGAGTTTACAAGAAATATGCTAGCAGTTTACAAGAAATATGCCAGGAGTTTACTAGAAATATGCCAGGAAGTTTGCCAGAAATGTGCCAGGAGTTTTATTCAAAAGCAAAAGCAGTTGATGGTGCTATCTACCAAAGAGCAAGACAGAAATGTTTCAAACTGGGAGATACATGTATGTCAATGGATGGAAAACTGAAACAAGCAAATACAACCAGTTGGAAAAATTATCAAGGAAAAGACAAACATCATCACACAGGAAAATTAGCTCACATGACATGGAACAGAAAGCAGAATATATATGGCCACAAATTTTACAACATAGTTCACTTCACAAAGTGTGTCAACTCTGCAAAATACTTAGTTGTTTCCGAACAAATGATAATACTGCTTACTGGTAAATTGCAGATGTATATATTTATACGGCAAGAGCCATTCCAGGATGGAGTCAGTATCCTTGAATGAGTGCACAAAATTGCAATTTTGCTTAAAACTTATATATGATGGCAAAGTATGAGTCAAGACAGGCTACCCTGTCTAGCAACATGTTTAAATAACTTGATGCTGTAGAGGCTGCGTGAGGCAAATATGTCATGTTCTTGTGCTACCTGGATCCCTAACAGTTTGGCTTGCAACAGGTAAGTGTCTTTCGCTCATTTTTATGCAAAGTGCATTTGTGCACAAGGTGAGCTTTTGTGATCCCCCTGTGTCTGTCCAACATGTGTCATGGGTCGTGTGTCCTGCATGAAACGGCCTCGGATGTGCATCTGACTGGTAATCAATAGGATGCTGGTTCAATACATGCCGGGGTCGGCAACATTCTTTTGTGGAGATTGATCTTAAAAGCTTTTCTACTGTCATTCTCTCCCTTCTGCTGATTCAAGAAGGGAAGTTGTCAGTTTCTGGCAAAAGAATGTGTACTGTACTGGTTATCTGCTTACATATAAGCCTGCCCAGGAAGTGTGGATAGGTAAACTGACAGGCTCAAAACTGACCTAAAATAGTGTTGAACTCTAAAACAAACAAACAAAATTTGTCCTCGGTCTTCTTGTAACTTTGCAAGCAGCGGACCAATTGCAGATGTATCCCCTGAAGCTACTGGCCGATTGTGTCCAAATTTCATTTGTAGCTTCAATGGGCTGGGGGCTGCCATGGTTTTATTAAAATACAATATATTACATAGCTGCCAGTGGGCTGTGCCTACCTGAGCTCTGGTGAGCATAGTGGCCCATGGGCCTCTTGTTTGATGAAGTGATCGAAGCTGAAAATCATGTTAACAAGCGAAATCACAATAAGCACGGGTTATTATGTTATTTATGTAAAACAATCATACAGGGAATCGAAACATAAAAGAAAACTTTTTGAATTAGATAATAATCTTTTTACTCCTTCATACGTATCAACAAATAATGAACTCAACTAAGCTACAACTTTTAACAAAGTTATCACATATCACATAATTTGACATTACGAAAAATATATTGAAAAATTTTAACCCCCCCCCCCCCCCCCACAAAAAAAAGAAAAGAAATTCTGATATTTTTACATATTTCTGTTCCAAACTTAGATTGTGAGAACTCGTTAGAACTACCCACAATCTATGTTTTTGAGCAGAAATAATGATATTATAGTATACCCCTGGAGCCCAAGTTTTACTTAAAAGCAGGGTTAAAGGGGGTCAAAATTATATAGGCATCTTTTTATCAGTTTCATATGAACTGTTTGAACATCATTCATACATCAACCATTTGATTGTAGATTACTAGTTGTACTGGTGTATGAGTGTCATTTGACATGTCACCAGTAACAATTCAATTCTGATTGAATACCTGTTGTAAACAATCAGCTTGAAATAAACGAAATAATCATGAGGGGGCCATAAAAATAGATAAAAAACAACAAAAAAGTAAAACACTTGACACTTTAAAACTTTAAAGGACCGCATTAGATTCAAGGCATGCAGTCATCGATACGACTTATAACTCTATCTTACGTTTCATCATATCAATAATCGGTTAATTGGATTAAAATTAAGTAGCAATCAAGGACCTGTTAGTGCTCAAACTGCTTTTAACCTTTTTATGAGACATTTATTTATTTATTTCATTTGAATCTGCGCATGACAAAACTTACTATAAGATTAGCGCAACCAGCTTATGCTGTATATATGGTTATATTATATGTTAATACAGGGACATTTATTAAATCATTAAATTCAATGCATTACAATTCAGTAAAGACATTTCCCCTTTGCGCTTACCCTATATTTTTAATAGTCCGTTCCGGTATTTCGGCTTCGTTTGGGTATTTTGGTTTCGTTTTGGTAATTATCAGTACCACCAGTTTCATATAACAAAGGCAGTGGCTATGTCACTGAAATTGGCCAAAAAATAACAAAGTTATGCCTGTTTAAATTAGGGCTATCTTAGACACTTTTTGGCAGTAAATTGTTGCCTGTTTGAAAGGGATGGCTAATCGGAGCTGAAAAGATAATCGATTATCAGTCTTATCGTTGCAATCGATATTCGATTACCTAGTAATCGCTAAGGTTTTTGTCATAATTTTACCTGTCTGGCTTTCTGTCTGAGCATGACTCTTACCATATGTTGCACCATATGTATATTTGAACAGACAGGCCTGAGCAAACAGGGTAGACCTATTGCGGCGTCTCATCTGGGCTGCACTGTTTGCAACTCATCCAGCTATTTTAGGCATAACTTTGGGTAGTAAATTGTACCTATCAAGTAATCGATTAAAAGCAAATCAGAAACTAGATCAGCAGTCGATGGTATACCATCCCAAATACCAGCTTTTTCTATGAGTAACACTAATGACTATGTATTAGCTATCCAAAACTACATGCAAGTTAAAAAAAGTTTTAAAGAAAATTCTAACTGATAAGCAAAGTTTCAGAAGTGTAACTCTTATAGTTAAGAAGATATGACATAGTCATACTTTTTTACCTTTAACCTTGGGGTTATGTTGAGGTCCACCCAAAGTATCCCAAATTATTCTATATTCCAACAGCCATCAAATAACCAAGTTTCAGAAGTGTAACTCTAATAGTTTAGAAGATATGCCAAAGTCATACTTTTTGACCTTTGACCTTGGCTCGAGGTGACAACAAAAGTAGTTGAACATATTCTATATTCCAAGGACCATCCGATAAGACAAGTTTCAGAAGTGTAACTCCAATAGTTTAGGAGATATGGCAAATCATAATTTTTGACCTTTGACCTTGGGGTCATGTTGAGGTCAAGGTCACACCAAAAGTGTCCAAATTTATTCCATATTCCAAGGGCCATCCAATAACTAAAGTTTCAGAAGTGTAACTCTGATAGTTTAGAAGATATGGCAAAATCATACTTTTTGACCTTTGACCTTGGGGTCAAGGTCACACCAAAAGTAGCCCGACATATTCTATATTCAAAGGACCATCCAATAAGCAAAGTTTCAGAAGTGTAACTCCAATAGTTAAGGAGATATGGCAAATCATAATTTTTGACCTTTGACCTTGGGGTCATGTTGAGGTCAAGGTCACACCAAAAGTATCCAAATTTATTCTATATTCCAAGGGCCATCCAATAACTAAAATTTCAGAAGTGTATCTCTAATAGTCTAGAAGATATGGCAAAATCATACACTTTGACCTTGGGGTCAAGGTCACACCAAAAGTAGCCCAACATATTCTATATTCCAAAGACCATCCAATAAGCAAAGTTTCACAAGAGTATCTCCAACAGTTAAGGAGATATGGCAAATCATAATTTTTTACCTTTGACCTTGGGGTCATGTTCAGGTCAAGGTCACCAAAAAGTTGCCCACTGCCATCTACATTCCATGTACTATCCACATGCAAAGTTTCAAAACTGTAACTTCAGTGGTTGCAGAGGAGATCCATTTACAAGAAACGTGATGGACAGACGGACTGAAGCCGGACTAAAGTGTGGTACGAAAACAATATACCCGATTTTTCTTCGAAAAAGTGGGTATAATGATAATCACTTTTGTGGAATTTATTGATCGATTAATCGATTATATGATTAATTGTGTCAGCCTTACTATTTGACAGTCCACCTTTATGGTTGACTGCTAATCCCTCTGTTTATTGTACTTAATTATGTCACTTTGAGAAGTCATAACTGTGTTTTGATAACAAGTGTGAGGGACACCAATTAAACAAACCCCCACCACCTCCAAAAAAAAACAACAGGTAGTATAATTTAGCATTGAAGACAAAGGGTAAGAGAAGGATCTTTTTATTTCAAGTTGAGAGATATGCCCTTTTTACAAATATGTTATTTATAATAATTTGATACCCAACTGACTTCAATATATATCTTAATTATAACAAGAGACAAAATATAAAATCTTTTTTGGCTCGGCCTGGCGCAGCCTTGGCTTTTTTACCCGACCCTGAAAGTGTCCTTTTTTCCTGACCAACACCGCGCCCTTTTTCGGAGCTGGGGGAAACACTATTAGGTATAAGAACCAAAATACTCCGATATTCCGAATCTAGACGTTTCAAGTCTTCCAAAGAATTATTCCGAGTAGATGTACATATTTGGTGGACACTCTTCAAAAACACTCGCAAGGTCTGCGCTAAGTATGAACAATGCAGATCCATATCAGATGGTTTCTCATTGTTTGTCATTCAGTTTATGAATTTGTTGCAATGATTTGCATCAAGAAATGTGATTGGTTGATAGCCAGTGGTGGGTGAGGCATACTTAAATAATCAGCAGGTCAAGGGTTAACTTAGTTCATAAAGTATACATAAAGTCTTGAGGCTTATAAAATAAGTTTTTGAATAACTTCTTCTTTTCATTTTATTCGCCAAGGTTCTCTCACTCTTTGCTTGCCTGTCTGTCTAATCTACATTGTATCTATCTGTTTGTCTCTCTGTCCATCTATTTGTCTGTCTATTCTAGTAAAATGTACAACAGCCTGTCTACATTTGCTATTTTTGTTTGTTTGATTTGAGGTTTAACATCCTCGCCAACACTGTATAGATCATTTTGGAGACATTGTTCCCAATTCTGTGTGACTTTCATCCGACATTGAGATGAAATGACATCTCAAGTCCTGTCGCCCAATGGAACCAATAGGGTTTATAAGTAAGCCATATCAGATGGGCAGGATGATCGGAGTCTTCGCAGGTCGCACATGTATAGTTTTTGTCATGCCATTTCCCATCATCATTTTGTCCCACCCCCCCAAAAAAAAAGACTGGGTATTATGTTTTACCCTCCGAAGTTTTGAGTGTCCATCCATCCGCATCTCATAGATTCGTGAATTTGCTTCAAAAGCAAACTCCTAAACCCTTAGGCAAATTTTATTCAAACTTCACAGGAATGTTGCCTAGGTGTTTCCCTACCAAAATAGCTAAAATAATTTGGCTCTAATTCACAATGTGGTCACCAGAGCTAAAAAAAAAAAAAAAATTGAAAAGACAACTCCTGTACTCGTAGACCAATTTCATTCAAAATTCATAGCAGTGTTGCTTATGTGACCCTCCACAAAAATGGCTAAAATGGTTTTGTTCAGATGAGCAAAATGGCCACCAGAGCTCAAGTACCAAAAACTAGTGCTGGCTAATTGGAGCAGAAAAGGTAATCGATTATCAGTCCTGTCATTGTGATTGATTATGCATTAGTATTCACTAAAGATTTGGTCATAGTTTTACCTGTCTGGCTTTCTATCTGAGCATGATACCTACTGTTTATGTATTTGAAGAGACAGGCCTGAGCAAACAGTGTAGACCTAGATGAGACACCACAGAATGCGGCGCCGCAGAATGCGGCGTCTCATCAGGGTCTGCACTGTTTGCCACCTATCCAGCTATGTTAGGTACAACTTTTGGTAGTAAATGGTACTTTATCAAATAATCGATTACAAGCAAATCAGAAATGATAATCATTTTTGTGGAATTTATCAATTGATTAATCGATTATATGATTAATCGTGACAGCCTTACCAAAAACCATGACTATTATTAGAAATAAGAAGAATTGTCCTGAGATTATCCCCATCATTCATCCTTACTTGGAGTTACATGTATAAGCACGTGATAATGTACATTTTCATGTATTTTTTCAGGTGGTTTTGCTGTTGTATTTCTAGTCAAAGCTGCCAATGGAAACCGATATGCCTTAAAGAGACTATTTGTTAATAATCAACATGATCTTAGTGTGTGTAAAAAGGAAATCCATATAGCAGTAAGTGAACAACAAATTAACCCAGAAAATGCCAATCACGACAATTGACGTCTGCTGGTTACTTGAAAAGTAATTTTTGCAAACAGTGTGGACCCAGATCAGACTGCTCCTCTAGGAGCAGTCTGATCTGGGTCCACACTGTTTGCCTGTATGAAAAACAATATTTCTAAAATGTTTGCAAGAAGATTCAGCAGACAACGTAAGCAGATGACATTTTCAAATTTAGTTATTCTCGGCATCTTAAGGGTTAAGCATGGGATTTGACGTGGAGTCCGGTTTTCTGTTTATTTGCATGTCTGTTCTTCTGACCTTTTATCAATCTGTCAACATTCAGGTCAACCCAAATAATCAAATCAATTTTTCAAGAACTACAATCAATGGCTGCAAATATTTGGTAGTGCAGACCCAGATCAGACTATAGGAGCTGTCTGATCGGGACCTAATATTTTCTTAGGCCTATCTGTCCCAATATTTAGGATAAGGGCTACAGAAAACAAAAAAAAAAAAAAAAACAGTCTGGACTGATTTATAGCAATGAGAAGGGATCTATTTGAGAAACGCGGCCAAAAATTTGGTTCGAGAAAGTTTTGTCGATTAAGTATGAAATTACAGAAGTTAATAAGATAAACAATGACAGGTAATTTAATGACAGTGAGAATCTTTGGGACCATTGAAATATCAGCACAGCTGTGCTGAACCTCCCAAAATAATTATTGGGGAAAAAAAAATGATTTCTGAAAAATTGTTAAACAATGAAAATAATTGGAGGTTAGATAAGTTGGTATATGTAGATTTAAGAATGTCAGTGATGACATTGTAAGGCATGTTCATTATGATGTCACTGATGACGTCATTCACGCCTACGGAACGATAGAATGCGTAACCATTGGTTAAGAACGTGAAGCAATTAGAGCGACATCCGGTTAGGAATTAGATCGCTAAAAAAGGTAAAGAAACTGTGCAGTTTCTGTGTTTCATAAGTTATATAATTTTTACGAGGAAGTTATTTAAAAAACGGGGAATTACATTCAGGAGCCCATTGATATCGGCATGTTTGGAGTAAATACCAAATCCCGTACTTCACACATTTTGGCTAAATTTAGTTTCTCCTGCTGAAGGTGAACTCAAGCCTTAGAAAACGAGTGGGTTTTCGAGGTGTTTGTTGCCTTTTATTTATTACTGCGCTTTGCTACAAGTTCAGCGTTTTAACATGCACACACAGTAAACATATATGGTTATATGTGTTGTGGATATTTTGCTTGTCAATGCAGCACTAGCAAGAAATCACCACGGAAAAGGTCGAAAATGGTTGGTTACGCATTAGATCTATAGAAATGATAACAAAACTTGCAACTATAAAGCGGATCTGTTTTCATCTCCACGGCCCCAGAATCACCCGCACCTTGTTCTACGGAACCATTTTTAGCCAACCTGATAAGCAGTGCGCTATTGATTCGATAATGACATAGTATTTTATGGAAACATTTTCAGTCTCCAGAATCATAGTACTGAATGATTTTCACTGACTTTTACGCTGTGTTTGTTTTATCAATGGTCCGGTAATTGCCTGAAATGAAATTAAACAGGTTTTGGAGTTTTAATTTCTGCGAAGAACTCCTCATCGGCCAAAATTTGCTGGTTAAGCATTAGATCGTCTGGTTAAGCATTCGATAGCCAGAGGGGAGAAAATCTCACCAGTTGCTGCCTAAGTAAATGCCAGCAGCTTACTACAATAAAAGGTGGTCTACATATGATTTATAAATTATGTTAAAATCACCAGAGAAAGAAAGCCGTGATGAAAAATACTTTTCTGGACAAGACCATTAAATGTCTGGGTATCATGCTTATCTGACCGAATGACGCACAGATTCATAAATAAGAGGTCATTACTTGCTTTTGTAGAAAACAAAATGGCCAGCTTACGCTTTTTAATGGCGATTAAATCTATATCGTGTTTCTATGGTCAAGCATTAGAGAGCCAGGTTGAGCATAAGACACTCATGATTATAAACTTGGTGCTTATAAAAAGTAGAAGTAAAGCAATGATCAGGAATCAATACCAGCTGGCTATCCAAAATGCGATACATACAATCAGTGACAAACAAAAACATAAATAAACCGCCAAAGAAGAACCGCCTTGTAACAGTCAGTGAAAAGAATTCCACTGGGAATTGTTTGTCAATCGACCCAAAGGTGCTCAGAAGAAAAGCTGTTCTATGCTTAAGTGCACGTGAATATCACTGACTTGTCGGGAAAACTATTAGAATGAAAATAGTCGCAGTGAGGTCAGAGTGTTGTGAAAAACTAAAGAGGGTTATCTTGGAAACATAGGATGGGCTTGGCAAAGAGTGTAGACCCTGATCAGACGCTGCAGAATCCGGCGTCTGGTGAAGATCTACACTATTTGATTGGACACTGGAATTTAAGAGATTAATGAAACAGTTTAAGACTATTTCTCCTACCTACACTCGGAGGCAATAGACCCACCAGTCCTTTGTTGTTGTTTTTTTTAAATCACATTATATTTTGTGCAGAAATGAGAAAAATATCACAATTTTTCATCTTAAAATTTTCGTTTTTTTGGCGATAAAGGTTACATTGTATTTGTATAGGCGTGTTTTCGTAATGATTATTCCAAGAAACAAAATGATGTGGAGAAAACAAATGTCTACAACCTTTTTAGTACTAAATACAATATTATCAACAGTCGGTCGATAGTGAACAAAAAACTGGACTTTTGGCTTAATGTAAACTGCCTAATCACTGCCTAGATACATCCGTGAGAAAATATTGCTCCATATTCAAAACGGTTTCAAAAGTTCCTTATATCTAAACATGATACTGCAGATGGAAGAAAATATTATAACTTGTATGTTCTATCAATTTATTATATCTATATTTTTTCCTCATATCTAAAAAAGACACTGCCGATGAATCAAAATATTATAGCGTGTATGTTTTATTAAGAAGGAAGATTAGATCATGGAAGATTAGCTGAGGGCCTCGTGGAAGATTAGCTATTACATGTATTTTTGTATGTGCTAAATGTTGCTACCCTCACTAAATAAAGTCCTTACTTACTTACTGACTGACTGACTGACTTACTTACTTACTTCTCTCAATTTATTTAATGAACGCACCTGTCCTCCTATTTACTTAAAATTTATAAATTTTACAAATGGATTCTAGTTCGTCTTGATTAACATGATTAAGAATACATGGTGTGTCATTCTTGCGCTGTTTGTATTAATAAGAAGTTGGTTTTAGACAATATCTTTATCTTATCGTTTTGACAGTTAGCATAGAACTCACGGGATCTCCGATCTGGGTTATCGATCATGATACAGACATATATTTTGGGGTCATGCGCAGTCCCAGGAGTAGGATATTCCGGCTACCTATTTGCTTTGCAGAGGCGAGCTAAAACAAATACGCCTTTCTTTTGCGTTACTATGCCTTTTTTCGCATTACTACGCCTTTTGATTCGCGTAAAAACCCTTTGATTCGCATCACTGCGCCTTTCTTTTGCGTAACTACGTCTTTCTTTTGCATTAGTATGCACTTTTTCGCGTTACTACGCCTTGTTTTTGCGTTACTACGCCTTTTTTGCGTTGCTTCGCCTTCTGATTGGCGTTACTGCGTCTTTTGTTTTGCGTTTCTACGCCTTTTTTGCGTTATTACGTCTTTTGTGTCGCGTTACTACGCCTTTAGGGTATTTTATTTCCTCCTACATAAGCCAAATAGGCTTTCGTATCTGCAGTGTTAACGATCTTACCCTTAGCCTTTCGAGCCTGAGTTTCTTAAACGGGTTCTCTCCATTTTTTTATTTTGGGCAATTCTTGTTTATAGGAGATTTAGTCAAATTCATTTACAGGATGGCGAACAGCTTTCATTCTCGGATGAGACGGTTCATTAATGGCCGTTCCATCCGGATATAGATTTAATCGCCATTCAGGGATCATCCTAGGCCCAGAAAGCAGGGAGAAGTGACTTCTCCCTCCAGCACTGACAGGGCAAAATGAGGGACAAGAGGGAGAAGTAGGGCTCGAGAAAAACAACTAAATTACGGAAATTATCGAGCAGAATTTTCGGTGATTTCCGTAAATATTGTTGTTTATTTGCAATTTAGAAATACAGTGTGCGGGTTTGATATTGTTGCGGATTAAATATCAATGTTGCTGTTGCACTTGCTGAATGATTATAGCAGCAATAATCAGACATCAGATACTTATCTACTTCCATTTTCTCGATGTCCCGCTCACTTAGTCACTGAAGGGCGCTAAAGGGAAACAACCAATTTAATCTCACCTCTAGGTTATGAGTCATGGTATGCAGTCGGGCGGGAGTTTCGATCTGTGCGACCGTGATATGCCGGCAAGTTGCTGCAGGTTTAATGGGGCAGTTTTTTCATTTCATCTATCATATCCTATATTCCCTTTTTTCTAGTTCTCATCTTAGCGCCTGATCGGGACTTGACATCACGGATTTTATTTGTTTAGATAATCCTGTTAGCCCATTTAGTACCAGAAACCCAACACGGGTACCCTGGCAAACAGTGCAGGCCCAGATCAGACGCCGCAGAACGCGGTGTCTGATCAGGGCCTCCACTGTTTGCTAAAAGTTCAGTCATTAACTTATTTTCCAAATAAATTTTCATGAAAAGGCCCCCGCCCATAGGGGCTTGAAGAAAAATATGGGCTGCATGATGCTTCCACGCAGAGCTGAATCCTGCCCGCACACTAGTACTGGTAAACCCCTTAGAGGATCTAAGCCTGTCCAGGAACGGCGGTGCGAGGCGGACCGTCCATGCTAATAAACCCTATTGGTTTCATTGGGCGACAGGGCTTGAGATGTCATTTCATCTCAATGTCGGGTAAAAGTCCCACAAACTTGGAAGCAACGTCTCCAAAATGACCTTTACAGTGTTGACGGGGACGTTAAACCTCAAGTCAAACAAGTCAAACAAATCATGAAAACATAACCTGACATCCATAAATTTTGAATTGAACTGCTATATATAAGGAGGAAGATTCCATTTGGTAGTTAAAGTCGCACCTCTATCTATCTATCTTAAATTGATATGTAAAATGGGACACACGTTTTTCATGCGCCAGTCATGTTGCCAAGATCAAAAAGACCGATCGTCTCATGCTGCGCAGACAAGTCTGATTACTCAAAGTCTAAGTGGCCATGAAATAAGATCAAAGATGCCGATCTGGACTAACCCGATTCACCTATTTACATAATTAACTGATCTGACAACTTGTGCTCAACGCTACAGGTGGTCAGTTTCTGACCCGAGCAATTAACACAATGGAGTTGGATTATTAATTATCGGATTATCAATAGGTGCTTTTGTTATCAACTTTGTGCCTTTATTGATGGATATTACTTCGCATTTGAAAAGCCGATCCTGGAGACGAAGAAAAAAAAAGTCGGAAAAAACAGGGCGAAGTCAACTTCTCTTTTCCAGGCTGATTAGGCGAAGTTCTTGAACTTCGGGCGAAGAAGTCGCCCGAATCGCCCCCTCGGCTGATCCCTGGCCATTACAAAGCGTAAGCTGGCCATTTTGTTTTCTACAAAAGCAAATAATGACCTCTTATTTATGAATTGGCGCGTCATTCGGTCAGATAAGCATGATACCCAGACATTTAATGGTCTTGTCCAGAAAAGTATTTTTCATCACAGCTTTCTTTCTCTGGTGATTTTAACACAATTTAGAAATCATATGTAGACCACCTTTTATTGTAGTAAGCTGATGGCATTTACTTAGGCAGCAACTGGTTTGATTTTCTCCTCTGGTTATCGAATGCTCAACCAGACGATCTAATGCTTAACCAGCAAATTTTGGTAGATGAGGTGTTCTTCGCAGACATTAAAACTCCAAAACCTGTTTAATTTCATTTCAGGCAATTACCGGACCATTGATAAAACAAACACAGAGTAAAAGTCAGTGAAAATCATTCGGTACTATGATTCTGGAGACTGAAAATGTTTCCATAAAATACTATGTCATTATCGAATCAATAGCGCACTGCTTATCAGGTTGACCAAAAATGGTTCCGTAGAACAAGGTGCGGGTGATTCTGGGGCCGTGGAGATGAAATCAGATCCGCTTTATACCTAGTTGCAAGTTTTGTTATCATTTCTATAGATCTAATGCGTAACCAACCATTTTCGACCTTTTCCGTGGTGATTTCTCGCTAGTGCTGCATTGACAAGCAAAATATCCACAACACATATAACCATATATGTTTATTGTGTGTGCATGTTAATACGCTGAACTTGTAGCAAAGCGCAGTAATAAATAAAAGGCAACAAACACCTCGAAAAACCACTCGTTTTCTAAGGCTTGAGTTCACCTTCAGCAGGAGAAACTAAATTTAGCCAAAATGTGTGGAGTACGGGATTTGGTATTTGCTCCAAACATGCCGATATCAATGGGCTCCTGAATGTAATTCCCCGTTTTTTAAATAACTTCCTCGTAAAAATTATATAACTTATGAAACACAGAAACTGCACAGTTTCTTTACCTTTTTTAGCGATCTAATTCCTAACCGGATGTCGCTCTAATTGCTTCACGTTCTTAACCAATGGTTACGCATTCTATCGTTCCGTAGGCGTGTCATTGGTGATGGAACTGATTTGGATTTCATAACATCTTTAGCCCTGGTAAAGATCATTATGGTAAAGAGAATTTTTATGCCTCTGGAATCGAGATTCGGGGAGGGGGGTGGGACATTGGCAACATATTCAGAACGGGTTGGGGGTGGGGGGTGCGGGACATTGGCAACATTGGACATGCCTGGGGCGCTGCCTGGGGGCATCAGTGTTTCACAAACACATCTTGTTTATTATAAGTATTCAGATCCTGAAAAAAACATGATCAGTTATGTAGTAAATTGCCTATAATGATTGATCATTGAGTAAACTGATTAGCCTGCAAACCACTCATATTAAGATTTATTACATTCTATTTCAGCGGACACTGAGTGGTCACAAGAATATTATACGATTTGTGGAATCTAGTATCACCCCTGCCCCCAACAATGTCTACGAAGTCCTAATTCTTATGCAGTATTGTAAAGGTAAGACTACAAACCATTTCACCACAACCTCTTCTTAACCCATTGCATGCGGGAAACCGCTAAAGGGGTCCCTTGGTAGGTAAACAGTGCAGGCCCAGATCAGGCGTCTGATCAGGGGGTACCCTATTTGCTAACAGAATTTTCTGTCAAAAATATAATGAAAAGCGGAAAAATTGGCTTGTCATCCCTTATTAGCTCACCTGAGCCGAAGGCTAATGTGAGGTATTAGTATACCACGAGCCGGCGTCCGTCGTCCACACTTTCAACGAAGTATATCTCTGGAACCAGTGGGCCGGCCTTGATCAAATTTCATATGAACCATCATCAGGTAGGGGGAAAGGCTGTATCAGGTTTTCGTGCAGATCGGATGAGAACTCTGGTTGCCACAGCAACAAAGAGCTCCCATAGGCTTAACATAGGAAAAAGCTTGTCATCACTCTAGCTCCGTCAATTTTTTTCTGATCGACTTTATTCTTGCAGATAACGAGGACAGGCATGAAATCTCGATCAAGTTCGATTTTGGGCTGAATCGGATTATTCACTCAGGAGTTACGTGCCCTTGAGCATTGAAAAAATTGCCTATTGACTTAACATGGGGAGAATGTTGTCATCACCGTAGCTGCTTCAATTATTTTCAGATTGGCTTTATTCTTGCAGATAACCAGCACAGCCATGAAATCTCGGTCAAGTTCGATAACTGGCAGAATCGGATCATTCACTTAGGAGTTACCTGCCCTTGTGTGTTTTTGCATTAGGGTTAATGGGAATTTCAAAAATGTATATCTTAAAGACTACTTGGCCAACTTTGATCAAATTTCATGTGTCGCATTATTGGGCAAGTGGAAAGGCTTCATTAGGTTTTCAGGCAGATCTGAGTGGAACTCTGGTTGCCATGGCAACATCTAGCTCCCATAGACTTCACATAGGAAAAAGCTTGTCATCACTCTAGCTCCGTCAATTTTTTTCTGATCGACTTCATTCTTGCAGATAACCAGTACAGGCATAAAATCTAGGTCAAGTTCGATTTTGGGCCGAATCAGATAATTCACTCAAGAGTTTCTCCCCTTGAGCGCCCGAAAAATTGCCTATCGACTTAACATGGGGAAAATGTTGTCATCACTGTAGCTGCTTCAATTTTGTTCGGATTGGCTTCATTCTTACAGATAACCAGCACAGCCATGAAATCTCAGTCAAGTTCGATAATTGGCAGAATCGGATCATACACTTAGGAGTTACCTGCCCTTGTGCATTTTTGCATAAGGGTTAATGTGAATTTCAAAAATGTATATCTTGAAGACTACTTGGCCGACTTTGATCAAATTTCATGTGTAACATTATTGGGCAAGTGGAAAGACTCAAGGTTGGGCGGTCAAAACCAGGGGCGGTTTTAACCGATGGCTTTAACTGGTTAAAACTGGCCTGGTCAATACTCCCAGAGTGGTCAATACTGGTCAATACTGGTCAATTGAAATATTGAGTGGTCAATTGAATAACTTTAGTGTTGAAAAGGCAAAGCTACTGAAACTATTTTGAAGTTTTGGTCTCTTTGCTGGAGGCTGATCATTTCATGGAGTTTCAGATGTTATTTTTTCAAGTGGCCTCTTTAATAACAATGTTTTCTGGCTTTTTTTAGCCCTAGTCATTTTTGTCTCAATAGTCTTAAGACCTTAGCACTGACTTAATAGTGCAGTCTTTGCACCTTGCACTGTTGTTTTTTGCTATCTTCCAAAATAGTGAAGAAGTTCCAAAATGGGTCTTTAGGTTTCATTCATTTTTAACACCTTCAGTAATGGCTTGATGATAAGATACTGTCTAGATTGCATATAAATAAATATTTCACACATTAGGAATAAAGCCTGGTGTCAGTTCATAATACCCCTATTAGGGACATGTAATTGGTCAGTTTAGCAATTGGATCCTTGCCACACCCACTGCAGTGGCATGGATTAGACTGTTTTGACAGCATTTTACAGGTGTTGCAGATACATGTACTTAAAAATATACAAAGACATCAGTGAATCTTCAAACATTGTTTGGTTAATAAATTACAGCCATTTACAGATGAACTACTTCACACAGATTAATGACCAGTGTATTTCACATGTTTGTCAATATATGTAAGTGACAATTTTCTGCAATAACATAAAAATTGAATGTGAACTGCTTTAAAATTTTATGATCAAAGATTATGTTAAATAATTGATATTTTCAAAGTTGAAGAGGGAAGAAGATTTGTGGGGGGGTGGGGGGGGGGGGGGGGGGGGCGGGAGAGGCGAGTGGGTCAAGCTGGTACAACATTTTTTTTTGTTTTCTGTGTCAAACAAAATGGGACCTTTCATAAATCCCTCCAAATCAATGATACAATTCTCCTGTAAATCAAAATATGAACAATCAATCTAGCCTATAAAGGAAAAAAGAATAACTATAAAGATTGTTTGATTGAAAAAAACTAGCTTGTCTACAGTTCAGAGAGTCAATCCAACCTCTTCATTTGACCAGCAATAATGTGTTTTGACTTTTGATCAAATACAAAATACCTCAAATAATTACTGTTATAAATTAATAAAAACTATTTTGTCTTGTTCAGTGATGAAAATATAGTCTAACATCATGTACATGATGCAGAGGGAAAGTTTTTAAGACCAGTTTAGCAACAGGACAGAGGCATTTACTCCGGTGATTTAATCGACCATCAATCGACCAGTATTGACCAGTAATGACCGGTTAAAACCAGTTTTAACCACCGGCCTGGTCAATACTCATTATTAACCGGGTTTTTGCCAACCTTGGAAAGACTGCATAAGGTTTTCATGCAGATCTGAGTGGAACTCTGGTTACCATGGCAACATATAGCTCCCATAGACTTAACATAGGAAAAGCTTGTCATCACTCTAGCTCCGTCAATTTTTTTCTGATCGACTTCATTCTTGCAGGTAACTAGGACAGGCATAAAATCTCGGTTAAGTTCAATTTTGGGCCGAATCGGAATATTGACCTCGGAGTTACGTGACCTTGAGCGACAAAAAATTTGCCCATAGACTTAATTAGGGAAAATGTTGCGACTACGATAGCGACATGAATTTTTTTCAGATCAGCTTCAAACTTGCAGGTAACGAGGACAGACATAAAATCTCGGTTAAGTTCGATATTGGGCCGAATTGGAATATTTGCCTTGGAGTTACCTGCCCTTGAGCATGAAAAAATACGTTGTGACCAAGATAGCAACTTTATTTTTATTCAGATCAGCTTCAAACTTGCAGGTAACGAGGACAGGCATAAAATCCCGGTTAAGTTCGATTTTGGGCCGAATCGGAATATTGACCTCGGAGTTACGTGACCTTGAGCGACAAAAAATTTGCCCATAGACTTAACATAGGGAAAAAGTTGTGACTACGATAGCGACTTGAATTTTTTTCAGATCAGCTTCAAACTTGCAGGTAACGAGGACAGACATAAAATCTCGGTTAAGTTAGATTTTGGGCCGTATCGGATTATTTGCCTTGGAGTTACCTGCCCTTGAGCATAAAAAAATACGCTGTGACCACGATAGCAACTTTATTTTTATTCAGATCAGCTTCAAACTTGCAGGTAATGTGGACAGGCATAAAATCTCAGTTAAGTTCGAATCGGAATATTGACCTCGGAGTTACATGACCTTGAGCGACAAAAAATTTGCCCATAGACTTTACATAGGGAAAATGTTGTGACTACGATAGCGACTTGAATTTTTTTTAGATCAGCTTCAAACTTGCAGGTAACGAGGACAGACATAAAATCTCGGTTAAGTTCGATTTGGGGCTGAATCGGATTATTTGCCTTGGAGTTACCTGCCCTTGAGCATGAAAAAATACGTTGTGACCAAGATAGCAACTTTATTTTTATTCAGATCAGCTTCAAACTTGCAGGTAACGAGGACAGGCATAAAATCCCGGTTAAGTTCGATTTTGGGCCGAATCGGAATATTGACCTCGGAGTTACGTGACCTTGAGCGACAAAAAATTTGCCCATAGACTTAACATAGGGAAAAAGTTGTGACTACGATAGCGACTTGAATGTTTTTCAGATCAGCTTCAAACTTGCAGGTAACGAGGACAGACATAAAATCTCGGTTAAGTTAGATTTTGGGCCGTATCGGATTATTTGCCTTGGAGTTACCTGCCCTTGAGCATAAAAAAATACGTTGTGACCACGATAGCAACTTTATTTTTATTCAGATCAGCTTCAAACTTGCAGGTAATGTGGACAGGCATAAAATCTCAGTTAAGTTCGAATCGGAATATTGACCTCGGAGTTACATGACCTTGAGCGACAAAAAATTTGCCCATAGACTTTACATAGGGAAAATGTTGTGACTACGATAGCGACTTGAATTTTTTTTAGATCAGCTTCAAACTTGCAGGTAACGAGGACAGACATAAAATCTCGGTTAAGTTCGATTTGGGGCTGAATCGGATTATTTGCCTTGGAGTTACCTGCCCTTGAGCATAAAAAAATACGTTGTGACCACGATAGCAACTTTATTTTTATTCATATCAGCTTCAAACTTGCAGGTAACTAGGACAGGCATAAAATCTCGGTTGTTCAATTTTGGGCCGAATCGGAATATTGACCTCGGAGTTACGTGACCTTGAGCGACAAAAAATTTGCCCATAGACTTAATTAGGGAAAATGTTGCGACTACGATAGCGACTTGAATTTTTTTCAGATCAGCTTCAAACTTGCAGGTAACGAGGACAGACATAAAATCTCGGTTAAGTTCGATATTGGGCCGAATTGGAATATTTGCCTTGGAGTTACCTGCCCTTGAGCATAAAAAAATAACGTTGTGACCACAATAGCAACTTTATTTTTATTCATATCAGCTTCAAACTTGCAGGTAACGAGGACAGGCATAAAATCTCGGTTAAGTTCGATTTTGGGCCGAATCGGAATATTGACCTCGGAGTTACGTGACCTTGAGAGACAAAAAAATTTGCCCATAGACTTAACGTAGGGAAAATGTTGTGACAGAAACAGCGACTTGAATTTTTAGCTCACCTGAGCCAAAGGCTCCAGTGAGCTGATAGTATACCAAGGCTCCGGAGTCGGTCGTCTGTCGTCCGTCCATCTGTCGTCCACACTTTCAATGAAACATATCTCAGAAGGCAGTCGACCAATCTTGTTTAAATTTTATGTGTAGCACCATTGGGCAAGGGGAAAGGCTGCATTAGGTTTTGGAGCTAGTCTGGTTCATTTGTTCCTTCATTCTTCTTTCTCTCCATATAGAGATAATAGATTAATGTTAAATTTTTAATCAAAGATTTCTCAGGAACTATAAAAGCTAGAAGCATCAAATTTGGTATTCAATAGAATAATGATGACTTATTTTGTGTAAGAGACATTTGGCTTTCTCAGCTTATTTGTTCATCTGTTCTTTCATTCTTCTTTCTCTCCATTTTGACCAATGTTAAATTTTCGTCAAAGATTTCTCAGGAACTATAGAAGCTAGAAGTCTCAAACTTGGAATGCAATGCAATAATGATGACTTATATCCTGTAAGGGTCAATGGGCTGGATTCTATTAGCAGATTTTCTTGTCAAGTCTGTGAATTGTTAAAACTTAAGTTCCTCAGGTGAGGGGTTTAGGCTCATTGAGCCTCTTGTTTGACAAATGGACTTGTCCAACATACAGCATTGGAAGAGTCCACCAGCATACAATGGGTCAACACTGTTCATTATTGCATAGATTGGGTATTTGTTTGTTTGAATTGTTGTTTAACTTTCCCGTCAACACTATTTAGGTCATTTTGGAGACGTTGCTTCCAATTTTGTGGGACTTTTACCCGACATTGGGATGAAATGACATCTCAAGCCCTGCCGCGCAATGAAACCAGAAGGCTTATATGCATTGGACGATCTAATGCATCGCTTTGCATGGCAGGCTTAGCCTTTCTTAGCGGTTTACCAGTACTCGTGTGTGGTCAGATTCAGCTCTGCATGGAAGTATCATGCAGCCAAATCTATTTCTCCAAGCCCCGAGGGGGGGGGGGGGGTGATCATAGATCGGATATACAGTGAAATTCCTTTATTAAGACCACCTAAAATTACGTCTGATTCTCTGGGCTGGAGCTGAGCGATGGTCTCCATGTTCACCGGTAATGGGGAATAGGGGTATCACCGAATGGCTACAGTGTAATGCCAGCATGGATTCGTTCCCTGGGACCCCACCAGCTGACGACCCGCGACACAGGGAAACTGGAAAACAACAACGCAAGGCACTTACACAAATCATGTGCTGAATAGTGTTATAAAGACAGGCATGTTTAGTTTTGAAAATAAAAATGAGGTAGACAGCGCATGCCATACCTGTGATACCTCCTAATTTTTGCCCAATTTATGCTAAATTTAGTAATATTTTGGAGTCTCCCTCATTTGAAATGAGAATTTCCCTATATATTCTTTACATCTCCTTCATCACAATGGCAAATCTCCCTCTTACAGTTAAAAAATTATCACAGGCATGGTGTGCGGGTTGGGGGTGGGTGCGGGTATGAGTGAGCATTGTGGGTCTGGGGGCATGCTCCCCAGGAAAAATCTTTAGGAAAGGTTAGAAACTGGTGCATTCTGAGAGCTTTCTGAACACCTTTTGTTTTAGACTCCTGTTCATGGTTAAATAACTGATAAATAATTTCAAAAATATTTTCCTTGTGAAAACAAGCTGACACCAAGCATCCCCAGGCATGGGCAGTGCCCCAGCACCAGTTCACAGATTACAAAATGCAACAGCACAAGAGCAGATCTTATCTTTTATGCCCAGTCCAATGAATTGTTTGTTTGTTTGTATTGGAGTTTAACGGCCCAGTCAACACTATTTAGGTCATTTTTGAGCCGGTCAGTTTACCTATCCACACTTTCCTGGGCAGACTTGTACGTAAGCGGTTAACCAGTATAGTGCACATTCTTTCGCCAGAAACTGACAACTGCCCTTCTTGAATCAGCGGAAGGGAGAGAATGACCGCAGAAAAGATTTCATGATCAATCTCCACGAAAGAATGTTGCCGACCCCGGCGGGAGTCGAACCCGCGTCCTCCTGATCACCAGTCAGACGCGCATCCGACTGAGCCAACGAGGCCGGCCCCCAGTCCAATGAATAGATAAATAGATAGAGAGAGAGACAGAGAGAGAGAGAGAGAGAGAGAGAGAGAGAGAGAGAGAGAGAGAGAGAGAGAGACATGGAAATTCAAGCACAGCTTTTGAAAAGTTTGACTCAAAGCAGAATTTTCATTTTTCCGTGAGTGTTCGCCTGAATTTCATGAGGCATTAGAAAAGATATTTTTTCGGGAGTCTCCCGCAGTTTTCGAGATACTTAACATGTCTGTAGTTGGTGTGTATTCTGTGTCAGAGTGGGAATTGATTGACTGGGGGTTTGGATAGTACAGGACTTTATTGTGGGGATGGGGTAAAAGTTTAAATATGATCATGTCTGAACAGATAAAATTTCATGCTGAATTATAGTGAGCTGTATTTACCCAAATTTCCTGTGTCATTAAGATAGGATCAGCTTGGTATGAGTGAAATACTTTCAAAGGGCTGTAAAAGCAAGTGAGGGTACCAAGATTGTCTGAGTCATTTTCCATTGACCAGGGTTCATTATACATGTAGTCTAACTTTATTAGCCAAGTTACCTTTGAGATAGGGACAGTTTGAACTACTGAGTCTGAACCCTTTTTGTACAAAATGGAATCTTCCTCTTTATATATAGCGGGAGTCCATTTCATATTAGGGGTGACAAGTTGTGTTTTCTTTAAAATTTATTTGGACAATAGCTGAACTTTTTGCAAAAAGTGTAGGCCCTGATCAGACGCCGCATTTTGCGGCGTCTGATCTGGGCCTGCACTGTTGGTCAGGTACCCGTTTTTGGGTTACCTGTACAAAATGGGTTTTTCATAGTACCAGGCCATGAGATTTTGGGATTATGTAAGGATACTTTCTGACCTTCTGTAGAGCAAAGCAATGTTGTGTATACTCATTAGAATTGCCTCACAGAGGCGATTCTAATGAATCCACACAGCATGCCTTAGATGTGAGGATATTTTCTGACCTTCTATAAAGTAAAGGAATGTTGTGTGTACTCATTAGAATTGTCTCTATGAGGCGATTCTAATTAGTCCACACAGCATACCTTTTCAAGATTGTGTATACTCATTAAAATTGCCTCACCTCTATGAGGCGATTCTAATGAGTTCACACAGCATACCTATTCAAGATTGTGTATACTCATTAGAATTGCCTTGCCTCTGTGAGGTGATTCTAATGAATTCACACAGCATACCTATTCAAGATTGTGTATACTCATTAGAATTGCCTTGCCTCTGTGAGGTGATTCTAATGAGTTCACACAGCATACCTTTTCAAGGTTGTGTATACTCATTAGAATTGCATTGCCTCTGTGAGGCGATTCTAAAGAGACACAGCATACCTTTTCAAGGTTGTGTATACTCATTAGAATTGCCTTGCCTCTGAGAAGCGATTCTAATGAGTCCACACAGCATACCTTTTCCCTTTTCAAGTTAAAATTAGAAGTTACAAAAAAAAAACACCTCCATGAAATATATGGATATCTGAAGCTGTTGGAAGAATACTCTTATGACTTCAGAACAAGTTTGAGTCCATTATGAAAACACGCCTATACAGATACATTGTAAATTTTACCGCTGAAAAAATAAAAACACGAAAATTTTAAAATGAAAAATAGTGATATTTTTCTTAATCTGCTCAAAATATAGATTGTGGGTAAACGTTAGAACCGCCTCATTGAGGCAGTTCTAACGCATACCGACAATATATATTTTAGAGCAGAAGTAAGGAAAGTAAGGTTTACCCCTTTAAACCCCAGTTTTACTATATTAAAGCAGCTGTGGTAGATGAGCCATTCATGTTTGAGTGAGTGAGTGTTTGAGTTTTACGTCCCACCAACAACTACGGTCATACGGAGACTGGACCTCAGTTTAAAGGTTCATCGGAAAGTCTGGAGAAGCCCGGGATTGATCCTGCGACCCCTGGTTTACAAGGCGAGTAGCATAACCACTACACCACGGAGGCTTCATGTTTGAGATATCAAATTTTTACTGAGTACTCTGTAGATGGTACTTGTAGCATGAGTAAATTAGAAATTTTGTTCATTTAAGGGGAATGGGAACACCTTCAGGGGAGGCAACTCTTGCAAAAGTATTTTTGACTCCCATGTGATTAGGGGTCAACTCTTAAAGGAAAGAATTTGCTCCTGAGGAGCAAATTCTTTCCTTTAAGAGTTGACCCCTTTTTCCATGGGACAGAGTTTATAGAAAAACAAACAGGATTTCCCTAAAGTTGTCTCCCTGTAAAAAATGGCGGAAAAATCTGCCTGGTGTTCCCATTCCCTTTAAAACACCATATTTACTCTCTGAGCCAAGATTAAAGACGATTTAAAGTGTGTTGTCACATACCAAGGATAAGTGGATACTTGCCCTACTGGATAATAACCCTTTGATTTTTATCAATATTTGTAAAAAAAGGCAATAAAAAAAAAGAAAAGTTGTATGGAAGTGATTCATTGAGAGATAATGAAAATGGGTTTGATTTTGATATTTTAAAAATGTGTCGGTTGAGTTGTGTTACAAAAAGCACTTGCGGTAGTGATATGTTCATTATCTCTAGTGCATCACGTGAACAAGTCCGTGAAATGAAGACCCCCTAAACCCCACTTTATATAGAGAAAATGGGGGTCTTCAGGGGTATACATAATTTAACTTATTTTTGCTCCAAGACATAGGTTGTGGGTACTCGTTAGAACCGCCTCACTGAAGCGGTTCTAACAAGCACCCTCAACCTATGTTTTGAACATTTATAACAAAAATATCAAGGATTTTCATCAGAAAAGTAGCCAATTTGAAGATGTGAAAAATGCACTAAGTCGCACGGGTGTGTTTTCGTAATGGCATGTTGGAAAAATAGTCCTGAACGCAGACTTAGACTGTTTCGTTTAACCCTTAAATTCCTGTATTTTTTAAGCACACAGTGTAGATGCTGATCAGGTGTCACTTTCAGTGACATCTGATCGGGATCTACACTGTTTGCCTTACAGAACACATTTCCAGTCCATATTTTACCTTTTTACACTGGGCTCTGGCATCAAAAAGAAAAGAATAATGTAAAAATCCTAAAAATTCAGACACCTTGATGACTTGCTGTAATTCTCCTAAAATTTTAACAAGTTTCTTTCACGATCCAGCCTACGAAAGGTGTTGATGGAATGACAAACAGTGTAGACCCTGATCAGACTGCTCCTTGTTTTGTTATTTAGCTCATTTTCTGTATTTACAGGAAGTGTTATACAGTTGATGAATGACAGAATAGGCCTAGGTTTGTCTGAGAGAGAAATCCTTAGAATTTTCTGTGATGTCTGTGAGGCTGTGTCTCGTTTACACCATTGTCAAACTCCTATCATACACAGAGATCTGAAGGTAAATAACTGTCTTTTAGCTATACAGTGTTATGGGGATGATTTTAGGATATTTTATTTCTTCATAAAAACATATAAATATATTTTGTGCTCTTGTTAGAATCACATCATTGGGATTACATTGTGACCCGATGATAAACACCTATCATGCATAGAGATTTGAATGTAAGGAACTGTCATACATTAAGATCCGAAGGTACACATCAATGATGCATTAAAATCTGAAGGCCAACACCTTTTTCAAAAGGTAAATACCTATCGTGCAAAGAGAGCCGAAGTTAAACACCTACCATGCATTGAGATCCAAACAGGCCTCCTAGTAAAACCTATAAAACCTATAATAACCTATAATTTTGTGCCAAACCTATAAACCCTTTATTTTGTTCATAAAACCTATAAAAAGCCTGTATTTTCATGAAAAAAAAAATATATATTTTTCACTTTTTGAACCTTCTTGCGACTCAACCCTAAAATGCACTACTATTTTTTACATTTTAGTCCCATAAAAAGTGATGAAAACTGTCAAGAAATTGTAATTTTTTTTCCTTGCTCGCTTCCCTCGCTCAGACTATATAAAATTCAGATCAACTTTATCTGAGTAATTGTGGCACAAAAATTCATCAAATATTTTTTCTTCAGTTTTAAATCTTTATGTAAGTTTGGAAGACTCTTTTTTAACCTGTATTTTTATTGAAAAACATGTAAATAACCTATATTTTGAGTAATAAGAACCTATATAAAAACCTAAGCGGTGCAAATGCTTATGCATATAAACCCTATTTGTTTCATTGGGCGACAGGGCTTGAGATGTCATTTCATCTCAATGTCGGGTAAAAGTCCCACCAAATTGGAAGCAATGTCTCCAAAATGACCTATACAGTGTTGACAGGGACGTTAAACCTCGAATCAAACAAACAAAAACTAATGGTAAACACTTATCATGCATTGAAATCTGACAGTAAACCACTATCATGCATTGAGATCTGAAGGTAAACACCTATTATGATTGAGATCCAAAGGTAAACACCTATCATGCATTGAGATCCAAAAGAAAACACTTACCATGTATTGAGAGCTGAAAAAGTAGACACCTATCATGTGTTGAGATATGAAGGAAAACACCTGTTATGAATTGAGATCCTAAACTATAATACATTTAGATCAGAAGGTAAACACCTTTCAGGCATAGATATATGAAGGTAAACACCTAGCATGCATTGAGATCCAAAAGTGATCTCCTATCGTGCATTGGGATCCAAAGTTAAACACCTATCATGTATCGAACACTTGTGTAACATTTGTATGTTTCAGTTGGAGAATGTGTTAATAGCTGACGATGGTAACTATGTATTGTGTGATTTTGGTAGTGCTACCGCTCGAGTGCTGGACACCGAGAAAAATAATGTGCAACAAATGGAGGATGAAATACAAAAGTAAGTCTCTGCTGGAATCATAATTAAGTAGGGATGGGTATTGTCAGAATTTTCGTATCACGATATACATGTATTGCGATAGGGCTACTGCATATCACGATACGTATCACGATATATTATATAGCAATCTGAAACACGTGGTACTTGGAAAACCCAACTTTATATTATGGGAACAAGAAGGGAGTTTTCACTGGTATATATCATTTAACCTATTCCTGCTCATGCACTTACAAAACCAAGTCCAAACTTCTTTCTAGAATTGTCCCAATGCTATGAGATAATATAAAGATTATATCTGAAAATGCCATAGAATGTTGGATTAGATTGATGGCTTCAGTCACTTTATTTGTGACTCATCTTTTGCAACCTGAAATGTTGCTTCATAGCCGCTTTTCCGTTTGGTTGGTAGTTGTTTGTTATGGTTTCTCTTGATTACGCTAAATTGTTAATGCTGGGCAGCTTACACTAAAACGGCATATACAACAACAGGTGCGCAATTCACCGAAATCCTAGCTCGGCCTACGCTATGACCGGCTTATACATAAAGGGTGGGAATCGATTAAATTACTGATTTTAGCTGCGGGAATGATTCTGTTTTCATGGAGCTGTATTTACCGGTCAGTTACTAAAGAAAATATGAAAAATGGATGAAAACAGAAAATATTGAAAATATCGGTATTGTGATATAATTTTTTCTGAACTGTATCACGATATACCGATAATACCACATATCCCTATCATGGAAGACAAAAACCATGGCCACTCAGAACACAGCCTTCCCTGTGGGCAGGAACAAGATTTGGGATAATGGTCTTCCATATACTCGAAAGCAGGCCTTTGTCAGACAGCAGAGCTGGGCAAGCTAGTATGGCTTTTGGTTGGTGCCAGTGTCCAAAGGCAAAATTTCACATCAGCTTTAAAGCTAAATGGGGGCGAGAGTAAATAATAGCACTGACTCTTTATCATTAGGACTGTCACTATTGTTGGTTTGAGCCTCTCTTAGGTCACATGTGAGATTCCAAGTTCTTCAATGGAAGGTCAGGTGGTTTTTCTCTGGGTACTATGGTTTTTCGCCAAACTTTACAGTTGGCTCAAAATAAGTAAAATACTTTTGAAAGGGCCTTAAAACAATAGCCAAAGAAAAAAAAAGAAAATCTAAATGGGATATATTTGCAAACTCATATTCCAGAGCATTTAATAGCACATCTTATACATTCTTCATTCTTTCTTTCTTTCCCCTTCTCTCCACTCCCCCCCCCCCCCCCCCCCCCCACACACACACACACACACATTTCTATTGCAGAGGGTCTGGTCTTGATGTGTTGTTAATATGGTTGATGTGTTACTAAGCTCCCAGTGCAACAACATGGCCTTAGATGTTCAAAGCCTTGTAATCTTAAACTCAGTAGTGGTTAAATGCTACTCTTATTTTTCCAGCAGAAATATTTGCATATTTGCCATATTAAATGATCAATGACTTCACAGTTCGCCCCCGCCCATAGGGGCTTGAAGAAATATATGGGCTGCACGATGCTTACACGCAGAGCTGAATCCGGCCCGCACACTAGTACTGGTAAACCACTTAGAGGATCTAAGCCTGTCCAGAAACCGTGGTGCGTGGCGGACCGTCCATGCTAATAAACCCTATAGGTTTCATTGGGCGACAGGGCTTGAGGTGTCATTTCATCTCAATGTCGGGTAAAAGTCCCACAAAATTGGAAGCAACGTCTTCAAAATGACCTTTAAAGTGTTGACGAGGACGTTAAACATCAAATCAAACAAACAAACAAATGACTTCACAGTACTTTAATTAGGGATTTTGTTTGATTTGTTCAACAGGGGCCAGTTGTTCAAAACTTACAATGTTGTTAGTTAACATATTGTTAAAATTTTGATCATTTGATATGGCGGATATGCTAATGTTTTGGCTGACAAAATGTGAGTAGCTTTTGCATTTGCAAAAGCTACTCACATTTTTCAGCAAAAATATCAAAGCATTGGATATTGTATTAGCGAAGATAGTTAATATTTTAGCCAGTTACGAGCTTGTTAACCAAACAATGCTTTGAACAATTAGATCCTGGACTCTGATGATTGTAATTTTGTTTATTGCAGATATACCACAATATCTTACAGAGCCCCTGAGATGATTGATTTATATACTGGGAAAATAATCACAACAAAAGCAGATATATGGGTAAGGCCACATTTGAAAATATGTGTTTGTTTACCCTCTCCCATCCATGTCAGAAAAATCTACGTAGGTTTGTAGTTATGTCCCCACATCGAAGGGGAGGGGGCTTATTATTATTGGGGCATATTCTGCTTTGGCAATTTGAAGCACTGTATCTCCTGTACCAGTGGAAGAATGCTTCACAAACATATGGTTACATCACTAGAATGAGTGAAAACAACATAGGTTCTGATGGCCCTAGACCAGATTCTATCAAAAACTGTTAAATTTGGGCCAAAAATAGCTCGTCTGCACTCAATTTCCTGAACGAATTCATGAATTGTTGTCACATTTGATCCTGTAAGTCGTAGCCTACCAAAGAATGGAAGGCATTTTGGCCACCAGGTCTTCATTTTCAAGGTTACTCAAGTTGCTAAGATTGTCAAATTTGGGCCAAATAGCTTGTCTGCACATTGTCTCCGGAACGATTTTATGAACTGTCATCAAATTTGGCACAATATATAGGTCTTTTCCTACTGCTCATTCAGGAAGGGCAGTTGCCAGTTACTGGTGAAAGCATGAACATTGTACTGGTTAACATCTTGGTTGGCCTTAGCCTGCTCAGTATGACCCATATTAGTGTTGTCGGAACATTAGTTTGTCATAAACCGAATGTTGTTTAATCGAGATTACACAGTATAACGTTTTGTTTTATTAGCTCACCGTCACCTAGTGACGAGGTGGGCTTTTGGGATCACGTTTTGTCCGTCGTCCGTGCGTGCGTGCGTGCGTCCGTCCGTCCGTCCGTGCGTAAACAATTTCTTCAAACGACATCTCCTCCTAAACCACTGATTGGATTTTGACCAAACTTCACAGGAATGATCCGTAGGTGGTCCCCTTTCAAAGTTGTTCAAATGGTTCCGGTCCGTTGTACATCTGGGTCACAGGAGCCAAAAATAGATTTTTTTTCACCGAAAACTTAAAAAATCTTCTTCTCTGAAACCACAAGGCCCAGGTCTTTAATATTTGGTATGTAGCTTCATCTAGTGGACCCCTACCAAGATTGTTCAAATTATAGTGCTGGGGCCAAAAATGCCCCCGCCCCGGGGCCCTTTGGTTTTACATGGGCTTATATAGGGAAAATCTTTAAAAATCTTCTTCTCTGAAACCGTAAGGCCCAGAGCTTTGATATTTGGTATGAAGCTTCATCTAGTGGACCCCTACCAAGATTGTTCAAATTATTGTACTGGGGCCAAAAATGCCCCCGCCCCGGGGCCCTTTGGTTTTACATGGGCTTATATATGGAAAATCTTAAAAAATCTTCTTCTCTGAAACCACAAGGCCCAGGTCTTTGATATTTGGTTTGAAGCTTCATCTAGTGGACCCCTACCAAGATTGTTCAAATTATAGTGCTGTGGCCAAAAATGCCCCCGCCCCGGGGCCCTTTGCTTTTACATGGGCTTCTACATGAAAAATCTTTAAAAATCTTCTTCTCTGAAACCACAAGGCCCAGGTCTTTGATATTTGGTATGAAGCTTCATCTAGTGGACCCCTACCAAGATTGTTCAAATTATAGTGCTGTGGCCAAAAATGTCCCCGCCCCGGGGCTCTTTGGTTTTACATGGGCTTATATAGGGAAAATCTTTAAAAATCTTCTCTGAAACCGCAAGGCCCAGGTCTTTGATTTCCCCCCCGGCATACAAAGTATGATGGGGGTATATTGTTTTCGTCCGTCCATCCTTCCATCTGTCTGTCCATCCGTCCATTGGTCCGTCTGTCCGTCCGTCCGTAAACATTTTGGTTAAAGTTTAGCGTCAAAGTTTCTAGGAGATTGTTACTTTCGAACCATTTGATAGATTTAGTTGATACTTACACTGAAGTTACATACTGGTCTTACGATTTCATTGATGCATGTCCCAGCCCCGACAGTGACCTTGATGTCACAGACTTAAAAATTTTACATTTGGTTAAAGTTTTGCGTAAAAGTTTCTGAGAGATTGTATCTTCTAAACCCTTTGATATATTTATTTGATACCTACACTGAAGATTTCATTGATGCATGTCCTATCCCCCTCAGTGACCTTGAGGTCGCTTTCTCTAGTATTTGGTATGAAGCTTCATCTTGTAAACCTCTACCAAGATTGTTCAAATTATAGCCCTGGGTCAAAAATGCCCCCGCTCTGGGGCCCTTTGATTTTACATGGGCTTATATCAGGAAAATCTTAAAAATCTTCTCTGAAACCGCAAGGCCCAGGTCTTTGATATTTTGTATGGAGCTTCATCTAGTGGACCCCTACCAAGATTGTTCAAATTAGAGTGCTGGGACCAAAAATGCCTCCGTCTCGGGGCCCTTTGGTTTTACATAGACTTATATAGGGATAATCTTTAAAAATCTTCTTCTTTGAAACCACAAGGCCTAGGTCTTTTATATTTGGTGTGAAATTTCAGCTAGTGGACCTCTATCAAAATTGTTCAAATTATAGCCCTGGGGCCAAAAATGCCCCCGCCCCAAGACCATTTGGTTTTACATAGACTTATATAGGGAAATCTTTAAAAATCTTCTTCTCCGAAACTGCAAGGCCCATGTCTTTATATTCGGTATGGAGCTTCATCTAGTGGACCTCTACCAAGATTGTTCACATTATAGCCCCTGGGCCACAAATGCCCCCGTCCCGGGGCCCTTTTGGTTTTACATAGACTTATACAGAGATAATCTTTGAAAATCTTCTTCTCTGAAACTGCAAGGCCCAGGTCTTTGATATTTGGTGTGAAGCTTCATCTAGTGGACCTCCATCAAGATTGTTTAAATTATAGCCCTGAGGCCAAAAATGCCCCCGCTCTGGGGCCATTTGGTTTTACATAGGCTTATGTACGGAATATCTTAAAAAAAATCTTCTTCTCTGAAACTGCAAGGCCCAGGACTTTGATATTTGGTGTGTAGCTCTATCTAGTGAACCTTTGCCAATTTTGTTCAAATTATGAAGCTTCAACTTTTCAGACCTCCCTCAACATTATGCACATTATAGCCCTGGTGTCAATAATGGCCCTCCCCGGGGCCCACGTGTTACTCTATGGATCAGGTGAGCGATCCAGGGCCATCATGGCCCTCTTGTTTGTTTTACCTGCAACAATCCTGATTTTTTAAGCACATATTGATTTATTATTTACTCTCGTTGCAGCCATGTTTTATGTGGCATATACTTGATTCATTTACACTAAACACCAAACAAAAGAGATTGGCTTACGCTAAATACCGGACCAAAATACTGCAAAAAAAAAAAAAAATGAAATGGACGGTTTTTATTCCAGAAATGAATTTAATTGGATTTCGTTCAAAATAAAACAAATACCTTGACCTTCTACTCTATCTGGCGAAGATGAAGATAATTTATTTGACAAAATTCTTAAAAAAATGTTGTTTTTAGCTCACCTGACCGAAGGTCATGGTGAGCTTTTGTGACCGTAAGATGTCCGGCGTCGTCGTGCGTCGTCCGTCGTCCGTCGTCCGTCGTGCGTAAACTTTTTCTTGTGAACAAACTAGAGGCCACAGTTTTGGTCCAATCATCATCAAACTTGCTCAGAATGATCATCATGACAATATCTCGGTCAAGTTCGAATATGGGTCATGTCGGGTGAAAAAGTAGGTCAGTAGGTCAAATCATAGAAAAACCTTGTGAACACTCGAGAGGCCACAGTTTTGGTCCAATCATCATCAAACTTGCTCAGAATGATCATTGTGACAATATTTTAGTGAAGTTTGAATATGGATCATGTCGGCTTAAAAAGTAGGTCAGCGGGTCAAATCATAGAAAAACCTTGTGAACACCCTAGAGGCCACAATTTTGGTCCAATCATAATCAAACTTGCTCAGAATGATCATCATGACAATATCTTGGTCAAGTTCGAATATGGGTCATGTCTTGTCAAAAAGTAGGTCAGTAGGTCAAATCATAGAAAAACCTTGTGAACACTCTGAAGGCCACTGTTTTGGTCCAATTATCATGAAACTTGCTCAGAATGACCATTGTGACAATATTTCAGTCCAGTTCGAATATGGGTCATGTCGGGTTAAAAAGTAGGTCAGCGGGTCAAATCATATAAAAACCTTGTGAACACC
Organism: Lucinisca nassula; assembly: GCA_963580285.1. Classification (NCBI taxonomy): domain Eukaryota; kingdom Metazoa; phylum Mollusca; class Bivalvia; order Lucinida; family Lucinidae; genus Lucinisca; species Lucinisca nassula. The sequence goes on from OY757011.1 coordinate 33,987,117, forward strand.
CTAGGGGCCACAATTTTGGTCCAATCATAATCAAACTTGCTCCAGAATGATCATCATGACAATATCTCGGTCAAGTTTGAATATGGGTCATGTCCGGTTGAAAAGTAGGTCAGTAGGTCAAATCATAGAAAAACCTTGTGAATACTCAGGAGGCCACAAGTTTGGTTAAATCATTAATCTTGCTCAGAATGGTCATTGTGACAATATCTTGGCTTAAGTTTGAATAAAGGTCTTTTCGGGTCAAAAAGTAGGTCAGTAGGTCAAATTAAAGAAAAAACTTGTGAACACTCTAGAGGCCACAATTTTGGTCCAATCATCATCAAACTTGCTCAGAATGATCATTGTGACAATATCTTGCTTAAGAATGAATATGGGTCATGTCGGGTCAAAAAGTAGGTCAGCGGGTCAAATCATAGAAAAACCTTGTGAACACTAGAGGCCAGTTTTGGTCCAATTATAAACAAACTTGCTAAGAATGATCATCATGACAATATCTTGGTCAAGTTTTAATATGGGTCATGTCGGGTCAAAAAGTAGGTCAGTAGGTCAAAGCATAGAAAAACCTTGTGAACACTCTGGATGCCACAGTTTTGGTCCAATCATGATCAAACTTGCTCAGAATTATCATTGCGACAATATTTCAGTCAAGTTGGAATATGGGTCATGTCGGGTTAAAAAGTAGGTCAGCGAGTCAAATCATAGAAAAACCTTGTGAACCCCCTAGAGGCCACATTTTTGGTCCAATCATAATCAAACATGCTCAGAAATGATCATCCTGACAATATCTCGGTCATGGTTGAATATGGGTCATGTCAGGTCAAAAAGTAGGTCAGTAGGTCAAATCATATAAGAACCTTGTGAACACTCAGAAGGCCACAGTTTTGGTCCAATCATCATTAATCTTGCTCACAATGGTCATTGTGACAATGTCTCAGTCAAATTCGAATAGGGGCCATGTCGGGTAAAAAAGTAGGTCAGCCGGTCAAATCGTAGAAAAATCTTGTGAACACTCAAGAGGCCACAATTTTTTATCCAATCATAATTAAACTTGCTCAGAATGATCATCATGACAATATCTCGGTCAAGTTCGAATATGGGTCAATTCGAGTCAAAAATAGGTCAGTAGTTCAAATCATAGAAAAACTTTGTGAACACTAGAGGCAACACTTTTGATCCAATCATCATCAACTTTGCTCAGTTTGATCATTGTGTCAATATCTCATTCAGGTTTGAATATGGGTCATGTAGGGTTAAAAAGTAGTTCAGCAGGTCAAATCATAGAAAAACCTTGTGAACACCTTAGAGGCCACAATTTTGGTCAAATTATAATCAAACTTGCTCAGAATGATCATCCTGACACAATTTTGTCCAATTATAATCAAACTTACTCAGAATGATCATCATGACATATCTCGGTCAAGTTTGAATATGGGTCATGTCAGGTCAAAAAGTAGGCCAGTAGGTCAAATCATAGAAAAACCTTGTGAACACTCTGAAGGCCACAGTTTTGGTCCAATCATCATTAATCTTGCTCAGAATGGTCATTGTGACAATATCTGGTCAGGTTCGAATATAGGTTATGTCAGGTTAAAAAGTAGGTCAGCCGGTCAAATCATAGAAAAACCTTGTGAACACTCAAGAGGCCACAATTTTGGTCCAGTCATAATCAAACTTGCTCAGAATGATCATCATGACAATATCTCGGTCAAGTTTGAATATGGGTCATATCAGGTCAAAAAGTAGGTTAGTAGGTCAAATTATATACGAACCTTGTGAACACTCAATTATATACGAACCTTGTGAAACACTCTAGACGCCACAGCGTTAGACCAATCATGATCAAACTTCTCTGAAACCACAAGGCCCAGGACTTTTGATATTTGGTATGAAGCTTCATCTAGTGGACCCCTACCAAGATTGTTCAAATTATAGTGCTGGGGCCAAAAAAAGCCCCCGCCCCCGGGGCCCTTTGGTTTTACATAGGCTTATATAAGGAAAATCTTTAAAAATAAAATCTTCTTCTCTGAAACCACAAGGCCCAGGTCTTTGATATTTGGTATGAAGCTTCATCTAGTGGACCCCTACAGAGATTGTTCAAATTATAGTGCTGGGGCCAAAAATGCCCCCGCTCCGGGGCCCTTTGGTTTTGCATGGGCTTACATGTATATAGGGAAGAGCTTTAAAAATCTTCTTCTCTGAAACCGTAAGACCCAGGTCTTTGTTATTTGGTATGAAGCTTCATCTAGGGGACCCCTACCAAGATTGTTTCAAATTATAGTGCTTGGGCCAAAAATGCCCCCCATCCCGGGGCCCTTTGGTTTTACATGGGCTCATATAGGGAAAATCTTTAAAAATCTTCTTGTCTGAAACCGCAAGGCCCAGGTCCTTTGATATGTGGTATGAAGCTTCATCTAGTGGACCCCTACCAAGATTGTTCAAATTATAGTGCTGGGGCCAAAAATGCCCCCGCCCCGGGGCCCTTTTGTTTTACATAGGCTTATATAGTAAAAAAATCTTTAAAAATCTTCTTCTCTGAAACCACAAGGCCCAGGACTTTGATATTTGGTCTGAAGCTTCATCTAGTGGACCCCTACCAAGATTGTTCAAATTTTAATGCTGGGACAAAAAATGCCCCCGCCAGGGGGCCCTTTGGTTTTACATTGGCGTATATAGGGAAAATCTTTAAAAATCTTCTCTGAAACCACACGGCCCAGGTCTTTGATATTTGGTATGAAGCTTCATCTAGTGGACCCCTACCAAGATTGTTCAAATTATAGTGCTGGGGTCAAATATGCCCCCGTTCCGGGGCCCTTTGGTTTTACATGGGCTTATATAGGGACAATCTTTAAAAATTTTCTTCCCTGAAACTGTAAGGCCCATGTCTTTGATATTTGGTATGAAGCTTCACCCCACAAGGCCCAGGTCCCCCCCCCCCCCCCCCCTTTTGGTTTTACATAGGCTTATATAGGGAAAATCTTTAAAAATCTTCTCTGAAACCGCAAGGCCCAGGTCTTTGATATTTAGTATGAAGCTTCACCTAGTGGACTCCTACCAAGATTGTTCAAATTATAGTGCTGGGGCCAGAAATGCCCCCGCTCTGGGACCCTTTGGTTTTACATAGGCTTCTATAGGGAAAATCTTTAAAAATCTTCTTCCCTGAAACCACAAGGCCCAGGTCTTTGATATTTGGTATGAAGCTTCACCTAGTGGACCCCTACTAAGATTGTTCAAATTATAGCCCTGGGGACAAAAATGCTCCCGCTCCAGGGCCCTTTGGTTTTACATAGACTTATTTAGGGAAAATCTTGAAAAATCTTTTTCTCTGAAACCACAAGGGCTAGGTCTTTGATATTTGGTATGAAGCTTAATCTTGTGGACCCCTACCAAGATTGTTCAAATTATAGCCCTTGGGCCAAAAATGCCCCCACTTGGGCCCTTTGGTATTACATAGACTTATATATAGGGAAAATCTTGAAAAATATTCTTCTCTGAAACCAGAAGACCTAGGTCTTTGATATTTGGTATGAAGCTTCATCTAGTGGACTTCTACCAAGATTGTTCAAATTGTAGCCCTGAGACCAAAAACACCCCTGTCTCGGGGGCCCTTTGGTTTTACATAGACTTATATAGGGAATATCTTTAAAAATCTTCTTCTGTGAAACCACAAGGCCTAGGTCTTTGATATTTGGTGTGAAATTTCATCTAGTGGACCTCTATCAAGATTGTTCAAATTATAGCCCTGGGGCCAAAAATGCCCCTACCTCGAGACCCTTTGGTTTTTCATAGACTTATATAGGGAAATCTTTAAAAATCTTCTCTGAAACCACAAGGCCCATGTCTTTGATATTTGGTATGGAGCTTCATCTAGTGGACCTCTACCAAGATTGTTCAAATTATAGCCCCTGCCCCGCGGCCCTTTGGTTTTGCATAGTTTTATATATAGAGATAATCTTTGAAAATCTTCTTCTCTGAAACAGCAAGGCCCAGGTCTTTGATATTTGGTGTGAAGCTTCATCTAGTGGACCTCTATCGAGATTGTTTAAGTTATAGCCCTGAGGCCAAAAATGCCCCCGCCCCGGGGCCATTTGGTTTTACATAGGCTAATGTAGGGAATATCTTTAAAAAATCTTTTTCTCTGAAACCCCAAGGCCCAGGTCTTGGATATTTGGTGTGTAGCTTCATCTAGTGGACCTTTGCCAAGATTGTTCAAATTATAAGCTTTGTTGATATTTGGTATGAAGCTTCACCTTTTTAGACCTCCCTCAACATTATGCACATTGTAGCCCTGGGGTCAATAATGGCCCTCCCCGAGGCCCACTTGTTACTCTATCATATGGGTCAGGTGAGCGATCCAGGGCCATCATGGCCCTCTTGTTTTTGTTGTATTTCTATGTTGTCTAATTTGTTTGTCTCCATTTTTATCATGCAGCCGAAAACTAAAGATGAATTCCAAAAGCACCCTTGCAAACAGTGCAGGCCCAGATCGGATGTCGCATTCTGCTGCATCTGATCAGGGCCTTCACTGCTTGAAGATGAAAAAAATCAGCCGTTTCCAAAATTAATTTCAAGAGTGACTCATTTTAATGCACTTGCATATGTAACACGACAAGATGTCTTATTGGATAACGTCAAAAATTTGTGACAGTATATTCTGCCAGGTCATCACGTAACCTCGCTTTTCATTGGCTGGCATTTAGTGTTTGGCAGCTCACAGTGCTTTCCATTTTGTGGAAACTAGTACAGTTTTTAACAAAACAACCGAATAAGTGCATCAGAATGTATTGCAGTTCATTGAGGATGAAAAGGGTAAATGTCTGACTTCGTGGAATAATTTTGTTATTGTTTTCCTTTTCAGGCTTTAGGTTGTTTGTTATACAGATTGTGTTTTTTTACCCTGCCTTTTGGCGAAAGTTCTCTAGCTATACAAAGTGGGAAGTTCTCAATACCGGATGATTCACGGTTTACCCAGTCTCTGCATTCTCTTATAGGTAAGATCTATCTTGTCTTGTCTTATCTTATCTTATCTATCTGGCCCCTGCCCATCGGGGCTTGGAGAAATAGATTGGGCTATATGATGCTTCCGCGCAGAGCTGAATCTGACCACACAAGATTACTGGTAAATTGCTTAGAAGGACCAAGCTTGCCCAGGCAAAGCGGTGTGAGTTAGATCGTTCAATACATTTAAGCTTTCTGGTTTCATTGGGCGGCAGGGATTGAGATGTCATTTCACCTCCATGTCTGGCAAAAGTCCCACAAAATTGGAAGCAAAGTCTCCAAAATGACCTAAATAGTGTTGGCGGGGCATTAAACCCCAATTCAAACAAATTCAATCAAAATCTACAGTCCAACCTATGTTAAGCAAGCACCTCAGGGATGATCAAAATGTCCTTGCTTTAGACAGGTGCTTGCTTAATACAGGTGAATTTTAATGTATTTGCCTTTCTTGGGAACTAAATGCTTGCTTGCTTAAGATAGGTTGCTTGCTTAATAGTGGTGGCACTATGACAGGTTTGACTGTATCTATCTATCTACTGATAATTGGCACGGCGGTTAAAGTTAGTACTCACAACATACGTTTTTAAAGAGAATTGACAAATATTACTGTTTCTATGTACAGTATCAGTTGCCAGTGTTTGAAAACTGAGGCAAGTTGGTGTAGTCATTACAATAAATCTATCTAAGCAGAAGCAGTGTTAGTTAAATGAGAATTTTTCTTCCAAACAAAAATGCTATATAGAAAAATGACCATTTATTTATCTATACATTTTTGAGATCCAACTTTAAACCCTGTCATATTCAAAACTGTCTTCTGAAGATGTTTAACCGTTTTGTGTTGGTTCTTATTTATTTTCTAATTCCAACTATATATTTCTGTTTTATTTTCAGCTTACATGTTGGAGGTAGAACCTGAAAAGAGACCAGACATTTTCCAAGTTTCCTATGTAGCATTTAGATTAGTCAGGAAAGAATGCCCGGTGCCAAATATGAATGTGAGTAAATTTTTTCCAGTCTGACACTGTTTTAACTGCTAATCACGACTAGCAGACGACATTTTCAAACTGTATTTTTAGCTCACCTGAGCACGAAGTGCTCAAGGTGAGCTTTTGGGATCAGTCTTTGTCCGTCGTCCGTGCGTGCGTCGTCAACTTTTGCTTTAAACAACATCTCCTCCAAAACTGCTGGACAGATTTTGATATAATTTCACAGGAATGCTCCTTGGGTGATCCTCTACCAAAATTGCTCAAACTGTTCCGCTCGGGGGAACAAGATGGCCGCCAAAGCTAAAAATAGAAAATTCTTTAAACGACTTCTCCTGCTTAACAAGTGGATGGATTTTGAAATTGTTTCACAGGAATGTTCCTTGGATGACCCTCTACCAAAATTGCTCAAACCGTTCAGCTCTGGTGAACAAAATGGCCGCCAGAGCTAAAAATAGAAAAACCTTTAAACAACTTCTTCTCCTTAACCAGTGGATGGATTTTAAAATTATTGCACAGGAAGGTTTCTTGGGTGCCCCTCTACTAAAATTGCTCAAACCAATCCGCTCGGGTGAACAAAATGGCCACCAGAGCTAAAAATAGAAAAACCTTTAAAGGACTTCTTCTCCTTAACCAGTAGATGGATTTCGAAATTACTTGACAGGAATGTTCCTTGGGTGACCCTCTACCAAAATTGCTCAAACCGTTCCGCTCAGGTGAACAAAATGGCCGCCAGAGCTAAAAATAGAAAAAGCTTTAAATGACTTTTTCTCCTTAACTAGTGGATGGATTTTGAAATTACTTCACAGGAATGTTCCTTCGGTGACCCTCTACCAAAATTGCCCAACCGTTCCGCTCGGGTGAACAAAATGGCCGCCAGAGCTAAAAATAGAAAAAGCTTTAAACGACTTTTTCTCCTTAACCAGTGGATTTTAAAATTATTTCACTGGAAGGTTTCTTGGGGGATCCTCTACCAAAATTGCTCAAACTGTTCAGTTTTAATCCCCATTGGTTTCATTGGGCGGCAGGGCTTGAGATGTCATTTCATCAAAAATGACTTTTACTTCTCAAAATGACTTCTACTCCTAAACAGGCAGACTGATTTTGAATTAATTTCACAGAAATGGTCTCTGGGTCCAACCAAAATTGCTCAAACCCTCCACTCCACCATATATTACCCACAATTCCGTTTGTACAATAGGATCAGGTGAGCGATCCAGGGCCCTCATGGCCCTCTTGTTAGCTCACCGTCACGTAGTGACGAGGTGAGCTTTTGGGATCACTTTTTGTCCGTCGTCCGTGCGTGCGTGCGTCCGTGCGTGCGTAAACAATTTCTTTAAACGACATCTCCTCCTAAACCACTGATCGGATATTGAACAAACTTCACAGGAATGATCTTTAGGTGGTCCCCTTTCAAAGTTGTTCAAATGGTTCCGGTCCGTTGCACATATAGGTCACAGGAGCCAAAAATAGATTTTTTTCACCGAAAACTTAAAAAATCTTTTTCTCTGAAACCACCAGGCCCAGGTCTTTGATATTTGGTATGAAGCTTCATCTAGTGGACCCCTACCAAGATTGTTCAAATTATAGTGCTGGGGCCAAAAATGCCCCCGCCCCGGGGCCCTTTGGTTTTACATGGGCTTATATAGGGAAAATCTTTAAAAAACTTCTTCTCTGAAACCGCAAGGTCCAGGTCTTTGCTATTTGGTATGAAGCTTTATCTAGTGGACCCCTACCAAAATTGTTCAAATTATAGTGCTGGGGACAAAAATGCCCCCGCCCCGGGGCCCTTTGGTTTTACATGGGCTTATATAGGGAAAATCTTTAAAAATCTTCTTCTCTGAAACCGCAAGGCCCAGGTCTTTGCTATTTGGTATGAAGCTTCATCTAGTTGACCCCTACCAAGGTTGTTCAAATTATAGTGCTGGGTCCAAAAATGCCCCAGCCATGGGGCCCTTTGGTTTTACATGGGCTTATATAGGGAAAATATTTAAAAATCTTCTTCTCTGAAACCGCAAGGCCCAGGTCTTTGGTATTTGGTGTGAAGCTTCGTCCAGTGGACCCCTACCAAGATTGTTCAAATTATAGTGCTGGGGCCAAAATGCCCCCGCCCCGGGGCCCTTTGGTTTTACATAGGCTTATATAGGGAAAATCTTTAAAAATCTTCTTCTCTGAAACCGCAAGGCCCAGGTCTTTGGTATTTGGTGTGAAGCTTCGTCTAGTGGACCCCTACCAAGATTGTTCAAATTATAGTGCTGGGGCCAAAAATGCCCCCGCCCCGGGGCCCTTTGGTTTTACATGGGCTTATATAGGGAAAATCTTTAAAAATCTTCTTCTCTGAAACGGCAAGGCCCAGGTATTTGATATTTGGTATGAAGCTTCATCTAGTGGACCCCTACCAAGATTGTTCAAATTATAGTGCTGGGGCCAAAAATGCTCCTGCCCCAGGGCCCTTTGGTTTTACATAGGCTTATATAGGGAAAATCTTAAAAAATCTTCTTCTCTGAAACCGCCAGGCCCAGGTCTTTGATATTTGGTATGAAGCTTCATCTAGTGTACCCCTACTAAGATTGTTCAAATTATAGTGCTGGGGCCAAAAATGCCCCCGCCCCGGGGCCCTTTGGTTTTACATAGGCTTATATAGGGAAAATCTTGAAAAATTTTCTTCTCTGAAACCACAAGGCCAAGGTCTTTGATATTTGGTATGAAGCTTCATCTAGTGGACCCCTACCAAGATTGTTCAAATTATAGCCCGGGGACCTAAAATGCCCCCGCTTTGTGGCCCTTTGGTTTTACATAGACTTATATAGGGAAAATCTTTAAAAATCTTCTTCTATGAAACCACAAGGCCTAGGTCTTTGATATTTGGTGTGAAATTTCATCTAGTGGACCTCTATCAAGATTGTTCAAATTATGGCCCTGGGGCCAAATATGCCCCCGCCCCGAGACCCTTTGGTTTAACATAGACTTATATAGGGAAATCTTTAAAAATCTTCTTCTCTGAAACTGCAAGGCCCATGACTTTGATATTTGGTATGGAGCTTCATCTAGTGGACAATTATAGCCTTTGTTGATATTTGGTATGAAGCTATACCTTTTTAGACCTCCCTCAACATTATGCACATTATAACCTTGAGGTAAATAATGGCCCTCCCCGGGGCTCCCTTGTTACTCTATGGATCAGGTGAGCGATCCAGGGCCATCATGGCCCTCTTGTTAGCTCACCGTCACGTAGTGACGAGGTGAGCTTTTGGGATCACTTTTTGTCCGTCGTCCGTTGTGCGTCCGTCCATGTGTCCGTGCGTAAACAATTTCTTTAAACGACATCTCCTCCTAAACCACTGATCGGATTTTGACCAAACTTCACAGGAATGATCCTTAGGCGGTCCACTTTCAAAGTTGTTCAAATGGTTCCAGTCCGTTGCACATCTAGGTCACAGGAGCCAAAAAATAGTTTTTTTTCACCAAAAACTTAAAAAAATCTTCTTCTCTGAAACCACAAGGCCCAGGGTCTTTGATGTTTGGTATGAAGCTTCATCTAGTGGACCCCTACCAAGATTGTTCAAATTATAGTGCGGGGGCCAAATATGCCCCCGCCCTGGGGCCCTTTGGTTTTACATAGGCTTATATAGGGAAAATCTTTAAAAATCTTCTTCTCTGAAACCACAAGGCCCAGGTCTTTGATATTTGGTATAAAGCTTCATCTAGTGGACCCCTACGAAGATTGTTCAAATTATAGTGCTGGAGCCAAAAATGCCCCCGCCCTGGGGCCCTTTGGTTTTACATAGGCTTATATAGGGAAAATCTTTAAAAATCTTCTCCTTTGAAACCACAAGGACCAGGTCTTTGATATTTGGTATAAAGCTTCATCTAGTGGACCCCTACCAAGATTGTTCAAATTATAGTGCTGGGGCCAAAAATGCCCGCGTCCCTGGGCCCTTTGGTTTTACATAGGCTTATATAGGGAAAATCTTCTTCTCTAAAACCACAAGGCCCAGGACTTTGATATTTGGTATGAAGCTTCATCTAGTGGACCCCTACCAAGATTGTTCAAATGTTAGTGCTGGGACAAAAAATGCCCCGCCACGGGGCCCTTTGGTTTTACATTGGCTGATATAGGGAAAATCTTTAAAAATCTTCTTCTCTGAAACCACAAGGCCCAGGTCTTTGATATTTGGTATGAAGCTTCATCTAGTGGACCCCTACCAAGATTGTTCAAATTATAGTGCTGGGGCTAAAAATGTCCCTGCCCCGAGGCCCTTTGGTTTTACATAGGCTTATATAGGGAAAATCTTTAAAAATATTCTTCTCTGAAACCACAAGGCCCAGGACTTTGATATTTGGTATGAAGCTTCATCTAGTGGACCCCTACCAAGATTGTTCAAATTATATTGCTGGGACAAAAAATGCCCCCGCCACGGGGCCCTTTGGTTTTACATAGGCTTATATAGGGAAAATCTTTAAAAATCTTCTTCTCTGAAACCACAAGGCTCAGGTCTTTGATATTTGGTATGAAGCTTCATCTAGTGGACCCCTACCAAGATTGTTCAAATTATAGTGCTAGGGCCAAAAATGCCCCCGCCCCGGGGCCCTTTGGTTTTACATAGGCTTATATAGGGAAAATCTTTAAAAATCTTCTTCTCTGAAACCACAAGGCCCAGGACTTTGATATTTGGTATGAAGCTTAATCTAGTGGACCCCTACCAAGATTGTTCAAATTATAGTGCTGGAACAAAAAATGCCCCCACCATGGGGCCCTTTGGTTTTACATTGGCTTATATAGGGAAAATCTTTAAAAATCTTCTACTCTGAAACCACAAGGCCCAGGTCTTTTAATATTTGGTATGAAGCATCATCTAGTGGACCCCTACCAAGATTGTTCAAATTATAGTGCTGGGGCTAAAAATGCCCCCGCCCCGGGGCCCTTTGGTTTAACATAGGCTTATATCGGGATAATCTTTAAAAATCTTCTTTTCTGAAACCACAAGGCCCAGGACTTTGATATTTGGTATGAAGCTTCATCTAGTAGACCCCTACCAAGATTGTTCAAATTATAGTGCTGGGACAAAAAATGCCCCCGCCACAGGGCCCTTTGGTTTTACATTGGCTTATATAGGGAAAATCTTTAAAAATCTTCTTCTCTGAAACCACCAGGCCCAGGTCTTTGATATTTGGTATGAAGCTTCATCTAGTGGACCCCTACCAAGATTGTTCAAATTATAGTGCTGGGGCCAAAAATGCCCCCGCCCCGGGGCCCTTTGCTTTTACATAGGCTTATATAGGGAAAATCTTTAAAAATCTTCTTCTCTGAAACCACAAGGCCCAGGACTTTGATATTTGGTATGAAGCTTCATCTTGTTGACCCCTACCAAGATTGTTCAGATTATAGTGCTTGGACAAAAAATGCCCCCGCCACGGGGCCCTTTGGTTTTACATTGGCTTATATTGGGAAAATCTTTAAAAATCTTCTTCTCTGAAACCACAAGATATTTGGTATGAAGCTTCATCTAGTGGACCCCTACCAAGATTGTTCAAATTATAGTGCTGGGGCCAAAAATGCCCCCGCCCCGGGGCCCTTTGGTTTTACAAAGGCTTATATAGGGAAAATCTTTAAATTCTTCTTCTCTGAAACCACAAGGCCCAGGACTTTGATATTTGGTATGAAGCTTCATCTAGTGGACCCCTACCAAGATTGTTCAAATTATAGTGCTGGGGCAAAAAATGCCCCAGTCAGAGGGCCCTTTGGTTTTACATAGGCTTATATAGGCAAAATCTTTAAAAATCTTCTTCTCTGAAACCGCTAGGCCGCGGTCTTTGATATTCGATGTGTAGCTTCATCTAGTGGACCTTTGCCAAGATTGTTCAAATTATAGCCTTTGTTGATGTTTGGTATGAAGCTTCACCTTTTTTGGCCTCCCTCAACATTATCCACATTAAAGCCCTGGGGCCAATAATGGCCCTCTCTGGGGCCCACTTGTTGCACTATGGATCAGGTGAGCGATCCAGGGCCATCATGGCCCGTTTCTGTTTTATTAGCTCACCGTCACGTAGTGACGAGGTGAGCTTTTGGGATCACTTTTTGTCCGTCGTCCGTCGTGCGTCCGTCCGTGCGTGCGTGCGTCCGTGCGTGCGTGCGTAAACAATTTCTTTAAACGACATCTCCTCCTAAACCACTGATCGGATTTTGACCAAACTTCACAGGAATGATCCTTAGGTGGTCCCCTTTCAAAGTTGTTCAAATGGTTCCGGTCCATTGCACATGTAGGTTTTTGGGGCCAAAAATAGACTTTTTTCACCAAAAACTTAAAAAATCTTCTTCTCTGAAACCACAAGGCCCAGGTCTTTGATATTTGGTATGAAGCTTCATCTAGTGGACCCCTACCAAGATTGTTCAAATTTTTGTGCTGGGGCCAAAAATGCCCCCGCCCCGGGGCCCTTTGGTTTTACATAGGCTTATATAGGGAAAATCTTTAAAAATCTTCTTCTCTGAAACCACAAGGCCCAGGACTTTGATATTTGGTCTGAAGCTTCATCTAGTGGACCCCTACCAAGATTGTTCAAATTATAGTGCGGGGACAAAAAATGCCCCCGCCACGGGGCCCTTTGGTTTTACATTGGCTTATATAGGGAAAATCTTTAAAAATCTTCTTCTCTGAAACCACAAGGCAGAGGTCTTTGATATTTGGTATGAAGCTTCATCTAGTGGACCCCTACCAAGATTGTTCAAATTATAGTGCCGGGGCCAAAAATGCCCCCGCCCCGGGGCCCTTTGGTTTTACATGGGCTTATATAGGGAAAATCTTTAAAAATCTTCTTCTCTGAAACCACAAGGCCCAGGACTTTGATATTTGGTATGAAGCTTCATCTAGTGGACCCCTACCAAGATTGTTCAAATTATAGTGCCGGGGCCAAAAATGCCCCCGCCCCGGGGCCCTTTGGTTTTACATAGGCTTATATAGGGAAAATCTTTAAAAATCTTCTTCTCTGAAACCACAAGGCCCAGGACTTTGATATTTGGTATGAAGCTTCATCTAGTGGACCCCTACCAAGATTGTTCAAATTATAGTGCTGGGACAAAAAATGCCCCCGCCACGGGGCCCTTTGGTTTTACATTGGCTTATATAGGGAAAATCTTTAAAAATCTTCTTCTCTGAAACCACAAGGCCCAGGTCTTTGATATTTGGTATGAAGCTTCATCTAGTGGACCCCTACCAAGATTGTTCAAATTATAGTGCCGGGGCCAAAAATGCCCCCGCCCCGGGGCCCTTTGGTTTTACATAGGCTTATATAGGGAAAATCTTTAAAAATCTTCTTCTCTGAAACCACAAGGCCCAGGACTTTGATATTTGGTATGAAGCTTCATCTAGTGGACCCCTACCAAGATTGTTCAAATTATAGTGCTAGGACAAAAAATGCCCCCGCCACGGGGCCCTTTGGTTTTACATTGGCTTATATGGGGAAAATCTTTTACAAAACTTCTTCTCTGAAACCGCAAGGCCCAGGTCTTTGATATTTGATATGAAGCTTCATCTAGTTGACCCCTACCAAGATTGTTCAAATTATAGTGCTGGGGCCAAAAATGCCCCCGCCCCTGGGCCCTTTGGTTTTACATGGGCTTATATAGGGAAAATCTTTAAAAATCTTCTTCTCTGAAACCACAAGGCCCAGGACTTTGATATTTGGTATGAAGCTTCATCTAGTTGACATCTACCAAGATTGTTCAAATTATAGTGCTGGGGCAAAAAATGCCCCTGTCCCGGGGCCCTTTGGTTTTACATAGGCTTATATAGGCTAAAATCGTTAAAAATCTTCTTCTCTGAAACCGCAAGGCCCAGGACTTTGATATTTAGAATGAAGCTTCATCCAATGGACCTCTACCAAGAATGTTCAATTTATAGCCCTTGGGCCAAAAATGCCCCCGCCCTGGGGCCCTTTGGTTTTACGTAGACTTATATAGGGAAAATCTTTAAAAATCTTTTTCTCTGAAACCACAAGGCCTAGGTCTTTTATATTTGGTATGAAGCTTCATCTAGTTGACCCCTACCAAGATTGTTCAAATTATAGTGCTGGGGCAAAAAATGCCCCCGCCCCGGGGCCCTTTGGTTTTACATAGGCTTATATAGGGAAAATCTTTAAAAATTTTCTTCTCTGAAACCACAAGGCCCAGGACTTTGATATTTGGTATGAAGCTTCTTCTAAAGGACCCCTACCAAGATGATTCAAATTATCAAATTATAGCCCTTGGGCCAAAAATGCCCCTGCTCTGGGGCCTTTTGGTTTTACATAGACTTATATAGGGAAAATCTTTAAAAATCTTCTTCTCTGAAACCACAAGTCCTAGGTCTTTTATATTTGGTATGAAGCTTCTTCTAAAGGACCCCTACCAAGATTATTCAAATTATAGTGCTGGGGCCAAAAGTGGCCCCGCCCCGGGGCCCTTTGGTTTTACATAGGCTTATTTGGGGATAATCTTTAAAAATCTTCTTCTCTGAAACCACAAGGCCCAGGACTTTGAAATTTGGTATGAAGCTTCATCTAATGGACCTCTACCAAGATTGTTCAAATTATAGCCCTTGGGCCAAAAATGCCCCCACCCCAAGGCCCTTTGGTTTTTACATAGATTTATATAGCCGCGGGGCCATTTGGTTTTGCATAGGTTTATGTAGGGAATATCTTAAAAAAAAAATTTTCTTCTCTGAAACCGCAAGGCCCAGGTCTTTGATATTTGATGTGTAGCTTCATCTAGTGGACCTTTGCCAAGATTGTTCAAATTATAGCCTTTGTTGATGTTTGGTATGAAGCTTCACCTTTAAGTCCTCCCTCAACATTATGCACATTAAAGCCCTGGGGCCAATAATGGCCCTCTCTGGGGCCCACTTGTTACACTATGGATCAGGTGAGCGATCCAGGGCCATCATGGCCCTCTTGTTTTATATTAGGATCACTTTTTGTCTGTCATCCGTGCGTAAACAATTTCTTCAAACAACATCTCCTCCTAAACCACTGATAGGTTTTTGACCAAACTTCACAGGAATGATCCTTAGGTGGTCCCCTTTCAAAGTTGTTCAAATGGTTCCGGTCCGTTGCACATATAGGTCACAGGAGCCAAAAATAGATTTTTTCACCGAAAACTTAAAAAATCTTCTTCTCTGAAACCGCAAGGCCCAGGTCTTTGATATTTGGTATGAAGCTTCATCTAGTGGACCCCTACAAAGATTGTTCAAATTATAGTGCTGGGGCCAAAAATACCCCTGCCCCGGGGCCCTTTGGTTTTACATGGGCGTATATATTAAAATCTTCAAAAATCTTCTTCTCTGAAACCACAAGGCCCAGGTTTATTGATTTCTGGTATGAAGCTTCATCTAGTGGACCCCTACCAAGATTGTTCAAATTATAGTGCTGGGGCCAAAAATGCCCCGCCCCGGGGCCCTTTGGTTTTACATGGGCTTATATAGGGTAAATCTTAAAAAATCTTCTTCTCTAAAACCGCAAGGCCCACGACCTTGATATTTGATATGAAGCTTCAACTTGTGGACCCCTACCAAGATTGTTCAAATTATAGCCCTAGGGCCAAAAATGCCCCCGCTCCGGGGCCCTTTTGTTTTACATAGACTTATATAGGGAAAATCTTAAAAAATCTTCTTCTCTGAAACTGCAAGGCCCTGGTCTTTGCTATTTGGTATGAAGCTTCATCTAGTGGACCCCTACCCAGATTGTTCTAATTATAGTGCTGGGGCCACAAATGCCCCCACCCGGGGCCCTTTGGTTTTACATAGGCTTATGTAGGGAAAATCTTTAAAAATCTTCTTCTCTGAAACTGCAAGGCCCTGGTCTTTGATATTTGGTATGAAGCTTCATCTTTTGGACCTCTACCACGATTTTTCAAATTATAGCCCTAGGGCCAAAAATGCCCCCGCTCCGGGGCCCTTTTGTTTTACATAGACTTATATAGGGAAAATCTTGAAAAATCTTCTTCTCTGAAACCACAAGGCCTAGGTCTTTGATATTTGGTATGGAGCTTCAGCTAGTGGACCTCTACCAAGATTGTTCAAATTATAGTGCTGGGGCCAAAAATGCCCCCGCCCCGGGGCCCTTTGGTTTTACATGGGCTTATATAGGGAAAATCTTTAAAAATCTTCTTCTCTGAAACGGCAAGGCCCAGGTATTTGATATTTGGTATGAAGCTTCGTCTAGTGGACCCCTACCAAGATTGTTCAAATTATAGTGCTGGGGCAAAAAATGCTCCTGCCCCAGGGCCCTTTGCTTTTACATAGGCTTATATAGGGAAAATCTTTAAAAATCTTCTTCTCTGAAACCACAAGGCCCAGGACTTTGATATTTGGTATGAAGCTTCATCTTGTTGACCCCTACCAAGATTGTTCAGATTATAGTGCTTGGACAAAAAATGCCCCCGCCACGGGGCCCTTTGGTTTTACATTGGCTTATATTGGGAAAATCTTTAAAAATCTTCTTCTCTGAAACCACAAGATATTTGGTATGAAGCTTCATCTAGTGGACCCCTACCAAGATTGTTCAAATTATAGTGCTGGGGCAAAAAATGCCCCCGCCCCGGGGCCCTTTGGTTTTACAAAGGCTTATATAGGGAAAATCTTTAAATTCTTCTTCTCTGAAACCACAAGGCCCAGGACTTTGATATTTGGTATGAAGCTTCATCTAGTGGACCCCTACCAAGATTGTTCAAATTATAGTGCTGGGGCAAAAAATGCCCCAGTCAGAGGGCCCTTTGGTTTTACATAGGCTTATATAGGCAAAATCTTTAAAAATCTTCTTCTCTGAAACCGCTAGGCCGCGGTCTTTGATATTCGATGTGTAGCTTTATCTAGTGGACCTTTGCCAAGATTGTTCAAATTATAGCCTTTGTTGATGTTTGGTATGAAGCTTCACCTTTTTTGGCCTCCCTCAACATTATCCACATTAAAGCCCTGGGGCCAATAATGGCCCTCTCTGGGGCCCACTTGTTGCACTATGGATCAGGTGAGCGATCCAGGGCCATCATGGCCCTCTTCTTAGCTCACCGTCACGTAGTGACGAGGTGAGCTTTTGGGATCACTTTTTGTCCGTCGTCCGTCGTGCGTGCGTCTGTGCGTCCGTGCGTGCGTGCGTCCGTGCGTAAACAATTTCTTTAAACGACATCTCCTCCTAAACCACTGATCGGATTTTGACCAAACTTCACAGGAATGATCCTTAGGTGGTCCCCTTTCAAAGTTGTTCAAATGGTTCCGGTCCGTTGCACATCTAGGTCACAGGAGCCAAAAATAGATTTTTTTCACCAAAATCTTAAAAAATCTTCTTCTCTGAAACCACAAGGCCCAGGTCTTTGATATTTGGTATGAAGCTTCATCTAGTGGACCCCTACCAAGATTGTTCAAATTATAGTGCTGGGGCTAAAAATGCCCCCGCCCTGGGGCCCTTTGGTTTTACATGGGCGTATATAGGGAAAATCTTTAAAAATCTTCTTCTCTGAAACCACAAGGCCCAGGTCTTTGATATTTGGTATGAAGCTTCATCTAGTGGACCCCTACCAAGATTGTTCAAATTATAGTGCTGGGGCCAAAAATGCCCCCGCCCCGGGGCCCTTTGGTTTTACATAGGCTTATATAGGGAAAATCTTTAAAAATCTTCTTCTCTGAAACCACAAGGCCCAGGACTTTGATATTTGGTATGAAGCTTCATTTAGTGGACCCCTACCAAGATTGTTCAAATTTTAGTGCTGGGACAAAGAATGCCCCCGCCATGGGGCCCTTTGGTTTTACATTGGCTTATATAGGGAAAATCTTGAAAAATCTTCTTCTCTGAAACCACAAGGCCCAGGTCTTTGATATTTGGTATGAAGCTTCATCTAGTGGACCCCTACCAAGGTTGTTCAAATTTTAGTGCTGGGGCCAAAAATGCCCCTGCCCCGGGGCCCTTTGGTTTTACATAGGCTTATATAGGGAAAATCTTTAAAAATCTTCTTCTCTGAAACCACAAGGCCCAGGACTTTGATATTTGGTATGAAGTTTCATCTAGTGGACCCCTACCAAGATTGTTCAAATTATAGTGCTGGGACAAAAAATGCCCCTGCCACGGGGCCCTTTGGTTTTACATAGGCTTATATAGGAAAAATCTTGAAAAATCTTCTTCTCTGAAACCACAAGGCCCAGGTCTTTGATATTTGGTATGAAGCTTCATCTAGTGGACCCCTACCAAGATTGTTCAAATTATAGTGCTGGGGCCAAAAATGCCCCCGCCCCGGGGCCCTTTGGTTTTACATAGGCTTATATAGGGAAAATCTTTAAAAATTTTCTCTCTGAAACCACAAGGCCCCGGACTTTGATATTTGGTATGAAGCTTCATCGAGTGGACCCCTACCAAGATTGTTCAAATTTTAGTGCTGAGACAAAAAATGCCCCCGCCACGGGGCCCTTTTGTTTTACATTGGCTTATATAGAGAAAATCTTTAAAAATCTTCCTCTCTGAAACCACATGGCCGAGGTCTTTGATATTTGGTATGAAGCTTCATCTAGTTGACCCCTACCAAGATTGTTCAAATTATAGTGCTGGGGCCAAAAATGCCCCGCCCCCCGGGCCCTTTGGTTTTACATAGGCTTTTATAGGGAAAATCTTTAAAAATCTTCTTCTCTGAAACCACAAATCCCAGAACTTTGATATTTGGTATGAAGCTTCATCTAGTGGACCCCTACCAAGATTGTTCAAATTATAGTGCTGGGACAAAAAATGCCCCCGCCACGGGGCCCTTTTGTTTTACATTGGCTTATATAGGGAAAATCTTTAAAAATCTTCTTCTCTGAAACCACAAAGCCCAGGTCTTTGATATTTGGTATGAAGCTTCATCTAGTGGACCCCTACCAAGATTGTTCAAATTATAGTGCTGGGGCTAAAAATGCCCCCGCCCTGGGGCCCTTTGGTTTTACATGGGCGTATATAGGGAAAATCTTTAAAAATCTTCTTCTCTGAAACCACAAGGCCCAGGTCTTTGATATTTGGTATGAAGCTTCATCTAGTGGACCCCTACCAAGATTGTTCAAATTATAGTGCTGGGGCCAAAAATGCCCCCGCCCCGGGGCCCTTTGGTTTTACATAGGCTTATATAGGGAAAATCTTTAAAAATCTTCTTCTCTGAAACCACAAGGCCCAGGTCTTTGATATTTGGTATGAAACTTCATCTAGTGGACCCCTACCAAGATTGTTCAAGTTATAGTGCTGGGGCCAAAAATGCCCCCGCCCCGGGGCCCTTTGGTTTTACATAGGCTTATATAGGGAAAATCTTTAAAAATCTTCTTCTCTGAAACCACAAGGCCCAGGACTTTGATATTTGGTATGAAGCTTCATCTAGTGGACCCCTACCAAGATTGTTCAAATTTTAGTGCTGGGACAAAGAATGCCCCCGCCATGGGGCCCTTTGGTTTTACATTGGCTTATATAGGGAAAATCTTGAAAAATCTTCTTCTCTGAAACCACAAGGCCCAGGTCTTTGATATTTGGTATGAAGCTTCATCTAGTGGACCCCTACCAAGGTTGTTCAAATTTTAGTGCTGGGGCAAAAAATGTCCCTGCCCCGGGGCCCTTTGGTTTTACATAGGCTTATATAGGGAAAATCTTTAAAAATCTTCTTCTCTGAAACCACAAGGCCCAGGACTTTGATATTTGGTATGAAGTTTCATCTAGTGGACCCCTACCAAGATTGTTCAAATTATAGTGCTGGGACAAAAAATGCCCCTGCCACGGGGCCCTTTGGTTTTACATAGGCTTATATAGGGAAAATCTTGAAAAATCTTCTTCTCTGAAACCACAAGGCCCAGGTCTTTGATATTTGGTATGAAGCTTCATCTAGTGGACCCCTACCAAGATTGTTCAAATTATAGTGCTGGGGCCAAAAATGCCCCCGCCCCGGGGCCCTTTGGTTTTACATAGGCTTATATAGGGAAAATCTTTAAAAATTTTCTCTCTGAAACCACAAGGCCCCGGACTTTGATATTTGGTATGAAGCTTCATCGAGTGGACCCCTACCAAGATTGTTCAAATTTTAGTGCTGAGACAAAAAATGCCCCCGCCACGGGGCCCTTTTGTTTTACATTGGCTTATATAGGGAAAATCTTTAAAAATCTTCCTCTCTGAAACCACATGGCCGAGGTCTTTGATATTTGGTATGAAGCTTCATCTAGTTGACCCCTACCAAGATTGTTCAAATTATAGTGCTGGGGCCAAAAATGCCCCGCCCCCGGGGCCCTTTGATTTTACATAGGCTTTTATAGGGAAAATCTTTAAAAATCTTCTTCTCTGAAACCACAAATCCCAGAACTTTGATATTTGGTATGAAGCTTCATCTAGTGGACCCCTACCAAGATTGTTCAAATTATAGTGCTGGGACAAAAAATGCCCCGCCACGGGGCCCTTTTGTTTTACATTGGCTTATATAGGGAAAATCTTTAAAAATCTTCTTCTCTGAAACCACAAAGCCCAGGTCTTTGATATTTGGTATGAAGCTTCATCTAGTGGACCCCTACCAAGATTGTTCAAATTATAGTGCTTGGGCCAAAAATGCCCCCGCCCCGGGGCCCTTTGGTTTTACATTGGCTTATATAGGGAAAATCTTTAAAAATCTTCTTCTCTGAAACCACAAGGCCCAGGACTTTGATATTTGGTATGAAACTTCATCTAGTGGACCCCTACCAAGCTTGTTCAAGTTATAGTGCTGGGACAAAAAATGCCCCTGCCATGGGGCCCTTTGGTTTTACATAGGCTTATATAGGGAAAATCTTTAAAAATCTTCTTCTCTGAAACCACAAGGCCCAGGGCTTTGATATTTGGTATGAAGCTTCATCTAGTGGACCCCTACCAAGATTGTTCAAATTATAGTGCTGGGGCAAAAAATGCCCCCGTCCCGGGGCCCTTTGGTTTTACATAGGCTTATATAGGCAAAATCTTCTTATCTGAAACCGCTAGGCCAAGGTCTTTGATAGTTGATGTGTAGCTTCATCTAGTGGACCTTTGCCAAGATTGTTCAAATTATAGCCTTTGTTGATGTTTGGTATGAAGCTTCACCTTTAAGACCTTCCTCAACATTATGCACATTAAAGCCCTGGGGCCAATAATGGCCCTCTCTGGGGCCCACTTGTTACACTATGGATCAGGTGAGCGATCCAGGGCCATCATGGCCCTCTTGTGTTTTATGTTAGGATCACTTTTTGTCTGTCATCCGTGCGTAAACAATTTCTTCAAACAACATCTCCTCCTAAACCACTGATAGGTTTTTGACCAAACTTCACAGGAATGATCCTTAGGTGGTCCCCTTTCAAAGTTGTTCAAATGGTTCCGGTCCGTTGCACATATAGGTCACAGGAGCCAAAAATAGATTTTTTCACCGAAAACTTAAAAAATCTTCTTCTCTGAAACCGCAAGGCCCAGGTCTTTGATATTTGGTATGAAGCTTCATCTAGTGGACCCCTACAAAGATTGTTCAAATTATAGTGCTGGGGCCAAAAATACCCCTGCCCCGGGGCCCTTTGGTTTTACATGGGCGTATATATTAAAATCTTCAAAAATCTTCTTCTCTGAAACCACAAGGCCCAGGTTTATTGATTTCTGGTATGAAGCTTCATCTAGTGGACCCCTACCAAGATTGTTCAAATTATAGTGCTGGGGCCAAAAATGCCCCGCCCCGGGGCCCTTTGGTTTTACATGGGCTTATATAGGGTAAATCTTAAAAAATCTTCTTCTCTAAAACCGCAAGGCCCACGACCTTGATATTTGATATGAAGCTTCAACTTGTGGACCCCTACCAAGATTGTTCAAATTATAGTGCTTGGGCCAAAAATGCCCCCGCCCCGGGGCCCTTTGGTTTTACATGGGCTTATATAGGGAAAATCTTAAAAAATCTTCTTCTCTGAAACTGCAAGGCCCTGGTCTTTGCTATTTGGTATGAAGCTTCATCTAGTGGACCCCTACCCAGATTGTTCTAATTATAGTGCTGGGGCCACAAATGCCCCCACCCGGGGCCCTTTGGTTTTACATAGGCTTATGTAGGGAAAATCTTTAAAAATCTTCTTCTCTGAAACTGCAAGGCCCTGGTCTTTGATATTTGGTATGAAGCTTCATCTTTTGGACCTCTACCACGATTTTTCAAATTATAGCCCTAGGGCCAAAAATGCCCCCGCTCCGGGGCCCTTTTGTTTTACATAGACTTATATAGGGAAAATCTTGAAAAATCTTCTTCTCTGAAACCACAAGGCCTAGGTCTTTGATATTTGGTATGGAGCTTCAGCTAGTGGACCTCTACCAAGATTGTTCAAATTATAGCCCTGAGGCCAAAAATGCCCCTGCCTCGGGGGCCCTTTTGTTTTATATAGACTTATATAGGGAAAATCTTTAAAAATCTTCTGTGAAACAACAAGGCCTAGGTCTTTGATATTTGGTGTGAAATTTCATCTAGTGGACCTCTATCAGGATTGTTCAAATTATAGCCCTGGGGCCAAAAATGCCCCTGCCCTGGGGCCCTTTGGTTTTACATAGACTTATATAGGGAAGTCTTTAAAAATCTTCTTCTCTGAAACTGCAAGGCCCATATCTTTGATATTTGGTATGGAGCTTCATGTAGTGGACAATTATAGCCTTTGTTGATATTTGGTATGAAGCTTCACCTTTTTAAACCTCCCTCAACTTTATGCACATTATAAGCTTGGGGTCAATAATGGCCCTACCCAGGGCCCTGTTGTTACTCTATGGATCAGGTGAGCGATCCAGGGCCATCATGGCCCTCTTGTTCTTATTTGTCAGTGAAAATCAGGCTTGTCATTACATGTGAATCGTCTGCCATGCAGAAGATTCACGTGAAATGTCAAGTAGAAGTAAAACAAAGATCAGGAATCGATACAATTAACTTACTCCACCCAACAAAGACACCAAAGGGAAAGAAACACAAACATGAAGCGACCAGACCATAATGGAAACCTAAACAAAGGAAGGCCATATGGACAGTTACTTTCCCACAAAATGGCCAAATGGCCATCCAAAATAAAAAGACACAAGTGATACACACAATAAGTAACAAAGAACAACATAAATAAACCGCCACAGAAGAACCGCCTTGTAACGGTCAGTGGAAAGAATTCCAAGCCTGATTGGTAAAAAAACTATTTTAAAAAATCAGATTGTTGTCTGCTCTAGGAATTTTTATAGCAGTCGAAGGGTTAAAAATTTCTACATCCAAAAGTTATTTGTGGAACTGTTGCTAAGGGAGCAAGCGTGGTGCACAGTGAAAAGGCCATGACTCCTGGTAACCTGGGACAAAGAGCATAACACAGTGAAATGTCAATGACTCAAACACCGTTGACTTGATTATCAGGGCTGATTCAAACTCATCTTCGAGTATGTAAGACAATTTTCCCGCATCTTTAGATAGTAGTATATTTAAGATAATTTAGGGAGATTGTTTTGTTTTATCTTAGAAATGTTTGTTGTGTATACTCATGGTGATTCTAATGAGTATACACAACATACCATCTACTTAAAAAGGACTGAAAAGATATCCTTTAATCATCCCCATTTTGCCACCTGAACTGGGGCTATCACTGGCCCCTATCATGAAGAAATAGTCACAAAGGTGTTCATGGCCCCCGCCCATCAGAGCTTGGAGAAATAGATTGGGCTGCACGATGCTTCCACGCAGAGCTGAAAATGACCGCACATGAGTACTGGTAAAACGCTTAGACGGACTAAGCCTGCCTAGGCAAAGTGGTGCGAGTCAGACCGCCCAGTGCAGATTTCATTTCAGCTCAGTGTCATGTAAAAGTTCCACAAAATTGGAAGCACCTCTACATAATGACCTAAATAGTGTTGATGGGGACGTTAAAACTCAATCAAACAAATAAACAAAGGTGTTCAACTGTACTTTGTTCTTGTGGTCTTTTTGATGAGACTTCAAATTCATATAATGTAGCTGTTACTGCGGAACACAACATAAGAACCACACACAAAACACACACACACACACACACACAAAAAAGATGGAACTGTTTTCATACCATTCGTTTTTCTTTTCATAAATAAAATTTCATTATGTACAGTCCTCAAATTCTGGCGCTATGACCAACATTTTTTCTGTGACAAGGGGACCTACATATCTCCATAGCCTAATGGTTAAGAGTGCTGTCTGACTTTTACAAACTGCTTTTGGTTTTGAGCTTCAGTTGGGCCACATGTGACAGGCCAGATATCTTAGGGATATCTTTTTTGAGCTGCTATAAAGAAAGCTATATTGTGTGTACTCATTAGTATCGCCTCATTATCGTTCAATTGGTGAATTTATTGGAATAAATGACATTAACCCTTTTAGTACCTCCTTATATATAGCAGGAGTCCATTTCAAAATTTAGGGGTGTCATGTTGTGTTTTCTTCAAAATTTATGTTGAATTAGCAAACAGTTGAGGCCCTGATCAGACGCCGCAAACGCCGCATTCTGCGGCGTCTGATCTTGGCCTGCACTGTTTGTCAGGGTACCTGTTTTTGGGTACACAATGGGCTAAGTAATTTGACTGGTTGATATTCAGGATTGGGTGTGGCAAAATTAATTTATTCAGCAGAACAAAGGTTAAATTTCTACCTGCTTGCATCTTTGCTTTTTGTTACAGTCTGTTCCCCTGCCTGATCTGAAGAAACTTCCTGTACCACTAAGAGAGGCTGATACTAGACAGGCCAAACCAGCTGCCAAGTAAGTACTCGAACACCTGTGGCTCTTTAAACTCATTCTTCAATCCCTGGGAAAAAAAAAATTCCCTTTACTGCAGGTATTAACGTTTAAAAGTCGACAAAAAACTACATATGAAAATGTCGTCTGCTTAACCCTTTCCCACTCAGATATGTGTTTTTACCTGTCTGCACCCCCTCCTCCATTTCAAGCCCCAGAAGCACCTTAAATCTGCATTATCTACCCCTGGATAGTTATGTTTGCTTTAGGATTTGTTGGGCAAAAAAGTGCTGTTTTTTCGCGCGCCTCCCCACTAAAAACCTCACATCCGAAAAACCAGCCCCGATAGCTCAGTTGGTAAAGTGTCCGCTCCGGGGAACGGGAGGTCACGGGTTCGATCCTGGGCCGCGACATACTAAAGTCGTTAACAAGGGTACTAGCTGCTCCTTGCTTGGCACTCAGATTTAAGGAGTAGAGCTAGGACTGGTCGACCCATAGTCAGGATAAAGTGACTGGGTGTGGTATCATATAATGTGTCTGGGACATGATACTTCAGTGAGGCAGCACTATAAAAGTGAGCATTGAGCTCCCTGTCGCAACCAGACACCATCGTGATATGACTGAAAAATTGTTGAAAGCGATGTTAAACCCGAATTCACACACACACACACACACATCTGAAAAATTTTGGGTGTATGGCCCAACCGGCCGTTGCAATTTGTATCTGAGGGTGTCTGGGGTCAAAAATGCCTCAAAATTGATGCTGATAAAACATGCTCCAAACAGCGAATATGGCCAGTGCCAAACACCTTAATTGTTGCCTTGACAGCTGTGTGAAGATTAAAATGTGTTAAAAAATTCATTTGAAATCACACTTTTTGCCAACTTTGAGATTGCCCCCTCATTACCATGACAACAATGATCAAGTCATGAAAGGTTGCATTTGAAAGGCTACTGCCCAATGAACATTCATACCGAGTTTGGTGTAAAATAGACCATTCCGTTAGGAAACAATGGCTAGTTGAAGTTGCTGTCAGGTGCAACCCTGTGAAAATCAGCAAAATTCATAAAATCCCTGAGTGGGAAAGGGTTAATGAAGGAAAATCCTAACTGACCAAAATAATGTTTTCTCATCATTTATTGCAAGAAACAATATTTCAGATATAATTAATGCATTTTAGACTAAAATTCAGTATGTTCCCAGATTTCAGTTAACCCTTTCCCACACTCAGATACGTGTTTTTATGTGTTTGCACCCCCCACCCCCCCCCCATTTCAAACCCCAGAAGGTGCCTTAAATCTGCATTCTGCATTTTCTACCTCTGGATAGTTATGTTTGCTTAAGGATTTGTTGGGCAAAAAAGTGCCCCCCCCCCCCCCCCCCCCCCCTCACATCCGAAAAATTTTGGGTGTTTGGCCCAACCGGCCATAAAAATTTATATCTGAGGGTGTCAGGGGTCAAAAATGCCTCAAAATTGATGCTGATAAAACATGCTCCAAACATCGAAGATGGCCGGTAGTGCCAAACACCTAAATTGTTGCCTTGACAGATGTGTGAAGATTAAAATGTGGTAAAAATTCATGTGAAATCACACTTTTTGCCAACTTTTAGATGCCCCCTCACTACCATGACAAGAATGATCAAGTCATGAAAGGTTGCATTTGAAAGGCTATTGCCCAATGAACATTCATACCGAGTTTGGTGTAAAATAGACCATCCATTATGAAGCAATGGCTAATTGAAGTCGCTGTCAGGTGTAACACTGTGAAAATCAGCAAAATTCACAAAATCCCCTGAGTGGGAAAGAGTTAAGTCGTCTGCTGATTTTTTTGCAAACTTTTTAAAAATATTTTTGCATACTGGCAAACAGTGTGGGCCCAGATCAGACTGCTACTACAGGAGCAGTCTGATCTTGGTCCACACTGTTTGCAAAAAATTACTTTTAAGGTAACTGGCAGAAGGCAAAGCAGATGACAGTTGTCGTGATTGGCATTTTATGTATTAATATGTTTGGAATGATTTCGGTAAACTTTTCCTATTTTTATCTTGAAAATGTTTGTTGTATATACTCATTAGAATTTAAGGAAAATAAAAAAAAGAATCCTACATGGGTGTGAGGGGCGGATAGAAAAATCCGTCTCTCGGCCTCATGATGCCAGACAAATCGGGATGGATTTTTTCCATTTAGAAGCATTGGAACTTTTCTTCTTTGTCTGAACTGACTTCCCACACATTGGAATAGAACATGTGAAATGTTGCCCACAAAACATAACCCTGTTTATACATGTACTGAATTAGAAGCCCCTGTGGTGCAGTGGTTATGCTACTCGCCTCATAAACCAGGGGCCGTGATTAGGAGTAACGAGCATAACTAAGCAACATATTCCTTACTTCTTGTTAGAAACATGAGAGTACACCACACCTCTTTATAACACTATTCATGGGGTCCAAAGCATAAACCTGTTAGTTAAACAACACCGTTGCCGTTGTTTAACTAATACGGTTTATGCTTTGGACCCCATGAATAGTGTTATTAAGATGTGTGGTGTACTAGCGTTGTTAACTATTAAGGTTTATGCTTTGAACCCCATGAATAGTGTTATAAAGAGGTGTGGTGTACTACCGTTGTTTAACTAATAGGGTTTATGCTTTGGACCCCATGAATAGTGTTATAAAGAGGTGTGGTGTACTACCTTTGTTTAACTAATACGGTTTTATGCTTTGGACCCCATGAATAGTGTTATAAAGAGGTGTGGTGTACTAACCCTTGTTTAACTAATACGGTTTATGCTTTGGACCCCATGAATAGTGTTATAAAGAGGTGTGGTGTACTACCGTTGTTTAACTAATACGGTTTATGCTTTGGACCCCATGAATAGTGTTATAAAGAGGTGTGGTGTACTACCGTTGTTTAACTAATACGGTTTATGCATTGGACCCCATGAATACTGTTATAAAGAGGTGTGGTGTACTACCGTTGTATAACTAATACGGTTAATGCTTTGGACCCCATGAATAGTGTTATAAAGAGGTGTGGTGTACTACCCTTGTTTAACTAATACGGTTTATGCTTTGGACCCCATGAATAGTGTTATAAAGAGGTGTGGTGTACTACCGTTGTTTAACTAATACGGTTTATGCATTGGACCCCATGAATACTGTTATAAAGAGGTGTGGTGTACTACCGTTGTTTAACTAATACGGTTAATGCTTTGGACCCCATGAATAGTGTTATAAAGAGGTGTGGTGTACTACCCTTGTTTAACTAATACGGTTTATGCTTTGGACCCCATGAATAGTGTTATAAAGAGGTGTGGTGTACTACCGTTGTTTAACTAATACGGTTTATGCTTTGGACCCCATGAATAGTGTTATAAAGAGGTGTGGTGTACTACCCTTGTTTAACTAATACGGTTTATGCTTTGGACCCCATGAATAGTGTTATAAAGAGGTGTGGTGTACTACCCTTGTTTAACTAATACTGTTTATGCTTTGGACCCCATGAATAGTGTTATAAAGAGGTGTGGTGTACTACCGTTATTTAACTAATACGGTTTATGCTTTGGACCCCATGAATAGTGTTATAAAGAGGTGTGGTGTACTCTCATATTTCAAAGTAAGGAATATGTTGCTTAGTTATGCTCGTTACTCCTAATCAGTAGATTTTGCTAGAGAAAAAAAATAGTTAGAAATATTTTTCCATTCTGTAAATGGCAGTGATGGTTGTCTGTTCTTACAGATCAGCCCCAGTGAACTCGGTAGAGAGCACCTCTGTAGCTCCAAGACAGAGACCCAAGGGCCAGAATGTAGGGGCCAGTGGGTCAGTTGTTGTCCCTCCTGTACAAACATCAATAGCACCAATAGCTCGGAAAAGACGACAGGGTAATGCGGCCACAGTTTCAGGTTGGTAAATTTTTGTGTTTCCTATTAAACCTTTTTGTACCTGAAACCCCAAAAGGGGTAATTGGCAAACAGTGCAGGCCCCGACCAGATGCTGCAGAATGCGGCAGCTGATCATGGCCTACACTGTTTGTTAAAAGTTCAGTCATTTTCAATATCAGTTATGTAGATACCACAACCTGTCACCCCTAAATTTTGAAATGGACTCCTGCTATATATAAGGAGGAAGATTCCATTTGGAACAAAACGGGTTAAAAGTCCTATTTGTACTCCGCTGACCTTGGTAGCTCATTCGGATGCACATCTGACCTGTGATCAGGAGGTTGCAGGTTTGATAGCTGCCGGGTTGGCAACATTCTTTCTAACAGATTGATCACAAAATCTTTTCTGCCCTCATACTCTCTTGTCCACTGATTCAAGAAGGGGAGTTGTCAGTTTCTGGCTAAAGAAATCACATTGTTCTGGCTAACCGCTTATTTTTAATTTACGAACTCAATATGATCTAAATAGTGATGACTGGGCCATTAGCAACAAACAAACATATTTTTATGCCCTATTCAGTGTTCAATCTAGGATTTGGGGTTTGGGGGCCCTCTGGGCCCACAGACCTTGGAAAAGGGGGTCATTCGGAAATTTAGGGGGCCCTTAAATTATACTACATAAAGTTGCCAGATTTATCTTTAGGTTTTGGCTGCATGATAAAAATGGACACAAAACAAGTTAAACATCACAGACAAAATCTATTCTGTTAGTCTATCTATCCATCTTCTAATACTGAGTTGGTCACATATGCTCATTACCTCTGTTAACCAGTACAAAGCCATTTGGATAAAGTGTCTTGCTCCAGGATTAAATACATGTTTTATTTAGAATGAATGCCATTAAATTTATATCTGGAAGAGAAAAACTCTATAATAAATAGCGTCGGTTTCGGTATTTTGCGGTATTTCGGTCTGGTATTTAGCGTAAGCCACACGGCGCACACGAATATGGCGTAAGCCGCCCGGTGCATACAAGTATACCGAACATGGCTGCATCCCCGGTAAACAAAACATCGATTTGGGTTTGAAAAATAAGAATTTTTACTAGTTAAACAGATAAAACAAAACATACTTTTCTGAGTTATATTGATTGGGCAACATGCGGTTTGTGATAAACTCAATAATACGCACCAGGCAGCCGAAATATCATGAGAAAATCGCAAAAATGAACTCAAGAAGAAACAGTCACAAATTCTACAGTTGCGCCCGACGGGCCCATTAAATGATCTCTAGTGCGCCCCTCATGTAAAAAGCGGGCCCAGGGCGCAATTGCGCAGCCTAGATTGAACACTGCCTATTTCTGTTACCTAAAATGAGAGACAACTTCTGAAACTATTTGACAGGGATTCTTCTTAAGATTTGTTTGTTTGTTTGTATTGCAGTTTAACAGCTCAGTCAACACTATTTTAGGTCATTTTTGAACTGGTCAGTTTACCTATCCACACTTTAACTGGGCAGGCTTATCTGTAAGGGGTTAACCTGTACAGTGCACATTCTTTCTTCAGAAACTGTCTACTGCCCTTTTTGAATCAGCGGAAGGGAGAGAATGATCGTAGAAAGATTTCATGATAAATCACCACAAAAGAATGTTGCCGACCCTGGCAGGTATCGAACCCGCGTCCTGATCACCAGTCAGAGGATTCATCTTAAGAATCACGAATACACCTTACTTTGTACTGTGGAAATACCAAGACTGACTCGTCCCATTTCACTCCAGACCAGTTGAAATATTTAGCCCTTATCCTGCTGAATATATTAATTAAACCACACCAAATCCCACCCATCTGGGCTTGAATAAAGAGATGGGCTGCATGATGCATCCAAGCAGAGCTGAAACGGACTGCACATGAGTACAGGTAAAATGCTATAGGATCTAAGCCTACCCAGGCAAAGGTGATGCATGCTTATAAACCATTGGGCGGCAGGGCTTGAGATGTCATTTCATCTCAATGTCAGGTAAAAGTCCCAGAAAATTGGAAGCAAAGTCTCCAAAATAACCTATACAGTGTTGAAGGGGACATTAAACATCAAATCAAACAAACAAACAAAAATTCTGTCCAGTTGTCCGTCCGTCTTTCCGTCAACATTTTACACTGGGTGTCTTGTCATCGCAACCCCTCCTACAGTTTCGTACCGATTATTTTCAAACTTTGCACGTGTTTTTGCCATGGTATGAGGATGCGCATGTGTTTTGGACTTTATTGTGGGATCATTTTTTGTCACTTTTTAGCTCACCTGTCACGTAGTGACAAGGTGAGCTTTTGGGATCACTTTTTGTCCGTCGTCCGTCGTGCGTCCGTAAACTTTTTCTTCAAACGACATCTCCTCCTAAACCACTGATCGGATTTTGACCAAACTTCTCAGGAATGATCCTTAGGTGGTCCCCTTTCAAATTTGTTCAAATGGTTCCGGTCCGTTGCACATATAGGTCATAGGAGCCAAAAATAGATTTTTTCACTGAAAACTTAAAAAATCTTCTTCTCTGAAACCACAAGGCCCAGGACATTGATATTTGGTATGAAGCTTCATCTAGTGGACCCCTACCAAGATTGTTCAAATTATAGTGCTGGGGCCAAAAATGCCCCCGCACCGGGGCCCTTTGGTTTTACATGGGCTTAAATAGGGAGAATCTTTAAAAATCTTCTTCTCTGAAACCGCAAGGCCCAGGTCTTTGATATTTGGTATGAAGCTTCATGTAGTGGACCCCTACCAAGATTGTTCAAATTACAGTGCTGGAGCTAAAAATGCCCCCGCACCGGGGCCCTTTGGTTTTACATGGGCTTATATAGGGAAAATCTTTAAAAATCTTCTTCTCTGAAACCGCAGAGCCCAGGTCTTTGATATTTGGTATGAAGCTTCATCTAGTGGACCTCTACCAAGATTGTTCAAATTATAGTGCTGGGGCCCAAAATGCCCCCGCCCCAGGGCCCTTTTGTTTTACATGGGCTTATAAAGGGGAAATCTTTAAAAATCTTCTTCTTCTGAAGCTGCAAGGCCCAGGTCTTTGCTATTTGGTATGAAACTTCATCTAGTGGACCCCTACCAAGATTGTTCAAATTATAGTGCTGGGGCCAAAAATGCCCCCGCCCCAGGGCCCTTTGGTTTTACATAGGCTTATATAGGGAAAATCTTTAAAAATCTTCTCCTCTGAAACCACAAGGCCCAGGTCTTTGATATTTGGTATGAAGCTTCATTTTGTGGACCTCTACCAAGATTGTTCAAATTATAGCCCTGGGGCCAAAAATGCCCCCGCTCCAGGGCCCTTTGGTTTTACATAGACTTATATTGGGAAAATCTTGAAAAATCTTCTTCTCTGAAACCACAAGGCTTAGGTCTTTAATATTTGTTATGAAGCTTCAGCTAGTGGACCTCTAACAGGATTGTTCAAATTATAGCCCTGAGACCAAAAATGCCTCGCCATGTGGCCCTTTCGTTTTACATAGACTTATTTAGGGAAAATCTTTAAAAATCTTCTTCTCTGAAACCACAAGGCGTAGGTCTTTGATATTTGTTATGAAGCTTCAGCTAGTGGACCTCTACCAAGATTGTTCAAATTATAGCCCTGGGGCCAAAAATGTCCCCGCTCCGGACTTATATAGGGAAAATCTTGTTTTACATAGACTTCTATATGCAGGGTAAACCTTTAAAATCTCTGAAACGACAAAGCCTAGGTCTTTCATATTCGATATGAAGCTTCATCTTGTGGACCTCTACCAAGATTGTTCAAATTATAGCCCTGGGGCCAAAAATTGACCCTGCCCGGGGCCCACTTGTTATACATTGGATCAGGTGAGCGAACCAGGGCCCTCTGGGCCCTCTTGTTCCACATTGTGAACTCAGTCATTTTTAACCTTCAATTGATATATGATAGGTACCTCTTGTCATCGCAACTCCTCTTGCAGTTTTATACCGATCATTTTGAAACTTTGCATGTGCTTTTGCCATGGTATGAAGATGTGCATGTGGTTTCGACATAATTTTCAGAATATTTTTTTCTAATTTTTGCACATTATGATCTTAGCCATTTTTAAGCTTCATTTGATATACGATAGGTACCTCTTGTCATCGCAACTCCTCCTACAGTTTCATACCGATTATTTTGAAACTTTGTGTGTGATTTTGCCATGGTATGAGGATGCCCATGTGGTTTGGACTTTATCTTCAGATAAATTTTTGTCCCTTTTTCCACATTGTGAACTTAGTCATTTTTAACCTTCAATTGATATATGATAGGTACCTCTTGTCATCGCAACTCCTCTTGCAGTTTTATACCGATAATTTTGAAACTTTGCGTGTGCTTTCGCCATGGTATGAGGATGCGCATGTGGTTTGGACTTTATTGTCGGATCATTTTTGTCACTTTTTTTCACTTTGTGAACTTAGTCATTTTTAACCTTCAATTGATATATGATGGGTACCTCTTGTCATCGCAACTCCTCTTGCAGTTTTATACCGATCATTTTAAAACTTTGTGTGTGTTTTTGCTATGGTATGAGGATGTGCATGTGGTTTTGACTTTATCTTGGGATCAATTTTTATTTTTTTTTTCCACATTGTTAACTTAGTCAGTTTTTTACCTCACATATATAGGCTATGGATTCTTCTAAAAGCCCTATATTCATTTCTTCTGTCTTAAATAAACTTTTATTTTTTTGTGTGGGGCAGGTGGGGAGCAGGTGCGACATCAACTTCACCGAAGTTGAATTTCTGGTCTGTCTAGCAGATCATTCACATAAAATGTCAAGCCTTATTTACTGCATCGAAAGTCTTCAGGATTATTCCTGATTTCAGGATTTCAAGACTTAATGTCCCTGTATAAAGTAGAGTAAAATTCCTATATTAAGACCGCCTTTGGGACTGTTCAAAAGTGGTCTTTAAGACCACTTTTGAACAGTCCCAAAGCTGTTCCCTGACCAGAGGACATTATGTGCAGAAAACAAGACAGACTAACTGCACCGTTCTTAATAAGCTTTTTAAAGCAGAATTATTCTTAATTTTAAGTGGTCTTAATAGCCAAATTGCACTATAGGGTAAATTGCCTTTTAAGGATTTGAAAATCCAGATTTCCTTATTCTTGAATTTTAGAACTTTCATCCATGTTGCTGTGAAAGCTGTTTTAGAAGAGCCAGTTGTCATCTGGTCTAGGATTTTATGTAGCAGTTGAAGGGTTTAATTAAACCAAAATCGGAATAAAAAAAATCTTACCTTGCAGAAAGTCTTCCAGTAAGTCAGCAAGAGCCTCAGATGAAGTCTGTCCAGCCCCAGCCTCAACCCCAGCCTCAGCCCCAGTATCCCCCTCAGCAGCAACCACAGCAGCAGTATCCCCAACAGCAACAACAGACATTGTACCAACCACAAGTATCTATGAGTGTCCAACAATCACAGGTAATGAATCCTATGTACCGTAATGATCCTTAGTATTGGGGCAGGCAGGCCTAAGCAAACAGTGCAGACCCAGATCAGACTGCTCCTGAAGGAGCAGTCTGATCTGGGTCTACACTGTTTGCCATTCCATCTGCACCTTTCGGACTCCTTGCTAGATCATGAAACAAATTTGTTAAAAATTTTTGGAGAATAACAGCAAGTCTTCAAGGTGTCCAAATTTTTAGGATTTTTACAGTACAGTCGTGACTTTGATAACTCAGACATGGATGACTTGTTTTCCATGGCTAACCCAAACTTGTTCTGAAGTCCCTAGAAAATTTTATCCAGATATCATGATATCCATAACTTATGGATAATTTTTGGAGGTTTTTTTTTTACTTGAATTTGGGTTGGAAAGCTTTGTTGTGTGTACCATAAAACTCTTATACATTTGGACTCTTTGAGGACTTCCTGTAAACATATGCTTAGGCGTGACATTTTCTTGTGTGCAAGATACCTCATGAACTACTGGGTGGATTTTAATCTAATTTGTATGGATATCACATTGGGACAGGATGAAGATCTAATTTGGTTTTGGTGACCTTGACCTTATTTTCAAGGTCACAGCCATGCTGAATAGGTCAAATTTAGGCCAAATTTAGGTTGTGTGCAGTATATCTCATGAATTACTGGGTTGAATTTAATCAAATGTGCATGGATATATCAATTGGACAGGATGAAGAAATTATTAGGTTTTGGTGACCTTGACCTATTTTTCAAGGTCACAGTCATGCTAAAAAGGTTGAATTTAGACGAAATTTAGGCTGTGCAGTATATTTCATGAACTACTGGGTGGATTTTAATCAAATTTGCGCTGATATAACATTTGGTCAGAATGAAGAACTGGTTAGGTTTTTGTGACCTTGACCTCATTTTGAAGGTCACTGCAGTGCTGTTCAATTAAGCTTGTTTTGAAAGGGGTATGTGGTGGTGGTAGGGTGGGGGGTGGGCATCTGTTTCCCTAGAGAACAAGTCTAGTTGATTGAGCTGCTCTTGCATCACTGTATGGCAAGGCCACCAGGTATTGGTAGAAGGTGAATGTTGTTATTTCTTAGTTTCTACACTTCTGTTCATTTTCTGTCTCCCCTG
The DNA here is from genome assembly GCA_963580285.1 of Lucinisca nassula. Taxonomy (NCBI): domain Eukaryota; kingdom Metazoa; phylum Mollusca; class Bivalvia; order Lucinida; family Lucinidae; genus Lucinisca; species Lucinisca nassula. Next base: position 34,022,257 of record OY757011.1, read on the forward strand.
TCCCTCAGTTTATCTCCTCTACTGTCTGTTCTGTTCCTTTTCTCCCTTTCTCCGTAAGACACCACAAAATGACCAACAAGGGTTGATGTTTTTGTTCAACCCAAACACAATCAAAGCTGCTGATGAATTATAGATGAAACTGCTCCAACTGTTATAAACTGACAACTCATGAAAACTGACAGTTTTTTTTTTGTGTCCTGATTGTTATTAGTTTGCACAGGTTTTGGTGTATATTTACTTTAATGGTCACATTTAGTTCAAACATTTAATGGCTCTTGATTTAACGCACATGCTGTGTAATGAGGATCTTCTTTATAGTGACAGTATTTTTGTTATGCCCCCGCCATTCAAAGAATGGTGGAAGGGGCATATAGCGTTGCCCCTGTCCGTCCGTTCGTCCGTCCGACCATTCATCCGTCCGTACGTACCAAACTTAAACGCAGTCAATTACTTCATTATTTCTTGATGGATTTTAAAATTACTCAGCAGAAATGTTAACCATCATGAGACGATGTGTCACATGCAAAACCCAGGTCCGTACCATCAAGGTCAAGGTCATACTTAGAGGTCAAAAGTCAAAAAAAGGGTCCGAAACTTAAATGCAGTCAATAACTTTCTTATTTCTGGATGGTTTTCACATTACTTTGAAGAAATGTTAACCATCATGAGACGATGTGTCATGTGCAAACCCAGATCAGTACCTCCAAGGTCAAGGTCAAACTTAGAGGTCAAAGGTAAAAAAAATGGTCTGAAACTAAAACGCAGTCAATAACTTTCTTATCTCTGGATGGATTTTGAAATTACTTGGCAGAAATATTGGCCATCATGAGACAATCTGCCTCACACAAAACCAAGGTCCTTACCTCCAAGGTCAAGGTCATACTTAGAGGTCAAATGTGAAAAAAGGGTCCAAAACTTTCTATGGATGAATACAAACATAGACATATTTTCAGGCGGGGGCATCCATGTCCTATGGACGCATTTCTAGTTCCCTAACATTTTGACATTTTAAAGTGTTTATTGCTATAAAGAATCACAATAAGGAGTAGTATGTCCACAACCTTTGTTTCCTGGATTATTAAATATCTTGATCTGCACCCCCGCCCATCAGGGCTTGGAGAAATAGATTGGGTTGGAAGGTGCTTCCTGGCATAGCTCAAACCGACCCAACTTTTGAAGGGCAGTTTATTTGGATGATAGGTCTTGAGATGTCATCTCAATGTTGGGTAAAAGTCCCCCAAAATAGGAAGCAAAGACTCCAAAATGACCTAGTGTTGACGGGCATGTGAAACCTCAACAGAAACAGAATCTCCATTAACCCATCTCCCCCTGTGATAAGGAGTTGTTCTTATGAAAACTGTCATTATTAAGACTTTTGTTGTTATATTGAATGTTGGTATAAAGAGGTTTTGACTGTATAAGAGCACGATACGGAGGACCCTCGCTATGACGACAGTATTTGTTCCCTAACAATTTGTTGCTATAGCAAATTTGCCACAATACAGAGTCCCAGTAAGGAGTAATATAGTAGGTAATAAAGGAATTTCTCCCTTAATTACTCCAAGAAACAAATGTGGAAATTTGTTAGAATCGCCTCGCCAAACAAATATCCACAACATTTGTTTCTTGAGGTTTTAAAAAATTACAATATTTTTGAATATCTCCATCAATCCATCTTATCTTGAGATAAGGATTCGTTCCTTTGAAATTGTGGGTTTAACAAGTTTTGTCATTAAATCGAATGTTGGTATAAGGAGGGATGAGTGTAATTAATTGAGCCAAAATATGACAAACCCTACCATATGGCCTGTTGAAGACTCAGACCAGCTTACACAACCACCCAGTTTGGCAAGAGATTTTGCTTCTCTGTCTTTTGATAGTACAGAGGCTGTAGTAGGCTCATGCAGTCAGCAAAGACTGATCAGACTGCTCAAATGTGCAGCCTGATCCTAGTCTTTGCTGGTTGCACAAGCCTTATTGAAGGATTAGTAATGCACTGGTTAGGTGTGGGCTGGCATATTACTAAATAGTTTCTGATAGACTACAGGATCCAGCTGTTCAAAGCATCATTAGCTTAACAAGGTTGTTAATGGTCAAATTGTTAACTGTTCTGGCAAGTACAATACTATGTATATATTCTGTTTTATTTTTTTTTGCTGGAAAAAAGTGAGTAGCTTTTGCAAAAGCTACTCACATTTTTTCAGCAAAAATATTAGCATTTTTGCCATAACCAGTGATCAAAATTTTAATGATACATTAACTAATTGCATCGTTAGTTTTGAACAACTGGACCCAGATGTACAAATTTTGTAACTGTATTAGACGCCTCCGTGGTGTAGTGGTTATGGTACTCGCCTTGTAAACCAGGGGTCCGAGGATTTCAGACTTTCTGATGAGTCTTTATCTGAGGTTCCGTCTCCATATGATCTTAGTTGTTGGTGAGACGTAAAACACACTCACTCACTCTGTAACTGTATTACTTACCAATGTTACATTACAGGTATACTACACCCAAAGAGCCTCTGTCCCTCCCAACCAAGTGTACAATCCCCAGTCTATGTATAACCCTCAGCAATACCAGCAGTATTATATACAACAGTTGCATAATCAGCAGATGCAGCAACAACTTCAAGCTCAGCAGTTACAACAGCAACAACAGTTACATCAACAGTACCAACAGTATCAGCAACAACTCCAGCAACAGCAACAATTACAGCAACAACAGGCTGCTGTTAGACAAAGACAATTACAAGAGGTAGGCATTGTGTTAAAGTATTTGTATCAGCAACATCTGTTGCATTTACAGTATTAACAGTGTCAGCAACAACTCCAGCAACAGCAACAATTACAGCAACAACAGGCTGCTGTTAGACAAAGACAGTTACAAGAGGTAGGCATTGTGTTTAAGTATTTGTATCAACAACAATGGTAACAGCAGTATCAACAACAACTCCAGCAACAATTTCACCAACAACAAGAATCAGAATCAGAATTGTTACTGGTGACACGTCAAATGACATTCATACACCAGGACCTGTGATGTGGGAAGTTAGTCCCTAGCTCTAACCGAAGAGGTAAATTTAGCTACACAATCATCAGCACCTTCAGCTGTCGAAATAATCGAATCAGGAAGGGAATTCCAATCTCTAATGGTTCTGTGAAAGAACAACTCTTTATAAATGTCAGTTGTTGTGCTAAGGGTCTGAACTGCCAGCGAATGGTGATTTCTACAGTGTCTAGCTTGGGGAACAAGATCATCTGTTGGAATGCTGGCAGCACCCTTTAGACCTTTGTATAAAAGGATTAGCCTACTGTCTTTTCTCCTATTCTTGAGAGACTCCTATTTTAATTTTCCAAGTATTCCAGTCATGCTCCCAGTTTCAAAGCAGTAATTACCTGTTACAAATCTAGCAGCTCTATTCCGAACTTTCTCAATTTCATCGTTAAGAACCACTCCACTGGGGTTCCAGATACAACTACCATATTCCAAGATTGGGCGAGCAAGACCTTTATATGCTGCCTCTTTTACATCCTGAGGGCACTGATGAAGATTTCGCCTCAGGAAACCAAGCATTCTATTTGCCTTAGTACACATGTTGCTAATATGAGTATTCCATCTCAAGTTGTGTGAGATTGTCACTCCAAGGTATTTAATGGAGTCCACATTCTCGAGGACCGTTCCCTCTAAGGTGTAAGAAGCCTCAACTTTATTAGATCTCTTCCTAGTTATCTGCATAATATTGCATTTAACTGGCTGAAATCTCATGCCCCATTTACATGCCCAACATCCTAATCTGTCTATGTCAGCCTGAAGTTTCAATGAGTCCTCTGTATCTCTAATTTCCCGGTAACAAACACAGTCATCTGCGAACAGTCTTATTTCTGAGTCAATGTCAGTGGAAATATCATTGATGTACAGGGAGAACAAAAGTGGACCAAGAATGGTCCCTTGCGGGACCCAAGACAAAACTGGAGCCCACTCCGAAGATTCACCATTAACAACAACCCACTGTTTTCTGTAGCATAGAAAGGAATTCCATAACCAAATAACTTAGATTTAAGTAGTTCATGAGGAGGGGTGTCAAAAGCCTTCTCGAAGTCCAGAACAAATGTGTCCACCTGTCCCCCTTTGTCCAAGATTTTTGCCCAGTCATTAATAACTGTGCTTAGCTGAGTTTCACAACTGTGCCGTTTCCTAAATGCATGTTGTCTGTCTGACAAAAGTTTATGTTCGTCCAAGTGGGCCATGATGTTTGAGCAGACTATATGTTCCAGCAATTTACACAGAACACAAGTCAGAGACACAGGGCGATAATTACGGGCAAGAGCCCTATCTCCTTTTTTGAAGAGTGCACAGACAATCTTTGGGGAATTCACCCGTATCAAGAGACTGTTGAAACAAGTGTGCAAAAACTTGACCCAACTCATTTGCTAAGTCCTTCAGGACTCTAGGATGAAGCTCATCAGGTCCTAAGGCCTTACTGGGGTTTAAGCCTTGAAGTAATTTGATCACTCCTGCAGCTGTCACAACAATATTATTCATGAATGGGGCCGATCTTCCAGTCAATGGAAGCTCCGTGAACTCAGTTTTATTAAACGCATCATTGAATTGACCAACTAATTCCTCTGCCCTTTCAGAGTCTGATTCAGCAACCCCGTCCCCTCCTCTTTTATTAAGGGGCGGGATACCTTGCCTGTCTTTATTCTGGCTATTAATATATCTGTAGAAGTCTCCGGGATTTGCCTTTACTTCACCTACCAAGTTATTCATTTTTATGCCCCCGCATCGTATGATGCCGGGGGTATAGAGTTTTTCGGTTTTCCGTACGTGCGTCCGTGGGTACGTGCGTACGGTTTCTGAACGTACGAAAGTGTGTACGTACGTACGTAATCCTGTTAGGCTCAGGTTAAGGTTTTTGTACAAGGTAGAACTTGAGCTCATATTTTCCAAACCATACAATAGATTTGGTTTATATTTAGTGTGATGATAGATATAGGTCCAAAGTTTTATTCAGCAATACCCCCACCCATACCCTAGACCTCAAGGTCAAGGTCGTGGACTTTGAAATTTTTAACGTTTAAGACCCAGGTTAAGGTATTTGTACCAGGTAGAACTTGAGCTCATATTTTCCAAACCGTGTAATGAATTTGGTTCATATTCGGTATGATGATAGATATAGGACTGAAGTTTTATTCAGCAATACCCCCACCCATACCCATGACCTCAAGGTCAAGGTCATGGACTTGAAATTTTTAATGTTTAAGACCCAGGTTAAGGTATTTGTACCAGGTAGAACTTGAGCTCATATTTTCATAACCATACAATGGATTTGGTTTATATTTACTATGATGATACATATAGGTCCAATGGTTTTATTCAGCAATACCTCCACCCATACCCGTGACCTCAAGGTCAAGGTCATAGAATTAGAAAATTTTTAATGTTTAAGACTTTGGTTAAGGTATTTGTACCACCAATTTTAATAAACTTCACACAAATGTTCCTTATAAAAATATCTCGTGCAGGTTCGACTTTTAAGGTCATGTCCTCAAGGTCAAAGTCACAGAGGTTATTTTTAGAAAAACTTTGTCATTGCTCTAGCGCCTACATTTCTTCACTGATTTCAATATAAGTTCACACAAATGTTCCTTATGACAATATCTTGAGCGAGTTCGACTTTCAAGGTCATCACCTCAAGGTCAAGGTCACAGTGGCTATTTTTAGAAAAACTTTGTCATTGCTCTAGCGCCTACATTTCTTCACCAATTTCAATATAACTTCATACAAATGTTCCTTATGACAATATCTCAAGCTATTTTGACTTTCAAGTTCAAGGTCACTGTGGCTATTTTTAGAAAAACTTTGTCGTCGCTCTAGCGCTTACATTTCTTGACTAATTTCAATATAACTTCACACAAATGTTCCTTATGACAATATCTCTAGCGAGCTCCACTTTCAAGGTCAAGGTCACTGTGGCTATTTTTAGAAAAACTTTGTCACCCCTATAGCGCTTTCATTTCTTCACCGATTTCAAAATAACTTCACACAAATGTTCCTTATGACAATATCTCGAGCGATTTCGACTTTTAACGTCAAGGTCACTATTGGTGGAATGCCGAAACTCGCACAGATTGGTATTTGCACCACTTAAAGATTAATGTGCTAAGCGGGGGCATCTGTGTACTTTGGACACATTTCTAGTTTTTATCAGTCTTGATTTCACGTCTCAAGTTTTCAAATTTTGTCCGGAGTTTACCACTTCCCGTCTTTTTTGCCTTTGCATGAATTTTATTCCTTCTGCGAATTTTCCTTCTTATCTCTGGAGTGATCCATGGAATAGAAGATTTTTGGTTTTGGGTTTTACGGCCCTTTCAAGATTATTTCACTCATTTTTTGAGGGGATATGATTTTCGTCCGAAGTATGAATGAAAGAAGTTATCAAATCAAAATTCTCCTGTACAGACCGAGCATCTGAATGACCATTAAAGTAATTCTCCTTTGCAAATCTGAGTGCATCCTTCCTCATAGTTTCATAGTCACCTTTCTGATATGAGTACACCTTCCTCCGAGGTTTCTTTATTGGTGGGATGTGAATTTTTAAATATCCGGAGACAACTTCGTGGTCACTTAGTTTATCTGGGGAATGAATGTCTTCGAATTGTCCTGGCAAAGTCGTAAGGATCAGATCCAATGTGTTCTTATCACGAGTGGGGAAGTTAACAATTTGTTCAAGGCCATGATCGTTCTTAATGTCCATTAATATTTGTCCTTCCGACTGACTCAGCATTGTGCCTTGTTTGCTGAGCCTGTTGGGCCAAGCAATGTCTCTGAAGTTGAGGTCACCTAGAACATGTACAGCCGGGAGTTTTTTACCCTTATGCTGCAATTCAATGCAATCCAGTTGGTCTTTAAAGAACTGGAAGTTTTCGATTGTACCATTTGGTGGTCGATACCAACTTGCTACAAAGTGGGAAGTTTTATTTGCAAAAACCTTAACCCAGACCGATTCGGTGTCATTTTCAAGTTCCATGAAAGGCATGTGAGGGATGTCTCTATGAATGAGCAACATCACCCCACCGCCATGAGAGTTCCTATCTTTTCTGTACACACAGTACTGACAAGTTTCAGGGAAAAGCTCAGATGTAGTAATTGAACTGTCAATCTTTGTTTCCTGAATAGCAACAATATGAGGTTGAGATATATCGAGGAAAGCTAAAAGTTCAAGAATTTTCCCTCTAATTCCATTTCTGTTTATACTGCAAAGTTATAAACCTTTCACAAAATTTGACTTAGTTTCATCAGCAGTCGAAGATTTGCCGCTCTTATCCTCTGACAGAGGTTCAAACCTGTTTGGCTTACTCAGTTCTACATATTCATCAAAGAAGGAGTCTGAAAAGTTACAGACCTCACATTTTGGACATATCCAGTGTCAGCTTGAATTTACCAAAGTGCCATATTCTGCATCTGAAATGAAGGAACAGTCAGTGTGTATCCACATTTCACATAGATCACACTGAACGGCTTTGTGGCCATTAAGGACAGCACCACTGCAAAGACCACAGTCAGCTTTGCAGTCTTTGCAATACCAAGTTCCAGCTCTAAATTCAATTTCTAACAATTGACTGTTATCCAAATCAGAACATGAGGAGTGAAAGCGCTTGTTACAGTCCTCACATTCTATCCATTTCTCGGAACCATTGCAATATTTTTTGCAGAGTCCGCAGCGAAACCTTGGGCCGGGGTTAGTTTCAATGTCTCCAGCCAAGATTAGAAGTAAAGCCAAGTTTGTACCGCGCGAGGACTTGAAGTTTCGCAAGCCCTCCGAATACCTTCTGTTCCCATTCTTCCTTGTAAATGCCAAGTACCGTATTTTGCCGTGTATAACACGCACTCGTGTATAATACGCACCCGATTTTCGGCGTCCGATCGGCGGGGAAAAAATAAGTTCGTATATATAACCCGCGTCAGTTTTACCCAGATGCCCCACAGGTAAAGTTGGCTCCCTGTTCCAGACTTAAACGAATTTGGAGTATGGCAATGTGACATTACAAGTGTAAATGTTTTTTTGTTAGTTTTTTCTTGGTGGTAATAACAGACAAATTATCGTAAGTTTTTCCCCAATCTCATTGCCGACGGACATAACTGAAGTGTGGCAAGGGTCATTTCTAAGGGTACTGTTCTTTCTATCTTGTTAAAAAAAAGTGACAAAATGGTTTTATTTCACAAAAAATAATTTCCAAGACCCAGAGTGTTAAAATAAGTCTTTGTTATGACAGCCTCTTGGGGATTACAAAATGTGTGTATATTGAGTCGCTTGACACATCCAATAATTAGCACCTTCTCAACTGCAGTATTCTTAATCCGTTTGTGGTGAAATTCACACCTCAGTGCAATAAACACCAATCACTATTGATAGCATGTCACATCTGCCACGCTTCATTTAATTACACACAAAAATCATATGGAATATTTTTATAACGAAAAGACTCTTCTAATTTACAAATATTTGTATTGTTTAGAATAATTTCCTACAAGTCACATTGAGGACCGTCTGCTCAGAGCTGCCTGTGCATTTGCGCAGTCTGATCAATTCCTTGTGCGCTGTAAGGATAGCTAAGGGCCTAATGCTCCTTCGTGCAGCAAGAGAAATCTCTACAATTTACATGTGCGCCCTGCAAAGACCATCTGCTTATACAGCCTGCGCATTCGAGCAGTCTTATTAAAGTTCGTTGTGCTCCTTCGTGCAGCAAGAGAAATCTCTACAATTTACATGTGCGCCCTGCAAAGACCATCTGCTCACAGCAGCCTGCGCATTCGCGCAGTCTTATCAAAGTTCGTTGTGCTTCTTCATGCATCTATTCAATTTACATGTGCACCCTGCACAGACCGTCTGCTCAGAGCAGCGCAGCGCATTTGCACAGTCATATCAATCTTCGCTGAGCACTCTAAGTCCAGGAAGAGAAATATTTATAATTTTCATGTGCGCCCAGTAATGACCATTCGCTCAGAGCAGCCTGCGCATTCGCGCAGTCTTATCAGTGTTCAATATGCACTCTAAGGAAAGTTAACAAAACTCGGGTCAGACTATATGGGTGCGAAGGCTGGTCTGATTCTTCGTGGGGACGCAAGTGTTAAATTGTAGGAAATGCCCCGGCTCAAATTAAAGTTACGCGTAGTTGCTTCCCTTACTTAAACTGTCAATCAAATATATATTTAGATTCAGGTTTTTCTTTCATTGTTATAAAGTCAAATTTCTGAAACAAAAATAAGTAATTACAGTTTCTAGGTAAAAAAATATATTCAGGGGCTTGCTTGGTATCCAAAACTATCTGTTTATCGTTGAAGTCGTCTAACATTAATTTTTTGTAGTAAATTCGCAACTGTCATTAGATTTCGCGACCGCAAAGTAGAAGTAAAACAAAGATCAGGAATTGATACAATTAACTTACTCCATCCATAAAAGACACCAAAGGGAAAGAAATACAAACATTAAGCGACCAGACCATAATGGAAACCTAAACAAAGGAAGGCCATATGGACAGTTACTTTCCCACAAAATGGCCATATGGCCATCCAAAATTAAAAGACACAAGTGATACACACAGTAAGTAACAAACAACAACATAAATAAATCGCCACAGAAGAGCCGCCTTGGAACGGTCAGTGGAAGATTTCCACTGGGGGGCTTAAATCGATTTTACGTGGCCACAATCCTCGCCCTTACTTCCGTCGCGATTTAGACAAATAATTTGTTCAGTCCGCATGAAGGCCTCCTAACTCATCAGTGCAACATCTCCGTGAACACAGAAATCAAAGAACCACAGAGGTGAGACAACGGTGAGGACTCGACAGCAAGAAACCACTGAAATGCTGGAGCAAAAGAAAACCAACAGTTAGACTCCGATGAGCCCGACCAGAGACAGAGCATCAGGCACCAACCAACATTATCTCTTTAATTTTCAATAAGCCTTTACGTTGGAGCCGTCATAGAATCTGAGGCCTGACCCACCGGCGTGCAATTAAAGAGGAAAGCAAAGTTGCCAACCGTGATTGGGTTAACTACCATGCATGCAGTCTGTCGTATAAAACTTCGACAACGCTGGGAAAAATGTTGGAAGTTTTGTGTTCTGTTACATTACACGCACCCAGTTTTGATTTCATATTTCTGAGAGAAAAAAGTGCGTATTATACACGCCGAAATACGGTACTGGGAAATTCTACTACTACTCTCCTTAATTGTAATCTTGCACTCCTGATTTCCATCATCTGGATGCATTCTATAACTTGTTTTCCAAAGAGTGAACCCAAGAATTAAGACCATGGGAAACAGGGAGACCTTCATTTTAATATACCGGGTAGTGATTTGATGATTTCTAATGATTTATTATGGGGTGTCAAGCAACATTCCTGATTCCGAGTTTGTCACAGCCAGCACACTGACAGCTACAAAGGACTAATCAGTATACTGGTCCAATTATATACAGCTCAGCACACTCAAATATCTGACAACACACAGGCTCTCTCTCTCTCAAGCTCCTGTAAGACAAAGACAATTACAAGAGGTAGGCATTGTGTTAAAGTATTTATATCAGCAACAATGGTTGCATTAACAGTAATAACAGTATCAGCAATAACTCCAGCAACAGCAACAATTACAGCAACAACAAGCTGCTGATAGACAAAGACAATTACAAGAGGTAGGCATTGTGTTAAAGAATTTGTATCAGCAACAACAGTTGCATCAGCAGTACCAACAGTATCAGCAACAACTCCAGCAACAGCAACAATTACAGCAACAACAGACTGCTGTTAGACAAAGACCATTACAAGAGGTAGGCACTGTGTTAAAGTATTTGTATCAGCATCAAAGGTTGCATTAACAGTAATAACAGTATCAACAACAACTCCAGCAACAGCAACAATTACAGCCACAACAGACTGCTGTTAGACAAAGACAATTACAAGAGTTAGGCATTGTGTTAAAGAATTTGTATCAGCAACAAGGGTTGCATTAACAGTAATAACAGTATCAGCAACAACTCTAGCAACAGTTGCAGCAACAACAGGCTGCTGATAGACAAAGACAATTACAAGGCAATCGATAATACATGAACCCTGCCCTGTTAGGCACACCCTAGCCCCTTCCAGATATCCCTCCCCGACCTTCCCATCATAACTATATACTAACCCGCTCTTTAATCACAGTTCATAACAACTAGGTGCCAAAACGTCCAGGGAAATTCATAACCTGAGTGCTTAATCGTCTACGGAGCAAACATGTCTTAGGCCAAGTCTGGATGCCAAATGACATAAATTGACATATCCATTGACACCCGCTTACCCCAATACACCCTAGCCCTGCACACACAGTGCTCTACTCCACTATCCAGCCCTTCAATACCCAACCCTCCCCAACTATCCCAAATGTCAACCACCCTGCCATATCCAAATCTGTTTTGTTTTATGTCTGCCTCTACCCCTCAAATCTTGACGAAACATGCAGTGCGAAACGTCTCAGATTGCTATTACCGAGGTGCTAAACGTTCGGTTATTCGTTGCGGTAACTTGCTTATCAAGTACGACCTGGAGACGCTTGCATTTCTGTTTACAATGTGAAAGCTCTGGGATAACAACGATTGATAACGTTGGCGATTTTTCGAAAACAAACAAAAATACTCTGGGTAAAAAGATTAACTGCGTATCCTGAAAAACTTATGCATAAATGGTATGCATTGATATCAATATACTTGTGTATCTGCCTTAAAAATTTGCGTAACACACGAAAAACGCCCCTTATCTGGGGCGCTGGTTGCGACATCTCCATTCTGAAAATTTCTTGAATATATTCCTGTATTACATGTTTTTTTTTTTGCAGTATGCATTACAACAACACAATGTTCAACATCCTCCACACCAGTTACAACAGCAGACGTCAGAGGATGCCTTTGACAGTCATATACAGGAGCGTCTACAACAACAACAACAACAGAAACGACAACAACAAACACAGCAAGTTCAACCGCAACAACAGCAGTTTTCAAGTACTAACCAGCAGATACCAAGTGATATTTCTATGGAACCAGTCTCACAGGGTCCAGTATCAGGCCCTTCTAGCAGGCTAGCGGGGCAGGTGGAAGTCCCACAAGAACAGCTGATACAGTTCTCAGGCAGTGAGACAGATGACCAACTAGATGGTAATACCAGCAATAAAACATTCCAAGGAACTGAGTTAAAAAGTTCCACAGCTCTACCTCCACCAAAACAGAAACAGAAGGTAAAAGCAAATGTAAGTTTCTTTTTGTTTTTGTTCCTTTTTGTTTTCTAATTAGGCTTTTGTGATTTGTTTTTAGCTCACCTGTCACGTAGTGACAAGGTGAGCTTTTGGGATCACTTTTTGTCTGTCGTCCGTCGTGCGTGTGTGCGTGTGTGCGTGCGTGTGTGCGTAAACTTTTTCTTCAAATGACATCTCCTCCTAAACCACTGATTGGTTTTTAACCAAACTTCACAGGAATGATCCTTAGGTGGTCCCCTTTCAAAGTTGTTCAAATGGTTCCGGTCCATTGCACATCTAGGTCACAGGAGCTAAAAATAGATTTTTAAAATGAAAACTTTAAAAATCTTCTTCTCTGAAACCGAAAGGCCCAGGTCTTTGATATTTGGTATGAAGCTTCATCTAGTGGACCTCTACCAAGATTGTTCAAATTATGGCCCTTGGGCCAGAAATGCCCCCGCCCCGGGGGCCTTTGGGTTTATATAGGCTTATATGGGGAAAATCTTTAAAAATCTTCTTCTCTGAAACCACAAGGCCCAGGTCTTTGATATTTGGTGTGAAGCTTTACCTAGTGGACCGCTACCAAGATTGTTCAAATTATAGCCCTAGGGCCAAAAATGTCCCCGCCCCGGGGGCCTTTGGTTTTACATAGGCTTATACAGGGAAAATCTTTAAAAATCTTCTTCTCTGAAACCGAAAGGCCCAGGTCTTCGATATTTGGTATGAAGCTTCATCTAGTGGACCTCTACCAAGATTGTTCAAATTATGGCCCTTGGGCCAGAAATGCCCCCCGCCCCGTGGGCCTTTAGGTTTACATAGGCTTATATAGGGAAAATCTTTAAAAATCTTCATCTCTGAAACCACAAGGCCCAGGTCTTTGATATTTGGTGGGAAGCTTCACCTAGTGGACCTCTACCAAGATTGTTCAAATTATAGCCATGGGGCCAAAAATGCCCCCGCCCCAGGGGCCTTTTGTTTTACATAGGCTCATAAAGGGAAAATCTTTAAAAATCTTCTTTTCTGAAACTACAAGGCCTAGGTCTTTGATATTTGGTGTGAAGCTTCATCTAGTGGACCTCTACCAAGATTGTTCAAATTATAGCCCTAGGGCCAAAAATGCCCCCGCCCCGGGGGCCTTTGGTTTTACATAGGCTTATACAGGAAAAATCTTTAAAAATCTTCTTCTCTGAAACCGAAAGGCCCAGGTCTTCGATATTTGGTATGAAGCTTCATCTAGTGGACCTCTACCAAGATTGTTCAAATTATGGCCCTTGGGCCAGACATGTCCCTGCCCCGGGGGCCTTTGTGTTTACATAGGCTTATATAGGGAAAATCTTTAAAAATCTTCTTCTCTAAAACCACAAGGCCCAATCTAGCTTCACCTAGTGGACTTCTACCAAGATTGTTCAAATTATAGCCCTGGGCCAAAAATGCCCCCGCACCGGGGGCCTTTGGTTTCACATAGGCTTATATAGGGAAAATCTTTAAAAATCTTCTTCTCTGAAACCGCAAGGCTCAGATCTTTGATATTTGGTGTGAAGCTTCATCTAGTGGACCTCTACCAAGATTGTTCAAATTATTGTCCTGGGGTCAAAAATTCCCCATCCCCGGGGCCCTTTGGTTTTTCATAGGCTTATATAGGGAAAATATTTAAAAATCTTCATCTCTGAAACCACAAGGCTCAGGTCTTTGATATTTGGTATGAAGCTTCATCTAGTGGACGCCTACCAAGATTGTTCAAATTATAGTGCTGGAGCTAAAAATGCCCCCGCACGGGGGCCCTTTGGTTTTACATGGGCTTATATATGGGAAATCTTTAAAAATCTTCTTCTCTGAAACCACAAGGCCCAGGTCTTTGATATTTGGTATGAAGCTTCATCTAGTGGACCCCTACCAAGATTGTTCAAATTATAGTGCTGGGGCCAAAAATGCCCCCGCACCAGGGCCCTTTTGTTTTACATATGCTTATATAGGGAAAATCTTGAAAAATCTTCTTCTCTGAAACTGCAAGGCCCAGGTCTTTGATATTTGGAATGAAGCTTCATCTTGTGGACCTCTACCAAGATTGTTCATATTATAGCCCTGGGGCCAAAAATGCCCCCGCTCTGGGGCCCTTTGGTTTTACATAGACTTGTATAGGGAAAATCTTGAAAAATCTTCTTCTCTGAAACCACAAGGCTTAGGGCTTCGATATTTGTTATAAAGCTTCAGCTAGTGGACCTCTACAAAGATTGTTCAAATTATATATCCCTGAGACCAAAAATGCCCCCGCCATGTGGCCCTTTGGTTTTACATAGGGAAAATCTTTAAAAATCATCTTCTCTGAAACACAAGGCTTAGGTCTTTGATATTTGTTATGAAGCTTCAGCTAGTGGACCTCTACCAAGATTGTTCAAATTATAGCCCTGGGGCCAAAAATGCCCCCGCTCCGGGGCCCTTTGGTTTAACATAGACTTATATAGGGAAAATCTTGTTTTACATAGACTTCTATATGCAGGGTAAACCTTTAAAATCTTCTTCTCTGAAACCAGAAAGCCCAGGTCTTTCATATTCGATATGAAGCTTCATCTTGTGGACCTCTACCAAGATTGTTCAAATTATAGCCCTGGGGCCAAAATTGACCCTGCCCGGGGCCCACTTGTTATACATTGGATCAGGTGAGCGAACCAGGGCCCTCTGGGCCCTCTTGTGTTTTATATTAGGATCACTTTTTGTCCGTCATTTGTGCGTAACAATTTCTTCAAACGACATCTCCTCCTAAACCACTAATTGGATTTTGACCAAACTTCACAGGAATGATCTTTAGGTGGTCCCCTTTCAAAGTTGTTCAAATGGTTCCGGTCCGTTGCACATCTGGGTCACAGGAGCCAAAAATAGAATTTTTTCACCGAAAACTTAAAAAATCTTCTTCTCTGAAACCACAAGGCCCAGTCCTTTGATATTTGGTATGAAGCTTATTCTAGTGGACCGCTACCAAGATTGTTCATATTATAGTGCTGGGGCCAAAAATGCCCCCGCCCCGGGGCCCTTTGGTTTTACATGGGCTTATATAGGGAAAATCTTTAAAAATCTTCTTCTCTGAAACCGCAAGGCGCAGGTCTTTGATATTTGGTACGTAGCTTCATCTAGTTGACCCCTACCAAGATTGTTCAAATTATAGTGCTGGGGCCAAAAATACCCCCGCCCCAGGGCCCTTTGGTTTTACATGGGCTTATATAGGGAAAATCTTTAAAAATCTTCTTCTCTGAAACCGCAAGGCCCAGATCTTTGATATTTCGTATGAAGCTTCATCTAGTGGCCCCCTACCAAGATTGTTCAAATTATAGTGCTGGGGCCAAAAATGCCCCCGCCCCGGGGCCCTTTGGTTTTAAATGGGCTTATTTAGGGAAAATCTTTAAAAAATCTTCTTCTCTGAAACCGTTAGGCCCAGCTTCATCTAGTGGACCGCTACCAAGAATGTTCAAATTATAGTGCTCGGGCCAAAAATGCCCCATGGGCTTATATAGGGAAAATCTTCTTCTCTGAAACTGCAAGGCCCAGGTCTTTGATATTTCAATTGAAGCTTCATCTTGTAAACCTCTACCAAGATTGTTCAAATTATAGCCCTGGGGCCAAAAATGCCCCCGCCCGAGACCCTTTGGTTTTACATAAACTTACATAGGGAAATCTTTAAAAATCTTCTTACCTGAAACTGCAAGGCCCATGTCTTTGATATTTGGTATGAAGCTTCACCTTTTTAGACCTCCCTCAACATTATGCACATTATAACCCTGGGGTCAATAATGGCCCTCCCCGGGACCCACTTGTTACTCTATGGATCAGGTGAGCGACCCAGGGCCATCATGGCCCTCTTGTTTTATGAAATTTGGCCTTTTAGTTTTGTTGCTATGGCAACTTAGAGTTTCCATTGACTTATAATGGGGAAAACTGAAAAATGGCATTTACTGCCAAGTCATTGCAGATATTTTGACAAAACTTACGTAAACATGTTCCTTGAGTAAACTTCTCTCAGCCATATGCTTTTATGTCAACCTGGGGGCCCCTAGGTTGTGCCGGGGCCATGCCCCGCCCCCACCACTTCATAAAATGCCTTATATCTCAGAAACCTTTCAGATCCCAACCCCTAAACCATATATATTCTTGTTCCTTATGATAAGATGCATTAAGTGACACCAACCTGGGGGTCCCCCGGGATGTGCCGGGGACATGCCCTGCCCCCTCTATTTCATAAAATGCCATTTATCTCAGAAACCATTCAGATCCCCACCCCTAAACTATATATATTCTTGTTCCTTATGCTAAGATGCATTAAGTGACACCAACCTTGGGGTCCCCCCGGGATGTGCCGGGGACATTCCCCACCCCCTCCACTTCATAAAATGCCATTTATCTCAGAAACCATTGAGATCCCCACCCCTAAACCATATATATTCTTGTTCCTTATGATAAGACACATTCAGTGATACCAACCTTGGGGTCTCTCTGGGGTTCGCTGGGGCCATGCCCCGCCCTTCCACTTCATAAATGCCATATATCTCAGAAACCATTCAGATCCCCACCCCTAAACTATATATATTCTTGTTTCTTATGATAAGACGCATTCAGTGACACCAATCTGAGGGTCCCCTAGGATGTGGCGGGGCTTAAGCCCCACCCCCTCCACTTTGCAAAAGGCTGAATATCTCAGAAACCGTTCAGATCCCCACCCCTAAACCATTTAAATTCTTGTTCCTTATGATAAGACACATTCAGTGATACCAACCTTAGGGTCTCCCTGGCCGCACGGGGGCTATGCCCGACCCCTCCACTTCATAAAAGGCCCAATATCTCAGAAATCGTTCAGATCCCCACCCCTAAACCATATAAATTCTTGTTCCTTATGTTAAGATGCATTCAGTGATATCAACCTAAGGATCTCCCAGGCCGCACCAGGGCTATGCCCCAACCTTCCACTTCATAAAAGGTGATATATCTCGGAAACCCTTCAGATCCCCATCCCAAAACCATGTATATTCTTGTTTCTTATGAAAAGACGCATTCAGTGACACCAATCTAGGGGACCCCTAGGATGTGCCAGGGCTATGCCCCACCCCCTGCACTTAGTAAAAGCTCAATATCTCAGAAACCGTTCAGATCCCCACCCCTAAAGCATATAAATTCTTGTTCCTTATGATAAGAGGCATTCAATGAAACCAATCTAAGGGTCTCCCGGGCCGCACGTGGGCTGTGCCCCACAACTTCACTTCATAAAAGGTGATATGTCTGGGAAACCATTCAGATCCCCATCCCAGAGCCATATATATTCTTGTTTCTTATGATAAGACGCATTCATTGAAACCAACCTGGGGGTCCTCTGGGATGTGCCCGGGCCATGCCCAACCCCCTCCACTTCGTAAAAGGCTCAATATCTCAGAAACCATTCAGAACCCCCACCCCTAAACCATATATATTCTTGTTCCTTATGATGAGACACATTCAGTGATACCAACCTAGGGGTCTCTGGGGGTGTGCTGGGGTATGCCCCACCCTTCCACTTCATAAAATGCCATATATCTCAGAAACTGTTCAGATCCCCACCCCTAAAATATGTATATTTGTGTTCCCTATAATAAGACTCATTCACTCACATCAATGCGCGGTCTCTATGTGCTAGGGCAACATGCTGATGCCATGGCCCACGCCACTACTTCATAAAAGGCCATATATCTCAGACACCATTAAGATCCCCACCTCATAATCATATATATTCTTGTTTCTTATGATTAGACACATTCAGTCACACAAACGTGGTGGTCCACAGGGGCCATTCCTCTCCTCATCATTATACCCCTGGCATACGAAGTATGCAATGGGGGTATATAGTTTTTGTCTTTTCCATCTGTCTGTCTGTCTGTCTGTCTGTCTGTCTGTCTGTCTGTGTGTCCATAAACAATTATTTTGTGTCAAAGATATCTCAGGAACTGCTTCACATAGAAACTTGAAATTTTGCACACATGATCAGTATGACTATATGTACTTGTATTGGGGGAAAGAAAATAAGGGCCAAGGGGTCAGGCCTTTTAGAGTTATTTCCCTTTGTAGTTCTTGCTGTTTAATAGTGTATATTTTTATTTTGTGTCAAAGATTTCTCAATAACTACTGTACATAGAAACTTGAAATTTTGCAAACATGATCAGTATGACTAGTTGTATTGTGGGAAAGAAAATAAGGGCCAAGGGGTCAGGCCTTTTAGAGTTATTTCCCTTTGTAGTTCTTGTTTCAGCTGAGGTGATGGCACTGGCCGGGGGTATACGTGCCCAACTGGGCACTTTTGTCTAGTTTCATAAGAGGGCCTCATATCTTGGAAACTGTTCATATCCCCACCCCTAAACAATATATTTTCTTGGTCCCTATGATAAGACACATTCAGCGACAACAATCTTGGCTTTCCTGGGGTCTGCCAGGGCCATGCTCGAACCCCTTAGCAGCTTAAAAGGCCTTATATCTCAGGAACAGTACACATCCCAACCCCTAAACCATATATATTCATGTGCCTTATGATAAGATGGATTCAGTGATACCATTATGGGCTCTGTTGGGTCCATGTCTCATCCTTCCTCCTCATAAAAGGCCTAATATTTCAGATACAGAGTCCACATGGGTGCTCATTTTGAAATGGGGGTTTGTTTGGGAGACTTTATAATCAATTAATTAAAACCTGAAACCATACATGGCTGCCAGTGGGCAGTGTCCGCCTGAGTTCTGGTGAGCATTGTGGCCCATGGGCCTCTTGTTTCGATACTGTATTTACTCTATGTATTCGGACACCTCCATTCCATACAGTACCATACTTGTTCGTATATTTGAACAAGTACAATTTGCTAGCAGATATCCTTGGTGTAGTGGTTATACTACTCGCCTTGTAAACCATGGGTCGCAGGATCAATCCCGAACTTCTCCAGACTTTCAGATGAGTCTTTAAACTGAGGTCCTGTCTCTGTATGACCTTAGCTGTTGGTAAGACGTAAAACTCAAACACTCACTCATTCACTCACTATAAGATATTGTGTCCAAAACTAGTTAGATGAGTAGCAGACAGTGTAGACCCTGATGAGAAGCCACCTGTGGTGTCTCATCTGGCTTTACACTGTTTGCTCAGGCTTGTTGGTCTGAATACATATGGTAAACATGGTAGTTGGTAAACATGGTAGTTCATGCTTTTGACTTTATCTGTTAGGGAAAAATGAAAAAAAAATTGCTTAAACCCATTTTGTACCTAATGGAATGCTTCTTCCTTGTATATAGCAGGAGTCCATTTCAAAACTTAGGAGTGACAGATTGTATTATCCTTAAAATTTATATGGAAAATGGTTGAACATTTTCAAACTGTGTAGGTTCTGATCAGATGCTGCATTTTGTGGCATCTGATCTGGGCTTGCATTTTTTGCCAATTGGCCATTTTGGGGTTTCTGGTACAAGTGAGATGTTTAATAGAACCCATAACTCAACCATGCCAGGTCAAACTCACAGTTAAAAGTCGTGAGTTTGAGTCTTCAATTTAGTGTTGGCTCTATATCTTCTTTACCCCAGGAAGGATTTTTATTGAACTGCCGCAGGAGATATAGCTGTCCCTCAGACTGCTTTCTTGTTAGCTCAGCTGTTTTCGAAGAAAACGACGAGGTATTGTCATAGCTCTGGCGTCGTCGGTGTCGTCGTGATCTGCGTCGTCGTGCAAAATCTTGCACATTTTGTAATATCTCTGTCATTACTGAACATATTTCCTTGAAACTTGGACTAGTTGTTCATTATGAAAAGGGGCACCCATACCAATAGGTGAGGTAACCCTAAAAATATTTTTGGCACAGTTATGCCCCTTTTTTGACTTAGAATTTTTGCAGCCAAGCCTTGGCACCCGCATGCGGTGATCTTGTTTTAACTCTTAAACTGCAACAGAAAGACAGCACTTCTGTTTTTAATATTATCTGGCACAGAAAAAAATGAAATACCAAGCCTTATTTTCTCTGAAAATGAAAAAAAATTGAAAATGATGTCTACAAAAATGTTTGAAAATGACATCAACAAATGCCATGAGTTATGATCAATAAAACTGTTGTCTCTGCTCATTTTATACTACTGTAAACAGTTTTAACCCATTTCGTATCGGAAACCCCAAAAGGGGTAAATTGGCAAACAGTGCAGGCCCAGATCAGACGCCGCAGAAAGCGGCATCTGATGAGGGCCTACACTGTTTGCAAAACTTTCAGCCAATTTCCAAATTAATTTTGAAGAAAACACAACCCGACACCCCTAAATTTTGAAATGGACTCCTGCTATATATAAGGAGGACGATTCCATTTGGTACAAAAATGTTTAATTTGTTGTGTTCACAGGGTGATGCTCAGCCAGTAATAAGTTTGTTGCCTCCACAACCTCCAGCGGTTAAAGGTCACAGAAGAAATGTTAGTGATACAACATCTTACAAGATGGGAGGACAGGGCAGTGCTTTCAGGTGAGGAATGTTTTTTTGGGGGTTTTGGTTTTACGGCCCTTTCAAGATTATTTCACTCATATCGAGCCGATCGTTAATCAGAGGTGGGTGAAAACCGGAGTACCCGGAGAAAAACCATGTGACCTTCTGCTGCAGAATTTGGCGTCTCACATGTGACGTGAGCTAGGCTTGAACCACAGTGGTGAGAGACCTAATGATTACTTGTCCACTAGGCCACGGAGGCCCGTCAGGTGAGGAATGGAGAAATATTCATATACAAGCAAACACATGAGAAATGGCCCTTTGCAGTCTCAAATGTATGTTCCTCATATGTGTGTTCTTAGCCAATGAATAGGGCTAGATTATATGAAACTTACGTGGATGTGAGGGGTGAATTGAAAAATCCATCCAAAGGGTCACTGTCCGGCATTACAAGGCTTGTCGAGTGATGTGGGGCACTGATCCGGAGGGATGGATTTCACCCCTCACACCCATGTAGGATTCTTTTTCTTGCATACCTTCCATTTCTGAGCCCGGTTTCTGCAGTCACTTTGGTTGCCGACTTCTGCCATATTTTGATGACACTACCACGATGTTGCGGTGATGTCAACCTTAACAACGGTCCATATGTGGTTGCATATCAAACACTTGAGAATATTCGATTTTTACACTGTACAATGTCATGTGTAAGAACACTAGGGTCAGAACAGAATTTCTATCACAGGCTAAAACGCCGGATATCCTTATCTGGTGTGCAAGAAACATTTTCTTGCATAAGCTGCCAAAAGATCTGGGCCCAGTTGTTCAAAGCCTTATTAGCTTAATGGTCAGAATGTAAACTATTCTTATTCTAGCAAGTACAATATTTAATACTCTGGTATTTTTGCTGGAAAAATGTGAGCAATTGCAAAGTTGCTCACATTTTTTCAGCAAAAATATTAATATTTTCCATGTTACATGATCAACTGTTTTACAGTACAACTGTTTAACAGTATGTTAGCTAACAACATTGTTATTTTGAACAACAGCCCTTTTTGCTTATGACCTGGCTGCAATATTATTTATGCTCTTAAAAGAGAATATGGGATGCTTTTTAGAACCACCTGTTTGCAAAATCTTATAGAGTCACATACAGTCAGCCCTGTATATACCGACCCACCGGCCCCGATAGCTCAGGTTGTAGAGTGTCCGCTCCGTGGAATCCCGCTCGATCCCGGGCCGCGACATACCAAAGTCGTTTAAAATGGTACTAGCTGCTCCTCGCTTGGCACTCAGATTTACGGGGTAGAGCTAGGACTGGTCGACCCAGTGTCAGGATAATGTGACTGGGTGTGGAATCATGTAATGTGTCTGGGACATGATACTTCAGTGAGGCAGCACTATAAAAGTGAGCATTGAGCTCCCTGTCGCAACCAGACACCATCATGATATGACTGAAAAATTGTTGAAAGCGACATTAATCCCGAATTCACACACACACACATTTTGAACAACAGCCCTTTTTGCTTATGACCTGGCTGCAATATTATTTATGCTCTTAAGAGAGAATATGGGATGCTTTTTAGAACCACCTGTTTGTGTATGGGATGCTGTTAGAACCACCTGTTTGCAAAATCTTATAGAGTCACATACAGTCAGCCCTGTATATATATCGACAAAACTTGTTTTATCATATGACATCGCCTCTGAGAGTGTAATAATGCCATGTAATATTTTCGATAATCCACTAGTGGATTAAATATGCAAATTAGCTGGATACATCCCGTATCTTACATGTACGACATCCTTAACGACGTCGCGTTTACTAACTGTGGAATATTGGCATTTTTGTAAACAATCGTAAATAAAATGCGTTTTAAATGCCATATGATAAATAGAATCTTTCATTCGTGCTCATGTATTATTGAATTTATTAAACTCGTTGAGAAAAAAGGGATAAAATGCTCGGCACAGCCTCGCATTTTATCCCTTTTCCTCAACTTGTTTATATTATTGAATTTATTAAACTCGTTGAGAAAAAAGGATAAAATGCTCGGCAAAGCCTCGCATTTTATCCCTTTTTCTCAACTTGTTTAATAAATTCAATAATACATGAGCACTCGTGTAAGATCCTCTGTATAATGACAGTTTCAATGGAATGAAACCTTAGCTGAAGGATGAGACAGAAATAGTAGATAAGCAAGAATAAAATGGTGTGGATATTTGTTTGAATCACCTTTGGCGATATAACATTTGTTTCTTGAAGTACAATAGAACTTCAGTGGCTCGAACTCCGATGGCTTGTTTACTATGGATGAGTCGACCCGTTCCTGAGTCCCCAGGGAATTCCTCCAAATACGATATAGGGGTAATTTAGGAAGATTTTCTTCATTTATCTTGCAAATGTATGCTGTGTGTACTCATTAGAATCGCCTCGATGAGGCGATTCTAATAAGTACACACAACATACATTTATAATACAGAACACTGAAAAGATATCCACAATTATCTCCGTTATGTCTCCTGGTATGGCACTAATACTAACCCTCTGGCTCGAACTACCGCTGTCTCCAACAAATTTTCATGGCCCCAAAGGGGTTCGAGCCATCGAAGTTTGACTGTAAGTAAGGAAAAAAGTTCTATAAAGTTTCAGTATTACCTATTTTACTGCTCCTTATTGGGGTTCTAAATAGCAGTAAAATTCTTTATAAGGGCAAAATATTTGGGAACAAATACTATACAGTCGAACTTCAATGGCTCAAACACCTTTGGGACCTCGAAAATCTGTTGGAGACAGGGGTAGTTCGAGCCACTGAGGTTACTGTCAGGAGGCATAACGGGATACTTTTAGGCGCCTTTTCGGTGTTCTATAATGAAAATGTATGCTGTGTGTACTCATTAGAATCGCCTCATCGAGGTGATTCTAATGAGTACACACAGCATACATTTGCAAGATAAAAGACTAAAATCTCTTTAATTATCCCCCACTATTTCTTATGTAGAGGATTTCGCTAGGGGCTCAAGAATGGGTTCGACACATCCATGGTAAACGAGCCATCGGTGTTCGAGCCATCGAAGTTCTACTGTAGTTAAAACAAGGGTCCGCTGTACTGTCGTTAATCACTTGAACTGCCTTAGTAAGCACCCTGTTTGAGCAAACACTTTCCATTATAAATCTGTTTTTTTGATTTGAGGTTTAACACCCCTGTCAACAGTGTGAAGGTCATTTTGGAGACGTTGCTTCCAAATTTGTGGGACTTTTACCCAACCTTGGGATGAAATGACATCTCAAGCCCTGCCGTCCAATGAATCCAATAGGGTTTATTAGCATGGACGGGCCGAATCGCATTGCTTTGCGAGATCGGTGTAAGATCTGCCATGTGTGCAGCAAGCCAGCTACCTGGAAAGGGGCCCACTTATGTGGACGTTGCCCCTGTACCTGCACGTTAATAAAAAATCCATTGATGATTTGCCCGGGCAGGCTTAGATCCTCTTAAGAGATTAACCAGTACTTGTGTGCTGGCCAATTTCAGCTCTGTGTGGAAGCTTCATGCAGCCCATCTATTTCTTCAAGCCCCGATGGGCAGGGGCCGTTTCCATTATAAATAGTAACCATGTGAAAATGGAAGCAAATTATTTTTTCACAACACTAGCTTCTGTTTTATGAGTGTATCTTTCAACTTAACCCTTGTCCTGCTGAGCCCAGATATGCCTTATCTTTCAAACAATGAAGATCCAGATCAGATGGCTTCTGAAGAAGCCATCTGATCAGGATCTTCATTGTTTGCCATCCAGTTTATGAAATTGCTGCAATGATTTGCATCAAGTAATCTGATTGGCTGATAATGAGTAGTGGGTGTGGCATATTTAAATATTCAGCAGGACAAGGGTTAAGATGGCAGTTCCTACAAATCTTA
Source organism: Lucinisca nassula (assembly GCA_963580285.1). Classification (NCBI taxonomy): domain Eukaryota; kingdom Metazoa; phylum Mollusca; class Bivalvia; order Lucinida; family Lucinidae; genus Lucinisca; species Lucinisca nassula. The sequence goes on from OY757011.1 coordinate 34,046,892, forward strand.
TCAGAAACAGTGTCTTTAGGGGCTGTCTGCATTGGTATTCGAACTTCGGCTGCTTGGCTGAAAGTCCAGTGCACTAACAGACTTGTCTATCCTTATGATTTGGTCGTAAGGTTTACTATTTTCATGCCCAAATTACGACCCAGGCCGAATTCTGTACGATTTTCGGTATTTGTAAAAAAATCTGTAAATTGGCGCGATTATTTCGGTTCGGTTCGGGTAAGCGCACTTTTATACCGGAACAAGACAATAGTTGTTGTTCCTGGCTTACTCTCGTTGCGAAAATAAATAAAATTTCATTGGCTAATGATAGTGAAGTAATCCAATCACAGTTTATTTAACAAATTCGTTTCGGTATGAGCATCAAGATGGATGCCTTTACAATGGAAAAAAACATGGGGATAAAAAAAGAAAAGCTGAATAGGCCGATTCAATGCAGTCAAACGAAATAATAATAAAAAAAAATGCGAGGCAATGGGCTTATTTTGACCTTGCATCAAATACCTTAAAACGGTAAACCCTTACGAACAAAATTTGAATCTTACGATTTTTTTTATGGGATCTTTTAATACTATTTTCTGTCTCAAGGGGTAGGCAAGTCTGCACTAACCACTGAGCTTGAGTCTACTTCTTGATGCAGTTGTCAGGGATTGGTCATAAACCTGTAAGCTATGCATAATCTATCAAGGTAGATAACTGAATGTTGTAGTTGAGGGCCATAACACTCAGGTCAAGCCGGACTTGTTTAGCTTGGTATTTCTACAGCCCTGGGGCCAGTTGTTAAACACTAACAATGTCATTTGTTAATGTATCTTTAAAACTTTGATCATTAAATATGGCAAATATACTACATATAATATTTTTGCTGAAATATACTGAGAGGAAAAAGTAAGTATACAGGTTACTGAATGCCAGTTTGCGTCCCAATCTCTCCGTCTCTACATACAAATGAGGTATCATAAATAAGAACAACCACTGCCGCATAATTTGCAGCATTTTCCGTTAAATTTGATTAACGGATAATGAAATTGTGTCACTTGAAATGGACAGGGGGTCTGATCCAATATTTTGTCTTGAGTAGCTTCCCTTTAAACATGTGTTTCGAATAAGCGTTATTCAATAAATGATTTTTCATGCAAAAATTTAAAGAATGGCATCTGATTGGCAAAAATATGTCGCATATTGAAATTAAACAAAAGGTAAAGTGCAACATCTTTTCTCAAAGAAAATGGCATTTTCGCCTTTTACGTTCTTCCTTTTATTAAATGAATTATGTTTATACCCCCGCAAACGAAGTTTGAAGGGGGTATATAGGAGTCAGCTTGTCGTCTGTCGTCGGTCCGTTACAAAAAACTTTAACATTGCTCATAACTTCCTTATTCTTTGACCGATTTCTTTAATATTCACACACCACACACCTTGCCACTAGTACTTAAGATTGATATACACAAACCTGACCTTGACCTTTACGTTGACCTTCCTCAAGGTCAAATACTTGTAAAAATTTGTCGTCTGTCGTCGGTCCGTTACAAAAAACTTTAACATTGCTCATAACTTCCTTATTCTATGACCGATTTCTTTAATATTCACACACCACACACCTTGCCACTAGTACTTAAGATTGACATACACAAACCTGACCTTGACCTTTACGTTGACCTTCCTCAAGGTCAAATACTTGTAAAAATTTGTCTGACAACGCATGCGGGGGTATAATTGGCGCCCGTTAGGCGGCAGCTCTAGTTCTATAGGATTTGTATTGAAGATTAACTTTCCATTGTGCAATTTTAGAGGTTTTACTATGGAGTAAACATAAAGATGCCGAGCAAAACAATAAGTATGCGAAAGTTTCAAATGAATATCTCTTACACGATCTGAGAAAAAGACTCATTTAATTCACTATGATTTTAATTGAAAGGGAGATAATCCGGAACAGGCAGAAATTCCAATTGAGTTTGAAGCTGTTTGTTTGGGTTTAATGGCAAAGTAATGATGTGGTCTTATCGATGAACATTCGTACATGACTTTTGCGGTGTGCACAGATTTGAATGTCGCGTACAACATGAGATTTTATTGGAAATATTGATTTTCAATTAAGGGCAATAACTCCATCATGGATGACTGTTACAGGAAAAGAATTGGAGTTTTACAAACTTGGACTTTTGGGAAAAGCGGACATAGGCATATTTTATTACAGACAGCAATACAAGATCCGGTATTCTAAATCAAAAAGTGTATACTTTTTATTGCCTCTGAGTATATATACTACATATAATATTATTGCTGAAATACATACTACATATAATATTTTTGCTGAAAAAATGTGAGCAGCTTTTGCATTTGCTCACATTTTTTCAGAAAAAAATACCACTGTATTAGTTATTTCAGTATTAGGTATTGTACTTACTAGAAGTTAATAAATTGACCACTAACAAGCTCGTTAAGTTAGAAATGCTTTGAACAACCAGCCCCGGGCAATTTTCTTTCAGGGCCTATGCTGGCTGTGGATCAGGACCATTACTCAAAACAACATCAGAACATAAGAGCAAGTCAGCAACCACTAGCCCTGTCAGCTCACCCTCCAGGTAATACTTTTTATCAGAATTCCAGAAAAATTGGGGGCCGGATAGCAAGGATAATTCATAGCTCCAGATTAGGTGTTTTTACGTCAGATATTTTTCTTATTTCTGCATGAAAACATGTTGTGGTTACTCATTAGAAGCGCCTCAGTAAGGCCCCAGGCGCTTCTAATGAGTACCCACACTATGTGGTGAGGGGCTTCTAATGAGTACCCACAATATGTTTTCGTGCAGAAATAAGAAAAATGGATACCCCTCTTATCAGGGCCATGATAATTAGCGGATAATTTTGTCGTACCTTCACTTTAAGCATGGCATGGCATAGAGTTTGGTTTTCAAGCTGTTGGTCTGTTTGTCAATCTGTCAACATTTGCATCAGTCATAGTGTCAACCAAAATTTTCAAGTTCACAAAACAAAATTACTGGTTCTAGAGTTCTGTTAATTTTCAAGGAAAACGGCAACCAGTCAACCATAGGATGGTCAGACTATGGTTGACTGGTTCCCAGCAACAATAGTCAGGCTGGATAACGCTCAAACTCAATTTTGTTTAATGGAGAATTGAGAAAAAATATCCTTTCACTCCCTTTTATCTGGAGCTTTGCTTTAAGTTAAGGTTCCAATAAGAGGGAGTGAAAGATATCATTTTGGGATATTTTTTCTCAATTCTCCATTGAACAAAATCAAGTAAGTTTGAGCATTTAAACTTTTCATGGGACTGTTTTTACCCTCAAGATACCAATCATAACAATTGCCATTTGCTTTGTTGTCTGCTGGTTGAGGCGATTCTAAAGAGTACACATAAAATATTCGAAAATTCTCCCTTAATTAGCATGAATATATTAATAGCTGCCGTTATGGGAATTTTTCCTTGGGGACTGAAGAACAGCTTTGCAACAGCCATGATATTGAGTCATCAGTGTTCAAGCCATAGAAGTTTCATTGCACATGTATATGTATTTTTTTTTTTAAACTGAAATCTGAGAATTGTCATCAAATGCTCAATATTTACACTTACCACAGAATTGCATTTGATGAATATTTGGGAGGAACCATTTTCATACCCCAGTGAATGGCAGTTGATTTCCTTTGATGAGTATTTGGTATGATTTGTCTTCATGGACTTGTCAAACTGGGACCAGTTGTTCAAAACTAACGACATTGTTAGTTAACGTATCGTTAAAACTTTGATCATTAAATATGGCAAATATGGCTGAAATTTTTGCTGCTCACTTTTTTTTTCAGCAAAAATACCAAAATTTACAATATTGTACTTGCTGCAAGAGTTAAAAATATGACCACTAACGAGTTTGTTAAGCTAACGAAGCTTTATCTATCTATCTATCTTCTTATACTGAGTCGGTCATATCTGGCCATTACCTCAGTTGATTGGGTGGCTAAATTTAGAATTTAGCTTAAAAAAAAAAAAAAAAAAAGAGAGGCACTGGATGCATCCTTAAAACTATTTACAATCTGCATAACAGGGGTATCCTAAAACGCATACCTCTGAGACCCAATCTTACACTGTGCGGGCTTTGAACTCTTCTGCGGACTTGGCATTCACCGCAGAGGAGGGAAGACTATTCCATTGGGGAATAGTTCTAGGAAAAAACGAGTTCTTCAGGGCATCACTATAGGACTGGTATCTACGATATTGTGAGTCGTTTAATTTTGATGCCCTTGTTTGGGTCGACAGTGTTACAGGGGTCAAGTACCTATCTTTATCAGTAGACACTGAATCAGAGTGTATCTTGTAGAAGAAGGTTAAAGAGGACTGCTCACGACGGGCCTCCAGGGATGGCCACTCTAGCTCATTAAGCATGTCACCGACGCTACTTCTATTTCGCCATCGTCTACAGGTCCATCGAGCAGCTGTCCTCTGCACCTTCTCCACCTGCTGAGTCTGAGTTTTAACATAGGGGTGCCAAATGGGTGATGCATATTCGAGTTGAGGGCGAACCAATGTTTTATATGCAACATCCTTTGTCTGCCTAGGTGCAAAAGCCAAGTTCCGTCTAAGGAATCCCAAAGTCCTAGTTGCTTTAGATGTAATCTCTGAGATATGTTGACCCCAATCAAGATCGTCAGTGATGGTGATACCAAGATATTTGGCAGATTGAACATGCTCCAAAACTTGCTGGTGAAGAGTATAGTCAAACTTAATTTGCTTGTCCGGAGGGTGTCGTGACACTCTCATTGAGTGACATTTGGCCACATTGAACTTCATTTGCCAATCGGCCTCCCACTGTGCAAGTTGATCCAGGTCATCTTGTAAAATAAGACAGTCAGAAGGAGAATATATGTTCCTATACAGGACACAATCATCAGCAAACAAACGGACCGATGACCTGATATTATCGGGGAGATCATTAATGAAAACCAAGAAAAGGACCGGTCCAAGGACCCAACCTTGGGGACTCCAGATAAAACAGGGACTGGATCAGACGCTTGGCCATCAAGTACAACTTGTTGTGAGCGCCCAGAGAGCCATGAGCTAATCCACCTATGCGTGGATCCTCTTATCCCATAGTACTCCAGTTTATGTAATAGCCTTCTGTGAGGTACCTTGTCAAAGGCCTTAGCAAAGTCCATGATGATCAAGTCAGTCTGTTTGTGGCCACGATTTATGGCCCCATCCAGATTGCTCACAATGTCATGGTAAAATTGAACAAGCTGCGTTTCGCAAGACCTTTGACTCCGGAAACCATGTTGACAGTCAGCAAGAATGCTCTCAAAGGCTAAGTGCTTGTTGATGTTGCTTACTAATATATGCTCCAAGGTTTTGCAACAGATGCATGTTAGCGACACTGGTCTATAATTTGCTGCATCATATTTTTCCCCTTTTTTATAGACCGGGGTTACATTTGCTTGTCACCAGTCATCTGGTACAGTGCCCTGGGCAAGTGATTGATTGAAGATAAAGGCCAACACAGGAGATATTTCAGCACTACATTCCTTAAGTACCCTGGCATTCAGGTCATCGGGCCCAGATGCCTTATATATCTTGAGCTTACCTAACAGTTTAGCGACCCCATTGGGGTCAACTGTTATGTCCCCCATAGAGGGGAACGGGCTTGCACCTTTAGATGGTAGCTCACCATCAGTTTCACGCGTAAATGCTGATTGAAACTGTTTATTGCAAATATTAGCCTTATCGTGCGCATCTGTTTTTAGAATTCCATTTTCCCTTAGCGAAGTGATCCAAAACGCATCCTTTTTCAGGGACTTTACGAATGACCAAAACTTTTTAACTTTACCATTCTTTTGGGGACTATCGGGATCTATATTGTCATCTTCAAAGGTAAAGATGCTGGAAACATGCTTCCAATATGCATCTCTTATAACCTTTTGCACATGTGCTCTGAACCGTTTGTAATGGTTCTTAACGTCAGGGCTGCTAGACTTGCGAGCACGAAAATACATTCTATTCCATCTTCTGATGAGATGCTTGATCGTGTTATCGATCCATGGTGCCCTATATTTTGTTTTGGTCATTTTAGTTGGTATAAACCTTTCCATTGCCGTGGTTAATTCGAACTTAAAACTGACCCACAGGTCATTAACTGACAAGTGTGAGAGGTCAGAGGAAAGGAACGAATCCTTAAATCGCGCCATATGGTCTCGCAGACCATCCATATCCGCACGTTTGTAGAGAAAAACTTAACGCGGGACTTGTCTGATTCGTTTAGCTTTTATGTCATACTCAACAAGGACTATGTCATGATCAGCTTTGCCAATCGGGGGCATCCCCTTAACTCGGCTTACTGGGGATGGAGAATTTGTAAACAACTGGCCCCTAATGTTTTGTTTTGTTTTTTCTCCAGATCTGAAGGCATGACAAGAACATTATCAATGGATGTTAATGAGTGGAATCCATTTGAAGAAGAAGAAGACGTACTGTTCGGGAAAGAATTTGATAAATTAAGACGAGGCTCCAACAGCAGTATGTATTATAATAGTACACCACAACCTCTTTATAACACTGTTAACCCTTTTAGTACCAAATGGAATTTTCTTTCTTATATATAGCCGGAGTCCATTTCAAAATTTAGGGGTGTCAGGTTGTGTTTTCTTCAAAACTGATTAGGAAAATGGCTGAACTCTTAGAAAACAGTGGAGGCCCTGATCAGATGTAGCGTTCTGCGGTGTCTGATCTGGGCCTGCATTGTTTGCCATGGTACCCGTTTAGGGGTTTCAAGTCTGAAATAGGTTAATGGGGTCCATAGCAGAAACCGTGTTAGTTGTTTGTTTGTTTGATTTATTTGAGGTTTAACGTCCCTGTCAACACTATTTAGGTAATTTTGGAGATGTTGCTTTCAATTTTGTGGGACTTTTACCCGACACTGAGATGAAATGACATCTCAAGCCCTGCCCTCCAATTAAACCAATAGAGTTTATATGCTTGGACGGTCCAACTCGCACCCCTTTGCCTGAGCAGGCTTAGATCCTCTAAGCTGTTTACCAGTACTCGTGTGTGGTTGGTTTCAGCTCTGCATGGAAGCATCATGCAGCCCAATCTATTTCTTCAAGCCCCGATGGGTGGGGGCCACTTATAACACTGTTAATGGGGTCCATAGCAGAAACCGTGTTAGTTAAGCTACGGTGCTATATCCAAACAAAAATGTATAGATTATATAGAAAAACGACCATTTATGGTCATTTTTATGCCCCCGCCTATTCGAAGAATAGCGGAAGGGCATTAAGTTATACCCCTGTCCGTCCGTTCGTTCGTTTGTTCGTGCGTCCCGACATCGTGTCTGGGCCATAACTCCTAAACCGTATGGAATATATACATGAAACTTCACAGGTGCATTCATCACACTGAGACGATGTGTCATGAACAAGGAAGACAACTCTTGCATTTTTGGTTTTTGAATTATCTGCCCTTGACTTAGTACCATATAGTAAACCGTGTCCGGGCCATAACTCCTTAACCGTATGGAATATATTCATGAAACTTCACAGGTGCATTCATCACACTGAGATGATGTGTCATGAACAAGGAAGACAACTCTTGCGTTTTTGGTTTTTGGATTATCTGCCCTTGACTTAGTACGGTATAGTAAACCGTGTCCGGGCCATAACTCCTAAACCGTATGGAATATAATCATGAAACTTCACAGGTGCATCCATCATACTTGGACGATGTGTCATGAACAAGGAAGACAACTGCTTGTTTAGTTTTTGAATTATCTGCCCTTGACTTACATCCATATATAGTCAAATGGTATGTCGTGTCCGGGCCATAACTCCTAAACCGTATGGAATATATTCTTGAAACTTCACAGGTGCATTCATCACACTTAGATGATGTGTCATGAACAAGGAAGACAACTCTTGCATTTTTGGTTTTTGAATTATCTGCCCTTGACTTAGTACCATATAGTAAACTGTGTCCGGGCCATAACTCCTAAACCGTATGGAATATATTCATGAAACTTCACAGGTGCATTCATCACACTGAGACGATGTGTCATGAACAAGGAAGACAACTCTTGCATTTTTGGTTTTTGGATTATCTGCCCTTGATGCATATATTTTATGATTGATTTGAAGTACATTTGTAATATTTTTTATGAATGGCATTTGGCGGTGGCATCCATGTCCTATGGACACTTTTTCTAGTTTCTATATAATCTATACAGTTTTGGGATCCATCTTGAAACCATATTATAATGAACCGTGTTATATGAAACCGTGTTATAATCACATTGTGGTGTATCACATAAAAAGCTATTTCAGACTGAGACTAAAAAATTCAGTGTTGACCCTTGTCCTGCTGAATAAATTCATTTTGCCACAGCCATTTATGACTACCAATCAAATTACTTGATAATATTGTATTTGTTCAACTGAATGACAAACGGTGTAGATCCTGATCGAATGGCTTCTCAAGGGTTCTCTATTTGCAAAAGTAGAGGTTGTCCTGATCAGCAGGACGAGGGGAAATATAGTTTATCATTATGACATTGCGTTTGAGAAAGTAATAACACCATGTATATTAATATTGTATTAAATTCGGTAATCCACTAGTGGATTAAATATTCATTATGGCATTGCATGTATTAATGGCAGAATATTGACAAATTTGTAAAAGATTATGAATAAAATGCGTTTTAAATGTCATTTGATAAATAGAATCTTGCATTCTTGCTCATGTATTGAAAAATTCTAATAGGCCATTGTCTTTCTGAAACAGTTGTTTACATTTCCTGTCATTGCCAGTACCTTGCATCTGCCTCAAGTGATTCCTGCTTAAATTTTCATGGCTAATCATTGTCACATCATTGTCTCTTTACACATGTATCATCTGTTTCATTGGAAGATGTGTTAATTATACCCCCGGCATACGAAGTATGCAATGGGGGTATATAGTTTTTGTCTTTTCCGTCTGTCTGTCTGTCTGTCTGTCTGTCTGTCCGTAAACAATTATTTTGTGTCAAAGATATCTCAGGAACTGCTTCACATAGAAACTTGAAATTTTGCACACATGATCAGTATGACTACTTGTATTGTGGGAAAGAAAATAAGGGCCAAGGGGTCAGGCCTTTTAGAGTTATTTCCCTTTGTAGTTCTTGCTGTTTAATAGTGTATATTTTTATTTTGTGTCAAAGATTTCTCAATAACTACTGTACATAGAAACTTGAAATTTTGCACACATGATCAGTATGACTAGTTGTATTGTGGGAAAGAAAATAAGGGCCAAAAGATATCTCAGGAACTGCTTCACATAGAAACTTGAAATTTTGCACACATGATCAGTATGACTACTTGTATTGTGGGAAAGAAAATAAGGGCAAAAGGGTCAGGCATTTTAGAGTTATTTCCCTTTGTAGTTCTTGCTGTTTAATAGTGTATATTTTTATTATTTTGTGCCAAAGATTTCTCAATAACTACTGTACATAGAGACTTAAAATTTGGTAGCAACAACCAGTATGACTACTTGTTATTATACCCCCGGCATACAACATATGCAATGGGGGTATATAGTTTTTGTCTTTTCCGTCTGTCTGTCTGTCCATAAACAATTATTTTGTGTCAAAGATATCTCAGGAACTGCTTCACATAGAAACTTGAAATTTTGCACACATGATCAGTATGACTACTTGTATTGTGGGAAAGAAAATAAGGGCCAAGGGGTCAGGCCTTTTAGAGTTATTTCCCTTTGTAGTTCTTGTTTCAGCTGAGGCGATGGCCCTGGCCGGGGGTATACGTGCCCCACTGGGCACTTTGTCTAGTTTTCAGCTGAGGTGATGGCACTGACCGGGGGTATACGTGCCCCACTGGGCACTTTTGTCTAGTTATGGTTATGTTTGGCATGAAATTGTGCCAGCTATCCAGTTTTGAGGCAGGCTTATGTCATATCTTGAATCAGCATGAAATTCAGTGTTCCATTGCTTGGCACCAGATAGCACTGTAGAAAACTGTTTATGGTTCTTCTGACTGAAGGGTTCCTCTGCCGACAAACTGTATAACATTTCTCACAAGATTACAACCATGAGATGGATTGGGAAAGTAAAGATGTATGTTGCATTCTGGTTTCTCTGGAAGCTGTGACTTTCTCTTTGTGACTTTGTTTTCCTGTGACTTTGTTCCTACATTCATTTCCATTAATAGCCACTGAAACTGAGACTAACACTTAACTCTTATCCTGCTGAACACAAATTCCCCACCTTTGCTAACAGTGCAGATCCAGTTCAGATGCCTTCTGAAGAAGACATCTGATCAGGATCTACACTATTTGCCATGAAGTTCTTGAATTGAATGGTAATAGCAAGTAATTTGATTGGTTGATATTCTGAAATGGGTTTGACTAAATTAAATCACTCAGCGGGATAAGAGTCAACTTAGGTGAGATGAATATAACCAGAAACATTTTCCATGAAACACTTGAATCAACAATAAGCCCAAGATATATTCCATAAAACTCTGGAATTGGAAACACACTATCAACACAACCATTTCCACGAAACCGTCAGAATCAAACTACACAAACTGATTCCATCAAAACTACACTGCTGATGATATTCCATTGAATGAATACATAAAACAGAACAGAGCACCACTTTTATTCTTCCAAAAGAAAACACTTAACTATCTAACTTGAATATCTCCCTCATAAAGATATTAAGCAAAACCAAAAGAAATCTTATCCTAATCAGTGCAAAGTCACAACTGTCCTTCTACCTTTGTGTTCTGTCTTCTACTCCTTATGGTGATCTCATTTGTCAGTTAGCTTGGCCATCACCATTCTGTGTATTGTGCTACTAGGTCAGAAAAACTGTAACTAAGCTGCATACTGGGCATCATTAAAGCAAGAAATGACAATACACACTGCAACTGCAGCCAGCTGCCCTGGCTTTCATTAATTTGACCATAGATACTGGCCCAGTCACAAGTCAATTTATCTGTTGCACTAACATGTGTGTGTGTGTGAATTCCGGTTTAACCTCGCTTTCAACAACTTTTCAGTCATATCACAATGGTTTCTGGTTGCGACAGGGAGCTCAATGCTCACTTTTATAGTGCTGCCTCACTGAAGTATCATGTCCCAGACACATTACATGATACCACACCCAGTCACATTATCCTGACACTGGGTCGACCAGTCCTAGCTCTACCCCGTAAATCTGAGTGCCAAGCGAGGAGCAGCTTGTACCATTTTTAACGACTTTGGTATGTGGCGGCCTGGGATCGAACCCGTGACCTCCCATTCCCCGGAGCGGACACTCTACCAACTGAGTTATCGGGGCCGGTGCACTAACATGAAGAGGTTGAATTCATATATATTCTGTATAAACTACGATTATACTATTTTGTCATTTGTTGAGAAAAATAGATAAAATGCTCGGCAAAGCCTCGCATTTTATCCCTTTTTCTCAACTTGTGTTATAAATTCAATAATACATGAACACTTAGAAATAAAAGATCCTCTATTAACCCTTCAGGTGCTGCAGATAATTCTAGAGCAGAATGCAATCTATTTTTGTTTCGCCATGTTGGTAGGCATAATGGCGATATTGTTCATTTTTTTTTTTTTTTTCAAATAAATATATGTCATGTGTACCCATTAGAATCGCCTGTGGGCGATTCTAATGGGTACACACAACATACATTTCCAAGATAAAATAAGAAATATCACATATGTGTCAACATCTGCAATTATGAGCAATGTTTCCTAGAGATTGAAGAACAAGTTCGAAACAGCTATGAAAAACAAGCCTTCGTTGTTTGGGCCATTGAAGTTTCTTTGTATATGGATAGATTGTAAAAATCTCAAAGCTTATGGTCGGCCCCCGCCTATCGGGGTTTGAAGAAATAAATGGGCTGCATGATGCTTCCACGCAGAGCTGAAACTGACCGCACAAGAGTACTGGTAAATGGTGTGAGTCGAACCATTTATGCTTTTAAACCCTATTGGTTTCATTGGGGGACATGGCTTGAGATGTCATTTCATCCCATCATTGGGTAAAAGTCCCACAAAATTGGAAGCAATGTCTCCAAAATGACCTATATAGTGTTGACAGGGACGTTAAACCTCAAATCAAACAAACAAAGCTTATGGCCTCCAAGACTGGATCTGTTATTGCATTTTAAAACCCTCTCAGTGGTGGTGAAAGCTGTTCTCAGACTTACACAAGAAAATTTCAGTCTAATTATGAAAATGCCGGGCATTCTAGTTTCTTATGCTAAGACTGGTTGACCAGTTATATAGGGTTACAAAGCAGCTTTATACAGTCAGACCTCTTAATACTGACATTCGATGTAATAACAATTGTTATAATGACCATTTCAAAGGAATCAACCCTTTGCTCAATATAAGAAGGATTAATGGAAATATTCAAGAACATTATAACTATTTAATACTCCAAGAAACAAATGTTGTGGATATTTGTTAGAATCGCCTTCACAAGGCGATTCTAACAAATGTCCACAACATTTGTTTCTTGGAGTAATCGAATGTTGTGGATATTTGTTAGAATCAGGGCGATTCTAACAAATGTCCACAACATTTGTTTCTTGGAGTAATCAAATGTTGTGGATATTTGTTAGAATCAGGGCGATTCTAACAAATATCCACAACATTTGTTTCTAGGAGTAATTTAGGGAAAAAGTCTTTTATTACCTATTATACTACTCCTTATTGGGATTCTGTATAGCGGCAAATTCGCTACAGCGGCAAATCGTTAGAGAACAAATACTGTCGTTATAGGGCGGGTCCTCTGTTAAAAGGTAAAAAGTAAAGAGGACACTAGAAATGTAATTTCTGTACTCCATTTCAGGTATATCTAATGTTAAAAGTCGTGAAGACCTTGTGATGTCCGGATCCGATTCATCTGACCCATTCCAGAATGCACCTTTCAAAAAACCAGGTGGGTTCATTTTTGCATAAATTTGTTCTTCCTTCAGTTGCTTCTGTGCTTTGACTCTTCTTAACTGCGGCCCCCGCCCATCGGAGCTTGAAGAAATAGATGGACTGCATAATGCTTCCACGCTGAGCTGAAACCGACCACACACGAGTACTGGTAAACCACTTAGAGGATCTAAGCCTGCCCAAGTAAACCACTTAGAGGATCTAAGCCTGCCCAGGCAAAGTGGTGCGACCATCCATGCTCATAAACCCTACTGGTTTCATTGGGCGGCAGGGCTTGAGATGTCATTTCATCTCAATGTCGGGTAAAAGTCCCACATAATTAGAAGCAACATCTCAAAAATGACCTTTACAGTGTTGACAGGGACGTTAAACCTCAAATCAAACAAAACCCATATGAAAATGGTACTTATTGAATATTCATCGGAAGATTTTGGCAGGCCAGTACATTCTTGCACACCAGATGAGAAAATCCATAGTTTTAGCTTGGGATAGAAATTCTGTTCTAACCGTGGTGTTGTTCTTACCCAAAATTGAATATTCTAGCGTGGTTGATAAATGCTCTGGTTGAATATGACCTCATATGTGCCGTCGTTAAGGTTGACATTATAGCGCGTTACGTGACGTCACTAAACATTCCTGTAGTGTTACATAATATGGCGGACGTCGGTAACCGAAGTGACTACAGCTTTAAAAATCCGCGCTAAGAAATGGAAGGTATGCAAGAAAAAGAATTCTGTATGGGTGTGAGGGATGGATAGAAAAATCTGTTCCTCGGGATCACTGTCCGGCATTACTTGGCAAGCCTCATGATGCCGGACAGTGACCCTCGGGACGGATTTTCCCATCCACCCCTCACACTCCTATAAGATTCTCATATTCCGTCCACCCCTCAGGATCTACACTGCTTGCCATCCTGTAGTTGGTTTTGATTTGACTGCCTATTTACAAGAATGGACATGATGGAAGAGTCCACTTCAGAAACTCAGGGTTATCATTGATGGCCCTTATTACTGTATCTACCCTAAATATTCTGGCACGTCAACTTCTTCACATACTTGTTCTTAACCCTTATCTTGCTGAATATTCATTTAAGCCACACCCATTTCTGTCTCTCAACCAATCAAATTACTTGATGTAATTTATTGCTACAAATTCATAAATTGAATGCCAAATAGTATAGATCCTGATCAGATGGCTTCTTCAGAAGCCATCTGATCTGGATCTACACTGTTTCCAAAGATAGGGGCTGTCGTGAACAGCAAGATAAGGGTTAACCCTTTTTGTACCAAATGAAATCTTCCTCCTTATATATAGCAGGAGTCCATTTAAAAATTTAGGGGGAGTCAGGTTGTATTTTCTTCAAAATTTATTTGTAAAATAGCTTAACTTTTTGAAAAAAGTGTAGACCCTGATCAGACGCCGCGTTCTGCGGCGTCTGATCCGGGCCTGCACTGTTTGCCAGGGTACCTGTTTTGGGGTTTCCGGTACAAAACGGGTTAAAATTGAATTAGAACAATTTACTGACGGGCCTTGGTGGCCTAGTGGATAAGAGCGCTGACCCTTTATCATTAGGTCTCTCACCAATGTGCGTTCGAGCCTGGCTCAGATCACATGTTTGACGCCAAGTTCTGCAACGGAAGGTCATGTGATTTTTCTCTAGGTCCTCTCGTTTTCACCCAACTCTGATTAACAATCAGCTCAATATGAGTGAAATAATCTTGAAAGGGCTGTAAAACCAAAAAGAACAATTTACCACCCGATGTTGTGCTGGATGAGTGGCAAACAGTGTTGACTCTATTGGGACGCTGAGTCGCCACGTTCTGCGGCATCTTATCAGGGTAAACACCATTTTCTCGGGCATATCTGTTAAATACAGTATTAAGTGTTGTTTATTCGGAACCCAACACAAAACTACATAATATTAAAAGTACAGTCGAACTTCGATGGCTCGAACTCGCCGGGACCGCCGAAAAATGTTCGAGCCATCGGTAGTTCGAGCCATTGGAGTCCAACTCGGCAAGATCCATCTTTATGTACTATGATTTTTTATCATAGCTGCGGCGATTTTGTTGACTTCCGGTACATTTATCGCTCATAATTTAAGAGTGAATGATGAGCTGTATTTTTGGCCCGTATTATGATACTGATCACGCGCCTGCGTGACTTGATCGATAAAATTGGAATTTTTAAGAAGGTAATTAGTGCGAGCCATCAGTGGGATTTTACATAGAAACTGTACTCTATGGACCCGGCTTAGAGTTCGAGGGTTCGAGCCATCGTGGTTCGAGCCAAGGGTGGCATGTTTAGTTAAAATGAATAGGGATTTTGCTGGGACTGAAAAGTCAGTTCGACCCAAACGTGGTGTTCGAGCCTACCGAGTTCGACCCATCGAAGTTTGACTGTACAGTGATTGAAAACAAGTAATAGATTTTATCTAGTTGTCCTATTATGATGGTCTGTTTATTTGGGGTGGGTGGGGGGTTTGGTCAATGGCCCTTCCAAGATATTGATCCGATAGTAAATCAGAAGTGGGCATGGGCGAAAACCAGAGTACCCAGAGAAAAACCATGTGACCTTCCGTTGCAGAACTTGGCGTCTCTCATGTGAGATGGTCCTTTCAAATTACAGGGGCCAGTTGTTCAAAACTAACGACATTGTTAGTTAATGTATCGTTAAAACTTTGATCATTTATATGGCAAATATGCTAATATTTTTGTTGAAAAAATGCTCACATTTTTTCAGCAAAAATAACAAAATTCTAACTTTAACTTGCTAGAACAGTTAACAATATGACCACTAACAAGCTCGTTAAGCTAACGATGCTTTGAACAACTGGTCCCTGGTAAATATAACATGGAAAAAGCATGTGATTGTTACCATTGCCTTTATTTTCCAACGGAAAACTCTTGTTATTAAAATGATGTACGTCCGCGGGCGGGCTTGCGTCAACAATTCGTTTCCGGAGCATAACTCTGCAACCATTTGAAATATTTCAATGATACTTGGTAGGATTATAGTACAGGTCAGTGCTAAGTGTGGCATGCAAGAATGACAACTCTGCTTGTTGTCCTTTCCGAATTATATCCCCTGATGCATATTTTTTACTTCATTTTGTTTCCGGAGCATAACTCCGCAACTGTTTGAAATATTTTAATGATACTTGGTAAGATTATAGAACAGGTCATTGCAGAGTATCAAGTCCAAGAATGACAACTCCGCTTGTCTTCGTTTTGGAATTATCTCCCCTGATCCATATTTTCACTTCATTTTCATGTCAGGAGCATAACTCCTCAACCGTATGAAATATTGTAATGATACTTGGTAGGATTATAGAACAGGTCAGTGCGGAGTGTCAGGTGCAAGAATGACAACTCTTCTTATAGAACAGGTCATTGCCAAGTGTCTTGTGCAATAGTCCGCACTTGAAATGTTTTCCTGGTTTCCTGCAACTGTTGGAAAACCTGGTTTTCATGGACTTTCCACATTTCTTGTTTTATTTTTTTGTTATGTACATTTTTTTTCCAATTTACTTATTTGTTTGTTAAAACACAAACAACATTTGATATTCTGAGCAATGGCAAGTCTAGTCTTATTGAAGTACTGCAAACAGAAGTTTGCTTTTTAACATCTTTCATTTTTTGTGGGGGTGGTGGGGGTGGCTTATTGCTTTTCTGTGCTTATAGGTGGCTGTGCATTCTGTCTGCTTTGTTGTAGTTTTCTTGTTGCTTTTTGTCTGTAGTGGCATATACTTCTGAATAAAAATCATTTTAGTCTGGGATGATATGCAAAAGTTAGTTCATATTATTCATGGCAGAAGCCTCAGTGGTGTAGTGGTTAAGCTACTAGCCTTATAAACCTGGGGCCAGTTGTTCAAACCCTCGTTAGTTTAACAAGCTCGTTAGTGATCAACTTGTTTACTGTTCTAGCAAGTACAGTATCTAAAATTTTGCTGAAAAAAAATGTGAGCAGCTTTTGCATTTGCAAAAGCTGCTCACATTTTTTTCTGCAAAAATAATAGTATATTTGTCATACTAAGTGATCATAGTTTTAACGATTCGTTAACTAACGAAGTTTGTTTTGAACAACTCGCCCCAGGGGTGGTAGATTTGATTCCGGGCTTCTCCAGACTTAAACCAAGGTCCTGTCTCCATATGACCTTAGTTGTTGGTGGGATGTAAAACTCAAACAAACAAGCAGTTTGATTCATGGCTACATCTAGGAAAGAATTAAGAGGAGAGGATAATTTGGGTATAATTTGTTGATATTGATTAACCCTTATCCCAATCCCTACTTTTGCAAACAGTATAGATCCAGATCAGATAGCTTCTTAAGAAATCTGATCAGAATCTACACTGTTTGTCAAGTAGTATGTGAATTTAAATGAAACATTTAGTCAAGTATTCTGATTGGTTAACAATCAGAAATGGGTGTGTCTTAAATTATTCAGTAAGATAAGGATTAAAACCATAATTATGGAGTGGGTACTTCAGTCATATGTTGTGGTAGTCCCACAAAATTGGAAGCAATGTCTCCAAAATGACCTATACAGTGTTGAGGGGGACGTTAAACCACAAATCAGACAAATCAAACAAACATATGTTGTGGTACTTAAACCATATATTTAGGGTTTGGTTGGTTGATTTGAGGTTTAGCGTCCCCGTCAACACTGTAAAGATCATTTTGGAGACTTGCTTGTTGGGACTTTTACCCGACATTGAGATGAAATGAAATCTCATGCCCTGCCGCCCAATGAAACCAATAGGGTTTATAAGCATGGACGGGCCGATTCGCACCGCTTTACCTGGGCAGGCCTAGATCCTCTAAGCAGTTTACCAGTACTGGTGTGCAAGTCAGTTTCAGCTCTGCGTGGAAGCATCATGCAGCCCAACTATTTCTTCAAGCATATATTGAGAGTACTTAAACCATATATTGTGGGTACTTGTTAGAATCGCCTCATTGAGGCGATTCTAACAAATACACCTCAACCTCGTTATAACACGGAACTCCGGGTCCAACCAACGGACCGTGTTAGTTAACCGAATCGTGTTATAAAAGCTGACCGTATTTGTCACAGATCAACCATTGACACAATGGTGATCAATAGTTTCCCAAACAAGATGATGTGCGGTCCGGTTAATGACCGTATTTCCCGACTAAAATGTGTTTAGAACTAATCAATGGCAGTAAATACCATGGCCCATCAAGTCAAACAAGTCATTTTAATCGAAACCAGCTGATAAACCAAGTTTTATATCCAGAAATCGTCCGATCTGACAGCGAGTATGACGCCATTTTGATAGCTGGTTCCCGGCTAACTTTGTTGTATCTGAGCGTCCGGAACCGTACCGAACTACAGTACTGTTAATGCATTTCAATGGTGATATTAGCGGGTTAGGGTTCGGAACCGGCAATGATAAACGCTTACAAGAAATTTGAATTACTTCCCTTGAAATATCTTACCCTTAATATTTTAGCCTTTTGAAACGATTTTTAATGGCGCAAAAAATCTTTGAATGTTTTTTTTACCGCGAAAATCGATCTTGAATATGTTTTATCATTTGCTTTTAAGCTGGAATAAATTTGACTTTCTTTTACATCCGGCTCTAGAAAATGAGTTTTATTGCAGTGACCGATCACATTGTCTGCATCGATGTTTAAAATTTCTGCTGAGCAGTGATCCTTACCAGAGCGTGATAAATATTTTTTCCGGTTGCGTAACTGAATTCTTTAATCTCTTTATCTCACTAAGCCAACACTTTTGATTGTGCCGATGGCAGTTCATGTTTATCATGCGTGTCAAGCTAAACAAGTTAATATACTGTATATTCAACTCTGATGGAGGCCTGCAATAAATATCAAAAAGTACCGTTATAAACCGTGTTAGCTACCGTGTTAGCTACCGTATTACCGCAGTCAAAAGTGAGAGGAAAATAATGTTGTTGTGCTTGAAACCTGATACAATCCTTGGATAATATTTATAAATGTTGGTTGGGGAAAATTTGGGGTCCAAACCAAAACCGTGTTATATCCGAATTCGTGCTGTAACGAATCGTGCTATAACGAGGTCCGGGTGTACCCACAACATGTGTTTCTAACATGAAATAAAGAAAACTATCCCTTGATTATCCTTGCTAGCCATTCTTGCCTTTAGCTATAATTGCTGGGTTGTATCAGTCAGAACTTATCTTGTAGGGTAGCTAGCGTTTATGAAAAACAAAGACTACCACATTGCATGTATGCCCTGGTCTGTATTGAAATCACAGTTTTATTGGTTTATGTAGGATATACATGTATGTCATAATATACAGTTACATATATTTCATTGGTTTTAAAACAGCTAATTGGAATCAGTGGAAAATGAGAAATCAACCTTTTTGCCATATACTTGCAGAGAGTCTTGTTAAATAGATTCCAGACTCCAGCTTCTTGAAAAACATGAAATGTTTTAACTGCATGGCACAAAAATGAAAAAGAACCAATTCTTAATGACATGAACACGATTAACCCTGCTTCCTCCGCTGTCTTTCTGCTTTAGTTAAATAGATACTTATCTGTATATATGACAGATACTGATAGCCAAGAGGACCTCTTAATAATCTTCAATCCACTTTTTTTTTATAAAAAAAAACATACATGTAATGTCTTTTGAATCCCTTCACTCCTTCATCTCTTGTTAATACTGGTACAAACTGTCATATCTTTCCTATACATATACGAGGGGTATATTTGAGCCCCGCCAAGCGAATTTGTGTCTTCGAGCATTCCGTCATGACAAATTTTAACTGCGCATGCCCAGCCATTCAGAGGGGCCAGGGATATGGCTTTCTGTCTGAAGGTTCCTCTTGATTCACTGCTTGTATGAGCGAGCAGCAAAGGTTCTGGCAAGACTGCACGGATGCGCAGGCTCTCCTAAACCTTCGGTGCTCGCATAGGCGATAAGTACCAAAATCGCTTGACGGGGCCCATTTAATGTTGTCATTGGGGTTCTACAGGGTGCATTATTGATCCCATTCACATTTCCTTTACTTCAACCCTTCAATGTATTCTTCCTTGACGGAAACACATGTTTCAAGTCTCGAAATCCAGTAAGGGTTTTCTTTTATAAAGGAAACGGGAAAATGTCGCAGGGACTAAGGTCTGGCGAATAAGATGAATGAGAGAGCTGAACTACCTTTTCCTCTTTCAAGAAGTCTTGGACAAGAACAGATGCGTTGTTATGGATAAGAAACAGACCTCTTAAACTGCACCAGTTGCAGGTCTACACTTTTCAAAATGTGCCTTTACTTTTGACAACACACCATTCTTATAAAATTTACCTAGTGATGGTCTTGCCATTTGATATGGGGATTTGAAAAATGGGTTCATCGCAATTGAAAAATACTGCATACAAAACTTTTGCCAGGCCTTTAATTCTTTTGGCAATGACCGGCCTTGCTTGGTCTTTTCGCAGCCACTACCTATTATTGATGCCTCTCTGTAGACCCAGGTTTCATCACCTGTAACAGCTCCGGAATCCTACTTTTGTCAAAATTTGTGTACTTTTTCAAAATATTTTATGCCATTTTTACTTGTGTCTTTTGTTTTTTGATCAAAAGATCTGGGACGCATCATACACAAATATAAAGGATGCTGCATTTAACAAGTGTTCAGTTAAATGCCCATTTTATTGGAAAATCTGAAACATTTAGTGGGAAAAACCCAAAACTTCAGTGGGGAAACGCCAAAACGGGACATTGGCAAACAGTGCAGGCCCAGATCAGACACTGTGGGATGCAGTCTGATCAGGGCCTGCACTGTTATAAAATATTTACCCCTGTCCCTCCGTCTTGGTCTGTGTCCGTGTCTGTGTTCGAGATGGTGTCAGCAATTTGCATTTAAGTTTTCTTAATTGTGCTATTAGGCAGGGGCATTCATGTCCTTTTGACACATCTAGTCTAAATAAATTCCTTTCTTGGGAATGGAACACCTGGCAGATTTTTCCACATTGTTTTAAAGGGACACAACTTTCAGGACTTCTTGTTTGCTATTCTGTAAGCCGTGTCCCACTACAAAAGGGGTCTACTCTTAAAGGAAAGAATTTGCTCCTCACGAGCAAATTCTTACCTTTAAGAGTTGACCCCTATGGACATGGGAGACAAAAATACTTTTGCAGGAGTTGTCTCCCATGAAGGTGTATGCATCCCCCTTAATTTAAATAATTCAAATTGACATCCCTAAATTATGAAATGGTCTCCTATCTATATTTCAAATTAAAATACCTGTGATATTTTTTTAACTGTATGAGGGAGATGTAAAGAAAGTAAAGGGAAATTCTCAGTTCAAATGAGGGAGACTCCAAAATTTTACTAAAATTTAGCATAAAGTGGGCAAAAATTAGCTTCAAAATGAGGGAGTCTCCCTCCTGATGAGGGAGGTATCACAGGTATGCAGGCACAGGTATGCAAGCATACATTCCGAAAAAAAAAGATGGTCAAGTTTTCAAGGTTTGTATTACAGTATTTCAACCAATATTAAATATTACATTTCTGAAATAAAGCAAGCATGAATTAAGAGTAGTGTCAAATAGTCTTGTCCCGTTACTGGCATGTCCCCTTTCTTTCTCTGACTCTCTCTCTCTGCCTTGTAGTCCAACCCTGCTCCCTGTATGGTTGTGGAAATAATGTAGTTTTTATGCGGAATTCAACGCTTTATGCATATGACTGTTTTACAAACGTTTGCACTGTTTTGTGAACTTATGAAACCATTTCTCTGACTGAGACGGTAATACATCCGCATTGCCAGAAATAAATTGTGCAGAAAAAGAAGCCATTGAAATTTCTAGGAAAAATGTTACATTTATGGATTCTAAAATGGGGGTCTTTCTTAGTTACAGGAAAGATTTGCTCCCAGATGGAGCATCTCTGATAAAGCCGGGAAATATGTTAAAATGATCTCAGTGTCTGTTTCGTTATTCAGTTTTGTTGGTTTCTTGAATCATGCGCAAATGCCATTTGGTCAAATGCCATATGGCAAATGCAAATGCCAAAGCTGGCCAGAAGTTGCTCGTCATATTACAGATGTCCAGTTTGTCAATGCTTTATCAATATCAATTCCTATTTTAACCCTTTTTGTACCAAATGGAATCTTCCTCCCTATATAAAGCAGCACTCCATTTCAAAATTTGGGGGTGTCAGGTTGTGTTTTCTTCAAAATTCATTTGGAAAATGGCTGAACTTTTAGCAAACAGTGGAGTCCCTGATCAGACGCCGCGTTCTGCGGCGTCTGATCTGGGCCTGCACTGTTTGCCAAGGTACCCCTTTAGGGGTTTCTGGTACTGAATGGGTTAATATTTCCATACTCTTAACACCTTTCAAACAGCATAAATAAACTTTAATACAGGAAACTGACTTCTACTAATAGGAAACTGATTTTCATTTAAACCAACTGACTCTCATTTTTTTGGCCTTGCAGGTCCACTAACCCGGTAAAATTCCCTGTAACACCGTAGCAGTAGAAATTCTATGGTGCATTTCACAACTGGAGCCTGTGTTGTCATGGCAACTTGAATTACTTCCCTTGTGATAACAGACTGCCAGAGGTCCTCTTGGTTGTCAGGAGAGCTGTCTCACAGCATGTGTCAAGACTCACTATTAACTATCAACCAATCATATAGCCCTTATCTTGCTGAATATTCATTTAAGCCACACCCATTTCTGTGTATCAACCAATCAAATTACTTGATGTAATTTATTGCTACAAATTCATAAAGTAAATGCCAAACAGTGTAGATGCTGCTCAGATGGCTTCTTCAGAAGCCATCTGATCTGGATCTACACTGTTTGCAAAGATAGGGTTGTTGCGAACAGCAAGATAAGGGTTAACAATCAACCAATCATATAATAAGCAAATATAAATGTCTGTGGCATAATGGTATCTAAGTTACTGGATAGATAGCAAGGACCAGGATTGGCTAATTCAGCAAACAGGCAGTCAGTCACCTTTTCCACAGTGCTGTGGAAATTTCAAGAGCAAAGGTCAATCATAACCCTTAAGATGCCGAGAAAAACTACATCTGAAAATGTCTACTTATGTCGTCTGCTGAATCTTTTTGCATTTAAAAATATTTTTGCATACAGGCAAACAGTGTGGACCTAGATCAGACTTCTCCTAGAGGAGCAGTCTGATTTGGGTCCACACTGTTTGCAAAAATGACTTATAAAGTAACTGGCAGATGACAAAGCAGACGACAGTTGTCGTGATTGGCATTTCATGGATTAAGTTTTTTTCTTACTTTTCAGAGAAAATAAAAAAGGCTTGTCATTTCCCATGAATTGTCTGCTGGGCAGAGAATTTACATATTATATCAAGCCTTATTTTCTCTGAAAAGTAAAAACATTCTTTGAAAATGCCATCTGTTAGTCATGATTAGCTCTTGAAGGCCAATTTTGGTCACTGCTGTTGGATCACTGCGGTTGAAATATACTTCCCAAAATTTGCTATGCATCAAATATTTAATAGTATTACCCAATCTCTTACATAAAAGTATGATTGTTTTTATGCGATGGGGTGAGTTTTAACCCATAAGACACAGAGAAAATGTCGTCTGCTGAATTTTTTGGAAATGTTTAAAAAAAATTTTGGGCTTACAGGCAAACAGTGTGCACCCAAATCAGACTGCTCCTAGATTTGGGTCCACACTGTTTGTAAAAAACATTACTTTTAAGGTAACAGGCAGACAACAAAGCGGATGACAATTGGTGTGATTGGCATTTTATGGGTTAATCAGTTTTAACCTGAATAAACACATTTGTGACCTTTGGATGATGGAGTTGGTTTTCAGGCTGTCATTTTGAAGCACACGCAGTAGAAGCAGGGGGCCATATCTTGACCACTCACACAGAAATGTAAAAAGTAGCATTCAAATGTTGATAAAATAATCTTACTAAAATATGTATGCTGGATTGGGTAAAAAAACAGGTGTTTGATGGCTGTTGAAACAAATAGTCAAAACTATTGCCCCTCAGTGTCATGGATGACCTGATGCACAATTGCCTTTGGCCTTCCGCCTCAGACAGTTGTGCTTCTGGTGGTCCACTTTACCTCGGGAGGGGGGGGGGGGCTTTGGTTCACTGGGTTGTTTTCTGGCATTCTTTGACTAAAACTTATCATTGATCTACAGCACTGTCATAAGTTAAAGGTGTGATAGCTTTTGCTTGTGTTTTTCTGAACAGTTCCTTGTAGCCGGAGTAAGAATACACCAACCCTTAACAAACGAAAGTTGAGGTGGATGGGACATCCATATGTTTTTGGTATAAAATAGATGTTTAAAAAAAACTCCAGGATATTACAATAATTGGTTAAAAATGTGATTTTTGGCCCAATTAAGCATTCTCCTTTAATTGCTAACAAGCAAACAAAAGTCAATTTTAGGCATGCAGTTTCAGTTAATTTTTGCAGATTTCTAAATTTTTGATATGGGAATTTGTATTATCATATGAGGTCGCGTCTGAGAATGCAATAATGCCATGTATTAAATTGATAATCCACTAGTGGTTTAAATATGCAACTTAGATACGCCCCTTTAGGTTACACATAGTTACATCCTTGATAATGTCGAATTTACAAATGGTTGAATATTGACATGTTTGTAAAAACATTGTGAATAAAATGCGTGTTAAATTTCATATGATTAACAGAATCTTGCATTCGTGCTCATGTATTATTAAATTTATTCAACCGGTTGAGCAAAAGGGATAAAATGCGAGGCTTCCCTAGCATTTTATCCCTTTTCCTCAACTTGTTTAATAAATTCAGTAATACCCATCCTCTATTTCATTTCTTGTTATCGGGGATGAATGAATTCATGCTCCTGTATTATTATATTTATTAAACTCGTTGAGAAAAAGGGATAAAATGCTCAGCACAGCCTAGCAGTTTATCCCTTTTCCTCAACTTAATAAATTCAATAATACATGGATACTTATGTAAGACCGTCCATTACGATAACACACCCGTGCGATATAGTGCATTTTTCTTATCACCAAAATGGCTACTTTTCTGGTGAAAATCCGTGATAATTTTCTTATTTATACTGCAAACATAGGTTGTGGGTGCTCGTTAGAACCGCCTCATTGAGGCGGTTCTAACGAGTACCCACAACCTATGTTTTGGAGCAGAAATAAGGAAAATAATGTTTACCCCCTAAACCCCAGTTTTCTCTATATAAAGTGCTTAGCAAATTTTGAACAGTATAATAAGATCCTCTATTCAGTTGATGCTTAGCAAATTTTGAACAGTATAATAAGATCCTCTATTCAGTTGATGCTTAGCAAATTTTGAGCAGTATAATAAGATCCTCTATTCAGTTGACGCTTAGCAAATTGTGAACAGTATAATTAGATCCTCTATTCAGTTGATGCTTAGCAAATTGTGAGCAGTATAATAAGATCCTCTATTCAGTTGATGCTTAGCAAATTGTGAGCAGTATAATAAGATCCTCTATTCAGTTGATGCTTAGCAAATTGTGAGCAGTATAATAAGAGCCTCTATTCAGTTGATGCTTAGCAAATTTTGAACAGTATAGCATAGCTACAGATAAGGAGGAATACTGAGAATAATTTGATAATAAGTTTTTTGTTTAATTAAGGAGAATGGGAGCACCTGACCGATTTTCTGCCATTTTTCAAAGGGAGACAACTTTTGGGATGTCCTGTTTGCTCTTCTACAAGCCCTGTCCAACGGAAAAAAGGGGTCTACTCTTAAAGGAAAGAATTTGCTCCTGAGGAGCAAATTCTTTCCTTTAAGAGTTGACCCCTCTTGACATGGGAAACAAAAATACTTTTGCAGGAGTTGCCTCCCCTGAAGGTGTATCCATTCCCCTTAATTAATGCTTTAAGCATTGTGTGATATAGGAGTCCTTTTTTCTATCCGTTTGGTCGGCCATTCATTCATCAAGCTGTCAGCATTGTCGAGAACCTTAGCGTTCATCCTAATGCTAAAGTCCATTTCTCAAGAACTATAAGAGCTGTTTTAATGATACTTAGTACAAAATTGCATCTAGGAATGGAAACTTTAATGCAAGCATCCATATTTGACCTTGACCATATTTATTGTTCACTGACTTTGTGAACTATTGCGTCCTCCCAGGTGTTTGCCCTAATGTTCAAGTCCGTTTCTCAAGAGCTATAAGAGCTTCTTTAATGATACTTTGTACAAACTTGCATCTAAGGATGACAACTTTTATGCAAGCATCTGTGTTTGACCTTGACCTACATTTCATGGTTCGGTGACTGTGCCACCAGAGGCCCAACATAGGCTTTGGCAGAATTATTGTCTTATTAGCTCACCTGAGCCGAAGGCTCATTGGTGAGCTGATAGTATGGCCAGGCAAAAATTCTGTGTGTGTGTGTGTGTGTTCACATTTTCAAACGTCTTCTCCTCCGGAACCGCTGGGCCGATTGTAGTCAAATTTCATGTGGAGGCTCCATGGGGTGGGGGAACGAAAGTTTGCATTTTTGGTCTAGGTCACATGACCAAGATGGCCGCCATGCCCATATATGGTTAAAACCCTTCGAAAATCTTCTCCTCCGGAACCACTGGGCCGATTTGCATGAAACTTGGCATGTAGCACCTGGGACATGGGCCCATCATAAATTGCATAAATGGTGTCCCTGGGATGACCTTGACCTATTTTACGCCAAGGTTAAATTTGGTAACATGGGCATTTGTATGGGAAAAAGTAGAAATGTCTGATATCTTGCAAACTGTTACAAATAATGCCACTAAACCATATATATTCTTATTCCTTATGATGAGGCGCATTTAGTGACATGGATTTTGGAACCCTGGGCCCCCCGGGGGGGGGGGGTTGGGGGGGGCATGCCCCACCCCCTTTTTGGCACAAAATGCTTAATATCTCCAAAACAGCTAAGATCCCGACCCATAAACCATATATATTCTTGTTCCTTATGATATGGCGCATTCAGTGACATGGACCTTTGGGTACCGGGGTTCCCCGGGGGGGGGGGGCATGCCCCACCCCTATTTTGCACAAAATGCTTAATATCTCGGAAACGGTTAAGATCCCGACCCATAAACCATATATACTCTTGTTCCTTATGATGAGGCCCATTCAGTGACATGGACTTTTGGACCATGGGGTACCAGGGGTCCGGGGGGGGGGGGGGGGGGGGGGCATGCCCCACCCCTTTTTTTTTGCACAAAATGCTTAATATCTCGGAAACGGTTAAGATCTCTATCCATGAACCATATATATTCTTGTTCCTGATCATAAGGCGCATTAAGTGACATGAACCTTTGGACCCGGGGGTCCCAGGGGGGCATGCCCCACCCCCTTTTTTGCATTAAATGCTTAATATCTCGGAAACGGTTAAGATCCCCACCCATAAACCATATATACTCTTGTTCTTTATGATGAGGAGCATTCAGTGACATGGACCTTTGGACCCGGGGGGTCCCTGGGTGAGGGAGGGGGCATGCCTAACCTCCTTTTTTCCACAAAATGCTTAATATCTCGGAAACGGTTAAGATCCCCACCCATAAACCATATATATTCTTGTCGCATTCAGTGTGACCGTTGGACCTACGGTTCCAGTGGGGGGGGGGGGGGGGGGGGGGGCAACTCCCTTTATTACATTGAATGCTTAATATCTCGGAAACAGTTGAGATCCCCACCCAGTTACACAGACCTTCGGTCCCTCTTGGCCAAAGATCACATGTTAAAGTCTTTGAGGACTTCCTCAGAAAAGTCAGGTGAGCGATTCAGGACCAATGGTCCTCTGGTTTCTTAATTAAAACAATGCTGTTGGTACTTATTAGAATTGCCTCAAAGAGGTGATTCTAACAAGTACCGAATCTCTTTAGTATTCTCATTATGCCATGGTTTTATATCATTGTCTAAATCATACACTGTAACATGTCATCACAGCCTAATTGTGAAGCCTGCTTTACTTGCCATATTGATATCTTGCTATTTTTGTCTTTTTTTTTTCCCCTTTTTTACTTCTTTTTTATGCTAGTTTTATTTTAGTTTATTTTTTCATTTTGAAGGATGCATGTGAAAATGTTACTAGCTTCTGTCTTTAGTTTGTATCATAGAAACAGATAAGACGCTTTTTCATCCGAAAAGCACTGATATTTTTCTCATTTCTGCATGAAAATGTATGTTGTGGGTACTCATTAGAAGCCCCGCAGCGAGCGAGGTGCTTCTAATGAGTACCCACAAGATACATTCTCATGCAGAAATCAGAAAGATTGTGGATATCCCTCTTATCTGTGGCTATATTTGTATCATAGAAACAAATAAGGTGGTTATTTGGTGATAACTCATAAAATGCCAATCACAACAATTGTCGTCTGCTTTGCCGTCTGCAGGTTGATTCAAAAGTCAACAGACGACATTTTAAAATGCTATTTTCTAGGCAGCTTCAGGTTTAAAGGATAATTTTGGTCAAATATAAATAAAAGCCTGTGTTGTAAGTATTCAATTGACCGCCCCAGTAAGGCAGTTCAAATGATTACCCACAACAAAGATTTATATAGAGAAATATGGAAAACCAAATACCCACATTTTCTGGAGATATGTATATAGAGTTCACTTTGGTAGTTTGTTGCACCATTTTTGTGCCAGTCATGTTTGTCTTATATAGCCCTTAAGACACCGAGAAAAACTACATATGAAAATGTTGTCTGCTTATGTCGTCTGCTGAATCTTTTTTGAAAACTTTTTAGAAATATTTTTGCATACAGGCAAACAGTGTGGACCCAGATCAGACTGCTCCTACAGGAGCAGTCTGATCTGGGTCCATACTGTTTGCAAAAATGACTTTTAAAGTAACCGGCAGACGACAAAACAGGCAACAATTGTCGTGATTGGCATTTTATGGGTTAAGCATTTAGGACTTGTTATAACTTACAGGAGGTTAGTGAGGGGTGGGAGAAAGGTAATAAAGAAGTAGTTCTTTACCACATTGAATTGTGATTATCGCTTGCTCTGCTGAACACAACAACCACTGTCTTTGCAAACAGTGTAAATCCTGATCAGATGGCATCTGGAGAAGCCATCTGATCAGGATCTACACTGTACTTCAGATCGTGAATTGAATGATCACATTATATCTAGTTACAGTAGAACTTCGATGGCTCGAACACCGATGACTCGTTCACCATGGATGCGTCGAACCCATTCTTGAGCCCCTAGCGAAATCCTCTACATAAGAAATAGTGGGGGATAATAAAGGAGATTTTAGTCTTTTATCTTGCAAATGTATGCTGTGTGTACTCATTAGAATCGCCTCGATGAGGCGATTCTAATGAGTACACACAGCATACATATTCATTATAGAACACCGAAAAGTTGTCTAAAAGTATCTCGTTATACCGCCTGACAGTAACCTCAGTGGCTCGAACTACCCCCGTCTCGAACAGATTTTCGAGGTCCCAAAGGGGTTCGAGCCACTGAAGTTTGACTGTATTTGATTGGTTGATAATCAGAATGGGTGTGGTAAAATTAATTCATTCAGCAGGACAAGGCTTTAAGGAATGTTGTTAGAGGGTGGATGACAAATACACTGTAGAGGCATTATAACACCAACTCTTAAAACATGGAAATCTTTATAACACTGTGGTCTGTGGCTCCCATTTTATTTAGCTCACCTGACCAAAGGTTTTGGTTTGATTTGAGGTTTAAAGTCCCTGTCAACACTGTAAAGGTCATAGTGGGCTTTTGTGACTGTGAGATGTCCGGCATCGTCGTGCCTCGTCCGTCGTCCATGCGCAAACTTTTCTTGTGAACACTCTAGAGAACACAGCGTTGGGCCAGTCATCATCAAACTTGGTCAGAATGATCATCATGACGATCAAGTTCGAATATGGTTCATGTCGGGTCAAGAAGTAGGTCAGTAGGTCAAATCATAGAAAAACCTTGTGAACACACTAGAGGCCACAGTTTTAGTCAGATCATCATCAAACTTGCTCAGAATGATCAATTTGACTATCTAGGTCAATTTCGAATATGGGTCATATTGGGTCAAAAAGTAGGTCAGTAGGTCAAATCATAGAAAAACCTTTGAACATACTAGAGGCCACAGTTTCGTTCCAATTATCATAAATCTTGCTCAGAATGATCATCTTGACAATATCTGGGTCAAGTTCGAATATGGGTCATGTCGAATCCAAAAGTAGATCAGTAGGTTTCCTGTCCCCGCTACACAGAGCTGAAACCAAACCGCACACAAGTACTGGTAAACTACTAAGAGGATGTACCGTAAGCCTGCCCAGGCAAAGCGGTGCGAGTCCATGCTTATAAACCCTATTCATTTCATTGGGTGGCAGGGCTTGAGATGTCATTTCATCTCAATGTTGGGTAAAAGTCCCACAAAATTGGAAGCAAAGTCTCCAAAATGACCTTTACAGTGTTGACGGGGATATTAAATCTCAAATCATACAAACAAACAAACAAGGTTCCCTGTGACAAGGGCTTCTCACTCATACAAAAAAATTTGACCTGTGACTTACTTTATCATAATTTTTTAACCATTTGCGATAGAGCCTTCATATTTGGCATATATGTTCCTTGTGACAAGGTCTTCCCACCCATACCCCATACCCCCATTTTGACCTATGACCTTGACCTTTAACCTACTTTGTCATAACTTTTGAAGCATTTGAGATAGTTATATTTTGTATGTGCGTTCCTTGTGACAAGGGCTTCCTATTTATACTAAAAATGACCTGTGACCTTGACATTGACATGTGACCCACTTTGTCATAACTTCTTAACCATTTGAGATGCAGCCTTTATATTTGGCATGTATGTTCCTTTTGACAATGCTTCCCATCCATGTGAAAATTTTGACCTATGACCTTCAAACTTTGACCTACTTTGCCATAACTTTTGAAGCATTTGAGATAGAGCCTTCCTATTTGGCATGTAGGTTCCTTATGACAAGGACTTCCTATTCATTCAAAAAATGATATGTGACCTTGACCTTGACATGTGACCTACTTTATCTTAACTTTTGAACCATTTGAGATAGAGCCTTCATATTTGGCATATATGTTCTTTGTGACAAGGACTTCCCATCCATACAAAACTTTTGTTCTGTGACCTTGATTTTTGACCTACTCTGTCATAACTTTTGAACCATTTAAGATAGAGCCTTCATATTTGGCATGTATGTTCCTTGTGAGAAAGGCTTCACACCCATACAAAAATTTTGAACTATGACCTTGACCTTTGACCTACTTGGTCATAACTTTTGAAACAATTGACATAAAGCCTTCATATTTGGCATGTAAGTTTCTGGTGACAAGGGCTTCCCACTCATACAACGTTTTGACCTATGTCCTTGAGCTTTGGCCTTCTTTGTCATAACTTATTAACCATTTGAGACAGAGCTTTCATAACTGGGATGTAGGTTACTTGTGATAAGGCTTCCCACTCATACAAAAATATTATGACATTGACCTGTTACTACTTTATCATAACTTTTTAACCATTTGAGATAGAGCCTTCATATTTTGCCTGCATGTTCCTTGTTACAAGGGCTTCCCACCCATACAAATATTTTGATCTGTGACCTTGACCTGTGACCTACTTTATCATAACAGTTGAACAATTTGAGATAGAGCCTTCATATTTGGCATGAAGGTTCCTTGTGACAAGGGCCTTTCACCCATGAAAAAAAAAATGATCTGTGACCTTAGCCTTTGACCTTTTTGTCACAACTTTTGATAGATCATTCATATTTGGCATGTAAGTTCCTTTTGACAAGGTCTTCCCACTCACGCAAAGAATTATGACCTGTGACCTTGACTTTTTTTACCATTTGAGATAGAGTCTTCATATTCAGGATGTAGAAGCCTCCGTGGTGTAGCGGTTCTGCTACTCGCCTTGTAAACCAGGGGTCGCAGGATCGATCCCAGGCTTCTCCAGACTTTCGGATGAGCCTTTTAACCGAGATCCAATCTCCGTATGACCTTAGCTGTTGGTGAGACGTAAAACTCAAACACTCACTCATATTTGGGATGTAGGTTCCTTGTGACAAGGGCTTCCCACTCATACAAAAATATTGTGACCTTGACCTGTGGCCTACTTTATCATAATTTGTGAACTCTTTTGAGTTAGAGCCTTCATATTTGGCATGCATGTTCCTTCTGATATGGCACCTTACAGTATTACCCACCAATTCATTTGTACAGTGTGGATCAGGTGAGTGATCCAGGGCCATCATGGCCCTCTAGGCTTATCATTTCATGTGAATCGTCTGTCGGACCACATATGCTTATAAACCCTATTGGTTTCATTGGGCAAAGGGCTTGAGATGTCATTTCATCTCAATATCGGGTAAAAGTCCCATAAAATTGGAAGCAATGTCTCAAAAATGACCTATACAGTGTTGATGGGGATGTTAAACCTTAAATCAAATAAACAAATCTTGTATAAACAGTTTGAAATCCAGCATCAGCCTTTTCCAAACATTAACTGCTGCATGGATGTCAGAAGTTGTATATGCTTGCAAACTTCAATCCATTATCAGAAGTATAGTGGTAAATTCTCAAACTCAGCATAGTAAACAGTATTATCATAGTACAGTAGAACTTCGATGGCTCGAACACCGATGGCTCGTTTACCATGGCTGAGTCGAATCCGTTCTTGAGTCCCTAGGTAATTTCTGTACGTAAGAAATAGGGAGAGTAAAAATTAGGATATTTTAGTCTTTTATCTTGCAAATGTATGCTGTGTGTACTCATTAGAATCGCCTCGATGAGGCGATTCTAATGAGTACACACAGCATACATTTTTCATTATAGATCACAGAAAACATGTCCTAAAGTATGTCGTTATGCCTCCTGGCATTAGCCCTCAGTGGCTTGAACTCGCCCTGTCTCGAACAGATTGTCATGGTCCCAAAGGTGTTCGAGCCATTGAAGTTCGACTGTATGTCAAATTCCTGGCAATCGGCAGTTTTTTTATTCTCATTAAACAAGGTTGAGTATTATTATGTGGCCTAATTTGAAGGAGTTAAGTGACACTATAATTCACATTACTCACACCCTGCCCTGCCAAGCCCCCTACAAACACTTTTACCAAAGGGGATGGTAAGCCCCCGCCCATCGGGGCTTAAAGAAATAGATGGGCTGCATGATGTTTCCACACAGAGCTGAAACCGACCCGCACACGAGTACTGGTAAACCGCTTAGAGGATCTAAGCCTGTCTAGGCAATGCTGTGCGAGTCGGACCATCCATGCTTATAAACCCTATTGGTTTCATTGGACGGCATGGCCTGAGATGTCATTTCATCTCAATGTCGGGTAAAAGTCCGACAAAATTGGAAGCAACATCTCCAAAATGACTTTTACAGTGTTTACAGTGACGCTAAACCTCAAATCAAACAAAACAAAACCAAAGGGGATGGAGACATACTGTTTTTTAGTGAATATCCTGTTTCATTGATGTTTGCATCTGCGTTGGCTGTTTGGAGCACTGCATCTCTTGAACCAATGGATGGAGTCTTACCAAGCTTGTACTGTTTGCCAAGATACCCCTTTAGGGGTTTCCCGCAGAAAGCATTATACAAGAAGTCATGCGTCTATTTGTTGGCTGTGCAAGTGTCTATGCGCATTTGCGCCATTTGCTTAGGCCTATCTGCCCCAGTACTTAGGATCATAACGTTAAGTGCAATATCACCAAAGCCTTTGCTGCTCAGACAAGTAGCAGCTTCATGCAAGATGTCCTGCATCCAGCATTCTTGGCTGAAACCCCACCAAATTGGAAGCAGCGTTTCCAAACTGACCTAAATAGTGTTGATTGGGACATAAATATGTTCTATAAAAGGGTTATCCTTTGGAAGCAAGGAATACACCACAGAAGTGAAAAATATGGAGTGTACATGTTTTCTGGGCCAGACTAGCTAGTTTCGACCAATTAGGCCTCATCAGTGGCCCTCAGATATTTTCAAAATTCCACAATGGAATCAATGATCCCAAAGGACAAGAAAATATAATCTACACTATGATGTAGGGCAGGGAGACGTTTTACCGCCGCCACACATTCCCACACACCAGCTGTAGTGAAGTCTCAACACAAACAAACAAGCACATTTGAACATCAAATATGGAAGAATGTTAAGGCCCTTTTCTTATGTGTCATCTCAATTGAATTTGACCAGTTGTGAAGCTGTGTTTAGTACAGAAAAAATCCTAAAAACTCTTCGAGGTCTTGCTCTAATTATCCTAAAATTTTAACATTTGTTTCATGATCCAGCAAGGAGTCCAAAAAGTGCAGATGGTTTGGCAAACAGTGTAGACCATGATCAGACTGCTCCTTCAGGAGCAGTTTGATGAGGGTATGCACTGTTTGCTTAGGCCTGTCTGTCCCAATACTTAGGATCATTATGGTAAGATGTGTAGTTGAATAAGAGAGGCAGTGGAGCAGGTTGTTTGGGGTGGGGTATTGGGGATGAGGGTAGAAGAAAAGGCAAGAAGCAAAGTATGAAGGGGGTGTAGGGTGGGAGGGAAGCTTGGAGACAAGGAAATGGAAAATAAAGGGAAGAAAGAGCAGAAGAAAAGAAGAAAAAAAGGGGGAAAGAGGGCAGTTGGGACAAGATAATAGGGTAGAATGTATGGGAGAATGTGTATGGACCATTGTATATAGCCTGGTTTTCATCTTTACTCTTAAACTGTCAATCACTAAATTTGCAGATGACATTTTCAAAAACAGTAAAACCTGTCTTAGTGGCCACCTCTATTACGCAAGCAACCTGTCTTAAGCAAGCAGGCATTCAGTTCCAGAAAAAGGAAAATGCATTAAAATTTACCTGTGTTAAGCAGGCACCTGTCTTGAGCATGCACTTTTTGAATATCCCATGGGTGCTTGCTTAATACAGGTTGTAGTTCCTTTCCTGTCTTTCAGAGAAAATAAGGTTTATAATTACTTGAATTGAATTGAATTGGCTGCTTGGCAGACGATTCACATGTGATATCAAACCTTTCTCTAAACAAAATTGCTGTCTGCTGTAAATTTCATGGCACTAACTCTTAAGACACCGAGAAAAACTGCATCTGAAAATGTCGTCTGCTTATGTAATATCTGCTGAATTTTTGCAAACGTTTTAAAAATATTTTGCATACAGGCAAACATTGTGAGCCCAGATCAGACTGCTCCTACAGGAGCAGTCTGATCTGGGTTCACACAGTTTACAAAAAAATACTGTTAAGGTAACCGGCAGGCAGCAAAGCAGATGAAAATTGTTGTGATTGGCTTTTTATGGGTTAAGAGTTAACAATGTCATCTGCTTATGTCGTCTGCTGAATTTTTTTTGCAAACTTTTTTGAAAATATTTTTGCTTACAGGTAGTCTGATCTTGTTCCACACCGTTTGCAAAACATTACTTTTAAGGTAACTGGCAGATGGCAAAGCAGACAACAATTGCCGTGATTGGCATTTTATGGGTTAAGAGTTATAGGGAAAATGCATGTGCATTCAATGAATATATTTTTGTACTGTTTCAAGTTTATATTAACCAGGGTCATGTTATTTAAAGCATTGTTAATTTAAAGAGCTCGTTAGTGGTCAAATTGTTAACTGTTCTAGTAGATACAATATCTAATATTCTATGATTTTTGCAGAAAAAAATTGTGAGCAGCATTTTCAAAAGCTGCTCACAATTTGTGCAAAAATATTAGTATATTTGCCATATAATGATCAGAGTTTTAACAATACTTTAACTAACGACATTGTTTGTTTGACCCAAGATTGTTCAAATATAGCTATTTCAAGCATTTTGTGTATATAGGAAAGTCAGAGTAGATTTTATTCTTTTATTCTAGCATTTTATAGATTTTACTTTGTTCCAAAAAGGGCTGTACATTTTGTGCAATAATGGACTGAGAGGTGTGTCAGGATTGAATGTTACCTAATGTGTGCACATGAGCCAGCACATGACAGACCTACAATAAGGCCTCTGTATAATGGTTCTCCCTGACCAGGGCCCAGTTGTTCAAAGCATCGTTAGCTTAACGAGCTTGTTAGTGGTCAGATTGTTAACTGCTCTAGCGAGTACAATATCTAAAATTTTGGTATTTTTGCTTAAAAAATGTGAGCATCTTTTGCATTTGCAAAAGCTGCTCACATTTTTTGAGCAAAAATATTAGCATATTTGCCATATTAAATGATCAAAGTTTTA
Organism: Lucinisca nassula; assembly: GCA_963580285.1. NCBI lineage: Eukaryota > Metazoa > Mollusca > Bivalvia > Lucinida > Lucinidae > Lucinisca > Lucinisca nassula. The sequence goes on from OY757011.1 coordinate 34,083,028, forward strand.
TCGATATGTTACTTAACGACGCCATTTCTTTTGAACTACTGGCCCCTGGTTGGTAAGAGCATTGCCTCTTTATCATTAGGTGCAACCACTGTGGGTTAGAGCCTTGCTCTTGTCACTTTTAAGATGCCGAGTTATGCAACAGAAGGTCAGGTGGTTTTTCGCTGGGTACTCCATTTTTGCCCACCTCTGATTAACGATCGACTCAAAATAAGTGATGTAATCTTTAACCCATTTTGTGCTGGAAACCCCTGAAGGGGTAATTGGCAAACAGTGCAGGCCCAGATTAGATGCACCAGAATGCAGCATCTGATCTGGGCCTACAATGTTTGTAAAGCGTTCAGCCAGTTTCCAAATAGATTTTGTTTATTTGTTTTGAGGTTTAACTTCCCTGTCAACACTGTAAAGATCATTTTGGAGACTTTTCTTCCAATTTTGCGGGACTTTTGCCCGACATTGAGATAAAATGACATCTCAAGCCCTGCCACCTAATGAAACCAATAGGGTTTATAAGCATGGATGGGCCGAATCGCACCACTTTGCCTGGGCAGGCTTAGATCCTCTAAGCGGTTTACCAGTAATTGTGTGTGGGTCGATTTCAGCTCTGCATGGAAGCATCATGCAGCCCATCTATTTCTTCAAGCCCAAAATAGATTTTGAAGAAAATACAACCTGACACCCCTAAATTTGGAAATAGATTCCTGCTGTATATAAGAAGGAAGATTCCATTTGAAACAAAAAGGGTTAAAGGGCTGAATTCTTGTTCATCTCTCTTTGGATAACCAGGAGGCTGTAAAAGGCATGTGCAGTCAATGAAGAAACTGATCAGACTGTGCAGGTGCACAGGCCGGGTCTTGGCTGGTTGCACTGGTCTTATTGTAGGTTTAGTTGTGCTCTGGCTTATATGAGCATTTCAAGTTAATACAAAATATAATTTTTACCAGAATCCACTTCTTTTTGTTGTCAGTTTCAGATTCCTGTTAATTGTTTGTTTGAATTAAGGTTTAACATCCCCATCAACTCTATTAAGGTCATTTTGGAGACATTGCTTCCCGTTTTGAGGGAATTTTACCCGACGTTGAGATGACTTGACATCTCAAGCCCTGCCGCCCAAACAAACCAGTAAGGTTTATATGCAGGGATGATTCGACTTGCAACACTTTGCCTGGGGAAGCTTAGGCCTTCTAAGTGGTTTACCAGTTCACATGTGCGGTCAGTTTCTGCTCTGCATGTAGACACCATGCAGCCCAGTCTATTTCTCCAAGCCCCGATGGGTGGAGGTCCATGATTCCCATTAACCCATTTTGTACCAGAAACCTCAAAACGGGTACCCTAGCAAACAGTGCAGGCCCAGATCAGATGCGTCAGAATGAGGTGTCATTCTGAGGCATGTGATCTGGGCCTGCACTGTTTTCTCAAAGTTTAGTCATTTTCCAAATAAATTTTGATGAAAACACAACTTGATACCCCTAAATTTTGAAATGAACTGCTATATATAAGGAAGAAGATTCCATTTGTTACAAAAAGGGTTAAATTTGAAAAAGCCTTACACTGTGACTGTGAATATTCAGGTTACAGAAAGGCCTTAACAGTGTAGACCCAGATAAGAAGATGCCTTTTTTGTGGCATCTCATCCAGGTCCACACTGTTTGCCATTCATCCAGCTATTTTTGACACAACATTGGATAGTAGACTGTTCTTGTTAAAATATTAGAACAAATATGGTAAGGAGTTGAGGTGTCTGAATACTTGGGTTAAATATCTTACTCTGTGTACCTTCCATTTGATGAGAATCAAACCCATGCTTGAATCATGATGTAGCATAATGTGGCAGTGACTGGCATTCTTACCTACTGGGCTACCATAGATGCTCATGCTTACTGAAGCTGCTATTCAATCAACATACAAGCTTATAAGAGCTTTGTGTAATTGTTTGATTTGAGGATTAATGTCCCCGTCAACATTGTATACGTCATTTTGGAGATATTGCTTCCAATTTTGTGGGTCTTTTATCCGACATTGAGATGAGATTACATCTCAAGCCCTGTCGCCCAATGAAACCAATTATGGTACCACTGGAAAGTCTTTGACAAGGAATGCACATGTGAAATATGAAAGCCCTATCAGTTACTATTCAAAAGTTATGCCCAATGTTAAGGTTTTTGGGCACAGACAAACACTGCCACCCAATGAAACCAATGGGGTTTATAAGCATGGATGGTTCGTCGTGACTCACACCGCTTTGCCTGCGCAGACTTAGATCCTCTAAGCGGTTTACCAGTACTCATGTGGGGTCGGTTTCAGCTCTGCCTGGAAGCATCTTACAGCCCATCTATTTCTTCAAGGACAGACAGACAGCCCAAAAACTATATGCCCCCGATTTGTTTGATTTGAGGGCAAACGTCCCCGTCAACACTGTATAGGTCATTTTGGAGACGTTGCTTCCAACTTTGTTTTACCCGATATTGAGATGAAATGAAATCTCAAGCCCTGTCGCCCAATGAAACCAATAGGGTTTGTAAGCATGGATGGACCGACCCGCACCGCTTTGCCTGGGCAGGCTTAGATCCTCTAAGTGGTTTACGAGTACTCATGACATGATGTGCAGTTGGTTTCAGCTCTGCATGGAAGCATCATGCTGCCCATCTATTTTTTGAAGCCCCAGTGGGCGGGGGCGAAATATATGCCTCCGAATCTTTGATTCTGGGGGCATAAGAAAAAAAAAACACCAGGGAAAAATGTGTAAGGAACAACATTGAAAATTTTTGGATTTAATATTTATCAATCAACCTAAAGTTACTAACCACAGATGCTCTTCAGTGCTGATGTCCATGTGACTATGACTAATTTGTAGGAAATCTAGGTGATGGTTATTTATAGAATATCGCTGTAATATTCTTGTTGGTGTGAGGTCCAGAGTGTTGTATTAGAGTTGTCAACAGAATATGGACTGGGTTTTTGCAAGCAGTGTAGTCCCAGATCAGATGCCGCAGAACGCAGAATTTCTGTCAGAAATAGAATAAAAACGAAAAAAATAAGCCTGATACCCCTGATATGGCAAATGGACTTGTCAAGCATATATAGCAATGGAAGAGTCCACTAATATACAATAGGTTAAGGGTTAAACAAAACAGTCTAAGTCCATGTTCAGATACATTATTCAAGTCATCACTCAGAGACAATTGCCCCACCAGTACTCTTAGTGCTTAACCCATTGTATACTAGTGGATGCTTCCATTGTTATATGTTGGACAAGTCCATTTGTCATATAAGGTGTGTCAGGTCGATTTTTTCGTTTTTACTTTATCTTGGATGGAATATTTGGTTAACAAATAGAGCAGGACCTGATCAGACCCCGCATTCTGCGGCATCTGATCTGGTCCTGCACTGTTTGCCAAGGTACTGCTTTAGGGGTTTCCCGCATGCATTGGGTTACATTTCTTATTTTTCAGTGAAAATCAGATGATGTTTCAAGTTAGTTGTCCACCAGTAGATGATTCATATGAAATGTCAATCGTGGGCCCAGTTGTACAAAGCATTGTTATCTTTATAGACTCTTCAGTGGTCAAATTGTTAACTGTTCTAGCGAGTACAATATAATATTCTGGTATTTTTGCTGAAAAAAATATGAGTAACTTTTCACATTTTCAGCAAAAACTTTAGTTTATATGCTGTATTTGAGATGTCATTTCATCTCAATGTAGAGTAAAAGTCCCACAAAATTGGAAGCAACATCTCCAAAATGACCTATACAGTGTTGACGGGGACGTTAAACATCAAATCAAACAAACCAAGGTTAAAAGGATTAAGTCAGACTGTGTGTCAGTACTAAATCTTAGAACTCTAAAATGTTCCTATTGCAGGTAGCTAATTCAAAGACTATAGGTAAATATTTCAGTAACATAAAAAGGCAGTAGATCCTGAAAATGCCATATTCAACCCTTTTACCACACATTGCACAAATGATTTTTAAAATTGCACCTATAACACTTGTAAGAAAATGGGCAACAGGAGTCAGTTATCTTCTCCTGCTATTCCGCCAGAGGCACTACATTACATGGTCCAACGTGTCATGATGTTTATGTAATGCTACATCTACATCTGTGCAACATTATGTTGTTGCACCAACGTTGATATGACTTGGCACTAGCGATGTGTACTTGCTGGGTTAAACTCAGTTGCATAAAAATTAAGAAAACTTTACTGTGTGTTTTCAGACTTGAAGCAGATGACAGAAATCATAAATTGTCAGCCTAGATAGCGCAGTGGTTAATGCGTTTGACTTATGATCGAGAGGTTGTGTGTTCGAATCCGGCCACTGGTATCGAGGTGTGTTCTTGGGCAAGACATTTAATGACACGGCCCCACTCCACCCAGGTGTAAATGGGTAGCTGTGGTGTAAAAGTTGCTGCCTTTATCTCTCGCGCGTGTGAAACACCCGGAATGAGTGTTCAAGAACAATTCAATAAGCTTGAAGCTTTCATCCCAGTCAAACTAAAATAAATTAGTATAAACTAAATCATAATTTCTGGAAAAATGACAAACTTGAACCTGAATACTACATGACTGTTCCAGATCCTCAGATAAGGATGCTAATGCAGATACAAAGTTCTGCCCTTTAGCCACTGACAAAATTATTATTTATTTGAAATGACTGATATTCTCTCTTTTTATTTTCTACACAGCATATATGGGCTGCATGATGCTTCCACGCAGAGCTGAATCCGGCCCGCACACTAGTACTGGTAAACAGCTTAGAGGATCTTAGCCTGTCCAGGAACCACGGTGCGAGGTGGACCGTCCATGCTAATAAACCCAATTGGTTTCATTGGGCGACAGGGCTTGAGATGTCATTTCATCTCAATGTCGGGTAAAAGTCCCACAAAATTGGAAGCAACGTCTCCAAAATGACCTTTACAGTGTTGACGGGGACGTTAAACCTCACATCAAACAAATTCTACACAGCATTGTTTAGTATAGGCAAATACTCAGATATTGATTTTCCAGGACCGTGTCGTTTGGCAGTAAGGAAAGAACAGGCTCTAACTGTTGTTGCCTTGATCTAACAACTCCCAATATGAATAAATTGACCCTCCGAAACTAATCTTGAACAAGCAAGTCACATAAAAACATTGCACATGACTGTATTCACTTATTACACCTATTTTAATCAACACCAATGAAAATAATGAAAAGAAATCTGACCCATAAGATGCCAGTCACGACAATTGTCGCATGTTTTGTCGTCTGCTGGTTACTTTAAAAGTAATTTTTGCAAACAGTGTGGACCCAGATCAGACTGCTCCTGTAGGAGCATTCTGATCTGGGTCCACACTGTTTGCTTGTTTAAAAAGTTTGCAAGAAGATTCCGCAGGCAACACAAGCAGACGGCATTTTCAGATGTGATTTTTCTCGGCATCTTAAGGGTTAAAACATGATAATTGGACAAATTTTACAAGCGACTTTGACTCCTGAAATGCACATATTACAGTGTGCATTTGTTAAACGCTTTGCCTGCTACATAAATTCCTGGAGCAGAAGACGATCTGATTTTTAAAAGATAATTCCAAAGAAAATAAAGCTTGACTATTATAGAACATATTTAAAGTCACTATAGCTGGTGTAAAGGGAATGTGTGGTGGCCGTAAAAAGTTTCCTATCCTTCATCATAGCGTAGTTTGTATTTTCTTGTCCTTTGGGATCATTGATCCCATTGTTAGTTTTGAAAATATATGAGGGTCATTGATGAGGCCTAATTGTCAGAAACTAGCTAGTCTGGCCCAGAAATACTTGTATATACTCCATACTTTTCAGTTTTGTGGTGTATTCATTGTTGCCAAAGGATACCCCTTTTATAGAACATATTTAACGTCACTACAGCTGGAGTTAAGGGAATGTGTGGCAGCCGTAAAAAGTCTTCCTGCCCTTCATCATAGTGTAGTTTGTATTTTCTTGTCCTTTGGTATCATTGATTCCATTGTGAGTTTCGAAAGTATTTGAGGGCCACTGATGAGACCTAATTGGCCAAAACTAGCTAGTCTGGCCCAGAAATTCTTGTACACTCCATACTTTTCATTTTTGCGGTGTATTCATTGCTTCCAAAGGACAGCCCTTTTATAGAACATATTTGACATTACATGTGAATCGTCTGCTGTTTGGCAGATAGTTCACATGTTATATCAGGCCTTGTTAACACTGAAAAATACACTTTAAAAATGCCGTCTGCTAGTCATCATTTGCAGTTGAACATCTCATGAGTTGCCCTTGATGTTTGTTTATAAGAGCATGTGTGGTAAATAGATCGAAAACAGTATACTGTAATGATCCTAAGTATTGCGACAGATAGGCCTATGCAAATAGTGCAGACCCAGATCAGACTGCTCCTGAAGGAGCAGTCTGATCAGGGTCTACACTGTTTACCATTCCATCTGCATCTTTTGGACTCCTAGTTGGATCGTGAAACAAATGTGTTAAATGTTTTGGAGAATTACAGCAAGGTCTCAAGTTGTCTGAACTTTTAGGATTTTTACCGTAATGTTAAGTTCATACAGCTGATTTTCAATTATTCTTTCAGATGGTGAGGATGATGATGATGATGAAGGTGATGCTGAAGACCATGATGATGATCCAGATGAAAATGAAACCACTAATGCTACTTCCAACTTCAAACCACAAGATTTATTTGGCGCTACACCAAGAGTTAAAGCTGCACTAGGCATGAAATCTAAATACAACAAACTAATAGACAGTGGAGATGAGGAGGACAGTAGACCTCCTGTGAAAGTAAAACCTAAAGTTCCACCAAAGCCGCGTCGTCGGGAGGAATCAAGTTCCTCTCATGCTGAAGAAGAGTTGCCAAAGGATCAAGCAAAACCAGGAACTGAATTTCATTATCATGAACTTGATGATGAATATGGCAGTAGGCCAGTTGCTGCTACATCTGTGTCAGAGAAAAGAAAGGATCATGATGTTATCTCCATTGTTTCGACATCTAGTCAAGAATATGATGCTGCTGCTAGAAATGTTTTAGTTGTGCCAAATCCTAGTAAAACTTCTCAAGAACAACCTGAAGATGAAGGTGAAGAAGAAACAGTTTCTCCAGTACCAGCTGATCCAATCATCGGTCATGAACATGGCGTTAGACCATTGCTAGATGATGATGAACTCGAAAATGCATATGGCAATCAAGTTCATTCCAAGGCTGTTGATATGACTGATAATGCTGTTTCATCTGATGTTTTGCCCTCTGGTACTATGTCACCAGAGGGAGGTGTTTATAAATCAGACAGTGTTGATGTTTTTGGTGCTGCACCATTCAGGAGAAAATCTAAGAAAAAGATGTCAGCACCAGCTTTGCTTTCTATTCCACGCCCTTATCATAAGGATGACACAAAGCTTAAAATGGTTTCTCCAATACCTTTAGTAAGTAAATCTAAAGACAAAGGGCTTATGGAAAGTCAGAATAAAGTTGAAAGTTACAAGCAATCATTAGATTCTTCCAATGATATGAAAACATCACTAATTAGTTCCAAACAGGAAGGCGGTGGTGAAAATGAATATGTAAATGATGTGTTTGGTAGTGTTCCCTTCGTGAGACGGCCTCCAAGCTCAGTTGAAGTTTTGCCAACAGCAGCTTCTCCAAGCTATGACCTGGTGGGTAGTGATAAAACAGACAGCAGTTTATCTGAAAAACAATTCAGAAGCAGTTTCAGTGCAGATAGTTTGTCACAAAAAGCTGGTCGAAATCCTGCTGACATTTTCGGATCAGTTCCATTTGCTAGCATGCAAGGACAGTATACTGTAACAAGGAGAGATATACCCACAAGTAACAGGACTGAAACACCACCAAAAACAACGCCAGACACATCTGTAATATACAGGAAAAGTGTAGGTCTAGAAGAGAGTGAGAAAAATGTTGAGAGGTTTAATGAAAATGTAATGTTTTCCTCAGATTATCAAAGATTTGAAGAGGAATCGGATTCTGAAGACACAGAATTTGTGACCGGTGAAAGAACAAAGTTTACAAAGAGTAAAGGATCTAAAAGTCCTGAAGGCCAAAATATAGAGGATTCTGCATTTTCCAATATGAGTTTCAATGATTTCGATGAAGATGAGGATACTTTAAATGAATCTTTTGACCGATTGACTGTGGCCCAGCAAGAGAAAAATGGGCATAATATGAAATACTCTCAAAGCCAGATTCTCAGTTCAACGATTCGACATCCTGCGTATGCTAAAGAATCAAGTAGCATGGTTAATAGTGCTTCGGGAGAAGCCCTGAAATATAATTCCGAGAAATTTGATACTTTTACATGGCCAAGAAAGCGTCTTAAAGGTCATGGACATTCAAAAGCGACAACTGAACCTTTTACTGGGAAGAAAAAGGTTGATATATAGGTCTGATTGTGTTTGTGCTATCATAGTTCCAGATATGGGTAAACGTGAGGATAATAGAAGGATGAGTTTATTTCTTGTTACAAACATATGTTGTGGGTATTTGTTAGAATTGCCTCAATGAGGCAATTCTAACAAATACCCAGGATTTAATGGAGAAATAAGAAAACATAATCTCCAATTTATCCTCATTACTCCGCAAGGGGATTACTCCTTAAGGGGAATGGATACATCTTCAGGGGAGGCAACTCCTTCAAAAGTATTTTTGTTTCCCATGTCAAAAGGGGTCAACTCTTAAAGGAGGAGCAAATTCTTTCCTTTAAGAGGAGACCCCTTGTTCCATGGGACAGAGTTTATAGAAAAGCGAACAGGAAATCCCTACAGTTGTCTCCCTTTGTAAAATGATGGAAAAATCTGCCAGGCGTTCCCATTCCCCTTAAGTGGAGCTATGAGTTATGTTATTTATTAATGCCATGATGATTAAGTCATTTTTCAGTGTAATAATTCAGAGTCGACAAAAGAATGAAATACTGTCCCGGAGCATGCATTTCTTGGATGAGTGTGTGTGGATTAATATATCAACATTTTGTGTGGTTTTTAGTGCACCTGTGTAGTGAAGTGATAGCATTCGCCAATTGATGCCAAACAAGAAATCTGGGGCTTCACATTGTTTTATCATTGAACGCTCTTGGTAACTGTGAAAGTGATACAGTGATATCTAATACACCAGCATTTTTGCCATATCGAATCTACAGTCATTCTCTCCCTTCTCCGCCGATCAAAGAAGAGCAGTTGTAAATTTCAGGCGAAAGAGTGTGCACTGTACTGCTTAACCACTTATGTATAAGCCTGCTCCACATGAGCTTAATAGTGTTGGTTGGGACATTAAGGGGAATGAGAACACCTTCAGGGGAGGCAACTTCTTCAAAAATATTTTTGTCTCCCATGTCAATAGGGGTCAACTCTTAAAGGAAGGGTCGTAAGGGGAAGGGTCGTAACTAATGTTGAGAGAACTTGTTACCCAACCCCATTGCACACATATATATGTAGTAGTTGCAATAAAATATGTTTATACTAACCCTTAAAGGAGCAAATTCCTTTAAGAGTTGACCACTTTTTCTGTGGGTCAGGGCTTATAGAAAAGTGGACAGGAAGTCCCGAAAGTTATCTCCCTTTGAAAAATGGTGGAAAAATATGCCAGGTGTTCCCATTCCCCTTATACTCCAAATACTGTACCAATTATTAGCTCGGCTATTTTCAAAGAAAACAAGGTATTGTCAAAGCTCTGGCATCGTCTGCGTCGCTGTCATGCAAAAACTTGGACATTTTGTAATATCTCTGTTATTACTGAACATATTTACTTGAAACTCGGACTAGTTGTTCATTATGAAAAGGGACTGCATCCGAGCGTTGGCGCCCACATTCGGTGCTCTTGTTTTATTATTATCCCCACGCTTTTCGAGGAAAAAGTGGGGATATTGTAATGGTCTTTGTCGTTCGTAGGTCCGTCTTACCGGATAACTCCTCCTACACGGTTATAGATAGAAACTTGAAACTTTGGTAACTGATAGATCTTTGGTCTGGAGAGTGCATGACACTTTAGGAATTTTGATCACACCCCTACGGGTGGGCCCAGGGGGTGGGGCCCGTGGGGGTCAAAAATCAAAATTTCCAGAACATGGTCGTGTAATACATCAAAGCAAATGGCATGATGAGTAGAAGACATTACAACCAAAATTTGACCCCTGGGGTCAATTTTGAGGTCACCAGAGGTCAAAAACTGATTTTGACCCCTTTACCCCCATACATTACTGTTACCGGATAACTCCTCCTAGACCGTTGTAGATAGAAACTTGAAACTTTGGGAACTGATAAAACTTTGGTCTTGGGAGTGCATAACACTTTTGGAATTTTGATCCTACCCCCGGGAGTGGGGCCAGGGGTGGGGCACCTTGGGGATAAAAAAATCAAAGTTTTCAGAACATGGTTGTGTAGCATATTAAATCGAACGGCATGATGAGTAGAATACATTACAATCAAAATTTTACCCCTCGGGTCAAACACCCCTAGGGGATGGCCCAGGGGGTGGGGCCTGCGGGGAAGCGTGGGGATATGCGATGGCTTGCCATCGACTGCGCGCTTCTAGTTTTACTGATAATTTCATTGTCTTTGTAAAACCAAGTCTAGGCTCTGTAAAGGTGTACCAGAAGTAACAAGCCTTTATGCTCCCAGAAATTCACAAACAGAAAAAACAGACATGTGAAAATGAATAACAGCGCAGACTATGATTAGAGGCTGACTCTGAATCTAAATCTGCGGGAACTACAAACACCTCCTGTAGAGTATTATATGGAGTGTGGTGCATGCAAAAATGGCCAGAAACAAAACTTTTTGAGGAACAATTCGATATCAAAAATTTATGTAGAATTTAGAATCTAAGCTTGGTCTGTTCTGTTTGCTACATCACTGTTACGGTAAATAAGATGCCAGTTGTTTGAAGCAAGTGATTGTGTTATTGTTATGTTAAAACTTTAATACTCCATCAAATACTATACAGTAGAAGTTCAATGGCTCGAACCCTGATGGTTCGTTTACCATGGATAATAATATTAATAATAATCGACCATATTTATAGAGGGTAACACATTTAGTACTAGTACTTATCTTCCATGTGGCCCTCTTTTCCTGGGTAGGAATCTGTACTAAGCAATGTGGATAAAGTCTCTTGCTCAAGGAAACAACACTTGGCGCTTGCGGGGATCAAACCGGCTACTTCTCGATCTCAAAGCTGATCCATTACCACTCCACCACAGCGCTCCACCGGTGAGTCGAACCAGTTCTTGAGTCCATACGGAATTCCTCCAGATATGATATAGGGATAATGTAGGGAGATTTTCTTCTTTTATCTTTCAAATATATGCTGTGTGTACTTATTAGAATCGCCTCAATGAGGCGATTCTAATGAGTGCACACATCATACATTTTTAATATAGAACACGGAAAAGATATCCCACAATTAATTATCTCCGTTATGCCTCCTGATGTGGCACCAATAAAACCCTCTGTGGCTCAAACTACCGCTGTCTCATCATCATCATCATCATCATCATCAGATTTTTAGCTCACCTGTCACGAAGTGACGAGGTGAGCTTTTGGGATCACTTTTTGTCCGTCGTGCGTCCGTCCGTGCCTGCGTCCGTGCGTAAACTTTTTCTTCAAACAACATCTCCTCCTAAACCACTGATCTGATTTTGACCAAACTTCACAGGAATGATTCTTAGGTGGTCCCCTTTCAAAGTTGTTCAAATGGTTCCGGTCCGTTGCACATCTAGGTCACAGGAGCCAAAAATAGATTTTTTTCACGGAAAACTTAAAAAATCTTCTTCTCTGAAACCACAAGGCCCAGGTCTTTGATATTTGGTATGAAGCTTCATCTAGTGGACCCCTACCAAGATTGTTCAAATTATAGTGCTGGGGCCCAAATGCCCCCGCCCCAGGGCTCTTTGGTTTTACATAGGATTATATAGGGAAAATCTTTAAAAATCTTCTTCTCTGAAACCCCAAGGCCCAGGTCTTTGCTATTTGGTATGAAGCTTCATCTAGTGGACCCGTACCAAGATTGTTCAAATTATAGTGCTGGGGCCAAAAATGCCCCTGCTCCGGGGCCCTTTGGTTTTACAGGGGCTTATATAGGGAAAATCTTTTAAAATCTTCTTCTCTGAAACCGCAAGGCCCAGGTCTTTGATATTTGGTATGAAGCTTCATCTAGTGGACCCCTACCACGATTGTTCAAATTATAGTGCTGGGGCCAAAAATGCCCCCACCCCGGGGCCCTGTGGTTTTACCTGGGCTTATATAGGGAAAATCTTTAAAAATCTTCTTCTCTGAAACCGCAAGGCCCATATCTTTGATGGTTGGTATGAAGCTTCATCTAGTCGACCCCTACCAAGATTGTTCAAATTATAGTGCTGGGGCCGAAAATGCCCCCGCTCGGGGGTCCTTTGGTTTTACATGGGCTTATATAGGGAAAATCTTTAAAAATCTTCTTCTCTGAAACCGCAAGGCCCAGGTCTTTGCTATTTGGTATGAAGCTTCATCTAGTCGACCCCTACCAAGATCATTCAAATTATAGTGCTGGGGCCAAAAATGCCCCCGCCCCGGGGCCCTTTGGTTTTACATGAGCTTATATAGGGAAAATCTTTAAAAATCTTCTTCTCTGAAATCGCAAGGCCAAGGTCTTTGCTATTTGGTTTGAAGCTTCATCTACTGGACCCCTAGCAAGATTGTTCAAATTATAGTGCTGGGGCCAAGAATGCCCCCGCCGTGGGGCCCTTTGGTTTTACATGGGCTTATATAGGGAAAATCTTTAAAAATCTTCTTCTCTGAAACAGCAAGGCCTATATCTTTGATATTTGGTATGAAGCTTCATCTAGTCGACCCCTACCAAGATTATTCAAATTATAGTGCTGGGGCCAAAAATGTCCCCGCTCCGGGGCCCTTTGGTTTAACATCGGCTTATATAGGGAAAATCTTTAAAAATCTTCTCTGAAACCGCAAGGCCCAGGTCTTTGCTATTTGGTATGACTTCATTTAGTGGACCCCTACCTAGATCGTTCAAATTATAGTGCTGGGGCCAAAAATACCCCCGCCCCGGGGCCCTTTGGTTTTACATTGGCTTATATAGGGAAAATCTTTAAAAATCTTCTTCTCTGAAACCACAAGGCCCAGGTCATTGCTATTTGGTATGAAGCTTCATCTAGTGGACCCCTACCAAGATCGTTCAAATTATAGTGCTGGGTCCAAAAATGCACCTGATACTCAGGTGAGCGATTCAGGGCCCTCTGGGCCCTCTTGTTGATTAACATGCAGCTACAGGGGCAACATTCACATGAGTGGACCCCTTTCCAGGTAGCTGGCTTGCTGGAGGCATGGCATATCTCACACCAGATTGGCAGGTGCATACCTGCCAACACTCCCGATTTGGGCGTGACACTCACGATTTATTGTGTGTCTCACTCCCCCTCGATCTTTTTTGAAAATGGCCCCAAATCTCATGAATTTCAATGTATCTCGCGCCTAGATCAACAGCCAGCTATAAATATATTCGCCAACCTCTGCGAACTGGTTATTATCGGCTATTGTATGCAATTAGAGCCGGGATACAGAACTATAGGAAAATCACCTTCAGGTCACAGGTATTATATATTTGGACTATTATTAGAAAATCTATTATTGGGCAGGTAATTAAACAAAACTATCCATCTTGCCTATAATCTATCTATCGGTAAATTTCTAAGTTTGGTCTGACAGTCGATAGCCAGGTCTCAAACCAATTTTCAAGGTCCCAAAGAGGTCCCAGCCATCAAAGTTCGACTATAGTATATTTGCTGAAAAATGTGAGTAGCTTTTGCATGGCAAAAGCTACTCACATTTTTTCAGCACAAATACCTGTGTTTCAGATATTGAAATGACGGAAACAGTTAACAGATGGTAGTTTCATCGCTTGTGACTTGTTTAAGCAAACACAGTTTACAATGTACTTTCTGATTTTACCGTAAAAATCCTAAAAATTTGGGGACACTGAGGACTTGTTGTATTTCTCCTATAATTGATCAAATTTGTTTCACGATTCAGAAAGGAGTTGGAAAAGTCAGACAGACTGCCAAACACTAGACCCTGATCAGGCTGCTCCTCCAGGAGCAGTTTGACCTGGGTCTGCATTATTTACTTAGGCCTGTCTGTCCCAATACTTAGGATCATTAGGGTAGTATGAATTGGGCCCAATGATTAAAAAACCATTAAACCCTTGTTTGTTTGTTTTTTGTATTGGAATTTAATGGCCCAGTCAACACTATTTAGGTCATTTTTGACCTGGTCACTTTACTTATCCACACTTTTCCTGGGCAGGCTTTACTTATCCACACTTTTCCTGGGTAAGCGGTAAACCAGTACAGTGCACACACTTTCGCCAGAAACTGACAACTGCCCTTCTTGAATCAGCGGAAGGGAGAGAATGACCATAGAAAGGATTTCATGATCAGTCTCCACGAAAGAATGTTATCGAACCCGCGTCCTGATCACCAGTCAGATGCGCATCCGACTTAGCTACCGAGGCCGGTCCATTAACTCCTTGCAGGCCCTAAAGGGGTACCTTGGCAAACACTGTAGACCCAGACCAGATGCCACAGAATGCAGCGTCAGATCAGGGCCTGCACTATTTGCTAACAGAATTTACCATCAGAAAAGAATAAAAACGAAAATTTAGGCCTACCAGCCCTTAAATGAAAAATGGACTCATCCAACATATAACAATGGAAGAGTCCACTGGTATACAATGGGTTAATAGGCAAAATGTTCTACACCTTCCTAAAATATCCAAATATATGGATATCATGAGTTATTTGAAGAATTATCTAGGGACTCAAGAACTACCGTAAGAATCCTAAATATTGGGACATACATGCCTGAGCAAACAGTGCAGACCCAGATGAGACTGCTCCTGAAGGAGAAGTCTGATCTGGGTCTACACTGTTTGCCTTTCTGTCTCCACCTTTTGGACTCCTTGCTGGATTGTGAAACAAATTGGTTAAAACTTTAGTAGAATTATGTCTCCCCCGAAAAAATTTTTTTCAGAGAGACATATTGTTTTCCCCCCGGGCGTCTGTCTGTCCGTCTGTCACACATTCGTGTCCGCTCTATAACTTGAAAACTGTTAGAGCTATCTTCACGAAACTTCGTATAAATATTATTCAGCATTAGACGACGTGCAGTGTACAAGAACTATAACTCTCGCATTTATACTTTTTGAATTATTTCCCTTGGAAGTTTGTCGGTATGTATATATGTATGGAAAAATCGTGTCCGGTCAATAACTTTCTTATTTTCAGATGGATTTTAAAATTACTTGGCAGAAATATTAACAACTATAAGACGATGTGTGGTGCGCATGAGGCAGATCGGTACCTCAAAGGTCAAGGTCATACTTAGAGGTCAAAGGTCAAAAAAGGGGCCTTTTTTCGTATTTGGTCAATAACTTTATTATTTTGAGATGGATTTTAAAATTACTTTGCATAATTATTAACAACCAGGAGTCGATGTGTGGTGCGCATGAGGCAGGTCGGTACCTCAAAGGTCAAGGTCATACTTAGAGGTCAAAAAAGGGGCCTTTTTTTCGTATTGGTCAATAACTTTCTTATTTTGAGATGGATTTTAAAATTACTTGGCATAATTATTAACAACCATGAGTCGATGTGTGTTGCGCATGAGGCAGGTCGGTACCTCAAAGGTCAAGGTCAAACATAGAGGTCAAAGGTCAAAAAAGGGGCCTTTTTTTCGTATTTGGTCAATAACTTTCTTATTTTGAGATGGATTTTGAAATCACTTGGCAGAAATGTTAACCAATATAAGACGATGTGTTGGGTGCATGACCCAGGCTGGTACCTCAAAGGTCAAGGTCATACTTAGAGGTCAAAGGTAAAAAAGGGGCCTTTTTTTCGGGTTTTGTCAATAACTTGCTTATATTTAGATAGAATTTGAAGTTACTTGGCAAACATGTTAACTGTCATGAGACGATGTGTTGCATGCATGATTCAGTTTGGTACCTAAAATATCAAGGTCATACATAGAGGTCAAAGGTAAAAAAGGGGCCTTTTTTTGTGGTCGGTCAATAACTTTCTTATTTTTAGATGGATTTTGAAATTGCTTGGCAGAAATGTTAACCACCATGAGATGATGTGTTGCACTCATGACCCGGTTTGGTACCTGAAAGGTCAAGGTCATACATAGAGGTTAAAGGTAAGAAAGGGGCCTTTTTTGTGTTCTGTCAATAACTTTCTTATTTTTAGATGGATTTTGAAATTACTTGGCAGAAATGTTAACCACCATGAGACGATGTGTTGTGTGCATGACCCAAGTTGGTACCTCGAATGTCAAGGTCTTACTAAGAGGTCAAAGGACAAAAAGGGGCCTCCTTTAGTGTTCAGTCAATAACTTTCTTCTTCCTGGATAGATTGTGAAATTACTTGGCAGAAATGTTAACCATCATGAGAAGATGTGGTGCACGCTAGACCCAGGGTGGTACCTCCAAGATCAAGGTCATACTAAGAGGTCAGAGGTAAAAAAAGTTGTTGTTTTTTTAAATAACTTTTTTTATTTCTAGATGGAGTTTATAAAGTAACCATGCAGAAATGTTCACCGTCATTAGACCATGAGTCATGTGCAAGACCAAGGTCCATACCTCCAATGTCAAGGTCATAGCTAGAGGTCGGAGGTAAAAAAAGGGACAGTCAATAACTTCCTTATTCTTTGATGGATTATGAAATAACTTGGCAGAAATGTTAACCATCATGAGACGATGTGTTATACCTCAAAGGTCAAGGCCATACTTTGAAGTCAAAGGTAAAAAAGTGCTTTTTTTGTGTATGGTTAATAACTTTTTTATTTTTCTATGAACATTTTTAAAGTTACTATGCAGAAAAATTCATCTTTATTAGATGATGTGTTGCACACAAGACCCAGCTCAACACCTCCAATGTCAAGGTTATACTTAGCAGTCAAAAACGGGGGAGACATCTGTGTTTTTGTAGAAAAACAAAAGAGCAAGTTTTCAAGGTGTCCGAATCTTTAGGATTTTTACGGTGGTTCAAATTGACCATAGTAAACGAGATATCTGTGTTTGAGTTATTGAATTTTCACTGTAGTAAGTTTGCCATATTATATTCATTAATTTTCAACAACAAAGTTTCTGATACGCATGGTAACAATTTTAATATAACCCAACTGCAGTGCAAGTTAAAATTATCGGACCATACAATAGTTATGAGTATTATGATATAACCTCAAGTGTCTGTCTATCCATCTGTCTGTCCATCCATTCCTCTGTGCACGCCATTTTTGATTGACAAGTTTCTTAAGTATTTTTCCACAGATTTTCTTCAAATTTTGCATACACATTTATACCTGGGTGTTTGGTTTGGGATTGTCAACTTTTGACAGAGTTATGGCCCTTGTCAGTTCTTACTATGTTGTCTTGGGGCGTTTAGAATCAATAACTTGAGTATATTCTCACGAATTCATTTCAAAGTTTGCTATACATTTAGACCGGGTATGTCTGGTTTGCGATTGTTAGTGGTCAAAATCCTTCAACTTTTTACAGAGTTACGGCCCTTGCCAGTTCCTGAAAAGTGGTTTTTGGGCGTTTCCAATCGATAACTTGAATATTTTTCCACAGATTTTTTTTTTCAAAATCTGCATATACAGACATATAGACTACTAAAGAAAGCATATTGTGGCCAAGGACCACTGACCATCCTAGATCTTAAGTTATCTGCCCTTAATGTATGTGAAACGTGGTCTTTGTGCTACATGGAATAATATGTTGAACTTTTACAGATATATAAAACACTAAAGGAAGCAGATTAAGGCCAAGGACAGTCACTCTGCCAACTCTGGTTCTTATCAGTGTCCTTGATATATGTAAGTAATGGTTTTTGGCCCACAGCTCCTTTACTATATGGAATGCCTTGATGAAATTTTACAGATGTATAGACATTACGCAAACATGCCTATACAAATACATTGCCACCTTTATCGCCAAAAAAATGAAAATTTTATGACGAAAAATTGTGATATTTTTCTTATTTCTGCTCGAAATATAGATTTTGGGCACTCGTTAGAACCGCCTCATTGAGGCGGTTCTAACGAGTACCCACAATCTATATTTTAGAACAGGAATAAGAAAAATAAGGTATACCCCCGGAAACCCCAGTTTTACAATACAAAGTGGGGTTCAAGGGGGTCAAAATTATATAGGCATGTTTTCGTGATGATATTAAAGGAAGCCTATTTTAGCCAAGGAACAATGCTCTGACCATTTTAGATCTGAGTTTCCTGCCCTTGTAGATGTAGCTGATTTCAATATTGAATAGGCAGATGAAACTTCATCGATATATTGAGCACTAAAGCTACTATAAAGGTGACAAGAACTGCTTCTCTGGCTATTCTACTTCTGAGATATCTGCCGTTATCATGTGTCTGAAGAAAGGTGTTTGGCCGTTATTTCTATTGTACATGTATATGGAACAGCTTGATGAAACTTTACAGATGTACAGAGTACTAAAGGTTGCCTATTGCCAAGGACATTAACTCTCACCATGCTATATTTTTCAATATGCTACACTCCTTCTGAACTTCAGTCTTTTTTGTGCTGCACGATCTTGATTTTTACCACGGATTCAGAAGCAGAATGAAAAAACAGTTAACCCTTCTCTTGCTGAATATTCAGTTTAGCCACACCCAGTTCTGACTTTTAACCAATCAGATTACTTGATGTCATTTATTCCTTCAAATTCATAAATTGAATGTCAAACAGTGTAGATCCTGATCAGATGGCTTCTTCAGAAGCCATCTGATCTGGATCTACACTGTTTGTAAAGAAAATGGTTGTTGTGAACAACAGGATAAGAGTTAAGATCCTGATCAGCTGGCTTCTTAGAAGCCAACTGGTCTGGAGCTACACTGCTTTCAAAAAGGATATGTCTGGGTTCAGCATAGTGAAGGTTAACACCTTCAGGGGAGGCAACTCCTGCAAAAGTATTTTTGTCACCCATGTCATAGGGGTCAACTCTTTAAGGAAAGAATTTGCCCCTAAGGAGCAAATTCTTTCCTTTAAGAGTTGACCCTTTTTTCAATGGGACAGGGCTTATAGAAAAGCGAACAGGAAGTTTTGAAAGTTGTCTCCCTTTGAAAAATGGCCGAAAAATCTGCCAGGTGTTCCCATTCCTCTTAAGTTCTTGAGTTATCTGGCTTTGGTATATCTGAAAAATGGTTTGTTTTTGCCTGTAGTTTCTGTACCAGAGATATTTATAGAAAATTATTGTCACCCATTTATCAAGGTTTTTTTATGCTAACTGTCCTATTTCTAAGGTTGTCTGCTGTAGAAACACCTGAAAAAATGCATGTTATTGGCCTGCAGTGGTGGGGTGTCATGCAGTGTTAGCAATGCTTTTACTGGGTCGATTGTTTGTCAATCAACCCAGAGTTATAAAGTGCAGTAGCTTTCCAATGCCGAAGTCCCCATGACTATCAATGATTTGTGTAACTGTTTTTATAGACAATAGCGATGTTTTCTTATCACTGCGGGGTCAGTGTTGTGGAAGAGAGGTATCTTTAGAATCTGGACTGCAATCATGTGTTGGGTTGGTATGCAATTTAGACCCATGTCAGACCTCGTAGAATGCGGCATCTGATCAGGGTTTTCACTGCTTGCTTACAGTTCAGTAATTTAAGGATTTAATGAGCCCCGCCAAGCGAATTTGTGTCTTTGAGCATTCTGTCATGACAAAGTTTAACTGCGCATGCCCAGCCATTCAGAGGGGCCAGGGATATGGCTTTCTGTCAGAAGGCTCCTCTTGATTCACTGCATGTATGAGCGAGCAGCGAAGGTTCTGGTGAGACTGCATGGATGTGCAGGCTTGCCTGAACCTTCGCTGCTCGCATAGTCAATAAGTACCAAAATCGCTTGACGGGATCCCAATGAAATAATCTGACACCCCTACATGACCATTTTTCCAACCTAACTTAGAGACAATCTACCCCCCAGCGATCAGTTGTTTGATTTGTCATAAGGGAGCAAAAATCTGTCATTATGTTTCCTTGTGTGAAATTGTACCTGCAGTGTGATGGTTAGCAGTCTTCCTGCGTGTAAGTGGACAACTTTTGAGTGTGACTGAAGCATGTATGTGCATTTATGTTGAAAAATCTTTTGCACTAGCCATGGCACCAGTATTATGCACCCCAGCCTCCCAAGCAACCAAGGACCAAGGGGATTGGGGACATAATTTTGTATGTGGATCTTGTTTGTGTCAACATTGCCGTCAGCATGGGCATAAACTGTTTGAAGCAGTACATCTCTTGAACCAATGGCAATATACCAGTATCATGATTAGATTTGGGTTATGTTATGGGTTGAAAACTTCTCATTTCTGGTTGGTGTGTGAATGTCCTGAAGTTCTTGACGATGTATGTGCCATAGTAAGTTTGTTTGATGTTTAACGTCCTCGTCAACACTAGGTCATTTTGGAGATGTTGCTTCCAATTTAGTGGGACTTTTACCCGGCATTGAGATGCAATGACATCTCAAGCATGGACGGTCCGACTTGCACCACTTTGCCTGGGCATGCTTAGATTCTCTAAACGCTTTACCAGTACTCGTTTGCAGTCGGTTTCAGCTCTGCGTGGAAGCATCACGCAGCCCAGCTATTTCTTCAAGCCCCGATGGGTGGGGGCCGGTGCCATAGTAAGTCTGGGTCCAGTTGATTAAAGCATCACTGGCATAATGTATACCTAATTGCAAATTTCTGGCCCCAAATCACATTTTCAAACTCAAAGCGGTAACCTTCAGAAGCCCGCCAGTACGATTTCCGTCACAACAGTTAGAGGATGTCAAGAGTAAACTTCAAAGAAACAAAACACATCACAGCTGTCAAGATGTTCCAAAAATAGCGTCATCGCTACCTCTCATCTACATGAAAGAACCGCCGCCTAGCAAACCATTTCGCCACAGTTTGACTGACACGACAAAGAACCGCCTACAAAAACTAACCACGTGAGTGGATAAGAAAATGTGAAATCGCATTTACTTTTGCGTTAGCAATTTTCTACAGTAAAAGAAAGACAAACTAAAAGGTAGATCCAACTTGGGACATGTGTAACGGGACATGTGTAACATGAACCACACCAATTGATGATAATTTCATCAAAGTGATATTGCGACCAGCAAAGTCTCCGATAAGCCTGCCAACCTACTAAGTCTCATCAAAGATTCACTTTGTCTGTTATGCCTGCTCATAGAATAATTTCCCTCTGAAGCGCCTATCA
The DNA here is from genome assembly GCA_963580285.1 of Lucinisca nassula. Taxonomy (NCBI): domain Eukaryota; kingdom Metazoa; phylum Mollusca; class Bivalvia; order Lucinida; family Lucinidae; genus Lucinisca; species Lucinisca nassula. Next base: position 34,104,295 of record OY757011.1, read on the forward strand.
AACTTTTTAGATGATCGATTGCTTTGATGATCGATTGCCTATATTGTACCTAAATTAATATGTTTTTTTGTTTTTGTTTTTTTTTTGTAGAAAGAAAATAACTTATTTTTTCTGACATTAGTATTATTAAAAATAAAACTAAATCACTTGTTCAATTGACTTTATTTGACGATTTTATCATTTATGATTCAAAGACCTATTGAAAGTGCACGCTTGTCGTCAGGCTATAAGATCGCAGCGGGATCCAACAAACTAACTAAACTTAAAAGGCCGCGAGGCTAAAAGGTTTTTTTTTTTTTTGTGCCCATCTCACCTGATGTTTAAAAATGTTGGGAAATAAATCAAACGCTTATGACCACTTGCACACCCGGTTTTGATTCTGATCCGTGTTATCATTTCTTTTGTCATTTTACTGCTACCTATTGTAATATCTTTGATATGAGCCATTGATCAAAGGTGCGCAAGTTGTCATTACTGTTTGTTTGATTTTCGGTTTAACGTCCCCGTCAACACTGTAAAGGTCATTTTGGAGACGTTGCTTCCAATTTTGTGGGACATTTACCCGACATTGAGATGAAATGACTTCTCAAGCCCTGTCGCCCAATGAAAATGTAGCAGGTCGACCGTGTGGCTCGGTAGCTCAGTCGGTAGAGTGTTCGCACGGTATGCGAAAGGCCCTGGGTTCGAGTCCCGGTCGAGCCATGTTCTTTTTCCAAGCCTGTGACATTTGGTGGCCAGTGTTGGGGTCCAGCACCGCGTCTGAGAGCATGAAATAGTATGAAAATAAGTCTCGCATCCGGACTGGATAGGACTTAGAGATTCGGGACGAATTTCATGAGAAGAGATTCGGGACGAATCTAATTAAGCAGGGGGAAAATGTAGCAGGTGTGGCTCGGTAGCTCAGTCGGTAGAGTGTTCGCACGGTATGCGAAAGGCCCTGGGTTCGAGTCCCGGTCGAGCCATGTTCTTTTTCCAACCCTGTGACAAAACTAATAGGGTTTTAATATTAGCATGGACGGCCCGCCTTGCACCCCGGTTCCTGGACAGGCTTAGATCCTCTAAGCGGTTTACCAGTACTAGTGTGCGGGCCGGATTCAGCTCTGCGTGGTAGCATCATGCAGCCCATATATTTCTCCAAGCCCCTATTGGCGGGGGCCGGTTGCCATTACTGTTTCAGGTCTTTGAATTTCAACTCGACTTATCAGGATATTTTTACACAGGCTAGATTATGTCACCATTTCAAATTTCATGCTCGGATAAGCAGGGGGTGGAATAGGTTGGCCCGAAATACCCCAGCCGAGTGACGTACTTTTACCATTTGCTGAGGAGTACCCGACGCACACACCACATTAACACCACCCCCGGCAAACCCCACTTTATATTGGGAAAAAGTGGAGTTAACACGGGTATACATTACTTTTCTTATCATTAGGATAACTTGCCTTTATGAGATAAGGTCAAGAAAATGGCATGTATCAAGTGATAATTGGTAATAGTTTTCTTATTTCTGCCCAAAACATAAATTGTGGGTACTCGTTATAACCACCTCATTGTCCGCCCAAAACATAGATTGTGGATACGCCTTTATAACTGCGATATTGACGAGTATCCACAATCTCTGTTTTGGGGCAGAGATAAGACAACGATGTATACTTCTGTAAACCCCACTTTTCCCTAAATTAAGTGGGGTTTACCAGAGTATAGATTTCATTGACTTGTTAACATAATGTTTCTACTCCGATGTGGGTGCTCGTTAGAACCGCCACATACTCACTGAGGCGGTTCTAACGGAGGTCCTAACGAGCACCTATGTGTGGAGGATAATTAAGAACTTTGTCATCCGATAAATGTCATTGCTAGAGCCATGGAACGAAGCAGTGTATTGCTTAGGTACGTTATCCTAATGGAACACGCCATATTCTTTCTTACCCCTAGTGAAAACTAATGATTGAACTGGATGACGGGTCAAGTCAATACTGTAAATGTCATTTTGGAGACGTTGCTTCCAATTTTGTGGGACTTTTACCCGACATTGAGATGAAATGACATCTCAAGCCCTGTCGCCCAATGAAACCAATAGGGTTTATAAGAATGGACGGCCCGATACACATCGATTTGCCTGGGCAGGCTTAGATCCTCTAAGTAGTTTACCAGTACTCGTGTGTGGGTCGGATTCAGCTCTGCGTTAAAGCACCATGCAGCCCATATATTTCTCCAAGCCCCGATGGGCGGGGGCCGGCAGATGTATTGGTGCATTGTCATGAAAACGTTTTAGTCGGGGACACTGATACGTTCTCCGACTAAAAAAGAACATAAAGGAATACTGTGAAATGAGACTCTAAAATGCGTCACGTTAACATTCGGAACAAGACGGAACAGGAGTTCCAGAAAAGCATACCCTTTTTGGATGCCCATGACGAGTAACTCGGTTTGCACCAAACAAAGACTCTGGAATGATTATAATGTCCACCAAGTTCACCATCAAGTGACTCAATGATCTGAGGGCTCATATAAGTACAAAAGCAAACAAAGTTTACGCAACAAAGCACGGCATATGACCAGAGTTGCCACGATGTTAACGAAATACATGAATTAATTATAATATAATAATAATAAATTAATAATAATAATGATAATAATAATAATAATACCTATAATTGTTTTCAAAGAAAGCAGTTGTCCCCAATCAGCCAGCCTGAATGTTTTAAGACATGACCTTTAAAATGAGATCAAGGTCATCCAGACTTATTCAATGCATTGGCCTGTAGCAATGATAGATCTATGCAAGTTTGATGAGAATCCCCCTAAGATACTTTGCAAACAAGCCTACCGTGACTGAAATTTGACAAGTTTAGTCCCAATCTGACCTTGAAAAGTTCATGGTCTCCAAATCTGAATCAACTCTTTATCTATTCCAGTGCTATGCCTTTCTGATGGGAATCTATCCAACGTTTCCTGCGATAACGCGCACTCATGTAGGATTTGACTGAAATTTAATGATTTTAATCCTTTGCTAACCTTACAAATAAGGTCAAGATCACAAACCTATTCAACTATTTGACTTGTCACAGTGATGTATACAAACAAGTCTGGAAAGAATCTTCCAAAAGGTTCCTGATATAAAATACACACACACACTTAATTTGGCTTAAATTTGCCCTGTGGTGACCTTGAAAATGAGATTAATGTCACTAAACTCTAATCAGCTCTTAAGCATATTTCAATGAAGTGTCACTGCAAGTTTAATGAAAATCCTTCAACAGATACATACAAGATTAATTAGGCTGAAGTTTGCCCATTTTAATCCCATGGTGACCTTGAAAAAAAAAGTCAATGTAAACAAAATTTGATTACCTCCTACGCTAATTCCAATGATATATTCCTGCAAGTTTGATGAAAATCCGCTAACCCGTTCAAGAGTTAATGTGCGCACAAGAAATTGTCACGTCCACGCTAACGCCAACGAGATACACACCGACAACAGTAGGGTCACATAATATAAAATAGACACCTCTTTCCTAAAATTGGAAATAGACTTGTCCAAACTGTGAGGGAACGGGCCTCCGTGGCCTAGTGGTTAAGAGCGCTGACTCTTGATCATTAGGTCTCTCACCGCTGTGGTTCGAGCCTCGCTCGGGTCACATGTGAGACGCCAAGTTCTGCAACGGAAGGTCAGGTGGTTTTTCTCCGGGTACTCCGGTTTTCGCCCACCTCTGATTAACGATCGGCTCGATATGAGTGAAATAATATTGAAAGGGCCGTAAAACCAAAACAAAAAAAAAAAAAAACTGTGAGGGGACATCAAACCGACCAGGTTTGGAGAATCTTTAATATGCGCCGAATAAAGGAAGCGGCTGAATGAATCCGTATGTACACAGAAAAAAATTGTTTGGCATACAGTGTTTCCGATTATGAGCCGGGGCAGAGCATTTCCTATAAGATCGCCTGTACGTCCAGCGAAGCAGGCGGACAGCGAAGTCTCTGACCAGACTGTGTGTATGCACAGGCTGATCAGTCTTCTCTGGGCGCACATACAATATTGTAGGAAATGCTGTGTCCCGGCTCATATCGCTCTTGCAGGTCATGCAAACAAACTGTGTTCCAGTCATGTAAAAATTCTTGTTTTTCCCCGAGATCTACATTGGGATGGACGCGTGAGGGTGGAAATGAATGTGTCGTCATGAACTTATCGGCAACACTTTGCAGAACGGATCATTAGCGTATTTGCGATCAGCGAAGACTCAGATGATCCTGCGCACCCATGCTGTCTCGTCAGTGTTCAATGTTCGCACACCAGAAAGAGCAACAGCGCTGCCCTCATAAGAGGCCTTCACCTTTATGTTTTGACTTTACCACGGGTGGTAATCAGGGGAACTAGCTCGAAAATGAGTCAACGGAAATTTGTTCCCTCGACACATCCGGGAACTCTCGAGCTAGCTCCATCACCAAGAAACTCGCAAACAAAGGTAGGTCTCGACGAGTTTTATCACCGTTTTTTTTCTTTGTAAGCTATTTATAAAAAAATCCGGCAATGCAGTTCCACATAGAAATGATTTAACTTTGTACCCCGCTAGAATTTGCCATGGAAATTTGCAGCGCTGGAGTATGAATGAAACCAAACTTTTTATCACGGACCTGAAAAATTGTCAATTTATGTCATTACGGAGGTTTTGGCCGACGATTTTTCATTTTCCGTCAAAAGTACACCCTTCACGCCCACAGAAACAACATCCCTGGTGAAATGAAACATGGAAAGTTTGAAATAAGCGAAAAAAGTTTGGCCGTGATTACGTAACTTGCGACTTATGACGAAATTACTGTCCGAGCTAGTCTTCTCGACAAGGAGCTAGTTCACTCGACATGGAGATAGTCCCCTCAAAGAAAAAAAAGAAAAAGAAACATTCATCAGATGACTGGGGCCTGATTCGATGTCTTTCTATGGTCCTATCCAGTTTATCCAACTGGTTTCTTTACATCTGGCTAGTTGGCCTGGTGGTTAAGATTTGACTTTTGAGGAGGAGTTTGAAGTGTATCATTATTTCTTTGAAACATTTATAGTACCAGATGAACATGTGTTCTGAGATACACTGCTTAGTAATGACTTGCATGGGTCTCCTGTGTTGGTATTTTTGACACCCATATTTGCTTATACAATTCTATGATCGGATTCTGTGCAGGTTGAAGAAATCTTGATTATGTTGTATGGAGACATGCTTCCTCTACGCCCACAGACTATGTGCACACCCATATGCAATGGCACAACAAAGTCTATTTTACCAAGTGTTGAGTGAGTGAGAGTTTATTTGTTTGTACCGGAGCCATACGGCCCAGTCAACACTATTTTAGGCCATTTTTGAGCCGGTCAGTTTCCCTATCCACACTCATTCTGGGCAGCCTTATACGTAAGCGGTTAACCAGTACAATGCACTTTCTTTCGCAAGAAACTGACAACTGCCCTTCTTGAATTAGCGGAAGGGGAAAGCATGACCGTAGGAAAGATTCCATGATCAATCGTCACACGAGAATGTTGCCAACCCCGGCAGGTATCGAATCCGCGTCCTCCTCATCACCAGTCAGACGCGCATCAGACTGAGCTACCGAGGCCGGTGAGTGAGTGTTCTCGAGTTTTACGTCCTACCAACAGCTACGGTCATACGGAGATGAAACATCTGTATAAAGACTCATCCGAATGTCTGGAGAAATCCGAGGTCGAACCCACGACCACTGATTTATGAGGCGAGTAGCTTATACACTACACAACGGAGGCTTCTAACAAAGTGTTGAAATAGCCTTTACATATGCTGTTTAAGGGCTATTTTAGCAAGTAAACCTATAACATATTCAGGATTTCTGTATTCAATCTTTGTTTTGAGGAGGACAAGCCTTGTAATGGAATAATATATAAAAATGTATGCAGCTGCATGCCTTTTGCCTATTTTACATGTTTAAGGAAAGTATTTTCAAATTTACTTTTGAATTTCTATGAAGTTTACAATAGACTGGGGTAGACCATGGCTGGGTGGGGGTACAATAGTGTGGGGTAGACCGAGCCAGGGGTGGGGTCAAGGTTTTATTTTCCATACTCATAGGTGGGGGTCATAGGTTGACACTTCACATGATAGGGGGAGGGGTCAGATAATGTTTTTAAACGCGAAAAAAAAAAATCACCCAGCCCCTCAGGCTGGTAAATAATGACTGTTCCTTAACCCTTCTCTTGCTGAATATTCAGTTTAGCCACACCCATTTCTGACTTTGAAACAGTCAGATTACTTGATGTAATTTATCCTTAAAAAATGTCAAACAGTGTAGATCCTGATCAGATGGCTTCTTCAGAAGCCAGAAGCCATCTGATCTGGATCTACACTGTTTGCGAAGGAAAAGGTTGTCGTGAACAGCAGGATAAGTGCTAATACATTGTTATATTGAATATTCGATTTTCTTTCAGATGGTCGCTTTCCAAGGAAAAAGTTCAAAAGGACTATTCCTGTGTAGAAAAAAACACCGGAAGTGCAGCCAAAAAATATATATTACTGTGCTAGAAAAGAAAAGTATATTATAATCGGGCGCCTCTTTACTTGTATTCCCTAGATTATTATAGTTATTCGTGAATCATTCGACTAAGTATCATCCCTTAATTTTGAGTATTTTTATCCGATAGATAATCATTACGAAAACATGCCTATATAATTCTGACCCCCTTGAACCCGTCTTTTATATAGTAAAACTTATAAGCATTTATGGGTAGGGGAAACAATAGTTTGTTCGCGGCATCTGGGTCACATGACCAAGATGGTTACCACGCCCATATATGGTAAAACCATTAAAAATCTTCTCTATAACCAGTGGCCTGATTTCAAGAATCTTGGGTATGTAGTACCTAGGACTGCAGCACAACATACTTTGTTTAAACGATGACTTTAGGTTTATCACAAATAATCAGATCACCTGCGGGAACAATATGTGATTATTGAGTAAAACAAAAATCATCAAAAAGATTACCGGTAGGAATCAAATACTTCATTTATTCAATCACTCTTTCACACGACACTGGCATTTGTGTGCATATATATTTTCTTTCTTTTTCCATCCATCCTTCCATCCATCTACCTACCGACCCATCCATCCATCCGTCCGTCTGTCCATCCGCACCAACAAATGTATAGTTAGGTGGCTATGTAAATGGACAGAATCAATGTAAGTCTATGGGATTTATTCGGTTACACCGAAAATACTTCTTTTCTGTGGCTAAAAGTAGCCACTTAAGTATCAATCCTGCCAAAAATAGCCACATAAGTATACATCCGTGAGAATGTCCGTCTATATGTTCGTTCGTCCATCCGTCCTCCAATGGACCAATCCATCCAAATACCCACTCATCCCTTTCTGTAGTGTACCCATCCATCCATCCATCAATCAATCATTCCATCCATCCATCGATCCAACATCCATTGATCGCTCCAAATGGGAGGGGGCGAAGCAACCTGGTGGGCGAAATGACTAAGGGGGCGAAAAGACCAGGCTCTGTTGGCAAAACAACTAGGAGTGCAAAATGGGGGCGAAACGAACAGGGACAAACGACTGGGGGACGCCTTTGGGGCATAGCATCTTGTTACCCAACTAGCCAGAGGTAAAGAAACCAGTTGGATAACCTGGGTGGGACCATAGAAAGACATCGAATCTAATGAATGTTTCTTTTTCTTTTTTTTCTTTGAGGGGACTATCTCCATGTCGAGTGAACTAGCTCCTTGTCGAGAAGACTAGCTCGGACAGTAATTTCGTCATAAGTCGCAAGTTACGTTATCACGGCCAAACTTTTTTCGCTTATTTCAAACTTTCCATGTTTCATTTCACCAGGGATGTTGTTTCTGTGGGCGTGAAGGGTGTACTTTTGACGGAAAATGAAAAATCGTCGGCCAAAACCTCCGTAATGACATAAATTGACAATTTTTCAGGTCCGTGATAAAAAGTTTGGTTTCATTCATACTCCAGCGCTGCAAATTTCCATGGCAAATTCTAGCGGGGTACAAAGTTAAATCATTTCTATGTGGAACTGCATTGCCGGATTTTTTTATAAATAGCTTACAAAGAAAAAAACGGTGATAAAACTCTTCGAGACCTACCTTTGTTTACGAGTTTCTTGGTGATGGAGCTAGCTCGAGAGTTCCCGGATGTGTCGAGGGAACAAATTTCCGTTGACTCATTTTCGAGCTAGTTCCCCTGATTACCAACCGTGTTTACGGAGATACGCTGAAGACATTTTTGCGTGACGCCGCTTGGATTATTAAAATTCAATTTAGAATTTTATGACATAAACTTCAGTTCGTAATCTCTAAGTGTCCGCCAGATGTTAACTCAAAATGTCAGTAAATATTCTGATTCAAGAAAAGGAGGTGATCGCTCGATTGATTTTCGTTTCATTCCATTTTTATTTATTTATTCATTTATTTTTATTTTTTTTAGTCATGCGGTCATCTTGAACGTCAAGTAAGCCTGTCAGTTGAAGTGATGAATGTCACGTACACGTGATGGGCGGTGCTAAGACTTGCTGTAATCAGATTGGCTAAGTCGAACCGCTTGCGTACAACGATTCGTGTTACTAGGTGCAGCATGAAAGGATGCCGTTTTGTTTGAGATATTGTTTTCGAAGGTCACCGCTTTGAGTTTGAAAATGCGATTTGGGGCTAGAAATTTGCAATTAGGTGTAAATGTTACTGGTCAAAATGTTAACTGTTTAAGCATGTACAGTATCTCTTTCTGTGTATTTGTCTGAAAAATGCCACACAAAAGCTACCGTAATGATCCTAAGTATTGGGACAGACAGACCTAAGGAAACAGTGCAGACCCAGATCAGACTGCTCCTTCAGGAGCAGTCTGATCAGGGTCTACACCGTTTGCCATTCCATCTCCACCTTTTGAATTCCTTGCTGGATCGTGAAACAAATTTGTTAAAATTTCAGGAGAATTACAGCAAGTCCTCAAGGTGTCTGAATTTTTAGGATTTTTATGGTACTGACATTTTTTTCAGCAAAAATATGAGTTTTTTGTGATAATGAAAGGTTGAAGTACTAACATAACATTGTTAACTTTAAAACTGGGCCCATTTGTTTATTTTATTAATTTATTTATTTTTTTTAGCTCACCTGTCACGTAGTGACAAGGTGAGCTTTTGGGATCACTTTTTGTCCGTCGTCCGTCGTGCGTGCGTGCGTGTGTGCGTGCGTAAACTTTTTCTTCTAATGACATCTCCTCCTAAACCACTGATCGGATTTTAACCAAACTTCACAGGAATGATCCTGAGGTGGTCCCCTTTCAAAGTTGTTCAAATGGTTCCGGTCCATTGCAAATCTAGGTCACAGGAGCTAAAAATAGATTTCTAAAATGAAAACGTTAAAAATCTTCTTCTCTGAAATCGAAAGGCCCAGGTCTTCGATATTTGGTATGAAGCTTCATCTAGTGGACCTCTACCAAGATTGTTCAAATTATGGCCCTTGGGCCAGAAATGCCCCCGCCCCGGGGGCCTTTGGGTTTACATAGGCTTATATAGGGAAAATGTTTAAAAATCTTCTTCTCTAAAACCGAAAGGCCCAGGTCTTTGATATTTGGTGTGAAGCTTCACCTAGTGGACCTCTACCAAGATTGTTCAAATTATAGTCCTTGGGCCAAAAATGCCCCCACCCTGGGGCCTTTGGTTTTACATAGGCCTATATATGGAAAATCTTAAAAAATCTTCTTCTCTGAAACCGAAAGGCCCAGGTCTTCGATATTTGGTACGAAACTTCATCTAGTGGACCTCTACCAAGATTGTTCAAATTATGGCCCTTGGGCCAGAAATGCCCCCGCCCCGGGGGCCTTTGGGTTTACATAGGCTTATATAGGGAAAATCTTTAAAACTCTTCTTCTCTGAAACCACAAGGCCCAGGTCTTTGATATTTAGTGTGAAGCTTCACCTAGAGGACCTCTACCAAGATTGTTCAAATTATAGCCCTAGGGCCAAAAATACCCCCGCCCCGGGGGCCTTTGGTTTTACATAGGCTTATATAGGGAAAATCTTTAAAAATCATCTTCTCTGAAACCGCAAGGCTCAGATCTTTGATATTTGGTGTGAAGCTTCATCTAGTGGACATCTACCATGATTGTTCAAATTAAAGCCCTGGGGCTAACAATGCCCCCTCCCCGGGGGCCTTTGGTTTTACATAGGCTTATATAGGGAAAATCTTTAAAATCTTCTTCTCTGAAACCCTCAGGCCCAGGTCTTTGATATTTGGTGTGAAGCTTCACCTAGTGGACCTCTACCAAGATTGTTCAAACTATAGCCCTGGGGCCAGAAATGCCCCTGCCCAGGGGGCCTTTGGTTTTACCTAAGCTTATGTAGGGGAAATCTTTAAAACTTTTCTTCTCTGACACCGCAAGGCCCAGATCTTTGATATTTGGTGTGAAGCTTAATCTAATGGACTTCTACCAAGATTGTTCAAATTATAGCCCTGGGGCCAAAAATGTCCCCGCCCCGGGGGCCTTTGGTTTTACATAGGCTTATATAGGGAAAATCTTTAAAAATCTTCTTCTCTGAAACCGCAAGGCTCATATCTTTGATATTTGGTGTGAAGCTTCATCTAGTGGACCTCTACCAAGATTGTTCAAATTATAGCCCTGTGGCCAAAAATGCCCCCATCCTCGGGGCCCTTTGGTTTTTCATATGCTTATATAGGGAAAATATTTAAAAATCTTCATATCTGAAACCACAAGGCTCAGGTCTTTGATATTTGGTATGAAGCTTCACCTAGAATAGCCCTTGGGCCAAGAATGTACTAGAGACACTGATTCTCAGGTGAGCGATCCAGGGCCCTCTGGGCCCTCTTGTTTTTCTTTCATAAGAAAGAATAATGATTTGAGTGCCATCAAGTGAAAAATGGATACACTAACATACGTACAGTCAAACTTTAATAACTCGTATACCTTTGATACCATGAGCATTTGTTTGAGATAGGGGATAGTTTGAACTACTGAAGTTTAGTCAAAGCGGTATGTCAAGCAGGTTATTGAGTATCCCTTCGATCCCTTAAGATATAAAATAAAGGTACCGTATTCGACCTATTCACCGCACTGTGCGCTTTGTTTTTTTTTTTTGCAAAATTGTATGAAACTTTGTGGTGAAAAATCTACCTAATAAGCGCACACTCAGTACGAAAAAAATACGAAAAAATGCTTCTGATATGATTATTTTATAGAGTAGAATTTCAGCATAGGGATTCACCACATATACATTTGATTGTCTGGGTCAAAGATGCAGCAAAACTCAATATGAATTTGTTGGGAGGTTACTGTAAAGTGTGCGCTTGTGTATTTTATTCCAGAAAAAGCTTGGGTGTGTACTTATAGGAGCATGTGCGGTAAATAGGTCGAATACGGTATGTTGTGTGTACTCAATAGAATAGCCTCATTGAGGAGATTCTATTGAGTGCATACAACATACCATTTAAAGACAAAATCAAGAAACTCTCCCTAGACAATCCAAATACAGTAAAATTCCAATATTAAGACCACCTTTGGGACTGTTCAAAAGTGGTCTTTAAAAAGACCATTTTTGAACAGTCCTAAAGGTGGTCTATTATAAGAAGACACTGGGTGTAGAAAACACAAAGAAAGATTAACTGAAACCTACTCAATAAGCTTTTAAAAACAGATTTTGTTTTAATTTGAGGGGGTGCAAACATTGTGTTGCAAAGTACACTGTGGGATGCAAATTGCACGCCACAGTTGCCCTTGTGGGTTGCATCCCGTAATGTACCTCTGGTAGGTAAGCCTGGGTGTTCAAGCCATTGAAGTTTGACTGTACATGTAATTTGTACATTTTCAGGATCCATCTTTAAACCATGTTATATCCAAAACCATGTAATGATGAGCAGTGTTATAATTATTTTCTGTGAAGTTGGGTAAAATTTGCACGAAACTGTCAATTACATGAAATGCCATGTTTTCCTGTTTACCCCCAAGATGCCAGTCTCAACAATTGATTGAATCTGCTGGTACCACCTTATTCGGCAAAATTCTGCTATAAATACTAGCTAGAATTAAGACTTATTCATTAAATTTAATTTTTCTTTCCTTGTGTTGACTACACAGGGTCCTCTAGTTATAGACCACCTTTGGGATTGTTCAAAAGTGGTCATAACTGTTTTGCCTTTGTGTTTCTGAAGTGGAATCTTCCATCTTTGAATTTGGGCATGTCCATTCTTCTAAACAGGGGTTTTAGTGAAAACATTAACCCATTTTGTACCAGAAACCCCAAAACAGATAACTGGCAATCAATGCAGGTCGGGATCAGACACCGCAGCATGCGGCGCCTGATCTGGGCTTACACTGTTTGCAAAAAGTTCAGCCATTTTCAAAAATTATTTTGAAGGAAACGCATTCTTACGCCCCTAAATGTTGAAATGGATTCCTGCTACATGTATATGTAAAGAGGAAGATTCCATTTGGTACAAAATGGGTTAACAGAATGGCAAGCAGTGTTGATCCTGATGAGATGGCTTATATTGAACAGACTCCTCTGGATTTACAGTTTGAATAGGTATCTGTATTGTCTACAGGATAGAAAGGATAGAAGAAGTGCATCTGAAAATGTCGTCTGCTTATGTCGTCTGCTGAAACTTCTTGCAAACTTTTTAAAAAATGTTTTTGCATAAAGGCAAACAGTGGGGACCCAGATCAGACTGCTCCTAGAGGAGCAGTCTGATCTTTGTCCACACTGTTGGCAAAAAATAATTTTAAAGTACTTGGCAGACGACAAAGCAGACAACAACTGTCGTGATTGGCATTTTATGGGTTAATACAGGCAATTGCTTCATAGTGTTGGCCAGGCCAATAAAGCTGCATTTGAAAATGTGTTTATGCCGTCTGCTGCATCTTCTTGCAGACCTTTCAAACATACTTTTGCATACAGGCAAACAATGTGGACTTTGATCAGACTGAGCAGTCTGATCTGGGTCCACACTGTTTCCAGCTATGACTTTAAAAACAAAGCAGAAGACATTTGTTGTGATTGGCATATGAGGGTTAAGACTGATTTGACAATACATGTGCATGTATTTATAGCTTGTTTTCAATATTTCCATGTCATTAGTCATAGTGTGCTAGTTTGTGTATATAATTGTTACATAAGAAGAAAAGATATCTGTGATTTACCTTTAACAAACATTGTTTTTCTGGTTTTCTCTCCAATCCCCTTTTTGCCAGTCTCGGTAGCCCAGTCTGATGCGCGTCTGACTGGTGTCAGGACGTGGGTTCGATACATGCCGGGGTTGGCAACATTCTTTCATGGAGATTGACCATGAAATCTTTTCTATAGTCATTCTCTCCCTTCCGCTGATTCAAGAAGGGCAGTTGTCAGTTTCTGGCGAAAGAGTATGCACTGTACTGTTTAACTGCTTACATGCATGTATAAGCCTGCCCAGGAAAAGTGTTGCTAGGTAAACTGACCAGCTCAAAAATGACCTAAATAGTGTTGACTGCATCGTTAAACACCAATACAATCAAACAAATCAATCCCCTTTTCAGCCATTTTTTCTGTTCCCCAATGCTGCATACAATTTTTAACTCACCTGACCGAAGGTCATCTTGAGCTTTTGTGACTGTGAGATGTCCGGCGTCGTCGTTCGTCGTATGTGCGTAAACTTTTCTTGTTAACACTCTAGAGGCCACAGTTTTAATCCAATCATCATCAAACTTGGTACAATATGTCTGTCAAGTTCGAATATGGGTCATGTCGGGTCAAAAAGTAGGTCACCAGGTCAAATCAAAGGAAAACATTGACACTCTAAGAGGCCACAATTTTGGTACAATCATCCTCAAACTTGCTCAGGATGATAATCTTGATAATATCTTGGACAAGTTTGAATATGGGTCTTGTCAGGTCAAAAAGTAGGTCAGTAGGTCAAACCACAGAAAACCCTTGTTAGCACTCTAGAGGCCACAGTTTTGGTCCAGTCATCCTCAAACTTGCTCAGAATGATCATCCTGACAATATCTCGGTCAAGTTCGAATATTGGTCATGTCGGGACAATAAGTAGGTCAGTAGGTCAAACCACAGAAAAACCTTGTTAGCACTCTAGAGGCCACAATTTTGGTCCAATCATCCTCAAACTTGCTCAGAATGATCATCCTGACAATATCTCGGTCAAGTTCGATTATGGGTCATGTCGGCCCAAAAAATAGGTCAGTAGGTCAAATCATAGAAAAACCTTGTTAACACTCTACAGGCCACAGTTTTGGTCCAGTCATCCTCAGACTTGCTCAAAATGATCATCCTGACAATATCTCGGTCAAGTTCGAATATGTGTCATGTCGGATCAAAAAGTAGATCAGTAGGTCAAATCATAGAAAAACCGAAACACTCTAGAGGCCACAGTTTTGGTCAAATCATCATCAAACTTGCTCAGAATGATTATCTCTACAATATCCAGGTCAGATTCGAATATGGGTCATGTCGGGTCAAAAGTAGGTCAAATCATAGAAAAACCTTGTTTACACTCTAGAGACTGCAATTTTAGTCTAATTATCATCAAACTTGCTCAGAATGATCATCTTGACAATATCTAGGTCAAATTTGAATATGGGTAATGTGGGGTCAAAAAGTAGGTCAGTAGGTTAAATCATAGAAAAACCTTGTTAACACTCTAGAGGCCACAGTTTTAGTCCAGTCATCCTCAAATTTGCTCAGAATTGTCCTCTTTTTGTAATACCTTGGTCAGGAGGGGTATTTTATTTGACAGAAAATGCTGTTAGCAAACAGTGCAGACCCTGATCAGATGCCACGTTCTGCGATGTCTGATCTGGGCCAATGCTGTTTGCCAGGCTACCCCTTCAGGGTTTTCCCGCCTTTTAGGGGATATTATAACTTTAAACAAATATTCTGTATGATAATACAGTATCTCAAATAATTCAGACGTTCATGGTGTTTGGATCATGGTCAAAGTTCTTTTGGCTATTTTTAGAAAAAACATTGTCATCACTCGACCTACTTTTATTTCATAATTTCCCCACCATAAGCATGCTACAGATTGGAAATGATTGAAATCAACCTTCAGGCTGCAGAAATATAAATGCTGTCAGACATGAAGGGGCGGACCTTTCATCTCAATGTCGGGTAAAAGTCCCACAAAATTGGAAGCAACGTCTCCAAAATGACCTAAATAGTATAAACCTCAAATCAAACAAAAAATTGGCCAAATCATACTTGAGACTGCATTTTTGGTTCAAGCTTCATGAAACTTGCCAAGAATGTTTGCCTTTATAAAATCTTGAATATGTTTGAATATGGGTCATGTGGGATCAAAAACAAGGTGATGAATAGACTCAGGTGAGCGATACCGGACCATCATGGTCCTCTTGTTCAAGTTCATCAGTCATTCGGTTTCTGAGAAGATTTTTGAAGGGTTTTTACCATATATGGTCATGGTTGCTATCTTGGTCATGTGACCTGGACATTTGAACCATTTTTTGTTTCCCCATATACCATAAGGACCTTTTTATGAAAACTGTTTTGTGCTCATATGTGTAAGTAACTGCTCTACTAACAACACCACTGATACCAGAGTAAGTATCCATCATGTCATTGCATCTCGATGTCGGGTAAAAGTCCTACAAAATTGGAAGCAGCGTCTCAGAAATGTCCTAAATAATTTTTGACAGGGACATTAAACATCAATTCAAACAAACAAACAAAACCAGAGTAAGTCGAATTAACGAGTTGCTGTTATACATTAGTCTTGTTTTAACACACACATGGCTAGCAGCCCTTTTTGGGACATTGGCAAACAACAGATGCCTCTGATCTGAATCTTCACTGTTTGCTTAAAGTACATACATTTTTGCAAATCTTACCACAAACAAAACAAACCTGACACCCCTTTAATTGGAAATGGGTCACTCCAAACTTATTAGGTGGGAGATTCCATTGTCATATATGGGCTAATTAATAATGTCCATCTTAACTCTTGTCTTGCTGAACCAGGTTATGCTCTAGTTTTACAAACAGTGAAGATACTGATAGAAGCGAATGTAGGAAAAAAAAAAGAATCGGGACAAAAAGTATCAGGAAAATAAAATATCAGGAAGAAAGTACCATTTAAAAGGATATATAAAAGGCAATATAATGTCATCCTAATTAATCTATAATTGCATTTTTAGCTCACCAGAGCCGAAGGCTCCGGGGGGAGCTTATAGGATAGGCAGTTGTCCATTGTAGTCTGTGTCGTCTGCGTTGTCTTCGTCAACATTTTCAAACGACATCTCCTCTGAAGCCACTGGGCCGATTCAGCCCAAATTTGATCTGTAGCATCCTTGGGCAGGGGGATTGAAAGTTTGTGTTTTCAATGAAAATCGGCTCATTAGTTTGGTTGCTATGGCAACTTTGAGTTTCCATAGACTTATAATGGGGAAAACAGAAAAATGGCATTTACCGGTACTACCAAGCCTCTGCAGATATTTTCACAAAACTTTCATAGAAATGTTCCATAGGTAATCTACTATCTGCCGTATGATTTTAGGCCTTCTGCTCATTTTTATTGGTTACCATGGAAACCAAAATGCAAAAAAATAGACAAAAAAATACTTAAAAAATCATCTCCTCAGAAACCATATGCTCTAGGAGGCTGAGACTTTATGAAAATATTCACCATATTTGCCTTTATAGGTTTTGTGTTTTTTTATGAAATTAGGCCTTTTAGATTTGTTGCTATGGCAACTTGGAGTTTCCATTGACTTATAATGGGGAAAACTGAAAAATGGCATTTACTGCCAAGTCAATGCAGATATTTTGACAAAACTTACATAAACATGTTCCTTGTGTAAACTTCTCTCAGCCGTATGCTTTTATGTCAACCTGGGTTGTGCCGGGGCCATGCCCCGCCCCCTCCACTTCATAAAATGCCTTATATCTCAGAAACCTTACAGATCCCAACCCCTAAACCATATATATTCTTGTTCCTTATGATAAGCTGCATTAAGTGACACCAATCTGGGGGTCCCCCGGGATGTGCCGGGGACATGCCCTGCCCCTTCTTTTCCATAAAATGTCATTTATCTCAGAAACCATACAAATCCCCACCCCTAAACTATATATATTCTTGTTCCTTATGCTAAGATGCATTAAGCGACACCAACCTGGGGGTCCCCCGGGAGGTGCCGGGACCATACCCAACCCCCTCCACTTCATAAAAGGCCAAATATTCCAGAAACCTTACAGATCCCCTGCCCTAAACCATATATATTCTTGTTCCTTATGATAAGACACATTCAGTGACACCCACCTAGGGGTCACCCAGGGTGCTCCCGGGCCATGCTTCACCCCTTGACTTCACAAAAGACCATATATCTGAGAAACTGTTCAGAGCCCCACCCCTAAACCATATATATTCTTGTTCCTATGATAAGACGCAATCAATGACACCAGCATGCAGGTCCACCCAGGGTGCCATGGGCCATGCCCCACCTCTTTACTTCATTAAAATCCATATATCTCAGAAACCATACAGATCCCCACCCCTAAACAATCTATATTCTTGTTCCTTATGATAAGATGCATTAAGTGACACCAACCTGGGGGTACCCCGGGATATGCCCCGACCCCTCCACTTCATAAAAGGCCATTTATCTCAGAAACCATTCAGATCCACACCCCTAAACCATATATATTCTTGTTCCTTATGATAAGACACATTAAGTGACACCAACCTGTGGGTCCCCAGGGATGTGCCGGGCACATGCCTCACCCCTTCCACTTCATAAAATGCCATTTATCTCAGAAACCATTGAGATTCCCACCCCTAAACCATATATACTCTCATTCCTTATGATAAGTTGCATTCAGTGACACCAAATTTGGGGTCCCGTGGGATGTGCCCGGACCATGCCCAACCCCCTCCTCTTCGTAAAATGCCAAATATTCCAGAAACCTTACGGATACCCACCCCTAAACCATATACATTCTTGTTCCTTATGATAAGACACATTCAGTGGCACCAACTTAGGGGTCACCCAGGGTGCTCCCGTGCCATGCTCCACCTCTTGACTTCACAAAAGACCATATATCTGAGAAACTGTTCAGAGCCCCACCCCTAAACCATATATATTCTTGTTCCTTATGATAACACCCAATCAATGACACCAGCATGCAGGTCCCCCCGGGGTGCCACAGGCCATGCCCCACCCCTTTACTTCATTAAAATCCATATATCTCGGAAACCGTTCAGATCCCCACCCCTCAACCATATATATTCTTGTTCCTTATGATAAGACGCAATCAGTGACACCAGCATGCAGGTTCCCCCGGGGTGCCACAGGCCATGCCCCACCCCTTTACTTCATTAAAATCCATATATCTCAGAAACCGTTCAGATCCCCACCCCTTAACCATATTTATTCTTGTTCCTTATGATGACTCAACTTCATAATAGGCCATATATCTCAGAAACCATTCAAATCCCCATCCTATAATCACATATATTCTTGCTCATTGTTATTAGACACATTCAGTCACCCCGTCTTTGGGGATCACAGGGGCCATTTCTCTCCCTGCCACTTCATAAAAGTGCCTCATATCTCAGAAACCATTCAGATCCCCACCGTTTAACCATATATACTCTTGGTCCTTATGATAAGACTTATTCATTGACAACAATCTTGGGCTTTTCTGGGATCTGCCATGCCCGATTCCCCAATTGCTTAAAAGGCCTTACATCTCAGGAACCATACATATTCCCACTGATAAACCATATATGTCTTTGTTCCTTTTGATAAGATGCATTTAGTGACACCAACCAGGGCTCCATTGGTTTCATGCCCTGATCTCTCTACGTTATAAAACACCTAATATTTCAGATACAGTCCACATGGGTGCTCATTTGGGTATGGGGTTTGTTTGGGAGACTTTATAATTGTTATAATAAAATCATATCGACTGCCATTGGGCAGTGTCCACCTGAGCACTGGTCTATGAACTTTGGCTCTTTGGTTTGTTTGCTATGCCAAGTTATGAGTTTCCATTGTCCTATAATGGGGAAAATTGAAAAATGACATTAATGCCTTTCAAGATATTTTGTCACACTTTCATGGCAATGTTCCTTTAATAATGTTCTTTTTTGGCCTATTTGTTGCCACAGATGGGAAATTGTCAATTGTCATCTGTTGTCCTGCAACAACACATTCAAGCAACATTGAATCTAAAGCCACAAGGCTTATTGGGTCCAAATTTTATCTGTAGCATCCTAGGGCACAGGGCTTCCATGGTTAATTAAAATACATTGCTGCCAGTGGGCAGTGGCCCCCTGAGCTCTGGTAAGCATTGTGGCCCATGGGCCTCTTGTTGATAATTCAGTACCAAACTTCACTACCTTCCATAATCATGTTAATCCTGATTGATGGTAAAGTTTAAATGTAATTAAAATATATACTGTTTATTTGTTTGTTAATTTCAAAGTAATACCAAAAATTAATAGAAGGTACATGTATTTCCAATATTGAAAACATTAACATAGACTTAGGGTACTCATTAAAACTGCCTCGATGAGGCATTTTAAACTAACACCCACCATCTACAAAATCATCTGAAAGTATTTGTTATAACCCTTATCTTGCTGTTCACGACAACTCCTATCTTTGGAAACTGTAGATCCAGATCAGATGGCTTCTGAAGAAGCCATCTGATCAGGATCTACACTGTTTGACATTCAGTTTAGGATTTGTAAGAATAAATTGCATCAAGTAATCGGATTGGTTCAAAGTCAGAAATGGGTGTGGCTTAAATGAATATTCAGCAAGATAAGGGTTAATAGCTGAAAGCAGTGAAAAAAAACCTAGTGCTCATTTTAAACAATTTCTATTTCACAAACTGCATGACAAACAGTGTTGATCTTGATCAGAGGGCTTATTCAGAAGCAGTCTGATCTGGATCTACACTGTTTGCAAAGATAAGGGTCATTTTTATACCAAATGTATGTGACATTACAAAACATCACAACAGAAGTAGAAGAGCTCTAAATAAGGAGAAATAATGAGAGCAACAGAGATTTTGTTTGATTGATTTGAGGTCATTTTGGAGACGTTGCTTCCAATTTTGTGGGACTTTACCCGACATTGAGATGAAATGACATCAAGCCCTGTCGCCCAATGAAACCAGTAGGGTTTATAAGCATGGACAGTCCGACTTGCACCGCTTTGCCTGGGCAAGCTTAAATCCTCTAAGCGGTTTACCAGTATTCGTGTGCGGTCGGTTTCAGCTCTGCGTGGAAGCATCATGCAGCCCATTATAACCTAACAAGAATCCCGCCGAAGGCTTTGTCGCGCCTGTATTTTGTAAAGTCACTGAACCATGAAATATAGGTCAAGGTTGAATCTGGATGTTTGCATTAAAATTGTCTTCCCTAGATGCAACTCTGTACCAAGTATCATTAAGGAAGCTCTTATAGACTTTAAGAAATGGACTTGACCATTCGGGTGAACGCTAGGGTTGACACAGTAGTTCACAAAGTCAGTTAACCATGGAATGCAGGTCAAGGTCAAATATGGATGACTGCATTAAAATTGTCATCCCTAGATGCAAGACTGTATGAAGTATCATTGATGAAGGTCTTATAGTTCTTCAGCAAAACTTGAAAATTAGGGTGAACGCTAGGGTGGTCGCAATATATCACGAAGTCAGTGAACCATGAAGTGTATGTCAAGGTCAAATATGGATGCTTGCATTAAAATTGCCGTCACTAGATGAAGTATGTATGAAGTATCATTAATGAAGCTCTTATAGTTCTTGAGAAAACGAACATTAGGGTGAACGCTAGGGTGGTCACAATAGTTTCCATAGTCAGTAAACCATGAAATGTAGGCCAAGGTAAAATATGAATGCTTGCATTACAGTTGCCATCCCTAGATGCAAGTCTGTACCAGGTATCATTAATGAAGCTACATGTAGTTGTTGTGAAATGGACTTGCACTGGGGTAAACGGTAGGGCGGTCGCCATAGTTTTCCAAAGTCAGCGAACCATGAAAGGTAAGACAAGTTAAAATATGGATGCCTGCGTTAAAGTTGCAATCCGTAGATGCAAGTCTGTACCAAGTACCATCAATGGTGCTCTTATAGTTCTTGAGAAATGGACTTGAACATTAGGGTAAACGCTAGGATGGTCGCAATTGTTTCTAAAGTCAGCGAACCATGAAATGTAGGTCAAAGTCAAATATGGTCACTTGCATTAAAGTTGCTATCCCTAGATGCCAGACTGTACCAGGTATCATCAATGGTGCTCTTATAACTTGTTTAGAAATGGACTTGAACATTAGGGTAAACGCTAGGATGGTCGCAATAGTTTCCAAAGTCAGCGAACCATGAAATGTAGGTTAAAGTCAAATATGGATGCTTGCTGTCAGTACACTGTTAAAAACTCGGATTCAGAATTGTTACTTTCATTTGGAAGAGCCTTGTGTTATCAGCTTGTCAGCGAGTGTGGACTGTCCGTACAGCTGGCAGACTATCTTGTAGTATTGTTGACTCAAAGTTGCCCTTTATATTAAAATGAAGGTCTCCCTGCTTCCCATGGTCTTGATTCTTTGGTTCACCCTTTGGAAATTAAGTAACAGAACCCAACCGGATGATGGAAATCAGGAATGCAGGATTGCAAAAGAGCAACACTGCGATAAAACTTCTCAGTACTTGGCTGTAACTAGGAAGCTAGGAAACAAACGACGTTCGGAGGGCTTACGCAACTTTAAGTCCTCAGGTGGAACAAATTTGGTCATTCTATTGATCCTGGCCGGAGACATTGAAACTAACCCCGGTCCAAGATTTCGCTGTGGGCTGTGCAAAAAATATTGCAAAGACTCTCAGAAATGGGTAGAATGTGAGGACTGTGAAAAGCATTTTCATGCCTCGTGTTCTAAATTGGATGAAAACCAATTGCTAGAGCTTGAAATTGGAATTGGAACTTGGTATTGCAAAGATTGCAAGGCAGACTGTGGCCTTTGCAGTGGTGATGTTCTAAATGAGCATAAGGCAGTTCAGTGTGACCAGTGTGAAATGTGGATTCACACTGATTGCGCTTTCCTTTCAGATGCCGAGTATGGCAAACTGGTTAACTCGAGTTGTTCATGGATATGCCCGAAGTGCGAGTTTTTTTAATTTTTCTGACTCGTTCTTCAGCGAACCTATAGAACTGGAAGAAAGAAATAAATTTGAACCTCTGTCAAAGGAGAAAGGAGTTAAATCTCCGACTACTGACATGAGAAAGCCAAATTTTGTAAAAGGTTTGAAACTTTGCAGTATTAACATTAACGGTTTAAGAGGAAAGATACTTGAACTTTTAGCTTTCCTTGATACTCACCAACCACATATTGTGGCTATTCAGGAAACAAAGATTGACAGTTCAATTATGACTTCGGAGCTTTTCCCTGAAACTTGCGAATACAGTGTCTACAGAAAAGATAGAAACACTCATGGCGGCGGGGTGATGTTGCTCGTTCACAGAGATATCCCTCATATGCCATTCATGGAACTGGAAAACGATTCAGAATCTGTCTGGGTTAAGGTTTTTGCAAACAAAACTTCCCACTTTATTGCAAGTTGGTATCGACCACCTAACGACACTGCCGAAAACTTCCACTCATTTAAAGATCAGCTTGATCGCATTAAGTCTCAGAATAAGGGTAAAAAACTTCCTGCAGTACATGTCTTAGGCGACTTCAACTTCAGAGAGATTGTTTGGCCAGATAGGCTCAGCAAACAAGGCACGATGCTGAGTCCGTCAGAGGGACAGGTGTTGGTCGACATCATGAATGATCATGGCTTGGAACAGGTTGTTGACTTCCCTACTCGAGATAGAAACACTTTGGATTTGATTCTTACAACTTTGCCAGGACAGTTTGGGGATATTCAATCCCCGGACAAACTAAGTGATCATGATATTGTCTCTGGATTTTTGAAAATCTTCATACCACCTATAAAGAAACCTCGTAGAAAGGTGTACTTATATCAAAAGGGTGACTATGAAACTATGAGGAAGGATGCCCTAAAATTTGCAAGAGAGAAATACTTTAATGGTCATTCAGACGCTCGGTCTGTCCAGGAGAACTTTGATT
The DNA here is from genome assembly GCA_963580285.1 of Lucinisca nassula. Classification (NCBI taxonomy): domain Eukaryota; kingdom Metazoa; phylum Mollusca; class Bivalvia; order Lucinida; family Lucinidae; genus Lucinisca; species Lucinisca nassula. Next base: position 34,127,413 of record OY757011.1, read on the forward strand.
TGATAAAGTCTTTCATTCAAGCTTCGTCCGAAAATCATATCCCCTCCAAAACTAGCAGGTCTGTATCTTCAATTCCTTGGATCACACCAGAAATAAGAAGAAAAATTCGGAGGAGAAATAAGATTCATGCTAAGGCAAAAAAGTCGGGAAGTGGTAAACTCAGAGCAAAATTTGAAAACTTGAGACGAGAAATTAAAAATGACATCAAAAATCAGCATGATCAGTATGTAAATAACTTGGTAGGTGATGTAAAGGCGAATCCCAGAGACTTCTACAGATATATCAATAGCCAGAAGAAAGATAGGCAAGGTATCCCACCCCTTAATAAAAGAGGAGGGAACGGGGTCGCTGAATCGGACTCTAAAAGGGCAGAGGAATTGGTTGGTCAATTCAATGATGCATTTAATAAAACTGAGTTCAACGAGGTTCCATTGACTGGAAGATCGGCCCCTTTCATGGAAAATATTGTTGTATCCTCTGCGGGAGTGATCAAATTACTTAAAGGCTTGAACCCTTCTAAAGCTTTAGGGCCTGATGAGCTTCATCCTAGAGTCCTGAAGGAACTAGCAAACGAGTTAGGTCCAGTTTTTGCTCATCTTTTCCAACAATCTCTCGATACGGGTGAAATTCCCAAAGAATGGCTCCTAGCGAACATCTGTCCACTTTTCAAAAAAGGGGACAGGGCTCTTGCTCGTAATTACCGCCCGGTGTCACTGACATGTGTTCTATGTAAATTGCTTGAACACATAGTCTGCTCAAACATCATGACCCACTTGGATGAACATAAACTTTTGTCAGACAGACAACATGCATTTAGGAAAAGGCATAGTTGCGAAACTCAGTTGAGCACGGTTATTAATGATTGGGCAAAAATCCTGGACAAAGGGGGGCAGGTGGACACATTTATTCTGGACTTTGAGAAGGCTTTTGACACCCCTCCTCATGAACTACTTAAATCCAAATTATTTGGTTATGGAATTGGTGGGAAGACTCTTAAATGGATAGATTCCTTCCTTTGCTACAGAAAACAGCGTGTTGTTGTTAATGGTGAATCTTCAGTATGGGCGCCAGTTTTGTCTGGAGTCCCACAAGGGACCGTTCTTGGTCCTCTATTGTTCTCCCTGTACATCAATGATATTTCCACTGATATTGACTCAGAAATAAGACTGTTCGCAGATGACTGTGTTTGTTACCGGGAAATTAGAGATACAGATGACTCACTGAAACTTCAGGCTGACATAGATAGATTAGGATGTTGGGCCAGAAAATGGGGCATGAGATTTCAACCAGTTAAATGCAATATTATGCAGATAACAAGGAAGAGATCTAATAAAGTTGAGGCCTCTTACACCTTAGAGGGAACGGTCCTCGAAAATGTGAATTCCATTAAATACCTTGGTGTGACAATCACTCACGATTTGAGATGGAATACACACATTAGCAATATGTGTACAAAGGCGAATAGAACACTTGGTTTCCTGAGGCGAAATCTTCATCAGTGTCCTCAGGATGTGAAAGAAACAGCATACAGGGGACTTGTTTGCCCAATCTTGGAATATGGTAGTTGCATCTGGGACCCAAGCGGAGTGGTCCTAAACGAAGAAATTGAAAAAGTTCAGAATAGAGCTGCTAGATTTGTAACTGGAAATTATTGCTTTGAAACTGGGAGCATGACTGGAATTCTAGGAAAATTAAGATGGGAGTCTCTCAAGAAAAGGAGAAGAGACAGTAGGCTCATACTCTTATACAAAGGTCTAAAGGGTGCTGCCAGCATTCCAACAGATGACCTTGTTCCCCCAGCTAGGCATTGTAGAAAACACCATTCAATGACGTTTCAGACCCTTACTGCAAGAACGGATATTTATAAAGAATCGTTTTTCCCCCGAACCATTAGAGATTGGAATGCCCTTCCCGATTCTATTATTTTGACGGCTGAAGGTGCTGAGGATTGTGTAGCTAAGTTTACATCTGTAGTAGGCCGGACTGATCGGGCTTGGTAAGACAGTCGCGTCACCAGTTCAGCAAGGTTTTGCTAGCTGAAACGGTGGCGGACGACGGACGACGGACAGACGACCAGCTCATATATTCGCGTTGTGATTTTGTTGGATGAAAAGTCAGCTGCTCTGTCCCAGTCTAACTCAGGAAAAGAATTTGCCTCTCAGACAGACGGACATGTGGACAGGACAGCTGCCATTATGATCCCAGGTTCGTTTCTCTGGATGTGGTGATACGGGGTCAGGACTGAGAAATGATAAAGTACTATTTCAACATTTAATGAATATCAAAATATATCAAATAAGCCTAACCTGGAGTGTATGTAATGTACACCTGCGGTAATGGTCAAATGTGACCGACGCAGTATCAGTAGATAGATAGATAGATAGATAGATAGAGATAAGCTTTAATATTTCATTTCAAAGTAATTCTGCGGGGGTAAGAACCTCAGTCGGGTTCTAGATGGTGTGACTTTCAAATATGTGTGTGCCCACCTTAAGGGGTAGTGGTCCGCTGTTGGGACCAAGAGGAAGGGTTTTATTCAGTACAATTTCTCCTCCCGTCTAGATTCATGTCATCTAAAGTACTCAAAGGATAATTAAGAGAAGCTGACTGTAAGCATCGAGCATTGGTCATTGAAAACTTGGAAAGTGCGAAAATCACAGATTCCAGTGAAACTTTGTGGAAATGTTACCTTTGTGCCCTGTGTTACGTTGATATTTTTTTTTCGTACCGATTCTTCGCCGTTTGCATGGAAACGGCTATTTTGTTTCCATTCGCTAAAAAATCATACCTCTTGGATGTTTTGTTATGAAAATATAATAAATATCATTTATACTGGTACGTTAGTGTTTTTTATAATTTCAAAATTGAATTTAGATTTTTTTTATTCGATCGTTTCAAATTTATTAATCGATTTCTGACATGTACATGAGATTATTTGCATGAAATGACACTCGTTTTCAGTGATTTGGTGGTCATATATTTTCCGTTATGCTTCTCAAGGCAACGGCTTCACGGAAAATATAAAACACCAGAAGTTACAGCATATCTGAAAGATACAAAATTTGCAGAGTTTAGGTGTAATCCTTTTGATACCGTGCCGTAATAGGTTTTTTAAATAGTGTCAATACGGCGTTTCATGCCAAGGGAGAGAACTGTAACGGCGAACACTAATGTCCGGGATTTGTCCGGTAAACTTTACCTACACCGATTAAGTCCCTTGTTGACTATTCTTATGCGTGAGGTGGTCAGTAAACAAAGAAGTGTCAACCGGAGGACAATTTTTGCGCAAAATTTAAAGACCGTCTTTGCTATTACTACATTCTGGTTATTCTATTTTCAATATATGTGACGCGTCATGAGATTTTGGCATTACGTCATTTCGAGAACACGTGAAAAATCGCGACGTCATAGTTGACGTAGCTAATTTACTACGCACCTGTTGTTAATAATACTATAAACAAGAGCCTTTTATGTTCTAAATTAGAAAGTTTGCATAGAATTTATAAACAAAAATAAAGACAGTTACCGGTAATTGGCTGTGTTGTTGTGTCTTGATTACTTTATAAAACGTCAATTTAACAACAGCGCTCAATAGCTCAGTTGGTAGGACACTTTTCCCATAAACAACGGAACTGTGGATCGAAACTGTGCCAGACCGAAATTTTTAGGCTCAGTTTTTTTTTAACATTTATGTTTGTTTTGGAGTCAAACGGCCCAGTCAACACTAATTTAGGCCATTTTTGAGCCGTCCAGTTTACTTATCAACCCTTTTCCCGGGCAGGATTATATCTTTCCATTCTTTCTTTCTTGCTACTACGATCGGTCATATCTGACCATTACTAGCAGGTGTACATTTCATACACTCCAGGTTTTGCAGGATGAAAGCATACACAGTAATTATGTAATTACGGCAGGGTTCTTTAACCTGCACAGGGGCTGGTTCTCCCCGCACAGAAGGCCTCCAGTGAACATCCCGATCCGTGTCTTATAAGTACTCATTTGGGTCGCTTCATCGAGGCGATTCCAATGGGTTCGTGCAGGATTGGTTTGTAGCTAGAAAATCAGATAAACTATTCGAAGTATCCAGGTGTATGGATATCTGGAAATTCTCTAGGGACTCATGAACTTGTTCGAATGGTATACAAACCACCCGTTTTCGAGTTGTCGTTGTTATATAGTATCAAGTTATAGTTAGTACAGTGAGGTTCCTGTATACAGACCACCTTTGCGGCTGTTCAAGGGTGGTCTTAAAGACCACTTTTGAACAGTGCTCTCTTAGCAGAAGACACTAGGTGTAGAAAACGTAAAGAAAAATTAACTGAAACCTTCCCGGCAGACTTTTGTGAGTGATTTGGTCTTAATTTAAGGTGGTCTTAATGGTGAAATTTTGCTGTATATCAATTGTCTTGAAGGGGTGAAAGTGTGTGAATAGTTTGAGCCGGCGCATGATGGAAACTACGATCTATGCGATCAGAAGATGCTCAAATTAACCGTGGCAGTACATTTTGCTTGTCTCTTTACATGGATCGTGCCCTGTGGTGTGTGCATGTATATGTGATCAGTGAAGATTCTGATCAGACTGCGCGATTGTTCATGCGCTGGCTCAAATCAGGCCCCGAGGTTCGTGCTCGGCTCGGCTGAGCATGGAATTTATCCTGTGTCCTGTGGTGTGTGCATGTATTTGCGATCAGTGAGGATTCTGATCGGACTGCGCGATTGCGCAGGCTGATCTGAGTCATCACTGATCACTCGGGCCATCTTGTGGGATTTTTGATGCGCTGGCTCAAATCAGGCCCCGAGGTTGTAGAACTTTTTTCGTGCTCGGCTGAGCGTGAAATTTATCCTGTGTCCTGTGGTGTGTGCATGTATATGCGATCAGTGGGGATTCTGGTCAGACTGTGCGATTGCGCGGGCTGATCTGAGTCTCCGCTGATCGCTCAAACCTTCTTGTGGGATTTTTCATGCGCTGGCTCAAGTCGGGCCCCGTGGTTGTAGGACTTTTTTCCTGCTCGGCTAGGCTGAGCATGAAATTTGTCCTGTATCCTGTGGTGTGTGCATGTATATGCGATCGGTGGGGATTCTGATCGGACTGCGCGATTGCGCAGGCCAATCTGAGTCTCCGCTGATCGCTCAAACCTTCTTGTGGGATTTTTCATGCGCTGACTCGGGTCAGGCCACGATGTTGTAGAACTTGTTTCGTGCTCGGCTCGTCTGAGCATAGAATTTATCCTGTGACCTGTACTGTGTGCATGTAATATGCGATCAGTTGGGATTCTGGTCGGACTGCGCGATTGCGCAGGCTGATCTGAATCTCCGCTGATCGCTCAAACCTTCGTGTGGGATTTTTCATGCGCTGGCTCAAATCAGGCCCTGAGGTTTTTAGAACTTTTTTCGTGCTCGGCAGGGCTGGGCATGGAATTTATCCTGTGTCCTGTGGTGTGTGCATGTATATGCGATCGGTGAGGATTCTGATCGGATTGCGCGATTGCGCAGGCCGATCTGGGTCTCCGCTGATCGCTCAAAACCTTCTTGTGGGATTTTTCATGCGCTGGCTCAAATCAGGCCCCGTGGTTGTAGAACTTTTTTCGTGCTCGGCTCGGCTGGGCGTGAAATTTATCCTGTGTCCTGTGGTGTGTGCATGTATATGCGATCGGTGAGGATTCCGATCGGACTGCCCGATTGCGCAGGCCGATCTGAGTCTCCGCTGATCACTCAGACCTTCTTGTGGGATTTTTCATGCCCTGGCTCAAATTAGGTCCCGAGGTTGTAAAACATTTTTCGTGTTCGGCTCGGCTGAGCATAGAATTTATCCTGTGTCCTGTGGTGTGTGCATGTAATATGCGATCAGTGAAGATTCTGATCGGACTGCGCGATTGCGCAGGCTGATCTGAGTCTCCACTGATCGCTCAAACCTTCTTGTAGGATTTTTCATGCGCTGGCTCAATCAGGCCCGAGGTTCTGCAACCCTTTTTTTCGTGCTCGGCTCAGCTGAGCATGATATTTATCCTGTGTCCTGTGGTGTGTGCATGTATATGCGATCGGTGAAGATTCTGATCGGATTGCGCGATTGCGCGGGTCGATCTGAGTCTCCGCTGATCGCTGTGTCCTGTACTTCATTTGCTTTTTACGCCGTTATCTTACGACGGCTCATATGTAAATACGTAACGTCTCAAAAACACAAAAGCGTCAGCTTTTATTGAGCGTTACCGGAAAAATAAATAACGTTTACGTCACTTTAACGTACAATAATAAACATCATTGTTAACTTGAAAATTCCATCATGGATGAAACCGGTTGTTAAAAATACAGGAAAAATAACTTTTATTCCAGTGTTTCTTTAATTTTTTCATAGTTATATTTACCCGCATTGTGGATATTATTTTCTCCCACTTTCGCCTATAGAAGAAAGGATTTCAGCTCATATAAGAAACTTCTATCTCATATGACCGGCACATATTTTGGGCCTTTCTTCTTAATTAATAAATAAAAATCGAACAAACCTTTTCTTAATTACGTAACGTCACTTTATTAAGCCCTGGAATCATTAAATGACGTCACCAGATATTGATGACGTCGTTAAATTAGCGTAACGTCGAGAGTAACGTCACGTGACGTTAGCCGCCTAAGTGGCTTTTTTGGATTTCATGTTGGCAAATTTCTTTCAAATTAGCGCTCCAAGCGTGTTTTCCAACTAATTTCAAGGTGCAAACATAGTTTGCATTCGTTTTCATAGCTGGTAAAAACCCTCGTGATCTCAGATTTTATGTAAAAGCAACCAGTAAAAAGTTGATTTTTTCCTATTTCGCTGCTTTCATGTATCTTACTAAATTGCCCACAAAAACTGGGAGAAAAATAATCCATCATGAGTCAGTTCTTGCAGGATAGGAAAATCTCACCCTCGGGGTCTGAATTTTAACCAGGGACTCGGCGAAGCCTCGTCCCTGGTTGAAATTCTGACCCCTCTGGTGAGATTTCCCTTTCCTGCATGAACACTCATGATGGATTCTTATATATATTTAATATATATATAGAATTGTTGCGAGAGTAGCATGCCTTGCACACCATATACATGTATATAGTTTACCAACGACCTTTGAGAGTTCAATGTTCAAGCGTGGCATGACTATTCCTTGTTTTAGGGGAAGCAGGTTTCGGATTTCTATTTTCACAGGATTTTTAAAGAAATAAGTTTTTTTGATAATGGATAATGCCGTTATGTAGAAGTCGTGGCTAAGTGGTTAGTATGATGCAGTACGAATCACAGTAAAACTATATCTACCAATGTAAAATTCGAATTGAAGGCGACTTACCTAAAACACGGACTAGTCCAAAATTAAAAGTGCAGTCACGTCTCACTGCGTTTTGAAAGAGTATAGTAGTCGCAGATAAGATTGACTAGGCGGGGCTATTCTTATCTTCGACAACTATACATGGTTACCAACAGTTCAAAGTGCGAAAATAATATTTCTCTGATAATTGTTAGTGTTTTTTATACCCCCGCCATTCGAAGAATCGAAGAATGGTGCAAGGGCATATAGCGTTGCCCCTGTCCGTCCGTCCGTTCGAAACTTAAACGCAGTCAATAACTCTTATTTCTGTATGTATTTTGAAATTACTTTGTAGAAATGATAAACATCATGAGACGATGTGTCACATGCAAAACCCAGGTCCGTACCTCCAAGGGCAAGGTCATACTTACAGGCCAAATGTAAAAAAGGGTCCGAAACTTAAACGCAGTCAATAAATTTCTTATTTCTGGATGGATTTTGAAATTACTTTGAGGAAATGTAAACCATTATGAGACGATGTGTCACGTGCAAAACCCAGGCCGGTACCTCTAAGGCCAAGGTCATACTTATAGGTTAAAGGTAAAAAAGGGTCTGAAACTTAAACGCAGTCAATAACTTTCTTATTTCTGGATGGATTTTGAAATTACTTGGCAGAAATGTTGGCTATCATGAGACAATCGGCCTCACCCAAAACCAAGGTCCTTACCTCCAAGGTCAAGGTCATACTTAGAGGTCAAATGTGAACTGGAAAATATGAAGTGTACACGTTTTATGTGCCAGAGTAGCTAGCCTCATCAGTGACCCTCAAATATTTTAAAAATTCCATAATGGAATCAATGATCCCAAAGGACAAGAAAAATATAAACTACACTGTGATGTGTACAAGTACGTTGGGCCTTCATAAGAAATTCTACCCATACCACCACTGAGCCCCCTCCATATCTGTCTGTTTCCACAATATTACAGTCCTAATATCTTTCTCCAGGTCGTCTCCAGACTCGAACACGTCGATCACATACACTCAGGTAAAATCGGTTTTCATCCATGAACAGTCTTGCAATCGCCAGTTCTGATGTTCTTGGGCAAACACATATCGCCGTGCAAGATGTTGCTTGGTGAGAATAGGCCCTCTTGCCAATTGGCTGGTTGATTTGAGGTTTAACGTCCCCATCAACACTGTATAGGTCATTTCGGAGACGTTGCTTTCAATTTTGTTTGTCTTTTGCCCGACACTGAGATGGAATGACTTATCAAGCCCTGTCGCCCAGTGAAACCAATATTGTTTATAAGCATGGAGGGTTCCCCTCGCACCGCTTTGCCTGGGTAGGCTTAGTTCCTCTAAGCGGTTTACCAGTACTCGTTTGTAGTCGGTTTCAGCTCTGCGTGGAAGCATCATGCAGCCGATCTCTTTCCTCAAGCCTCGATGGGCGAAGCCCGGCCCTCTAGCCGGACATCTGGCCCTCAGGTCACCTTCATGTAACCTGTTACGTATTGTTTGATTGGGTAGCCTTTGACCAATAGCATGCTGGAAATCGATTTGTAGCCCGCTGGTAGAATACTGCCGATTTCATAAAGCTAGGTTTCCCTTTGTGACCACATGCAGTGTCGGTCTTGCCCTTCTCGTCTAATAAACTCGCCCGTCACCTGGTAGCATCTCCATAGCCTGGCAACAACACTGCTCGATACATCAAAACGTTCTGCAACGACTCTTTTGGGTGTACCTCTCTCAAGCAAAGCGAGAGCTCGAGCGACCTCAATTTCTTCCAAGAACAGCCTAACGCCATATGAAGTCACTATGAAGCCCAAAATAACCATAACCAAAGGATTGACATGTTTATGACCAAAACTCAAATTTTGAACAGATCGCCCCATACAGAATTTCAGCCGTTTTATAAGGCCCCGCCCATCGGGGCTTGAAGAAATAGATGGGCTGCATGATGCTTCCACGCTGAGCTGAAACCGACCGCATACGGGTACTAGTAAACAGCTTAGAGGATCTAAGCCTGCCCAGGCAAAGCGGTGCGAGTCTGTCCGCCCATGCTTATAAACCCTATTGGTTTCAATGGGCTATAATTTGACGTAGGCTATATGCACCACCTTGCGCAATCAGTTACTTTGAATTCTATACTCCCATAAGTTTGATGTATTAAAAAAAAACAAAAAAACATTTACTGCTGAACTGATGTTTAAGGTATTATTACGCAGAAATAGTGTAATAATGAAGGCAAAACATAAATATATATATATATTTTTTTTTTTTTTTTTTTTTTTTTTTTTTGACTCGGGCTTTCGTACAAAAAAGACCATGGGAATTCATTTAAGATTTCTAACATACTCTACAAATTGATTCCTACATTACGTCTTGTTCTGTTTAAAAGTCAGCACTTCCAAACATACGTAAGGCCCACATCTCCTTAACGGATCACATACATGTATCTATTCATGATAAAAAAGTGAAATTTTGTGTTGCCATAGCAACCGTAACATGGTAAATGTTATCATAAATATGCTACTTAATCTAAATTGATATGAACTTTCAATTCTGTCCTCATAGATTTTAAAGCTAGTGAAAATCTGCTACAACAGTGAAACCATAAACAGATATTTATTCAATTTTAACGGAATGTTACGGTTGCCATAGCAACAAGGGCTACTACACAATCTACACCATTTTATCCATTTATCTATTCAAATTATGGTCATTATTTCCTAGTTAAACTAGCCTTAAATATATAGGGGCGTTGTTTTCCTGTCCAGAAATGCATCGCCATTTTGTACACAATTAAGTGGGTGGGGTAATGAGACTCCATAATTGTTATAATTATTCATAATTTCAATTTATTCATTAACTTGAAGCAGATGGCAATATAATCAAACCTAGTTATTACACATTTAGTAATCGGAAATAGATTAGATTTGATATAGATGAAGCAAAAGTATGATAATGACACTGGTAACAGAATTTCATTTGATCTTTTTATGCACAAAAATGCATAAAAACATACATTTTAGGTCTTTTATTGATTTTAATGGCTATGTACATTGTACAAGATGTTAGTTTAATAATTTATGACCAATGCAATGTTTAATTTATCAAAGATCAGCTCTGGAATTTCACACAAGTAGTTACACCGTTACTATTTTTCAAAAAAATTCGTCTGTGCAACACAGACAAAGTTGCCGAGTTATCTTTCTTCCATTTAAAGAGGATTACACCTAGACATTATAGTTTTTGTTAATACTAGGACATGTTATTTAAGTGCCACTGTCCATATCTTCCAATGTCGTTGCCCCTGAGAATAAAATGCAGACGAAAATACAGAAAATCCAGAAAAATTCAATGTGCTTGACTAGCACCTCAATTCTGTTGCCATGGTAACAGATGTGAACATGTTCACGAGCCCAATATATTATGAATCGCTTCATTACATATACCCTCATGGATATCGTGTGTAAATTGGTATATATTATGAAAGTGGAAACAATAACTAGTTGTTGAAAATCATATAAAAATACTGTTTTATCTATGTGAATACGTTGTTGCCATGGCAACAGCATTTGTATCAATATCTCGAAAACTACTTAACATATTCCAATAAAATTTTCACCAATCTTCATCATTTGCGAAATGCTACTTATGTACAAAATATAAAGAAAATCAAAAATTTTGACTTTCCATGTAATGCTCGATGCTTACAGTCAGCTTCTCTTAAGTCATTAAGGTAAGCACAACAGTTCAGAGAAACGATAATTTTTACGATGTTTTGGGGAGATAGTCGATTTACCTTTGACCAAGCAAGTTCTGAAAATATAGTTTATGAGAATATACTGTCACAAATCTAGAGAATAACATCCTTTTTCCAGAATAAATATATTTCCTCAAAAACTGTCAAATTTGCTTTTTCAAGGGAGGTAATAACAATAACAGAAAACACCAACGTTCCGAAATGAACCGAAATGGTAAACAAAATATTTTTTTCTTTTTTCTAACACCCCTACCTATCACACTCCTTCCCCCTTGAAATAAATATATTTTATAAGGAAATATATCCAATATTTTCTTAAAAAATATATTTGCAAATTGTGTATATTTGACTCAATGTCTTCTTGAAAGAAAATCAAGACGAAAATCCATCTGTTTTTCGAAACACTGTCCTTCTCCTTCTTTTCGGGTTGTCCCACAAATTCGTGTCTTTGACAAGCCTTCCATCTCTAGGAAGGACTCTTTCATCGCGGCACACATTTTCACCAGAAGTGGAGCACAATAAATGTCGAGCTTCAGAATACTTTTCTACTTCTAACTTTCTTTTATTGCTGGCTATTTGTTTTTGAATGTCTTTCATGTTTTGCCGATCTTCAGCATTGCCATACTGATAGGGAAGAACTTCTCCCGGAGACGTATAATTCTCATTTTTAATTGTTCTGTCAGCTTGGGATTCATGATTCCTGAACATGCTAAGGTGGTGTTTCTCATGTTTCTTGGTTGCGAAAAATTTTCCACACGAACATACATATACTTTATTATATTCTGTATGAAATTTCTTCCAATGTGTGATGAAGTCCTTAAAGTTTCTGTACAATGTGTTTGGCTGGCAGGATTCAACAGGACACGGAGTTGGAATACGTGGCCATACTGGTCTGTGTTGGAACATAAACTCTGAACGTTCGCCTTCGGGTACAGTGATATCTATCTCAGACATAATCTGAAAGTTCAAAATACCGTATTACAGTTTCACTGTAGTGGGCACACTGATGATGGATGAAAAGTAACGATGAAGCTGTCAGATGATAATGATGAAGTTTTCTTCATTCTTCTTTGTAAGACGTTTAAATCAGATGTTAATCAGTATTTATTTATTCCGTGGGACACACTTTACTATCTTTTGAGTTTTAAATTTTTCTCAGTACTTTACATAACATGGATATTTTATAATGTTTTTTTTTTTTTTTTTAGGGTGATGTGCTCTTTTAAATTTTGATACTTTTACTATTTTGAACACATTATTTTGTATATATATATATATTTATTACACATTATAAATAGTTTAGATTTTGTATATTTTTAGAATTATATTTACATTTTTCATATTTATATACAGGTTTTGCTTGTCAAATAAAATTACTTTAAATTTTTATTGACACTTTTAGGCTCATTTAAATGTTTGTTTATGGTGGGGACCAAATTTCTTTTGGTTTAATTGGACGATCTCTGCGAGAACGTATAACGGGCATTTTGTTTTGCCTGACTTTGTTTTGTACCCTGCAATTTTCATTTTGAGTACCAATGTCTGACTCTGAAACTAATGTTTCTCTCATACTTTCATTGTTGGGGACTTCATTTTGATTCCCTTTTTGACCGCTATTAGTACGGATATTTAAGTCTGTACATGATATGCCATTATCTGCATTAATTGTGCTCTGGTTATCTTCCGAGTCATCTAATACTCTTGTGTTTGACCCTGAATCAAATGGATCAGTATGCTCATGTGACTGGATTTCATGTGATGATATGTCACTACTCTGAATATCAGACAAGTCTGTATATTCATTTGTTTCTGAATGATTTTTATCCTGACTTACATTTGTTTCAGTCTGTTCAAATTCATTTAACCAATTAGTTGGAGTTAATTCCCCTTCATATGGTTTTATATCGTCAACATGGACATTTATGACTGGTTTTTCAGGACCTCTTTGAATGAGGTAATTGGTCTTTGACATACATTTGAGGACTAGATATGGGCCTGTCCATCCTTGATTTAATTTTTGATTTGCTGTAGGCGGATAGAAACGCCAAACCCAGTCCCCTTTTTTATAGTGTCTCAGTTTTAAACCTTGATCGTAATCAGATTTTTGCCTTTTTGCTGCTTGGCCTATATTTCGGAAGACGAAGTCATTGGTTATAGCCATTGCTGATTTAACCCATTCTATATAGTGTACGGGACATGTCTCATCAATTGTATTTGGAGGCGGACCGATCATCAAATCAAGAGGGCAAGAAATCTCTCTATTTAAGAAAACTAAATTTGGCGTGCAGCCGGTGCTTTTGTTTTGAGTTGCTCGGTATGCCATAAGAATGTACGGGAGGTAATCATCCCAGTTCTGCGGATTTTCGACTGCAAATGATCTCAGCATCTGTTTTAGTGTTCTATTGAATCTTTCAACTAAGCCATCAGAATTTGGTCGATAAGGGGCAGTCCTAGTTTGTTTTATCCCAAACTTTTTGCATAAAATCCGAAATAATTCTGATTGAAATTCTCTACCTTGGTCAGTATGTATCTGTTGAGGACATCCGTACTTTGTGAAGAATTCGCATACGAGTTTATCTGCTACGGTCTGGGCAGTGTGATTGGGCACTGCCCAAGCTTCCACCCATTTGGAAAAATATTCTCCTAATACGATAATGTATTCATTCCCATTTTCTGAGATCGGTAATGGACCGAATATATCTATCGCGACGCATTGCATGATAGCACTAACTTTAAATTGTTGTAGTGCAGCCTTTCCACGACCTGGACCTGGTTTAACGCGTGCGCAAGTATCGCAGGATTTGATCCATCTTTTGACATCTTCTTTCACACCGGGCCAATAGAAACGACGTCTAATACTTTCCAGGGTCCTATCTCTTCCCAAATGACCAGCTGTTACGTGTGAATGTAGATGGTCGAAGATGACTTTCTGTATAACATCCGGCGTGACCAACTGATATATAGAACAACCTAGACTGTCGAACCACTCTCGATACAAGAGACAATTCTTGACGCACAAACTTTCCCACTGGTACCATAATGCTTTAACAGTTTTGTCTGTTTTGGCTTCCTCAGGGAGGTCTGGTCTGTTGTCATTCTGTAGCTTGTATTCCAGTATCAGCTTCACTGATTTGTCTTCTCTTTGCATTTGTTGAAGTTCTTCTGGAGTCCATGAAGGTATCCAGTTTGGTTCATTCAAGCCAACGACATTGGGGGTATCAATAATTGGGCTGATAAGTGACGAGAAGGGCCAATCTGTGCCCTGGGTCTCACCTGTACCACTATGTGATACTGGTTTCTTATCTCTGTGCCCCGGCGCGGGACTAGATGAGCTGTTAAGCGGCAAAAAGGTACCATATGTAACCTGAACCGGATCGGTCACTTTGACCGAATACTTCACATCGGGCTCACCATCTTTGTCCTTTCCTAAAACCTTATCTGACTCTACCGAAGGGAAACAGTCGTGGCAAGAATGATTTGGACACTTTCTCTTTGGTTTTCTTGATAACGCATCCGCGTTCTGGTGTTGTCTTCCAGGCCTGTATCTTAATTCGTAATCGAATGTTTCAATGATACTTATCCATCTGGCCATCAAGCCTTCTGGTTCCTTGAAGTTTTTCAACCATATGAGAGGGGCGTGGTCAGTTCGGATAATAAACTTTCTACCTAACAGGTAATGTTTGAAGTGACGCATAAACGTGACTACTGCAAGCAGTTCCCGTTTTGTAGTACAGTAGTTTTGTTGTGCTGGATTAAGTGTTTTACTAGCGTAAGCTATCACTCTCTCGATTCCATCTTGTTCTTGGGACAGTACTCCACCTATTCCCCATAAACTAGCATCGGTATCTACTATAAAGACGCCATCTTCTCTTGGGAAGGAAAGTACCGGTGCACATGTGAGTGCACTCTTGAGACTTAAGAAAGCCTTCTCACATTCGTTATCCCATGCAAATTTCACATTTTTACGCGTCAGATGGGTGAGCGGCTTAGCGGTCTCTGCGAACTGGGGAATAAACTTTCGATAGTAGCCTATAAGTCCTAATGCAGACCGAACCTCAGTTTTGTTTGTCGGCGTAGGCCAATTTTCTATTGCCTCAATTTTTGAAGGGTCACAGGCTATGCCATCTTCTGACACAACATGCCCTAAATATGTCACTTGTGTTTGGAAGAGGGAACATTTCTTAGGCTTAAGTTTAAGATTTGCCTCTCTTAATCTATGAAATACTAGTTTTAGATTTTCTAGGGCCTCTTGAAAGGTTTTTCCCACAATTATAATGTCATCAAGGTAGCATAGGCATTTGTTTGGGGTTAGATTAAGAAGGACCTTTTCCATTAGTCTTTGAAATGATGCCGGAGCGTTCGTTAGCCCAAATGGCATAACATTGAAGTGGAATAAGCCTCGGTGAGGCACCACAAACGCTGTTTTGGATTTACTGGTTTTTGACATTCTTATTTGCCAGTATCCGCTAGCTAGATCTAATGTACTGAACCACAGAGATCCTGACAGTGATTCTAGTGTGTCATCAATTCTTGGAAGAGGATATGCATCCTTTAAAGTGACAGAATTAAGTTTTCGAAAATCAATGCAAAAGCGACATGAACCATCTTTCTTTTTTACCAGACAAATGGGTGCCGACCAAGGACTATCACTTGGTTCAACGGTGCCTTGTTCGAGCATTTTGTCAAGTTCTTGATCAACTAACTGTCGTTTAAATATTGGAATTCTCCGTGGTGGAATTTTTATTGGTTCTGCACTGCCTGTTTTAATTTCATGTTCTGTTACATCAGTTTGACCTAGTTTTCCTTGTGGTTCCATGAAAATGTCTTGATACTGATTTATCACTCGAGTTAAACTCTGCTTTTCATTGGGTGTTAACTTATCAGATGCATTTTGAATCAGTGACTGTAAATGTGTTGGAACAGGTTGATTTTTATTTTCGTTGGGACATTCACTTTTATTTGTCTTGTAGATCTCTTCAGCTTCCTGTAATACACCTATCACAGAATGCTGATTTACTTTAACTGATTCATCACTTAGATTCAATATAGACACTACAATGTCTTCTTGGTTTGGATCTACTAGAGTTCTTGCAATAAAACAACCTTTATTAGTCAGAAATTTGGTTGGTTCTGCAATACTTAAGAGTTGATTTTTAATGCAAGGTTGGTCTATTTTACCTTTAATGAAAGCTTCTGAATTTGGTTGAATAACAGTTGTGTTTGCGATTTGAATTCGAGCACACGTATCAGAGTTTTGTTTAAATAACTTCACTTTTCCTTTATTTGTTTTAAGATGCTGCTTTCTTATGCTTATTTTCCCGTCATAATGACAAAGAAAATCCATTCCCACAATGCCATCAATGCCATGTATTTTGGCAACGATGAACTCCTGACTGAATAATTTATCATTTATTTGAAGTGGTACCACTAGTTTTCCACTCGTCTTAATTAAACTTCCATCTGCAGCTTTTAATTTAGGACTGTCTGAGTTCAAAGGAATTTGTTCTTCCCCCTGTAATCTGTCAAATATTTCTTTGGACAATATAGAATACGGTGAACCCGTATCAAGCAAGAACTTACTATTTTGATTAAATGCATTAGCCTGCAGGTATAAACAAGTACTGACAGACGTATTGACTCTAATTTCTTCAGAATCATTTTGAAGATTAGATACAGAAGTGGGATCATTGTCACTACTTGATTTCTTTTGTCCTACTGGGGCATTTTCATTTTTGACATTTTCTGTGATATGTTTATTTGAAATTGTTTGGTAATCTCTATTTGTCTCGTCTGCTGATACAATGTCAACAGCAGGCGTGATGGTAATTGTCGGTATGATTCTGCTATTGGTTTCATCTTGTGGTGTAATTACATAAGCAGATTTTTCATCTTTATCTTTTTCATTTACATTCCTATTTTTCCTCTGGCGAGAGTAACATTCATCGATTGTGTGATTTGTGCGCTTGCAGTAAGCGCAGTATAGGTTCCTACGTGATCTGTTTGGGCTTTTAGTAGGTGATTTAGGCTCAAACGATCGTTCAATACTGCGTTCTCTCTGACGTGGGGCAGATATGTCTGTTTGCCTAACTGAGCTATTATCTCTCTTGTTATTATTTGGCAAAATTGTACTTAACTTCTTGTCAATTAATTTGCTGATTTGCTCTAAAGTTATGCATGTTGCTTCCTTATTTTCAGTATCATTTGTATTTGATATTGGTGCTACTGTAGTTAGTTCATTTGATGGTTTCCTTACACGGTCAATAGTACCTTCAAGAGCTTCATACTCTGTCGCTAACCCTATAGCTTGATGCAGGCTTTGAGGATGTCTAAATTGAACATGCTTTTGCAAGTCATGATGCCCAAGCCCGTTAATGAACTGATCTATTACATGAACCTCTAGTTGTGCCATAGTTAGGTTAGGGTATGCTTTCTGTGCTAGTTTGCTTAAATTATATCCAAAGTAGAAGTAAAACAAAGATCAGGAATTGATACAATTAACTTACTCCACCCATAAAAGACACCAAAGGGAAAGAAATACAAACATTAAGCGACCAGACCATAATGGAAACCTAAACAAAGGAAGGCCATAAGGACAGTTACTTTCCCACAAAATGGCCATATGGTCATCCGAAACTAAAAGACACAAGTGATACACACAGTAAGTAACAAACAACAACATAAAATAAATCGCCACAGAAGAGCCGCCTTGGAACGGTCAGTGGAAGATTTCCACTGGGGGGCTTAAATCGATTTTACGTGGCCACAATCCTCGCCCTTACTTCCGTCGCGATTTAGACAAATACAGATACAGAGACTCCCTTTTCTCTCCTATAATGTCTAAATTGACACCTATATGTTACTTCTTTTTCTCTTGGATCATACCTATCTGACAAAATAGATTTTAATCTGTTATAGTCAGTAAGTTGAGCCTGAGTTAAACTACTAAGCAACCGTTGTGCCTCACCTCTTAAATGGATGGCTAACATTTGTGCCTTTTGAGCATCTGCCCATTGGTTCCACGCAGCACATTGCTCAAAATGAATAATATAATCGGGCCACTCAGTTTTATCACTACCGTCAAAATTATCAGGCTGTATTTCTTTTCTATGTGTGTGAGATGTTATTTGTGGATGTTGTTGTTCGGTATTTGTCGTGTGATTCATACGGATGTTTTGTAGCTGGCAAGTGTCTTGTAAATTGCACATTTGCTCTTGACTTACAGGTGGTTCTCTAGGCATAACTGAAGGTATGTTTTTCTCACTTAAATGAAATGGCAAGCCTACAGGCTCTGTGTTAGCTGGTGACTGTATTTGCGTTTGATGTGACAGCCGATTTATGTTTGCATAATTGCCCGGAACTGGCGTAGGGTACTGTGATCCCTTATTTATATGATCAGCATTTTGCCATGCCTTCATGTCCTGTTGTAAACTTACATTTGGAACAGTGGTTGCAGGCATATATGTACTAGAATGATTTGCATATAGCGGAAGTGACTGCGTTTGGATTAAATGATTACCAAAGCCAGTTGCATTAATACTTCCTGATTGTCTATTGTGGAGCTTAGAATTATTTTCATCAACCTGTTTCTCATAAGCATGCACAGGTTGTTCGTAATGTGATTGCTGTTGGGGAAGTCTTTGTGGGATAACTTCAGATTGGTCATTCTTAGCACTAAACATTGCATGCTTTTGTTGCTGAAGCTGCTGCCATTGTTGTTGCTGTTGTTGAAATATTTCCTTAAGTTGCTGTTGTTGTTTCATCAGTTTTTCTTCTTGATCTTTAATTAATTGTTGTGCTAACTGTTTTTGCAGCTGATCTTGCTGCCATTGCAGTGATGCATAATCACTAGCATTTTGATAATATTTTCCCTGTACATTTGGTGTTGTATATATTTGATTTGTGGAACCCTGTAGTATAGGTGTAGTCTCTGTTTGATTTTCAGTAGGACGGATACTGATGGGCATGTCAATAAATTGTGTCCCTATACAAGGTGCATTAGAGCAGGTGCCAGAAATATTTTCTGCTTGTGTCATTAGTTCGCCATTATATTGCTGGTAATTATTGCTTGGATTCTGTCCTATGTTTAAAGATATATTACCTTGGCTTAACCTGTTACTACTCATTCGTGGTATGCTAACATTCTGTGCCACAGAGCATGGCTGTAGCAAAGTATCAGCGGTGCCCTGATGTAAGCTTGTCGCAATAAATGGTTGTTGGCTGATTAATGGTTGATAACCCTGGCCCCTTGTAAGCTGAGTTGCTGGGTCATGACCAGTAGAAAACTCTGCTTGATTTGTAACATGTTTTATTTTTCTTGAAACAGGGGTGTATGTTTCCGGTAGGTCTGGATTTATGGAACTTCTTACTTCACCTGCACTTATGGAATTTGACCCTCCTTTTAAAACAGGAGAAGATAATTGGTGCATATTAGACCCTATCTCAGGACTTCCTACTTTGCTAGTTAGAACTGGATAAGTTTCATGTAATTGTCTCATTGTGCCAGCTGAAAGATCCAGCTGTAGAGTATTGTTCAGTCCCCCTGTGTCAGGAGTTATTCCCCTTGGCGTCTGAGCTTGGGGTGTTTCATTCAACATCATTAATGTTTCAGCAGAGAGATCTAATTGTAGATTGTTATTAATAACCCTTGACGATTGCGTACTCTGATATGAACCCCCACTGAGAGGACCTTCTATAGTGACCCCCGGTCCTGGGGTCGAGAAACCGATAGGGTTTATTTCTGATTCACCAAAAAGGTTAGCCATATATTCTGAATAATCTCCAGAAAGTCTTAATGCTGGGCTGGACCTTGCAGGTGATGGATTTGACAAGTTATTGCCTTCAGAAAATTTTATTGTTTTTCTTATAGTCTCTTCCATGTTTATATGCCGTATCTCACAACTGAATATGTTTCACTGTAATTATAGCTTAACCTTAGTGTGTTTATTTATTTATGTATTTGAAGCTATTTATTTATCCTGAAGTCTGCCAACCTGTTATTTAATATATATTGCTAAAGTTTGATAAGGGTGGTAATTTATCATTCATATGATTTTGCTTACTTTCCTACACAAATCAAACTAAGTTAGCTTTTCTATAAGGTTTAAAGTCAATTGGCTATAATAATTTGACTTTCAGGAGTTTCAAGCCTTTGATTATTTTCAACACATTGGTTTAAGCATGAATTGTACAACTAGCCTTGCTTTAAATGAAATCACTTTTTAGCATATTCGTGGTATCATTTTGGAAGGAAATGAAAATTCAATGATAAAATCAGATCACCGAACTACCCGCGTTAACCACATCCTGGTCACGGACTCACCAAACTGTAGTAGGCCGGACTGATCGGGCTTGGTAAGACAGTCGCGTCACCAGTTCAGCAAGGTTTTGCTAGCTGAAACGGTGGCGGACGACGGACGACGGACAGACGACCAGCTCATATATTCGCGTTGTGATTTTGTTGGATGAAAAGTCAGCTGCTCTGTCCCAGTCTAACTCAGGAAAAGAATTTGCCTCTCAGACAGACGGACATGTGGACAGGACAGCTGCCATTATGATCCCAGGTTCGTTTCTCTGGATGTGGTGATACGGGGTCAGGACTGAGAAATGATAAAGTACTATTTCAACATTTAATGAATATCAAAATATATCAAATAAGCCTAACCTGGAGTGTATGTAATGTACACCTGCGGTAATGGTCAAATGTGACCGACGCAGTATCAGTAGATAGATAGATAGATAGATAGATAGAGATAAGCTTTAATATTTCATTTCAAAGTAATTCTGCGGGGGTAAGAACCTCAGTCGGGTTCTAGATGGTGTGACTTTCAAATATGTGTGTGCCCACCTTAAGGGGTAGTGGTCCGCTGTTGGGACCAAGAGGAAGGGTTTTATTCAGTACAATTTCTCCTCCCGTCTAGATTCATGTCATCTAAAGTACTCAAAGGATAATTAAGTCATTAAGGTAAGCACAACAGTTCAGAGAAACGATAATTTTTACGATGTTTTGGGGAGATAGTCGATTTACCTTTGACCAAGCAAGTTCTGAAAATATAGTTTATGAGAATATACTGTCACAAATCTAGAGAATAACATCCTTTTTCCAGAATAAATATATTTCCTCAAAAACTGTCAAATTTGCTTTTTCAAGGGAGGTAATAACAATAACAGAAAACACCAACGTTCCGAAATGAACCGAAATGGTAAACAAAATATTTTTTTCTTTTTTCTAACACCCCTACCTATCACACATCTTTGGTTAGAGCTAGGGACTAACTTCCCATATCACAGGTCCTGGTGTATGAATGTCATTTGACGTGTCACCAGTAACAATTCTGATTCTGATTGCATTAAAGTTGCTATCCCTATAGCTAGATGCAAGTCTATACCAGATATCATTAATGATGTTATTTTATCATATGACGTCGGGTCTGAGAGTGTAATAACGCCATATATTATTTTCGATAATCCACTAGTGGATTAAATATGCAAATTAGGTAGATACGTCCCGTAACGTAACATGTACGGCGTCCTTAACGACGTCGAGTTTACTAACGGCGGAATATTGATATTTTTGTAAACCACCCTGAATAAAATGCGTTTTAAATGTCATATGATAAATAGAATCTTGCATTCGTGCTCATGTATTATTGAATTTATTAAACTCGTTGAGGAAAAGGGATAAAATGCTCGGCATAGCCTCGCATTTTATCCCTTTTCCTCAACTCGTTTAATAAATTCAATAATACATGAACACTCATGTAAGATCCTCTATATAACTTGTAGAGAAATGGACTTGAACATTAGGGTGAACGCTAGGATAGTCGCAATAGTTTTCAAAGTCAGTGAACCATGATATGTAGGTGAAGTGTAAATAGGGATGCTTGCATTAAAGTTGCTATCCCTAGATGCAAGTCTGTACCAAGTATCATAAATGTTGCACTTATAGTAGTTGAGAAATTGACTTTAACATTATGGCGAACGCTGGGGTGATCGCAATAGTTTCTAAAGTCGATGTCAAATATAGATGCTTGCGCTGCTATCCCAAGATGCAAGTCTGAACCAAGTATCATTAATGATGCTCTTATAGTTCTTGAGAAATCGACTTGAACATTATGGTGAACGCTAGAGTGGTTGCAAATGTTGACAGACGAACGGACGGGTGGAAATTCTGACATTTATAGCGTGCTTAAAGCAGGTGCGATATTTTTTAGAAATGTTCTCAACACTGTAACCACCCTTTTCCTGGACAGGCTAACCACCAGTACAGTGCACAACTGTCCTTTTGCAATCAGCGGAAGGGAAGAGAGAGAATGACCGCAGAAAAGATTTCATAATCAATCTCTTTGTAAGAGGTGCCGATCGAACTAGCGACTTTCTGGCTCACCCGACAGAACCACCAATGCCGGTTTTCAAGGCGTTGCCTACAAGTGCAAATGGGATATATAACTGTCTTTCGAGAACAGTCTACGTAAAAATTACATTTTATTCGCATGACAAGTTGTGATATTTTCTATAAATTACTGTTTCAAAACTTCGTTGTGCACTGTTGCTGGTGAACCGCCTCATATTATTCAGTACAATGTCATGTTCTATAGATGGTCATCCCAATGGGCGGGGGTGGTTGGGTGTGGCAAAAGTGACGTGTATCTTGCACCACCGGGGCGTCCAACTGATATTGGCTGACAGTTGGGCAAGACCTGCTTTCATTAAGGGTTGATGGTCGGGGTGGTGTTATTTCTTCTGATTCTACACTTCCATTTATTTTCCTCTTTCTCCTCTGTCCCTTACTTCCATCCAGGGGTCGCAGGATCGATCCCGGGCTTCTCCAGACTTTCGGATGAGTCTTTAAACCCAGGCCCCGTCTCCGTATGACCTTAGCTGTTGGTGTGACGTAAAACTCAAACACTCACTCACTCCCTTACTTTCATCTCGTCGACTCTTTTTCCCCTTTCTCTGGGAGACGACACAAAATGACCCACAATGATTGACGTGTCGTTAAACCCAAATCAATCAATCAGATCTCCAAAACAAACACTTTTCTGATGAAAATGTGTGATGTTTTTCCTGTTTACATCCAAAACAAATGTTGTGGATGCTCTTTAGAACTGCCTCAATGCGGTTCTAACGAAGTCTTGGGGCAGAAATAAGGAAATCATCAGAAAATGACATCTCAATCCCTATCGCCCCAAGAAACCGCTAGGATTAAAAGAGATGTCCGACTCGCACCACTTTTCCTGGGCAGGATTACTCGCGGCTCTGCGCAGAAGCATCATGCAGCCCATTCTGTTTCTCCAAGCCCCGATGGGCGGGCGCGTAAATAGTATTTAAGGGCATAATGAGTGCCATCACTAATTCTTGCCGGACAGAGCTAAGTACGTTCTCATGTTTGAAGCCCCAAGCTCTGGACCGCGAAGAAGAAGATCGTCATCGTCGCTATTCCGCTGAATCAAGAAGGGCAGTTGTCAGTTTTTGGTGAAATAATGTGCCGTGTGACTGAAATGGTTAACCACTTTGACATAAGCATACCTAGGAAAGGTGCGGTTAGGCAATATGATCGGCTCGATATGTCCGACACAAGGTGTTGAATGGGCTGTTAGGGGGAATGGATTCACCTTCAGGGAAGGCAACTCCTTCAAAACTATTTTTATCTTCCATGTCAATAGGGGTCAACTCTTAAAGGAAAGAATTTGCTCATGAGAAGCAAATTCTCTCCTTTTAAGAGTAGACCCCTTTTTCAATGGGATAAGGCGTATAGAAAAGCGAACAGGAAGTCCCGAAAGTTGTCTCCTTTTGAAAAATAGCGGAAAAATCTGCCAGGGGTTCCCATTCTCCTTAAAGTCCAAACCAACTCAGAATCAGAGCCAACTCCTCCGTCTCCGCCTCCTTTTGCTTTCTTATTATCTTTAGACACCACATTAACAATTAAGTCTGTGGGAAAGTGCGGTTTACTTTGTTTATATTATTTCTATATTTTTGCCCATAGATTGTGGGTATATGTTAGAACCGCCTCAACGAGGCTATATTAACGATCACCCACAAACTATATTTCGAACAGAAATTAGGAAAATATCAAACCATTTCGTCTCTACAGTTATGAAAGACTGTAGTGTGTCCTGTCGTTTCAAATCTTGCTAGGTCGAAGACATAACTACCATATTCAAAGATTGGACAAACAAGTTTTTTAAATGCTGCATCTTTTATGGAATTATAAAATAGAAGTGAAGACAATGATCAGGAATCGATACAATTAACCCACAGCTCCCATCAGAGACACCAAAGGGAAAGAAACACAGACATGAAACAACTAGACCCTGATCATTGCCCGCACTTCTATCTTGCCTACTTTACAGTAGCTTTACTGCTCTGTATATACGGCCCCGCCCATCGGGGCTTGAAAAAATAGATGGGCTGCAACTGGTAAACCCATAAGAGGATCTAAGCCTGTCCAGGAAAGTGGTGCAAGTCGGACTGTCCATGCATATACACCATATTGGTTTCATTGGGCGGCAGGGCTTGAGATGTCATTTCGTCTCAGTGTCGGGTAAAAGTCCCACGAAGTTGGAAGCAACGTCTGCTAAATGACACAGTATTGACGGGAACGCAAAACCTCAAATCAAACATTACTGCTCAATATATTCATGAAGTTTCATCTACCTATTCCATATTGGAAGGAGCTACGTACTATACAAGGACAGGTAACCTAAGACCTAGAATGTTCAGAGTATAGTTTCTTGGCTCAATAGGCTTCCCTCATTGTTCAATATATCTTTAAAATTTTATCAGGGTATTTTATATAGTAAAGGAGCAATAGGCAAAACAACAACAACAATAACAACATAACATATTTTACATATAGCAAAGGCAGATAAGTCTAGAACCAGAATCGGCAGCGTGACAGCCCTTCGCCATAATATGCTTCTTTTAGCGTTTTATACATTCGTATAGATGTTCATCAAGATATTCAACACAGAAAAGGAGAAACGTACCAAAAAACATTGTCCATATCCGTTAAGGGCAAATAACTCAAAATCAAATGGCCTTGGTCACAATATGCTTCCTGTAGTGGTCTTTATATATAATTAACGGGTTTTGCCCATTATTGATCCCAAACCACACATCCCCAATACCAAAATACATGTATACGCAAAATTTGTAAATAATAATAAAAATCAGTGAAAAAATCCTCGTTATCGATCGGAACCCACCCACCAACCCCAACCACATATCGGGAACTGAGGAACCGGCAAGGGTCATAACTCTGTCAAACGTTGACGGATTCTTGCCCATCACAAATCCCCGGTTAAAATGTGTTTGCAAAATTAAGGGGTTGGTGCAAGAAGGGGCCTAAGTCACAGTTTTATAATTTCGAGAAAAAACGCGAAAAAAAAAAATATTTTGCAAACATTTTCATATTTTTCAAACTTGAATTGAAATAAATGCTTCTGATGTGTTATTCTGTCATCTGAAATGGTGCAAAAATCGCATAAATAGTTCTCAGTATATTGCAGATACTCATTTGTTACAATAATGGTTTAGTGCAAGAAGGGGCCTAAGTCCAGGGTTTATATGTCTTAGGCACCTTCTTGCACTAAAGAAATACAACCAAGTTTTCTCCATTAAAAGCAGAAACCTATGTCATTTAGTTGAACATGTATATTTTATCGTATTACGACTCTTTATTAGTTTATTATAACGAAAATCTGAAACAAATGAACAATACATAAAAAAACTCATAGTTTTATGTGGTAAAACGGACTTAGACCCCTTCTTACACTAAAGATATGACATTGGACTTAGGACCCTACCAAAAATTTTATTAACCGTCATTTTTAATGCCAATAAAGAAATAAGGTATAACAAACTATATATCAGATTGTAGGTCTTGATATGATGTATCTGAAAATAATAATGTCCCAGATTTTTTCAAAAATGGACTTAGGCCCCTTCTTTCACTAACCCCTTCAATTTGAAGAAAACAAATCTGTGAAAATACTCATTATCGATCGGAAATCGTGCAGACGGACAGACACCGGGTGGACTATTATAATTGGTAACTGGACAACTCGGCCCCTAACAAACGCGGCCCCTGACAAACTCGGCCCCTAACAAACTTTAACAGCATAAATGTACGAGTTTCCCAACAATTGGTTTTTCTAAAGGCATCAGTTAGGTCATAACGCTTACAATGGTTCATAATGCAGGATGCGTCCTTTCGAATGCCTATTATACGATCCAATAATTTCATCACGAAAACACGCCTATATAATTTCGACCCCCTTGAACCCCACTTTGATATAGTAAAACTGGGGTTTCCGGGGGTATACCTTATTTTTCTTATTTCTGCTCTAAAATATAGATTGTGGGTACTCGTTAGAACCGCCTCGATGAGGCGGTTCTAACGAGTGCCCACAATCTATATTTTAAGCAGAAATAAGAAAAATATTACAATTTTTCATCATAAAATTTTCATTTTTTCGGCGAAAAAGGTAGCAATGTATTTGTATAGGCGTGTTTGCGTAATGGCTAGTCTCGACCACAGGAGCTTGAAGTTATGTCCATAATTAATTCATAAGGTTCCAAATCAAAAGTGACACTAACTTTGACTAAGCCATTTAGTGTCACTTTTGATGTTGAACCTTATGAACTGCTTATGGACAGAACTTCAAGCTCCTGTGTCTCGACTAATACAAAGAGATCATCACGCTGACGTCATTATAGAGGATCTTACACGAGTGTTCATGGATTATTGAATTTATTGAACGAGTTGAGGAAAAGGGATAAAATGCGAGGCTTTGCCGAGCATTTTTTCCCTTTTCCTCAACGAGTTTAATAAATTCAATAATACATGAGCACGAATGCAAGATTCTATTTATCATATGACATTTAAAACTCATTTTATTCACGATTGTTTGCAAAAATATCAATATTCCGCCATTAGTAAACACGACGTCGTTAAGGACGTCGTACATGTAACGTTACGGGACGTATCTAGCTAATTTGCATATTTAATCCACTAGTGGATTATCGAAAATATTACATGGCGTTCTTACACTCTCAGACGCGACGTCATGTGATAAATAACGTTAAATATCATTTTGACGTCACGTTCCAACCATAGTGCGTGATGCGCAGGCTGATCGTATTTACTATTCGTACGGGGGAAAAAACCTACCTGTTTAGTCTCAGAAGCCGTTCAAAGGAATAAAGTTTGGCATTCAGCAGCCTTAATAATTATACTATCCAGGCAGGGAACAAAAGCGCTGATCAGAGTGTGCAGATGCGCAGGCTGATCTGCGCATTTGTTATTCGCACGTGCAATTTTCAGGTGTTCTCATGACGTAATTAAAGACTTCTAATGGTTACGGTAAGTACCCAATTATCAAATAATAATAATCCAATCAACAGACACGCGTCAGTGATTTACATAAGATAAGCCAATTAAAAGATTATTTAATATCATTGGCAGTTACCCGAGAATGCGTAACAGTTCAATATTATTTTAGGTTAACTATTGCTAACCTTCCACCTTTTCCATTACGCAAACACGCTTATACAAATACATTGCCACCTTTATCGTCGAAAAAATAAACATTTTATGATGAAACTTGTGATATTTTTCTTATTTCTGCTCAAAATATAGATTGTGGGCACTCGTTAGAACCGCCTCATCAAGGCGGTTCTAACGAATGCCCACAATCTATATTTTAGAGCAGAAATAAGAAAGAATAAGGTATACCCCCTTGAACCCCAGTTTAACTTTATAAAAGTGGGGTTCAAGGGGGTCAAAATCATATAGACGTGTTTTCGTGATGACAAACTAAAACAATATCTTTGGGGCCAATAATATAATAATAACAGTAATATAAGGGCCCGAGTTTGTAGGGGCCGAGATGTCCCGGCGGTATATAAACACCAAATAAAATATATAGAACATGAAAAAAATCCAACTAAATTAGTTAGTAGGGTGCACCTGACACCTACCGAGGATGGGGTGGGAATTGAAGTTTAATATGTGGAAAAGAAATTCAAAATAAAATTTGCAGTCAAAAATGTTCTTTTCTTAATTAACACATAGGATGCCAGTCGTCTGTATTGTCTGCGGATTACTTTAAAAAAGTCACTGTTGTAAAAAGTGGACCCAGATCAGGATCAAGATCCACTGTTTACCTGTCTGCAAAATATAGTTACAAGAAAATGCAGGAGACGCCGCTTAACTTTTAGCACATAGGCAAACTGTGCAGAAACATATCAGATGCTGCTTAACCCAATTAAGAATTGTATGAGTCTTTTTTTTTTTTTTTTCTTATGTCTCTCTTTTCCAGTCTTACTTCCGACCAGTTTTAGCTATTAAAGAGGGAGCAAAGAGGTATTCGATATATGCATATGAGACTGGGCCCACGTAACCCTAGCGTCTCTAATTAAGGACACTTGTCATCATATTGGTGACACGCCAAATGACATTCATCCATCAGGAGTCTAGTCTTAGCATCTGATGTGAGCTGGATTCAACATTATGCCATTCAGAATTTTCGATACACGGAAACAGCCGAATACTTACGGAATATAGATGGCTCCCAAGATAGCAGGGAACCAGTGAGTGTCCAGACTGACGCGAAGACTCGAGCAAAATCCTACTTTTTCTGCATTTATTGCAATCAGCCAGCGCAAAAGTTTGCAGATTGCATTGTGGTATAATGAAATATAAAGTTTCATTTATGTTATAGCCATGTCTGCATTCTTTAACTGCTAGAGATTACTTATTTATAGCATGTTTATTTTGACTGTCTTACCGCATTGATCTGGGAATGCAACTAGTATTCGGCAGCACTAGAAGTTGTACAAGTCACTACATTTCAGTATATAAGCCATAATAATCAATGCAAAGAAAAGTCATATTCGTTTAGATCTTCAGTCTATCACTATAAATGTGTATGAATGTCATTTGAATTGACACCAGTAACAATTCTGATTCTAATAGTTTAACATCCCCGTCAACACTATAGGTCATTTTGGAGATGGTGCTTCGAATTTTTTTGGGTCTTTTACCCGACATTGAGATGAAGTGACATCTCAAGCCCTGTTGCCCAATGAAACCAATAGCGTTGATAAGCATGGACGGTCCCACAAGCACCACTTTCCTGGGAAGGCTTAGATCCTCTAAGCAGTTTACCAGTACTCTTGTGCGGTCGGTTTCAGCTCTGCATGGACACATCATGCAGCCCATTTATATTTCTTCAAGCCCCGATGGGCGGGGCCTGATTCTAATAGGTAGCTGAAATGAGCTGATCAGCTGTTATTGAGTGTTAATCTATTTATCTATCTACTAATACTGCGATCGGTCACATATGGCCATTACTCTGAGGTGTACATTAGGTACACACTATTGAGGTAATGGCCAAATCCTGTGTGTTTGAGTTCTGGTCAAACCTGAATCATTACTGGTGGCACATCAAATGACATTCATTCACCAGGACCTGTTAAAAGTGAAGATAGTCCTTAGCTCTCCTCAAAGAAGTAAACTTGGCTACATTTTCTTTAGCAACTTCCACAGATGTCGGATGAAATAACCGAATCTGGAAGGTCATTCCAATCTCCAATTGTTTGAGGGAAGAAGGATCCCTTGTAGATGTCAGTTCTTGCAGAGGGCACCTGAAATGCCAAAGGGTGATGTTTTCTGCCACTCCTAATTGGGGGATAAGGTCATCCGTTGGTATGCTGGCAGCACACTTTAGACCATTGTACATGAGTATAAACCTACTGTCTCTCCTTTTCTTGAGAGACTCCAATCCTAAATTTTTCAGTATTCCTGTCATACTTCAGTTTCAAAGAACAAATCTAGCTGCCCTGTTCTGAACTTTTTCAATCTCCTCCTGAAGGACTATTCCATTGGAGAAGCCTGGGATCATACCCATGACCCCTGGTTTACAAGGGGAGTAGCATAATCACTACACCACGGTGGGGCTTCTAATGTCCAAATGTGACAGACTCAGTATATGAAGAGAAATAGATAGATAAAAATGAACTATCTGATACTGGTTGCACATCTGGGGCCAGTTGTTCAAAGCATCATTAGCTTAACGAGCTCGTTAGTGGTCAAATTTTCAACTGTTCTAGCAAATACAATATCTAAAATTTTGTTATTTTTGCTGAAAAAAATGTGTGCAGCTTTTGCATAAATTTGCAAAAGCTGCTCACATTTATTCATAATTTTTACCATATTGAATGATCAAAGTTTTAACAATTCATTAGCTAACGACGTTAGTTTTGAACAACTGGCCCCTGATTACCCTGGAACAATTTTTGTGATAGTATTTATTCAGAACAATTTTTCGTTGAGCCTGCTTTAATTGGTTAGCAAGCTCAGCTGATGAATTCTTGACAATCTGATCAGTATTGTAACTGGTGACACATCAAACAACATTCCTACACCAGGATCTGTGGTATGGGAAGTTAGTCCCTACATGTAGTTCTTGGCCAAGAAATAAACTTAGCTGCACTATTCTCTGCGCCTTTAGCAGTGGATATCGGGAAGGGCATTCCAATCTCTAATGATTTGGGGAAGAACAATTCTTTATAGATACATGTCATATACAAAAGGATTAAGGCCGGCCTCAGTAGCTCAGTCAGATGCGCGTCTGACTGGTGATCATTGATCAGGAGGATGCGGGTTCGATACCTGACCGTGTCGGCAACATTCTTTCGTGGAGATTGATCATGAAATCTTTTTTATGCTGTCATTCTCTCCCTTCCGCTGATTCAAGAAGGGCAGATGTCAATTTCTGGCAAAAGAATGTGCACTGTACTGGTTAGCCGCTTACGTATAAGCCTGCCCAGGAAACGTGTGGCTAGATAAACTGACCAGCTCAAAAATGACTTAAAATAGTGTTAACTGTGCCGTTGAACTCCAATACAAACAAACAAACAAAAGAATTAACTGAAAAGGGTAGATAGGTACATTCTTTTTATCCTCTAGCGACACCAGAAAAAGACAGATAGTGTCATATGTCAGCGAACAAGGTAAAAAAAAGTGTCGATCAAAAAGTGAATGAATGGCAAAATCCCCAAAGCGCACAGCTTTGGGGGAAAAAGCGCACATCGTGGACCAAAAAAGGCCTGGCGCTGGCAAAAATGGGCACAGTGCACCAAGCAAAATCACCCTGCAGGAAATGCTATTCAAATACAGTTGACGCTCGTTATCTCGAACCTCACGGGACCTGATAAAAAAGTTTGAGTTATCCGTAGTACGAGATAACCCAAGTGTGACATCACATGCATGTGGGCGCCCATTATTTGCCGTGATATGCTTGGTATTCTTGGTTATTCTAGAGTAATAGCACCTACATGCACAGCCTATTGAGTTTTCAAAATTGTTTATGAAAGTAATGGGGCTTGTTTTGTTGTCTTTTAAATTCCTGCAAATTTGGGAGGCCCCCGCCCATAGGGGCTTAAAGAAATATATGGGCTGCATGATGCTTCCACGCAGAGCTGAATCTAGCCCGCACACTAGTACTGGTAAACTTCTAAGAGGATCTAGGCCTGTCCAGGAACCACAGTGCAAGGCGGACCTTCCATGCTGATAAACCTTATAGGTTTCATTGGACGACAGGGCTTGAGATCTCATTTCATCTCAATGTCGGGTAAAAGTCCCACAAAAATGGAAGCTACGTCTCCAAAATGACCTTTACAGTGTTGACAGGGACGTTAAACCTCAAATCAATCAATCAAAACCTGCAAATTCGGGTATCCAAATAAGCTAAAAATAGACATGTACTTAAATGGACTGGTTGCCCGCTTGTGAATGCAATGGTGAGCTTTACATGCTATACGTCATACTGTAGTCCTTGCTGAGAAAGCTGGTCACGAGCCATCTTTTTAGGATCTACACTGTTTGTATGTGCATGGAGACAAGGGACAGTACTCAATTTTGACACTAATGACGATTACGTAAAACAACCAATTAAAGAGCCTGGTCATACCTAATTGTACATTAATACAAATCAGAGCCGCCTTTTATCACGGAAATCTTTGAAACCATTGAAACGAGAAGGTGTTAAGATCAAAGGTTGAGCACCATGGTCGGTCTTTATTACACACACGTGATTTTCGTAATAGCGGTAAAGGTATTGTTTGTGCTAATTTTAATTAAGAAAGCAGCTGGACATTGGAAAATTAAAACCATTGTGAATATTGATGAACTATTTTGTAAATTCTTTAACTGAAAGACCGGCGGCACCGTTTTTTTTTTTTTTTTTTTTTCCTTCTTTGCGTCATGAATTTCGGTTCGAGAAACACGGTAGTAAAGTCAATGAAAAATATATTCAGGGACTGAAAATGATGGGCGAGATAGCCGAAGTGTCTACTTAAAAGTAGTTTGACACATGGGAAGTTGAAATACAATAAATATATAGGGAACATATAAGGGACTTAGAAATCGATTCAACATAAGTAATAGGGTCGAGATAGGCGAGGTCGAGATAACGAGGTTCAACTGTATAACAATGTCCACAGTTGCTTACCCACATCAGCAGTCACGAAGGTGACCTGCTCTTTGCTGTAAGTCTACTTAAAGTTTTAAACAGGAAAGGTAGTTTGATGTGATAAACAGTGTAATGTACTGTCAGTGAAAAAAACACCATTGTTCATCTTATAAACCCATTATAGGCGAGAAACCCGTAAATGGTTACCTTGGCAAACAGTGCAGACCCTTAACAGACGCTGCAGAACATTGCTTCAGATCAGAGTCTGCACTATTTGGTAACATAATTTTCCACCAAAAATAGAAAACAAAATGAAAACAAGAGGACATTGGTGGTCCTATATCACTCACCTGAGCTAAGAGATTTACATGTGGGTCCTTTGGGGGGGGGGGGGGGATAATTTTTGGCCTCAGGGCTATAATTTGAACAATCTTGGTAGAAGTCCACCAAATGAAGCAGCAAGCATCATGCAAAATATCCAAGATCTAGGTCTTTTGGTTTCAGACAAGAATACTTTTAAAGGTATTCCCTATATTTGCCTATGTAAAATCTTGGACAGCACCATTTTTGGCCCCAGGGCTATAATTGGAACAATCTTGGTAGAGGTCCATCAGTTGAAACTTCATACCAAACATCAAAGACCTGGGCCTTCTGGTTTCAGACAAGAAGCTTTTTAAAGGTTTTCCCTATATAAGCCTAGGTAAAACAAGTTGGCCATGGGGCAGGGCCATTTTTGGCCCCAGGGCTATAATTTGAACAATCTTGGTAAAGGTCCACTGCATGAAGCTTCATACCAAATATCAGAGACCTGGGCCTTCCGGTTTCAGACAAGAAGATTTTTAAAGGTGCATTATTGAGCTATCTGGAAAAAATGCTTCCAAAAATAAAATACATATAGCCGGTATTTTTCTTTAAAACAATACAAATGAATGCATTTTATGCAAAAATCCGAACAATTATGGTGACAGGTAAATGAGTTTGAGAGGGATTCCCTAACTAGGTTTCGCACACTAGTTAGATCTATTTTTAGTTCGTGACAAAAATAGAATCCCCATATATGACTTTATGCGACATTCATTTTTGGCCTTGTTTGCTTAGGCCATGCCTGAATCGGAAGAAATATGACGTTAAATACCATGCCATAAGTAACAACACTCAGAGACCATACTGTCGCCATGTATTTGTAAAGTAACATATTTATTTTTAGAACAGAAATTCCGAACACATGTTCAGAGCGAAGGGTAAACACGAATGAAAACGACCATTTTCACAAAGTTCTGAAGCTGTATTTGGCTCCAAAAGTGTACACATGACAAAGGAGTATGCATTGAAGATATAAAAAAGAAAAAAAAATTTGAGACCCAGTAGCTCAATAATGCACCTTTAAAGGTTTTCCCCATGTAAAATCAGTGGGGCCCCACGTGGGGGTATTTTTTGCCAAAGGGTAATAATTTGAATAATTTTGGTATCAGTCCACTAGACCAAGCTTCATACCAAATATCAAAGACCTGGGCCTTCTGGTTTCTGACAAGAAGATTTTTAAATGTTTTCCCTATATAAGCCTATGTAAGACAAATGGGCCCCTGCGCGGGGGCATTTTTGGCCTCAGGGCTATAATCTTGGTAGAGGTCCACCAGACGAAGCTTCATACCAAATATCAAAGACCTGGCCTTCTGGTTTCAGACAAGAAGATTTTTAAATGTTTCCCCCATTATAAGTCTATGTAAAACCAGTGGGCCCCAGTGCGGGGGCATTTTTGGCCCTTGGGCTATAATTTGAAAAATCTTTGTAGAGGTCCACAAGATGAAGCTTCATACCAAATATTAAAGACCTGGGCCTTCTGGTTTCAGACAAGAAGATTTTTAAAGATTTTCCCTATATAAGCCTATGTCAAACAAGTGGGCCCCTACCCGGGGCATATTTTGCCCCAGGGCTATAATTTGAACAAGCTTGATAGAGGTCCACTAGACGAAGCTTCATACCAAATATCAAAGACCTGGGACTTCTGGTTTCAGACAAGAAGATTTTTAAATGTTTTCCCCATTATAAGTCTATGTAAAACCAGTGGGCCCAGGCGCGGGGGCATTTTTAGGCTCCAGGGCTATAATTTGAACAATCTTGGTAGAGGTCCACTATATGAAGCTTCATATCAAATATCAAAGACCTGGGCCCTCTGGTTTCAGACAAGAAGATTTTTAAAGGATTTCCCTGTATAAGCCTATACAAAACCAGTGGCCCCTGGCGCAGGGGCATTTTTGGTCCTAGGGCTATAACTTGAACAACCTTGGTAGAGGTCCACTAGACAAAGCTTCATACCAAATATCAAAGACCTGGGCCTTCTGGTTTCAGACAAGAAGCTTTTTAAAGATTTTCCCTATATAAGCCTATGTAAAACATGTGGGCCCCGGCGTGGGGGCATTTTTGGCTCCAGGGCTATAATTTGAACAATCTTGGTAGAGGTCCACTAGACAAAGCTTCACACCAAATATCAAAGACCTGGGCCTTCTGGTTTCAGACATGAAGATTTTTAAAGGTTTTCCCTATAGAAGCGTATGTAAAACCAGTGGGCCCAGGTACGGGGGCATTTTTGGCCCCAGGGCTATAATTTGAACAATCTTGGTACAGGTCCACTAGATGAAGCTTCATACCAAAGACAAGAAGATTTTTAAAGGTTTTTTCTTATTTTCTCCTTTTTGTTGCCATGGCAACCAGAGTTCTGCATGGAATAGAATTCTTTGAACAACTTTGAGAGAGGACCACCCAAAGATCATTTCTGCCAAGTTTGTTAAAAATCTGTTCAGTAGTTTATGAGGAGATGTCCTTTAAAGCAATTGTGGACGGACAGACGACGACGGAGGGTGAGTGATCACAATAGCTCCCTCGGAGCCTTCGCCTCAGGTGAGCTAACAACAGGCCTGTCACCCCTTATATGACAAATGGACTTGTCTAACAATCTGCTAGTATACAATGGGTTAATGTAGATGGGGGCTATTAAACTTCATATCCAATAAAAAAGTTTCATTACGCATTTTAACATTTGCTGGGTCCCTCCAATGTTTAAATCCACAGCCTGCAGCCTAACCCTTATCCTGCCGAACACGAGAACATTATCTTTGTAAACAGTGTAGTTCCAGATCAGATGGCTTTTGAAGAAGCTATCTGATCTGGATCTACACTGTTTGGGACTGTGTGAATTTGCCGGAATAAATTACATCAAGAAATCTGATTGGTTCAAAGTCAGAAATGGGTGTGGCTAAATTAATTATTCAGTGGGATAAGGGTTAAACACCTTGTCCGGGACTCGGCCAATCATGTTTATCATAGCTTCAGCTAAGTTGAGTTGTCGACCTTTCAATGTAATTTATTAACCCTTTAGAAGCCAAGAAAAACTACATCTGAAAATGCCGTCTGCTTATGTCATCTGTTGATTTCTTTTTGCAAACTTTTTAAAAATATTTTTGCATACAGGCAAACAGTGTGGGCCCAGATCAGACTGCTCCTATGTAGGACCAGTCTGATCTGGTTCCACACTGTTTGCAAAAAATACTTTTAAGGTAACCGACAGACGGCAAAGCAGACGACAATTATCATGATTACCTGATTGGCATGTTATGGGTTCACAGGTAGACAATGCCGGCCATCAAGCTGAAGAAGGTCACCGCTGAGTACATCGCTCAGAAGGAGAAAGAAGGCAAAGAGTCCCAGAAGGAGAAGGTGGAGAAGAAGAACCTGGAAGATGTTGCCGATGGCGAGGAAGAAAAAGACGAGGAGGAAGTAAAACCTTTTAACTTCTTGGATGTCGAGATATTGCATGATAAGAGAAAAAGGACAGTACCGGTACAGGACCAAAAAGTGATGGAATGGTAATATTATATTCTCTCCTTGCATATTAGGGCTGGTAAAATCCACTCGTCCACTCTCCATGTTGGAAGTGGAGTAAAAAATTTCGTCTCACGACTATGAAAATTACCTGTAGTAAAATACATGCCCTTGGTCATGCAGGGCAAGTGCAATTTTGAAGAACTTGCAAGCAGTGTTGGCAAATTCAACTTGTTCACTCGCCATGACATATAAACATTTTGGAGGACAAGCTAATTTTGTTCAGTCCCTATGAAATTTACCAAAATCTATTTATGCCCTTGGTCATTGACAGGCCTCCGTGGCCTAGTGGTTAAGAGCGCTGACTCGTTATGTCTCTCACCGCTGTGGGTTCTAGCCTGGCTCGGGTCACATGATTGAGAGACTTGGCACCAAGTTCTGCAACGGAAGGTCGGGTGGTTTTTCTCCGGGTACTCTGGTTTTTGCTCACCTCTGATTAACGATCGGCTCGATATGAGTGAAATAATTTTGAAAGGGCCGTAAAACCAAAACCGAAAAAAAAAAAATGACCCTGGTCATGCAGGATGAGTGAAATTTTGAAGAAATTTCCAGTCCTGCTTGCAAGTAAGGCTGACACGATTAATCTTATAATCGATTAATCGATCGATAAATTCCACAAAAATGATTATCATTTCTGATTTGCTTTTAATCGATTATTTGATAGGTACAATTTACTACCCAAAGTTATGCCTAAAATAGCTGGATGAGTTGCAAACAGTGCAGACCCTGATGAGACGCCATATTATGCGGTGTCTCATCTGGGTCTACACTGTTTGTTCAGGCCTGTATGTTCAAATATACATACCGTATTCGCCCTAATTACCGCACATGCTCCTATAAGCGCACACCAAAGCTATTTTTGAAAAAAGAAATGCATAAGCGCACACTTTACGGTAACCTCCCCCTGGAAGCTCTCACAGTAAATCTATAAAAAACTTACCGTTATTTCTTCAACAGTGAAGGCAATGCTTGAGTATCCTTTTCTGTCCCATTAAATATCAGTATGCATCATCTCGGAAGCTATTGTTTTCGCATCGAGTGTGCGCTTATTAGGTAGATTTTTCACTGTGATCTTTTGACACGATTTTGAAGAAACTAATCGCACTGTGCGGTAATTAGGGCGAATACGGTATGGTAAAGTGCAACATATGGTAAGAGTCATGCTCAGACAGAAAGCCAGGCAGGTAAAATAATGACAAAAACCTTAGCGATTACTAATCGATTATCGATCGCAATGGCAGGACTGATAATCGATTATCTTTTCAGCTCCGATTAGCCAGCCCTATTTGCAAGCCCGGATATTTTTATTAGAAGGGAATCAATAAACTTTCAGTAGAGGCAATTCTTTCAAAAGTATGTTAGTCTCCTGTGTCAATAGGGTCCCCACACTTAAAGGGTGTTTGTGCTTCAGTTTTACGTCACACCAACAGCTAAGGTCATACGGAGAAGGGACCTCTGTTTAAACACTCATTGGAAAGTCTGGTGAAGCCCAGGATCGATCCAACAATCCCTGGTTTATCAGGCAAGTAGCATAACCACTACACTACAGAAGCTTCTCAAAACAAGTGGACCAGTTGAAATGGTGTGAGACTACTATCCCATTGCCTGAGGGAAGCCCCCAAAGGGGTACCTTGGCATACAGTTTGTGTTGTTTGTTTTGAGTTGATGTCCCCTTCATCACTGTATAGGTCATTTTGGTGACGTTGCTTCCAATTTCGTCGGACCAAATAGAGTTTATAAGCATGGATGGTCTGACTCATACTGGTGTGCCTGGGCAGGCTTAGATCCTCTATGCGGTTTACCAGAACTCGTGTGTGGTCGATTTCAGCTCGTGTGTGGAAGCATCATGCAGCCTATCTATTTCTTCAAGCCCTGATGGGCAGAGGCCAACCTTGACAAACAGTGCAGACCCAGATCAGATTAGGGCCTGCACTATTTGCTAACAGAATTTTCCTTAACCCTTGCTATTCATTTAAGCCACACCCATTTCTGTCTATCAACCAATCAAATTACTTGATGTAATTTATTGCTACAAATTCATAAACTGAATGCCAAACAGTGTAGATCCTGATCAGATGGCTTCTGAAGAAGCCATCAATCTGGATCTACACTTTTTGCAAAGATAGGGGTTGTCGTGAACAGCAAGATAAGGGTTAAAAATAGAATAAAAACAAAAAAATATGCCTTAGACCCCTTATATGGCAAACCAACATATAGCAATGGAAGAGTCCATCAGTATACAGTGGGCTTTGCTTGGTGGTAAGCTAGTCCTGGAAACAAACCCTTTTAGGAAAACCCCTGTAAGAAATGTTATTTTTTATCACCTTTAAGGCTTGATGACAATCTGGAGAAGAAAGAAGACGTACACATACCATTACTGACATTGTATGAGTATTACACAGAAACATGTCAGTTACAGGGTGTTACTATCGTAGATATTCCTGTCTTTACCAAGGTAAGATATTTGTTCATACCGGTAGTTTCAGATAGTGACAAATACCAGTTCAGAATTATCTAGTGTTGTGGTTATACCATACATTGTGGGTACTCGGGAGTCACTACACTAAGGTGATTCCATGATGATTTTAAGTATCGGGACAGATAGGCCTTAGCATACAGTGCAAACCAGATCAGACTGCTCCTAAAGGAGTCTGATCAGGGTCAACACTGTTTGCCATTCCGTCTGCATGTTTTGGACTTCTTGCTGGATCATGAAACATATTTGTAAAAAAATTAGGGGAATTACAGCAAGTCCTCAAGGTGTCCAGATTTTTAGGATTTTTACAGTAGTACACACACATAGGAACAGATCACCTCAGTTAGAGATCCTAATAAGTACATGCAGTAGATGCATTAGGAACATCGTCCATCCCCACTCTTATGCATGTCAGTATGCACCCACTGGTTTTCTCAATGAGGCGATTCTATCAAGTACCTTTACAGGAATATCATCCCTTAATGATAACACTCATAACTCATATCTGTTAACTCTTCCTTTTCTAGAGGTATGCATATGTCACTGTAATAAAAAGTGTTACTTCATTTGTCGATTTCAGTACATGAGAGAGAAGTTTGGAAAGTTCTATGGGTTCAAAGACTCCTCCCCATACAAAGGGCTGATAAAGGAAAGAAAGGTGAAAGCCAAGAAGCCACATGTTCAGGGAGAAACTCTCGCCATCAAAATCAAAGACATCATTCATGAAGTCATCACAACTGCTGGCAATCCTGTATCCTTTTCTAAGAATTAAGTTGAGATCATTGTGTGTAGAAATCATCCATTTGCATTAGGCAAAAAAAAGAGAAAATACTGTAAAATCTCTAATAGACGCCCAGGCATTTATTAGAATCATTACCTTTCCTGAAGAGGGGGGTGGGCGTTTATTATAGGCTATAGAAACCTGCAATTCGCATTCGCCATTTCTTATGGCTGCCATCTTGTTTCTCAGAAAATGACTGGTGATAC
The DNA here is from genome assembly GCA_963580285.1 of Lucinisca nassula. Taxonomy (NCBI): domain Eukaryota; kingdom Metazoa; phylum Mollusca; class Bivalvia; order Lucinida; family Lucinidae; genus Lucinisca; species Lucinisca nassula. The sequence goes on from OY757011.1 coordinate 34,167,266, forward strand.
AATAGCCTTGTCTTAGAATAGAATAGTAGTTTAGTTATCTCCCCTTTCTTCACTAAAGTGAATATCATTAACTTTTTTCTCATTTCGTGTCAAACATGGCAAAATACGTAAAACCTGAAGTCATTTTATTTGACTTGTTTATTTTCCGACCCTGTCACAATGTCACAAAAAAGTTCCTATTAATCAAGTCGGAGTAAAGTGGGCGTTTATTGGAGGCTAGTATTTTTCTGAGAATTGCCAAAAAATTGCCATTTTTAACATCCAAATTGTGGGGGGGGTGGGCGTTTGTTAGAGCGTGGGCTTCTAATAGAGATTTTACGGTAGGTATGTTTAGGGTCCCAATAAGAATGGTAGGTATTTTTTTTTTTTTTTTTACATCCTACAAAAAAAAAACTGTCCAGATTAAAGTATGAATGAAGAGGATACTTTTCCTTTTTTCTTGTCAGAAACATATGCTAGGTGATTCTAACAAGGACACTCAAACCTCTTTATAACACTATTAATGGGGTCCAAAGCAGAAACCATGTTAGTTAAACAACTGTGTTATATCCACACAAAAATGTGTAGATTATATAGAAAAATGACCATTTATGGTCATTTTTCTATATAATCTCTGCATTTTTGAGATATTTTTGGGCTCCATCTTGAAACCATGTTATATCCAAAAACATGTTATAATGAACAGTGGTATAATGGGGTTGTGGTGTACTCACAACATATGATTAATGGAGAAATAAGAAAAATCATTCCGAATTTATTCTCAGTCCGCCATCTGATCTGAAGCCATGTAGAAATGTATTTAGTACAAAACAGCCAAATGTACCACAAACAAGCATAATTTAAACTTTTTTCAGAAAGCATAAAAAAAAATTTGGCAAGGTTTGGTTCTTCTTACATGCTTCTCAATGTAATATTGAGATTTCTCAGTGAAATCAAATGTTTCAAGTATATATATGATTTTTGTATTTCTCTGTGAATTTGATATATCATCGAAAAATAGCATACATTCTCTCTCAATTAGCTATACATAGTTAATGTGTCAAAATTTATGTATTTCACATTGGCACATCATTCAACATTGATAACATCACTTTTACATTAATTTTTGCACGTGATCCTAGATGGCTAAAGAAACACCTTAATGGAATAGCCCTTACATGCTTCTGAATGTAATATAGAGATTTCTCAGTGAAATCAAATGTTTCAAGTATATATGATTTTTGTATTTCACTGTGAATTTGATATATCGTCGTAAAAATAGCATACATTCTCTCTCAATTAGTATAGTTAGTGTATCAAAAATTATGTTATTCATGTTTGCACGTCATTCAAACGTTGATGACATCACTTTTACATTAATTTTTGCACATGATCCTAGACGGCTAAAGAAACACCTGTATCATCGCCGTGCTTAGGTTTTTTCTGGAAATAGGTATCTGAAGAGGTTTAGAGAAAATTAACCCTAAATTGACATTGTCCTTGTAACTCCCCTTTTATAGGGAGCTGTTGCATATATGTTAAGGATGATTTGAGACTCCTAAGGGGAATGGGAACATCTGGCAGCTTTTTTTTTTTTTTTGCTATTTTTCAAAGGGAGACAACTTTCGGGACTTCCTGTTTGCCTTTCTATAAGCCTTATCCCATGGAAAAAGGGTCGACTCTTAAAGTTAAGAATTTGCTCCTCAGGAGCAAATTCTTTCCTTTTAAGAGTTGACCCCTATTGACATGGGAGACAAAAATACTTTTGCAGGAGTTGCCTCCCCTGAAGGTGTTCCCATTCCCCTTAAGTGCCTTTTAGTCCATGCTACATGGCCATTCAAGGAAATAACTTCACTAATGGCGAGTGATACCATTATTTCCAAAACTTTGAGATGCCAGTGTTTGTTTGAATTGAGGTTTAATGTCCCTGTCAACACTATTTAGGTCAGTTTGGAGACATGGCTTCCAATTTTGTGGGGCTTTTACTCGACATTGAGATGAAATGACATCTGAAGCCGTCCAAAAGGGTTTATATGCATGGACAGTTCGACTCGCTTAGACCTTCTTGGCAGTTTGCCAGTTTTCATGTTTGGTCGGTTTCAGCTCTGCGTGGAAGTACCACGCAACCCAATCTGTTTCTCCTAGCCCCGATGTGTGGGGGCCTAATCACTTTTAGTAAAATTAACCATTATTCTGCTGAACACGATAACCCCCATCTTTGCAAACAGTGTAGATCCAGATCAGATGGCTTCTGAAGAAGCCATCTGATCAGGATCTACACTGTTTTTCATTCAGTTTTCAAATTCAAATGAATGGAATATATCAAGTAATTTGATTGGTTGATAGTCAGAAATTGGTGTGGCAAAATTAATTATTCAGCAGGATAAGGGTAAAGAATATTCCCTTTCAGTAAGCCCCTAATTTACCTTAACACTGTATAGAAAAAAGGGTTACGGTTCAACAACTTGAAGATTGGTATAAATGCCAAATACCCAGCCCTTCGTGTGGACATTTATCCCAACAAATTGAGAAGTGCTTTAGATAGAGGGCTTAGATATGGACACATTGAACTGGTAAGTGATGTATTACAGTTTGATCTGTTTTAAAAACCCCAAAATGGAATTCTGGCAAACTGCATTCACTGTTTGCAAAAAGTTCAACTACAGTAGAACTTCAGTGGCTCGAACTCCGATGGCTCGTTTACCATGGCCATGGATGAGTCGAACCCGTTCTTGAGTCCGCAGGGAATTCCTCCAAATACGATATAGGGGTAATTTAGGAAGATTTTCTTCATATATCTTGCAAATGTATGCCGTGTGTACTCGTTAGAATCACCTTGATGAGGCGATTCTAATGAGTACACACAACATACATTTATAATACAGAACACTGAAAAGATATTCACAATTATCTCCTTTATGCCTCCTGGTATGGCACTAATAGTAACCCTCTATGGCTCGAACTACCGCTGTCTCGAACAAATTTTCATGGTCCCAAAGGGGTTTGAGCCATCGAAGTTTGACTGTACATGTATTTTCTAAATAAATTTCAAACAATAAACAGGGTTGCCCCCATTAGGGAAAGATCATGGAAATTTGAAAAAAATTTAAGGTCTGTGAAAAGTTTGATAAAAAAAGGTCAGTGAATTTTCAAAATAGTCATGGAAGTGTCAGAGAATTCTTGTAATATAAGCATAAACAACTCTATTAATGTGACAAATTTGTGGTTTTATTTCACGGTCAAAACAACTTGATACTGAATGAAGGGAAATATCCATTTATCATTGCTTTTCTGTAAATTAGAAGATGAAATAAAAAATCACTTGCCCAACCAAAATTTGGACTTGTCTAGGGCAGTTGGGCAATGGATTAGACAGGCCCTATGGCATAGCAGATTTACGTTAGTAAGACTGTAAAAGTATTCTTTTTACCATCAAAGAAATCTAGACAATGTGCATATGCTTGATTGTGAAGGCCATCTTAAATAGGCATCTTGGTCAGTGAAAACGAGAATTACCTCCAACAGTTCAAAGTCTTTGGCAAGTCGTGGAATTTTTTATTTGATCTGTAATACAGTATAGCTCCAATATATCGCGGTAGTCAGGGTCCATAGCCCGAAAACCGCGATGTGGTCGGAGCATGATATAAGTCGCGGTAGTTTGCCGAGATGCCAATACAAGTTGCGGTGATAGTTTGGTGAGATATGGTTTATCAATCCACACTAATCGCTGTCAGTAATGCTATCGGCCGTATTTCACCATTAAAGTAGGTTCAGAATTACTCAATGACAGAACAAACAAAGGGGACTATGTCTACCATTTAACTTACATTCGAGAACAGTTGAAAATCTGCATCTGAAAACATATGATTGCTAAAATGTCAAAAACAGGACGCCATTTTGGATGTGCGGGTTCCCCTGGTTGTCTGTAACGGTGGCGGCCAAGGGGAGCAACTACCATAAGCGCTTAAGCAATTCGAGTTGTTTCCCTTGGCTTGCCAGAGGCCACAATCATTAAAAGTAGCGGTTGGAAAAAAATTATTTACCGTCTACCATGGGCCGAAAAACTACACAACAACAAAACTATCATTTTGTGTATTGATTTCGGGCAAGTGTAAAAAGAATTGTCAACAACTGTCAGTCTTTTTGAGTCCTTAAATACGGTAAAACTAGACCAGTAAGTAAATGGCAATAATTGCTACACTGTCAATTGAGAGACAAACCATCTGTGTATTTATTACGGTTCAAGTATGACACTATTGTTAATCCCTGTCATATAATTGCCACCCTGCGGTGCGTGTCGATAAGGTGTGAAAATATGGTCAAGTTATGTCTGTAATTGGCGTTTATCCTCCAATCATAAAATTTAATCCACAATCAATGTGAAAATGATTTAATCGCTCCTCAGATAATTAGCTATATCTAATGGTAGATGTTTGCATAATAAAAAACGGACTTTTCTGCGATCTCGTGAATGGTTATGTTTTGGCGCCAAATAGCAGACGCTGGGCGGGAAAAGTCAAACGCTGTTGTTGGTTATTGACACAGAGCTTTTGGGGATAATTCGGGAGCTGTGCAAAGTGCTGGTTTTCTATCCACCTCTATTCACAACCGTTTAGCTATCGAGAAAATATTTTTTACCGGTTTTAAACATTTTTTTTTTTTTATGAAAGAGATACACACAATGACATTAAACATGTGTGGGGGTGTAGGCGTTGGGTGACGTCATTTACCGATCGCGTGCATGAAAATGGTAGCGGTTGTTTGTGGGTGACGTTTTATATCAATTCAAAAATCACAGATCGGCTTTTTCCGTATTTCTGGTCTTAGCAGTCCATGACCTTGGCTATAAGACGGGGTCATTTTTTCGGCTCATTTTGGAGGGAAAAATCGTCTTATAGCCAAATTTTTACGGTAGATCACGATTAGGATGCTCTGCATGAGGGCGCACAAACATTGTTGTCTGATTGAGCATTGAGTGGATTACTCAGTTATGACAAGTTTGGGGATTAATTGTTTGCCAATACCTGTTCTAACTGACGCTTATTGGATTATTTGGTTATAATGTGTCAACTGACAATTGGTGCCTGGTTTAACCTGGTTTTATATAAATTTTAACAACTTAAAACTTTATTTTTTTAGCTCACCAGAGCCGAAGGCTCTGGGGGAGCTTATAGTATAGGCAATGGTCCGTCGTCGTCGTCTGCGTCGTCAACAGTTTCAAACAACATCTCCTCTGAAACTACTTGGGCAATTGAAACCAAATTACATGTGGAGCCTCTGTGGGAAGGGGGAACGAAAGTTAGTTCATGAGGACTGGGTCACATGACCAATATGGCTGCCATGCCCATATATGGTAAAAACCTTTAAAAATCTTCTTCCCAAGAACCGAATGGTCAATGTTCTTGAAACTTGGTATGCAGCATCGGGGACTCGGGCCCTACCAAGTTTGTTCAAATGATGACCTTTGGTTGACCTTGACCTGTTTTACATCAAGGTCAAATACGGTCACTTAGACATTTGTATAGAAAAAAGGCAAAACTTTGGATTTTCTGATTGCATGGTTGCTAGTGGCATCAGAAATGATATTTACACTCAGCTGAATGGAATTTTGACAGTTCTGAAGGTCAAGGTCATTTACTGACCTTTGTCCAGGAAGGCTCAGATTAGGTATTTTTAGCTCACCTGAGCCTTTAGCCTCATAGGTGAGCTTATAGTATAGCCATTGTCCGTCGTCAGTCCGTCCGTCCATCCGTCGTCCGTCCGTCCGTCCACCATTTTCAAAGATCTTCTTCTCCTATACTGCAGGGCCAATCAAAGCCAAATTTCATATGGAGCCTCAGTGGGATGGGGGAAAGAAAGTTTGTTCGCGGGGTCTGGATCACATGACCAAGATGGCCACCATGCCCATATATGGTAAAAAGCCTTCAAAAATCTTCTTCTCCAGAACCATAAGGCCAGTGGCCTTGAAACTTGGCATGTAGCATATGGTACTCGGGCCCATCATGGTTTATACAAATGGTGACCCTGGGTTGAACTTGACTTATTTTACAGTAATGTCAAATATGCTGACTTAGGCTTTTGCATAGGAAAAAGTGAAAATAATGGATTTATAGGAAACCATTGAAGACAGTGTCACCAAAATTTGTAGATCAGGTAAAGTAACTGAATACATGAATGTATATGGATCAGAAAGGTCAAGGTCATTCATTGGCCTTGTTCGCGGGTCTGGATCACATGACCAAGATGGCCGCCATGCCCATATATGGTAAAAAGCCTTCAAAAATCTTCTTCTCCAGAACCATAAGGCCAGTGGCTTTGAAACTTGGCATGTAGCATATGGTACTCGGGCCCATTATGGTTTATACAAATGGTGACCCTGGGTTGACCTTGACCTATTTTACAGCAATGTCAAATTTTCCGACTTAGGCTTTTGCATGGGGCAAAGTGAAAATAATGGATTTATAGGAAACCATTGAAGACAGTGTCAACAAAATTTGTAGATCAGGTAAAGTAATTGAATACATGAAGATCTATGGGTCAGAAAGGTCAAGGTCATTCATTGGCCTTAGACCAAGGTCATTCAGGATCCATATTTCAAACATTTTTTTCTCCAAAACTGCTGAGCCAATTTAAGTAAAATATAATATGGAGCCTTTGTGAGTTGAACAAATGAAAAAATGCCAATACGGTCTAGATCACATGACCAAAATGGCTGTCACGCCCATATATGGTAAAAAGCCTTAAAAATTCTTTTCCTCCAGAACCGTAAGGCCAATGGCCTTGAAACTTGGCATGTAGCATATGGTACTCAGGCCCATCATAGTTTGTACAAATGGTGACCGTGAGTTGACCTTGACCTATTTTACAGCAATGTCAAATTTGCCGACTTAGGCTTTTGCATGGGAAAAAGTGAAAATAATGGATTTTTAGGAAACCATTGAAGACACTGTCACCAAAATTAGTAGATAAGGTAAAGTAGCTGAATACATGAAGATCTATGTGTAAGAAAGGTCAAGGTCATTAATTGACCTTAGACCAAGGTCACGCAGGTTCCATATTTCAAACATTTTTTCTCAGAAACTACTGAGCCAATTGAAGTGAAATTCAATATGGAGCCTTTGGGAGTTGAACAAATGAAAAGGTGCCAATATGGTCTAGATCACATGACCAAGATGGCCACCACGCCCATATATGGCAAAAACACTTCGAAATTCTTCTTCTCAAGAACCGTAAGGCCAATGGCCTTGAAACTTGGCATGTAGCATATGGTACTCGGGCCTATCATAATTTGTTCAAATGGTGACCCTGGGTTGAACTTGACTTATTTTACAGTAATGTCAAATATGCTGACTTAGGCTTTTGCATAGGAAAAAGTGAAAATAATGGATTTTTAGCTCACCTGAGCCTTTGGGCTCATTGGTGAGCTTATAGTATAGCCATGGTCCGTCGTCAGTCCGTCCGTAGTCCGTCCGTCCGTCCGTCCATCCACCATTTTCAAAGATCTTCTTCTCCTATACTGCAGGGCAAATCAAAGCCAAATTTCATATGGAGCCTCAGTGGGATGGGGGAACGAAAGTTTGTTCGCGGGGTCTGGATCACATGACCAAGATGGCCGCCATGCCCATATATGGTAAAAAGCCTTCAAAAATCTTCTTCTCCAGAACCATAAGGCCAGTGGCCTTGAAACTTGGCATGTAGCATATGGTACTCAGGCCCATCATGGTTTGTACAAATGGTGACCCTGGGTTGACCTTGACCTATTTTACAGCAATGTCAAATTTGCCGACTTAGGCTTTTGCATGGGGCAAAGTGAAAATTATGGATTTATAGGAAACCATTGAAGACAGTGTCACCAAAATTTGTAGATCAGGTAAAGTAACTGAATACATGAAGATCTATGGGTGATAAAGGTCAAGGTCATTCATTGGCCTTAGACCCAAGATGGCCGCCATGCCCATATATGGTAAAAAACCTTCAAAAATCTTCGATGGGCGGGGGCCGGGGGTCATGAGACAATGTGTTGCCCCCAAGAATCAGGTAGGTACCTCAATGATAAAAAAAGGGGGGAGACATCCGTGTTTTTGTAGAAAAACAAATTCTAGTTTTGTTCTGTTACTGCTCTTGAGATATGAAAATAAATTGGAACAAGTTTTCTTTTTGTTTCATTTGCTTCTGTATACAGTATACCGTTTATGTCCAATGGACAGTTCCTCATATTTTCCCTTTCTGTGAGCCAGGCACCGAGGTTATAAAACTTTTTTCACACTCAACTCACTTCAGCATGAAATTTACCCTGCTCATAAGTTTTAAAATGCCAACAAATATTGAGATGGCATTTTAAAATTTATGAGCAGGGTAAATGACATTTTCTGCTGATCTAAGTAGGAAAATTGTCACCAGACAGGTGAGCGGTTCAGGACCACTGGTCCTCTGGTTATCTACTTCTCAACAACAGCTGAGACGATTGAAACCAAATTACATGTTGAGCCTCTTTGGGAAGGGGGAACGAAAGTTTGTTTGTGGGGACTGGGTCACATGACCAATATGGCTGCCATGCCCATATATGGTAAAAACCTTTAAAAATCTTCTTCTCAAGAACCGAATGGCCGATGTTCTTGAAACTTGGTATGCAGCATCGGGGACTCGGGCCCTGCCAAGTTTGTTCAAATGATGACCTTTGGTTGTCCTTGACCTGTTTTACGTTAAGGTCAAATATGGTCACTCAGACATTTGTATGGAAAAAAGGCAAAACAGTTGATTTTTCTGATTGCATGGTAGCTAGTGGCAGCCAAGTTTGTTCAAATGATGACTTTTGACCTTGACCTATTTTACCTCAAGGTCAAATATGGTCACTTAGACATATGTATGAAAAAAGGGCAAAACAGTGGATTTTTCTGATTGCATGGTAACCTGTGGCATCAGAAATGATATTTACAATCAACTGAATGGAAGTTTTTCAACAAAGGTCAAGGTCATTTTCTGACCTTTGTCCTGGATGGCTGAGATTCAGTATTTTAATCTTCTTTTCTACTCAAACTGGTTGGTTGATTGAAACCAAATTACATGTGGAGCTTCTATGGGAAGGGGAATGAAAGTTTGTTCGTAAGTACTAGGTCACATGACCAACATGGCTGCCATGCCCATATATGTAAAAACCTTAAAAAATTTTCTTCTCAGGAACAAAATGGTCGATGACCTTGAAACTTGGTATGCAGCATCGAGGGCTCGGACCCTACCAAGTTTGTTTAGATGATGACCTTTAGTTGACCTTGACCTGTTTTTACGTCATGGTTAAATTTGGTCACATAGACAGTTGCATGGAAAAAAGGCAAGACAGTGGATTTTACTGAGCATGGTGGCCTTTTGTTGTCACATGACCAAGATGGGCACCATGCCTGTATATGGTATAAACCACATGACCTCTGGTGAGCGTAGTGGCCCATGGGCCTCTTGTTTTATTAATTATGAATTTTTAAGGGAAAAAACGAGAAAAAAAAAACGGGATCCACGGCACGACCGCGATAGATTGTACATCAGGAAATATCAGAAGGCGATATATTGGAGCTATACTGTAGCAGCCCTGATTAACCATTTTTGTTCTAAATAGAATTTTCCGCCTCATTCATAGCACAAGTCCAGTTGAAAATGAAGGGATGTCAGGTTGTGTTTTCTTCAAAATTGATTTGGAAAATGGCTGAACTTTTTGCAAATAGTGTAGGCGTCTGATCTTGGCCTGCACTGTTGCCAGGTTCCTAGTTTTAGGCTTTCCGGTGCAAAATGGGATACTGGCAGCCCTGATTAAACTATCACTAAAGAGAAGTTTTAAAGGGACTCCTCTTATTTTTAAGTTGGAATATTCTATTAGGACAAAAGGCATAAAAATATTTACCTTGACAAAGTCAGAAACATACTGAACTGGTACGAAAAGATTATAAGATGCTTAAATGGCTTTGATTGGTGGTTGAAAAAAAAAAAAACATCCTGAGAGTCACTATCCGTATCACAAACCTTGTCTAATGATGCCAGACTGTGATCCTAGAGACAAATTTTTCTGTAAATCCCTCCAGCTAATGAAATGTTCTTATTCTCATATACCTTTCATTTCTTAGGGTGGATTTTTAATAACCGGTGTATGGTCTGTTTTTGGCCACTACCAGTAAAAAGGGATCGTCCAGGCTGTGCACTCACTCCACTCAGCTCACTGTACATATCCACTCAGTTATTGTACAGCGTTCTGAAACTTATGAAGAAACCTTGGGCAAAGGGGCACCCATATAGTGCACAGTGAAGACTGATTTAGACATGCAGATGTGCAGACTAATGCTAGTCTTTGCTGGGTGCTCATGTCGAAGATCCCTTTCTGCTTAGTGTGGCGGAGAAGCCCCCAGTGGCATAGTGGTTATGCTACTTGCCTTATAAACCAGGGGTTGTAGGTTCAATCCCGGCCTTCTCCAGACTTTCGGTTGTCTCCATATGACCTTAGCTGTTGGTGGGACTAAAACTCACACACACACTGCTTAGTGGGGCCCATTTTGAAAGTGACATATTTTCGACCCCATTGTTTACTGTAATTAGATCTGTACTTTAACAGGTGAAAGGTGTTGGTCTGTGTGGGTTCTATAGACTGCCAGGGGAGTCTACTCTGGAGGAAGATAAAGAAGACAAGAAAGAGAAGAAGAAAAAGAAGGGAGGAGGAGATGGCGGAGAACCGGTAAGTACTTTCAAATTTCTATATTTAGACCACCTTTGAGACTGTTCAAAAGTGGTCTTTAAGACCACTTTTGAACAGTCCCAAAGGTGGTCCTTGACATGAGAATACAGTGTGGGCAGAAAATACAAAGAAAGATTAAGTGCACCCTTCAAAGTAAGCTTTTAAAAGCAGAATTAGTCTTAATTTTAGGTGGTCTTAATAGCGGAATTTTACTGTAGTCAAATTACAATATTTTGAATACCTTTGGGACCATGAAAACTTGTTTTAGACAGAAGTTAGTTCAAAGCACTGTACTTGAAAGCATATGACAGTAAAATTCCAGTATTAAGACCACCTTTGGGACTGTTCAGAAGTGGTCTTTAAGTGCACATTCTTTTGCATGAAACGGACAACTGCCCTTCTTGACTCAGTGGAAGGGAGAGGATGACCGTAGAAATGATGGCAAGACTGTACTCCATTTGTCACCAAGCACTGTGGAGACCAGTCAGTCATGTTTGACAGTGCGTGCATGTGTGTGTTTCAGTTTTACATCCCACCAACAGCTAAGGTCATACAGAGATGGAACCTCAGTTTAAAGACTCATCTGAAAGTCTAGAGAAGCCTGGGATCGATCCTGCAATCCCTGGATTATCAGGCCAGTATCCACTACACCACAGAAGTTTCTCATGTCTGACAGTCAAATCGTGCCAAATTTACACCTGTGACCTCAAAATGATGTAAATTTCAACATGGCACAACAAGTTTGGTGCTGTTGGTAATACCTTGACTAATCAGTGGTCATCACTGGCAAGTGGGTGTGCTCTTGATCTAGTTTAGTAAACCCATTGATTGCCAAAATATTTCAGTTAAAAGAGACTTGATTGCTGTTCGTCTCTTTGGACAGGGCCAGGAATAGAATGTTGCAGCTGAAAACAAATGGGTACAAAAAAAAAGAAGAGAGAGAGAGAGAGAGAGAGAGAGAGAGAGAGAGAGAGAGAGAGAGAGAGAGAGAGAGAGAGAGAGAGAGAGAGAGAGAGAGAGAGAGAGAGAGAGAGAGAGGCACAGCACCACAAAGCCTAGAGAGAGACAGAGAGACAAAACCTACAAGAAGATATTTGATACTAGTAGTAAAGACCCAGATATGTCTGACCACAGTCCTCACACTTCCATTGAGCCTTGTGTAACCTGTGAGGTATCCAAAGAATAGGTGACAGCTCTAGCTGGAAGCCTTGGTATAAGGCTGATCTGGGTCCTTGCTAGTCACTTTAGTCCACGTGGGCAAAGAAAAATATGTATATTTTACTATTGCATGGAAAAAAAACAACAACTCAAAAACTGTAGGTAGGTTTGAGAGAAGAAGATATTTACAGTGAAACTTCGTTATCTCGAACATGTTTTGGACCATGAAAATTTGTTCGAGATAGGGGTAGTTCGGATTACTGTTTGCTAATAGTGACAGGTCCTGAGACATAACAGGGGTCACTTGAGGATATCTTTACAATAAAGGTATGTTGTGTATAGTCATTAGAATCGCCTCAATGAGGCGATTCTAATGAGTACACACATCATACCTTTTAAAGATAAAATCAGAAAAATACATATATGGATATCTGGAGATTTGGGATATATTATCAAGGAACTCCAAAACCAGTTACAATTAAATGAACTGTCCGTGTTTGAGTTATCGAAGTTTAACTGTACTTTGTAAAAAGTTTTATATGGAGATACCATAAAAGTGGTAAATATTCGGACACCTTGAGGACCTGCTGTAATTTTCCTAAATTTGTTTCATAATCCAGCATGACGTCCAAAAAGGTGAAGAGGGACTGGCAAATAATGAAGACTGTGTTCAGGAGCAGTCTGCTGGAAAACAGTATAGACCCTGATCAGACCGCTCCTTCAGGAGCAGTCACTGCTCCTTCAGGAGCAGTCTGATCTGGGTCTACACTGTTTGCTTAGGCCTATATGTCCCAATACTTAGGATCATTACGATAACAGAGAAAAAATATGGCTGAACAGGGAATTTCCTGAGAATTAGCCAAAAATATTTGAAAGAAAAACATATAGGCTTGTTCCACTAGTGTAAAGACAGATTAGTCTTTTAATCGGCATAGTCTGATCAGAGTCTTCAATGAGCGTATGCATCTTCTAAAGCCTTCGGGCTATTCAGAGGGTGGTTTTGCTGACTAATCTGAGTCTTTGCTGGTGGCTCATATCTTATTCTTGGTTTTCTCATTTTCAACTATGTACCATATGTATTGTTGGTCTTTGTTTTGTATGTTTGATTGATTTGAGGTTTAATGTCCCCGTCAACACTATTTAGGTCATTTTGGAGACATTGCTTTCAATTATGTGGGACTGTTACCCGATATTGAGATGAACTGACATCTCAAGCCCTGCCGCCCAATGAATCCAAGAGGGTTTATATGGATGGTTCGACTCTCACCACTTTGCCTAGGCAGGCTTAGCCCTAAGAGGTTAACCAGTATGCATATGCAATCAGTTTCAGCTCTGCGTGGAAGCACCATGCAGCCCTTTTTATTTCTGCACGCCCCATTGGGCGAGGGCTCGGACAAACAGGTCTTGCAAACACTGTAAATCCAGATGAAATGCTAAGGAACATGGCGTCTCATCAGGGTCTACACTATTTGCCACTAATCCAGCTATTTTTCGATGCAACTAGTAGATCGGGTAATTAATTGTTCTTGTTTAAATTTTAACCCTTGTCCTGCTGAATATTTTAATCTGTCACACCCACTACTGATTATCAACCAATCAGATTACTTGATGCAAATTATTGCAACAAACTCACAATCTGAATGACAAACAATATAGATCCTGATCAGATGGCTTGTTCAGAAGCCATCTGATCTGGATCTACATTGTTTGAAAGACTTCTGAAGAAGCCATCTGATCTGGATCTACATTGTTTGAAAGATAAGGCATATCCAGTCTCGGCAGGACAAGGGTTAAAACAAGTATGGTAAGGAGTTGAGGTGTCGGAATACTTAAGGGGAATGGGAACACCTTCAGGGGAGGCAACTTCTGCGAAAGTATTTTTGTCTCCCATGTCAATAGGGGTCAACTCTTAAAGGGAAGAATTTGCTCCTGAGGAGCAAATTCTTTCCTTTAAGAGTAGACCCCTTTTTCAGTGGGACAGGGCTTATAGAAAAGCGAACAGGAAGTACCAAAAGTTGTTTCCCTTTGAAAAATGGCGGAAAAATCTGCCAGGTGTTCCGATTCCCCTTAAGGTAAATATGGTAAATGTTTTAGAAGAAGGAGGGTGAAGAGGGTGTCGAGAATGGCCCTGACACCAGTGAGACAGACGACAGCCAGACAGGGGAAGAGACAGGACAGAAGAGGAAGCTAGAAGAGGGAGAAGAGGAAGGAGGAGAAGAACCGGCAAAGAAGAAGCAGAAAAAGAAGAAAAAGAAGTCAAAGAAGAGTTCGTATTTCATTTCCTTTAGAAAATTCCATTACAACCTCTTAATAACACTACTTTAAGGGGAATGGGTACACCTTCAGGGGAGGCAACTTAAGCAAAAGTATTTTTGTCTCCCATGTTAATAGGGGTCAACTCTTAAAGGAAAGAATTTGCTCCTGAGGAGCAAATTCTTTCCTTTAAGAGCCAACCCCTTTTTCAGTTGGATAGGGCTTATAGAAAGCGCACAGGAAGTCTCGAAAGTTGTCTCCCTTTGCCAGGTGTTCCCATTCCCCTAAAATGTCCAAAGCAGAAAACGTGTTAGTTAAACAACAATGTTTATCCAAGAAAAAATGATAAGGTTAAATAGAATTTGGCCATTTTCATATAGTCTACATTTGTGTGATCTTTCTTTGAACTGTGTCATATCCAAAACTGATGAACAGTAGGCTTGAAATTACGTGATTCATCTGCATGGCAGATGATTCACATGTAATCTTGTGTCTTAATTTAGCTGAAAAATAATGAAAAAAAAAATTAAATAAATTGACGGGTCTACTATACTTTATACTGGCCTACAATGATTTGTACAGGTCAATGGTTGATTCGGGCCTACAATGATTTGTACAGGTCTACAATGGTTGGTACTGGTCTACAATGACTTTTCATTTGATTGAGGACATTCACAATACTTCCAAGTTGGTAATGTAACGGCACTTTTCCAGGTAGCAACTTTTAAGTACCAATGTTTGACTATGTAGCAAGCTGAATTTTGCCTCTTGCTACTCATCAGGAAAACACGCCTATATAATTATGGCCCTCTTGAACCCCACTTTTATATAGTAAAACTGGGGTTTACAGGCGTAAATCTTATTTTTCTTATTTCTGCTTTAAAATATAGATTGTGGGTACTCTCTAGAACCCCGATGATGAGGGAGTTCTAACAAGTACCCACAATCTATGTATTAAATATAGATTGTGGTACTCATTAGAACCGCCTCAATGAGGCGGTTCGAACGAGTACCCACAATCAATATTTTGAGCAGAAATAAGAAAAATATTACAATTTTTCATCTGAAAATTTTTGTTTTTTGGCGATAAAATTTACAATGTATTTGAATAGGCATGTTTCCTAATATGTTGATATGAACCCTGTAGAATTCATGCTTCCTGGTAACAGGTGATTTTTCTTTTATTTCAGAGAAGGAAGTCTGGGCTCGCGGAGAAGCATCTAAGCATAGTGATCCGCAGAAAGTTGATGATGCCTTCCCTCTTGCCATAACCTACCAGAGTGACCCAAAGGAAGCTTCTGTTGCCAAAATCAAGATGTATATTACCAAACATTATGGGGACGTCAGCATAGAGAAGTTAAAGAAGGCATTAGAGTCTGGCGTTGAGAAGGGGCTGTGGGAACAGACTAGAGGATCAACATTTCATCTTCTCATTGACACATTCAACCCTAGTCGAAGTAAGATTTAGTTATTGCTGTCATGTATTGTAAAAGTAATTTTGTGATACAATGAACCCATTGTATGCGGAAAACCCCTAAAGTGGTACCTTGGCAAACAGTGCAGACCAGATCAGATGCCGCAGAACGCGGCATCTGATCAGGGCTTGCACTGTTTGCTAACGGGATTTTCTGTTAAAAATAGAAAAAAAAAACGAAAAATAGGCCTGATGCCCCTTATATGACAAATGGCCTTGTCCAACGTATAGCAATGGAAGAGTCCACTAGTATACAATGGGTTAACAATCTGACTGGTGATTGGGAGGCTGGGGGTTTCATCCCCACTGTGTCAGGTGATATTCTCTCGCTGGGTTTAAACATGTAATATTCTCCCCCTTCTACTAATTCAAGATTCGACTCCCGGGTTCTCCAGACTTTTGTATGAGTCATTAACCCATTTTTTACCAAATGGAATCTTCCTCCTTATATATGGCAGGAGTCCATTTCGAAATTTGGGGGTGACAGGTTGTGTTATCTTTAAAATTTATTTGGAAAAAAGCTTAACATCCTGTGGCATCTGATCTGGACCTGCACTGTTTGCCAGGCTACTGGAGTTTCTGGTACAAAATGGGTTAAACCAAGGTCCCATCTCAGTATGGTCTTAGCTGTTGGTGGGTCATAAAACTCATAGACACTCACTCTACGGATTCAAGATAAGCATGTGTCAGTTTTTGGTGAAAGAATGGACACTGTATTGGTGAACATTTTTTGTATAAGCCTGCCCAGGAAAGTGTGGTTAGGTCATCATCAAACATCATCATCAACGGATTTTTTATTAACATGCAGGTACAGGGGCAGCATCCACATAAGTGGGCCCCCTTCCAGGTAGCTGGCTTGCTGCATGCATGGCAGATCTTAACTAGATCTCCAGGCTTGTCTATCATGAGGATCGATAGCAGAGAGCTTCCAGTGTAACAGGGCTTATATAAAAGCTAACAGGAAGTCCCAAAAGTCGTCTCACTTTGAAAAATGGTGGAAAAATATGCCAGGTGTTCCTATTCCCCCTAAGAACTACAATTGCAGGCGCAACTTTTCTTCTTTCTTTCTACTGATACTGCGTCAGTCACATTTGACCATTACCACAGGTGTACATTAGATACACTCCAGGTTTGCAGGATGAAAGCCTACACAGTAATCATGTAATTATGGTAGGAATCTTTAACCTGCACAGGGGGTGGTTCTCCCTGCACAGGGGGCCTCCAGTTAACGTCCCAATCCGAAGGACAGTGCACTTTATGACATTCATCCCTGCAAATGATGTCAATAGAGCGTGTTGGGACACCGAAATTTTATCGCTGCCGCTGAGGACCGAACCCGGGACCTCTAGCATCAGAGGCAAGTGCACTAACCACTGAGCTAACATGCAACATGCCCTTTGATGGAATTCTTGTTATAGAAAATATTGACATTGCATGTGAAAAGTCTTGCTGACATCTGATTTACATGGAATTTCTAGCCTTTGTTGAATTTAACCCATAAGACGTCAATCACGACAATTGATGAAGTCATTTTTGCAAACAGTGTGGACCCAGATCAGACTGCAGTAGTGTCTTCACTGTTTGCAATGAATTAAGAAGTTCAGCCATTTTCTTAACCTTTACCCTGCTGTAGGCGACAAGCCCTATCTTTGCAAACAGTGTAGATCCAGATCAGATGGCTTCTGAAGAAGCCATCTGATCAGGATCTACACAGTTTGACATTCAGTTTATGAATATGTAGAAATAAGCTGCATCAAGTAATCTGATTGGTTCAAAGTCAGAAATGAGTGTGGCTAAATTGAATATTCAGCAGGTTAAAGGTTAAGAAATTTTTGAAAATATCTTAACCTGACACCCCTAAAGTTCCATGTATAGTTAGGAAGTTTATATTCAGTTTAATAGAGCATCTTACATGAGTGTTCATGTATTATTGAATTTATTAAACGAGTTGAGGAAAAGGGATAAAATGCGAGGCTTTGCCGAGCATTTTATCCCTTTTTCTCAATGAGTCTAATAAATTGTTGGCATCAATATAGAGGATCTTACATGAGTGTTCATGTATTATTGAATTTATTAAACGAGTTGAGGAAAAGGGATAAAATGCGAGGCTTTGCCGAGCATTTTATCCCTTTTCCTCAACGAGTTTAATAAATTCAATAATGCATGAGCACGAATGCAAGATTCTATTTATCATATGACATTTAAAACCCATTTTATTCACGATTGTTTACAAAAATGTCAATATTCTGTCATTAGTAAACGCGACCTCGTTATGGACGTCGTACATGTAACGTTACGGGACGTATCTAACTAATTTGCATATTTAATCCACTAGTGGATTATCGAAAATAATAAATGACATTATTACACTCTCAGACGCGACGTCATATGATAAATACGGGTTAATCAGCATGTTCCTCTATAATTAGGTGATACCATGGATGACAGAATCGCCCAGGCCATAGTAGCTACTCATGAACCAAAGCAGGCATCAGCTCTTCTCATCAAGAAATACATAGCAGAATATCATCCCAGTCTCAGAACTGAAGAACGACCACATCTGTTCAAGCATGCCCTGGAGAGAGCCAGCAACAAAGGTGCCATCAGGTAAAACTTCACATGTACCATATTAGTGCTTCAGCTAGCCCTAGAATGGCCTCCGCCCATCGGGGCTTAAAGAAATAGATGGGTTGCATGATGCTTCCATGCAGACCTGAAACCGACCTGCAGACGAGTACTGGTAAAGAGCTTAGAGGATCTAAGCCTGCCCAGGCAAAGCGGTGCGAGTCGGACCGTCCATGCTTATAAACCCTATTGGTTTCATTGGGCAACAGGGCTTGAGATGTAATTTCATCTCAATGTCGGGTAAAAGTCCCACAAAATTGGAAGCAATGTCTCCAATGACCTTTACAGTGTTCATGGGGATGTTAAACCTCAAATCAAATCAAACAAGCTAGCCCTAGATAGAGCCACTGGTTGACTTTCTTGCCCTCTTTTGCTGCCCCTATGTTCGAACCCAAAAGGAGAAACTGGCAAACAGTGCAGTCCCAGATCAGATACCGCAGAATGTGGCATCTGATCAGGGCCTACACCGCTTGCAAAAAGTTCAGCCAATTTCCCAAAAATTTTTGAAGAAAACATTACCTTAAACCATTAAATTTCAAATTGACTCCTGGACGATTCCATTTGGTACAAGAAGAATTAAGCTGCTGTCTGTTTTATTCCATTACAGAGGAAAAAAACCTACAATTTGGTGAAAATTTTATGAGATTGAGACCAAAACTCAGAAGAAGTGTGCATCATACTTTGAAGTATTTATTGTTGAATGTATTTATATTCTGTAGCATACCTTGATACTAAGCACATCACATGGCCCTTTGTGCTCTCAATCTTGTTTGTCCATGCAAAAATTGTCTACTAGATAACACTCTGCCCTCAGAACTTAGTATGGCCCCCGCCTATCCGGGCTTGAAGAAAAAGATTGGGCTGCATGATGCTTCCACGCAGAGCTGAACCCGACAGCACGCTAGGAATTGGTAAATCGCTTTAAGGTTCTAAGCCTGCCCAGGAAAAGAGGTGCTGGTCAGACTACCCATGCATATGAACCCCATTGGTTTCATTGGGTGGCAGGGCTTGAGATGTCATTTCGTCTCAATGTCTGGTAAAAGTCCCACAAAATGAAGCAATGTCTCCAAAATGACCTATACAGTGTTGACGGGGACTTTAAATCTCGAATCAAACAAACAAACCAATCAGAACTTAGTAAAGCCTAGCTGGAGTGAAAAGGTATCTTTCTTTTTTAAAATTCAAACGTTATTATGTCTCCCCCGAAATATTTTTTTCGGAGAGACATATTGTTTTTCACCCGGACGTCTGTCTGTCCGTCTGTCTGTCACACATTCGTGTCCGCTCTATAACTTGAAAACCATTCGAGCTATCTTCACGAAACTTCATATAAATATTAATCAGCATTAGACGACGTGCAGTGCGCAAGAACTAAAACACTCGCATTTATACTTTTTGAATTATCTCCCTTGGAAGTTTGTCGGTATGTATATATGTATGGGCAAATCTTGTCCGGTCAATAACTTTCTTATTTTCAGATGGATTTTAAAATTACTTGGCAAAAATATTATCAACCATAAGACGAGTGTGTGGTGCGCATGAGGTCAAAAAAGGGGCCTTTTTTTCTTGTTTGGTCAATAACTTTCTGATTTTGAGATGGATTTTTAAATTACTTGGCAGATATATTAACAACCATGAGACGATGTGTGTTGCACATGAGACAGGTCGGTACCTCAAAGGTCAAGGTCATACTTAGAGGTCAAAGGTAAAAAAAGGGGCCTTTTTTTCGTGTTTTGTCAATAACTTTCTTATTTTGAGATGGATTTTGAAATCACTTGGCAGAAATGTTAACCAATATAAGACGATGCATTGCATGCATGACCCAGGTTGGTACCTCAAAAGTCAAGGTCATACTTAGAGGTCAAGTGTAAAAAAAAGGGGCCTTTTTTTCGGGTTTTGTCAATAACTTGCTTATCTTTAGATAGAATTTGAAGTAACTTGGCAAAAATGTTAACTATCATGACACGATGTGTTGCATGCATGATTCAGTTTGGTACATAAAATGTCAAGGTCATACATAGAGGTTAAAGGTAAAAAAAATGGGGCCTTTTTTGTGTTCTGTCAATAACTTTCTTATTTTTAGATGGATTTTGTTTGTTTGTTTGATTTGAGGTTTAACGTCCCCGTCAATACTGTAAAGGTCATTTTGGAGACGTTGCTTCCAATTTTGTGGGACTTTTACCCGACATTGAGATGAAATGACATCTCAAGCCCTGTCCCCCAATGAAACCAATAGGGTTTATAAGCATGGACAGGCCAACTCGCACCGCTTTGCCTGGGCAGGCTAGATGGATTTTGAAATTACTTTGCAGAAATGTTAACCACCATGAGACGATGTGTTGCGTGCATGACCCAAGTTGGTACCTCAAATGTCAAGGTCGTACTAAGAGGTCAAAGGACAAAAAGGGGCCTTTTTAAGTGTTCAGTCAATAACTTTCTTATTCCTGGATAGATTGTGAAATTACTTGGCAGAAATGTTAACCATCATGAGACAATGTGGTGTAGGCTAGACCCAGGTCGGTACCTCCAAGATCAAGGTCATACTAAGTGGTCAGAGGTACAAAAAGTTTTGTTTTTTTTTGTGTCCAGTCAATAACTTTTTTATTTCTGGATGGACCTTATATGTAACGTAACCATGCAGAAATGTTCACCGTCATTAGACTATGAGTCATGTGCAAGACTAGGTCCATACCTCCAATGTCAAGGTCATACCTAGAGGTCAAAGGTAAAAAAGGGACAGTCAATAACTTCCTTATTCTTTGATGGATTATGGAATTACTTGGCAGAAATGTAAACCATCATGAGACGATGTGTTGTACCTCAAAGGTCAAGGCCATACTTAGAGGTCAAAGATTAAAAAGGGCTTTTTGTGTACGACCAATATTTTTTTTTATTTTTCTGTGAACATTTTTAAAGTTACTTTGCAGAAATGTTCATCTTCATTAGATGATGTGTTGCACACAAGACCTAGCTCAATACCTCCAATGTCAAGATTATACTTAGAGGTCAAAAACGGGGGAGACATCTGTGCTTTTGTAGATAAACAAATTCTAGTCATCATTGCTGATTTTAACATTTTCTTCAGTCACGCATGAAAGTGGTATGGAGAGGTTGTGCTTTTACTACAGTCAGACTTAGATGGCCCAAACACCTTTTCTTCCTTTCTTCCAATATGTCTCAACCCATTGTTTGGTTTAAACGTATTTATTAGTTTAAGCAATACATGACAAGACAAATAATAATGTTTACAATATGTTAAAGGATTTGAACGGAAGCTAAATGTAGCGTATGCCATTGTTTGCGGGAAATCCCTAAAGGGGTACCTTGGCAAACAGTACAGGCCCAGATTAGACGCTGCAGAATGCAGCGTCTGTTCTGGGCCTGCACTATTTGCTAACAGAAATTTCCATCAAAAATAGAATAAAAATGAAAAAAAGGCCTGACACCCCTTATATGACAAAAGGACTTGTCCAACATATAGCAATGGATTTGTTTGATTTGAGGTTTAATTTCCCACTCAACACTGTATAGGTCATTATGGAGACGTTGCTTCCAATTTTGTGGGACTTTAACTTGACATTGAGATGAAATGACATCTCAAGCCTTGTTGCCCAGTGAAACCAATAGGGTTTATATGCATGGACGGTCCGACTCGCACCGCTTTGCCTGGGCCGGCTTAGATCCTCTAAGCGGTTTACCAGTACTCGTGTGCAGTTGGATTTCAGCTCTGCGTGGAAGCATCATGCAGCCCAGTCTATTTCTTCAAGCCCCGATGGGCGAAGGCAATTCTTGCTGTCTGATACCATCTACCATTTGGTGTTTGCTACAGTAGTTGCCCTCTTCTTTTACCCATATAGTACCTGGAAAATTTCTACAATAGATGACAATCTTCGTTCTTTTTCAAGAATACCGTAAATATCCTAAAAATTGGGACACATTGATGACGCTGTTATTCTCCTAAATGTTAAACAAATTTTTTCATGATCCAGCAAGGAGTCCAAAAGGTGCAGACAGAATAGCAAACAGTGTAGACCCTGGTCAGACTGCTCCTGAAGGAGCAGTCTGATCTGGGTCTGCACTGTTTGCTTTGGCCTGCCTGTCCCAATACTTAGGCTCATTAGGGTATATAAGGTTTTCAGAGAAAATTAGTTTTCACATTACATTTGATGTTGTCTGCCATGTGAATTGTTTGCTGATGATTCATGTGTGTGGTCAAACCATTATTATCAACAAAAAAAAAGCAAAAAAAATAAATAAATAAAAAAAAGGCCTAAAATAAAACCCCGAAAATTTATCTGGAAGTCATGATGGGCATTTTAAATTAACCCTTATCCTGCTGAATATTCAATTCAGCCATACCCATTTCAGACTTTGAACCAATCAGATTACTTGATGCAATTTATTCCTACAAATTCATAAACTGAATGTCAAACAGTGTAGATGCTGATCAGATGGCTTCTTCAGAAGCCATTAGATCTGGATCTACACTGTTTGCAAAGTTAGGGGTTGTCGTGAACAGCATGATAAGGGTTAGAGTTAACACATTATATTGATTTCACTGAACATTTTGCAGACAACTCACTGGTATCGGTGCCACTGGGACATGGATGCTGGTCAACCACTTCTACCCATCCCCTGCTATTCTCGCTGGAGAATCAGAAGATGAAGAAGAAGCATTGGAGTCCGACGTTGATGAATATGCAGAAAAATATATACCAAGGCCCACCAAGAGAGACAGGACAAGAGCTCCTGCACCAGCAAGGCCAAGAATAGATAGATCTGCCCCACCACAGAAGAAGAGGAAGATCTCAAAGGAAGAAACCAAAAGCAAACCAAAAACGAAGAAAACTGCAAAACCTGCAAAAAAGGGTCCCAAGTCCAAAGCAGTCGTTGATTTATCAGATGAAAGTGAAGAAGAACAAGAAGAGGCATATAAACCAAAGCCAAGCAAGAAACGGGGAGGAGGAACACCTGCAAAAGCACCACCGGCAAAGAAAACCCCAAAATCAAAAGCAGTTGCAGTTGACTCTTCTGACGAAGAGGTGGAAGAGACAGAGGCATATACTCCAAGACCGACAAAGAAACACAGTAGAGGCACACCAGCTAAGAAGACACCAAAGTCAAAAACCGTCGATGTTTCTGACGTTGAAGAAGAAGAGGAAGCCTATGTTCCACGACCAACCAAGGGGAGAGGCAGTCCCATTAAGGACGAATCCCCGGTAAAGAAGGGTAAAGCCACAGCAGGTAAAAAAGTAGAAGAAAAGTCTAGCACAAAGACTAAAGGAGGAAAGAGTACTTCAAAGTCTGGCAAGAAGCGTCGCTGATAGAAATTGGAATTTGACTGTAATTAGTCTAAAAATGGGACATCTTTAGGAGTTACTGTTGTTGTCCTAGATGTTCAATAAGATGAATTTCCGGTCTGGGCCCAATTGTTCAAAGTTAATAAATGCATTAGTAAACATACCATACAGTAAGCCACCTTTGTTTAAGAGCCACCTTATTGACAGCCACAATAATTCCCCCAGGGCATTTCATCCCTACCCACCAGCCAACAGCCACTTTACTCAATCTAACCTTGCTTTATTAACTCTTAAGATGCCGAGAAAGACTGCATCTGAAAATGTTGTCTGCTGATGTCGACTGCTGAATTTTTTTGCAAACTTTTTTAAAAATATTTTTGCATACCGGAAAACAGTGTGAGCCCAGATCAGACTGCTCCTACAGGGGCAGTCTGATCTGGGTCCACACTGTTTGCAAAAAAATTACTTTTATTAACCGGCAGACTGCAAACGGATTAGCTGAAATGCACTGTAAAAGGGTAATCCTTTGGAAGCAAGGATAACAACCCGGAACAGAAAACTGTCAATGAGTGTTCAATTTTTTCTCTGGGCCAGACTAGGTAGTTTCGGCCAGTTAGGCCTCATCAGTTACCCTCGAGTATTTTCAAACTTGAGCAGTGGAATCAGTGACCTCAGTGGACTAAAAAATATAACCCCGTCAGTGATGAAAGTCAAAAATGGGCTTGACTAAATTAGTTTATTCAACAGGATAGTCTTAACATATTATAGAAGTTCTAATACAGTGTAAACCATAGCAACGGATAAGGTAACTATTTTGTGATCATTGAAGGATAGTTTTTGTCAATTTTCTATAAAAATCTATGTTGTGGGTATTCATTAGAACCGCTTCACCGAGGCGGTTCTAATGAGTACCCACAACATAGGTTTATATGGAGAAACAAGGAAAACTATCCTTCAGCTATCACAACATATGATAAGTATTTTGTGATAATTGAAGGATAGTTTTTGTCAGTTATCCATAAAAACCTATGTTGTGGGTATTCATTAGAACTGCCTCACTGAGGGGATTCTAATGAAGACCCACAACATAGCTTTATATGGAGAAATAAGGAAATTTATCTTTCAGCTATCACAACATAGGATAAGTATTTTGTGATAATTGAAGGATAGCTTTTGTCAATTCTCCATAAAAACCTATGTTGTGGGTATTCATTAGAACCGCCTCACTGAGGCGGTTATAATGAATACCCACAACATAGCTTTATATGGAGAAATAAGGAAATTTATCTTCAACTATCACAAATACTTACCTCATTTATTGCTATTTTAACAAATGTAGAAGTTTTAATACAGTATAAACTAACAGTTTTATTGACTTTGAACATCCTGGCCCTGGTCTTTTGTTGCAACAGTGTTTGTAGACTGGCAAACAGTTCAGTTCCAGATCAGACTGCTTCTGAGCAGTCTGATCTGGAACTGCCCTGTGTGCTGACAGATTACAGTCTTATTGTGGAGAGTAATCATGATAAAAAAAGAGTTTCTGTATACTCTGTGTGGTGAAACATGTTGTGTTAAATTCTTTCTTAGCTGTTTTGATGTGAAGTGAGTTAGGAGGATGCTATATGACATTATATAGGATATGTTATATTGAACATTGTATTGTCAATGAATTAATGGCCCAGTTCTTCAAAGCTTATAGAAGAGTTAATCAACATTATATTAAAACTTAAACAGGCATCCGTGGCCTAGTATAAAAGAGCGCCGACTCTTAATCATTAGGTATCTCACCTCTGTGGTTCGAGCTTGGCTTGTGTCACATGTACAACGCCAAGTTCTCCCAAGTTTTGTCTGGGTACTCCAGTTTTCACCCACCTCTGATAAACTATCAGCTCCGGTTTTCACCCACCTCTGATAAACGATTGGCTCGATATAAGTGAAATAATCTTGAAAGGGATGTAAGACCAACCCCACTCCCCCTCCCAAAAACAATTAAAACTTAAATTATTCACTACAGCATTATGATGTTTTTAGCTGAAATAATGTGAGTAGCTTTGCACTGTAGCTGCTACTCACATATTTCAGCTAAAAATGCCACTGTATTAGATACTGCACTTGTAATATTTGTTGACAATAACAACAGATAAGGTAAGTATTTTATGATAATTGAAGGATAGTTTTCCTTATTTCTCCATATAAACCTATGTTGTGGGTATTCATTAGAACCGCCTCGGTGAGGCGGTTCTAATGAATACCCACAACATAGGTTTTTATGGAGAATTGACAAAAACTATCCTTCAATTATCACAAAATACAGTAAAATTTCGCTATTAAGACCACCTAAAATTAAGAGTAAATCTGATTTTAAAAGCTTATTGAGAAGGTTTTAGTTATTCTTTCTTTGTGTTTTCTACACCAAGTGTCTCCTAATAAGAGACCACCTTTGGGACTGTTCAAAAGTGGTCTTTAAGACCACTTTTGAACAGTCCAGAAGTTGGTCTTAATACAGGACTTACTGTACTTACCTTATCTGTTGCTATGGTTGACTTTTTGACGACTAGCAAACTTGTTAAGTGAATAATTCTTCGAATAACTGGGCCATCAGAGTGGCATTCTGATAGGCAGCTGTCATTTAAATTATGATTGTTTCTTCATGTTAACAAGTATGTGTAATGAACAGCCCTCTAAACCCCACTTTATGTAGAGAAAAGTGGGGTTTACAGGGGTAAACATTATTTTCCTTATTTTTGGTCAGAAATTAGATTGTCACTGAGGCAGCTCTAACGAGCACTCACAATCTGTGTTTGGACCAGAAAATAAGGTAAGAAAAATATTACAAATTATCATATGAAATATCCTTATTCTGGAGATATGAAAAACGCCATTTTAGGACACGGATGTGTTATCGTAACTTGAAGAAGCAAGATTTTGTGAGAATCATGAAGTAATTACAAATACTTGGAACCATGATCCAAATCTTAACGGGAATGGATACACTTGGCACATTTTCCCGCCATTTTTCAAAGGGAGACAACTTTCAGAACTTCCTGTTCGCTTTTCTATAGGTTCAGTCCCACCAAAATAGGGGTCTACTCTTAAAGAAAAGAATTTGCTCCTCAGGAGCAAATTCTTTCCTTTAAGCGTTGACCCCTGTTGACATGGGAGACAAAAATACTTTCCGCAGGAGTTGCCTCCCCTGAAGGTGTTCCCATTCCCCTTGAAAGAAAACATCAGAGTGAATTTTTTTCACAAGGAAAATCATTTTAGACATCATGTAAATATTTTCATTCAAAAACACATGAAATGATATACTGTTAGCTTTGTGGTTCTAGTAAAACAGAATGTTGCAGAAAAAAGTCTGTTTTAGTGTTGTATATTGAGTGTTTATGGTCTATTAATGATAAGTTGTTATGTGTCGGTAAAGAGTTTAAGATATTCATAGAAATATGTCAGTTTTTTAAAAAATGCTTTTTGTCAGTTTTTAAAAATGCTTTTTTGTGCCCTGTATTTACCATATGTATTGGACAGACAGGCCTGAGCAAATCTTGTAGACCTAGAAGAGACATCTCGGCAGGATTTACACTGTTTGCCATTCATCCAGCTTTTTATTTTTTCAGACACAGTATTGGGTAGTAGATTGTACTTGTTCTTGTCTTTTAGAATGACATCACGTGAACAAGTCTGTGAAATAAACACCCCCTTAACCCCACTTTATATAGAGAAAACTGGGGTTTATGGGGTATACTTTATTTTTCTTATTTCTGCACGTTAGAACCGTCTCAGTGAGCAGGTTCTAATGAGCACCTGCGGTCTATGTTTGCAGTATAATTAAGAAAAATATCATGGATTTTCATCAGAAAAGTAGCAATTTTGGGGATGTTAAAAAACGCATTATGTTGCATCGGTGTGTTATCGTAATGAGTACAGGAAGAAGTTGAGGTGTCTGAATACACCACAACCTCATTATAATATGGTTCATTACAACACGGCTTTAGATATAACACGGTTTCAAGATGGATCCCAAAAATGTACAGATTATATAGAAAAACTAGAGCAAAGTTGATTGGGGGCCAATCGCAAATATCCACACTTTTGACCTTGACCTTTGACCCCGGAGGTCAAAGCCAGCATCCGAAACCTTATGTGTAATCTACACATCCCAGGCAATCATCCTGTCAAATATGAACACCATCTGTCGACCGGTGTAGGAGGAGTTCGCGTTACGAGGAAATGTGCACTGACGGACTGACTGACGGACGGACGTTCTCACGAATGTATACTTAT
Source organism: Lucinisca nassula (assembly GCA_963580285.1). NCBI lineage: Eukaryota > Metazoa > Mollusca > Bivalvia > Lucinida > Lucinidae > Lucinisca > Lucinisca nassula. Next base: position 34,195,047 of record OY757011.1, read on the forward strand.
GTGGCTATTTTTGGCAGGATTGATACTTAAGTGGCTACTTTTAGCCACAGAAAAGAAGTATTTTCGGTGTCTAACGGAATAAATCCCATAGACTTACATTGATTCTGTCCATTTACATAGCCACCTAACTATACATTTGTTGGTGCGGACAGACTGACTGACGGACAGACTGAGGGATGGGACCGATTACAGTATAACTGACTTTTTCTTCGAAAAGTGCGGATATAATGACCAAATCTATACATTTTTGTTTGGATAGAACATTGTTGTTTAACTAACAAGGTATCTTCTTTGGACCCCATCAATAGTGTTATAAAGAGGTTGTGGTGTACTTAGGTTAAATACAGTATGTTTTATGGTAGATCTAGATGGATATTTTTTGAGAGTATACTTGTGTCAGAACTTGAGCTGAACTATGCAGTTAACCCATTGTATGCTCGTGGACTCATCCATTGCTATATGTTGGACAAGTCCATTTGTCATGTAAGGGGTGTCAGGCCTATTTTTACGTTCTTGTTCTATTTTTGACAGAATGATGCTTCCACGCAGAGCTGAAACCGACCACACACAAGTAGTAGTAAACCGCTTAGAAGGTCTTAGCCTGCCCAGGCAAGGCAGCCTGCCCAGGCAAAGCGGTGCGAGTCGGACTGTCCATGCTTATAAACCTTATTAGTCATTTTGGTAGAAGTCCCACAAAATTGGAAGCAATGTCTCTAAAATGACCTACCGTATTCGACCTATTTACGACCGTGCGCTTAGTTTTTTCAAAATTCTATGAAAATATTGTGTTGAAAAATCTAGCTAATAAGCGCACACTCAATACGAAAAATATATGAATAAAAAGCTTCCAATATGATTATTTTATAGAGTATAATTTCAGCATAGGGATTCACCACATATACATATGATTGTCTGGGTCAAAGATGCAGCAAAACTCAATATGAATTTGTTGGGAGGTTACTGTAAAGTGTGCGCTTGTGTATTTTTTCCAGAAAAAGCTTGGGTGTGCGCTTATAGGAGCATGTGCGGTAAATAGGTCGAATACGGTATATATTGTTGACGGGGCCGTTAAACCTCAAATCAAACAAAATAGCTCCAGATAAGGAGGCATAACAAGGATAATTCTAGGATAATTTCTCTGATTTCTAAATACAGTTGAACTTCAATGGCTCAAACATCTTTGGGACCTCGAAAATCTGTTCGAGACAGGGATAGTTCGAGCCACTGAGGTTACTGTCAGGAGGCATAACGAGATACTTTTAGACATCTTTTCGGTGTTCTATAATGAAAATGAATGCGATTCTAATGAGTACACACAGCATACATTTGCAAGATAAAAGACTAAAACCTCCTTAATTATCCCCCACTACTTCTTATGTAGAGAATTTCGCTAGGGCTCAAGAATGGGTTCGACACATCCATTGTAAACGAGCCATCGGTGTTCGAGCCATTGAAGTTCTACTGTAAAAACATATGTTGTGGTTACTTGTTAGAATTAACAAGTACCCACAACATATGCTCCCTACAAGATAAAACTAAAATTATTAATTAATTTTTTTTTGTCATGCCTTCTTATTCGGAGTTATGGTTTAGTAAAATTTGCTAATGATCTTCCGACGTTCATATGGAAAAAAATTGTAATTGATTATTTCTACTTTCATAGTTTTCTACTCACTGTTTGGTAAAAATTTATTCGGGGAAAACAAAAAGATTATGTGTTATGTCACTGCAAACATTGCAACAACATCCATCTCATTCTACAACTCTTCACTCCCATTGAACAATTAAAAACTTCATGTTTAGATGTAACATCATGTCACATGACCCATTTTTTTCATCATTGTGTGGTCTACATCTTGCTCTTGGGTTATATGAGGTTGATGAAATATTATTTTACAGAAAAGAATTTAACAGATAAGCTGCCATTCACAATAAATGTCATTTGCACTGTTGTCTGCTGGTTACTATAAAATTTATTGTTGCAAACAGTGAGGACCTAGATCAGACTGCTGTCTGATCAGGGTCTACACTGTTTGCTATTTACCGGAAGTATTATGGGTTATGTGACTTCCAAATATGGCGGTCACGTGATCTGACAGGGAACTGTTCAAGACACTTAAAAAAAAAACAAAAAAAAAACTACAAGACAATAGCGCTCAGTGTGTGCTTTGTTGGATAAAATTGATAGCTTGTGTAGCTGCCTACATTATGGCTACATATTTATCACCAGTAGTTGTTTAGATTGATTGGGTCTAGTATGCACAAAATTGAGATAAAACAGGTTACAGGGGGCCTGTTGAAGACTGGTATCTGAAATATCGTCAATCTTTAACGACATTTTCGGGTGTAAAATCAAACAGCCGGTAATGTGGGTAAAACTTGTGCCCTTGAAAGAAAGAATGATCCCTCCTGCATAGGAGAACCTCATTTGATGGAGTATACTTGCTTTGGCTTGATAAGTTGCTCAAATTGGACCACCACCCCTTCGGCAACTAAAGTCACCTACAGCATGCTGAAGGTTAAAGAATTTATAGGGAGGAAGATTGTTCCAAAACATTTGTCAGCCTTACTTTTAAAGGAAAGAACAAATGTTTTTTCTTTAAGAGCAGACCCTATTCAGATACAAATACTTCCTGCTTGGAGAAGATCCCATTTTCAGAGGCTATAATTTTACAGGGAAAGCACACAGGAAGTCACAGCAGTTGTCTCCCGTAGAAAATATGGCAGAAAGTATGCCAGTGGTATCCACTGTTCATATCTATCTTCATATACTGAGTTGGTCATACTTGGCCATTACCTCTTGATGATAAACAGTAAATGTATCCTATATACACACCACATCTTTATAACACAAGTCATTGTATTAAACATGGTTTTGGATATAATACGTTTTAATGTACAAACCGATGTTCCAAAGAAATACTGTTCATTGTGTCTAAAACTGTTGTTTAACTGACACTATTTCGGCATTGCACCCAAACAGCAGTGTTATAAAGAGGTTGGGGGTGTATTTGGTCTTTGAGCTTTCAATATATAATCACATCAGACTGTGAATATTAGTAGGCCTTGTTTTAAGGGGAATGGGAACACCTGGTAGATTTTCTGCCATTTTTCAATGGGAGACATCTTTCGTCAGAACTTCCTGTTCGCTTTTCTATGAGCTCTGTCCCACGGAAATAATTCTTTTCTTTAAGAGTTGACCTCTGTTGACATGGGAGACAAAAATACTTTTGCAGGAGTTGCCTCCCCTGAAGGTGACCCATTGCCCTTTAGGGAAATGGATACATCTTTGGTGGATACAACTTCTTAAAAAATGTTTTTGGCTTCTTCATCAGGCCTTGGTAGACTGGTGATCAGTAGGTCTCGGTTTGATACCTGCAGTGTTGGAAACATTCTTTTGTGGAGATTGATCTTGAAAACTTTTATACAGTCATGCTCTCTTTTCTGCTTATTCAAGTAGGGTAGTTGTCAGTTTTGGGTGAAAGACTGTTCACAGTACTGGCTAACCACATATATGTTGTATATAAGCATGCCCAGGAAAAGTGCAGAAGTAGAAACTGCACTGTATTGGTGAACTGTGGAGAAAGTCAAAAGCTGGCCAGGAAAAGTGTGTTTTTGTTAACTGACCATCTCAATATGACCTTTATAATCTTTAACTCATTGTATACTAGTGAACTCTTCCATTGCTATAGGTTGGACAAGTCCATTTGTCATATAAGGCGTATCAGGCCTATTTTTTCGTTCTTATTCTATTTTTGACGGAAAATTCTTTTAGCAAATAGTGCAGGCCCTGATCAGACACCAAATTCTGCGGCATCTGATCTGGGTCTGCACTGTTTGCCAAGGTACCCCTTTAGGGGTTTCCCCGCATAAAATGGGTTAACTGAATAAAAAAGGTTAATATACTGGAAAACATTCTTGGGCTTCTCCAGACTTTAGGATGAGTCTTTAAACTGAGGTCCTATGACCTTAGCTGTTGGTGGGGCGTAAAACTCAAACACACATACACATGTACACATGAAAACAAACAAATAGGAATTCTGCAAAAGTTGTCCTCAAGGAGAGTAGAACCATCATTTTCAGATGTGTCCATTCACCTTAACGTGTATGCCGTATTCTGGTTTTTACCTTTATTATCATTATTTACTTACATCTTTTATGCTCACAAAGGCAGCAGTCATAATTGTTTACCAAGGCCCAGCTGTTCAAGGCATTATTAGCTTAGAATGTCGTCTGCTTTTGTCGTCTGCAGAATTTTTTTGCAAACTGTTTAAAAATATTTTTGCATACAGGCAAACAGTGTGGGCTCAGATCAGACTGCTCCTACAGGAGCAGTCTGATCTGGGCCCACACTGTTTGCAAAAAATTACTTTAAAGGTAACCGGCAGATGGCGAAGCAGACGACAATTGTTTCGATTGGCATTTTATGGGTTAACTGTTCTAGTATAAAGTACAATGTCTAAAACAGTACCGCATTTAACCTAAATATTTGGACACCACAACTCCTTACCGTAATTGTCCAGGCCCCTGTCCATTGGGGAAGAAATAGATGGGCTGCATCATGCTTCCACGCAGCTGAAACTGACTGCACATGAATACTGATAAACTGCTTAGATGCTCTAAGCCTGCCCAGGAAAAGTGGTGCGTGTCTGACTGTCCATGCATATAAACCCTGTTGGTTTCATTGGGAGGCAGGGCTTGAGATGTCATTGCATCTCAATATTGGGTAAAAGTCCCACAAAATTGGAAGCAACGTCTCCAAAATGACCTAGATAGTGTTGTCGGGGACGTTAAACCTCAAATCAACCAAAGCAAACCATATTTGTCCAGTAACTTGAAGGTAGTACAATTTACTACCCAATGTTGTGTCTAAGAATAGCGGGATGAGTGGCAAACATTGTAGACCCAGATGAGAAGCCACACTCTGTGGTGTCTCATCTGGGTCTACAGGACGCCGCACTCTGCGGCGTCTCATCAGGGTCTGCACTGTTTGCTCAGGCCCGTCGGTCCAAATACATATGGTAATTACTGCAGTACTTTTTGCTGAAACAAGATAAGTTGCTTATAAAAGCTGCTGCTTTTTTTCAGCAAAAATAGTATACATGTAGTTGCCATATTAAATGGTCCGAGTTTTGATGATATGGTAACAACTGACATTGTTAGTTTTTAACAGCTGAACAGCTGGGCACTAATTTCAACACAGATAATTGGAGTTTCTGTTGTGTTTACACATACTAATACGCATTACATCTCCTGATTTAATATTCATACACATACTAGAACCCATATACACGTAAATTTGGGGCACATTCAATTTACCTGAATCAGAATCGGGATTTGAAATCGTGTTTCTGTTTCCACGTTTTATTTGTACGAAACATGATACCGAATCATGTGAATCTTGGTCTGTTAATGTTTCAGAATGATTCAAGTGCATCCAAAATGGCGGAATCATAGAAGCAAAACATACTGTTTTGAAAGTGGCAGAATCATGTTTGTGATTTAGATATCAAGATTTGGAATCCGGATTCTGATCAGAACTGTTACTGATGACACGTCAAATGTCATTCATACATTCAGGTAAATCAAACACACCCCTGTTTGTAACACTGTCAGCACAGTTTTGGATATAAAGATGGTTCCCAGAAATATATAGATTATGTAGAAAAAGTATCATAAATGATCATTTTTGTCGCGCCTGCTATTTGCATGGTTTTCCGTTAGTACGTCTGTTCATCCGTCTGTCCGTTTGTCAAAGTGGAAATGCAAGCATCCCTATTTGACCTTGACCTACATTTCATGGTTCACTGACTTCGTAAAATATTGCGACCATCCTAGCGTTCACCCTAATGGTCAAGTTTATTTCTCAAGAACTATAAGAGCTTCATTAATGATGCTTGGTACAAATTTGTATCTGGGGATAGAAACTTAAATGCAAGCATCCATATTTGACCTTTACCTACATTTTATGGTTCACAGACTTTGTAAAATATTGCAACCACCCTAGCGTTCACCCTAATGGTTAAGTTCATTTATCAAGAATTATTAGATCTTCATTAATGATACTTAGTACAAGCTTGCATTTAAGAATGTCAACTTTTATGCAAGCATCTATGTTTGTTTGATCTTGGTCTAGATGTCATGGTTCGGTGACTTTGCGCCCCCACAGGCGCAACGTAGCCTTCGGCGGAATTCTTTTTTTTTTTTTTTTTTTTGTATAAGCTATACGCCTGCCTCGATAGCTCAGTCGGATGCCCATCTGTTCCTGTCGAAAGAATCTGTACATACTGGTTAAAAGTTTAGGAGGACTATGCTGATTCATGAAAATGTGCAGCTCTACATGAACTTCATATTGTTGACTGGATCATTCGGCTGAAAAACTTGTTTTCTTGTCCAATTACAAAAAGAAAGCCACCTTTTATTGCATAAAAGGACAAAGAATTAACAAAATTTATGACAGTATTACTGAATACACCACAACCTCATTATAACGTGGTTCATTATAACACAGTTCATTATAACTTGGTTTTGGATACAACATGGTTTCAAGATGAATCCCAAAATTGTATAGATTATATAGAAAACTGACCATAAATGGTCAGTTTTCTATATAATCTTTATATTTTTGTTTGGATATAACACGGTTGTTCAACTAACATGATTTCTGCTTTGGACCCCATTAATAGTGTTATAAAGAGGTTGTGGTGTATGTTGTTGAAAACTGGACATGATCTTCTAACACTTTTTGTTGGTGTACATTGTTTTACACCACTGACAGCTTTTATCGTTTTTGCCATGCCGGTTTTAACCCTTTTTGTACCAAATGGAATCTTCCTTCCTATATACGGCAGGGGTCCATTTAGAAATTTAGGAGTGACAGGTTGTGTTATCTTTAAAATTTATTCGGAAAATAGCTGAACTTCTTGCAAATAGTGTAGACCCGGAAACCCCAAAATGGGTACCCTGGCAAACGTTGTAGGCCCAGATTAGATGCCACAGAATGCGTCTAATCTGGGCCTACACTGTTTGCCAGGGTACCCATTTTGGGGGTGACTCGATATAGGAACCCAGTTTTCCAAAGAGTCGGGTCCATTTCTCCAGAACTACAATCACAGACCGGACATACCGGTAGCCTTCAACAGAATTCTTGTGCGCAACTTATGTTGTTACAAAATAAAACTTATGATAATGTACTTTAACCCTTATGCCGCTGCATAATTAAGTTAACCACACCCATTTCTGACTTTGAACCAATCAGATTACTTGATGTCATTTATTGCTGCACATTCATAAACTGAATGTCAAACAGTATAGATCCTGATCAGATGGCTTCTGATCTGGATCTACACTGTTTGCAAAGAAACAGTGTAGATCCTGATCAGATGGCTTCTGAAGAAGCCATCTGATCTGGATCTGCACTGTTTGCGAAGGTAGGTGTTTTCGTGAACAGCAGGATAAGGGTTAGAATAGGGGATATCTGTATTAAAAATAGACATTTCTGGACATAAGGTGTAGCTTTTCAGTTGCATATTGCATTTATCAGCTCCACTGGCATTTAAATGTAAAACAAAGTTTTAACCGAAAACGCAGCAAACTTGCCAACACTTATGGCAATTTTCAATGCTGCTAAGTTATCCCCTGAGTGGCAAACTAGTGTTAATGTTTTGCTTTTTGTAAGACTCATTTTAATGGCAGATCTTATTTTATAATGATCTCAACTTTTTGAAGCATCTTTCTTGATAGTGAAGGGGTTTGGACACAGCTGACCGGCTTTTATTGTTTGCCATTTTTTACATTTCAATATAACAATAGTCGTCTGGGGCATCTTCTGCTAAAATATTCCAAAAGTCTTTACTGCAAACAGTGTGGACTCTTTGGGAGCAGTCTGATCAGGGTCCACACTGTTTGCCTGTATGCAAAAATAAGTTCGAAAAGTTTGCTAAGAGCTGCAGCAGACGACATAAGCAGAGGACATTTCAGGTGCTGTTTTTCTATGTGTCCTAAGGGCCAAGGGTGGACCCTGATGACAAGAAGGCAAAATTTTTTTTAGAAGAGTTGTTTATGATGAAAGTTTAAGAAATAGATCAGCTCTAACTGTGATTTGTTGAGTAATAAATCACCGTTTGGAGGTCAGTGGTAAAGTAGATCAAATCTCAAGCACGTAGCGCACGTGATTTGTCTACTTACAACTGACCGACAAACTGTGATTTATTACGCAACAAATCACTGGCTAGAGCTGATCTATTTCGATTCTAACAGGCTGAAAATTGGAAATAATGTTGTTGTTTCCTTCAAAATCTCACAAAGTTTCGCCAGTGTTTGAAGAAATCCGCTAAAATTATCGACTGAAACACACGCATTTATATCCTTTTCTAACGTTTTCGATGCGAGAAAATGACGTTACACCATCTAACATGAAGGAAATCTACTAGTGATGTCATAAATTGGCAGTTTTTAATGACGTCACTCGTCACGCTCTTCCGACTTGTGATTTGTTGCAGAATAAAACACAGTTATTTTTCATTGCATATATAGGGGCGCTGTGTTAGAATTGTCCATTCCCCTTATGAAAGCATTTTAATTTTAGTCAGAAATCATTTTATCATTTTACATTTTAGAATTAAAGGTTTAACAGTTAATATGTTTTTGATATTTTATAAATCAGAGAATCACGAAAACATGCCTATATATAATTTTGACCCCATATATAGTAAAACTGAGGTTTACAGGGGTAAACTTTAATTTTCTTATTTCTGCTCTAAAATATAAAGTGTGGGTACTCGTTAGAACTGGTTCTAACATGTACCCAAAATCAAAATTTTGAGCAGAAATAGGAAAATATCAAAATATTTAAGAAATAGATCAGCTCTGACTGTGATTTGTTGAGTAACAAATCACTCACAGTTTGGAGGTCAGTTGTAAAGTAGATCAAATCACGAGTGTTAGCGCGCGTAATTTGTCTACTTTGAACTGACCGACAAACTGTGATTTATTACTCAACAAATCAAGGACAAGAGCTGATCTATTTCGATTCTGACACGCTGAAAATCAGCAATAATGTTGTTGTTTCCTTCAAAATCTCATGACCTAACGCCATTGTTTGAAGAAATTCCGCCAAAAATTATTGACTTGAAACACATGCATTTATATCCTTTTCTAATGTGTTCGATGCGAGAAAATTACGTTACACTGTCTAACGTCAAGGGAATCGACTAGTGACGTCACAAATTAGCAGTTTTAATGACATCACTTGTCATGCTCTTCTGAGCTGTGATTTGTTGCAGAATAAAACACAGTTATTTTCCATGGCCTATATAGGCGCACTGTGTTAGAATTCTTCTTAAAATTTTAGATTTTTGGCAGTAAACTTTACAATGTAATTGTATAGGCCTGTTTTCGTAATGGAAAGAAAAATATGTTCTTGTATAAGTGTTTATGTGTGGATTTTTTTTTTTTTTTTTTTTTGAAGTTTTGGTAGCTCAGAAGTATGCACTTCGGACTGGTGGTCAGGAGGTCATGGGTTTGATACCTGCCAGGTCAGCAACATTCTTTTGGGGAGGGTTGTCATTACGATAACACACCTGTGTGATATAGTGCATTTTCATGCCTCAAAAAAGTTTTTTTTCTGATGAAAATTTGCGGTATTTTTCTTATTTATACTCCAAACATAGGTTTTGGGTGCTCGTTAGAACCGCCTCAATGAGGCGGTTCTAACGAGTACCCACAACCTATGTCTTGTAGCAGAAATAAGGAACATGGTGTTAACCCCCATAAACCCCAGTTTTCTCTATATAAAGTGAGGTTTAGGGGGGTCTTTATTTCACGGACATGTTCACGTGATGTGAAGTGATTGTCATTGTCTCCCCTCTGCTGATTCAAGAAGGGCATTTTTATGACGAAAGATTGTGCACTGTAATGGCTAACCACATAAGGGGAGTGGGAACACCTGGCAGATTTATCCACCATTTTTCAAAGGGAGACAACTTTCAGGACATCCTGTTTGCTTTTCTATAAGCCCAATCCCGCTGGAAAAGGGGTCTACTCTTAAAGGAAAGAATTTGCTCCTCAGGAGCAAATTCTTTCCTTTAAGAGTTGACCCCTATTGACATGGTAGACAAAAATACTTTTGCAGGAATTGACTCCCCTGAAGGTGTTCCCAATCCCCTTAACTATAAGCCTGTCTAGGGAAAGTGTGGTAAAACTAACTGGCTGATATGACCTCAATAGTGTTCACTGGGCAGTTAAACTCCAAATAAACAAGAGATGTTTCTTTTGAAGTATAGTTGTATAGAATTGTTGTAGAGAGTATAATTATAACAATGTGTTATGCTTTTCTTCATTGTAAATGGAGCATCTTTTGTCATCGTATAAAACGTATAGCCATAATTTGCTTGTTTATGTTTGACTTTCCTATATATAATGTACAGAAGACCCTCATTTTTGTTTCGCCTGCTTTAACCTTTATCTTGCTGAATATTCAATTAAGCCACACCCATTTCTGACTTTGAACCAATCAGATAACTTGGTGCAATTTATTTTAACAAATTCATAAACTGAATGTCAAACATTGTAGATCCTGATCAGATGGCTTCTTCAGAAGCCATCTGATCTGGATCTACACTGTTTTCAAAGATAGGGCTTGTCGCCTACAGCAGGCTAAAGGTTAAGCATGGCACAATATGAGTCCAGTTTTTCGTCTGCTTGTCTGTTCCTCAACAGGACCATCCTTACTTTCACCCTAATGTAAGAGCCCATTTCTCAAGAACTATACGAGTGTCATTAATCATACTTGGTACAAGCTTGCATCTAAGAATAGCAATTTCAATGCAAGCATCCATATCTTACTTTGACCTACATTTCATGGTTCACTGATCTTGTGAATTATTGGGACCACCGTAACTTTCACCCAAATGTAAGAGTCCATTTCTCGAGAACTATGAGCTTCATTAGTGATACTTGGTACAAACTTGCATCTAGGCATCTTGATCTTCATTTCATGGTTCACAGACTGTGTGAATTTTTGCGACCTTTCTAACTTCCACTCTAATGTAAGAGTCCATTTCTCAAGAACTATAAGAGCTTCATTAATGATACTTGTATAAGCTCACATCTAGGAATAGCAACTTCAATGCAAGCATCCATAGCTGACCTTGACCTACATTTCATGGTTCACTGACTTTGTGAATTATTGTGACCACCCTAACTTTCACCCAAATGTAAGAGTCCATTTCTCGAGAACTATAAAACCTTCATTAATGATACTTGGTACAAACTTGTATCTAGGAATAGCAACTTCGATGCAAGCATCCATATCTTACTCTGACCAACATTTCATGGTTCACAGACTGTGTGAATTATTGCGACCATTCTAACTTTCAATCTAATGTAAGAGTCCCTTTCTCAAAAACTATAAGAGCTTCGTTAATGATACTTGGTACTGTTTGACTTGACCTAGATTTCATGGTTCAGTGACTGTGCATCCCCACAGGTAGGACATAGCCTTTGGGAGAATTCTTGTATAGACTATTTGTTCCCTAACATTTTGGCATTATATAGAATATGTCGTTAGTTTAGAATGCATATAATAAAAACCAGATTACTAAGCAATAAACATTTTTATTCATCAACGACTAGAGCACTCAGAAATCCTTTTGGAACAAATTATGGTGATTTAAGTAATGGAACAATTTGGACGCTAGTCAGATACACAGCTGCATAATCTGGATTATCATATGATGTCATTTATAAGCAGTGGATAAGGTCGTGTAATAAAAATTGTATGACCACACGTGTAATAACACTTTGACGGGATTAAGTAACGTCATAACGACGTCCATGTCAACAATGCAGCTTTGGGGAAATATTTGTCAAATTCAAAGGCGATAAAATCCAATGTAATGTGGTCATAAGATAAACAGAATCTTACACTCGTTGTCATTTCATATGAAATTTATGAAACTCGCCAAAGGCTCGTTTCATAAATATCATATGAAATGACCACTCGTGTAAGATCCTCTATTTATAAAGAATCCCATTGATGAGTAGTATAATGCATACTGAAGGGCAGTTTTTACCTTAATTACTCCTAGAAACAAATGCCTCAATGAGGCGATTCTAACAAATATCCACAACATTTGTGTCTTGAGGATTTTTGGTTATCATGGCCTCACCTCAACGACATTTGTGTCCTGGGGATATTTGATATCATGGCCTCGCCTCAACGACATTTGTGTCCTGGGGATATTTGTTATCATGGCCTCGCCTCAACAACATTTGTGTCCTGGGGATATTTGTTATCATGGCCTCGCCTCAACAACATTTGTGTCCTGGGGATATTTGATATGGCCTCGCCTCAATGACATTGTGTCCTGGCGATATTTGTTATCATGGCCTCACCTCAACGACATTTGTGTGCTGGGGATATTTGTTATCATGGCCTCACTTCAACGACATTTGTGTCCTGGGGATATTTGTTATCATGGCCTCACCTCAACAACATTTGTGTCCTGGGGATATTTGTTATCATGGCCTCACCTCAACAACATTTGTGTCCTGGGGATATTTGATATCATGGCCTCACTTCAACGACATTTGTGTCCTGGGGATATTTGTTATCATGGCCTCGCCTCAACGACATTTGTGTCCTGGGGATATTTGTTATCATGGCCTCACCTCAACAACATTTGTGTCCTAGGGATATTTGTTATCATGGCCTCACCTCAACAACATTTGTGTCCTGGGGATATTTGATATCATGGCCTCGCCTCAACGACATCTGTGTCCTGAGGATATTTGTTATCATGGCCTCACCTCAACAACATTTGTGTCCTGGGGATATTTGTTATCATGGCCTCGCCTCAACGACATTTGTGTCCTGGGGATATTTGTTACCATGGCCTCACCTCAACAACATTTGTGACCTGGGGATATTTGTTATCATGGCCTCACCTCAACAACATTTGTGTCCTGGGGATATTTGTTATCATGGCCTCACCTCAACAACATTTGTGTCCTGGGGATATTTGTTATCATGGCCTCACCTCAACGACAGTTGTGTCCTGGGGATATTTGTTATCATGGCCTCACCTCAACAACATTTGTGTCCTGGGGATATTTGTTATCATGGCCTCACCTCAACAACATTTGTGTCTTGGGGATATTTGTTATCATGGCCTCACCTCAACAACATTTGTGTCCTGGGGATATTTGATATCATGGCCTCACCTCAATGACATTTGTGTCCTGGGGATATTTGTTATCATGGCTTCACCTCAATGACATTTTTGCCCTGGGGATATTTGATATCATGGCCTCACCTCAACAACATTTGTATCCTGGGGATATTTGATATCATGGCCTCACCTCAATGACATTTGTGTCCTGGGGATATTTGTTATCATGGCCTCACCTCAACGACATTTGTGTCCTGGGGAGATTTGATATCATGGCCTCTCCTCAACGACATTTGTGTCCTGGGGATATTTGATATCATGGCCTCACCTCAACGACATTTGTGTCCTGGGGATATTTGATATCATGGCCTCACCTCAATGACATTTGTGTCCTGGGGATATTTGATATCATGGCCTCACCTCAACGACATTTGTGTCCTGGGGATATTTGATATCATGGCCTCACCTCAATGACATTTGTGTCCTGGGGATATTTGATATCATGGCCTCACCTCAACAACATTTGTATCCTGGGGATATTTGATATCATGGCCTCGCCAAAGCAATTTTAACTAATACCCACAATCCATCACATCTTCAGCAAAGGATTTGTTCTATTGAAACTGTCATACTAACAAGCTTTGTTGCCTTAGTGATTGTCGGTATACAGAGGTTTGACTGCACCAGAATTTTGGTCATTAAAATCGAAAACCTCTGCGCCACACCGTTCAACCGGCTGCAGCGAAGGCAGATTACTGCCTCGAAGACAGATCACAAAAAAAGCTTCAAAAAAAGGGTAGGTGAAGTTTTTAGCTCACCTGAGCACAAAGTGCTCAAGGTGAGCTATTGTGATCGCCCTTTGTCCGGCGTCCGTTGTGCGACGTTCGTCGTGCGTCGTCAACAATTCACTTAAATAACATCTCCTCCTAAACCGGTGAATGGATTTCAAAATACTTTCACAGAAATGTTCCTTGGGTGACCCTCTACCAAAATTGCTAAAATGGTTCCGCTCCGCTGAACAAAATGCCCACCAGAGCTAAAAATAGAAAAACCTTTAAACGACATCTCCTCCTAGCCCTTTGGCCCGATTTCAAAATAATTTCACAGAAATGTTCCTTGGATGACCCTCTACCAAAATTGCTAAAATGGTTCCGCTCCGCTGACCAAAATGGCGCCAGAGCTAAAAATAGAAAAAACCTTTAAACGACATCTCCTCCTAGCCCTTTGGCTTGATTTCAAAATAATTTCACTGAAATGTTCCTTGGATGACCCTCTATCGAAATTGCTAAAATGGTTCCGCTCCGCTGAACAAAATGGCCGCCAGCGCTAAAAATAGAAAAACCTTTAAAAGACATCTCCTCCTAGCCCTTTGGCCCGATTTCAAAATAATTTCACAGAAATGTTCCTTGGATGACCCTCTACCAAAATTGCTAAAATGGTTCCGCTCCGCTGAACAAAATGGCTGCCAGAGCTAAAAATAGAAAAACCTTTAAACGACATCTCCTCCTAGCCCTTTGGCCCGATTTCAAAATAATTTCACAGAAATGTTCCTAAGGTGACCCTCTACCAAAATTGCTAAAATGGTTCCGCTCTGCTGAACAAAATGGCCACCAGAGCTAAAAAAAAGAAAAACCTTTAAACAACATCTCCTCCTAGCCCTTTGGACCGATTTCAAAATAATTTCACAGAAATGTTCCTTGGATGACCCTCTATCAAAAGTGCTAAAATTGTTCCGCTCTGCTAAACAAAATGGCCACCAGGGCTAAAAATAGAAAAAACTTCAAATGACATATTCTCCTAGCCCTTTGGCCCGATTTCAAAATAATTTCACAGAAATGTTCCTTGGATGACCCTCTACCAAAATTGCTAAAATGGTTCCGCTCCGCTGAACAAAATGGCCGCCAGAGCTAAAAATAGAAAAACCTTTAAACGACATCTCCTCCCAGCCCTTTGGCCCGATTTCAAAATAATTTCACTGAAATGTTCTTAAGGTGACCCTCTACCAAAATTTGCTGGGCTCAGTCGGATGCGTGTCTGACTGGTGATCAGGAGGACGCGGGTTCGACTCCCGCTGGGGTCGGCAACATTCTTTCGTGGAGATTGATCATGAAATCTTTTCTACGGTCATTCTCTCCCTTCCGCTGATTCAAGAAGGGCAGTTGTCAGTTTCTGGCAAAAGAATGTGCACTGTACTGGTTAACCGCTTACGTATTAGCCTGCCCAGGAAAGTGTTGATAGGTAAACTGACCGGCTCAAAAATGACCTAAATAGTGTTGACTGGGCGGTTAAACTCCAAAACAAACAAACAAATCTACCAAAATTGCTTAAATGGTTCCGCTCTGCTGAACAAAATGGCAACCAGAGCTTATAATAGAAAAACCTTTAAACGACATCTCCTCCTAGCCCTTTGGCCCGATTTCAAAATAATTTCACAGAAATGTTCCTTGGATGACCCTCTACCAAAATTGCTAAAATTGTTCCGCTCTGCTAAACAAAATGGCCGCCAAGCCAAAAAATAGAAAAACCTTCAAACGACATCTCCTCCTAGCCCTTTGGCCCGATTTCAAAATAATTTCACAGAAATGTTCCTTGGATGACCCTCTTCCAAAATTGCTAAAATGGTACCGCTCCGCTGAACAAAATGGCCACCAGAGCTAAAAATAGAAAAACCTTTAAATGACATCTCCTCCTAGCCCTTTGGCCCGATTTCAAAATAATTTCACTGAAATGTTCCTTGGATGACCCTCTACCGAAATTGCTAAAATGGTTCTGCTCCGTTGAACAAAATAACCGCCAGAGCTAAAAATAGAAAAATCTTTAAACGACATCTCCTCCTAGCCCTTTGGCCCGATTTCAAAATAATTTCACAGAAATGTTCCTTCGATGACCTTCTACCAAAATTGCTAAAATGGTTCCGTTCCGTGCAACAAAATGGCCGCCAGAGCTAAAAATAGAAAAATCTTTAAATGACATCTCTTAGCCCTTTGGCCCGATTCCAAAATAATTTCAATGAAATGTTCCTAAGGTGACCCTCTACCAAAATTGCTAAAATGGGTCCGCTGTGCTGAACAAAATGGCCACCAGAGCTAAAAATAGAAAAACCTTTAAACGACAACTTCTCCTAGCCCTTTGGCCGATTTCAAAATAATTTCACAGAAATGTTCCTTGGATGACCCTCTACTAAAATTGCTAAAATTGTTCTGCTCTGCTGAACAAAATGGCCGTGAGGGCTAAAAATAGAAAAACCTTTTAATGACATCTTCTCCTAGCCCTTTGGCCCGATTTCAAACTAATTTCACAGAAATGTTCCTTGGGTGACCCTCTACCAAAACTGCTAAAATGGTTTCTCTCTGCAGAACAAATCGGCCACCAGAGATAAAAATAGAAAAACCTTTAAACGACATCTCCTCCTAGCCCTTTGGCTTGATTTCAAAATAAATTTCACAGAAATATTCCTAAGGTGACCCCCTACCAAAATTGTTAAAATGGTTCCGCTCCACTGAACAAAATGGCCACCAAAGCTAAAAATAGAAAAACCTTTAAAGAACATCTCCTCCTGGCCCTTTGGCCCGATTTCAAAATAATTTCACAGAAATGCTCCTAAGGTGACCCTCTACCAAAATTGTTAAAATGGTTCTGCTCCACTGAACAAAATGGCCACCATAGCTAAAATTAGATAAACCTGTAAACGACATCTCCTCCTAACCCTTTGGCCTGATTTCAAAATAATTTTACAGAAATGTTCTTTGGGTGACCCTTTAACAAAATTGCTAAAATGGTTCCACTCTGTTGAACAAAATGGCCACCAGAGCTAAAAATAGAAAAAAAACTTTAAATGACATCTCCTCCAAGCCATTTGGCCTGATTTCAAAATAATTTCACAGAAATGTTCGTGAGGTAACCCTCTGCCAAAATTGCTAAAATGGTTCTGCGTGCATTCATGTGTCTGTTGCCTTTTTCTTCAAACGACATCTCCTAAACCACTGATCGGATTTAGACCAAACTTCACAGGAATGATCCTTAGGTGGCCCCCTTTCAAAGTTGTTAAAATGGTTCTGGTCTGTTACACATCTAGGTGACAGGAGCTAAAAATAGATTTTTTTGCTGAAAATTTTAAAAATCTTTTTCTCTGAAACCACATGGCCCAGATCTTTGATATTTGGTTTGAAGTGGACCTCTACCAAGATGGTTCAAATTATAGCCCTAGGGCCGAAAAATGCCCCCGCCACTGGGCCTGCTGGTTTTTCATAGGCTTATATAGTGAAAATATTTAAAAATTTTCTTCTCTGAAACCACAAGGCCCAGGTCTTTGATATTTGGTATGAAGCTTCATCTAGTGGACCTCTACCAAGATTGTTCAAATTAAAGCACTGGGGCCAAAATGCCCCGGCCCTGGGGGCCTATGGTTTAACATAGGCTTATATAGGGAAAATCTTTAAAAAAATCTTCTCTGAAACCACAAGGCCCAGGTCTTTGATATTTGGTGTGAAGCTTCATCTAGTGTACTTCTACCAAGGTTGTTCAAATCATAGTCCTTGGGCCAAAAATGGCCCCGCCCCAGGGCCCTAAGTTTTTACATTGACTTATATAGGGAAATTTTAAAAAATCTTCTACTCTGAAACCGCAAGGTCCAGGTCTTTGATATTTGGTGTGAAGCTTCATCTAAATTGTTCAAATTATAGCCCTAGGAAATAGAAGTCAAGGCAATGAAAACCCTTGAAAATCTTCTTGTCTGAAAGCAGAAAGCCAAGGTCTTTGATATTTGGTATAAAGCTTCGTTTTGTGGATTTTATACCATGATTGTTCAAATTATAGACCTGGGGCCAAAAATGGCCCGCCTGGGGGACCTCAAGGTTTAAATAGACCTTTATAAGGAAAACCTTTAAAAATCTGCTTGTCTGAAACCAGAAGGCTCCAGTCTTTGATATTTGGTATGAAGCATCACTTTTTAGACCACCATCAAGATTATTCATATTATAGCCCGGGCCAATAATGGCTCTCCCAGGGGCCCACTTGATACCCTATGGATCAGGTGAGCGATCCAGGGCCATCATGGCCCTCTTGTTATATGTCCTTTTGAAAAATGGTCGTGTTTGTATTCTGTTATGCCCCCGGTGTTCATCTGTCCGTCTGTCCTTGCGCATCCACGGGCATATGTTGGGTAGACATGAGTTGGGTACTTGCCGTTTATTCCGTTAGTGTCCAAAAAAGTAGCCAACAAATTTGATGGAACATGTTGGGTACTTATGCAAATTTTAGCTGATTGTTGGGTACTTATAGGTGAAAAATTAACACTGTAGTACCCAACAGATGTCCTTCTGTACGAACGTCCTTCCGTCTGTCTGTCCATCTGTAAACTTTTTGTTTCCAGATAACTCCTACAGTTTACATATGATCAAGCTGATACTTCATACATAGACCATGAGGTTATGGTCCACCAAATAATAAAAGAGTTATGCCCATTTGAAATTTTTTGTAAACTTTTTTTTTCCGGATAACTCCTCCTACAGTTAACATCCTATCAAGCTGAAACTTCATACACAGACCATGGTGTTGGGCAGTGCATATTGTTTCGAGGTTACGGTACACCGAATAATGATAGAGTTGTGCCCCTTTGAAATTAACTTTTCATTTCCGGATAACTCCTACAGTTTACATCCGATCAAGCTGAAACTTCATACATAGTTAGACGACCATAATGTGGGGCAGCGCATATTGTTTCGAGGCTACAGTCCACCAAATAATAAGTTATGCCCCTTTGAACTTTTTTTGTAATCTTTTCGTTTCCGGGTAACTTCTCCTACAGTTTACATCCGACCAAGCTGAAACTTCAAACATAGACCATGATGTGGGGCAGCACATATTGTTTCAAGGTTACGGTCCACCATATAATTCTAGAGTTATGCCCCTTTGAATTTTTTTTGTAAACTTTTCGTTTCTGGATAACCCCTCCAACAGTTTACATAAGATCAAGCTGAAACTTCGTTCATTGTTAGACCATGATGTGGGGCAGCACATATTGTTTCGAGTTTATGGTCCACCAAATAATAAGAGTTATGCCCATAGAAATTTCGTGTAAACTTTTCGTTTCTGGATTACTCCTACATTTTACATCCTATTTAGCTGAAACTTCATATATGATTAGACCATGATGTGGGGCAGTGCATATTGTTTGGAGGTTATGGTCAGAGTTATACCCCTTTCACAGATTTTTCTAAACATTCCGTTTCCGGATATCTCCTCTTACGTTTTACATCTGATGAAGCTGAAGCTTTACATATAGTAAGACCATGATGTGGAACAGTGCATATTATTTTGAGCTTATAGTCAGCCAAATATTACCAGAGTTATTCCCCCTTCCACATATTTTTCTTAACATATTTTGTTTCAGGATAATGCCTCCCACATTTTACATCTGATGAAGCTGAAACTTTACGTATAGTTAGACTATGATGTGGGGCAGTGCATATTATTTCAAGGTTACAGTCCACCACTTATTGCCCGAGTTATGTCTATATCATTTTGAGGTTATGGTCCACCAACTATTACCAACCATGAAAATTTGTTGGAGACCGGTAGTTTGAGCCAAAGAGTGTTATTAATAGTGCCAGAAGAAAGAATATATGGAGCACACATTGTTCCTTGGTTACATTTCACAAACCTAAACTTGTACAACAGTCAGTATATATATGCTCCATCCTACTAATTGCCACGGGCGTATAATGCCCCGTTTGTGGAGCTCTTGTTTTGTTTGTGTAAATCGAGAAGGCAATCTGTTGACTTTCGCTGCTATTGGAGAAGAAACAAAATGCCTTGGGATACCGCAGATAAGGCTTCAGGTCAGGCCTCAGATTCAATGACGGTTCCAGCGTAAAGGCTTACTGGGAATTGCAGAGAATCTAATTCTATGTAACACAAGAGGGCCCAAATGGCCCTATATCCCTCACCTGTGTACCAAAAATCATTAGTGTAGGAGACCACTTGACATTGCTAAATACTAAATATCTAAGCTCTGAGCCTTATGGTTTCGGAGAAGAAGATTTGTGATGTTTTTTCCAGTATAAGTCTATCGAGCTAATGACCCCTGGGGCATGGCCAATTTTGACCCAAAGGGCATGGTTGGCAGGATTTATGTAGGCGACCATTTCATGTTGCTTTATACTAAATATCTAAGGTCTGTACTTCATGGTTTCAGAGAAGAAGATTTTTGAAGCTTTTTTTTTAGCTCACCTGTCATGTAGTGACAAGGTGAGCTTTTGTGATCACTTTTTGTCCGTCGTGCGTCCGTGCGTGCATGCGTGCGTGCGTCTGTAAACAACTTCAAATAAGTATATCTAATACCCCATGGTCAATCTTGATCAAATTTCATGAGAAGCATCATCAGGTAGGGGGAAAGGCTGCATAAGGTTTTTGGGCTGATCAGATTTGAATTCTGGTTGCCATGGCAACATATAGCTCCCATAGACTATCAATGGGAAAAAATTAATATCTTCTCTGAAACCACTGGGCACAGAGCTTAGATATTTAGCTTGTAATAATGTCAAGTGGTCACCTACATAAATCCTGCCAATCATGCCCCTGGGGTCAAAATTGGCCACACCCTGGGGCCCCTTAACTCCTATAGACTCATAATGGAAAAAAAAAACTTAAAAAATCTTCTTCTCTGAAACCACAAGGCCCAGAGCTTAGATATTTAGCATGTAGCAACGGCAAGTATTCAACTACATAATTCCTGCCAATCATGTCCCTGGGTTCCAAATGGGCCACGCCCCGGGGCCCCTTCGCTCCCATAGACTCATAATGGAAAAAAGTTTCAAAAATCTTCTTCTCTGAAACCACAGGGCCCAGAGCTTAGGCATTTTGCATGTAGCAACGGCAAGCGGTCACCTACATAATTCCTGCCAATCATGCCCCTGTGGTCCAAATTGGCCACACCCTGGGGCCCTTAGCTCCCATAGACTCATAATGGAAAAAAAAACTTCCAAAAATCTTCTTCTCTGAAACCACAGGCCCCAGAGCTTAGCTGGGGCCCCTTAGCTCCTTTAGACTCATTATGGAAAAAAAGCTTAAAAAATCTTCTTCTCTGATACCACAGGGCCCAGAGCTTAGATATTTAGCATGTACAAACGGCAAGTGGTCACCTACATAAATCCTGCCAATCATGGCCCTGGGGTCAAAATGGGCCAAGCTCCGGGGCCCTTTAGCTCCCATAGACTCATAATGGAAAAAAAAAACTTCAAAAATCTTCTTCTCTGAAACCACAGGGCCCAGAGCTTACATATTTAGCATTAGCAACGGCAAGTGGTCACCTACATAATTCATGCCAATCATGCCCCTGGGGTCCAAATGGGCCACACCCCAGGGCCCCTTAGCTCCCATAGACTCATAATGGAAAAAAAGTTTCAAAAATCTTCATTGAAACCACAGGGCCCAGAGCTTAGATATTTAGAATGTAGCAACAGCAAGTGGTCACCTACATAATTCCTGCCAATCCTACCCCTGGGTTTCAAATGGGCCACACCATGGGACCCCTTTGCTCCCATAGACTCCTTATGGAAAAAGCTTCAAAAATCTTCTTCTCTGAAACCACAGGGCCAAGAGCTTAGATATTTAGCATGTAGCGACGGCAAGTGGTCACCTACATAATTCCTGCCAATCATGCCCCTGGGTTCCAAACTAGCCACGCCCCGGGGCCCCTTAGCTCCTATAGACTCATAATGGGAAAAAGCTTCAAAAAGCTTCTTCTCTGAAACCACAGGACCCAGAGCTTACATATTTAGCATGTAGCAACGGCAAGTGGTCACCTACATAAATCCTGCCCCTAGGGTCCATATGGGCCACGCCCCGGGGCCCCTTAGCTCCCATAGACTCATAATGGAAAAAAAAGCTTCAAAAATCTTCTTCTCTGAAACCACAGGGCCCAGAGCTTAAATATTTATCACGTAGTAACGGCAAGTGGTCACCTACATAATTCCTGCCAATCATGCCCCTGAGGTCCAAACGGGCCATGCCCTGGGGCCCCTTAGCTCCTTTAGACTCATTATGGAAAAAAAGTTTCAAAAATCTTCTTCTCTGATATCACAGCGCCCAGAGCTTAGATATTTAGCATGTAGCAACGGCAAGAGGTCACCTACATAAATCCTGCCAATCATGGCCCTGGGGTCCAAATGGGCCAATCTCCGGGGCCCCTTAGCTCCCATAGACTCATAATGGAAAAAGAAGATTCAAAAATCTTCTTCTCTGAAACCACAGGGCCCAGAGCTTACATATTTAGCATGTAGCAACGGCAAGTGGTCACCTACATAATTCATGCCAATCATGCCCCTGGGGTCTAAATGGGCCACACCCCGGGGCCCCTTAGCTCCCATAGACTCATAATGGAAAAAAAAAGTTTCAAAAATCTTCTTCTCTGAAACCACAGGGCCCAGAGCTTAGATATTTAGAATGTAGCAACAGCAAGTGGTCACCTACATAATTCCTGCCAATCCTGCCCCTGGGTTTCAAATGGGCCACACCATGGGGCCCCTTTGCTCCCATAGACTCCTTATGGAAAAAGCTTCAAAAATCTTCTTCTCTGAAACCACAGGGCCAAGAGCTTAGATATTTAGCATGTAGCGACGGCAAGTGGTCACCTACATAATTCCTGCCAATCATGGGGTCCAAACAGGTGAGCGATATAGGGCCATTGGGCCCTCTTGTTTTTTACATTATAAGTTTATTGGCCTTAAGGGGCCACCAGATTTGGCCAATTTAGACCCCAAGGGCATGATTGGCAGGATTTATGTAGGTTACCTCTTGCCGTTGCTACATGCTAAATATTTGAGATCTGAGCCCTGTGGTTTCAGAGAAGATTTTTTTAAAATTTTCCCATTATGAGTTTATGGGAGCTAAGGGACCCAAGGGCGTGGCCCATTTGGACCCTAGGGACATGGTTGGCAGGATTTATGTAGGTGACCATTTACCATTGCTACATGCTAAATATCTAAGCTCTGGGCCCTGTGGTTTCAGAGAAGAAGATTTTTGATGCTTTTTTCCATTATGAGTCTATGGGGGCTACATGTAAGAGGCCCCCGGGGCGTTGCCCATTTGGACCCCAGGGGCATGATTCGCAGGATTTATGTAGGTGACCGCTTGCCGTTGCTACATGCTAAATATCTAAGCTCTGGGCCCTGTGGTTTCAGAGAAGAAGATTTTTGAATCTTCTTTTTCCATTATGAGTCTATGGGAGCTAAGGGGCCCCGGGGCGTGGCCCATTTGGACCCCACGGCAATGATTGGCAGGATTTATGTAGGTGACCACTTGACGTTGATACATACTAAATATCTAAGCTCTGGGCCTTATGGTTTCAGAGAAGAAGAATTTTTTAAGTTTTTTTTCTCCATTATAAGTCTACAGGAGCAAAAGGGGCCCCATGGTGTGGCCCATTTGGACCCCAGGGACAGGGTTAGCAGGATTTATGTAGGTGACTATTTAATGTTACTAGATACTAAATATCTAAGCTCTGTGCTTTACAATATACGAGAGAAGAAGATTTTTAAGCTTTTCTCCATTATGAGGCTCTGGGAGCTAAGGGGCCCGGGGACGTGGCCCATTTGAACCCTAGTGCATGATTGGCATGATTTATGTAGGTGACCACTTGCCGTTGCTGAATGCTAAATATCTAAGCTCTGGGCCCTGTGGTTTCAGAGAGGAAGGTTTTTGAAGCTTTTTTCCATTATGAGTCTATGGGAGCTAAGGGGCCCCAGGGTGTGGCCCATTTTGACCCCAGGGGCATGATTGGCAGGATTTATATAGGTGACCACTTGCCGTTGATACATGCTAAATATCTAAGCTCTGGGCCCTGTGGTTTCAGAGAAGAAGATTTTTGAAGCTTTTTTTTTTCAATATGAGTCTATGGGAGCTAAGGGGCCCCGGGGCGTGGTCCATTTGGACCCAAGGGGCATGATTGGCAGGATTTATGTAGGTGACCACTTGCCATTGCTACATGCTAAATATCTAAGCTCTGGGCCCTGTGGTTTCGGAGAAGAAGATTTTTGAAGCTTTTTTTCCATTATGAGTCAATGGGAGCTAAGGGGCCCCGGGGCGTGGTCCATTTGGACCCCAGGGGCATGATTGGCGGGACTTATGTAGGTGACCACTTGACGTTGATACATACTAAATATCTAAGCTCTGGGCCTTATGGTTTCAGAGAAGAAGAATTTTTTAAGTTTTTTTTTTCATTATAAGTCTACAGGAGCAAAAGGGGCCCCATGGTGTGGCCCATTTGGACCCCAGGGACAGGGTTAGCAGGATTTATGTAGGTGACTATTTAATGTTACTAGATACTAAATATCTAAGCTCTGTGCTTTACAATATCCGAGAGAAGAAGATTTTTAAGCTTTTCTCCATTATGAGGCTCTGGGAGCTAAGGGGCCCGGGGACGTGGCCCATTTGAACCCTAGTGCATGATTGGCATGATTTATGTAGGTGACCACTTGCCGTTGCTGAATGCTAAATATCTAAGCTCTGGGCCCTGTGGTTTCAGAGAGGAAGGTTTTTGAAGCTTTTTTCCATTATGAGTCTATGGGAGCTAAGGGGCCCCAGGGTGTGGCCCATTTGGACCCCAGGGGCATGATTGGCAGGATTTATATAGGTGACCACTTGCCGTTGATACATGCTAAATATCTAAGCTCTGGGCCCTGTGGTTTCAGAGAAGAAGATTTGTGAAGCTTTTTTTTTTCAATATGAGTCTATGGGAGCTAAGGGGCCCCGGGGCGTGGTCCATTTGGACCCAAGGGGCATGATTGGCAGGATTTATGTAGGTGACCACTTGCCATTGCTACATGCTAAATATCTAAGCTCTGGGCCCTGTGGTTTCGGAGAGGAAGATTTTTGAAGCTTTTTTTCCATTATGAGTCAATGGGAGCTAAGGGGCCCCGGGGCGTGGTCCATTTGGACCCCAGGGGCATGATTGGCGGGACTTATGTAGGTGACCACTTGCTGTTGCTACATACTAAATATCTTAGCTCTGGGCCCTGTGGTTTAAGAGAAGAAGATTTTTGAAGCTTTTTTTCAATATGAGTCTATGGGAGCTAAGGGGCCCCCGGGCGTGGCCCATTTGGACCCCAGGGGCATGATTGGCAGGAATCATGTAGGTGACTACTTGCCATTGCTACATGCTAAATATCTAAGCTCTGGGCCCTGTGGTTTCAGAGAAGAAGGTTTTTGAAGCTTTTTATCCCATTATAAGTCTATGGGAGCTAAGGGACCCTGGGGTGTGGCCAATTTGGACCCCAGGGCCATAATTGGCAGGATTAATGTGGGTGTCCACTTGACATTGTTACAAGCTAAATATCTAAGCTCTGGGCCCTGTGGTTTCAGAGTAGAAGATTTTTTAAAGTTTTCCCATTGTAACTCTATGGGAGCTATATGTTGCCATGGCAACCAGAATTCCAATCTGATCAGCCCAAAAACCTTATGCAGCCTTTCCCCCTACCTGATGATGCTCCTCATGAAATTTGATCAAGATTGGCCATGGGGTATTAGAGATATCATTATTTGAAATTGTTTACGGACGGACGGACGCACATACGCACGACGTACGACGGACATAATGTGATCACAAAAGCTCACCGTGTCACTACGTGACAGTTGAGCTAATCTCTTCCTTGGCCAATTTCAAAATAATCACAGGAATATTGAACCAAAAAATTGATCAGGACCCTCACTCTTTGCCTGTATGCAAAAACATGTTTGAAAAGTTTGCAAAAAGATGCTGCAGGCCACAGAAACAGACAACATTTTCAGATGCGGTTTTTATGGCATTTTAAGAGTTAACCATTTTAGGAAGGATACCCAAAAATGGAGCATCGTCTTCAGTTCAGATACAGATCTGTGCAGAAAGTTGTAAAAAATCAGCCTTGCTGACACAGCCAAAGGGGGAGTTCCAAATCTGCCCACGCACAGATTTTCTTGAAACTTCAGTTGTTGTTTACTTGAGGTCTATCAACTATATATATAACTTTGTTTCATTTGATAAATTTCTATAGGTCTCAGGAGAGGTCCCTGAGGTAATCCCCTGTAGAGGTCATACACACCTGGGAACTTTTCAGTCTTAAATCAATAGGTATGATTATTTTCAAATTTTGTTGCTTTGATTGGCAACAGAACTCCATAAGGATTAATCTAATACAAAAAATGTAAATGTGTCAATGTCTTTTAATCTTCCTGATAAATTTATTTACAACATTTCTTCTATTTTTCATGAAAATTTGCAAAGATTAAGATGTTCATCATAAGTATTAGATGTGTTACTGATCTTGTCACCCAAAGATATTGCATATAAAATAGGCCACATATGTGTTCTATATAGCAAACAAATTTCAATAAAATCAGAAACCGGTAACAATGTTTTTGAAAGCTTGATATGGGTTCAGGTCAATTTTTGTGCCAAAATCCGTTTCAATACCAGGGGACAAGATTTCCTTAGAGTGTATTTTTATTGTGTTTTATGTCCATTTAGGGCCACCTTATCATACAAAGCTTAGCATAGGCATTTATATAATAAAAACTGCACCCCCCTCCCCCCAAAAAAAATAAAAATAAATAAATAAAAAGTAAATGAGAACATACATTATCAACGTATACAAGTCGAGTTTTATCCAAAAATTTTAAAGAGAAAAATAAAATGCATTCATGCACTGTCCATGATGACTGTTAGTGTTGACAATATTGCTGAAAAAAATACATTATGACACAATAGGAATAAGACATGGTGGATCTTTTTACCCTATTTTATTTGGCCTTCTTGTACATTTTAAACCCTGCAATACAAAGACTCTTGATGTCAGTGATACTCAATGACGTTATGGATTTGCTTAATTAATTACTCTCATAAGCCTATTTTTTTCCTTAATTATTTTTGTTGTCATTTTCTTCTTTAAAATAAAACAGCAGTCAATAATTTGCAAACTTGAAGGGACAGACTGATTTTCTGATTTGTTCTTATGATTGATTGGTCCTTGTATTGTTGATGTTTTCTTACATCACTTGGTCAAAGAGACTCACACTCTGCTCCCCCACCAAAAGTTTTGTGAGATCATGGAAAGAATTTTCTACATTTTTTTCTAGGTTCATTATAACATCTGAAAAAGTGTAAGGTACAATGTTTTAGTCTTCAAAATAAATGCAGAGCTAGTCACACTGGAACTAGTTGTAGAATTGTCATTTGGCATACACTTCCCTAAATGAAATAGGTGGAAAGCAAGTTGCTGTAACAGATTTATTTTATAGCTGATATTATATTTAGATGTAGTTATACCATTCGCATATTTAGTCATATGTATGCAGTACCTGCCATCAATGTTAAGCTTTCTAGCTCTGTATTCATCAGTTTTACAAATGGCATGAATCAGCTGTTAGCCGTACTACTAGCATATTTGCGGAGCCAAAATCTGCAGTTGGCTTTATAATTTTTCTATAGCACTGATAGCAAATATAATGTTGACTCTTTTCTTCCTCCGAAATCATTTGAAAGTATGAATAGGCTTCTCTATTATATTAAATCATGGTACTCGAAAATAACTGGTTGTTTTCCAGATCATATTTAAGAATATAACTTTCTTACACGGATTTGCACAACAGGCGACATTTGTTACGTTTTAAGTAGACTGTAGCTTAGTTCAGAATTTGAGGGGACATTGTCAGAGTGGCAAAAGAGCCAAAACAACAGTGTTTCCATTTTGTCTACGGTAATCTGTGTATACAGTGGGCCAAAAGTCTATGGTATTATGAACTCCCTGGCACACCATAAAAAAACATCATAAATCTTGGCTATTCAAGCAAGCCGTGCCATTCCGGTATGACAGACTTTTCAAACATTTTAAGTTGACTGCATCATACTTATAATACTGCATAATACATACTTATTAGAGAATCAAGAAAATTGTCTGGTTTACAGAACCATCCATTTTACTTGCAAATGCAACAGTCTTTGTTATAATAAGCTTCAGCAAGCTTTAAGATTACATTAAAAACAAAAACTCTTGTTATATAATGAAATATATTTTTATTGAATTGTTATTGTACGCTCAAAATATATTGTGTTATTGGTGTCCCCAAGGGTACCATAACTGATACAGCTGCTGATTATATGAGCTCATACTATACACATCATTGTTTTAACATACATATATTCATGTTTATATATATTATTTGCGAGCAATTTCTCGACTGAATCTACAAATGGTTTGAGAAAATTAAAAATCTAACCATTACTAATCAATGTTCAAATGCAGTATGTTACCGGTCTCAGATTTTCAAGAAAATTTGATAAAATGTTCCACATATATACAGGCAATTTTCATATTAAAATGATGAGGTGACAAGAACTGCAACAGTATGAAATCAAAAGTCAAACATACTCCAAAAGATTTTATGGTTGTGAAGTCTAGGGTCTCCTCCATATGAAATTGAGCATGGTCTATAGAACTTTACCTGAACAATAGTAAATGTGATACAAAATAATCTCAAATGACTACAGTGATGCCTGAGAACAAAATATCTCCAATACATAAGAAGCTGTTGTGTATATGTATACTTGTTTGGGGGTACCCCTATTTTCAGATGCAGAAATAAACAAAACATTGTAGATTTATAATGAACACAGATATGAGAGTGAAATAGGTAAATAATGAACAGTCATTTACCAGGTATTAATTATGCACAATATCATGGACATCTGTGCGTGGGCAGAACACTATGGAAATTTACTATAGGCTGGAACTCCCCCTTTGGAGATGTTATTGTTCTACATTAGCCAGCGCATGACAAAATCTACAAGAAGGCTTATGCGACCAGCAAAGACTCAGATCAGCCTGCGCACTCGTGCAGTCTGATCAGAGTCTTCTCTGATCGCATGTACCTACTATAGGCTAATATCTCTGCAAAGAGACGTAAGCAAGATGTCTTGTCATAGTGGACGGGTGGGCAGGTCGATTTGAGTCTCTGCTGGTCGCACCTGTCTTATTGTAGGTTTTGTCATGCGCCAGCTCAAGCCAGCTCATTACAAAACCTACAATAAGACGTGCGCCCAACGAAGACTCGGATCAGCCTGTTCACCCACACAGTCTGATCAGTCTTCGTTGTGCGCTCTAAGGATAGCCAAGGGTCCAATGCGCCTTTAGGCAGCAAGAGAAGTCTCTGGTTAGACTATATTGATGCGCAGGCTAATCTGAGTCTTCGATGGATGCATATGTCTTATTGTAGGTTTTGTAATGCGCTGGCTCATTAATGTACTTGGAAAGTTTCCCTGTGAACTGGGGCAGAAATAACTTGTTTATTCAACCTGAAAGTTGAAACACAGAAATGTGCGGATGATTCGGCTCAGACAGCTTATTTGAGCCAGCGCACGACAAAACCTACAATAAGACATTTGCTTCCAACGAAGACTCAGATCAGCCTGCACATCTGCGCAGTTTGATCAGAGTCTTTGCTGTGCACTCTAAGGATAGCTAAGGGCCCAATGCTCCTTCATGCAGCAAGAGAGTCTCTGGTTAGACTATTTGGATGCGCAGGCTGATCTGAGTCTTCGGTGGGTGCACATGTCTTATTGTAGGTTTTGTCATGAGCTGGCTCCTATAATATAGGGAGAATATATTCAGATAAAATTGTTAAAGCTTAACCTTTGTCCTGTAGGCCAAGATAACCCTAATCTTGTAATCAGTGAAGATCCAGGTCAGTCTGAAGAAGCAATCTGATCAGGATCTACACTTTGCAAGCAATCAGTGTAGATCCACAAGCTGTCTGATTAAAATCTACTTTGTCATGTTAATTGTGTTTTTGAATGAATGCATAATATCAAGTAATTTCAATGGTTGAAAGTCGGAAATTGGTGTGGCAAAATTAATTTATTCAGCAGGACAAGGGCTAGGGATTCAAATACTAGGAATCCTTGTCCATTTTCCAAAGGTTTAGAAAAAGGTTAAAAGGGTTTAGTGCCAGCCTTGGTAGCTCAGTCGGATGCACGTCTGACTTGTGATCAGGAGGACACGGGTTCGATACCTGCCGGGGTTGGCAACATTCTTTCATGGAGATTGATCACGAAATCTTTTCTACAGTCATTCCCGCTCTTCCGCTGATTCATGAAGGGCAGTTGTCAGCTTCTGGCAACAGAATGTGCACTGTCTGGTTAATCACTTACGTATAAGCCTGCCCAGGAAAAGTGTGGATAGGTAAACTGACCGGCTCAAAAATGACCTAAAATAGTGTTGACTGGGCCGTTAAACTCCAATGCAAACAAACAAATAAAAAAGATTTAGAAAAATGGAAGCAATATATTTCAGCTGAGTGGATATACCTTAATCCTTGAGAAGCCACTCTAGTGCAGTGGTAAAGCTTCTGGCCTTGTAAAGCAGGGTCCTGAGTTCGATGTCGGGCTTCTCCAGACTTTAGGATGAGTCTTTTAACAGAGGTCCCATGTCCGTATGACCTTAGTTGTTGGTGGGACGTAAAACACACACACACACACACACACACACACACATACACACACACACACACACACACGCACACCGCTTAACCCTTGAAGCACAAAGAAAACCCAGCAGACAACATTTTTAGCTCACCTGGTGAACTATTGTGATCAGTGTGCCATGCGTCATCCCGCCTTCGTCATCAACAATTGGCTTTGAAAGACTACTCCTCCTAAACTCTTGGGCCAATTTCACTTTAACTTCATAGGAATGTTGCCTAGATCATGGCTTTCTACAAAAAAGCTAAAATTGTTCCTCTTCGATGAACAAGATGGCCAACATAGCTAAAAATAGAATTTTTTTTAAACAACTACACTTCCCACATCCCTGGGCCAGTTTCATTCAAATTTCATAGGAATGTTGCTGAGGTGACCCTCTACCAAAATAGCTAAAATCGTTTCACTCTGTTGAACAAGATGGCAGCCAAAATAGCTAAATTCGTTCTTCTCCGATGGACAAAATTGCCACCAGAGCTAAAAATGGAAAAATATTTTAGCAACTACTTCTCCCAGACTCCTGGGCCAATTTCTTTCAAACTTCATAGGAATGTTGCTTAGATAACCCTCTACCAAAATACCTAAAATCATTCAGCTTCAATGAACAAGATGGCCAGCATCATTCAAATTTTATAGGAAGGATGCTTAGGTGACCTACCAAAATAGCTAAAACAGTTCCGCTCTTTGAGAAAAATGGCTGCCAGAGTAAAAAAAGAAAAAAATTCAAGGGAGCGATTCAAGGCCATCTTGTTCTCTTATTTTTTTTTTCTAATTATAGATATATAGGAGTGAGCTTGTCGGTCTGTCGGTCGGTCGGTCGGTCTGTTGACTTGGTTTCCAGACGATAACTCAAAAAGCGCTTCACCGATTTTTTATAATTTTTGGTACACCGATGTAACATCATAAATTACAGGTCAAGTTCGATTTCCACTACAATTCGTCAATTTTCGACATAGTTATGGCCCCTTTCAAGTGAAAAAATTGCAAAATGCCGCTGTTGTACTATCAAGGCAGTTTTTGTGGGGGTATTCATCACCTTTAGTGATAGCTCTAGTTTTATTTTATTTTATTTTTTAGAAAAAAATGTGCTTGACATTTCATTTGAATCATCTGGTTGGCAGATGATTTATATGAAATTTCAAGCCCTATATTCTTTGGTAAAAACTAAAATGTCATTTGGATTCATTTATCTGGAGAACATTATACCTGTAGCATTATGCAAAAGGAAAAAAAAAAAAGCAAAGCATTATAAGAAAGGTAAAAAAGGGCAAAAATAAAATAAAAATAAATGATAATGATAAAAAAAACTCAAATCTAATCAATATGGCTTTGTATTTGTTTTCCAGCTAATCTCTAAAATTTGTCCAAGGTTGGCCTGGTATCTCTGAAAAATGTTATCAGTGAAATTATGACGACTGATACAAGATAAAAACTTGCAACTGCAGAGGGAGTTGACAAATTTTAAAAGATAAAAAGAAATATTATCTGAAAAATTATCAAAATACAGTGAAATTACAAAGTTCTTGAAGTACACGTTTTGATAGGACAATTTGAATGTGAATGGGAGTTTCTCGTGGATCTGGAAAAGAAATGACCTAAAGAAAGCAGAGAAAGGTAATTATGAATTCTTTTCTTCAGTCATTACGAAAACACACCTATACAAATACATTGTAACCTTTATCGCCAAAAATGAATATTGAAAGATGAAAAATTGTGATATTTTACTTATTTCTGCTCAAAATATAGATTGTGGATATTCGTTAGAACCGCCTCATCGAGGCGGTTCTAACGAGTACCCACAATCTATATTTTAGAGCAGAAATAGGAAAAGTAAGGTTTACCCCTGTAAACATCAGTTTTACTATATAGAAGTGGGGTTCAAGAGGGTCAAAATTATATAGGCGTGTTTTCGTGATGATTTAGAATACATATTTCCTTGATTCTTGTAGAAGCCTCCATGGCGTAGTGGTTATGCTACTCGCCTTGTAAATCAGGGGTCGCGGGATCGATCCTGGGCTTCTCCAGACTTTCGGATGAGTCTTTAAATCGAGGTCACGTCTCCGTATGATCTTAGCTGTTGGTGAGACGTAAAACTAAAACACTCCTTGATTCTTGTTTAGATTTTTATAAAGAATTTTAATCCTTTTATGCACGAAACCCCTGGACAGGACACTAGAAAAAAAGTGCAGGCACTGATTAGATGCTGCAGAATGCATGCAGCATCTGATCAGGGCCTTCACTGTTTACAAACAAATTCAGTCAATTTCTGAGAATTCTTAAAGAGAAAAAAAGAAAAGCAAAAACCTGGCATCCCTAAATTTAGCAATTGAACCCTGCTCTATGTAGGCATATGATTAAATTCAAATTATGTGGGAAACCCCTAGGATACCTTGGCAAACAGTGCAGGCCCAGATCAGATGCAGCAGAACGCGGCGTCTAACCAAAGCCAGCACTATATGCTAACAGAATTTTCCGTCGAAAATAGAGTGTTTGAGTTTTACATCCCACCAACAGCTGAGGTCATACGGAGACGGGACCTCGGTTTAAAGACTCATCCGAAAGTCTGGAGAAGCCCGGGATCAATCATGCGACCCCTGTTTACAAGGCGAGTAGCGTAACCACTACACCACGGAGGCTTCTCACCGTCGTAAATAGAATAAAAATGAAAATAAATAAGCCTGACACCCCTTATACGATATAGCAATGGAAGAGTCCACCCATATATAATGGGTTAATATTTGGATTTAATTGTCAGGAAGGTCTTTGAAAACAAGACATACAATCCAACAGGTTAGCTAGCCTACTTGAAAGTTTTGAATAAAATTTTAGAGTGGTATCTGTTTTCGCTCTTTGCATACCTTAATGATCCTAGGCCTAAGGAAACAGTGCAGACCCAAGGAGCAGTCTGATCAGAGTCTGATCTGGACCTGCACTGTTTGCCAGTATCCTGTGTTGGGGTTTCCCCTTACTGCCACAAAAACTTTGGTCACAATCTTCACCCCTGATACCAAGTAAATAGCTCTCCAACATGGAATTTCATGGAAGTAAGCTAGTAATGACAAAGTTTATTTATGCTGTATATAAGTTGTTTTCATACTTCATTTTCAGTTTGCCACTCAGCAAAGTAGAGAGAGAACAAAATATTTCTACTACTATAAAGCTGATTATGTGTCTGAGCATCACGAAAACACGCCTATATGATTTTGACCCTCCTATAACCCCACTTTTATATAGTAAAACTGGAGTTTGCAGGGGTATACATTATTTTCCTTATTCCTGCTTTGAGACATAGGTTGGGGGTACTCGTTAGAACCGCCTTAGCGAGGCGGTTCTAACGAGTACCCACAACCTATGTTGCGAGCAGAAATAAGAAAAATATCGCAATTTTTCATCAGAAAATTTTCATTTTTGGAGGTAAACTTTTCAATATATTTAGAAAGGCGTGTTTTCGTAATGTTTTTTTAGGGAAAACACAGTACATGCTAGCTTTATTTTCCCGTTTCAGCTCATCGAACAAGACAGTCTCAGATTATCAGAATGGATGTTCTTTTGAAAACCATTCTGGTCATGATAGGAATGAACATCAGGCTTGTGAATGGAGGTAAGTAACACTTGAACTGTAAATAAGCCGGTGCAATACATAACCCACCATCATCCTTCTGAGTCAGTATGAAGAAATTTATATGGTTACGGTCATTCATAAAGTGCACATTGAACTAGTAAAAAAAGTTTGTTTTGTTTGAGTTGAGGTTTTACGTCCCCGTCAACACTATAAAGGTCATTTTGGAGACGTTACTTCCGATTTTGTGGGACTTTTACCCGACATTGAGATGGCATGACATCTCAAGCCCTACCGCCCAAAGAAACCGCTAGGGTTTAAGGAGCGGTCCGACTCGCATCGCTTTTCCTGGGCAGGCTTAGACCTAAACAGTTTACCAGTACTCAAGTTCGGTCGGTTTCAGCTTTGTTCGGAAGCACCATGCAGCCCAATCAATTTCTTCAGGCCCTGATGAGCGGGGGCGCTAACTAGTAAGAAAAGATCACTTAGGGAAGGCCACAATCAAAGAATGCAGCCATCTCACGTCACCTAAAGAAAGTGACATTAAGGCATACACAAAAACAGACGAAACATGAGCCAACAGTACAAAGCAAATTAACAAATAATACACTGCAAAAGAACCTCCCCCTTGGGACTGTAGGAAAACTATATACTGGAGGGCTTCAACTCCGGAGTATATGAAATTTAATTTATCATACAACGTCGCGTCTGAGAGTGTAATAACGCCTTGTAATAAATTCGATAATCCACTAGTGGATTAAATATGCAAATTAGTTAGATACGTCCCGTAACTTTACATGTACGACGTCCTTAATGTCGTCGCTTTACTAATGGCGGAATATTGACATTTTTGTACAAAAATCGTAATTAAATGCGTTTAAAAAAAGTCATATGATAAATAGAATCTTACATTCGTGTTCATGTATTATTGAATTTATTATCCCGCGACCGAATAGGTTCGGGGGATATAGCGATCAGCCTGGCGTCCGTCCGTCTGTCCGTGCGTCTGTCTGTCCGTCCGTCCGTAGATGCAACCTTGTGATGGCCATAACTCCTATACCCTTTGAGATTCATTGATGGTTCTTGGCACAATTGTTCACAAGGCCGAGACGGCGTGTCATGCGCAAGAACCAGAACTCTGGATGCCATACTTATTTAGTTATCTCCCCTTTCAATAAAATAGAATGACTACTTTGTGATGCCCTAAACTCTAATACCCTTTGAGATATATTCATGGTACCTGGCACAGTTGTTCACAAGGCTGAGACCGCGTGTCATGCACAAAAACCACAACTCTGGTTGCCATGGTTTTGGAGTTATCTCCCTTTCCAATAAAATAGAGTGACAACCTTGTGATGGCCATAACTCCTATACCTTTTGAGATTCATTAATGGTTCTTGGCACAATTGTTCACAAGGCTGAGACGACATGTCATGCGCAAGAACCAGAACTCTGGATGCCATACTTTTTAGTTATCTCCCCTTTTAATAAAATAGAATGACTACTTTGTGATCGCCATAACTCCAATACCCTTTGAGATATATTGAAGATACCTGGCACAGTTGTTCACAAGGCTGAAACGGCGTGTCATGCACAAAAACCACAACTCTGGTTGCCATGGTTTTGGAGTTATCTCCCCCTCCAATAAAATAGTGTGACAACCTTGTGATGGCCATAATTCCAATACCCTTTAAGATATATTGATGATACCTGGCACAGTTGTTCACAAGGCCGAGACGGTGTAATATGCACAAGAACCACAACTCTAGGTGCCATGGTTTTTTAGTTATCTCCCCTGCCAAAAATATAGAATCACTCCCTTGTGAAGGCAACATCTCCAACACTCTTTGAGATATATTGATGATACTTGGTACAGTTGTACATGAGGTTAAGCAGGTGTGTCACGTGCAAGAACCACATTTCTGGGTGCCCTGGTTTTTTAATTATCTCCCCTGACAATATAATCTTGTGATGGCCATAACTCCAATACCCTTTGACATATATTGATGGTACTTGGCACAATTGTATACAACGTTGAGACGGCGCTTCATGCCTAAGAACCACAACTCTGGGTGCTATGATATTTGAGTTATCTCCCCTTTCAATATAACAGTATGACAACCTTGTGATCATAGTACCTCCAATACCCTTTGAGACATATGTGTGGTACTTGATGCAGATGTACATGAGGTTAAGCAGGTGTGTCATGCTCAAGAATTACAACCCTGGGTGCTCTGGTTTTTTAGTTATCTCCCCTGGCTATATAACCTTGTGATGGCCATAACTCCAACACACTTTGAGATATATTGAATGAACTTGGCACAATTGTATACAAGATACAGAAGGGATGTCATGTGCAAGAACCACAACTGTTGGTGCTGTGGTATTTGAGTTATCTACCCTTTCAATATAACAGTATGACCAGCTTGTGATCACCATATCTCCAATACCTTTTGAGACATATTGATGGTACTTTGTACAGAAATACATGAGCTTAAGCAGGCATGTCATGCGCAAGAACCACATTTCTGAGTGCCCTGGTTTTTTAGTTATCTCCCCTGACAGTATAAGCTTGTGATGGCCATAACTGCAATACTTTTGTGATATATTGCTGGTTTAATTCTGTTGCACTTTCTATCGGTGAACAATCTTCTGAAGGCCATATTGGCTTTTGGTCGGGGGATTTGCCATCTCTTCCGATGGCTATTTTTAAACTCGTTGAGGAAAAGGGATAAAATGCTCGGCAAAGCCTCGCATTTTATCCCTTTTCCTCAGCTTGTTTAATAAATTCAATAATACATGAACACTCATGTAAGATCCTCTATTTCTCGCCCTCAGTTCCAGTGCAGTATCAAACATAGTAACAAATAACAAATTGATCTGCATTGAGGCTTCCTTGCTCAACCGTGAGTCAGAATAAAATACATAGAAAAATGGTCAAGTATAGATTACCCCATTCAGTACCAGAAACCCCTAAAGGGGTACCTTGGCAAACAGTGAAGGCCCTGATCAGACGCCGCAAAACGCGGCGTCTGATCAGGGTCTACATTGTTTGCAAAAAGTTAGGCATTTCCCGAACTAAATTTTGAAGAAAACAAAACCTGACACCCCAGAGTTTCGAAATGGACTCCTGCCAAATATATGGTGGAAGATTCCATTTGGTACAAAAAAGGTTAATACCATCATGAATCAGGGTTGATCTGACGTCAGAGCAGAAGAAATCCACCAGTTAGACCACATACAGAGGAGAAGACTGATCAAATTGCATGGAAGTACAGGTAATTGGTCCGAGTTCCCTGGGCACACATGCTGAAAGATCCCTTTGTGCTTGGTGCTGTCCCTAAATTTGTTAACCCTTGTCCTGCTGAGCCCAGATATTCCTTGTCTTTCAAACAATGCAGTTCCAGATCAGATGGCTTCTTCATAAGCCATCTGATCTGGATCCACATTGTTTGTCATTCAGTTTGTGAATTTGTTGCAATAATTTACATCAAGTAATCTGATTGGTTGATAATGGCTAGTGGGTGTGGCAGATTAAAATATTCAGCAAAACAAGGGTTAAATACCAGGTCCACCTCCCTCAGAGTTCTGGGGGTCAAAGTTATGTTTTGACTGATGGGTTCATGTTTTGTTTTGAGTACTTCATATAACATGTGATTGTCTTCTTACATTTCAGATTTCAATGTGAAAGAAGATGCAAAAACAGGTAGGTTGCACAAAAGATGTTTGGGATGGTAGACTGGGGCAAATTTGTTGCCTGTCAGCATTGGGGCATCCAGCTGATACTGGTACACAGTTGAACAAGGCATGCTGTTTTTACAGTAGTAGAAGGATGTTTACCTTTTTATCATATGACATCGCGTCTGAGAGTGTAATAACGTCATGTAATATTTTCGATAATCCACTAGTGGATTAAATATGCAAATTAGCTAGATACTTCCCGTAACGTTACAAATACGATGCCCTTAACGACGTCAAGGTTACTAATGGCGGAATATTGACATTTTTGTAAACAATTGTGAATAAAATGCGTTTTAAATGTCATATGATAAATAGAATCTTGCATTCGTGGTCCTGTATTATTGAATTTATTAAACTCGTTGAGGAAACGGGATAAAATGCGAGGCTTTTCCTCAACTCGTTTAATAAATTCAATAATACATGACCACTCATGTAAGATCCTCTATGTCTTCGATTTCTCCACTTTCTTTCCCTTTTCCATTCTTTTCTCTACAATCTCTTCTCTCTGTTTTGGTCGATTGTTTATTAATCAATCGAAAGTTATAAAGTGCTGTAGCTTTTCAATGCTGACGACCACATGACTATCACTGACTTGTCCGAAATCCAGGTTATGGTTATTTATAGAAATAGCCAATAACGTTTCTTGTCATTATGTCGTCATTTCAAGGCTTATTGTAAAACATTGACTTGGTACATGTACTGGGACATTGGCAAACAGGTTGCCGAATACTGCATCTGATAAGGGCCTACACTATTTGCATACAGTACATGCTTTTAACCCTTATCTTGCTGTTCAGGACAACCCCTATCTTTGCAAACAGTGTAAATCCAGATCAGATGGCTTCTGAAGAAGCCATCTGATCAGGATATACACTGTTTGGCATTTAGTTTATGAATTTGTAGCAATAAATTACATCAAGTAATTTGATTGGTTGATAGACAGAAATGGGTGTGGCTTAAATGAATATTCAGCAAGATAAGGGTTAAGTGTTAAAGTAAAAAGTCTAGGTCCTCATTCAGGACCATTTTAATTGACCCACCAATGCTTTTAGTGTTTTGATTTCCCTTTGTCTCGGAGACTATAAGAATCTTACATGGGTGTGAGGGGTGGATGGAAAAATCCGTCCCGAGGGACACTGTCTGGCATCACGAGGCTTGCCGAGTGATGCCGGACAGTGATCCCGAGGGACGGATTTTTCTATCCACCCCTCACACCCATATTGGATTCTTTTTCTTGCATACCTTCCATTTCTTAAAGCGGATTTTAATGCTGCAGTCACTTCGGTTACCAACGTTCCCCATATTGTGTTGACACTGCAGGATTGTTTAGTGGCGTTGCTGTGACGTCAACCTTAACGACGGCGCATACGAGGCCGTAATCAACCAGTGCATTTATCAAACACACGATTATATTCGATTTTGGGTCGGAACACCAGGGTCAGAACATAAATTTCTATCCGAGGGTAAAATCACGGATTTCCTTGTCTGGTGTGCAAGAATATAAGAATCTTACATGGGTGTGAGGGGTGGATGGAAAATCCTTCCCGAGGGTCACTGTCCGGCATCATGTATATAGAGGATCTTAAATGAGTGTTCATTTTATCCCTTTTCCTCAACGAGTTTAATAAATTCAGTAATATAAGAGCACGAATGCAAGATTCTATTTATCGTATGACATTTAAAATGCATTTAATTCACGACTTTTGTACAAAAATGTAAATATTCCGCCATTAGTAATTACGACGTCATTAAGGACATCGTACGTGTAACGTTACAGGATGTATCTAACTATTTTGCATATTTGATCCACCAGTGGATTACCAAATTTATTACAAGGCATTATTGCACTCTCAGATGCGACGTCATATGATATATAGAGGATCTTACATGAGTGTCCATGTGTTATTGAATTTATTAAACGAGTTGAGGAAAAGGGATAAAATGCGAAGCTTGCCGAGCCTTTTATGCCTTTTCCTCATCGAGTTTAATAAATTCAATAATACATGAGCACAAATGCAAGATTCTATTTATCATATGACATTTAAAACGCATTTTATTCACGATTGTTTACAAAAATGTCAATATTCCGCCATTAGTAAACGCGACGTCGTTAAGGACGCCATACATGTAACGTTACAGGACGTATCTAGCTAATTTGCATATTTAATCCACTAGTGGATTATCGAAAATATTACATGGCGTTATTACATTTTAAGATGCGACGTCATATGATATATGCATAATGGTTCCTGGTAAAAGAAGGTGATTCTAGTCAATTAGTCAATTTCAAATACATGACATTGTAAATATATGTCATATACGTAATCATAATGAGTGCTGTACTTCTGAAAAGAATCAAATGTATTAATTTTGACAATGTCATATGTTGAATTCGGGTCTTTATTATGTCGTCTCCATCAGACCATAGTTGTTGGTGGGTTGCGGGGTGGGCTGTAAAGTCATGCACACACACTTTATTGTGTCATATTGTTTGCAAGACTGCATGATCATGTTGAAAAATAGGTGTGTTTCCGCTAACATGCTTAAAAAAAATTTGGCAGGTAGGTAGGAGAAACTTTTTTTTTATTATTTTATTTTTTCTCTCTCTGTCGAAAAAAAAAAAAAAAAAACAGGGTCGGGCCTATATTTTTATGTGTTTTTGTTTTTGTACATGTATTTTTTTTGTTAATGAAATTGTCATCTGTAAATCATAATTCAGTTTAGATGCTCAAAAATATCAGCTCTGTATTTTGGAAGGTACTTAATGCCAAAAACTACAAAAATGTACTTAAAACGCGAAATTACTATGGGAAAATGCAAAGACGACATTGGGTAGGGTCGAAAATTGAAAATGGTAGGGTCGGTGTTTAATTTTTATTTTTAGCTTTTATTGATAAAAATAGTAGAGTCGGGGGGTCTGAAGCAGGGTCGGTCGGGTTAGCGGAAACACGGCTATTTTTTAGGCCTAATTTGGTATACCACAAAAAAGTGCATCTATATTTAGGTGATAACTGTATTCAAAATTGACCTTTGTGGAGGTAAATTGGCGGTTTTATGGGCCATAAAACTTAAGTTGCAACCATAATTTTAACTGACTAATTTCAATTCAGCTATCCTTATTCTAATGCACTTATTCATTTGCAAGGTTTGAAATAAGTTTAGATTTTGCCAAAAAGTTCAAGAACTATCGGATGCATAAAACTGAATGTTATCCAATGAAAAGCGACATTATACATTGACCTAGCCCCGGTTGCCGACAGTATATCAAAGAATATATGAGGGTGAATCAATAAACAACCAGCCTAATTTATTTCTGTGTGAGATCGATCTCTTCTGTTTCGATATAATTGCCCTCTTGAATGATACACTTGGGCCAACGCTGTCCTAGTGCCATCAGCCCAGAAGTGAAGAAGCCAGTGTCCCTGCCTCCGACCCACTCCTCAACTTTCGCCACGACTCCTTCGTTGGACGGGAAATGACGTCCACGGATACTTTTTATACGCCTGTATGAAAAACGTTCGTGTTACGTTATACCCCCGTGCGTCCGTCCGTCTGTCTGTCCTTCCGTCCGTCCGTCCGTCTGTAAACTTTTCGTTTCCGGATAACTCCTCCTGCAGTTTACATCCGATCAAGCTGAAACTTCATACATAGTTAAACCATGATGTGCTTCCAAAGGATAACCCTTTTATAGAACATATTCATACACAGTTAGACCATGATGTGGGGCAGCGCATATTGTTTCGAGGTTTCGGTCCACCAAATAATAATAGAGTTATGCCCCTTTGAATTTTTTTGTAAACTGTTCATTTCCGGATAACTCCTCCTACAGTTTACATCTGATCAAGCTGAAACTTCATACATAGTTAGATCATGATGTGGGACAGCGCATCTTGTTTCCAATAATAATAGAGTTTTGCCCCTTTGGATGTTTTTGTAAACTTTTCATTTTGGGATGACTCCTACATTTTACATCCGATTTAGCTGAAACTTCATGTAATTAGACCATGATGTGGGGCTTCTTCAAGTTACTTTAAAAGTCATTTTTGCAAACAATGTGGACCCAAATCAGACTGCTCCTCTAGGAGCAGTCTGATTTGGGTCTACACTGTTTGCTTGAATGAAACAGTATTTTTTAAAACGTTTGCAAAAAAATCAGCAGACGACATAAGCAGGCGACATTTTCAGATGCAGTTTGCATATTGTTTCGAGGTTATGGTCCACCAAATAATAAAGAGTCATGCCCCTTTGAAAAATTCTGTGAAATATTTTGTTTCTGAATAACTCGTACATTTTAGATCAGATGATGTTAAAACTTTACATACTGTAAGACCATGATATGGAACAGTGCATTTTATTTTGAGGTTATGGTCTGCCAGATATTACCGGAGTTATATCCCTTTCATAGATTTTTCTAAACATCCGGATGACTCCTCTTCCATTTTACACCTGATGAAGCTGAAACTTTACGTATAGTAAGACCATGGTGTGGAACAGTGCATATTATTTTGAGGTTACAGTGCGCCAAATATTTCCAGAGTCATTCACCTTTCACATATTTTTCTTAACATATTTTGTTTCCGGATAATTCCTCCCACATTTTACATCTGATGAAGCTGAAACTTTATGTGTAGTTAGACTATGATGTGGAGCAGCGCATATTATTTCAAGGTCAAAGGGCCACCACTTACTGCCAGAGTTATACCTATATTATATTGAGGTCATGGTCCATCAAATATTACCGACCATGAAAATTTGTTGGAGACAGGTCGTTTGAGCCACTGATGGTTATCATCACTAAAACACGCCTTTATAATTTTGACCCCCTTGAACCCCACTTTTATATAGTAAAACTGTGGTTTTTACAGGGGTAAACCTTATTTTTCTTATGTCTGCTCTAAAATATAGATTTTTGGTACTCGCAAGAACGCCTCGAGGAGGCGGTTCTAATGAGTATCCACAATCTATATTTTGAGCAGAAATAAGAAAAATATCACAATATTTCATCTCAAAATTTTCATTTTTTTCAGCGGTAAATTTACAATGTATTTGTATAGGCATGTTTTTTGTAATGTACCAGGTAAGAATATATGGAGCACATATTGTTCCTTGGTTATACATTCCACAAACCCAAACTTGTACATCAGTCAGTATATATTTGCTCCATCTTACTAAAAGCCACGGGCGTATAATGCCCCGCTTGCGGAGCTCTTGTTCATGTTTGGGAATAGGAACTAGCCACTAAGAGCTAAGTCCGGTGAATAGGCCGGGTGCGGCATTAGCTCGTACCCATTCCGCTCAACAGCATTCATTGCAATTGTGCAAGTGTGGACTCTTGCACCGTCCTGTTAGAGCAGAATCCCTTTGAAGAGTTTACCTCGGCGTTTTTCACAGGTCGCAGTTCTCAGTTGGTCGAGACAATTTGCATAATACGCACCTGTTAATTTAACTTTCTTTGCTAGAAAGACCAACATAATAACGCCTTGTGCGTCCCAAAATACATTTGCCAACACATTACCAGCAGAGGGTTACGTTTTGAACTTCTTTGGCCTTGGAGACCCCGGCCCTACCCGCTGGCAACTTTGAGCTTTATTCTCTGGCTCATAAATAATGGACCATGAACCACTTAAATATGCTATTTAGTCATTGCAATATTATACAGATAACTAGGAAGAGAACTAATAACGTAGAGGCTTCTTTCACCTTAGAGGGAACGGTCCTCACAAATGTGGATGCCATTAAATACCTTGGTGTGAGAATCACACACCAGTTGAGATGGAATACACATACTAGCAACATGTGTACTAAGGCAAATACATGTAGAACGCTTGGTTTCCTGCGGCTAAATCTTCATCATTGTCCTCAGGATGTAAAAGAGGCAGTATATAAAGGACTTGTTTGCCCAATCTTGGATTATGGTAGTTGTATCTGGAACCCCGTGGAGTGGTTCTTAGTGAAGAAATTGAAAAAAAAGTTCAGAATAGAGTTGCTAGATTTGTAGCAAGCAATTACTTCTTTGAAACTGGGAGCATGACTGAAATTCTAGCAATAATTTGAACTTGAATTAAGATTGGACTCTCTCAAGAAAAGGAGAAAAGACACTAGGCTCGTACTTTTACACAAAGGTCTAAAGGGTGCTTTATACAAAGGCCTAAAGGGTGCTGCTAGCACTAAGAGATGACCTTGTTCCCCTAGCTAGGCGCTGTAGAAATCACCATTCATTGACGTTTCAGACGCTTACTGCAATAACTAACATTTATAAAGAATCGTTCTTCCCCCGAACCATTAGAGATTGGAATGCCCTTTCGATTATTTCGACAGCTGAAGGCGCTGAGGATTATAGGCGCTGAGGATTATGTAGCTAAGTTTACTGCTTTGGTTAGAGCTAGGGACTTATTCCCCATATCACAGCTCCTGGTGAATGATGCCATTTGACGTGTCACCAGTAACAATTCTGATTCTGATTCTGACCAGACATGAAAGAAAACCTAAACCTCTTCAACAATGCGCTGCATACTGATGTTCTGATTGCCATTTGCTCGTCGCAAAGGGATTTTGGGACCCAACGGACTGTTAGCATATTCAAGCAATCATGCAATATTGTTGAAACGCTACCATGTG
This sequence comes from Lucinisca nassula, assembly GCA_963580285.1. Lineage (NCBI taxonomy): Eukaryota > Metazoa > Mollusca > Bivalvia > Lucinida > Lucinidae > Lucinisca > Lucinisca nassula. The sequence goes on from OY757011.1 coordinate 34,239,643, forward strand.
AAATGTTTCTTCATCGGTGACATCTGATTGGCGTCAAGACCTGGTTTAAATTCGTCTTCTAAAGAGTTCTACCGCGTTTGCATTCCACAACCCAGAATTTAACGTGTTTTCCTTTTCAAATGCAATGCACGGTACTCAGGTACTCAACTTTTGACGAAAAGCTTGCGTTTGCATCCGTCCAATATCTTATGAGTGAATGGCACAGTGAGGGTGCAATTTTGACCTTAAGGTCATTACAATAATCGAGACATCATATTCGTAAAGAATATCTGTTTATTTTAGATGCAACAGTTGGGACATTTACATGTCAGCATGATTCAGTCTCCCTACCTACAATATCTAGACACGCAACCGATGATTTTAATGATGACTGGTTTGGATTGAGACAGAATACAGCTAACAACCGGACTTGGGATATCCTTGTGGGACCAAGCTTTCACTTGGTAATGAATGCAGGAAAACATACAGGATCATGTAGGATTAACCCTTGTCGTAGTGAACTTGATAACCCTTACCTTTGCAAACAGTTTAGATCCAGCTAAGAAGCCATCTGAGCAGGATCTTCACTGTTTGACATTCAGCCTGTGAATTTGTAGGAATAAATCAAGTAATCTGATTGGTTCAAAATCAGAAAAGAGTTGGGCTAAATTAATTATTCGGCAGGATTAGGGTTAAAACATTAGGATAAAAGACCCATGAGAGATTTATGAATACGAATACGAAACTTTATTTGCAAATCACATGCATAACATACATGAAATGTTTCCATAAAACATGAGAGATTATAAGAATACGAATACGAAACTTCATTTGCAAATCGCATACATAACATACATGAAATGTGTCCATTTTATGGACACATTTCATGTATGATATGTATGTGATTTGCAAATAAAGTTTCGTATTCTATGGACACATTTCATGTATGTTATGTATGTGATTTGCAAATAAAATTTTGTATTCGTATTCTTATAATCTCTCATGGGCAGTCAGAAATGAAATAAAAAAAAAATAATAATGATAATTATAAGGATCTTTCATGATTATGGATTTGATATAGGCATTTCCAACAGGAGGTAAGTAAGTAAATACTTTATTTAACGAAGGTGACCCAATTGGTTTACCCAATCTTCCTTGGGGGTCCTAGAAACATGACATGTAACAGTCATATTATCAAAGTACAGTACAAGAACAATATTAATACACATTCAAATTTCAAAATGAAGAAATTAGAGAGAGAGAGAGAGAGAGAGAGAGAGAGAGAGAGAGAGAGAGAGAGAGATAACATGCTAAGGTATACATACCTTCATTCATTACCAAGAACTCATATTTTCAAAATGTAGACTTTATGACGGTGGAGGTCCTTACTTAATTGTTAATTTAACTTATTTTTGGTTATAAAGAATTTTAACGATGAGTAATTCTTTATGCTAACTGGGATACTATTCCATACGATCACACCGGAGTATGAGTGGCTTCCCTTAAATAAATTACATTTTGGCTGTGGCACTTTTTAATTTTTCTGCGTTACAGATCGTAAATTCGTTACAGTATTATTAAGATTTATATCCCTCATTTGGAAAAGTTCCTGTAAATAACTAGGAGCGATGTTGTTATACATTTGCCAGATGCCAGATGATAGATCACCTCAGTATTTTTGATGCTGATTGCTTGGTCGTTGCTGTCACAGGAATCAGATACTTGATCTACTAATTTTTGCGTGTCGTTGTTTACAAAGTTCACTCAAAATTTAGAATATCTCGAAATGCGTACATTGTAATTTTTACAACGACAACGATCAGCCTCGAATGCGTACATTCTATTTTTACAAAGACAGTTTTTTTGTTGGCTTGATTTTTATTCACGTTTTGCGGCCCAATGAATAGTAATTCCGATGTGTTTAGACAGAGTCTTTGAACTAAATAAGACGACAATACTGAGCGCAGACTCAACATGCAAATAATTATTTTTATTCACGTTTTGCGGCCCAATGAATAGTAATTCCGATGTGTTTAGACAGAGTCTTTGAACTAAATAAGACGACAATACTGAGCTCAGACTCAACATGCAAATATTTATAACTATGCCACAATGAAACTTGCCCCATCCCACGGCCTTTGATTGTGTGTGTCGGGGAGGGGTGCACAGAGGCTGAGGAGAGGGCAGGTATTATAAGTCATTGAAAATATTTTAAAATGATTTTGCACCGAAATTTATAAACACTCTATAAAATGCTTAACTGAAGGCTCTTTCATTTTTAGCTCACCTGTCACGTAGTGACAAGGTGAGCTTTTGGGATCACTTTTTGTCCGTCGTGTGTCCGTGCGTCCGTCCGTGCGTGCGTCCGTAAACAATTTCAAGTAAGTATATCTCTAATACCCCATGGCCAATCTTAATCAAATTTCATGTGAAGCATCATCAGGCAGGGGTAAAGGCTGCATAAGGTTTTTGGGCTGATCAATTTGGAATTCTGGTTGCCATGGCAACATATAGCTCCCATAGACTTATAAAGGGAAAAATTTTAAAAATCTTCTTCTCTGAAACCACAGGGCCCAGAGCTTAGATATTTAGCATGTAGCAAGGGCAAGTGGTCACCTATATAATTCCTGCCAATGATGCCCCTGGGTTCCAAACGGGCCAGGCCCCAGGGCCCCTTCGCTCCCATAGACTCATAATGGAAAAAAGCTTCAAAAATCTTCTTCTCTGAAACCACACGGCCCAGAGCTTAGATATTTAGTATGTAGCAACGGCAAGTGGTCATCTACATAATTCCTGCCAATCATGCCCCTGGGGTCCAAATGGGCCACGCCCCTGGGCCCCTTAGCTCCTATAGACTCATAATGGAAAAAAGATTCAAAAATCTTCTTCTCTGAAACCACAGGGCCCAGAGCTTAGATATTTAGCATGTAGTAACGGCAAGTGGTCACTTAAATAATTCCTGCCAATCATGCCCCTGGGTTCCAAATTGGCCGCGCCCCGGGGCTCCTTCGCTCCCATAGACTCATAATGGAAAAAAAAACTTCAAAAATCTTCTTCTCTGAAACCACAGTGCCCAGAGCTTATATATTTAGCATGTAGTAACGGAAAAGTGGTAACTTACATAATTCCTGCTGATCATGCCCCTGGGGTCCAAACTGACCACGCCCCGGGGCCCCTTAGCTCCAATAGACTCATAATGGAAAAAAACTTCAAAAATCTTCTTCTCTGAAACCACAGGGCCCAGAGCTTAGATATGTAGCATGTAGCAACGGCAAGTGGTCACCTACATAATTCCTGCCAATTATGCCCCTGGGTTCCAAATGGGCCACGCCCCTGGGCTCCTTCGCTCCCATAGACTCATATTGGAAAAAAGCTACAAAAATCTTCTTCTCTGAAACCACAGGGCCCAGAGTTTAGATATTTAGCATGTAGCAACGGCAAGTGGTCACCTACATAATTCTTGCCAATCATGCCCCTGGGTTCCAAATCGGCCACGCCCTAGGGCCCTTTCGCTCCCATAGACTCATTATGGGTAAAAGCTTCAAAAATCTTCTTCTCTGAAACCACAGGGCCCAGAGCTTAGATATTGAGCATGTAGCAAGGTCAAGTGGTCACCTACATAATTCCTGCCAATCATGCCCCCGGGGTCCAAACGGGCCACGCCCCAGGTCCCCTTAGCTCCTATAGACTCATAATGGAAAAAAGCTTAAAAAAAACCTTCTTCTCAGAAACCACAGGGCCCAGAGCTTAGATATTTAGCATGTAGCAAGGGCAAGTGGTCACTTACATAATTCCTGCCAATCATGCCCCTGGGTTCCATATTGGCCAGGTCCACGGGCCCCTTCGCTTCCATAGACTCATAATGGAAAAAAAGCTTCATAAATCTTCTTCTCTGAAACCACAGGGCCCAGAGCTTGGATATTTAGCATGTAGCAAGGGCAAGTGGTCACCTACATAATTCCTGCCAATCATGCCCCTGGGTTCCAAATGGGCCATGTCCCGGGCCCCTTCGCTCCCATAGACTCATATTGGAAAAAAGCTTCAAAAATCTTCTTCTCTGAAACCACAGGACCCAGAGCTTAGATATTTAGCATGTAGCAAGGGAAAGTAGTCACCTTCATAATTCCTGCCAATCATGGCCCTAGGTTCCAAATGGGCCATGTCCCGGCGCCCCTTCACTCCCATAGACTCATAATGGGTAAAAGCTTCAAAAATCTTCTTCTCTGAAACACAGGGCCCAGAGCTTAGATATTTAGCATGTAGCAATGGCAAGTGGTCACCTACATTATTCCTACCAATCGTGCCCCCGGGGTCCAAACGGGCCACGCCCCAGGGCCCCTTAGCTCCTATAGACTCATAAAGGAAAAAAAGCTTCAAAATCTTCTTCTCTGAAACCACAGGGCCCAGAGCTTAGATATTTAGCATGTAGCAACGGCAAGTGGTCACCTACATAAATCCTGCCAATCATGCCCATGGGGTCCAAATGGGCCACGCCCCGGGGCCCCTTAGCTCCCATGGACTCCTAATGGAAAAAAAGCTTCAAAAATCTTCTTCTCTGAAACCACAGGGCCCAGGTCACCTACATAAATCCTGCCAATCATGCCCCTTAGGCCAGAATTGGCCACACCCATGGCCCATTAGCTACCATGGATGGACTTAAAATTGAAAAAAAAAAAACTTAAAATGGAAAAAAAGAATCTTGAAAAATATTCTTCTGTGAAACCATAAGGCCCAGAATTTAGGTATTTAGCATGTAGCAACATGGAGTTGTTGCCCACATGAATCCTGCCTGAGTCTTGCCCCTGGGGTTCAAATTGGCCAAATCCTGAGGCTTCTTAACTCCAATAAACTTATAATGAAAAAAAAAGCTTTAAAAATCTTCTTCTCTGAAACCATGAAGTACGGACCTTAGATATTTAGTATATAGCAACATAAAATGGTTGCCTACATAAATCCTGCCAACCATGCCCTTTGGGTCAAAATTGACCTATGGACTTATACTGGAAAAAAATCAAAAATCTTCTCCAAAGCCATGAGGCCCAGAGCTCAGATATTTAGTATGTAGCAATGTCAAGTGGTCTCCTATACTTATGATTTTCTGGTACACAGGTGAGCGATATAGGGCCATTGGGCCCTCTTGTTTTGGACGTCGAGCCTGTTCATTTCATTAACACGACTTTGTAATATAACGCGATTTTAGGACTTTAAAGTGGAAACATTTTCAGATGAAAAACAAATGATAATTTTATTATTTACGCTAAATATTGCTTGTAGGTGCTCGTTAAAACCGCCTCATTGACGTGGTTCGCACGAGTACCAACGCTCTTGATTTTGAGCGGTTTTAAGGAAAATAACGTTTGCCTCTGTAAATCCCACTTTTACGAATTTGGGGTAGGCCTCACTTTCCCGAGGTGGGGTTTACCGGACATTTCGTTGCATGAGCTTGTTAATGTAATGACATTTTAAATTTGTGCCGGCACAACCTGGTGCAGATGCTACATATAGAATCTTCTTTTAGAGAACCTCGCATTTTCATGAACAGCTGCCCATGAAATTAAGTCTACTGGCTGATCAGACAGAGAGTCGCTGGACTCAGTGAATTCGCACAACGTTGAATCAATGTCTTTTGGACGCCTTAACGTCGACTCGGCGTTGATTTAACTTTCACATATCGACGTTTTGTGTTCACGGAGATAATTGCGCCGACAATTGGATATAAAATGACTTTCTTAAAATTGCTTTCGAAATGTATTGGAAAAACGCATTTAACCTATACTTTTCCCCACACGGTGTGTACCTTTGACAGTGGGTTTCAAAGCCAATACGGGTATCAGGATGTCCAAATGTAATGTTTTGATTGGCGAAATGGTTGCACGTTTAGAAAATTACAAGTTTTATGCTGCGTTTTGAAAACTAAAGGTAGCAGAAAGAACGATCATAGGTGAAAAATCCGATTTCATATAGTAGGAAGAGTTATCTCCTCATAAATTATCAACCAATTTGAAAAAAGCGCCAAAATTGCACAAAGAAAGTACAAAATTGAAATGTTTTTGACGAAAACGGAACAATTTGCGAAAAAAGACAGTTTTGAAATGAGAAAAATTTATGTTTAAGAACGAGCTCTTTGATTTGGTTTTCCACGAATGAAGAGTTATCTCTCCGTTTTTAGTATGATGCTACCCAATTTAGAGCCTACGACCAATTTATAAATAAAGTAAGGACATTTATCTTTAATTTGAGACCAGTTTCATCCTTTATGACGGTGAGGTATGTTTTGTCCATCGAACTTGGTTCGGCAACGCGCCTATAAGTTTTGGTGGTCTTGACAGCAGAATTTCACTGTATTTGAAAAATTTGGGTTCATGATTGGCATTGCAAAAACATCTTGGAGTCATTTTACCAGGTAGAAACAAACCAGTCATCTCAGCTACACTGACTTTCAACAGTCTTTAAGGGGAATGGGAACACCTGACAATGTTTCGGCCATTTTCAAAGGGAGACAACTTTTGCTTTTCTGTAAGCCCTGTCCCACTGAAAAAGGGGTCTTCTCTTAAAGGAAATAATTTGCTCCTCAGGAGCAAATTCTTTGCTTTAAGCGTTGACTCCTATTGACATGGCAGATAAAAATACTTTTGCAGGAGTTGCCTCCCCTGAAGGTGTATTCATTCCCCTTAAATGTTTGAATCGGAAACTAGAGGTATTGTTCTATGCAAACAGAAGCACAAAAGTGCAGGGTATATATGCAGGCTGATCCACACTATTGTTGTTTGCAAATGCCATAGAATAGGTAGGGAGATTGGATGCAGCATGACTGTTGTGCGGCGGGCTGCATGCATGGTAGTAACCCTTTCACGGCGGCCCCCGCCCATCGGGGCTTGAAGAAATAGAGTTGGCCGAATGATGCTTAAACGCAGAGCTGAAACAGACCGCACATGAGTGCTGGTAAACCACTTAGAGGATCTAAGCCTGCCCAGGAAAAGGGGTGCGAGTCGGACCACCCATGCATATAAACCCTATTATTTTCATTGGGTGACAAGGCTTGGGCTGTAATTATGTTCCTCCACCGGAGGGGAGGGGCACATATTGTTTTTGGTGCGGATCCCGTTTGCATCGGCGTCGGCGTAGCCTGTTAGAAGCACTATATCTCCTGAACCTATGGATGGATTTTTGTGACCAAATTCGCAAAGACACATCACTATGATGATATAAAACAGTCATTAGGTCATGACGACCATGACCTCGTTCTTGGGCCAAAAATGGCTTACCTGCACTCTATCTCATTAACAAATTGATGAATTTTAGTCAGACTTGGTACAATATATCATTACAACATACCGTGGATTTGGCTAGATTTTGATGACCTTGATCTTTTTTTCAAGGTCACAGGCCCCCAAAACAGTCATTTTGGGGGAAAAAATGGCTTGTCTGCACTCTTATCTCATCAACGAATTGATTGATTTTCGTCAAACTTGGTACAATAAATCATTACAATAAACCACAGATTTGTTTAGATTTTGGTGACCTTGATCTTTTTTCAAGGTCATAGCGCTCCAAAGACAGCCAAATTATGGCCGAAAATTGCTTGTCTGCACTCTTTCTCATTAACGAACTGATTAATTTTAGTCAAACTTAGTACAATATATCATTGCAACATGACACAGATTTGATTATATTTTGGTGACCTAGACCCTTTTTTCAAGGTCTGCACCATTTCTCATAAACAAATTGATTAATTTCATTCAAACGTGGTACAATATATCATTCAACATACCGCCGATTTGATTATATGTTGGTGACTTTGACCTTTTTTCAAGGTCACAGCCCCCCCCCCCCAAACAGTCAATTTGGGGCTAAAAATGGCTTGTCTGCACTCTGAGGCCAAGGTCTCCAGAAACCTGTTCTTTCGGGGCCAACAAATGGCTTATCGGTAACCTATATCATTTGAGAATTTATGAATGTTGGTCAAAATCAGTACAATATTAAAATACAGTCTGCCAAATTTGTCTGGTGATCTGAGCTTTTTAATGACTGGTTTTTTAAGGTCACAGGCTCCCGTGATAACTGTCAGTTTTTGGCCAAAAATGGCCTGTTTGCAGCTTACATTTTGGTGTCTTTAACCTAGTTATTAAAGTCAAATGGGTGTTTAAGATATATTTATGGTGTGTGTGTGTGGGGGGGGGGGGGGGGGCATTGTTTTCTGAAAACATTTCTAGTTTCATCTCCATTATGACAACTCACCCGTGTGATATAGTGCAGTTTTCACATCTCCAAAATGGCGGCTTTTCTGAGGCGGTTCTAACGAATACCCACAACCTATGTCTTGGAGCAGAAATAAGAAAAATAATGTATACCCCCTTAAACCCCAGTTTTCTCTGTATAAAATGTGGTTTAGGGGGGTCTTCATTTCACGGACTTGTTTACGTGATGTCAATGTCGGGTAAAAGTCCCACAAAATTGGAATCAACGTCTCCAAAATGACCTATACTGGGATGTTAATTTGTTAAACCTCAAATCAAACCAAACCCATTCACGGTGGTTAACTTTGCTTCTTTCATTAATTACACACTGGCAGGTCAGGCCTCAGACTCTATGATGGCTCATCTAATGAATAATCCTTTCCTTTAAAGACACCAATTTCTTTAAAAATGGTTTCTAATGGGAAAAGAGATCAGATAACAGTAATGGCACCTTCAGCTTGGTGGGCTGGAGATGGTTGCTTCGATTCTTGCCGGGTTTCACAACATCCTTAAATTCAGATTGATCATTATTTTTTCTCCCTTCCGTGGATTCAAGATGAAATTTTCGCCGGTCATTCTCTTCCTTCTGTGGATTTAAGAAGGGCAGTTTTCAGTTTCTGTCAAAAGGATCCGATATGCACTGTTTTGGTCAATCGCTTATGTACTAGTCTGTCCATGGAACGTGAGGTTCGGTATACTGACCAGATCAATATAGCCATAATAGTATTAACTGGGCTGTTAAACTAGGTCTTTAGTTTCTAATAGTTGACGCCCTTTGTAACATTTTGTCCTGACTAGAATCTGCCTCACTATATACAGCAGAAATCTCTTTCAAAATGTAGGGCTGTCAGGTTGACCTTTTTAAGGCGAATTGATTCACCTGGCAGATTTATCCGCCACTTTCCAAAGGGAGGCAACTTTTTACTCACTTCCTGAACTCTGTCCCACGGAAATAGGGGTACACTCTTAACCCACAAGACGCCAATCACGACTATTCCTGCGAAGTAAGTTTGGCCGAAACAGTTTATAGTGAATAACACAATTATAAATAAGTTCTGAAGTTATATCCTTTGGAAGCGAGGAATACACCAAATAAACGAAAATAGCAGAAAGCCGATGGTTTATTTTAAAATCGAAAAAATTGCAAATGTATATCTTCTTGATGATACCCTTTGTGCATTTGAATTAAATGTGTCGAGATTCTGCTCAACATTATCAAAATTTGATGCATAATGCGACTTTTCTGCTCCTGTTCGCCATATTGTATCACGTGATTCACAGCCCCTTTTTGAAAGCAGATTTGGAAGAGCCTTCCGAACAATCTTCGGCGCCACTTGATTGAAAATTCTCTATTTCAGAAAAGGGTGACATGGAAGATTAGTATTATATAGAGGATCTTACATGAGTGTTCATGTATTATTGGATTTATTAAACGAGTCGAGGAAAAGGGATAAAATGCAAGGCTTTGCCGAGCATTTTATCCCTTTTCCTCATTAAACGAGTTGAGGAAAAGGGATAAAATGCGAGGCTTTGCCGAGCATTTTATCCCTTTTCCTCAACGAGTTTAATAAATTCAATAATACATGAGCACGAATGCAAGATTCTATTTATCATATGACATTTAAAACGCAATTTATTCACGATTGTTTACAAAAATGTCAATTTTCCGCCGTTAGTAAACGCGACGTCGTTAAGGACGTCGTACATGTAACGTTACGGGACGTATCTAGCTAATTTGCATATTTAATCCACTAGTGGATTATCGAAAATATTACATGGCGTTATTACACTCTCAGACGCGACGTCATATGATAAAATGTTATTAATCAAGTAATTTCGTATTGGCCCAGGTAGGTCAATACGAAATTACTTGATCAATGACAGTTTTATTAATTGACACAATTAAAAAATCATGATTATGATTTTTTGACCTCACTTGACCTCAGTTAATATTGGTTGACCTGGTGTTAATACTGATGACCTCAGATCAATACAGGATAGTCAGTTAATAATAGTTTACTAAATGTGTTACCCTATACAAATAAGATCGATTATTACTATTACTATTATTATTATTATTATTGACATGAACACTAAGAGTTGCATGGACCAAGCGTTGAAACATGGCCCTAGAGAGAGACTGTACATATGGGATGCAAATCTTGGAACGTACGTTTATAGGTAGCACCTATTTATTTCATATTATGGCTAATCAGATGTGCCATTTTTCTTTTCAGATTAATGATTCAGCTTTCATAGAATACAAATGTCCTGGGGTAAGATGTTAATCATTTCTTATTTTATCATTGGACCTACCTCACAAGCAGTCATCATGATATCGTAAGATAATTTCCATAAGAAACATAACAACATATTATGCAGTTTATTATAATATGAAATATATCAAACAACAGGTGAGGGACACATATTGTTTTTGATGCGGATTTTGAATTATAATGTTATTAATAAAGTAATTTCGTATTGGCCCAGATACAGGTCCGAGCTCTGCTGCATTGGTCCGAGGCCGAAGGCCGAGGGCAAATGCAGCTGACCGAGGACATGTAACTGGGTCAGTGCGAAATTACTTGATTAATGGCAATTTTATTGATTGACGCGCTTAAAAAACATGATTATTGATTTTTTGACCTCACTTGACCTCAGTTAATATTGGTTGACCTGGTGTTAATACGGATGACCTCAGATCAATACAGGATAGACAGTTAATAAACGTTATTATTAATTGACTATCTTGTATTACACCAGGTCAACCAATATTCACCGGAGGTCAAAAATCATAATATGATGTTATTAATCAAGTAATTTCGTATTGGCCAAGGTACAGGTCCTCGGTCAGCTGTATTGGCCTCGGCCGATTACTGACTATTTTATTAATTGACACCATTAAAAACATATTTATTGATTTTTGACCTCAAAGTTAATATGGATGACCGCCAAACAATACAGGATAATCAATTAATAAATCATGTTTGTAATTGCGTCAGTTAATAAAATGTTCATAAATCAAGTAATTTCGTATCGGCCGCAGTTACACGCCTCGGTCAGCTGTAATACAGCAGACCTCGGACCTGTGACTGGGCTAATACGAAATTGATTAATAAAATGATAGAACTGGTGTCAGATGTTTGAAGCAGTGCTTCTCTTGACCCAGTGGATGGGTTTTTACCAAACTTGGATCGTTACATCAATAGCATGGTTGAAACAGTGGTTAGGTTTTGATGGCCTTGACCCCAAAAGGGATGAGACTATAAGAATCTTAAATGGGTGTGATGGGTGTATGGAAAAATCCGCCCTGAGGGTCACAGTCCGGCATCACGAGGCTTGGCGAGTCCGAAGTCCGCCATATTGTGTTGACACTACAGTGATTTTTAGTGACGTCATGTAACTTGCTGTGACGTCAACCATAACGACGTCGCATATGACGTCGTATTCAACCAGTGCATTTATCAAACACACGAGAAAATTCGATTTTGGGTAAGAACACCAGGGTAAGAACAGAATTTCTATCCCAAGCAAAAACTATGGGATTCCTCATCTGGTGTGCAAGAAATATTGCTCAGCGGAAGGGGAATAGTGCGTATTGTTTTCGGTGCAGATCCTGATTGAATCGTCTTTGGCAGTTTGAAGCACTTTATCTCTGAAACAATTAATAGATTTAAACTATTTGTTTGTTTGATTTGAGATTAAAGCTCCCTGTCAACACTGTATACGTCATTTGGAGACGTTGCTTCCAATTTTGTAGACTTTTACCCGACATTGAGATGAAATGGCAGTTCAAGCCCTGGGGCCCGATGAAACATAGGCTATAGGGTATTATAAGCATGGACAGGCTTATATCCTCTAAGCGGTTTGCTATTAATCGTGTGCGGTTAGTTTCAGCTGTGCATGGAAGCATCATGCAGTCCATCCATTTCTTCAAGCCCCCATGGGCGGGGTTGCGGAGGGGCGTAGATTCTAACTATACTTGCATTATTAAACCACTAGGATCGGGGAAAACAACTATTTAATTGCGATGGACTTGATTTTAATTTCAAGGTCATAGGCTCCAAAATGCTGTCTAATTTTCACCATATCTCCTGAAACAATTTATGAATTATGGTCAAAATTTGTACAATATATCAGCGCGACCTTCCAAAGACAGAATGCTGAGGCCTAATTGTTCGAAACTAGCCAGTCTGGCACAGTAAACTGTACACTTCATACTTTTAAGTTCTGTGGTGTATTCTTTGCTTCCAAAGGATACCCCTTTTATAGAACATATTTAAGTAGAATTTGGGGACTTTAATTTTATTTTCAAGGTCACGGCTTCTAAAAACTTGTGAAACATAGGTCAAAAATGCTTGTCTGGACCCTATCTCGTGAATAAATTTATGAATTATGGTCTTATGTCATCGTAAGTCGACTTAGTATCTCAATATTTTGATGGCAGTTATATGCCATAAGTTTCTAAAGGTCCCAAATACAGATTTCCTTCTGGTATTGATTTTAATAAATGTCATGAAGAAATTGCACAGGCTTTAGAGAATATGTTGAGTATAGTGCTTTAAAAGAATAGAAATCTAACATCTTTAAAGCAATAGATAAATGTATTGAATTTGTTTTATCAAATCAAATAACCAGGGGATACAATAGAAATGCTATTTAACAGTCTGCATAGATTGTGTTTGACCCCGTCCCGGTCAGGCATTATGCTTTCCGCCTCTTTAATTGCATCCCGGTGGATCGGGGTTCAGACTTCATGATGGCTCTGGCTTAAAGCTATCTATTAATTGGTCGGAGCTGTATTTTTTTTTCATGTCTATTGCTTGGTCGAATGGGGATCAACTGTTGTTTTTCTTTTGCAGCTGTGTTCCTGTCGCATTGTGTGCAACACCGGACGGCTCTACGCGTTTTACTGTCGAGTCCTCATCCTTGCGACAACTTGACTTCAATTACGATTTCTTTGTTAACCGAGTTGATTCTCTGGCGAGTTAGAAAACCTTCGCGTGGCCCAAACAATACATGTTTGAACTGCAGTGAAAGTGAGGGTGAGGGTTGGGACCGCGAAAAGTATACTTAAGCCCACAAGTAATTATTACTGACCATTCCAAGTCGGTTCCTTTGGTGTGGTTCCTGCCTGTTTTTGTGTTGATGGTTCTTTTTATTTTCTCGTATCATGTATGTTATGTTGGTGATTCTTATTCTTCCCCGTTTTAGTTGTTCATTTTTGGTTGCGGTTGTCTTCCCTGTTTAGTGTTTGCTGTGTTGAGATTCTGATTCTTTCCCTATCATATACGAGTATTTTGTTCTTTTTTAAGTTACGTTTGGATTGTCTGAGACACAACCTGTTTCGGAAAAGCTTTGTTGACTAAGTTGGCCAGTGGTCTGTTTATGCCGTCAGTCCATGTTTCGACTTTTTATACCCCGTCACACGATAGTGACTGGGTATTATGTTATACCCTCCGGTGTCCGTCCGTCCGTATGTCTGTCCGTCCGTCCGTCCGCACTTCGTTTCCGATCGATAACTTGAGTATTTTTTCACGGATTTTGTTCAAATTTTGCATACATATTGGTATCGGGGATGAGTGGTTTGGGATTTTAAATGGGCAAAATCCGTTAATTTTTAGCAGAGTTATTGCCCTTTTCAGTATCTGAAAAATGGTTTTTGGCCTCTAATTCCCTTACTATATGGAATATCTGGATGAAACTTCACAGATATATAGAGGACTAAACGGTTCATATTGTGGCCAAGGACTGCTACTCTGGCTGTTCCAGTTCTTGAGTTATCTGCCCTTGACGTATTTAAAAAATGCATTTTATACTGTAGTTCGTTTATCATTTACAATATCTTGCTGAAACTTCATAGATATGTAGTAGATGAATTGTTATATACTGTGGCAAAGGAACATGACTCTGGCTTTCCCAGCGATTGAGTTATCTGCCTTTGAAATATCTGAAAAATGGTTTTTGGCCTCTAGTTCCCTTACTATATGGAATATCTCAATGAAACTTAATGGTTCATATCGTGGCCAAGGACCGCTACTCTGGCTATACCAGTTCTTGAGTTATCTGCCCTTGAAGTATTTAAAATGCATTTTAGACTGTAGTTCCTTTATTATTTACAATATCTTGCTGAATCTTCACAGATATGTAGTAGATTAAATGTTACATACTGTGGCAAAGGAACATGACTCTGACTTTCCCAGCAATTGAGTTATCTGCCCTTGAAATATATATATAAAATAAGAGATTTTGGCCTATAGTTCATTTATTATTTGAAATATATGGATAAAACTTCTACACCCTCTGCTGTCTGCCTGTCTGTCCATCCATTTGTATGTCTGTCCATCTGTCTGTCTGTCCCTTTTCAGTATCTGAAAAATAGTTTTTGGCCTATAGTTCCCTTACTATATGAAATATTTGGATTAAGCTTTACAGATATATAGAGGACTAAAGGGTACATATTCAGACCAAGGACCATATAGAGGAGTGAAGGGTACATATTGTGGCCAAGGACCACTTCTCTGGCTGTTCCAGTTCTTTAGTTATTTGCCCTTGATGTATTAAAAATCGATTTTAGACTCTAGTTCCTTTATTATTTGCAATATCTTGCTGAAATTTCATAGATGTACAGCAGACTAAATATTACATATTGTGGCAAAGGTACATGACTCTGGCTGTCCCTGCCCTTGATAAGTCTGAAAAATGGAATTTGTGTCTGTTGGCCTGCCCTTCTTGAATCAGCGGAAAGAGCACAATGACCGTAGAAATTACTTCATGATCAGTCTTCACGAAAGAATATAGTCAGACAGGCAGTACATCGAAAAACATGAAATTCTTACATGTACCACATAAAGATACATGTTCCACAGCCATTTAAGGTAAATACTTGCCTCCATAATTTTCTAATAATGTCAACTTATTGAGTTGCCTTCCCATCAAATGTCTGAAAAATGGATTTTTACATATGCTTCCTACATCTTCTAACAACTTCATCCACTCACATTAAGACATTACACTTGTGGATCATATCTCTGCTATCCCCTTTCTAGTTATTTAGCCTTGATATATTTTCAAATAAGTTACATTGCTTAGCAGTGGCGGGTATTATGCAGTGTCTGCGGTGCTTTTATTTCTCTAGTGATGTTATTGTGAGAATTGGGGAACTGATTGTATCAGTTCCAGATCTACACTGTCCTCTTTGAGCTAGCTATGCGTAGTTGGTTAGCCAGGGATAAGAAAAAGGTTGACTTTGTGTAGATTGCCTTCACGCACATTCTGGCTCCACTTTTTCAGATCAATGTTAGCTTAAAAAGCTTGGTCCAACGGGGTTCAACTGCTTGTTTTCCTTCGCTGCAGTGTTCCTATTGCATTGTGTGCAGCACCGGACGGCCCAACGCGTTTTACTGTCGACTTCTCATCATTATGTCAACTTCAGTTGTGATTTCTGTGTTAGCCGAGTTGATTCACTGATGAGGTAGCAAACCTTCGTGTGGACCAAATCAATACATGTTTGAAACACTGTGAAACTAAGGGTGAGTGTTGGGATCCCGTAAAGTATACTTTAGCCCACCAATAATTTTTACTGACCGTTCTCGGTGCTTTTGCTGTGGTTCCTCCCTATTTTTATACCCCGCCACACGATAGTGCCGGGGTATTATGTTATACCCTCCGGTGTCCGTCCGTCCGTCCGTACGTCCGTCCGTCCGCCCGTCCGTCCGTCCGCACTTCGTTTCCGATCGATAACTTGAGTATTTTTTCACGGATTTTGTTCAAATTTTGCATACATATTGGTATCGGGGATGAGTGGTTTGGGATTGTTAATGGGCAAAATCCGTTAATTTTTAGCAGAGTTATTGCCCTTTTCAGTATCTGAAAAATGGTTTTTGGCCTCTAATTCCCTTACTATATGGAATATCTGGATGAAACTTCACAGATATATAGAGGACTAAACGGTTCATATTGTGGCCAAGGACTGCTACACTGGCTGTTCCAGTTCTTGAGTTATCTGCCCTTGACGTATTTAAAAAATGCATTTCAGACTGCAGTTCGTTTATCATTTACAATATCTTGCTGAAACTTCATAGGTATGTAGTAGATGAATTGTTATATACTGTGGCAAAGGAACATGACTCTGGCTTTCCCAGCGATTGAGTTATCTGCCTTTGAAATATCTGAAAAATGGTTTTTGGCCTCTAGTTCCCTTACTATATGGAATATCTCGATGAAACTTCAAAGATATATAGAGGACCTAATGGTTCATATCGTGGCCAAGGACCGCTACTCTGACTGTACCAGTTCTTGAGTTATCTTCCCTTGAAGTATTTAAAATGCATTTTAGACTGTAGTTCCTTTATTATTTACAATATCTTGCTGAAACTTCATAGATATGTAGTAGATTAAATGTTACATACTGTGGCAAAGGAACATGACTCTGGCTTTCCCAGCAATTGAGTTATCTGCCCTTGAAATATATAAAAAAGGGATTTTTGCCTATAGTTCATTTATTATTTGAAATATATGGATAAAACTTCTACACCCTCTGCTGCCTGTCTGTCTGTCTGTCCATCCATTTGTATGTCTGTCCATCTGTCTGTCTGTCCCTTTTCAGTATCTGAAAAATAGTTTTTGGCCTATAGTTCCCTTACTATATGAAATATTTGGATTAAACTTTACAGATATATAGAGGACTAAAGGGTACATATTTCGACCAAGGACCATATAGTGGAGTAAAGGGTACATATTGTGGCCAAGGACCACTTCTCTGGCTGTTCCAGTTCTTTAGTTATTTGCCCTTGATGTATTAAAAATCGATTTTAGACTCTAGTTCCTTTATTATTTGCAATATCTTGCTGAAATTTCATAGATGTACAGCAGACTAAATATTACATATTGTGGCAAAGGAACATGACTCTGGCTGTCCCTGCCCTTGATAAGTCTGAAAAATGGAATTTGTGTCTGTTGGTCAGTGCACACAAAACGGAATTTGTGTCTGTTGGTCAGTGCATACTTAATGGAAATCCATCCAGCCATCTGTGTTTTATTTCCAGTCAATAATTTGAACATTCTTTGCTGAAGCTGCTGCTATCTAATAGTGAAAAAGGTGAGATAGTACATCTACCCATGCTAGAATTAGTTTGTGGATTTTGTCCCTGTGAGAATGCCAAAAGATCACCCACAAACATCTTAATTTATGATTGGTTGCCATTTATGCTTAAAGACACATTTTTCGATTACATAACATCCTAATGACCGTTTATTAAAGAATCCAACATTGAGATAAAATACACTTTTCAAGAAACCTTCTCAAAACAAGATAGTAAACCAACAAAACTTCCAGGATATAAAACCCCGGTCAGTTTCAGTAGGGAAAAGGGGGAACATGGGGGAGGACTAGCCAGCTTTATCAAATCAGGACTAGATTCGGAAGAAATCAAATTTAGACACACAAATAAAAAGAAATAGAGGTGGTGATCGTCAGACTTTTTGGACAAAATGAAAACATAGACATCGTTAACTTTTATGCACCACCCCAAACAAATGTAACGTCTGACGATTATGATGAAATTTATAAAAAAGTGGGGAAAAAATCAGTTTTCTTGGGGGATTTCAATGCCAGACATGAACTATGGGAGACAAACCACAACCCCACATACGACAAACGGCGAGGCCTAGAACTGGTCGAGTTCATAAATAGCACAGATTACGTAATCTTAAACACGGGGTGTGGCACACGACTCAACGTCGAGCGCGGAAGCACGAGCGCCATAGACTTAACACTGGTCAGCGCATCACTATGCCGATCTAGTGAGTGGCACGTGGGAGACTACACAATGGGAAGCGACCACTTCCCCATTCTGACGTCGCTCAACGTCACTCACAAATGCGTAACGCAGCGGCCTGCCCGACGTTGGAAATTAGACAAAGCAGACTGGGACCTCTTTAGGCAGCAACTTAAACACATTAACATATCCCTCGAAGGCACAAATACATGTATCGATAAAAGCAATGATGATTTTGTTTCGGAAATAATGGCGGCATGTGAAAAATCAATACCGAAAACGCAACCAAAAAATAAGCATAAAAACACCCTGCCATGGTGGGATGAAAATTGTAGCGAGGCAGTCAAAAAGAAAAATAAAATATACTATAAATATAAGAAAAACAAAACAGCCGCACTTTTAGAAGAATATAGACGCGTAAGGGAGGAAACAAAATACCTTTTAACTCAAACAAAACAACAAGCCTGGAGGGATTTTGTGTCTACTCTCACATATAAAACAAATTCTAAGAAAATTTGGGACACAATAAAAAGATTTAATGGAAAACCACTAAAACTGGTAGAAGTTTTAAAGCAAGGAAACGCAAGATATCACGAAAACAATGAAAAAGCAGAAATCTTAGCACAACACTACCGGAAAGTCTGCAGTAACGAAAATTTAGACCCAAATTTTAGGCGCATTAGGGAAACGCAGGACCCAATGATTGAGCAGGCCGTTCAAGACGCCGATCGCGCTGGCCAGTGCCGTGCATACAATGCGAACTTCTCCCATAGGGAGCTACAGAGCGCGCTTAATAAGAAAAAGAGCACCGCCCCCGGGGCAGACACCGTTCACTACGACATGTTAAAAAATCTACCAGAAAAGGGAAAAAATCAACTTCTCGCACTAATAAATAAATCTTGGGACGAGGGGACCCTCCCTACACAATGGAAGGAGAGCACCATCGTCCCAATATTAAAACCAGACAAGGACCCCCACGAGCCGAAATCGTATAGGCCGATTTCACTCACATCAACCATATGTAAAATCATGGAAACCCTGGTAGCATCTAGATTAACAGCACACATTGAGAAAAATAACCTCCTAGCAAACGAACAATCAGGTTTTAGAAAACATAGATCTACCATTGATCAAATCACCAGACTGGAATCCGCCATCCGAAAGGCAAAACTAATGAAACACTCACTGGTAGCGATATTTTTGGATTTAGAAAAAGCTTTCGACCTACTATGGACTAGGGGGGTCCTCCTAAAACTAAACAAATTCGGAATTCAAGGAAAAATGTTAACCTGGATCAGAGACTTTTTGACTGATAGAAAAATGAACGTAAAAATAGGTAGCGAGGTGTCCGGTTTTTATGAATGCGAGAACGGTTCCCCCCAGGGGTCGGTGCTATCTCCTATCCTTTTCAACCTATTAATGAACACACTGCAGGAAACACTTAATGCATTACCGCTGGAAATATCCATGTTCGCAGATGACGGCTTAGTATGGAAAACCGCGAAAAAAAACGAAAAGTGCCATTCCTGCATTACAAAAAGCGTTAAATGCCATACATGATTGGGCTACAAATTGGGGCTTCAAATTGTCAACTGAAAAAAAAACAACAGTGGTGGTTTACAATAGAAATTTCCCAGATACAAAGAGCATGCCCAGGCTGACGTATGACGGGCAGGAAATAAAGTACGCCGGTCATGCCAAATTCCTGGGAATGTACTTTGACAGCAATCTAACTTGGAGACTGCACATTGAAAACCTGGTGTCCAGGTCCCAGCGGGACCTAAATGTGCTAAGGACCGTCTCGGGGGCAAACTTTGGAGCGGACAAGAAAACCCTGATCAAAATGTACACAGCACTCATAAGAAGCAAAATTGATTATGGCTGCCAAGCATACGCGTCTGCGGCGCCCTCACACCTGAAAAAAAATAGATAGCATACAGGCCACAGCCCTCCGAATCGCTACTGGGGCATACAGGGGTACGCGGAACCTGGACCTGGAGATTGAATGCAGCGTCATGCCCCTTCACCTGCGGAGGGATGAACTGCAACTCAAGTACTGGGCCGCTCAAGCAGTCTTAGGGAAAGTCTCCCCATAAACGAAATGATCGCCGACACGCCCAATCATGTTAAAAGAGATAGGTTAAGAGGAAAGATCCCCTATATTATCAAAGTCCAGGACCTAATTAAAAACCATGACCTCGAGCAGGTCAAAACAGCGGAACAAACTTATCCGGAAGTTTTTAACTTAAGAAGCCTATGCGCAAAAACAACACTAACGGGTGTCATAAAGAAAAATGAAACATCACAGAAAAAATGCAATGAGATCGCAGAATCACACATCAGTGAAAACTATAAGCAAGCGCTTAAAATTTTCACTGATGGAAGCAAAGATGCTGACAAAAAAGAAACGGGGTGTGCTTTCACAATACCAGAATTAAACTTCGACCAAAAATTCAAACTTAACCAGCACCTCACAGTCTACACTGCAGAACTTATAGCCATACAAAAAGCTTTGGAATGGATACATGAACAAAAACCCGATAGTGTTGTTATACTAACAGACTCATTAAGCTCAATACAAAGCATAAACTCTGGGAATAGCACTACAAGACCAGATATACTGCAGGACATTCATATCCTAATACACAAAATTCTAAAACAAGGTATCACCCTGAACATAGATTGGATCCCCTCCCACTGCAACGTGCAGGGGAATGAGCGCGCAGACACACTGGCCAAAGAAGCTCTGACCCGGGGAAAGGCACTTGACTACCTCCCCACCCCACAAGAAGTATATGCAATCATTAAGGCCAGCATCAAAAAGGAATGGGCGCGCATATGGCAGGGACAACACGGCTTTAGACACTCGATCTGTCAGTCCTTGACCCCGAAATTGGTACAATATAGCGACAGCCGAAAGCGCGATCGCATATATACACGACTAAGACTCGGGGTCAACGGACTAAATGCACACAACATCTTCTATAGCGAGGCCGATCCATTATGCGGGCACTGTGGCGGGGTGGAGTGTGTTCAACACTACCTCGCAGAGTGCCCCGCACACGGCCCTGCCAGAAGGGAACTAAAGGGAGAACTTACAACATTAGGATACCAAGGGGAGATAAACGCGATTTCTCTGCTCAATCTAAATTCACAGGAAATGAGGGACGCGGTCTTCAAATTCTTTGAGAAAACAAACTACCTGGACAAAATATAGGGGAAAACTAAGGGCGCAGACTAAATTTAATCGCATTGTACCGTAAAAAACACCCCGTGCGAGAATACATACTTTAAACCAAAATCTCTAGAGACCCGAGTTCAGAACAGTAAAAATAAATATTCGAACCGCACCTTAGACGCTACCAACCAAAATGGGCCGTAGTGATCAAAGGGCGGCCGTCTCACAGCGAAAAGGGGAACAAAGTCAACGATAGGCGCTGTGGTTGCGGCCTCGGCTTTGCACTTAGGAGTGCCTATCGGTGACAGCGATCCCTGGATCACTGTGAGAAGACCATAGCAGAACGGGGCATGGACTCACCACAAGGAAAATCCATGGCCCCGACCCACCCTCCAGAGGGGGTGTGGCAAGCGAGAAGCTAAGACAAGGTGTAGCGTTGTGGTTGCGGCCCACTGGCTTTGCACTTATGAACGCTGCACCAAAGCCCTAGCTGACCGGGAGCCACACAGCCCGAAAGAGGACCACACGAAAGCACGCCGGGACTGGGCATGGACCCACCACAAGGAAAATCCGTCGCCCAGCCACTCCTGAGGGGGTGAGGCAAACGGGAAGTCAGAACGAGACGTAGCGCTGTGGTTGCGGTCCTTGGACTTTGCACTTAGGAGCGTTGCGTCAAAAGCCTGGCTGATCGAGAGCCACACAACCCAAAGGAGAACGGCACAACAGCACACTAGCAAACAAAGCCTCTCCTTCAGGAACGCATATAGAAAAGTGGGACAGAAATAAGAAACAAGACGCCTTATCACATCTTTTTCTTTCTTTTTTCGCTTTCGAATAAAGGATGTACATTATAAGGTTACCCAAACGGAATGACCTGGGGGCCCTCAAAAGGGCCTTTTGCATACCACCACGTCTGAAAAAACGCATCTCGCCCGGTATATCATACAGCCCTCCGTACTGCCCTTGTCGCATAACATAAACATCACCAAAAACAGCAAATTGCGCCATGACCGTAATAAAGACAGACGGTCAAGATGGCCACATATCAATACAGACAAGAGCAATTAACTAACTAACTAGGGCATGACTTAGCGCGACCTGAAG
Organism: Lucinisca nassula; assembly: GCA_963580285.1. Classification (NCBI taxonomy): domain Eukaryota; kingdom Metazoa; phylum Mollusca; class Bivalvia; order Lucinida; family Lucinidae; genus Lucinisca; species Lucinisca nassula. Next base: position 34,261,920 of record OY757011.1, read on the forward strand.
GAAGGCTCATAACACACACAACCACCCACGCGAAACTAAAACAACATACAACCACACTAGATAGGTAGATATAGCGATAGTTGTAGGATAGGAATACAGTAGAGAGGATAGTATAGAAAAGAGAGATCAAAAACCTGGAGTTAGAAGAAGAAGAAGAAGAAGAGTTTTCTCAAAAAGCGATTTCAAACATTTTTATTTGTGTAAATATGAAACATTAAAAACAATATCGCATAGGAGCGCCCGACTGCGCACGTGCGCAGGCGGACGCTTGTATGCGACCTACATGATTATATAACAATTTGCACTAACCACTTTGACTAAAGAGATTGGCAAACGTTGTCTCGGGTCCCCAAACGGCTAGGCAAGAATACTTTTTTTTTCTACTATGATGCCTTCCTACACGTAGGATGCGATAGTGATATGCAAACATGGCGACACAAAATGACTCTCATACGGTCCCACAGAATACGACATCCTGCGTTGAGGAGGGCATCACCTTTTCTTGACTTCAAACGAAAAAACATAAAAGGGGATTGACCTACTTTCCACATCCTCCGCGATAGAGGTCACCCACTAACTAAAATAAATACGAATTAGGGCCCGAGACGGCGGAAGCCAACACACCATGATACTATGTTATATGTTGTATGTACAGAATAAACAAGAACAAAACACAAATATAATCTTCAAGCACAACCTTGCAGGTACAAAAATTGTCCTTCCCAGCAACTGTGGGCGGATGGGCTTGTCCCAAAAAGGACAACAACACAAACGAGATCGGCAAACGTTGTCTCGGGCCTCCAAATGGCTAGGCAGGAATACACTTTCCTCCTATGGTGCCTTCCTTCACGTAGGATGCGTAAATGATATGCAAACATGGCGACTGACCCACTTATGGTCCCGCAGAGTGCGGCATCCTACCTCGAGGAAGGCATCACTTTTTCTTAACTTAAAGCGGCAATGCATAAAAAGGGATTGACCTACTTTGCACATCCTCCGCGATAGAAGTCACTCACTAACAAAATAAATACGAATTCAAGCCCGAGACCGCGTAGGCCGGCACTTCATGTTATTATGTTACATATTGTATGTACAGATAAACAAAAAAAAAAAAAACACAAAATATAAACCACTAGCACAATCTTGCAGGTACAAAAACTGTCACCCCCAGCAACTGTGAGCGGGTGGGCTTGCCCTAAAACGGACAACACCACCTTTAAGGCACAAGAAAAACAAACAAAACAGGTCCGTGGCGGGGTAAGCACATCCGCCCGCATATATATACTTAAAAAATAGACCACTCAACAAGCTGGGGAAACAGACCAAACAATGTAAAAATGTACATACGTTACATAAATATACAAAAATCAAATAATAAAAAAAAAAAATACCAATATCAAAATTGACCCTTTCCTGCTCTGACACGGTTCGGCATATTGACAAGCAAAAAATTATAACGTCGAGTAGAAGACAAAATGGACCGACTGCAGCGGACTTACGATAGACACGGACGGACGGGGCTGGAGCCGAGCGATGGTCTCCCCATTCACCGGCAACGTGGAATGGGGATACCACCGAACGGCTACGGTGTAGTGCCAGAATGGATTCGTTCCCTTGGACCCCACCAGCTGACGACCCGTGACACGGGGAAACTGGAAACAACAACAACAACATAAAATACACTTTGGGTATTCAGGCTGTCATACAGGTAGGGGACGAAGAGAGGGTAATAAATTACCTAGGGGTATGACTTTGACATATGACATCTATTCATTTACACCTAAGTCCTTATTTTGATTTGCATGGAAGAAACAACCACATTTTTTCCAATTTTATATTTAGTATTGTGTGTGAATTCGGGTTAAACGTCGCTTTCAACAATTTTTCAGTCATATCACGACGGTGTCTGGTTGAGACAGGGAGCTCAATGCTCACGTTTATAGTGCTGCCTCACTGAAGTATCATGTCCCAGACACATTACATGATACCACACCCAGTCACATTATCCTGACACTGGATCGACCAGTCCTAGCTCTACCCCGTAAATCTGAATGCCAAGCGAGGAGCAGCTAGTACCATTTTTAACGACTTTGGTATGTCGCTGCCCGGGATCGAACCCGAGACCTCCCGTTCCCCGGAGCGGAATCTCTACCAACTGAGCTATCGGGGCCGGTTTTATATTTAGTAGCCATTATTTATAATCATTACAGAAAATGCCAATTCAAATATATTGGTAAATTTTTCCACCAAAAATGTTTTTTTTTTTTTTTTCAGATAAAATCCTGATAACTTTATTATTTCTGCTCTAAACATATATTGTGGGTACTCATAAGAAGCCCCTCGGTGAAGCGGTTCAGACGAGTACCCACAATTTGTTTTACAGTGTGACTGCTAGTTAGAACTGCTTCCATGAGGCGGTTCTAACGAGGACACACAATATGTTTTTGAGGAAAAAGGAACATCCCCTAAACCCCATTTTCTATAGAGAAAATGGGGGTTTAAGGGGGTATACATTATTTTCCTTATTTCTGCTCCAAGTCATAGGTTGTGGGTGCTCGTTAGAATCGTCTCATTGAGTCATAGGTTGTGGGTACTCGTTTGAACCGCCTCAATGAGGCGGCTCTAACGAGCACCCACAACCTATGTTTGCAATATAAATTAGAAAAATAAATTTAATTGTGTTTGTTATTTTAGTTTTAAACTTAAAAAGGTGAAAAAAAAAAATCTTAAAAAATTCTTTTTTTTTCTCTCATTTCTGATATGATTGTGTCTAAATCAAAGAACATTTTATAGTTCCATCTTGACTGAAACTATAAAATGCTAATGTTTAAGACATTATATGATTTGTGTATCACATACTTTAAACCAAACCAAAATAAAATAAATAAATAAATAAAAAATTAAATAAATATAAATAAAGGTAAATCGATTGGTTAAATTTTGAGGTTAATCAATTCATATACCTTGTTTGTTTACTTCTTTGCGCTTTTGAGTAAAGGAAACAATGGATATCAGTGTTTTTCTTAACTTTATTCTAAAATAAAAAAAGAAGTCATTTAAACAATATGTTGTTGGAAACAATCTCAGTAAATTATACTATCACTCAAGTACCCTTATTGAGCCCCCTATTAAACAAGAATCTGCTCATAATCACCTCATAATCACTTAGATAAGATAAGCCTTTGATGTGCGCTATTGTCCGAAGGAAATGTTTACTGGAGATCATTAGACAGGCCACCCCTTTTATATAAGGAAAAAAATGTTCTTTAATCCCTTTGATTGAAGCCTAATCAACCTCACCCTTGGAATGTGCAGTAAAAGCCTAACCAAATAGATGCCTAAAATAAAGGCCCTTCTAAATGGTTAACCAGTACTTAGTGCACATACTTCATGCCTGCCCTTCTTGAATCAGCGGAAGGAGCACAATGACCGTAGAAATTACTTCATGATCAGTCTTCACGAAAGAATATAGTCAGACAGGCAGTACATCGAAAAACATGAAATTCTTACATGTACCACATAAAGATACATGTTCCACAGCCATTTAAGGTAAATACTTGCCTCCATAATTTTCTAATAATGTCAACTTATTGAGTTGCCTTCCCATCAAATGTCTGAAAAATGGATTTTTACATATGCTTCCTACATCTTCTAACAACTTCATCCACTCACATTAAGACATTACACTTGCGGATCATATCTCTCCTATCCCCTTTCTAGTTATTTAGCCTTGATATATTTTCAAATAAGTTACATTGCTTAGCAGTGGCGGGGTATTATGCAGTGTCTGCGGTGCTTTTATTGTATTCGTGATTCTGATTATTTTCTCGTATCATGTATGTTATGTTGGTTATTTTGATTCTTCCCCTTTTTACTTGTTCATTTTTGGTTGCGGTTGTCCTTCCTGTTTAGTGTTCGTTGTGTTGATGATTCTGATTCTTTGCCCCATTATGTATGTTTGTTCTTTTTGTTAGTTACGTTTGGATTATCTGAGCCACCGCCTGTTTCGGAAAGAGTTGTTGACTTGGTTATCATTACTTTTTCCCTAGTGATATTCATCACGAAAACACGCCTATATAATTTTGACCCCTTTGAACCCCACTTTTATATAATAAAACTGGGGTTTACAGGGATAAACCTTATTTTTCTTATTTGTGCTCTAAAATATAGATTGTGGGTACTCGTTAGAACCGCCTCATCGAGGCGCTTCTAACGAGTACCCACAATCTATATTTTGAGCAGAAATAAGAAAATATCCCAATTTTTCATCTTAAAATTTTCATTTTTTTTTCAGTGATATTGGTTACAGTGTATCGTATAGGCGTGTTTTCGTAATGATTGGGATAATTAGGGATCTGATTGTATCAGTTCCCGATCGTTTCCCTTTTCAATGATCAAAATTTGAGCTAGCTATGCACAGTTGGTTAGCCAGAGATAAAAATGGAGGGATTTATGTGGATTGCCTTCAGACACATTCTGGGTCCAGTTTTTCAAATCATTGTTTGCCGGCTTCGATAGCTCAGTCAGATGCGCGCCTGACTGGTGATAAGGAGGACGCGGGTTCGATACATGCCGGGGTCGGCAACATTCTTTCGTGGAGATTGATCATGAAATCTTTTCTACGGTCATTCTCTCCCTTCCGCTGATCCAAGAAGGGCAGTTGTCAGTTTCTGGCGAAAGAATGTGCACTGTATTCGTTATCAGCGTACGTATAAGCATGTCCAGGAAAAGTGTGGGTCGTTAAACACCAATACAAAGAAACAAACTAATCATTGTTAGCTTAACAAGCTTTTTTTTGTGTCATTCCATCTAGAACAATATGATGCTGGAAATTGTGAGCAGCCTTTGCAAATGCAAACATTTGCGAAAGCTACTCACATTTTCTCCAGCATAAATATCACTGTATTGGTTAAATTGTACCTTCTGGAATACTTCACATTATGTCTTCTAATGGGCCCTTTAAGCTACTGATGTGTTGAACAATTGGCCCAGATCTGTATCTTAGCTTGTGGTACCGGCATCTTGCATGTTTTGTTATGCTCTGGTTTGTTGTAATGTGCAAGATGCCAATCACATAAATTGTCATCTGCTTTGTCATCTGCTGGTTACTTTGGAAGTCATTTTTGCAAACAGTGCGAACGCAGGTCAGACTGCTCCTTTAGGCAGACCAGCAGTCTGAACAGGCTCTACACTGTTTTTCAGTACAGAAAAATAAGTTGGAATGTTTACAAGAAGACACAGCAGATGGTTTTCAGATATAGTTTTTCATGGCATCTTAAGGGGAATGGGAACCCCTTCAGGGGAGGCAACTCCTGCAAAAACATTTTTGTCTCCCATGTCAAAAGGGGTCAACTCTTAAAGAAAAGAATTTGCTCCCGAGGAGCAAATTCTTTCCTTTAAGAGTTGACTCCTTTTTCAGTGGGGCAGGGCTTATAGAAAAGCGAACAAGAAGTTCCGAAAGTTGTCTCCCTTTGAAAAATGGCGGAAAAGTCTGTCAGGTGTTCCCATTCGCCTTAGAGGTTAATGTTTTTTTCAGCCCGGGGCTGCTAAACCAGTGAGAGTAATTTTGGATCAAGTCAACAATCACCCACCGGTATTTTGCTCAGCAAATAAATCCCCTGTTGTCGTTAATATTTCAGAGGTAATATTCCTTGCCCAGATGTTCAAATTATCATAGTGACTGAACAAACACATTCGACAATAGAAAAATTACATGTTAAAAGAATACAATTTTCAGCGCACTAGCATTTCTGCTGAAAAATATGTGTAGCTTTTGCAGTGTAAAAAGTTCTCACATTTTTCAGCAAACGCAGTGTGTATGTGATATTGAACAATTGAACTAATTAACGGTTTCTCATCTTTGCACAATTGGGCCAAGAGTTTAAAAAATGTTTTTGCAGTTATATAAGACATAAATACATTAGTGGCAATTCTAACACAGCGCGCCTTTATAGGTAATGGAAAGGAACTGTGTTTTATTGTGCAACAAATCACGGTGCGGAATAGCATGGCGAGCGACGTCATTAAAAGCTGCAAATATATGACGTCACTCGTAGATTCTTTGACATTAGACGGTGTAACGTCACTTTCTCGCACCGAAAACGTTACAAAAGGACATACATGCATGTGATTTGCGGGATTTCTTTTAACAATGGCGAAAAGTTGTGAGAATTTGAAGGAAACAATAACGTTATTGCTGATTTTCAGCGTGTTAGAATCGAAATAGATCAGCTGTAGTCTATGATTTGTTGAGTAATAAATTACAGTTTGTCGGTCAGTTGTAAAGTAGTTCAAATCACGGGAATGTCTACTTACAATCGACCGGCAAGCTGTGATTTATTACTCAACAAATCTAGCCCCCGCCCATCGGGGTTTGAAGAAATAGATTGGCTGCATGATGCTCTCACGCAGAGCTGAAACCGACCCGCACACGAGTACTGGTAAACCGCTTAGAGGATCTAAGCCTGCCCTGGCAATGCGGTGCGAGTCGGCCCGTCCATGATTATAAACCCGTTTGGTTTCATTGGGCGGCAGGGCTAGAGATGTCATTTCCTCTCAGTGTCGGGTAAAAGTCCCACAAAACTGGAAGCAACGTCTCCAAAATGACCTTAACAGTGTTGACGGAACGTTGAATTTTAAATCAAACAAACAAACAAACAGATACTCAACAAATCACAACTAGAGCTGATTTATTTAATTAATGAAATATATGAAAAACAGTTGAATCATAAAAATGAGCAGATCAGCTTGCACATCCACACAGTCTGTTCAGCACCTTTATGATCACTGCTTAGATAGCACCATAAATACCGTAGGTGTTCATGCATTATTGATTTTATTAAACTCGTTGAGGAAAAGGGATAAAATGCGAGGCTTTGCTGAGCATTTTATCCCTATTCCTCAACGAGTTTAATAAATTCAATAATGCTGTATTGTTGAATTTATTAAACGATTTGAGGAAAAAGGATAACATGCGAGGCTTTGCGAGGATGTTATCCCTTTTCCTCGACGAGTATAATAAATTCAGTAATTCATGAGCACGAATGCAAGATTCTATTTATCATATGACATTTAAAACGCATTTAGTTCACGATTTTTATACAAGAATGTAAATGAAACATATGAAAAATCTGCCTTTTTGGTATTTGTGAATCATAAAAAGGTGTTGGTCAGCTTGCACATCCACACAGTCTGTTCAGCCTCTTTATGATCACTGCTTAGATAGCACCTTAAATAGTGGATCGTATATGAGTGTTCATGCATCATTGAATTTGTTAAACGAGTTGAGGAAAAGGGATAAAATGCGAGGCTTTGCAACATAAAGCTACTGTCCTTAGAAGCTTTTGATCGACTGACCAACAATCGACCCAGTAAAAATACACAGTATATTTTATTTCTAAAATTGTATGCAGGTTACTTATAGAAACTTGCATTCGTGTACTGGTCCAATAGTTTCGAAATTAACAGGGGTGCCCCTGTCCATTCGAGCTTGGAGAAATAGATCGGGCTGTGCTGAAAAAACCGCACATGTGACTGTATTGGTAAACCGCTTAGAAAGACTAAGCCTGCCCAGACAAAGTGGTGCGAGTCAGGACCGCCCATGCATATAAATCTTATTGGTTTGTTTGAGCGATAGGGCTTGAGATGTCATTTCATCTCAATGTCGGGTAAAAGCCCCACACAATTGGAAGCAATAACTCCGAAATTACCTAATAAATGTTGACGGAGACGCAACACGTCTTCAACAAATGAAACAGCAGCGCAGGTCATTGCGTTCATGAATTCAGTTGTGGTGGCGCCTTTGGAACGGTACATGTGACACGCTGTATTTTGATCAGTCTGTTCATGCAGGCTGTATTGTTGCTTTGCAGTTAGTGTGGTGTAGGAAGACTCCTATTGTAACTGAATTGTTCTTAAAAGTAGGCTGATTTTTGCTGATCATCTTTATATCCTGTTTTTGCTGTGCTCCACTTCATATGATCGATTTGCTTAATCGTCGCTGAGTTTCGTGTCCGTCTACTTTGGCACCTTAATGTACTATCATATACTTGTTTTTCTACCAGTTATACAGTAACTTAATGTGCACACTGTTGTGCTACATTTAGCGAGGCATTATGGCATTAAATTCAAATGTGTAATAAATGTTAAATGCAATAAAATTAAGGTATTTACCATATGTATTCGGACAACCAGGTCTGAACAAACGGCGTAGTCCCAGATGAGACGCCACATGATGTGGCTTCTCATCAGCGTCTACACTGTTTACAATCGACCACGCACAACATCATTGTATTTGTTCAAATTTTAAAACAAGTATGGCAAGGAGCTGACGTGTCAAAATATATAGCAAATACATGGTTAGTGTCTTAAATATTAAAATATAATCGGTGAGCCTTAGACAATTTTATAGGGGAGGGCTTAAGCGAGCCCCTATAAAATTGTCGGAGCGAACCGATTATATTTGATTATTAAAAGTAGAAGTAAAACAAAGATCAGGAATCGATACAATTAACTTACTCCGCCCACCAAAGACACCAAAGGGAAAGAAATACAAACATTAAGCGACCAGACCATAATGGAAACCTAAACAAAGGAAGGCCATAAGGACAGTTACTTTCCCACAAAGTGGCCATATGGCCATCCAAAAAAATAAAAAGACACAAGTGATACACACAGTAAGTAACAAACAACAACATAAATAAATCGCCACAGAAGAACCGCCTTGGAACGGTCAGTGGAAAGATTTCCACTGGGGGGCTTAAATCGATTTTACGTGGCCACAATCCTCGCCCTTACTTCCGTCGCGATTTAGACAAATAATTTGTAAAGACTCTATACACGTATTAAGTTTATACCGCAATTCAAAACAACCAATGGGTTTTGCAATAAACAGCAAATTTAAGCAAAAAAGACAGCAGACAGAGTGGCATGTTACACGACATTCAGTACCATGACGCGCAACCGTAGTTAACGTGATTTCCACGAGTGCAAAGTTTCTGACGTCACCGCGCCACAAAGACACAGGAAACAACATGGACGCTCGAATAAAAGTTTCTCAGCGCTTTACTCTCTGTATGAAAATATGCAAATAAATAGTTTACTTTAGCTTTAAACATTATTTTCGGGGTTGAGACGCAACTGCAGTAGCAGTGCGCAGTTATTCCAACGGACCATTCAAACCAGGAAAAGACGAGAAGGTAAGAATTTAGCTAAAATTTCTGAAAATCTGTTTAAATAAATATTGCAAAGACTTTAACTTGCAGTTTCATTGTTTTCCTATGTATGAAAGGTTGAATGTTATTGCTTATACTTGTAAAATAGAGACCTGAAAAGTAGGTCCGGTCTATAAACGGTCACTAGACGTATTATAGGCCAGTAGAAGGTATTAAAGGTCCCTACCGATTATAGAGTTCAGGTTTTCGATCCCCTCTATTGGGTTATTAGAATACCTGATTGCGGTATAAAAGGGTAAATACGGTGTGCAAGAACTGTTTGTGATGTTTTTTTTTTAATTATTCAAGTTACAAATAATTGTCATAAAATGCTATTTTCAGGACACCAAAATTTTCAGCCAAAGTGGACTGTTTCTTCACACTTTCCATATTTGTGACGATGATAAAAGGACAAAGTTCGATTCACCTGAAATGCTTGTAAGTTCTCATTTAGAATTGTTATTTTGTTTTTCAGTTGTTCATGATTTGATGAATACAGAGGGTGGAGATAATTGTTTTCAATGAAACTCAAATTTTTCATTGAATTGGATAACGTAAAAACATTTGCGACAGTATAATCTGCGATATTCTGTCGGAAACCCGACGTCATCGCGTAACGTCACTTTTCATAGGCTGGCATTTGGTTTTATGCAGCTCGCAGCGGTTGCCGCTATGTGCAAAATAGTACATGTTTTAACAAAACAAGTGAATAAGTGCATTAGAATGGGGATAACTGTAATGAAAATTGTCATTTGGGGGTGTAAATCGTAGGTTTTACGGTCGCAAATTACGTTTTACTGCTCCGCTGACGCGTCGCCGTAAAACGGAATTTCCGACCGTAAAACCTCCGAAAATGACAATTTTGAACACGGTTATCCCCTAATTATTTTTTAAAATATTTTGAATACATGAAATGTTAATGTCATACATGTATTTATCCCGGCTTTACCCTAAGTATTCCGACATTTCAGCTTCTAACCATACTTGCATATTTGTTCTAAAATATGAACAAGTGTAACCTACTACTCCATGCTGTGTCTTAAAATAGCTGGATGAGTGGTATGCAGTGTTGATCCTGATGAGATGCCGCGTTCTGCTGCATCTCATCTAGGTTTACACTGTTTGCTCAGCCCTGTCTGTCTAAAAAACAGATAGTAAATATGGTAGCTATACATTCTAAATCTACAATTTCAAGACTATTTCAAAATAGAAGTGGAGGTAATGATCAGGAATCGATACAATTAACCCACAGCTCCCATCAGAGAGACCAAAGGGAAAGAAACACAAACATGTAACAACAGACCCTAATGGAAACATCAACAACAGAAAGTCAAAAGGACAGTTTCTTTTCCCACAAAAGGGCCAATTGGCTATCCAAAACAAAATAATATAAGCGACTCAAACACCCCAAGACAAACCATAACAAAAATAAACCGCGACAGAAGAACCACCTTGGAACGGTCAGTCAAACGAATTCCACTGTGGGGGGTGGGGGGGGGAGGGGTGTGGTGGGGGCGGGCTGCTTAAATCGATATTACATAGCCACAATCCGTCGCGATTAAGACAAATTATTTGTTCAGTCCGTATGAAAGCCTCCTAACTCATCAGTGCAACATCTCCGTGAGCACAAAAAATCAAACAACACAGAGATGTAACAACGGTGAAGAAAAACTGAAATGCTGGTGCAAAAGAAAACCAACAGTTACACTCCGACGGGCCCGACCAGAGACAGAGCATCAGGCAGCAACCAACATTACATTGTCTCAAATTCTCAGTAAGCCTTTACGCTGGAACCTTCATAGAATCTGAGGCCTGACCAACCGGTGTTTAAATTAGAAGGCTGACTTTGGTCTTTCCTGGTCGCAAATACAGCAAACAGAGTTAAGAGATGAAATCTGATTTTTTTTTTACAAATCAAAGTCAATCCTTAACATAAGTTATCAAAATCCCCAGAAAATCATCATCATCAACACTACAATGAATTCAGAATGGCATATTTTGTCGAAAATACTTACTCATATGCAGGAATAAAGATGCTATGCAGCATATGGTTAGATAAACAACTGACATCCTATCTAGAGGAGTTTTGTTGTGCCTGCTTAATGTATGGCGGGATATAGGAGTTTTCCATGCATTTGTTCACCCTTTCATTCGCTCATCAAACTGTCAATGTCTGCGACAGGCCTGGCCTTCACTCTAATGCTCTAATCCATACAGGCGCAACTTCATCTTTAATAGAATTCTTGTTAACTGGAAAACATATTTTTGCATAAATATCTACGCGCTTGGCTGTTTGAAGCCATTGTCAAATGGACCGAAAGCCGTGCGCAAACGGCAAAACCCATGTTCAAATCATGACATTCGCGTGCTGTTTGAACATGGATTTTGAGCTTTTGATATCACAAGACCGACCTAACTTTGTTTACGTAACGTTATCGCCCTGGACGTAGCGTTTTACGGTTCTATGATAACGTCAGATGGTACTGCGTATCTATCTATCTATCTATCTATCTATCTATCTATCTATCTATCTATCTATCTATCTATCTATCTATCTATCTATCTATCTATCTATCTATCCATCTATCTATCTATCTATCTATCTATCTATCTATCTATCTATCTATCTATCTTTCTAGCTAGCTAGCTAGCTAGCTATCTATCTATCTATCTACTGATACTGCGTCGGTCACATTTGACCATTACCGCAGGTGTATATTACACTCCAGGTTTTGCAGGAAAGCCTACACAGTAATCATGTAATTACGGTAGGGATCTTTAACCTGACCAGGGGATGTTTCTCCCTGCACAGGGGGCCTCCAGTTAACGTCCTGATCCGAACGACGGTGCACTTTATGACATTCATCCCTGCAAATGATGCCAATGGAGCGTGTTCGGACACCGAAATTTTATCGCCGCTGCCGGGGATCGAACCCGGGACCTCTTGCGTCAGAGGCAAGTGCACTAACCACTGAGCTATCACGCTCCACGTCATTGTAACTACGTCATTGTAAACAACATTCTGAACTGGCCGCCATGTTGGTTCGCCGGACGCATTTGAAGAGTTTATATGGAGCTTTAGGGCATTTTCGTCAAAATTTGCTGTCAGAATCGTAAGTTATGCAAGAACAACGATCATCCATGGTTATTTCATTGCATTAACATTTGCCGGATCCCTCGGAAGATATTTGAACATTCGGCCTGGCGGCCTCGTGTTCAAACAGCTATGACCCGGCGAATGTTAATGCATAAAGAACCATGATTGACCCCTATTTTCAAACATTATACGAGCATCGTGGTTAAATATTTGACATGGCTTTCAGTCCATTCGACAGTGGCTATAGATACAAACAGCATTTATGCAAGAATTACTGTTTTATTAATTTCAGCCGCATACGACACATCTTGAATTGGTAACAGATGGAACAGATTTGAACTTGAAGCTTTTACAGCCATTTAATTATGACACAATGTCAGAGCATGTGCTGAATTATAATGTGACTGTGAAGGTAAGTACTAAAATCATTTTAACCCCCTCCCCACCCTCCAAGGCGGTTCTTCTTTTGCGGTTTATTTTTGTTAGCTCACCTGTCGCATAGTGATGAGGTGATCCATTGTGATCATATTTTGTCCGTCGTACATCGTGCGTGTGTGCGTCTGTCCGTCTGACCATGCGTCCGTGCATAAACTATTTGTTCAAACAACATCTTCTAAAGCACTGATCGGATTCCGACCAAACTTCACAGGAATGATCCTTAGGTGGGCTGCTTTCAGATTTGTTGAAATGGTTCATTGCACATCTAGATCACATGAGCCAAGAAAAGATGTTTTACTGAAAGCTTAAAAAATCTGCTTCTCTTTAAATCGCAAGGCCAGGTATTTGATATTTGGCATTAAGCTTCATCTAGTGGACCTTTACCAGGATTGTTCAAATTGTTGCCCTTGGGCCAAAATGGTCCCGCTCCGAGGCCATACGATTTTACATACTCTTATATAGACTTATATAGGCTTAAGCCGGCGCTAGGGGGCGTGGCCCGTGTTGCCTATTTCAGTACTGGTCTTGAACAGACTCAATAAAACAGAGTCTGCTATTTTCGTTTAATTGGTGTATTCTTTGCTTCCAAAGGATCTAACTTCAGAACTTATTTATCTTCACTGCAGCTGGTGTTGTGCAGTGTGGCGGCCGTAAAACGTCTCCCCCTACATCATCATAGTGCAGATTATATTTTCTGGTCCTTTGGGATTATTGAGTTCATTTTGAATCGTTTTGAAAATAGAGTTCTGCTTAAGCCAGCGCTAGGTGGCGTAGCCGCAGTGTTGCCTATTTCAGTACTGGTCATGAACAGACTCAATAAAACCGAGACTGCTATTTTTGTTTAATTGGTGTATTCTTTGCTTCCAACGGATCTAACTTCAGAACTTTTTTATCTTCACTGCAGCTGGTGTTGTGCAATGCGGCAGCCGTAAAACGTCTCCCCGTACATCATCATAGTGCAGATTATATTTTCTGGTCCTTTGGGATTATTGAGTTCATTTTGAATCATTTTGAAAATAGAGTTCTGCTTAAGCCGGCGCTAGGGGTGTGTGGCCAGTGTTGCCTATTTCATTACTGGTCATGAACAGACTCAATAAAACCGAGTCTGCTATTTTCGTTTAACTGGTGTATTCTTTGCTTTCAAAGGATCTAACTTCAGAACTTATTTATATAGGAATAGACTTATATAGGGAAACCCTTAAAAAATCTTCTCGTCTAAAACCAGAAGGCCCAGGTCTTTGATGTTTCGTATGAACCTTCATCTAATGAACCTCTACGCAAATTTTTCAAATTATGGCTCTATGGCCAAAATTGGCTGCGCCCGGGCCCACCGGTTTTACATAGACTTATATAGGGAAAACCTTTAAAAATCGTCTTGTCTGAAACCAGAAGGCCCTGGTCTTTGATATTTGGTATGAAGCCTCATTTAGTGGATGTCTGCCAAGATTGTTCAAATTTTAGCCCTGGTGCAAAATATGGCCTCCCCCGGTGCCCACCGGCTTTGCGTGTCTGAAATTAGAAGGCCCAGGTCTTTGATATTTTGTATGAAGCTTCATCTAGTGAACCTCTGCCGAGATTGTTAAAATTATAGCCCTGGGACCAAAATGGTCCCACCGGGTTATCATAGACTTATATAGGGAAAAAGATAATTGGTATGTATCTTCATATAGGGGGCCTTTACCAAAAGTGTTCAAATTATAACCCTGTGGCCTAAAATGGCCCGACCCGGGGTCCACCTGTTTTACAAAGATTTATAAAGAGAAAACCTTTAACATCTTCTTGTCTGAAACCAGGAGGGCGAGGTCTTTGATATTTGGTATGAAACTTCAACTAGAATACCTCTACCAAGGTTGTTCAAATTATAGCCCTTTGGCCAAATATGGTCCGCCACGGGATGGTGGTGTAGGGGGTCACCATTTTCACAAAGACTTTTATAGGGAACCTTTAAAAATCTTCTCTGATTTTTGGTATGAAGCTTTATCTGGCGGTCCTCTACCAGGATTGTTCGAATTATAGCCCTGGGGTCAAATACTGCCCTGTCCGAAGCCGACTGGTTTTACATCGTCTTATATATAGAGAAATTAAACCTTTAAAAATGTTCTCGTCTGAAACAAGAAAGCCCAGGTATGAAGCTTCGTGTAGTGGCCCCTCTTCCATGATTGTTCATATTTTAGCCCTGGGACTAAAGGTGGCCACGCCCAGGGGCCCACTGTTTTTACATAGAGTTTTCTATGGAAAATGTTAAAAATCTTCTTCTCTGAAACCATAAGTTAGTTTGAGTCAGCCGGTTAATCTCCGCCTGGTGCGCTATGTCTGTGATATTTTGCATGATGCTTCATGTAGTGGATCTGCATGCTTTATGTAGGCGGCCGCTACCAAGCCAGCCTAGGTAGCTCAGTCGCATGCGCGTCTGACTGGTAATCAGGAGGATCCGGGTTCGAGACCTGCCGGGGTCAGCAACATTCTTTCGTGGAGATTGCTCATGGAATCTTTTCTACGGACATTCACTCCCTTCCGCTGATTCAAGAAGGGCAATTGTCAGTTTCTGTCGAAAGAATGTGCACTGTACTGATTAACTGCTTGCGTATAAGCCTGCCCAGGAAAAGTGTGGATAGGTAAACTAACCGGCTCAAAAATGACCTAAAAATCATATTGACTTGCCATGTTGGCCGTTAAACTCCAATACAAAGAAACAAACACACAAACCTCTACCAAGATTGTTTAATTTATAGCACTGGGGCCAAAAATGGCTCTGGCCTGGGGCCCCACCGTTTTTTCTGATTGTTTCCCCATTTTGGTTGTTCATTTTCAGTTACATTTGCCGTTCCGGTTTAATGTTTGTCATGTTGATGATTCTGATTCTTTCCCCCATTATGTATATTGCTCCTTTTCAGTAAGTTGTGGCCATTCAGAGTCACCACCTGTTTGGGAAAGTGCTGCTTAATCGGTTTACCTGTGGTCCGTTTTGTTTACTTTCGTCACACCATGTTTTGTCTTCTTTCCCTAGTGATATTGTGGGAAAAATTTTAGATCTGATTGTATCAGTTCCTGATCGTTCCTCTTTTTAATTTTCGTAGACTTATATATGGGAAACCTTTAAAAATCTTCTTCTCTGAAACCACAAGGCCCAGCTGTTGATATTTGGTATGAAGCTTCATCTAGTGACCATCGACCACGATTGTTCAAATAATAGCCTAGGGGCCAAAATGGACCTGCCCTGGGGTCCACTGTTTTTAACACATTGTGAGTTAGAGTGAGCAGGTTCATTTCCGTCTGGTGCACTTGGACATGACCCACAATGTCCACTCTGTGCCCAAATAGTGAAACACAAGTCAGCTCTGTATTGCAAAGGGAATCGCCAACTCATAATAGAAGTGAAGGCAATGATCAGGAATCGATACAATTAACCCACAGCTTCTAATTCCAACCCCCATCCCAGCCCCACCCAATCCCTGTCACTACGAGAAATTGTATGTGAGACTGAGCCGATTCTTCTCTGCCTGGTGCACAATGACCTGACTCTCAATGTCCACGAGGTACCCAGACAGTGACATACAAGTAAGTTCTGTATTGTCAAAGGAAACCACCGACTCATAAGTCTAGCTTCTGTTGCCAGGCCTCCCCAACCCGATTGTCCATAGACCTGTATGTCTAGAATCTATTGCCAAGTCTTGCACCCCACTCATCCGGTCACCACGAGGCATTGTGAGTTAGACCGAGCAAGTTCATCTCCGTACACTGGGATCTGACCCTTAAGGTACTGAAGGTACCCAGATAGTAGCATACAAGTATACACATCGGCTCTGTATTGTCGAAGGGAACTTTTGAAAGACTCCATCTTCAGAAATAACACAATTTGTAAGGACTGTTCCATGGGTGATCCTCTGACAAAATTGCTCTAAATCGTTTTGCTCCACTAACATAATAGCAATCAAAACTAAAAAATTAACAACCTTTAACATGACTTCTGCTCCTAAATAATAGACTGATTTTGAAATAATTTCACAGAAAGGTGTTGTGTTGTTGTATCGATTCCTGAACATTGCCTTCACTTCTATTTTCTCATGTTCGATACATGATGTGAACTGAAGTTGAACCTCATAATAAAAAAAGAAAAAAAAAAACAAACAAAAAAAACAACAACAAAACAACAACAACAACAATACACTTGGTTTCTATGCAGTCTGATAATAATCTTTGTGGTTTCTGTTTTGATAATACAGTATCTGTATTTTTATATCTACAGTCGAACTTCAATGGCTAGAACACCTTTGGGACCTGAAAATCTGTTCGAGACAGGGGTGGTTCGAGCCCTTGAGGGTTACTGCCAGGAGGCATAACGAGATACTTATGGACATCTTTCGGTGTTCTATAATGAGAATGTATGTTGTGTGTACTCATTAGAATCGCCTCATCGAGGCGATTCTAATGAGTACACACTGCATACATTTGCAAAATATGGCGAAAATCTCCTAAATTATATCCCACTATTTCTTATGTGGTGGATTTTCCTAGGGACTCTAGAACTGGTTCGACTTAGCCATGGTAAACGAGCCATCGGTGATCCAGCCATCGAGGTTCTACTGTATATATTTCCTGACGCTTGCTAGTGTGTGTAGCTGAGCGGGCCAGTTTATGTCTTACAATACCGATTTTCTCATAATGGGGCTCACAGTTTCTTGTATTTCAGACACTAGTTAGCTCTGCTGTTTTCGAAGAAAACGACGAGGTATTGTCATAGCTCTGGCGTCCTCTGCGTCTGCGTTGTCGTCGTGCAGAAACTTGGACATTTTGTAATATCTATGTAATTACTGAACATATTTACTTGAAACTCGGACCAGTTGTTTATTATGAAAGGGGGAACTAATACCAATAGTTGGGATAACCCTTAAAATATTTTTGGCACAGTTATGTCCCTTTTTCGACTTAGAAATTTTGCAAAAACTTGGACTTTTTGTAATATCTCTGTCATTACTGAACATATTTACTTGAAATTCGGACTAGTTGTTCATTATGAAAAGGGGAACTCATACTAATAGATGAAGTAACCCTCAAAATATTTTTGGCACAGTTATGCCCCTTTTTCGACTTAGAAGTTTTGCAAAAACTTGGACACTTTGTAATATCTCTGTCATTTCTCAACAAATTTACTTAAAACTCGGACCGGTTGTTCATTATGAAAAGGGGAACTCATACCAATAGATGAGGTAACCCTCAAAATATTTTGGCACAGTTATGCCCCTTTTTCGACTTAAAATTTTTGCGTCGTCGTCGTGCAAAAAATTGGACATTTTGTAATATCTCTGTCATTACTGAACATATTTACTTGAAACTCGGACTAGTTGTTTATTTTGAAAAGGGGAACTCATAACAATAGATGAGGTAACCCTCAAAATATTTTTGGCTCAGTTATGCCCCTTTGTCGACTTAGAATTTTTGCGTCGTCGTCGTGCAAAAAAATGGACATTTTGTAATATCTCTGTCATTACTGAACATATTTACTTGAAACTTGGACTTGTTGTTCATTATGAAAAGGGGAACTCATACCAATAGGTGAGGTAACCCTCAAAATACTTTTGACACAGTTATGCCCCTTTTTCGACTTAGAATTTTTGTTTAACTAAAAGAAACTGCAGCCGAGCGTTGGCACCCACATGCGGTGCTCTTGTTTTGGATTCCAAGAGTTTTTACAAACCTTTTTCACCCGCAAAGACCTACATGTATAACGTTAAAGTGTCTGTTCATTTTTGAATAAGTGACAAATAAAAATCAAAAATGAGTTCCTTTAAGAGCAATGAAAACATTCATAAGAAAGGAGATGGGTCATACTACGCAGCCTCGGCCAATAAAGCCTCATCAGTGACCCTGTAATGATCCGGCAAGGAAAGCCAGAGGAAACATACTGCAATTTTGCGAATTTCGAATCGGCAGTCGATTCAAAGACTGATATCAATCAAAATGGGGTCCAAATAAATAAAAAAATGTCTAGAATATGAGTCTAAACCAATATTTTTTTCCCTGATTTCTTAGAATATTCACGCTGATCTCAAAGGACCAAAAGCAAAATATAAACCGCACTATGGTTGATGTACGGGGAGACGTTTTACGGCCGCCACACGGCACAACACCAGCTGCAGTGAAGGCAAATAAAAATCAGTCGCCCTGTTGCAGTAAAAACCTTGTGACATTAGTTTTCACCAAACGTGCAGTTCGCAAGGACTTGCATACTATTTCAGTAGAGTTTGGTGTCTGTGATGGGAGGTGAGGGGCAATCTTATTGATTCCTGGTCATTGTCTTAAGTTGTTTTTTTATTCTGACTGAGTGCCACTAGTTATTAGCTGGCCTGTGTAGCTCAGTCATCTGCGCATCTCACTGCTGATCTGGAGCTGGCAGGTTCGATACTTGCCAGGTTGCCAACATTCTCCTGTCCAGGAAAAGTGCTGATAAATAAGACTTCAAGGCATTTATTCTTTTAACAGTGGGGAACACCATTTGTTCATAATCGCTTTATTTCCCCCCTGTGATGTACTGTCTATAGCAGATCAAAGGCAGCCCCTAATAGGGTGATTAGTAGCTCTTGTTTAATGCTCTGACCGACGCACTTAAGGGGGAATAAAAATGCACATGAAAAAGTTGATTTAAAAGTTATGCCGCGAAAAAAAATATTTATGTTTAAAAAAAAGAATATAAAGTATTAGATTTTTTTTTCATGTTTGTCATTTTGTTTTTATTATAAGCATGGAAGTAAAATATTAAAAATGAAGAGCTATTTTGACATACTGGTTATAACAACTGATGCTATTATAATACTTTTTTTCAGATGCCAAGTGTAAATTATAATTATGCGACAGAGCTTGAGATGTCATTTAATCTCAGTGTCGGGTTAAAAAATCCACAAATTTGGAACCAACGTCTCCAAAATGGCCTATACAGTGTTGACGGGGACGTTAAACTTCATCTCAAACAAATAAAAAAACATACATAAAACCTTTCATTTCTGCACAACGTTTTTTTCCTGATTAAAATTTGTTATCATTATGATATTTATACTCCATACATAGGTTATGGGTGCTCATCAAAACTCAGCGAGGAGGTTCTAATGAGTATCCGCAATCTATGTTGTTGGGCAGAAATATGAACAAGAGGCCCATAGGCCACTATGCTCACCAGAGCTCGGGGGGGGGGGGGGAGGGAGGGGGGGGCACTGCCCACTGGCAGCCGTGTATTTCAATACACCATGGAAGCCAATGAAATTTGGACCTAATCAGCCTAGTGGCTTCAGAGGACTGGTGTGTTGTTGCAAGAAAACAGACAACAATTCACAACTGCCCATATGTGGCAACCAATAGGCCTAAAAGTATATGTCAGATAGACCATTGTTTAAGGAATATTTCCATAAAAGTTTGACAAATATCTTGAAAGGTGTAAATGTCTTTTTTCCTTTTTTCAACATCATATGTCCATGGAATCGCTTACTTGCCATAGCAACCAAACTAAAGAGCCAAATTGCATTAAAACAAAAAACCTGCAAAAGCTAATATGGTAAATATTTGCATAAATTCTCAGCCTCATAGAGCATATGGTTTATGAAGAGATGATGTTTTAAGTATTTTTAAATCTATGTTTAGAACCAAGTAAAAAGAGCAGTAGGCCTTAAATAAAAACACAGATAGAAGATTGCTTAAAGAATATTTCTATGAAAGTTTTGCCAAATATCATGGCAGTAAATGCAAGTTTTCAATTTGCCCCGTTATAGTCTATGATAACTCTAAATTGCCATAGCAACCAAACTAAAGAACCGAATTTTATAAAAAAAAAAAACAATTCCTGTTCAGGCAAATATGGTGAATATTTCAATATAGTCTAAGCCTCATAGAGTATATGGCTTCTGAGGAGATGATTTTTTGTCTGTATTTTTAGGCCGGGTTGCATTTTGGTTTCCATGGCAAACAGTTAAAATGAGCAGGTATCCTAAATTCATGTGACAGATGTATGATAGCTTAACGAATGTTACTTTGAAATTTTTGTTAAAATATTTGCAAAGGCTGGGCTGTAAATACCATTTTCCTATTTTCCCCATTGCACGTCAATGGAAATTCTATGATGCCATAACAACCAAACTAAAGAGCCGAATTTCAATAACAAATTCAAAATCTGTTGGTTTTGGTGTGGGGATCTGTAAGGTTTCCGAGATATTTGGCCTTTTATGAGTTGGAGGGGTGGAGCCTGGCTTAGGGCACCCAGGGGACCCCCATGTTTGTGTCACTGAATGTCCCTAATAATAAGAAACATGAATATATATGGTTTAGGAGTGGGACTCTGAACAGTTTCTCAGATATATGGCCTTTTGTGAAGTAGAGGGGTGGGACATGATCCTGTCATACCCAGCAGACCCCGAGGTTGGTGTCACTGAATGTGTCTTATCATAAGGAACAAGAGTATATATGGTTTAGGGGTGGTGATCTTTTAGGTTTCCGAGACATTTGGGTCTTTCTATGAAGTGGAGGGGGTAGGCCAATGCTCCGGTGCATCCCGGGGCCTCCATGTTGGTGTCACTGAATGCGTCTTATCATAAAGAACAAGAATATATACGGTTTACGGGTGGAGGATATGTTAGGTTTCCGAGATATTGTGCCTTTTATGATTTGTTTGTTTGTATTGGGGTTTAAAGGCCCATTCAACACTATTTAGGTCATTTTTGAGCCGGTCAGTTTACCTACCCACACTTTTCTAGGGCAGGCTTATACATAAGCGGTTAACCAGTTCAGTGCACATTCTTTCGCCAGGAACTGACAACTGCCCTTCTTGAATCAGCAGAAGGGAGATAATGGTCGTAGAAAAGATTTCATGATCAATCTCCACGAAAGATGGTCGCCGACCCCAGCTGGGCCTTTTATGAAGTGGAGGGGGTAGGGTAAGGGCCCGCCGCATTCCGGGGCCCCTAGGTTGGTGTCACTGAATGCGTCTTATCATAAGGGACGAGAATATATATGGTTTAGTGGTGGGGATCTGAATGGTTTCTGAGATAAATGGCCTTTTATGAAGTGGAGGGACTGAGGCAGGGCCACAGCGCATCACATGGGGACCCCAGCTTGTTGTCACTGAATGTGTCTCATCATAAGGAACAATAATATATATGGTTTAAGGGTGAGGATCTGTAAGGTTTCCCAGATATTGGGCCTTTTATGAAGTGGAAGGTGGGGGCATGGCCCATGGCACCCCAGGGGACCCCCATGTTGGTGTCACTGAATGTCCCTAATCATAAGGAACATGAATATATATGGTTTTGGGGTAGGGCTCTGAACAGTTCTCGGATATATGACCTTTCGTGTAGTTGAGGGATGGGACATTGCCCCGGAGGACCCAAGAAGACCTCGAGGTTGGTGTCACTGAATGTGTCTTATCATAAGGAACAAGAATATGTATTGTTTAGGGATGGGGATCTATAAGGTTCCCGAGATATTGGGGCTTTTTATGAAGTGGATGGTGTGGGGCTATGCCCCGATGCATCCCGCCCCCCCCCCCCCCCCCCCTGGTTGGTGTCTCTGAACGCGTCTTATCATAAGGAACAATAGCATATATGGTTAAGGGATGGGGATCTTAATGGTTTCTGAGGTATATGGTCTTTTATGAAGTGGAGGGGCTGGGGCAGGGCCCCGGTGCATTTCGGTGGCCCCAGGTTGGTGTCACTAAATGCGTCTTATCGTAAAATACAAGAATATATATGGTGTAGGGCTGGGGATCTGAATGGTTTCTGAGATATATGGCCTTTTATGGGGTGGGGCGGGGCCCCAGAACAACCCCGGGACCCTCAGGTTGTCATAAAAGCATATGACTGAGAGAAGTTTACTCAAGAAACATTTCTATAAAAGTTTTGTCAAAATGACAGTAAATGCCAATTTCCAATTTTCCCCATTATAAGTCTATGGAAACTCTAAGTTGCAACAGCAATCAAACTAAGGAGCCGAATTTCATAAAAACACAAACTTGCAATCCCCCAATCCAAGGATGCTACGGATGAAATTTAGACCTAATCGCTTCAGAGGAGATGTCGTTTGAAGGTATTGACGACGACGACGCAGACGACGACAACGAAGGACAATGTCCATCCTATAAGCTCCCCGGAGCCTTCGGCTCTGGTGAGCTAAAAATCATATATGCCCCCAGTTAAGAGTTACATTTCACATAGGATCAGTGACCCTCTGGCATGTTTATATAAGCAATAAAAATATAACACCTTACACTGATCATGTAATTTTAGCACAGGTAAATGCTACTTGTTTTATCATTTTCACACCTTGTTCATGAATCTTCCTCACTGATTAGTTAGAATTAGCCTGACAATAAAAAAGCAGATAATAACCTCATAGAAAACACAAGATGAAGTTGCCATGACGTCTGTCTCGGTCATTCAAAATGGTAAATTGGAAGCTAACACCTGAAACCTTTCACTTCAATACAAAAATGCTGTTTTTGCATTTATAAACAGCACTTCGTCATAGAAGAGAGCATTAATACGAGAAAGCACTGTTTGCTTTATGGATTAGTAAGGATAACAAATTGTTCCACAGTTCAATATCAATAGTAAACTATTGATCTTTCCCCAGGGAAGCCCCTTACCTAGTGGAATTCTTTTTAGTCATAATCGAGAGCTACATAATATTATGTAATGAGATAATAGTCCCCAATAATCAAGAATAAATGCCTTCAAATAGTGTTAACCGTGCTGTTAAATTCTAAACGGACAATCACATCACTAGTCATATTAGTGCTATGTGCCCCTAAATAGATAGGTGAATAGGTAAAACTATGTCTCCGCCTTCCCTAAAGTATTAATCAAGCTTGCAGGTAACAAGGACTCGCTAAAGATCTCAGACGAGTTTGACTTTCAGCCAGATATCACCAATCATTTCGCAGTTATGTACCCTTGAGTGGTGACAAATAACTATTAACCAATCAGATAACTTGGTATAATATAGTCATTCAAATTTTCCAACTGAATGTCAAACAATTTAGATCCTTATCAGATGGTATCTTATGTGGATCTACAATTTTACAAAAGTAGGGGTTGTAGTGTTCAGCAGGACAAGGGTTAGTGGTTATGTAGTCTGCTAAGACTCTAGCCAGACTGCAGGACTGCACAGACTGATCTTATTCTTTGCTGGTTAACCAATGTTTAAAACACATATTTATCATATGACGTCGCGTCTGAGAGTGTAATAACGTCATGTATTATTTTCGATGATCCACTAGTGGATTAAATATGCAAATTAGCTAGATACGTCCCGTAACGTTACATGTACGGCGTCCTTAACGACGTCGCATTTACTAATGGCGGAATATTGACATTTTTGTAAAGAATCGTGAATAAAGTGCGTTTTAAATTTCATATGATAAATAGAATCTTCCATTCGTGCTCATGTATTATTGAATTTATTAAACTCGTTGAGGGAAAGGGATAAAATGCTCGGCAAAGCCTCGCATTTTATCCCTTTTCCCCAACTCGTTTAATAAATTCAATAATACATGAACACTCATGTAAGATCCTCTGTGTCACAACACAACTCAGTTCTATTTTCTGTTTCGATTTCAGGATAGCAACAGCAAAAACAAGCGGGCATCACATATGGATCTTGAAGTTCATGTGACTGATGCTGATGACCAGAGCCCAGCTTTCAAAAAACCTATATACAACTGCCAGATACCTGAGGGGGTATGTACTTATGAGGAGAATGTAACATGATTAGAAAAATTTATAACTTGCCTGGTGATGCTGGACAGAGACCCGTAGGGACAGATTTTCTGTCTACCCTTCACACCCATGTAACATTCTTGTTCTTGCATACCTTTCATACCTGAGGTTGGATATAGCGATCAGCATAACATCTGTTAGCCCATTCTTCTGTCACAATTTCTCTAAGCATCTCCATCTAAACATCTGAATGGATTTTTACCAAACATGGGAAAAATCATCTTTGTATAATCCACTGTTGAAGTTTTTCAAAGAATTCCAGAATTCATTTTTTGCCATGGCACTGAACGGGTGGACATTTGCAAAACCATTTAAAGTAGAAGTAAAACAAAGATCAGGAATTGATACAATTAACTTACTCCATCCATAAAAGACACCAAAGGGAAAGAAATACAAACATTAAGCGACCAGACCATAATGGAAACCTAAACAAAGGAAGGCCATATGGACAGTTACTTTCCCACAAAATGGCCATATGGCCATCCAAAATTAAAAGACACAAGTGATACACACAGTAAGTAACAAACAACAACATAAATAAATCGGCACAGAAGAGCCGCCTTGGAACGGTCAGTGGAAGATTTCCACTGGGGGGCTTAAATCGATTTTACGTGGCCACAATCCTCGCCCTTACTTCCGTCGCGATTTAGACAAATAATTTGTTCAGTCCGCATGAAGGCCTCCTAACTCATCAGTGCAACATCTCCGTGAACACAGAAATCAAAGAACCACAGAGGTGAGACAACTGTGAGGACTCGACAGCAAGAAACCACTGAAATGCTGGAGCAAAAGAAAACCAACAGTTAGACTCCGATGAGCCCGACCAGAGACAGAGCATCAGGCACCAACCAACATTATCTCTTTAATTTTCAATAAGCCTTTACGTTGGAGCCGTCATAGAATCTGAGGCCTGACCCACCGGCGTGCAATTAAAGACGGAAGCAAAGTTGCCAACCGTGATTGGGTTAACTACCATGCATGCAGTCTGTCGTATAATATCCATGTTGTACCCAATCTTTTTATATCGAAGAATGATTTTACGAAATTGGGTGCTGAAGTCATTGCGGTTATATATTTTTCTGAATTTATATACTAAGTCACCATAAAATTCGGGTTCCGATAGACCTTGTTGCAGAAGAGATTTAAGTCCAATATTGAATTTTGAAATTAAATCAGAATGGCGTCTATAAAATTTTGAAAAGGCTTTGCGTAGTTTATGGTACCGATAACCCTGATTAAGAAGTTTAGCCGTTAATAATTTATTACGAGTGTTGAAGTCAGTCCCATGACTACACACTCTAGCAAATCGAATTAATTGCGAAATATAAACGCCATAGGATGGCGCACGAGGAACATCACCATCCAAAAAAGGAAAATTTACAATCTCAAAATCAAAGTCATCGCGTTTATCATAAATTTTGCACGAAACAAATCCATCTACAATAGATAGATGTAAATCCAAAAACGGGGCCTCGGTATCAGAAGAATTTGCTTTATTTAACTGAAGTTCTAGGGGGTAAATCTGACTGATCAAACCATCAAAATAGGTGTTATCAATATTTAATAAATCATCTAAATATCTAGAAGTAGAGCTAAAAGCTTCAATAATTTCAGATTGGTTATCAATGGAAAGCGACAAAATGAAGCCTCTTTCATAACAATACAAGAACAGATCAGCCACAAGAGGTGCGCAATTAGTACCCATCGGAATACCCACAATTTGTCTAAATAACTTAGTACCGAATCTAATATAAATATTGTCAAGTAGAAAGGTGAGGGCAACACACACTTTCTGACATGACCAAAGTGTATAATTCTTATGACATTTTGTCTGAAATGTCTGAAACTCATTTTGTCTGAAACCAGAATACTCAGGTTTTTGAAAATGACTGCTTATCTATGTGCAATATGCACTTGATTGCGAGCAATATGGAGAAATATTGACCGGTAGCGTCTGTACAAAGTAAATGGGATATTTTCTGAGTATATATTGATAGTTAAAGTGCCAAATTTAACAATAAAAATTAACAATATTTTAAATAAATGACATTAGTTTTGAACAGCTGGCTCCAGAAAAATATTTCCCATGGCCTGTAAACAAGGAACAATTCCAACAGTTGTACATGTATTTTAAGCTCACCTTCTGTCATCCATCCATCATCCCTGCAACCATCTTTAACTTTTCTTGTCCGGGCAATAGCGACTTTATTTTTAATCCAATCGTCATCACACTTGTATGTAATGAGGACAGCCATAAAATCTTGGACAAATTGGAATTGGGGGCAGATCGGAATATTCGCATTGGAGTTACTTGCCCTTTAGTCTCCCTTAGACATATAATAGGGATAATGTTGTCTGGGGAACAGCGACTTTACTTCTGACCAGCTCCTTATTAAACTTGTAGACGTAAAACCTTAGACAAGTTGGATTTTAAGGTAGATGAGATTGTTCATGTCAGAGTTACTTGCCCTTTAGTCTCCCAAAGACCTACTATGTGGAAAATATTGTCCAGGCGATAGCAACTTTATTAACACACCTGCTCCAGGTCAGCTTATGCAGAGACCTTTTGTCTGGCGTCCGTCCGTCCGGCGTCCGGCCGTCGGTAGCTTTTCTTATCCGAGCAATAGCAAATTTACTTTTGATCGGATCATCAACAAACTTGCAGATAATGAGGACAGCCAGAAACTCTTGGACAAGTTCGAATTTTGGCCATATCGAATTGTTTATATGAGAGACACGTGCCCTTTAGTCTCTCATAGAATTATAGTGGGGAAAATGTCGTCCGGGCGATAGCAACTTTATTTTTTGATCGGATCCTTATCAAACATGTGGGTGATTGGAACTGTCATTAGATCTTGGACAGGTTTGAATTTAGGGCTGAGCGGATTGTTCATGTTAGAGTTACTTTCCTTTCAGTCTCATATAGACTTATAATGGGGGAACTGTTGTTTGGGCAATAGCAACTGTATTTTTGATCGGATCCTCAACAAACCAGTGGGTAATGGGGACAACCATAAAATCTTAGACAAGTTCGAATTTTGGGCAGATCGGATTTTAACGTGAAAGTTACTTGCCCTTTAGTCTCCCATGAGGAAAATGTTTTCTGGACAATAGCAAGTTTAGTTTTGATCAGATCATCAAAACACTTGTGGGTAATGGGTACAGCTTAAAATCTTGGTCAAATTCGATTTTGTGGCCGATAGGATTGTTCATGTGATAGTTACTTGCCTTTTAGTCTCCCATTGATTTGTAACAGGCCAATGTTCTCCGGACGATAACATCTTAAGTTTTATTTGATCCCTGACAAACTTGTAGATATTGAGAAAAACTACTAAATCTTGGGCGAGTTTGAATTTTGGGCAAATATTATTGTTTGTGTGAGAGTTACTTTCCCTTTAGTCTCCCCTTGACTTATACTGGGGAAAATTTTGTCTAGGTGATAGCATCATTATTTCAGATCAGATCCTCAACAAACTTGTAGGTATTGAGGACATCATCTAAATTTTGGACCAGTTGGAATTGGGGCAGATCGGATTGTTCACGTGAGAGTTACTTGCCCTTTAGTCTCCCATTGACATATGATGGGGAAAATGTTGTCCGGGCAATAGCAGTTGATTTTTGACTGAAAAATCCACAAACTTGCAGGTAATGGGGGACAGCCATAAAACCTTCGACAGTAATGAATTTGGGCAGAATGGATCGTTCGTATAGGAGTTACTTACTCTTTACACTCCCATAGACTTATAATGTGGGACATGTTGTTCGGTTGCCAGTAGTTTCATTTTTGATAGAATCTCAATCAAACTTGCAGTTAATGAGGACAGACGTGAAATCTCGGACAAAAGCAATATTGGCCAAGTTTTGATTGTTTGTATGAGAGTTGCCTGCATTTTAGAGCCTCACCGTTATAGCAAATGGTGTCCAGTTGATAGAGATTTGATTTTTGATGGTCTCTTCATCGAAGTTAAAGGTAATAAGGAAAGCCATATTATTTCGTGGTTCTTCTTCGAGTTACTGACTCTTTCGTCCCCCAAAGACATATAATAGGGAGAGTGTTTCGAGGCAATAAACACTTTATTTTAAATTGTATCCTCAACAATCTGTAGCAAATCAGAACAGCCATAAAATCTTGGACAATTTTGAAATTTTGGCAGATCTGATCGTTTGTGTAAGAGTTACTTGCCCTTTAGTCTTCCATAGACTTATAGTGGGGAGATGTTGTCCGATCGACGGTTACTTCATTTTTGATAGAATCTTCAGCAAACTTGGAGTAAATGAGGACAGGCATAAACTTCCGGACAAGATCAATATTTTGGCCTGGATGCGTTTGCCTGAGAGTTGCCCACTCTTATGGGCCTCATAGACTAGGGAAAATGTCGTCCGGCTGATTGCAATTTCAATTTCCATGGAATCATCATCTGACTTGCAGGTAATGAGGAAAGTCCTGAAACCTTCGATGAGTTCGATTGTTGGGCAGATCGGACAGTGGATTCATATATTGAAAGTATCTTCATCGAGCTTGCAGTCAACAAAGAGGTGTAGGCATTTAATCTCTGAAAAGTTCAGTTTTCGGCCATTTTCAACTATAGGCATGATAGTTACCCGCCCCTGTGGGTTTCGGTGACTAAGGAAAATGTCAAATGGATGATGGCAATTTCATTTTTGAGGAAATCTTCGTTAGCCTTGTAGGTACTGAGCACAGCCATACAGTCTTGTGACGAGTTTTATTGGGGACAATTTGGACTATTCACATGAGAGTTACTTGCAATTTAGTCTCCCATAGATATATAATGGGGAAAGTGTTGTCTGGGCGATAGGAACTTTATACTTGATTGGATCCTCATGAAACTTGTAGGTAATAAGAAAAGCCATAAAACCATGGGCAGGTTAGAATTTGGGACGGGTCAGACCACTTCATAAAACTTGCAGTTAACGAGGACAGGATCTCCTCCGAAACTTTAAGTCAGAAGAATGCATAAGGGTGACATGGAGATTTAGAATTGCTAAAATTGTTTTGTGTCAATGCCCAAGATGGCTGCCATAGTGGCCATCTTGAAAAGCTTCAAACAAAAGCTGCTCCTTAATAATAAGTCCGACAAAGCTGAAACATGTTATGAGGAAATTGGGCAAGATGGAGTTTCAAAATGGCTAAAAATTCAAGAGGCTGCCATTGTGCTCATCATGAAATCCTTCAAAGGTCATTTCCCAAAGTGTTACGAGTCGGACTGAGATAAAAGCTAATGATAGGCACCAGGGAGCGTCGCTAAAATATCCAAGAATCG
The DNA here is from genome assembly GCA_963580285.1 of Lucinisca nassula. Lineage (NCBI taxonomy): Eukaryota > Metazoa > Mollusca > Bivalvia > Lucinida > Lucinidae > Lucinisca > Lucinisca nassula. The sequence continues at coordinate 34,291,702 of OY757011.1, forward strand.
AAGACAGGTCAAAAGTCCCTCTTAAAGTAGTTTTTAAACTAAATCCTTATGCCTGCACCAACGTCATTTCCTCCTGAATCCTAAGTGAGATTGTGCATGAACAGCCTAATCCAGGTGAGGAATTTCTGACCCACTTGGGCCTAGCCGCCTCTAGTTATCATATAAGGTTGCAGTTATTTAGTTGATATTATCATGCCTTAAAATGGTATCACGCATGTAATAACACATGGTCACTTGTGTAGAACAAAAGAATCTTACATGATGTGAGGGTTGAATGGAAAAATGCGTCCCCAGAGTCAGTGTTCGGCATCAAGAGGGTTGCCGAGTGATGCCGGACAGTGATCCCGAGGGACAGATTTTTCTATTCACCCCACACACCAATGTAGGATTCTTTTTCTTGCATACCTTCCATTTCTGAGCGTGGTTTTTTTCTGCGGTCGCATCGGTTACCGACGTCCCCTATATAGTGACGTCACGTAACGCGTGTGTTGTGAGGTCAATCTTAACGACGGCGCATATGAGGTCATATTCAACCAGTGCATTTATCAAACACGCGAGAAAAATCGACTTTGGGTAAGAAAACCAGGGTTAGAACAGAATTTCTCTCCCAAGCTACAACTCTGGTGTAGATCATTGAACCGCCCATGACAACACTTAATCATATGCCGTCGTGTCTGAGAGTGTAATAACGCCATGTAATATGTTCGATAATCCACTAGTGGATGAAATTTGCAAATTAGCTAGATACGTCCCGTAACGTTAACATGCGCGACTTCCTTAACGACGTCGCGTTTACTAATGGTGGAATATTAACATTTTTGTAAACAATCGTGACTAAAATGCATGTTAAATGTCATATGATAAATAGAATCTTGCGTTCGTGCTCATGTATTATTGAATTTATTAAACTCGTTGAGGAAAAGGGATAAAATGCTCGGCAAAGCCTCGCATTTTTTCCTTTTCCTCAACTCGTTTAATAAACGAGCATTTTGTCCCTTTTCCTCAACGAGTTTAATAAATTCAATAATACATGGACACTCATGTAAGATCCTCTATATGTTTTCTATTGAAATTCTTTTTAGCTTCTTCTTTTGTATTCGCTCCTCCCAACTTTCGTCCCCCGCAAATCAGGGCTTGGAGAAATAGATTGGGCTGCATCATTACGAAATCACGCCTATACAAATGCATTGTAAACTTTACCACCGAAAAAAACGAAAATTTTTAGCTAAAAAACTGTGATATTTTCTTTATTTCTGCTCAAAATATAGGTGAGGCGGTTCTAACGAGTACCCACAACCTATACTTTAGAGCAGAAATAAGAACAATAAGTTTTAACCCTGTACACTCCAGTTTTACTATATAAAAGTGGGGTTCAAGGGGGTCAAAATCATAAAGGCGTGTTTTTGTGATGTGGTGCTATGGTGCTTCCACGCAGAACTGAAACTGACCGCATATGAGTACTGGTAAAACCACTTAGAACGATTAAGCCTGCCTAGGTAAGGTGTTGTGAGTCAGACCGTCCAGTGCATATAAGCTTTTTGGTTACATTGGGCTGCAGGATTTGACTTGTCATTTCATCTCAGTGTCGGGTAAAAGTTCCAGAAAATTGGAAGCAACATCTCCAAAATTACCTAAATAATGTTGACGGGACTGTTAAACCTTAATTGAATCAATTTCATCTCAGTGTCTGGTAAAAGTTCCAGAAAATTGGAAGCAACATCACCAAAATGACCTAAATAGTGTTGACGGGAATGTTAAACCTTAATTGAATCAATCAGTTCTTTTATAGTGTTATATGATTTATTATATCATAAACAGAATCTTATTTCCATCATCACTTCATATGAAATCATTATGAAAACACACCTATACAAATACATTGCCAATTTTTGGCCAAAAATTAGAAATTTTAAGATGAAAAATTGTGATATTTTTCTTATTTCTGCTCAAAGCACAAATTGAGCAGTTCTATCGAGTACCCATCGAATTGAGGCGGTTCTATCGAGTACCCACAAAATGTGTTTTTGAGCAGAAATAAGAAAAATAATGTATACCCCCTTAAACCCCAGTTTTACAATATGAAAGTAGGGTTCAAGGGGGTCAAATTTATATAGGCGTGTTTTCGTGATGTTATGTTAGTTGCCAGAACCTAATTTGAAAGTTTTTCCTGTATTTCAGAAATACATTTCCATGGAATTTAATTGCTCAGTAGAAGCTGAAGACCAAGACAGGGGACTGAAAGCTGCTTTAAGCTATACAATTGTATCAGGTAGAGGAATTTATTTGACATTCTTAATCACGGGGAACCCAATTCGACTGTCAGAACATGCTACAAAAAGTAATTGAAAAAAAATCTCTTTTCTATTCATTTATGCTTGTTTCAGAAAGGGCAAAAATTGCTATTGCATTTCTTATTATTTTCCTTTTCTTGCCAGTGCATGGGAAACATTGCTCTATTTTGAGTTACATACTGTTATTTGTTTGGGACAATGAGTTTACAAGTATTCAGTGGCATGCTGAATTCCGCAAGGGAAGGTAAGGTGTTTTTTTTTGTTTTTGTTATTTTGGCCGGTTTGCGAAGTTTTGCCAAGCCCTTGTCAACAATAAGCTCAATATAAGTGAAAGTATCTTGAAAGGGTTGTAAAAGTTAAATAAAAAATCTATTGGGCTATTCAGCAGCCAGTGAGAGACGTTTGTGATAATAAACAGTTGCTGTAAATCTTAACAGCTGGATCAGGTTGTTCAAAGTATCGTTAACTCAATGAATCTGTTGTGGTTAAAGTTTTAAATGATTTAGCAAGACAGTTGCTGAAAAAAAAATTGCAAAAGCTACTCATAGTTTTAAAATAAAATATTATCAAATGAAATTTGCCTTATTAAATGAGCTACGATTTAACTATAAATTAGCTAACACCATTGTTAAGTTTTGAGCAACTGGGCAGAACTTGAATTTCAACTTTCTAGACTTGCTTATGCTGCAATTTGGAAATCAAGTTCTGCAAATGATGGTTGCTTCTTGGTATACTTTGGGTTTCTGCCCACCTCTGAAGGTCTACTCATAGAGAAACAGTCTTTAAAGGTCAGTAAAACCCCAAATCAAGAAAATGGATATGACCTTGGTTTTATTTGTTTTATGCATATTCTTAATAAAGTAAATACAGATTAAAAAACAGACCTTAAAAAGAAGGGCAAACATAGTATATTAATTTTTTGGACACTATCTTAAATTTTCTGAGAAAATAAAATTCCGTTGCTTGGTTACTGGTGAAGAAGATATTAACTCAAGTTACTGGCAGTGTTTAGCATGCCATTACAATATTGATGCAACTGTAACCCATTAGAAGTCAAAGTCGTCTGTTTTGTTGGCTGCTGGTTACAGTTTGTTTGTTTAGGTTGAGGTTTTACGTCGCCGTCAACACTTTTAAGTCATTTTGGAGACGTTGCTTTCGATTTAAAGGGACTTTTACCCGACATTGAGATGAAATGACATCTCGAGTCATACCGCCCATTGAAACCGCTAGGGTTTAAGGAGCGGTCTGTCTCGCATCACTTTTCCTGGGCAAGTGGTCCACCAGTACTCACGTTTGGTCGGTTCCAGCTCTGCGCGAAAGACCATGCAGCCAGCCCAATCTTTTTCTCCAAGCCCCGATGGGTGTGGGCGTTGTTGCAAGCATTGTCGATACAGATCAGATTGCTATTCTAGAAGCGTTCTGATCACGGTCCACACTGTTTGCCTGTATGCAAAAATATTTTGCAAAAAGTGAAGCAGACGGCAAAAACAGAAAACTTTTTCAGATGCAGTTTTTGTTGGTATTTTAAGGGTTTACATATTTGTATCTTTTTAGTGACCCCATCTACAACCGTGTTTACTGTTGATGGCAATGGAGTTGTCAGGGTGTCTGGTTCTCTGGATAGGGAAAACATTTCTACTTATTCTCTCTTTGTCAAGGTTTGTACTGAAACATGCAGTATGGATTTATGGTTTATCAATTTACTCGAAGGTGCTAATGGCTCCGAGTTGTATTGCTATTGGCCAGTAATGACTACCTCATTTTCACTGATTAATAAGGCTGAGCGAGTGAGTGTGTCTCAGTTTTACGTCACACCAACAGCTAAGGTCGTACGGAGACGGGACCTTGGTTTAAAGACTCATCCGAAAGTCTAGAGAAGCCCGGAATCGATCCTGTTAATAAGGCTAAACCTTCAAATAATGTTCTGGTAATGGTTGTGTATTGCCAAACTTTTCTTGTCACTGAGACATTAGAAATACAAATCTTTAAGACGTGAAGTTGACAAAATGCGACCAGAACCGGACTCGAACCGGCGATCCCTTTCTTACAAGGCAAGTGCACTACCGACTTAGCTATCCGGGCGCAGACAACATTTCTTCAACTTCGAAGTTTTATAAACTTAGTAAATAAACAGCACTATTGATGGGGTACAGGCTCCACAACTGCACTTAACACCGGCTGTTGCAAATAAATATTTAAATCTTTAAGATATGAAGTTGAAAAGATGCGACCAGAACTGCTGTGCTGTTTTAATAGAGTTTTCTGTTGTAATGTGCTTTGTATGGGCTCAAAATAAAAGTAGGCGTTCCGCTGTTGGTTTTTCCATTAGCATCTGGTTATTTTATGTTTTGGTGTCTCTGATGGGAGCTGTGGGTTAATTGTATCGATTCCTGATCATTGCCTTTACCTCTTTATTATCTAAGGTGTGTTTTAATATTGAATTGGAACAGTCATATATGCATCGGGTCCCAGAAAGGGATATTGGCAAGAATTTTATTAATCTGAAAACATACTCTGAAATAATATAAGACAATGGAAACCTCTACCATCACCACCATTTGGCTTACAGCCAAACATGATTAAAAATATTTGGTTCCATAGAATCATATGGCTGATTAGGAAGTGATCTCAATATCCTTTTATTTAGTCCAATGTAGTCCAGTTTCTATTATCCAACTTTTATATGTGGATATAAGTTTACATGTTCAGCTTGTGATGTCCATTTATGTAGCTAAATATTTTCACGAAAAAATATCTAATTTGAATTTATTCTAGCCCTGATTGCAGGTAACCCATTTCGTACTGAATAGAGCCTGCAACCTCTTATATAGCAGACATTTATTTTATAATTTAGGGGTTTCTGAATTCAGGTTAAGATTTTTTCATAAAATTTAAGAAAATGTCTTACGTTATGCAAACAGTGAATGCCATGGTTCGATGCTGTATTCTGCTACACCTAATCTGGGCCTGTGTTGTTTACCAATATCCTGTAGAAAATTGGTTTATACAGTAAAACTTCGATGGCTCGAACTCCGATGGCTCGTTTATCATGGATGAGTCGAACCAGTTCTTGAGTCCGCAGGGAATTACTCCAAATACGATATAGGGGTAATTTAGGGAGATTTTCTTCATTATCTTGCAAATGTATGCTATGTGTGCTCATTAAAATCGCCTCGATGAGGCGATTCTAATGAGTACACACAAGGTACATTTTTAGAATACAGAATACCGAAAAGATATCCACAACTATCTCCATTATGCCTCCTGGTATGGCACTAATAGTATCTCTCTGTGGCTCGAACTACCGCTGTCTCGAACAAATTTTCATGGTCCCAAAGTGGTTCGAGCCATCGAAGTTCGACTGTAGTAGTAAATTTTCATGGAAGTACCTTTTTGTACATCCCAAAAATATACATGTGTCCGAGTTTTACATCCCACCAACAATTAAGGTCATATGGAGACAAAACCTTGGTTTTAAGACTCATCCGAAAGTCTGAGGAAGCCCAATGCCGAATCCACGCCCCTGGCTTATGTAGGAAGTACCTTAACAACTACACCACGGAGTCATATTTTTTGAACATGAAAAATTGGCTTCCAGTATAATATATATTATTTTTATCCATTTCCCAGGGATTCCAGACACACAGACCAGATGACCGATATAACTTCACCACAGTGATTGTTGATGTAACTGATGTTGACGATAACCCACCTGTGATGTCATCTACAATTTACAGAAGATCTATCATGGAGAATACAGAAAATGGTGTAGCAGTCTTACAAGTGGCAGCTCGTGATCCTGATCTGGTGAAAATTTTAAGCTTGTTAATGAGTCATCATCATCATCACCATCACTTGATTTTTTATTAACGAGCAAGTACAGTCGCAATATCCACATAAGTGGCCCCCTCCCAGATATCTGGCTTAGTGAACGCATGGCAAATCTCATTCCAGATCTCCAGGTGTGTCTCCAGGTGAGGGTCTAAGCCAAGAGCTTCCACTCTGCTTCCGGGTCTTCTTTGGGCTCCCATTACCCTGTAGACCTGTGTGTCACAGGCTGTATTGACTACACTGTTGGCGGTTTCCAAGTGTCCATACCAGCACAGTCTTCTCTCCTGCAAGGTGAGGTCCAGGTCCGGAATACCAAGCCGCACAAGTAGCACATTGGACCTGACGGTGACAGTGTCTTGTAGCTAAAAATTGCGGGCCTGTCTGATCTCTGCCCTGTCATTCGACTGTAGGTGTTTGAGGTTTGGTTGAAAGTCAGCACACAACAAAACCTACTTTAAGACTTGTACAACCAGTGGAGACTTTCAAAAACGGATATGTTCTGTACTGATTAACCACCTTTATCATATGACGTCGCGTCTGAGAGTGTAATAACGCCATGTAATATTTTTGATAATCCACTAGTGGATTAAATATGAAAATTAACTAGATACGTCTCGTAACGTTACATGTACGACGTCCTTAACGACGCCGCGTTAACTAATGGTGTAATATTGACATTTTTGTACAACAGTCGTGAATAAAATGCGTTTTTAATGTCATATGATAAAAAGAATCTTGCATTCATGTTCATGTATCACTCGTTGAGGAAAAGGGATAAAATGCTCGGCGAAGTCTCGCGTTTTATCTCTTTTCCTCAACTCTTTTAATAAATTCAATAATACATGAACACTCTTGTAAGATCCTCTATGTACTGTACTGATTAACCACCTGTGTGTATGTACAGAATCTGAAAAACATCGTGAATAAAATGCGTTATAAATGACATAATTTATGATAAATAGAATCTTGCATTCGTACTCATATATCATAGAATTTATTAAACTCGTTGAGGAAAAGGGATAAAATGTTCGGGAAAACCTATCATTTTATCCCTTTTCCCCATCTCGTTTAATAAATTCAATAATACATGAACATTCATGTAAGATCCTCTATGCACTGTACTGATTAATCACCTTTGTGTATGTACAGAAGCTGATGAACATTGTCTCATTGATTTTCCAACCTTTCTGTATTATTCTTTTATATGACAGAACAGCTTTCGCGAGAATGACAACATACTTAGAGGATCTTACATGAGTGTTCTTGAATTATTGAATTTATTAAACGAGTTGAGGAAAAGGGATAAAATGCCAGGCCCTGCCGAGCATTTTATCCTTTCTCTTCAACGAGTTTAATAAATTCAGTAATACATGAGCATGAATGCAAGGTTCTATTTTTTCATATGTCCATTAAAAAGCATTTTATTCAAGATTGTTTATCGAAAACGTCAGTATTCGGCCACTAGTAAACGCGACGTCGTACATGTAACGTTACGGGGCGTATCTAACTACTTTGCATATTTAATCCACCAGTGGATTATCGAATTTATTGCATGGCGATATTACATTCCCAGACGCGACGCGATATGATAAAAATATTTATAGCAGTATATGATTTAATTTTTGAAGCTAAATGAAATTAAGATGGAAGTCATTCAAGAAAAGGAGAAGGGACAGTAAGCTCGTACTTTTATTCAGAGGTCTAAAGGTAGAAGCCTCCGTGGTGTAGTGGTTACGCTACTCGCCTTGTAAGCCAGGGGTCGCAGGATCGATCCCGGGCTTCTCCAGACTTTTGGATGAGTCTTAAAACCAAGGTCCCGTCTCCCTATGACCTTAGCTGTTTGTGGGACGTAAAACTCAAACACTCACTCACTCACTAAAGGAAGCTGCCAGCATTTCAACATGTTTGGCATTTTAGACCCCTACTGCAAGAAGAATCGTTCTTTCCTCGAACCATTAGAGATTTTAACGCTCTTCCCGATTCGATCATTTCGACAGCTGAAGGTGCAGAGGATAGTGTAGCTAAGTTTACCTCTTTGGTGAGAGCTAGGAACTAACGTCTCATATCACAGATCCTGGTGTATGAATGTCATTTGACGTGTCCCCAGTAACAATTCTGATTCTGATTACCTTTGATTTGATATTCAACATGACTGTGTTTGTACAAAATTGGCTGGGACAGGCCCCAGACAGACGTTTCAATATTTTAGCTCAAAAAGCATAGGAAGAGTCGTGTGACAATTCTAAAAAGTACCTTATTCATATTTTCTGACCTCTGATGACCCCACACTTCCCCACAGGGCAAAATGTTTGCACCAAGGTATTTCACTTGTCACTACCTTCAATTTGATATGCAACCTGACTATGATTGTACAAAATTGATTTTTGAACCCTTGGTTACAGTTTAAGATTCTAACTCAAAAAGCCTTGGAAGAATTGTATGTCCAATCAATAAGAAGGACACAAAGTCCTACTTTTGGATTCCAGGTAAGCCCCAGACGTGCCTCCAGGAAAAAATGTTTGTCCCACTGTACATTTCATTACCTTTGATTTGATATGAAAAATGACTTTGTTTGAACAAAATTAAATTTGACCCGTCTGACATTGTTGCGTCACACCTGCTGTAGGGCTATTTCCTGTGAAAGTGAAAGCTTAGAGATCCTAGCTTAATGGTCTATGAGCAACAGTCTCAAAAGACGACGAGCGGATGTACAAGACGGTATTTACGAGGTTATCCATTTGATCTTTCTCTTTGATTTTTTCTTATTCCCACACTGCATTTTTTTTAACCACACAATGTGGATTTTAACCCCACAATGACGGAATAAACCACACTTAACATAATAATGTCTAATTCTGCTGAACAGCTAACTCTAGAATGTCTTGTTAGCATGTACGGACCGACAGACAGACAGCCGGACAGCCGGAAGGACTTTTGTACAGATAGCCGGGTACTACAGTGTTAATTTTGCAGCCCAAACTACCCAACACACAGCTTGAGTACCCATTAAGTCACTCAAATTTATTGGGTACTTACTTTGAACGTTTATGAAATAAAAGGCAAGTATCCAATTTATGTCTACCCAATATATGCCCGCTGATGTGCTCGTCTGGACGGATGGACGAGAGGCAATGGACAAAGATGATCCTAGCTTTTTCTTTAAAAATGCCAGGTATAATTATGACTCATCAATTCTATGTCAAGATATGCTATTTATATGCATGAATACCTGAACATCCATTTCCGTTGGAGGCATACTCCATTTCACTACCCTTTTTTCTGTTCCTTTGAAAATCTTAATGAAATTTTGTTTGTAAAAGACAATAACTTGCAAATTCCAAGAATCTGACAATCACATTTATAATAAGTGCAATGTTATGTTCAGATTTAAAAATGTCATTTGACTTTCTTCTGAATCCCTTTTGTATCATATGTATGTGTTCTACCATTACGATAACACACCCATGCGACATAGTGCATTTTTTCACATCTCCAAAATGGCTTCTTTTCTGAAGAAAACCCGTGATCATTTTCTTATTTATACTGCAAACATAGGTTGTGGGTGCTCGTTAGAACCGCCTCATTGAGGCGATTCTAACGAGTACCCACAACCTATTTCTTGGAGCAGAAATAAGACAAATAATTTATAATCTCCTAAACCCCAGTTTTTTTTCCATACAAATTGGGGTTTAAGGGGGGTGTTTATTTCACGGACTTGTCCACGAGATGAAAGAAATAAACATTACTAAAACACACTTATTCATGTTTATTGAAAATTTTTCCACCAAAAATGAAATACTTCAAATAAATATACTGATATTTTGCATATTTCTGCTCAAAACATAAATTGTGGGAACTTGTTAGAACCGCGTCGGTGAGTCAGTTCTAAAGGGTACCTACAATCGATGTTTTTGAGCAGAAATATGAAAAAAAATATACCAGTTATACTACATAAAAGAGGGGTTTAAGGGGGTCAAAATAATATAGGCATGTTTTCGTGATGGTTAGCTTAACTCTCATCCTGCTGTTCACGACAACCATTTTCTTTGCTAACAGTGTAGCCCCAGATCAGATGGCTTCTTCAACACAGTGTAGATCCAGATCAGATGGCTTCTGAAGAAGTCATCTGATCTGGATCTACACTGTTTGACATTCAATTTAAGAATTTGTGGGAATGAATTACATCAAGTAATCTGATTGGTTCAAAATTAGAAATGGGTGTGGCTTAACTGAATATTCAGCAAGGGAAGGGTTAAAATAACAACAGCAGCAGCAAAAACAGCAGCAACAACCTCAGTATTTTCATTTCAGGGAAACAACAGAAAATTTTCATTTGCTATATTGGAGCCATGGCATGCGTTTTCCATCAACAGTTCTACTGGTGTGATTTCAGTGAGGAATTCTACTTTATTAGATTATGAGACCAAGTCATCAAAGGAGTTCCATTTTCAGGTAAGAGTTATATGACCTTTACCAAGCAAAAAGGTAGCGTTCAAGTATGTGTGCCTAGCAAAAACTCAGATCAGGGGCTGCACAGTCTGGGCAGTCTTTTATAAGGCTGGCTAATCGGAGCTGAAAAGATAATTGATTATCAGCCATGTCATTGGGATCAATTATCGATTAGTAATCGCGTAGGTTTTTGTTATAAGTTAACCTGTCTGGCTTTCTATCTGAGCGTGACTCTTACCATATGTTGCACTTTACCATATGTATATTGGAACAGACAGACCTGAGCAAACAGTGTAGACCCAGATGAGACGCCGCAGAATGCGGCGTCTTATCAGGGTCTGCACTGTTTGCCACTCATCCAGCTATTTTAGGCATAACTTTGGGTAGTAAATTGTACCTATCAACTAATCGATTAAAAGCAAATCAGAAATGATAATCATTTTTGTGGAATTTATCGATCGATTAATCGATTATACGATTAATTGTGTCAGCCTTAGTCTTTCGGTACCCAATTTAGTAGAAACCATGACTGAGACACATACAGTAGAACTTTAATGGCTTGACCACCTTTGGGACCACAAACGGTTTGTTTGAGCCACTGCGGGTTAATTCTAGCACCGGATCAGGAGGCACTATAGGGATATCATTTTGATCGTTTTTTCAATTAAAATATATTAAAGGTATGTCATGTGTGAAATTCTTCATAAATTAGCCACAATATATTAACCCATATATGTCTAGCGGCCCTTTTCTGGGACGTTGACAAACAGTGCAGACACAGATCAGACGCCACAGAACGCGGCGTCTGATCTAGGTCTACACTGTTTGCTAAAAGAACATCCATTTTAGTAAAATTTGCCAAAAACAAAAAAAACCTGACAGCCCCATAATTGGAAATGGATCACTCCAAATTTAGTAAGTGGAAGATTCCATTGTCATAATATCTGCAATTGTGGGAATGTTTCCTAGGGACAAAGGAACCAGCTCAAAAAAGCCCGGGCAGACTAGCCAACAGTGCTCCAGCCATTGAACTTTGACTATCTTTTTTTTCAAGGTAACTATGTCGCGGCTGCTTTCTAGGTTGAACCTCTCCAAAACTGGGTCCTTCTCTAAGAGAAATTCTGACCGGGTGGCTCAGTTGGATAAACATCAATCTTATAATCTGGAGGACAGTGGTTTGATATCCCCCTCTTTAGTGAGATTGGTCATGAAGTCCCTTTCATGGTCAGTGAGACACCAAAGGGAAAGAAACACAAACATGAAATAACAAGACCGTTATGGAAACATCAATAGCGGAAAGCCAAAAGGATAGTTACTTTAATTTGCCAACCAAAACAAAAATATATAAGTGATACACACACTCAAACACTCAAAGGAACGGTCAGTGGAACGAAATCCACTGGGGGCGGGGAGGGGGGGGGTGCTGTAATTGATTTTACGCGTCCGCAATCCTCGCCCGTACTTCCGTCGCGATTTAGATAAATAAATTTGTTCACTCCGCATGACGGCTTCCTAACGCATCAGTGGAACATCTCCGAGAAACCGAAAATCAAATAACCACAGAGATGAAACAATGGTGAGGTCTCGACAGCAAGAAACCACTGAAACGCTGGAGGAAAAGAAAACCAACAGTTGGACGCCGACAGTAAGCATGCCAAGAACATGTGTGGTTTAGAAAACTTATCAGCCCGATATGACCTTAAATATTATTGTGTGGGACATTGAATTCTCAAATGCAACAAAACTCTTTGAGGAAAGAATCTTGACGTGAGAAACAAAATTTTTGAAAGAGTTACCCCCCTGAGGTTGTAGCCATTTTCCATTACACACAACATACCGGCCCCGATAGCTCAGTTGGTAGAGTGTCCGCTCCGGGGAACGGGAGGTCACGGGTTCAATCCCGGGCCGCGACATACCAAAGTCATTAAAAATGGTACTAGCTGCTCCTCGCTTGGCACTCAGATTCACGGGGTAGAGCTAGGACTGGTCGACCCGGTGTTAGGATAATGTGACTGGGTGTGGTATAATGTAATGTGTCTGGGATATGATACTTCAGTGAGGCAGCACTATAAAGGTGAGCATTGAGCTCCCTGTCGCAATAAAACAAAGGTAAATTGTGTGTATTCATTAGAATCGCCCCTGGGGCGATTCTAATGAGTACACACAATATACCTTTTCAAGATTAAAGAAGAAAAATCCATATAATATCTTATTTATATTTGGAGCTTTAGGAAATATTGTCAAGGGACTCAGGGACTAGTTCGAATTTGCAATGGTAAACGAACTAACCGTGTTCGAGTTAGCGAAGTTCCACTGTAGTAAACTGACCATAAATGGTCATTTTTGTCGCGCATGCTTTAAACATGGCGCGATATAGGAGTCGGATTTTCCATCCGTTCGTCAAGCCGTCAACATTTGCGGCCACCCCTAACTTTCACCCTAATGTAAGAGTCCATTTCTCGAGAACAAAAGGAGCTTCATTAATGATACTTGGTACAAGCTTGCATCCAGGATTAGCAACTTCAATTCAAGCATCCATATCTCACATTGACCTACATTTCATTGTTCACTGACTTCGTGAATTATTGAGACCACCCTAACTTTCACCCTAATGTAAGAGTCCATTTCTCAAGAACTATGTGAGCTTTATTAATGTTTCTTGGTACAAGCTGGCATCTAGCAACAGCAACTTTAATACAAGCATCCATATCTGACCTTGACCGACATTTCATGATTCACTGACTTTGTGAATTATTGCGACCACCCTAACTTTCATCCTAATGTAAGAGTCCATTTCTCAGGAACTATAAAGCTTCATTTATGTTTCTTGGTACAAGTTTGCATCTAGGAATAACAACTTCAATGCAAGCATTCATATCTCACCTTGACGTACATTTCATGGTTCACCGACTTGGTGAATTATTGCGACCACTCTAACTGTCACCTTAATGCAAGAGCCGATTTCTCGAGAACTACAAGAGCTTAATTAATTATGCTTGCTACAAGCTTACATCTAAGAATAGCAACTTCAATACAAGCCACCATATCTGACCTTGACCAACATTTCATGGTTCACTGAATTTGTGAATTATTGGAACCGTCCTAACTTTCACCCTAATTTTAGAGTCCGTTTTTCAAGAACTTTAAGAGCTTCATTCATGTCACTTTGTACGAACTCGCGTCTAGGAATAGTTACTTTAATGCAAGCATACATATCTCACCTTAACCTACAATTTATGATTCACTGACTTCGTGAATTATTGCGACCACCCGGACTTTCACCTTAATGTAAGAGTCCATTGCTCGAGAACTATAAGTGCTTCATTGATGATACTTGGTACAAGAACTATAAGTGCTTCATTGATGATACTTGGTACAAGCTTGCATCTAGGAGTGACAACTTGTACTCAGGCATCCATGTTTCACCGTGACCTAGGTTTCATGGTTCAGTGACTTTGCACCCCTCCTTCGGCGGAATTCTTGTTCTTTTTAATATGTTGTTTCACCTGTTATATATCAAAAAATGTGTTTTTGAACAGTGTTATAACCAAGTTGTATTTTGAATTTGTTATAGGTTTATGCTGTACCACTCAATCGGAACAAGGAAAACAGTAGCTTTTCACAAGTGATTATTTCTCTGATAGATGTGAACGATAATGCACCACAGTTTCACGGACAGCCTTTCAGTTTTAATATATCAAAGGATTTAAGTGTTTCATCTGAAGTAGGACAGGTAATTAGTTGGTGCTTAAATAAGGGAGAATGCCTCAGTTACTTACATAATTTTAAGATCAGTCATCATGAAAACATGCCTATATAATTTTGACCCCCTTGAACCCCACTTTTATATTGTAAAACTTGGGTTTACAGGAGTAAACGTTATTTTCCTGATTTCTGTTCTAAAATATAAAATGTGGGTACTCGTTAGAACCGCCCTGATGAGGCGGTTCTAACGAGTACCCTGAATCTAGTACTCGTGAGAACTGCCTCAATAAGGTGGGTCTAACGAGTACCCACAATTTATATTTTGAGAGAAATTAGCAAAATATCAATCGAGGCGGTTGTAACGAGTACCCACAATCTATATTTAAGAGCCGAACTAAGAAAGATATCACAATTTTTCATCTTAAAATTTTCATTTTTTGGCGATAATGGTCACAATGTATTTGTATAGGCATGCTGTTTTTCCCACTTTTGCCAGTATAATATAGTTTCCAGTGTATAGATGAAAACCTTGTCTTATATGGCTATGTCGCTACACATGACTGTTTTAATTTTACCCAGTAAAGTTATGCTTTACCCTTCTCTTGCTGAATATTCAGTTTAGCCACATCCATTTCTGACTTTGAACCAATCAGATTACTTGATGTAATTTATTCCTAAAAAAAATATGAATTGAAAGTCAAACAGTGTAGATCCTGATCAGATGGCTTCTTCAGAAGCCATCTGATCTGGATCTGCACTGTTTCCAAGGAAAGGAGTTGTCTCGAACAGCATGATTAGAGGTTAATTCAAAATGAATGCATTTTTTAAAAATATTCATTGAAGTATGAATAATATTGGGTCACGAGAAAAGTAAGTAAACCCGAAAAGGTTTACTTATATTGTGCTTGTGATCCGATGTTGTTAATATCCATAAATGTTAAATAATAAAAATCAAAAAGGAGTTCCTTTAAGAGCAATGAAAACATTCATAAGAAAGAAGATGGCCATACTACGTAGTTTCGGCTAATAAAGCCTCATCAGTGACCCTGTAATGATCCGGCAAAGAAAGCCAGAGGAAACATACTGCAATTTTGCAAATTTTGAATAGGTAGTCGATTCAAAGCCTAATATAAATCAAAATTGGGTCCAAATAATTAAAAACCTGTCTAGAATATGAGTCTAAACCAATAATTTATTTCTGAATTCTCAGAATATTCACGCTGATCTCAAAGGACCAAAAGTAAAATATAAACTGCATTTATTACTTATTTTTACATTATTTTCCATCAGGAATTAGAATCAATATTGTAACTGGTTACACATTAAATGACATTCATTCACCAGGACCTGTGATATGGGAAGTCCCTATCTCTGACTACAGAATACTACTCACTGCACCTTCAGCCGAGAAAATGATTGAATCTGGAAGTGCATTCCAATATCTAATGGTCTTAGGGAAGAAGGAAGCTTTGCAAATGTCAGTTCTTACAGCAGTGGTCTGAAATGCCAATGAGTGATGATTTCTACAGCTGTCTCTTCTCTGTCTCTGTCTCTTCTCTTGTTTTTGACAGACTCCCATTTTAGTTTAAACAATAGTTTATTAGTTATCATATACAATCATGTAAGTACTCCCATTTTAGCTGTTCTAGTATTCAGCTAATAACCAAATAGTTTTTGAAGAAAACAAAACCTAACACCCCTAAATTTTGAAATGGATTCGTGCTCTCTACAAGGTGGACGATTACATTTGGTACAAAAGGGCTAAGGGCAAAAATATAACGCCATCATAGTCCTATCGTATTGGAGGGAACCATTATTTATGATGACGTCACTGACATAACATGAGTCAATGTATTCATCATCACGAAAACACACATATATAATTGTGACCCCCTTGAACTGGGGTTTACAGGGGTAAACCTTATTTTTCTCATTTCTGCTCTAAAATATAGATTGTGGGTACTCGTGTTCAATCTATATTTTGAGCAGAAATAAGAAAAATATCACAATTGTTCGTCTAAATTTTTTGTTTTTAGGTGTATTTGTATAGGTATGTTTTCGTAATGTAAAGAATCATCATTTGTAGAATTTTTATGCCCCCATATAATTTTACCCTTGTCCGTACATATGTCTGTACGTGTGTATGTCACACTTCGTAATGCTATCCATGTCTCCGCAAATGATCCTATAGTATTTGAGCCCCGCCAAGCGAATTTGTGTCTTCGAGCATTCCGTCATGACAAATTTTAACTGCGCATGCCCAGCCATTCAGAGGGGCCAGGGATATGGCTTTCTGTCTAATGGTTCCTCTTGATTCACTGCTTGTATGAGCGAGCAGCGAAGGTTCTGGCGAGACTGCGCGGATGCGCAGGCTCGCCTGAACCTTCGCTGCTCGCATAGGCGATAAGTACCAAAATCGCTTGACGGGGCCCATTTTATGCAGGGCATTGAAACTTTCAACACAGTTCAGATATGAACCACAATGGCCATTCACTAGATAGCCTTCGCCCATCGGGGCTTGGAGAAATGGACTGGGCTGCATGATGCTGCCACAAAGAAGTGAAACAAGCCGCACATCAGTATCGGTAAACTGCATAGAAGGTCTGAAAAATAGAAGTGAAGGCAATGATCAGGAATCGATACAATTAACCCACAGCTCCTATCAGAGACATCAAAAGGAATGAAACAACAGACTCTAATAGAAACATCAATAGCGGAAAGTTAAAGGGACAATTACATTCCCACAAAATGGTCAATTGGCTATCCTTAACAAAATATTATAAGCGATACAAACACTCAAAGACAGTCCATAACAAAAATAAACCGTGATAGAAGAACCGCATTGGAACGGTCAGTGAAAAGAATTCCACTGGGGGGGGGGGGCTTTAATCGATTTTACGTGGCCACAATCCTCGCCCTTACTTCCGTCGCGATTTAGACAAATAATTTGTTCAGTCGTCCGCATGAAGGCCTCCTAACTCATCAGTGCAAAATCTCAGTGAACACTAAAAATCAAACAAACACAAAGATGAAACAACCATGAGGACTCGGCAGCAAGAAACCAATGAAATGCTGGAGCAAAAGCAGGGCTTGCAATGTCATTTCATGTAAGGGTCGGTTGAAAACCCCGTAAAATTGGAAGCAACCCAAACTGACCTAAATAGTGTTGACGGGGAGGTAAAACCTCAAAGTAAATAAGCAAACCATGGCAATCCACAATTGGTTTGCTTTACTTTATATGTCTTGGAACATTATTTCAGTATCTAGATATATTCGTTATTTAATTTTTCAGATAAATGCAACAGACCTTGACATAAACACCCACATCACCTACCATTTGGTATCACAGACTGAGATCTTGCCTTTTGCTATCAATGAGCAGACTGGTGTGCTTACAGTGAGCAGAAAGCTGTCAAAGAACTACAAACCAGTCTACAATTTGACAGTCCTGGTCGAAGATGGGCCTGCTTCATCAGTGACAACTAGGAGGTTTGTTTACTGAACCTTTTCCTGTGATCAACATCAAGCAGAAATGTGTCTTAACCCATAGGATGCCAATCGCAACAATTATCATATGTTGGTTATTTTAAAAGTTTTAACATTTTAGCAAACTGTGAACCTGGGTTAGACTGATCAGGGTTCCTTTGTTTAGGTTTTCATTGTGGTCTGGTCGCTTAATGTTTGTGTTTCTTTCCCTTTGGTGTCTTTGATGGGTGGAGTTAGTTAATTGTATCGATTCCTAATCTTTGTTTTGCTTCTACTTTTCACACTGTTTGCCTGCATGCTAAAATAAATTTGAAAAAAAAAATACAAAAAAAATGCTTCAGTCACCATAAACAGCTGCATTTTCAGATGAGTTTTTCATGGCATCTTAAGGGCTAAGAATTTACTCACATCAGAGGCCCAGATCAGTAGCATGCACACTTGTGTAATCTGGTCAGAGTTCCCAGTGTGCTGTTCAGAAACATGTTGTTTTAAAGCTTCTTGTCGTAGACAGTAAGGGGCATGTTCTGACACAGTTGATACGAAATAGAAGTGAAGGCAATGATCAGACTTCGATACAATTAACCCACAGCTTCCATCAGAGAAGTCTGTTTTTTTGTCTTTTTTGTCGCACCTGCTTTAGCAGGAAGACATAGGCGTGCAAGTTTCCGTCCGTCTGTCCGTCCGTCCGGTGGTCCGGTGGTCTGTCCGTCCGCCCGTCATTCCGTCAACATTTTAAACTGGATGTCTTGTCATCGCAACTCCTCCTACACTTTTAGACCGATCATTTGGAAACTTTGCATGTGCTTTCGCCATGGTATGAGGATGCGCATTTGGTTTGGACTTAATCTTCGAATCAATTTTTGTCACTTTTTCCATATTGTGAACTTAGTCATTTTTAACCTTCAATTGGTATTGGGTTTGTACCTCTTGTCATCGCAACTCCTCCTACACTTTTGTAACAATTATTTGGAAAATTTGTATGTGCTTTCGGCATGGTATGAGGATGCGCATGTGGTTTGGACTTAATCTTCGAATCAATTTTTGTCACTTTTTCCATATTGTGAACTTAGTCATTTTTAGGTATGCGATACGTACCTCTTGTCATCGCAACTCCTCTTACACTTTTAGACCGATCATGTGGAAACTTTGCATGTGCTTTCGCCATGGTATGAGGATGCGCATGTAGTTTGGACTTAATCTTCGAATCAATTTTTGTCACTTTTTTCCATATTGTGAACTTATTCATTTTTAGGTATGCGATACGTACCTCTTGTCATCGCAACTTCTCTTACACTTTTATACTGATCATTTGGAAACTTTGCATGTGCTTTCCCCTTGGTATGAGGATGCGCATATGGTTTGGACTTAATCTTCGAATCAATTTTTGTCACTTTTTCCAGATTGTGAACTTAGTCATTTTTAACCTTCAATTGGTATTGGGTTGGTACCTCTTGTCAGTAACTCCTCCTACACTTTTGTAACAATTATTTGGAAAATTTGTATTTGCTTTCGGCATGGTATGAGGATGCGCATGTGGTTTGGACTTAATCTTCGAATCAATTTTTGTCACTTTTTCCATATTGTGAACTTAGTCATTTTTAGGTATGCGATACGTACCTCTTGTCATCGCAACTCCTCTTACACTTTTATACTGATCACTGGAAACTTTGCATGTGCTTTCCACTTGGTATGAGGATGCGCATATGGTTTGGACTTAATCTTCGAATCAATTTTTGTCACTTTTTCCAGATTGTGAACTTAGTCATTTTTAACCTTCAATTGGTATTGGGTTGGTACCTCTTGTCATCGCAACTCCTCCTACACTTTTATACCAATCATTTGGAAAATTTGTATGTGCTTTCGGCATGGTATGAGGATGCGCATGTGGTTTGGACTTAATCTTCGAATTAATTTTTCTCACTTTTTGCACATTGTGAACTTAGTCATTTTTGTCGTACCTGCTTAGCAGGAAGACATAAACGTGCAAGTTTCTGTCCGTCCATTTGTCCGTCTTTTTTCCCAGTCAATGTAAACTTTGTACTTTTTTAACCTTCAATTGATATACGATAGGTACCTCTTGTCATTGCAACTCCTCCTACAGTTTCATACCGATCATTTTGAAACTTTGCGTCTGCTTTTGCCATGGTATGAGGATGCGCATGTGGTTTGGACTTTATCATCGGATCATTTTTTGTCACTTTTTCCACATTGTGAACTTAGTCATTTTTAACCTTCAATTGATATACGATAGGTACCTCTTGTCATCACAACTCCTCTTGCAGTTTTAGACCGATCATTTTGAAAATTTGCGTGTGCTTTTGCCAAGGTATGAGGTTGTGCATGTGGTTTCGGCATAATTCTCAGAATATTTTTTTTTTCACTTTTTGCACATTGTGAACTTAAGCCAATTTTAAGCTTCAGTTGATACCTCTTGTCATCGCAACTCCTCTTACAGTTTTATATTGATCTTTTTAAAACTTTGTGTGTGTTTTTGCTATGGTATGAGGATGTGCCTGTGGTTTTGACTTTATCTTGGGATCAATTTTTATCACTTTTTCCACATTATGAACTTAGTCAGTTTTTTACCTCACATATATATAGGCTATGGATTCTTCTAAAAGCCCTATATTCATTTATTCTGCCTTAAATAAACTTTTATTTTTTTTTGTGTGGGGCAGGTGGGGAGCAGGTGCGACATCAACTTCACCGAAGTTGAATCTCTGGTTTATTGTTCGACATAACATTCATCTTGTTGTGGCACACATGTAAGAGCCAATTCTCTTTCAATGTTAGCTAGACATTAACAATGTGCAGGAGGGCCTCAGCGGATCGGGGCATAGAGAAAAAGATAGGGCTGCATGATGCTTCCGTGCATAACTGAAACAGACCAGGCAAAGCGGTGCAAGTCAAACCATCCCGGCATATAAATCCTATTGGTTTGTTTGAATGGCAAACCTTGTGGTGTCATTTCCCCTCAATGTCTCGTAAAAGTCCCACAAAATTGGAAGCATAATAGAAGTGAAAGCACTGATCAGGAATCGATACAATTAACACACAGCTCCCATCAGAGATACCATAGGGGAAGAAACACAAACATGCAGCAAACAGACCCCAATGGAAACATCAATAGCGGAGAACCAAAAGGACAGTGACTTTCCCACAAAATGGCCAATTGGCTATCCAAAACAAAATAATATAAATGATACAAACACTCAAAGACAAACCATAACTAAAATGAACCGCGACAGAAGACCTACCTTGGAACGGTCTCTCAAATTACCCAAATAGTTTTGATAGGGATGTAAGACCTCCATTCAAACAAACAGACAAATGTACAGGATCTCAGTAATTATTGAACTGATCCTCATCTCAAGCAAATGATGGATGATTGATTAATAAACATTGATCGGTAAAACTGTTAGAAATATTAACAGATGTGTGTCTAAAAACATGATTGTAGATATAACAAAACCGGAAGCTTGTCCGCAAAATGTATATACAAGAAGTGAAGGATTAAACCAAATAGTTTAAATCTCCGTTAGGAACCATTTTATTAGTTTATTCTCAGACACAATCGACTCACCAGTGCTGTCAGTTCTTCGATTTAAGTAGGATTAGGATTCAAATAAAATTTATGTTCGCTGCATATCTACCTGTAACAGCTGGTCCAAAATATGAACATTATTAAATCAAAGCACTGACAGCACTGGTGAGTCGAAGAAGATCACAGAATACACCGTCTTATGTGGATAGAAAAATCCACAATGAAAGTCACTGGTCGGTATTGAGAGGCTTGCCGAGTGGCACCAGTATGTGATCATGATCATGAGGAACAGAAAAAAAAAACATGGTATATTAATTTTCTTGATGATATTTATTTCTGAATGTGTGTTTTCAATAATTGCAGTCAATTTAATTGCTGACACCATATTGTGATTATTGTTTGTTTGTTTGTTTGATTTGAGGTTTAACGTCCCCGTCAACACTGTAAAGGTCATTTTGGAGACGTTGCTTCCAATTTTGCGGGACTTTTACCCAACATTGAGATGAAATTACATCTCAAGCCCTGTCGCCCAATGAAACCAATAGGGTTTATTTGCATGGACGGTCCGCCTCGCACCGCGGTTCCTGGACAGGCTTAGATCCTCTAGGCGGTTTACCAGTACTAGTGTGCGGGCAGGATTCAGCTCTGCGTGGAAGCATCGTGCAGCCCATATATTTCTTCAAGCCCCTATGGGCGGGGGCGGACATATTGTGATTACATAGTGCCGTTAACATAAGCAATAGTGTGCATGATGTCATATACAATTTTTGCACATCAAATATGCGACAATACTCAATTTTCATCGTACCCTGGGTAAGATAATTTCTTGCACACCAGACAAGGAAATCCGTGATTTTACCCTGGGATAGAAATTTATGTTCTGACCCTGGTGTTCCGACCCAAAATCGAATATAACCGCGTGTTTTATAAATGCACTGGTTGATTACGACCTCGTATGCGCCATCGTTAAGGTTGACGTCACAGCACGTTACGTGACGTCACTTAATATTCCTGCAGTTTGCGGACGTCGGCAACCGAAGTGACTGCTGCATTTAAAATCCGCGCTAAAAATGGAAGGTATGCAAGAAAAAAAGATCCTATATGGGTGTGAGGGGTGGATAGAAAAATCCGTCCCTCGGGATCACTCTCCGGCATCACTCGGCAAGTCTCGTGATGCCGAACAGTGCGCCTTGGGATGGACTTTTCCATCCACCCCTCACACCCATATAAGATTTTTATATTCTACCCCAAGGCAAAAAATCTAGGCTCTTCTTATATGGTGTGAAAGAATAAAACTTATGGTAATGTATTTCAGATCTTCAGCTCCTGTTGTAGTATATGTGAAAGATGTGAACATGTTTTCACCAGAGTTTGCTCTGGGAATAAATGGCCAGATTTTAAACATCTCTGAAGCTACAACTCCAGGAACACATCTTCTAGAGATACAGGTAATATATTTCTGGTCACAGTTGTGAAACAAATTCAATGGCATCAGTTAATATATCATTACAAGTTCGATCATTGGATACAAGAACTATAATTTGAAAAATATTTTTGATGAAAAAAAGAGAAAAACTACTATTCACTTTTTCATCAAAAATACCTTAATATTAGATGACCCATGCTAGAAATTCGATCACTAATACGCTCGTTAAGCTTTGAACAGCTTTGTCCTGACCACTACATAGGAAGCAAGCATTGTTCAATTATCAGTTTGTAGGGAATTTACGACAGTAGATGGCATTTATGCAGTAACTATTTGATTTGTATTTAAAGACGCATGCAAATATTCAAAATATTTTGCATCACGAAAACATGCCTATGTAATATTGACCCCCCTTAACGCCCATTTTATATAATAAAACTGGGGTTTGCAGAGATAACATTGTTTTTCTTATTGCTGTTCAAAAGCATACACCAACAATCTATGTTTGGAGCAGAAATATGGAAATTACGAGGAATTTTTATCTGAAACTTTTCAGTTTTGATAGTAAATGTTTGAATATATTTGAATAGTCATGTTTTCCTAATGTTTTTACCAGTATGCAGCTGTGTTTATTGCAGAATGAAAAAGGACACTCTTAAGCTTTCCAAACGTGCTTTTGTTTTGAGAGCCATTTTAATGTTTGCTAAGATATTTAAGTTAACGTAGTAAAGAATTTGCATCCATTGGCATGATTTGTGTAAATTAGCTATATTTCGAAATAAGACAAACAACAATATCCCTATATCCTTATTTTTCGAAATAAAACAAGAAACATTATCCTATCAAACTGTTTCATCAAAATCAGTGTAATATTGGAAGCAAACTATTTCGACTTATAATGCAAATCATATTGCTTCACTTTAATTCAGTCCAGTGTCTAACATCCGAAAGGATATCAGACCAATGCCTGCATCTTGTTTAGTTTGAAAGTTAGCATTTTCTATCACTCATAAGGTCCCCTTTTCCATGAGCATTCTAGAGGCCACAGTCTTGGTCCAATCATCATCAAACTCGCTCAGAATGATCATCATGACAATATCTCGGTCAAGTGCTAAAATGTGTCGTTTCAGGTGTAAAAGTAGGTCAGTAGGTCAAATCATAATAAAACCTAGTGAGCACTCTAGAGGTCACAGTTCTGGTACAATCATCATCAAACTTGCTCAGAAAGATCATCATGACAATGTCTTGATTAAATTTGAATATGAGTCATGTCGGATAAAAAGTAGTTCAGTATGTCGAAGCATAGGAAAACCTTGTGAGCACTCTAGAGGCCAAAGTTTTGGCCCAGTCATCATCATACTTTCTCAGAATGATCATCTTGACAATATCACGGTTACCATTAAATTGGGTCATGTGGGGTCAAAATAGGTCAGTGGGTCAAATCATAGAAAAACCTTATGAGCACTCTAGAGGCCACATTTTTGGTCCAGTCACCATCAGAATTGCTCAGAATGATCATATTGACAGTATCTTGATTAAGTTTGAATATGGGTCATGTTGGGTCAAAAAGCAGGTCAGAGGGTCATATCATAGAAAACTTAATGATCACTCTAAAGGCCACAGGTTTGGTCCAGTCATCATCAAACTTGCTCAGAATGATCATCTTGACTTGACAGTATCTAGGTTAAATTTGAATATGGGTTATGTTAGATCAAAAATAGGTCAGTAGGTCAAATCATAGTAAAACATCTGAGCACTCTATGGTCAAATCACAATGAAACTTGCTTAGAATTATCATATTGGCAATATCTTGATCAACGCCTTGATAACATATTTACGTCAGGTCAGGTATTTTATAAATAGAACGGGAACCTGTATTTGTCCATTGGCATAGTTTTATGAAACAAAAATAACACTGGTCATAATTTTTGAAGTTTTCGAGATAGATTCTTCATATTTGGCATTAAGAGAAAAAAATATTGGTTATAACTTTTGAACCTTTTGTGCATTCATATTTGGCATGTACGTTTCTTGTGACAAAGGCTTCCCACTCAAACAAAAGACTATGCTGTTGACTTTGACCTGTGACCTACGTTTAAGAAAAATAAAATGACAATGGTCATAAATTTTGAACCGTGTGAGATAGAGCCTTTATATTTGGCATGTAGGTTTTTGTGACAAGGGCTTTCAATTCATACAAAATATTTAATTTTGATTTGGACATTGGCCTGTGATCAAGTTTAAAGAAAACAATTGACCTCTGCCTTTGGACTTGTTTTCCATGAGCTTCGAAATACTATGGACCCAGGTGAGCGACCGAGGGCCATCAATATTTTGCCACTTTCATAAGCAGCGGTCAAGAGCACCTTCTTTGTTCAAACAGTAGAGCCTATTTTAAGGATCTGAATTTACAAAACCACTAACGTTAACTCCTAGTAGCATCCAATTGCAGAAAATAATCAAATATAGATGACCGGAGTTATACTTCAATATCAGAATTCGTTCCAAAACAATGTAAGTTAATTTGATGCTTGACGGGGAACATGGGATTACAGTCCCTGCCTATGAGCAATGGTATTCGGAAAGAATCAACCCAGGACAAATCCCCACCCTCGGAAAAACCTTCTTTTTATAAAGGTGGACAGTCAAAATTGAAATAAATATGGAACCCCCTCCCCCCCCCCCCCCCCGCGAAAAAAAATATATATATATATAGTGGCATAAAATAAATACATGTATATATACTTACACACAATCTCTCTCCTCTAATAATGTGTGTGTGTTTTTCGATGAACTGTGGATAAATATTCGGAAGAACGCTTAAAACACAAGGTCAAGGTCCTGAAGTTTTTTTAGTGTTTTTGGTTCTTTCTGTTTTCAGGCAACAGACAAAGATTCTATGGACATCCTCTCATATTCTATTATTGCTGGCGATTCACAGAACCAGTTTGGATTGGATCATAGGTCAGTTTTAATGCCAATCACAATAATTGTTGTCTGCTTTGTTCCCTGCCGATCACTTTAAAACTCATTGTTGCAAACAAGTGGACACAGATGACACAGCTCCTCCACACTGTTTGCCTGTATGGAAAATGTGTTTGAAATGTTGGCATAAAGATGCAGCAGTCGACATTAACAGATGTCATTTTAGGTGCAGTTTTTCCTGGCATCATACGGGTTAATACTCTTTGAACCTGTTTTCTATGAGATATAACCGGCCTCGGTAGCTCAGTCGGACGTCAGTCTGACTGGTGATCAGAAGGACGCAAATTCTATACCTGCCGGGGTCGGCAATATTTTTTCGTGAAATCATTCATACAGTCATTCTATCACTACCGCTGATGCAAGAAGGGCAGTTGTGAGTTTCTAGCGAAAGAATCTGTACTGGACTGGTTAACCGCTTACGTACATGTATAAGCCTGCCCGGGAAAAGTGTGGATAGATAAACAGACCGGCTCAAACACGACCTTAATAGTGTTAACTGGGTCGTTAAACTCCAATACAAACAAACAAACAATCAATGAAATTTAGTGGATCTTACATGAGTGTGCATGTATTATTGAATTTATTAAACGGGTTCAAGAAAAGGGGGAAAAAGCTTGGCTTAGCCGAACAGAACAGTTAACAGTTAGCAAGAACATTTTCAATATGACCACTAACGCGCTCGTTAAGCAACGAGGATTTGAACAACTGGACCCAGGAGTCTGATCAGGGGACAAATATTATACCTGCAGTGTAAATAGAGAACCAAGTATACGAGTAACACAGAAAATAAAAGTGATCTTCAAGCATGTTTGCCTATGTATCTGCACACCCTGATTCGAGTCTTGTTTACTGTGCGACAGGCTTCAGTGGCCAAGTGGGTAAGGGTGTGGTCTCTCTCATCATTAATCGTTTTGGTTGGAGCCTCGCTTGGGCCGCATGTCAGACTCCAAGTTCTGAAATGAAAACGAACAATCAAGTGTTTTTTCTCCAGGTACTTTAGTTTTCGCCCATCTCTAAATAAGGATTGCTGGAAAAGTGAAACGATCTTGAAAAGCCCGTAGACCCCACCCACATGCACACACACCCTGCACCCCCAAAAATAAAACTGCAAATAAATGGCAAACAAAATAAATAGAAGACTCAGATCAGCATTTGTATCTTCACAGTCTGATAACAGACTTGTTCAATGTTCTGATGCTGCATGACCCAGTGCTTCTCAATGCGGACATGGAGGGCTGTATTCAAATTGTGTAAGGAGGCTGATTATTGTCTATGCTGAATACACATGCTCAAACATTCCTTTACACTTGATGCAGCCTGCAAAGCAACAAGAAAGATTCGTATTTTGTGATAATTGAATGCTAGTTCTTGTAAGTAAAAACCTATGTTGTCCTCTTATTCATTCGAAACTTCCCGAGGAGGTGGTTCTAATGAATACCCGCAACATAGGTTTATGTGGAAAAGCAAGGAAAAATCCTTCAGTTAACACAATTGACACATCTTATTCGTTGCTATTAGCCTATGTAAAAAGATACGTCAGGTTGAATATTTTAAATCTTCCTTCACCAATATGGGAATTTAAGTATCTGATTAGACCAAAACATCGACAGCTAAGTTGAGTTGATTGTCTTTGGGTTCTTTGGTTGTTTTGTTGGATTAACATCTATCTATTGTAGATTGGTTTGTTTCTTGCAAAATTTATGATACGCGCGATGTTTTTGATTTTGGGATTGTAAATTTTCCTTTCTTGGATGGTGATGTTCCTCGTGCGGCATTCTATGGCGTTTATATTTCGCAATTAATTCATTTTGCCAGAGTGCCTAGTCATTTAACTGACTTCATCACTCATAACTAATTGTTAACTGCTAAACTTCTTAATCAGGGTTATCGATATCATAAACTACGCAAAGCCTTTTCAAAACTTTATAGACGTCATTTTGATTTAATTTCTAAATTCAATGTTGGACTTTATTCTCTTCTGCAACAAGCTCTATCGGAACCCTAATTCTGTGGTGACTTAGTATACATCGGTTGTTATGAAGAATTGACAAAAATATACTTAAGTGTTCACTAAAAACCCATCTTATCATCTTATCTATGCGATGTGGCTCATTTCTTTCAGTTTGGTTGGAGCCTAAGGTGACTTTATTTGAGCAACCACCCGAATGTGAGTTAGCTATTTTATCATATGACGTCGCGTCTGAGAGTGTTATAACGCTCTGTAATATTTCCGATAATCCACTAATGGATTAAATATGCAAATTAGCTAGACACGTCCCGTAACGTTACATGTACGACGTCCCGTTTACTAATGGCGGAATATTTATATTTTTTAAACAATCTCGTGAATAAAATGCGTTTTAAATGTCATATGATAAATAGAATCTCGATTTGGGGTTAATGTAGTATTGAATTTATTAAACTCGTTGAGGAAAAGGGATAAACTGCTCGGCACAGCCTCGCATTTTATCCAGTTTCCTCAACTCGTTTAATAAAATCAATAATACATGAACACTCATGTAAGATCCTCTATTTCTGACCACGGTGTTCCTTATTTAACATTTACTCTGCTTTCTTTATTTCAGGTCTGTGTATTTAAAAAAGAACATTGACAGAGAGAGTATCCAACACTATTATCTTATTGTCCAGGTTTCCGATGGCCTCAATGTAAGTCAGTACTTAGGCCCCCACCCATCGGGGTTTGAAGAAATAGATGGGCTGCATGATGCTTCCAGACAGAGCTGAAACCGACCGCACACGAGTACTGGTAAACTGCATTGAGGATTTAAGCATGCCCAGACTAAGCGTTGCAAGTCAGACTGTCCATACTTATAAATAATATTGATGTCATTGGGCGGCAGGGCTTTAGATTTCATCTCATCTCAATGTCGGACAAAGTTCCCACAAAGTTGGAAGCAACGTATCCAAAATAACCTATACAGTGTTGACTGGAACGTTACATCTTACATCAGACAGACGACCAAAACATAGACAAATGCGTGTATCTCTTTATAAGTCTCTTCATTATTGATCATAGCATAGTTTTGGGTATAATTCACAAACTGAATGTCAAACAGTGTATATCCTGATCAGATTTTCTTGCACACCAGACAAGGAAATCCGTGGTTTTACCCTTGGATAGAAATTTATGTTCTGATCCTGGTGTTCCGACCCCAAATCGAATATAATTTGATAAATGCACTGGTTGATTACAACCTCATGCGCGGCGTCGTCATGCGTGACGTCACTAAACATTCCTGTTGTGTCATCACAAAATGGCGGACGTCGGTAACCGAAATGACAGCAGCATTAAAAATTCGCAATAGAAATGGAAGGTATGCAAGAAAAAGAATCCTATATGGGTGTGAGGGATGGATAGAAAAATCCGTCCCTCGGGATCACTGTTCAGCATCACTAGGTAAGCCTCATGATGCCGGACAGTGACCCTCGGGACGGATTTTTCCATCCACCCCTCACACCATATAAGATTCTTAACTTGATCTACACTGTTTGCCAAAGTAGTTATTGGTGTGTTCAATGGATAAGGGTTAAACTATGCTGAGATATTGAGCCCCGCCAAGCGAATTTGTGTCTTCGAGCATTCCGTCATGACAAATTTTAACTGCGCATGCCCAGCCATTCAGAGGGGCCAGGGATATTGCTTTCTGTCTGAAGGTTCCTCTTGATTCATTGCTTGTATGAGCGAGCAGCGAAGGTTCTGGCGAGACTGCGCGGATGCGCAGGCTCGTCTGAACCTTCGCTGCTCGCATAGGCGATAAGTACCAAGGTCACGTGACGGGGCCCATATTGTGTTTGAAAGGTAGTTTAGGTCGTAGTACCAAAGCGTTAATCCAAAATCATTAATCCATAGACAAAATGGCAAATATCAATGGTCAGATCAACAGACATGGACTCCAAAAGAGTGTAATCAGGCGTCCGCGGATAGTAAGCATTACTTGGTAAGCAAGCATCGCCCACCATGCCCATCGACCCGAATGAAGAAAAGGAGTAAATGCCGAGATTTTGGAAAGTAGAAGTAAAACAAAGATCAGGAATCGATACAATTAACTTACTCCACCCATCAAAGACACCAAGGGGAAGTCTTCCTATGGCTTTCCATCGGCAAACACATCAGAAATAATTATGGAAATGGCCACATTGTACGGATCAACAAGAACATGGTGCCTCCCATAGAACTCCTTTAGTGTTGATACCAGTTTGGTTTTTTGATTAATGCATTCTAGAGAGCTTGGTACTGTAAAATTATACCAGATTAAATGAAACAACAAATTGTCATGAAAATTTGAATAATTTATAAATATCACTTTCAGAATCCTACAGCGACAATAACCATCAACGTTATGGATGAAAATGACAACAGTCCTGTGTTTGAAGACGTGCCATATATTTTTAACGTAACCGAGGAACAGGCGGCTGGTATTTTTGTCGGACATGTTACTGTGAGTTTTTCAGAAATCACGATGGATGACTGTTTTTAAAAGGCATGTGGGTGTGCTCTCTGACAGAAAAAATGCTTTGCTTCTCAATGGGGGCTATTTACTGGCAGCAAAATCTTTAGTTTAAGAGTCCTTCATTTTTGGAATAAACTATGTCCTCTAACCCTTTAAATTTATAAAACAGATAGCAGTTTTATTTTTAAATCATTTTTCAGGGAAAATAAGCTTTGGCATTACATGTAAATTGCCTGCTTGACAGTCATTCACAAACAATTCAAAGCCTTAACCCTTATCCTGCTGTTCACGACAACCCCTACTTTTGCAAACAGTGTAGATCCAGATCAGATGGCTTCTGAAAAACACTGTTTGACACTCAGTTAGTGAAATTGCAGGAATGAATTACATCAAGTAATCTGATAGGTTTAAGGTCAGAAATGAATGTGGCTCAATGAGTTATTCTATGGGATAAAGGTTAAATTCTCAGAAAAAAATAAGAACAAAAATTTGAAATCAACATATGCTACTGTTTGGATTGGAACTTTTAGGGTTAAGGAAAAGGGATGCACGAGTCCTAATTGTGCCATTTGTTTTACAGAGAAGGTACATTTGGGGACTTCCTGTTGGCGTTTGTGTGACATATGGCCTTCTAAACAAGGGGTCTGCTCTTAAAGGAAAGTATTTAAGGAGCGAAGTCATTCGGTTAAGAGTAGGCCCCTGTTGGAAGGGGAAGCAAAATATTTTTGGAATGGTTGCCTCCCCTAAGGTGCGCCATTTCACATTAAGAATAGGGTTCACTTTACATATACAGTAGAACTTCGATGGCTCGAACACCGATGGGTAGTTTACCATGGCTGAGTCGAACCCGTTCTTGAGTCCCCACATAATAAATAGTGAGGGATAATTTAGAAGATTTTCGTCTTTTATCTTGCAAATGTATGCTGTGTGTACTCATTAGAATCGCCTCGATGAGGCGATTCTAGTGAGTACACGCAGCAAACATTTCCAATATAGAACACTGAATGAATGTTCAAAATTACCTCGTTTTACCTCGTGGCAGTAACCCTCAGTGGCTCGAACTACCCCTGTCTCGAACAGATTTTCGAGGTCCCAAATGTATTCGAGCCATTGAAGTTCGACTGTACCAGGAAAACCTTATCATGTCTCTGAGAATAGTCTTCTTTTGAATACAAATGGATTTTTCCAGTGTATCTCTTAACTTGGTTTTTATTTGAATTTTTTTTTTTTTGGAGTTAACAGTCCAGTCAACACTTTAAGTCATATTGAAATTATCAGTTTACCTAACCACACTTTTGCTGGGCAGGCTTATAAACAAGTGGTTAACCAGTACAATTATTTCACCAGTTACTGACAACTGTCCTTCATGAATCAGCGATCTCCACGAAAGAATGTTACCTACCAGGCAGGTATCGAACCTGCAAAACTATATCCATTCATCTTAAAAATAAGATGTGCATTGAATTTAGGATGAATGGATATAGTTTTTGCAGACAACTGAGGAGACAACTTTTGTGACCTCTGATTTTTAGCTCACCTGAGCGATAGGTTCCGTGGGTGCTATTGTTATCAGTCACCGTTTGTCGTTGTCATCTTCCCATCCGTCCATTCACAATTTCTTTAAACGACATCGTCTCATTAACCACTGACTGGATTCTAGCCAAACTTGGCAGAAATGATCTTTGGGTTGTCCACTTTGAAATTTCTACAAAGAATTGAATTTCATGCAGAACTCCTGTTGCCATGGCAACATATGTGGGAAAAAAGAGAAAACATTTTAAAATCTTCTAAAACTAGAAGGCCCAGGTCTTTTATATTTTCCATGTTTCCAAGGCGTTTCTTCTGTCACGTTTTAGTTTGTCTTTGCATTTATGTAGTGTTTATTTATATCTTTCTATTTCATATAGACGTTTGGCCATTATGTAGGAAAAGAACCATCCTGTTGGCTTTTGCTTTGTGACGTTTTCATATGGGCTTAGTTGTTTCATGTTCGTGTATCTTTTCCTTTGGGGTCTCTGATGGGAGATGTTGAGAAGTTGTATCGATTCCTGATCATTGCCTTCACTTCTATTTTGTCTATCGGATCTCTACCAAGATAGTTCGAATTAAACCTGGGGTCAAAAATGGCTCCGCCACAGGGTTCGCTTTTTTACATTATCTAATTTTTGGCTTTACGGCCCTTTCATGATTATTTTACTCACTTCGCATCGACCATTAATCAGAGGTGGTCGAAAACGGAGTACCCGGAGAAAAAACGCCTGACCATCTGTCACAGAACATGGCGTCTTACATGGTAACGCTTGTTTCACACGGACTCATATAGGGCAAAACATTAAAACTCTTCTTGTTTGACACCAGAAGACCCAGGCCTTTGATATTCGGTACATATCTTCATCTAGAGGACCTCTACTAAGTTTGTTCAAATTGTAGCCCTGGGACCAAGAATGGCCCCGCCCTATAACCCACATGTTTTATATAGACTTATTTAGGAAAAATCTGAAAAATCTTCATGTCTGAAACCAGGAGGCCAAGGCCTTTGATGTTTAATACATAGCTTCATATAGTGGGCCTCCAACAAAATTGTTCAAATTATAGCCCTGGCCTTTGGTATTTGGATCGTTGTTGCATCTTTTGGACCAATACCAGTATTGTTCAAATAATAGATCCGAGGTCAAAAATGATCCCGCCCTAGGGGTCACCTGTTTTACGCAGAGCCCTATAGGAAAAGCCCTTAGAAATCTTTTCATCTGAATCCAGAGGGCCCAGGCGTTTGATTTTTGCTTGGTAGTTTCATCTAGTTGCCCTCTACTGCAGATGTGGACTTTGGGTCACCGACAATGGGTCCCCAGGAGGGTATGCCCAAGCCCCTCCAGTTGCAGTTTCTTTTGGCCTGTAGGGTTTGTGATGTCATTTCATCTCGATTTCAGTAAAAGTCCTACAGAATCAGAAGCAACTGCTTCAAAATAACCTAAACAGGGTTGATGGGAACATAAAATCTCAACACAAATACATGCTAACTACACTTAACCATATTATAAAGCTTAAAGGAATTTATTTGTGTGAAACTTCAATATTAAAAATATGTAAATCTCGTAGCTCAGGTAAGCGATATAGGACCATCATGGTCCTTTTGTTTCCCCTTTCTACTTTTCAAGGACAGAATATACCTAAACCTACAAACCAGTTTTAAAGAGTTTCTTCCCTCATAGGTATATTAATTCTCCATAAGGGTTTAACTCTCAGATTCCAATCACAAAAATTGCCCTCTGCCTTGTTGTATGTAGATTAGTTTGAATGTCATTGTTGCAAACAATGTGGGCCCAGATCAAACCGCTCCGGAGCAGTCTGATCAGGATCCACACTGTTTGCCTATATGCAAAAAATGTGTTGGAAAAATTTGCCTAGGACATGATCTTTTTTTCCCAGTGCCTTAAGGATTAATTATATGTTAGTGTAGTAGGATATGTCTGAAAACATTACACACTTGAGGTACATTATGCCTAGCAGATGACATATCCTAATATTTTTTTCTTATTTCTAAGAAATAATATGACATGGCATGCCGTGTTTATCGTCCAGATATACGATTAATATGAATTCTAACACAGCGCGTCTATATAGGCTATAGAAAATAACTGTGCTTTATTCTACAACAAATCACGACAAGGAAGAGCGTGACGAGTGACGTCATTAAAACAGCCAATTTTCGACGTCACTAGTCGATATCCTTGACATTGGACTTTCTCGCATCGAAAACGTTGGAAAGGGATATAAATGCATGTGTTTCAGTCAATAATTTTTGAGGGATTTCTTCTAACAATGGTGAAAAGTTGTGAGATTTTGAAGGAAACAACATCATTATTGCCGATTTTCAGCCTGTTAGAATCAAAATATATCAGCTCTAGTTTGTGATTTGTTGGGTAATAAATCAGAGTTTGTCGGTCAGTTGTAAGTAGACAAATCACGCCCGCTACATGCTCGTGATTTGATCTACTTTACAACTGACTTCCAAACTGTGATTTATTACTCAACAAATCGCAGTTAGAGCTGATCTATTTCTTATATATTAAGCCTGATTTTCTCTAAACTATTAGATTGTCATCTGCTCTGATTGTTTTAGGATAAACAGGATTTTGAATATGTTGCAAGGGACAGGTTAGTGAGGAAGTTAATCTGAAACTTCAGACACACTTGTTTAACCATGCTGTTTTTACGGTAGCTTTGAACAAGGTTTGTCGGCCCCGCTCATCGGGGCTTGAAGAAATTGATGGGCTGCATGATGTTTCCACGCAGAGCTGAAACCGACACGAACACGAGTACTGGTTAACCGCTCAGAGGATCTAAGCCTGCCCAGGCAAAGCGGTGTGAGTCGGACCGTCCATGCTTATAAGCCCTATTAGTTTCATTGGGCGGCAGGGCTTGAGATGTCATTTCATCACAATGTCGGGAAAAGTCCTACAAAATTCGAAGCAACGTCTCCAAAATGACTTTTACATTGTTGATGGGGACGTTAAACCTTATTTCAAACAAAACCAATGAACAAGGTTTGCTTGCTTAAATAATAAACAACAACTAAATTCTTCAAAACTCTGGTTGAAAGCAAATTCTGAAGAATGTGTTATTCATTAGTACTTTGGCAACATTGTTTTTATAACTGATAAACGTAAAGTAAATCATATGCCAAGTCTGTTGAAAATACATGTAACAGTATGTAACTATGTTCCAGGGATCTTTACATACATGTATATGTTCCGGATGTTTTAAATATGTAGCGCAACATGTGATTGTCAGAGATATGGTGTGATTTCACTCTGTTTATTAAGTTTTAGCTCACTTTTCAAAAGTACAGGATGAGCTTAATTGCACTGTCTCTGGCATCTGAATTTGTGGTCGCATCATCTTTCACAGAAAATACTAGTTTTTGCATAAAAGCATAAAATTTTTGTTTTTGCA
Source organism: Lucinisca nassula (assembly GCA_963580285.1). Classification (NCBI taxonomy): domain Eukaryota; kingdom Metazoa; phylum Mollusca; class Bivalvia; order Lucinida; family Lucinidae; genus Lucinisca; species Lucinisca nassula. The sequence goes on from OY757011.1 coordinate 34,326,844, forward strand.
TCTGCAGAAAATTCTAGAGAAGATATTTGTTTTTTGTTCTTTTTATAAACGCTTGACATTTCATGTGAATCATCGCAGATGATTCACATGTATTGTCAAGACGTTGTTTTCTCTAAACAATAAACAAGATACTATAATAAAGGTGTATTAACCCTTATAACGCCAGTCCCAATAATTGCCACTTGCTTTGTTGCTTGTCTGTTACTTTAAAAGCTATTGCTGCAAAAAGTAAATGAGCAGTTTGATCAGGGTCTGCACTATTTTGCCTGTGTTCAAAATAGATTCGAAAAGTTTGCAAGAAGAAAATGTAGCAAACGACATTAACAGATGACATTGTTAAATGCAGTTTTTCTTGGCGTGCCTTAAGGACTTAGTTTATACTTGGCATGAAAATTGATATTGGCATAAACTTTGGTTCTGCTCTATCCCCATTCTTGTTCATGGCCTTAAGATCAAGTTTGAATTTTATTTTCAAGTTTTGTATTAAGATCTCTTATTTTCTAAACCCTTGGTGACAAATATTTTTCCAGTGCTTGACTTTGCTTCTGCACCTGTCCTTGATCTCAAGGTCAAGATCATAGACCAAAAATATTTATGTATGAATTATGCTTTGACAAGTTGTAAGATCTCGTCATTTCCAATCCCTTAGATGGTTTATAGATGACAATTATTGGTCCAGCGCTTTACTTAGTACTATTTTCGCCACGGTCCTTGACCCCAAGTTCAAGTTCATGGGGCAAGACATTTTATTTATAGGTCTAGCTTCGGCATTTTAAACCCTTGTCCCACTGAACAAGGATATGCTCTACCTTTGCAATCAGCAAATGTCCAGGTCAGATGGCTTTCCAGAAGCTGCCTGGTCTGAAATTAAATTGTTTTTTTATTAAGTTGGTGATTTACCTCAAGTAATTCTATTGGTTGATGGTCAAAAATGGGTGTGGCAAAAGTAGTTTGTTGAGAAGAACAAGGGTTCAAATCTCATATTTCCCAAACCATTAGGTGTATTCAGTTTATACTTGGCAGGATGTTAAATGTATGTACTGGTCCAGAATTATATTTTGTTTTCAGCATGATCCCTCTCCCTACCCATGACTTCCAGTTCAAGGTCAAATACATAGAATTTTAATTTGAGCCAGTGCAGCGCAGTCTGATCAGAGTCTTCGTTGTGCGCTCTAAGGATAGCTAAGGGCCCAATGCTCCTTCATGCAGCAAGAGAAGTCCCTGGTTAGACTATATGGATGCGCAGACTGATCTGATTCTTCGATCGGCACACATGTCTTTATGTTCGTTTTGCCGTGCGCTGGCTCATTTGAAAGACAAGATGTAAGCTGTTGAGCTACCCTGTTCATTGACAGGACTTGTTGAATTTTTATTATAATTGCTTTCAACAATTTTAAACTTCTCATTAATAATAGTTTCCTTATATGCAAAAGCCTACCATACATCAACATTCCCGCGCGAAAACGGTCTGCCTGGCATTTTGCATAGGCATGTTGCTGCAATGCATTACTTATTTTTTTGTTTCAGGCAAATGATAGGGATATGGGCCAGAATGCTGAAATACGTTATAAACTAGAAGATAGTCCTTGGTAAATATTTCATTTTGATTGAGGAAAAAGCATATATTTAGAGTCTCAACAGGTCTTACCTTTCTCATCAAATTTTAAGCTGAGGCACAGTGCCACAGTCAAATATTTCTGTCTGCTTCCAGTGCATTAGATAACACATCCGTATGATGAGGTCTCCAAAATGTTAAGTTTCTGATGTAAATTTGTATTATTATTCTTATTTATACTCAAAACATAATTTGTAGGTGCTCAAAGTAGTTCTTATTAGTACTCACAACCCAGACGGTCAAACTTTTAATAGTTGTAGCAAGTACAAAATCTAATACTCAGGTATATTTGCTGGAAAATTTGTGAGTATCTTTTGCATGTGCATGTGCAAAAGCTACTCACATTTTTTTTCAGCAAAAATGTCCACAAACAACAAACAAGCCTCATTAAACGATCAAAGTTTTGTCGTTAGTTTTTAACAACTGGCCCAACTTAAAAATCCCTGACCAGTAAACTTAAACTGTAACCAAATAAATCTTTTTTTGTATAGTTATACCTTTCACCCTCGAATTTTCTACCTACATGTAGGTCTTATTACAACATAAGGGTTTTAGGTTTATTTCATATGTTGTAAGTTTTACATCTGTTCCCATAAATGAAGGCCGTGATTGCGGCATCTGATCAAAGATGTTAATTATACCTCAGAAGTATGCCATGGGGGTATATAGTTTTCATCCTGCCGTTCGTCTATTTATCCGTTCGTCTGCCCGTCCGTCTGTCTTTACGTCTGCCCGTCGGTCCGTTAACAATTTGGTTGAAGTTTTGCGTCAAAGATTCTAAGAGATTGTATGTTCTGAACACTTTGATAGATTTAGTTGATACTTACACTGAAGTTAATACTGATCTAAAGATTTCATTGATGCATGTCCCACCCCACAGTGACCGGCCCCGATAGCTATGTTGGTAGAGTGTCCGCTCCGGGGAACGGGAGGTCACGGGTTCGACCCGGGCCGCGACATACCAAAGTCGTTAAAAATGGTACTAGCTGCTCCTCGCTTTGCACTCAGATTTACGGGGTAGAGCTAGGACTGGTCGACCCAGTGTCAGGATAATGTGACTGGGTGTGGTATCATGTAATGTGTCTGGGACATGATACTTCAGTGAGGCAGCACAATAAAAAGGAGCATTGCGCTCCCTGTCGCAGCCAGACACCGTCGTGATATGACTAAAAAATTGTTGAGAGCGACGTTAAACCCGAATTCACACACACACACACCCCACAGTGACCTTGAGGTCAAGAACACAGACTTAGAAATTTTTACATTTGGTTAAAGTTTTATGACAAAGTTTGTAGATGGCTGTATGTTCTAGGACAAATTCAGTTGATCCTTGCATCAATGTTGCATACCAGTCCAAAGATTTTGTGATGGATGCCCCTTCCCCACCAACGGTGACCTTGACCTCAAGGGCACGAACTTTTACATTTGGTTAAAGTTTGATTGTTGTGGTTGTTTGATTTTTGTGTTCACGCAGATGTTGCACTGATGAGTTAGGAGGCCTTCATGCGGACTGAAAAAATTATTTGTCTAAATCGCGACGGAAATAAGGGCGAGGATTGTGGGTACGTTAAATCAATTTAAGTCCCCCACCCCATCCCGAGTAGAATTCGCTTCAATGACCGTTCCAAGGCGGATCTTCTGCCATGGTTAATTTTTGTTATGGCTTGTCTTTGAGTGTGTGTAACGCTTATATTATTTCGCTTTGGATAGCCAATTGGCCATTCTGTGGGAAAGTAATTGTCATTTCGGCTTTCCGCTAGTGATGTTTCCGTTGGGGTCTGGTTGTACCGTGTTTGTGTATCTTTCTCGTGGTGACCTTGATTGGAGCTGTGGGTTAATTGTATCGATTCCTGATCATTGCCCTCACTTGTATTATGACACCCTGCTGCTTCAGTAACATCGATGCCCAAACCCTTCAGTAACTTTGATGCCGTCACACCGTTGGTCCATTTAGAATTGTATATTTATTTCAGCTTTTACAAGCACATTTATACATTCTTATAGCTTCTTGACTTCTTCAGTCATAGTACATACTAGCTTGAAATATATATCAGAGGGTGGCGCATGCCAGGGTATACGTGACCCACTGGTCGCTTGCTCTGATTATACCCAATGGCATACGGAGTATGCCATGGGGTATATGGTTTTCTCTCTCTCTCTCTCTCTCTCTCTCTCTCTCTCTCTCTCTCTCTGTGTATGTGTGTGTGTGTGTGTGTGTTTTAACATTTTCGTGTCCGCTCAATAACTTTTAAACCGCTTGACATACTTTCATGAAACTTCACATAAATGTTAAACACCATGAGACGACCACGTGAACCGCAACTCTTGCTTTCCTACGTTCAGAGTTATTGCCCTTTGAATATTTTAAATGGCCATTTTTACCATTCACTTGTGTCCGCTCTATAACTTTCAAACCGTTTGTGATAATTTCATGAAACTTCAAACAAATGTAAAGCACAATAATAGGATGGGCAGAACACAAGAACCATAACTCTGATTTGTATGCTTTATGAATTATTTCTCTTTGAACAAACTTGAATTATTTCTCTTTGAACATAGTAAATTATGTGTCTGTTAACATCTTCGTGTCCGCTCCATAACTTTTGAACGGCTGGACATATTTTCATGAAACTTCACGCAAATGTTAAACACAATGAGACGACATGCAGAACACACGAACCATAACTCTTGCTTTTCTACTCTCTGAGTTATTGCCTTTGAATATTATAACTTGTAATTTTTACCAGACACTTGTGTCCGCTCTGTAACTTTAAAACCGTTTGAGATAATTTCATGAAACTTCAAACAAATGTAAAGCAAGATTATTGGATGGGAGAACACAAGAACCATAACTCTTGTTTGCATACATTATAAATTATTTTCCTTTGAAGATAGTAAATTATGTGTCTGTTAACATCTTCGTGTCTTTTCCATTACTTTTAAACGGCTTGACAAATTTTCAAGAAACTCCACACGAATGTTTAAAACCATGAGACGACGTGCAGAACACATGGAACATAACTCTTGCTTTTCTACTTTCAGAGTAATTGCCCTTTGAATATTTAAAATGGCCATTTTTACCATGCACTTGTATCCGCTCTGTAACTTTCAAACCGTTTGAGATAATTTCATGAAACTTCAAACAAATGTGAAATACGATAATAGGATGGGCAGAACACAAGAACCATAACTCTGGTTTCAGTTTTATTCATTTCTGCTCAAAAGACGGTTGTATGAACTCGACTGTATGTTTCTTTGGCTCATGTTTTACTGATGGCTGTAGCCGGGGGTATTAGTCAGCATATGCTCACTTGATTGTCTAGTTTTGTGTCAGTTCTTCATTTTGGGATGCTAGGTATATATGGAATAATAGTCAGACTACAATAGGAATATAGGGCCTGGGCCCAGTTGTTCAAAGCATTGCTAGCTTAACAAACTCGTTAATTGTCAAACTGTTAACTGTTCTAGCAAGTATAATATCTGAAATTCTTTCATTTTTGCTGAAAAAATGTGAGAAGCTGCTCACATTTTTTCTGCAAAATATTAACATATTTGCTATATTAAAAGATCGAAGTTTTAACGATTCGTTTACTAACGACATCGTTACCATGATTGTTCTTTTCAATATAAATACTCTGGATCCAAGTTCGGAACCATGTTTCCGCCTACGTGCAGTGACAATGGACTTTTCAGTGCTGTCAGTGCTTTGATTCAGATAATGTGGTTAATAGTCAATCAAGTCAGTAGCTGACATCTTCTATATTTTTTATTTTAGGTCCAACAATTTTACCATAGATCCCAATACAGGAAATATAACTACAAATGGAAAAATAGACAGGGAAGCTGTGTCCATTCCAGTTGATACTGTTGAGCTTGTTGTCATAGCAACTGACAGAGGATCACCACCTCGAACCAATACTACAACTGTTACTATTAACGTTAAAGATGTGAATGACAACAAGCCAAGCTTCAGCCAGAGCTATGTCAGTTTGACTTTAAAAGAGGGGTTTGGACCAGGCTTAATTTATCAGGCAAAGGTAACGCCACGTCGTGACGATATATATAGAAGATTTTTTAACTTCTGGTCATTTTATGAAATGAGCATTTGGTGAGTTTTTTAAGTTTCGTATGGAATGACCATGTGTAAGATTGTGTTTATCATATAAAGATTTCAGAAAAGGATTTTTCTTGCCAAAGAATTTCAGAAGAATTTTCGTAGACATGACGAACTCACGCCTTTATAATTTTGAACACCTTGAACCCCGCTTTTATATTGTAAAACTGTGTAAAACTGGGTTTAAAGGGGTAAACCTGATTTTTTATGCTCCTCGAACAATTTCGGGGCAGCATACAGTCGCCGCTTCCTCCGTGGGTCCGTCCCGCTCTTGTCCATGCGAATTGTCAGAAACTACTGGTCGTATTTCAATGAACCTTCATGGGAATATTAAGTATCGAAGGTGGATGCACATATCACCTGCGTATTTTGGTTCGAATTATTTTTCCAACAGTTATGGCCCTTTGATGAATTCTGCATGAATATATAGGGTACTGTTCGTGTCCACGCGAATTCTCAGCAACGACTTGCAGAAATCTACCGAAACTTCAATGGAATCTTAAGCAGCAATAGGGGATGCACGTATGATCGGTGCTATTTGGTTAGATGATTTGTCTCAGAGTTATGGTACTTTGTTTAAAGCTGCATTGTAAGGTCACTGTGGCTATATTTAGAAGAAAGTTGTCATCACTCTGGTGCCTACATTTATTGATGGATTTTAATATAACTTCACACAAATGTTGGGTATGATAATATCTTGAGCATGTTCAACTTTCAGGGATCCTCGGCTCAAGGTCAAGATCACTGTAGCTTTTTTTAGAACAACTTTGTTTTCGCTCTAGTCCCTACATTTACTGATTCAATTTCACACAAATCTTGAAAATGATTATATCTCGAGCAAGTTCAACATTCAGGGTCCTGGGCTCAAGATCAAGGTCGCTGTGGCTTTTTTTTTTAGAAAAAACCTTGTCATCGCTCTAGCGTCGTCCTTTGCTGATGGAGTTTAATATAACTTCACACTAATGTTGGGTATAACAATATCTCAAGCAAGTTCAACTTTCAGGATCCTGGGGTCAAGGTCACTGTGGATATTTTTAGAAAAAAATCTTTGTCATCGCTCTAGTGCCTACATTTATTGATGGATTTTAGAATAATTTCACACAAATGTTGGGTATGATAATATCTCGAGCAGGTTTGACTTTCAGAGTCCTGGGCTCAACGTCAAGGTCACTGTGCCTATTTTTAGAAAAAAAAAACACTTCGTCATCGCTCTAGCATCGTCATTTGCTGATGGATTTTAATACAACTTCACACAAATGATGGGTATAATAATATCTCGGGCAAGTTCGACTTTCAGGATCCTGAGCTCAGGGTAAAGGTCACTGTGGCTATTTTTAGAAACAAATTTGTCATCGCTCTAGTGCATACAATTATTGTTGGATTTTAATATAATTTCACACAAATATTGGGTGCGATATTATCTCGAGCAAGTTTGACTTTCAGGGTCCTGGGCTCAAAGTCAAGGTCACTGCGGCTATTTTAAGAAAAAACTTTGTCATCGCTCTAGCGTCGTCATTCGCTGATGGATTTTAATATAACTTCACACAAATGTTGGGTATGATAATATTTCTGGCAAGTTTGACTTTCAGGGTCCTGGTCTCAAGGTCAAGGTAACTGCGGCTATTTTTAGAAAAAAAAACTTGCTGGAAGCAGAAATCTTTCCAACTGTAAACAAAGTTCCATTGCACACAGCTTTACATTATCAACCCCTCATCATTCCAATATGACTGAAATACTGCTAAAAAGTATGTAAAATCGCAAGTCATCCACCTACATTAGAGTTGCAGATAAATCGGATCAAAGTGAAAGAAGCTAGCCTTGGCAGATGGTCAAAATGACCTTTTTGAAAGTCAAGGGGATATGATCAGATCCATTTTCGAACCCTTCTGATATTTTATACGCATGTAAAGGCACCCAATACGGAACCATACCTGGAAACAGTCCTATGGGGATTGCCTCTATGTACGAGAGTAAGTTTTCAATAATTTGTATTAAACAGTTTTACTCAATTAATATAGCTAAACTACCACCCAGGATCTTGGGGTATGGTATCGTACCGGAAGACACTTCCTTTCATTTATTCCGACTTTTGTGTTGCTGATGTTTGTATGACAGTTCAACAGGCAAGCTAATCTGTCCACCGACATGTTTTGTTATACTCCATTTTGAAGTGCACTGGGTATACACAGTAAACCGCTCTTTAACTAGGATAATGTTTCCTGTTCCGCTTATTGTACCTTTGGGGAGCATCCATCGGGTTCACCGATATTCTTGTCTTGTTTCTGCTTTAAAATATAGATTAAGGGTACTCGTTAGAAGCGCCTCGATTAAGCGGTTCTTACGAGTACCACAATCTATATTTTGAGCAGAAATAAGAAAAATATCACACATCTTAATTATTTTTTCGGCGGTAAAGTTTACAATGTATTTGTATAGGCGTGTTTTTGTATGTCATGTATGACATCATGACGTTAGACACCAGTAACCACGAGATACTACATCTCTGTTCATACTTTAAAATCACATGACAATATCCACTAAATAACAGCAATGTAATATAATAGTTTTTATGTCTATCTGCAGTGTCCTTATGCTTAAAACAGAATAGACCTAAAAAACGATGGATTCTTTATGTCCGTTCTAGATGGGAAACCTCACAAAAGGGACAGTCAAAACCAATGGTGCCCCAGATCATATGCCACAAAGATGGCTTCTTACCAGGACCATCACTTTTTGCAAAAAGTTAGCCATTTTCTGAATGCGTTTCAAGAAATGACTCAGTCTGACAGCTATATAATTGAAAACTTCCTCTTTCAGTATATACAAAGCAGAAGTCATTCAGAATAATAGGCATTGAATACACTGAAACCACAATTTAAAACGATTTAAGATGGAATACACTTAGTTAATGTATCATTTTTATAAAAGGTAACCGAACCATCCGCCTTCTGCCAGAGACAAAATCTTTATTCTTATCCTCGTGATGTAAAAAGCAGCAGCATGCAAAGTAACTTGTTCATTCGGACTTGGAGTACCACACTTGTTGTTAGCTCATTTGTATGACTGTAGCTGAAGTTATTGTAGCTTTTCTGGCATGGGCATTTACATCTACGAGACCCTCCCAGGGATACCATGATGCTTTATCCCCGGAAATTAATCAACCTTGTTCCCTAAAAGTTTACAAAATTTTCATGTTTCCCTTTGTCGATAATTAGTCCAAAATTGCGGCCACGTAAAATTGATTGAAGCCCCCCCCCCCACCCCCTGTAATTCGTTTAGTCGGTTCACCTGTCGCGGTTTATTTTTGTTATGGTTTGTCTTTGGGTTTGTGTATCGTTTGTATTTTTTAGCTCACCGTCACGTAGTGACGAGGTGAGCTTTTGGGATCACTTTTCGTCCGTCGTGCGTCCGTGCGTGCGTGCGTCCGTCCGTAAACAATTCTTTAAACGACATCTCCTCCTAAACCACTGATCGGATTTTGACCAAACTTCACAGGAATGATCCTAAGGTGGTCCCTTTTCAAAGTTGTTCAAATGGTTCCGGTCCGTTGCACATCTAGGTCATAGGAGCCAAAAACAGATTTTTTTCACCAAAAACTTAAAAAATCTTCTTCTCTGAAACCACAAGGCCCAGGTCTTTGATATTTGGTATGAAGCTTCATCTGGTGGACCCCTACCAATATTGTTCAAATTATAGTGCTGGGGCCAAAAATGCCCCCGCTCCGGGGCCCTTTGGTTTTACATGGGCTTATATAGGGAAAATCTTTAAAAATCTTCTTCTCTGAAACCGTAAGGCCCAGGTCTTTGATATTTGGTATGAAGCTTCATCTAATGGACCCCTACCAAGATTGTTCAAATTATATTGCTGGATCCGGGGCCCTTTGGTTTTACATGGGCTTATATAGGGAAAATCTTTAAAAATCTTCTTCTCTGAAACCGCAAGGCCCAGGTCTTTGATATTTGGTATGAAGCTTCATCTAGTAGACCCCTACCAAGATTGTTCAAATTATAGTGCTGGGGCCAAAAATGCCCCCGCTCCAGAACCCTTTGGTTTTACATGGGCTTATATAGGGAAGAGCTTTAAAAATCTTCTTCTCTGAAACCGTAAGGCCCAGGTCTTTGATATTTGGTATGAAGCTTCATCTAGGGGACCCCTACCAAGATTGTTCAAATTATAGTGCTGGGGTCAAATATGCCCCCGCTCCGGGGCCCTTTGGTTTTACATGGGCTTATATAGGGAAAACCTTTAAAAATTTTCTTCTCTGAAACCGCAAGGCCCAGGTCTTTGGATATTTGGTATGAAGCTTCATCCCACATGGACATGGTCCTTCTTCCCCCCCCCCCCCACTCCGGGGCCCTTTGGTTTTAAATGGGCTTATATAGGGAATATCTTGAAAAATCTTCTTCTCTGAAACCACAAGGCCCAGGTCTTTGCTATTTGGTATGAAGCTTCATCTAGTGGACTCCTACCAAGATTGTTCAAATTATAGTGCTTGGGCTAAAAATGCCACCGCCCCGGGGCCCTATGGTTTTACATGGGCTTATATGGGGAAAATCTTTAAAAATCTTCTTTTCCGAAACCCCAAGGGCCAGGTCTTTGCTATTTGGTATGAAGCTTCATCTAGTGGACCCCTACCAAGATTGTTCAAATTATAGTGCTAGGGCAAAAACTGCCCCCGACCTGGGGCCCTTTGGTTTTACATAGACTTATATAGAGATATTCCTTAAAAATCTTCTTCTGAAACAGCAAGGCCATGGTCTTTGATATTTGGTGTGAAGCTTCCTCTAGTGGACCTCTATCAAGATGGTTTAAATTATAGCCCTGAGGCCAAAAATGCCCCCGCCCTGGAGCCATTTGGTTTTATATAGGCTTATGTAGGGAATATCTTTAATAAAAATCTTCTTCTCTGAAACCGCAAGGCCCGGGTCTTTGATATTTGGTATGTAGCATATCTAGTGGACCTTTGCCAAGATTGTTCAAATTATAGCCTTTGTTGATATTTGGTATGAAGCTTCACCTTTTTAGACGTCTCTGAACATTATGCACATTATAGCCCTGGGGTTAATAATGGCCCTCCCCGGGTCCCACTTGTTACTCTATGGATCAGGTGAGCGATCCAGGGCCATCATGGCCCTCTTGTACATAGATTTATATAGCCACGGGGCCATTTGGTTTTGCATAGGCTTATGTAGGGAATATCTTAAAAAAAATCTTCTTCTCTGAAACCACAAGGCCCAGGTCTTCGATATTTGATGTGTAGCTTCATCTAGTGGACCTTTGCCAAGTTTGTTCAAATTATAGCCTTTGTTGATGTTTGGTATGAAGCTTCACCTTTAAGACCTCCCTCAACATTATGCACATTAAAGCCCTGGGGCCAATAATGGCCCTCTCTGGGGCCCACTTGTTACACTATGGATCAGGTGAGCGATCCAGGGCCATCATGGCCCTCTTGTTTTAATTTTGATAACCAATTGACCTTTTTGAGGGAAAGTAATTGTCCTTTTGGCTGTCCACTATTAATGTTTCCATTAGGGTCTAGTTGTTTCATGTTTGTTTTCCTTCCATTTTGTGTTTCTGATGGGAGGTGTTGGTTATTTGTATCGATTCCTGATTATTGCCTTCACTTCTATTTTGTTCCTTTAAAGTAATTGCCAATATTCCCTATCCTCTGAAAAAAAATAGCCAGCCCCTGAGAACAGGGAACTTACTACATAGGTGAGTAGCAAGGGCTTTCATGAGACTGATCAACAAGCATCCACACACCAGATGCTTGGGCTCAGGTCAGCATTCTGGTCCCTTGCATACATTTTTCTAAAGCTTTTTTGCATTTACTATAATTGGAACGCCTTTACGTTCTTGCCATCATACAACAAAGATTTTAAAACAATCTTTCTTACCATCATGGATAAAAAACAAAACGCCTTTTTACTATCAAATGACTACAGCACAGAACTAAAACATGAGTGCATAAGTTACATGTATTATTAGGCTAGACAAGTACTTTCGCCCTCATTAGTGACCTTGAATTATTTTCAAAAATCCGCAGTGGCATTGACGATTCCAAAGGAGGACAGAATATAATGTACAGTAGATGAAGGATAGGAAAACTTTTTATGACCGTCATACTTTCCCTTATCACACATATCCTTCTTGTCATCGTAGAACATCTTGCAACGATTTAGACAAAGTTAAAAAAACAAAAACAGATTTTTTTGCCATCAAGGCTCTAACTGTTGGTTTTCTTTTACTCCAGCATTTCAGTGGTTTTTTTTGCTGTCGAGTCCTCACCGTTGTCTCACCTCTGTGGTTCTTTGATTATTTGTGTTCACGAAGATGTTGCACTGATGAGTTAGGAGGCCTTCATGTGGACTGAACAAATTATATGTCTAAATCGCGACGGAAGTAATGGCGAGGATTGTGGCCACGTAAAATCGATTTAAGCCCCCCAGTGGAATTCTTTCCACTGACCGTTCCAAGGCGGTTCTTCTGTGGCTTATTATTATGTTGTTGTTTGTTACTACTCACTGTGTGTATCACTTGTGTCTTTTTATTTTGGATGGCCATTTGGCCATTTTGTGGGAAAGTAACTGTCCTTATGGGCATCCTTTGTTTAGGATTCCATTATGGTCTGGTCGCTTCATGTTTGTGTTTCTTTCCCTTTGGTGTCTTTGATGGGTGGAGTAAGTTAATTGTATAGATTCCTGATCTTTGTTTTACTTCTAGTTTAAAAAAACACAAAATGTCTTTTTTTACTATCAAACGTTCTGTAAAAAAAGTAATCCTTTGGAAACAAGGACTTCAGCACAGAATTAAAAACTAGTGTTATATGTATTTCTGGGCCAGATTAGCTAGTTTCGACCACATCAGTGACCTTGACATATTTTCAAAATTCCGCACCAAAAGGATCACCAAAGCTATAATGGACATGAAACCCTTTTGGGCCGTCATACATTTCCTTCACAAAAACTACTTATTTTAGTGTTGATGATAAAAAGTCTAGAAGTTGCTTATGTCGTATGATGTTGAGAAGAGTTCTAAGTATAGCTAAATGCTAAAATTCTCTTTAAATAAATATATGCAAGCGAACAGAATGCTAAACTGACTAAACCAAGCATCTGTGATCCACACTGCACACACCAAACTATGATGTAAAGGCTGATCTTATTCTTTGCTATGTACACATATCCAAATAGATCTTTCTCCTAGTCATAGCTCATACGATAGAGGTACTGACATTCTTCCTTCCTTTCTTCAGGCAGGTGACAGAGACAGGGGCAGAAATGGTTTGATTTCGTATAAGAAAAGAGTGTACAAAATGTACCCTTTACCACATGTTCATGTTTCAAATGATGGGAGTGTTACAACTGATAGGAGACTGGAAATAGCTGGTGGTGTCGATCTATTCAACATCTTAGCTGAGGCTTATAATAATGAGACTTATGCTGAAAATATGCCACATGGGGTAAAACACAGGCCAGTTATTCAGCGGATAGTAATAAAACTTACAGTATGTATCTAAATAGAGCATGAAACTACATGTACATAGCTGTATTAACCCTTGACCTGCTGATTATTTAAATATGCCACACCCACTACTGACAATCAGCCAATAATATAACTTGATGGAAATTATTACAACAAATTCACAACATTGTTTGAAAAGGTAAGCTATATCCTTTCTCAGCAGGACACGAGTTAATCCTCATTATGCTGAACCCAGATATATCCCAGGCATATCATTTTAATTTGAAAACAGTATAGAACCAGATATATACTGTTTTTCATTCTGCTTCTGAATTCATTGGAAAATTTGAACTATTGCATAACAAAAGGCACACAATCGGGGTGGAGTGTAGCATATTATAATATTCAGCACGGCGATTGTTAAATATTGCAGTTAGCTTGTGATCACACTGCGCAGTAATATTTTGTATGCATTCTGAACCCAGTTGTTCATATCACCATTAGCTTTACGAGATCGTCTCGGGTCAGAATGTTAACTGTTCTAAAGTACATTATCTAATGCAGTGGCATTTTGCTGGATTTTTTCAGCAAAACAATTCAATATAATTTCCGTATTAAATAATCAAAATCAAACAATAGGATAACTATCAATATTATCGATATCAATGCCCAGTTTTTCTTTACAGTCTATTTATATATGTCTCGATATAAGAGGGTAGTTTAACTTACACAGTTTGTGCTTTGGTGTTAACAAAATATTGTGGTGTATTTATAATGAGCACAGCACATTGCACACATGTTGTCCACCATAGCTTTCGCAGCAGTTGAGAGATTCTTGTCAGTTTTGCCAGGATATGTTAATAGAACATGCCAAAGGGTTGGTAACATGTTTTGATGAAACTGATCTCGTGTTAGTTTAGCAGTCTAGTTTAATCTATTCATATTTTATTGCATATGAAAAGCGAGATGGGGTTGGGCCACAAGTTCTTACAACATTAGTTACAGGCTTTCGCATACATAGGTACAACTAATATATTACTTTCACACGACATAGGCCTATGAGCATTCAGAACACAGAATATATAACATTAAGCTGAGGCAAATACAACATGCTAAGAAACTGAGAAAAAAATCCTAAAAAACATGCTTCATTCGTCCAAAAAGTGAGAAAGAAGTAAAACTATAAACAAATAAATACATAAGTTAATAATTATTAGTCCTTAGCTTTCTGAAATAAGATAAGATAGATGTGCCTGTGTCAGTTTGCCAGCTACACAATTTTAACCCATTTAGTACCAGATACCCCTTAAATTTTGAAATGGACTCCTGCTATATATAAGGAGGAAGATTCCATTTGGTACAAAAAGGGTTAATCCATGTCCTGCTGAAGCAGAACATGCACCAACATTCGCAATCAGTAACGATGCAGAACAGAGCACTTCTGCATCTGATCAGTATCTATATTTTTTGACATTCAGTTGTTGAGCAGCAGCAGCAGCAGCAATTGCGTTTTACGTCCCACTGACAGCTAAGGTCATACGGAGTCGGGACCTCGGTTTATAGACTCATCCGAAAGTCTTGAGAAGCTGGGATCGATCCTGCGACCCCTGGTTTACAAGGCGAGTAGCGTAACCACTACCCCACGGAGGCTTCTATTCAGTTTGTGAATTCGTAGGAATAAATTACATTAATAATCTGGTTGAAATTCAGAAATGTGTGCGGCTGAATTGATTTATCACACAGGACAAAAGTTGAAAGATTAAATTGGAATATGTACACGCCATTGAGATTCAGCTGTTTAAACAATATGAACAATATTTTTGTCTACCTTATCACTAATGGTTGACCCCGACGTTAGTCAATGAGAACTTTAGTAATGTGTTCTTTCGTCCGTCTTTCTGTCCGTCCATCCATCCACCCATCAGTCCCTCCATGGACAAGCTTTTCTCCGCCACTCCTCCTACAGTTTTCAGCGTGTTCGATGAAGCTTTCCAGTTATTGCTTCCATAACCTGAAGATGATAATATTTTATCGAGATCATGCTCGACATTTATTCCAAGGTTATGGTCCTTTGACAATTTTTTAACAGTAGGTCTTGTCTCTGCAACTCCTCTTGTAGTTTTCAGTGGATTTTAGTGTAACCTTTCGGTTATCGTTCCAGTGACATGAATAGGCTCATATTAAACCGAAGTCATGCTTGACTGCTGTTTAGCTGAGTTACGGTCCTTTTTCAGTTTTAGCCATTTTGTCAAGAGTTCTTTTCTTCGCCGGTCCTCCTACATTTCTCAAGGGATGTTGATGAAACTTTCCAGTCAATATTTCCTTGACATGAAGATGATCATACTTTATCGAGGTCATGCTCAACTTATTTTGCCCTGGACGTTAGTCAAAGGGGCCTATAGTAATGGGTTCGTCCGTCCGTCCGTCTGTATACACAATCTTTTCTTCGCAACTCCTCCTACAGTTTTTAAGGGATTTTGATGAAACTTTCCAGTTATGGTTCTCATGACCTGAAGATGATCATATAGTATCGAGGTCATGGTTGACTGTTTTAACGGCGGTATTACCGGAGTTATGGCCCTTTGGTAGTTTTCAAAAGTAAGTCTCTGCGACTCCTCTTGCAGTTTTCAGTGGATTTTTGTGAAACCCTCCAGTTATTGTTCCCATGACCTGAAGAGGATCATAGTATACCGAGCTCACGCTTGACTGTTTTTTTACCAACGTCATTGCCCTTTGACAGTTTTAACCCTTTTTATCAACATAACTTATTGACTCCGTAACTCCTACGTTTTTCAAAGGATTTTGATAAAACTTTCCAGTTATTGTTTCCATGATCTGAAGATGGTCATATTTTACTTAGATCACGCCTGAATATTTGTACCAGATTTATGGTCGTTTGGCTATTTTTCAACAGTAAAATAGAAGTAAAACAAAGGTCAGGAATTGATACAATTAACTCACTCCACCCATAAAAGACACCAAAGGGAAAGAAATACAAACATTAAGCGACCAGACCATAATGGAAACCTAAACAAAGGAAGGCCATAAGGACAGTTACTTTCCCACAAAATGGCCATATGGCCATCCAAAATTAAAAGACACAAGTGATAGTAACAAACAACAACATAAATAAATCGCAACAGAAGAGCCGCCTTGGAACGGTCAGTGGAAGATTTCCACTGGGGGGCTTAAATCGATTTTACGTGGCCACAATCCTCGCCCTTACTTCCGTCGCGATTAAGACAAATAATTTGTTCAGTCCGCATGAAGGCCTCCTAACTCATCAGTGCAACATCTCCGTGAACACAAAAATCAAAGAACCACAGAGGTGAGACACCGGTGAGGACTCGACAGCAAGAAACCACTGAAATGCTGGAGCAAAAGAAAACCAACAGTTAGACTCCGATGGGCCCAACCAGAGACAGAGCATCAGGCTTGTCTCTGCAGCTCCTCTTGCCGTTTTATCATTGTGTTGGTAATATATTTTAGTCCTTAAGGGATCATTTATTCCACCACTGTGGAAATTCGAAAGTATTTGAGGTTCACTGATGCGGCCTAATTGGCCGAAACTAGCTCTAGTCTGGCCCAGAAAAACTTGTACACTCTACGTTTGTAGTTCTGTGTTGAAGTCCTTGCTTCCAAAGGATTGCCCCTTATAAAGAACATTTTAGTGGATTTTAATGAAACCTCACGCTGATTGTTACCATGACTTGAAGAGGATCTTATTTATACTAAGGTGCACTTGACTCCTTTTTACAAGACTTACGGCCCTTTGTTAGTTTTAGTCATTTTCCAACAGAAATTGTTTATCCCTGCAAATCCTCATACAGTTTCAGGAGATTTTGATTAAACTATCATGATATTGTTCTCATGATCTAAAGGGGATAATACCATTGGGAAAGGAGGCAAAAGTAATAATGACAGAGTTGGTATTCCTGAAAATGTACCCATTCTCCTTAAATTATCATCATTTACAGTTTTGGAGGTCACTTTTATCCGTAAATTGTTCCTTACAACATTAAGAAAAAAAAAAAGTTTGATGAATAGGCTGTAAAATCCCAAGATATTATTGAGGACATAAATGTGATAGATATATTCACCACATACTGACATTTCAAACTTTGCCTCCGGCATTAAGGACAAATTTTGCAATGAAAAGCAATATTGTCATCGTAATTATTTTTGCATTTACGAATGTTCGCAGTTTTCCAGATTTGCGCATATTCACAGGTATTAAAGTTCACGGATATATAAGTTTCGTCTATTTGTAATTCACAAACTCCTTGTATTTGTGTAATGTATAAAAGTTCACCGATTTTTGCTGATTGTGAAATGCACCAAAAATTAGTATACAGCAAACATTTGAAGAATTACAGCATTTTAGTGTAGACCCCATTTTTAGAGGTCTTAGTTCACAAAGAAGCAGGCAGGAAATGATGAAAGCTGTTTTGCTATTAAAAATTGTTGAAAATATGTCAGATGTATTCCTTTGGACTACATCTTTTCTTTTTTTTATATTGATTTTACTAATCCTAGGAATCAGGAGTATCTATCTCTATCTTCTCATACTGCGTCGGTCACATTTGACCATTACCGCAAGTGTATATTACATACACTCCAGGTTTTGCAGGATGAAAGCCTACACAGTAATCATGTAATTACGGTAGGGATCTTTAACCTGCACAGGGGATGGTTCTCCCTGCACAGGGGGCCTCCAGTTAACGTCCCGGTCCGAAGGACGGTGCACTTAATGACATTCATCCCTGCAAATGATGCCAATGGAGCGTGTTCGGACACCGAAATTTTATCGCCGCTGCCGGGGATCGAACCTAAGACCTCTAGCATCAGAGGCAAGTGCACTAACCACTGAGCTATCACGCTCCTGAGTAATACGATTTTTTTTTTTGTTTTGAGTTACAGCTCTTTCAAGATAATTTCACTTTTTTCAAGCCAATCGTTACTCAAAGGTGGGCGAAATCCGGTGTACCTGGAGAAAAATTATCTCACAAACAGTTGCAGAACTTGGTTCATCACATATGAACTGAACGAGGCTTATTTATGAGGAATTTTGAAAATATTTGCGGGTCACTGATAAGGCCTAAATGGCCGAAACTAGCTAGTCTGGCCCAGAAAACATGCACACTCCATATTTTCCAGATCTGTGGTGTATTCCTTGCTTCCAAAGGATAACCCTTCCTAGAATATATTTGAGGCCACTACAGCTGGTGTCTAGGAATGTGTTGCGGCCGTAAAAAGTCTCCCTGCCCTACATCATAGAGTCGTTATATTTTCTTGTTCTTTGGGATGATTGATTCCATTGTGGAATTTTGAAAATATTTGAGGGACACTGACGAGGCCTAAATGGCGAAACTAGCTAGTCTGGCCCAGAAAACATGCACGCTCCATATTTTCCAGTTCTGTGGTGTATTCCTTGCTTCCAAAGGATAACCCTTTTTAGAAAATATTTGACGTCACTACAGCTGGTGTCTGGGAATGTGTGGCGGCCGTAAAAAGTTTCCCTGCCCTACATCATAGTGTAGTTATATTTTCTTGTCCTTTGGGATCATTGATTCCATTGTGAAAATTTGAAAATATTTGAGGGTCACTGATGAGGCCTAAATGGCCGAAACTAGCTAGTCTGACACAGAAAACATGTCCACTCTATATTTTCCAGTTCTGTGGTGTATTCCTTGCTTCCAAAGGATAACCCTTTCTTGAACATATTAAACTAGCAGAGGTGAGGGACTTAATGATTAAGATTCAGCACTCGTACACGTCACAGAGGCCTGTAACGTAATTAGAACAGTTTTGAGACACTATCGTTTATATCTTGTTCGATGGAAACTTATGATGTGGGTACTTGTTAGAATTGCCTCAATGGGGCAATTCTAACAAGTATCCACAACATACGTGTTCATGGAGAAATGAGAGAAATTATTCCAGTAAATTGAGCCAGTGCATGACAAAATGTACAAGAAGTCTTGAGTGACCAGCGAAGACTCAGATCAGCCTGCGCATCCGCGCAGTCTGATCAGAGCCTTCGCTGATCGCATGGGCCTTCTATAGCCATTGGTCTACCCAAAGAGTGATACGCTTAAACTCTTGCAATACTTGAGGATATACAGGCGGATCTGAGTCTTTGCTGGTGGAACAGGTCTTATTGTAGGTTTTATAGTGTGCTGGCCCAAATATCCTCATTACTCCTTCTTATCTGGATACAGAGTTAAATTTGAATAGTTCGAACACTGATGGCTTATTTATCATGGTTAATTGGGCCCCATCAAGCGATTTTGGTACTTATCGCCTATGCGAGCAGCGATGGTTCAAGCGAGCCTGCGCATCCGCGCAGTCTCGCCAGAACCTTCGCTGCTCGCTCATACAAGCAGTGAATCGAGAGGAACCTTCAGACAGAAAGCCATATCCCTGGCCCCTTTGAATGGCTGGGCATGCGCAGTTAAAATTTGTCATGACGGAATGCTCGAAGACACAAATTCGCTTGGCGGGGCTCAATTAGAACTTGCTCTTGAGTTGCTTGAAGATCCTTTCTATAGCTCCAGGTATCCGTATTTTTGAAATACATGTAGTTTAGGGAAGTGTTTAGCTCACATGAGCCAAATTCTCACAAGGTGAGCTTATAGTATAGGCAGACATCCGACGTCCGTCCGTCGTCTGTCGTCCACACATTTGAACTTCAATATCTCAATTACTTACTGGCCAATCATGATTAAATTTTACGTGCAGTATTGCTGGGTTAGATGATTGACTGCATTATGTTTTGGATCAATTTTGATCACAACTGTGGTTGCCATGGAAACCAAAACGTTCCGTCGACTTATATTGGGGAAAACGACGTCTCCAACTTTTCTCAGACATTTCTGGTCCGATTTTTATCAAACTTGCAGATAACCAGATGAGGCATACAGTCTACGTTGAGTTCGAATTCGGGCATCATAGGACCGACGGGATTGGAGTCACCAACCCTTGAGCATAAAAATAATCGAAAAAAAGTGTCACCACTTTTTCTAAGCTGTTTTCGACATGATCTTTGTGAAAATTTTTGTAAACAAGGACAAGCATAATATCTCAGATGAATTCGAACTTGGCTTAAATCTGACCACCGGTTTCGGAGTTACCTGGTCTGGAGCATGAATATAAACAAAAATTGTTGAAAATGAGCATAAAATAAGTGAAAAAGAGTGCCTCGACTTTTTAGCTCACCTGAGTCGAAGGCTCCGGGGGAGCTATTGTGATCGATAACCGTCCATCGTCGTCGTCGTCCGTCCGTCCGTATATCCGTCCGTCCACAATCTCTAAACGACATCTTCTCCTAAACCACTCAACAGATTTTGATCAAACTTGGCAGAAATTATCCTTAGGTGGTCCTCTCTCAAAGCTGTTCAAAGAATTCGATTCCATGCAGAACTCTGGTTTCCATGGCAACAACAAGGGGAAAATAGGAAAAAAACCTTTAAAAATCTTCTCTGAAACCAGAAGGCCTAGGTCTTTGATATATGGTATGAAGCTTCATCTAGTGGACTTCTACCAAGATTGTTCAAATTATAGCCCTGGGGCCAAAAATGCCCCTGTGCCGGGGCCCACTGGTTTTACATAGGCTCATATAGGAAAAACCTTAAAAATATTCTTGTCTGAAACCAGAAAGCACAGGTCTTTGATATTTGGTATGAAGCTTGATCTAGTGGACCTCTATCAAGATTGTTCAAATAATAGCCCTCAGGCAAAATACGCCCCCGCGCCTGGTCCCACTGGTTTTACATAGTCTTACATAGTGAAAGTCTTTAAAAATCTTCTTAAAGCCCTGGTGCCAAACACGGCCCCGCCCCGGAGCCCACTGGTTTTATATTTGCTTATATAGGGAAACATATAAAAATCTTCTTGTCTGAAACCAGACCTCTACCAAGGTTGTCCAAATTATAGCCCTGGGGCCAAATATGCTCCCCCCCGGGCCCACCAGTTTTACATAGACTTAAGGAAAAACCTTTAAAAATCTTCTTAGGCCCTGGCCTTTGATATTTGGTATGAATCTTCATCTAGTAGACTTCTACCAAGATTTTTTAAATTAAAGCCCTGGGGGAAAAATGCCCCGCGCCTGGGGGAAAAATGGCCGACCAGTTTTACATAGACTTATATAGGGGAAACCTTTGAAAATCTTCTTGTCTGAAACCAGAAGGCCCAGGTCTTTGATATTTGGTATGAAGATTCATCTAGAAGACCTCTACCAAGATTGTTCAAATTATAGCCCTGGCTCCACTCCCCCAACCCCAACCCGTGCCTGGGCACACCAGTTTTACATAAATTTATAAAGGGATAACCTTTCCTTTAAAAATCTTCTAGTCTGAAACCAGAAGGCCCAGGTATTTGATATTTGATATGAAGCTTCATCTAGTGGACCTCTGCCAAGATTGTTCAAAATATAGTCCAGGTGCCAAATATGCCCCCGCGCCAGGGCCAACTGGTTCACATAGGTGTATACAGGGAAAACCTTTAAAAATCTTCTTGTCTGAAACCAGAAGGCCCAGATCTTTGATATTTGGCATGAAGTTTCATCTAGTGGACCTCTACCAAGATTGTTCAAAATATTGTCCTGGGGCCAAAAATGCCCCCGCGCAGGGGCCCTCTGGTTTCACATAGGCGTATACAGGGATAACCTTTAAAAATATTCTTGTCTGAAACCAGAAGGCCTAGGTCTTTGATATTAGTTATGAAGCTTCATCTAATAGACCTCTACCAAGATTGTTCAAGGTCTTTGCTATATTGTATGAAGCTTCATCTAGTGGACTTCTACCAAGATTGTTCAAATTATAGCCCTGGGGCCAAAAATGTCCACTGGTTTTACATAGGCTTATATAGGGAAAACCTTAAAAATCTTCTTGTCTGAAACCAGAAAGCCCAGGTCTTTGATATTTGGTATTAAGCTTGATCTAGTGGACCTCTACCAAGATTGTTCAAATTATATCGCCCTGGTTCCAAACCCCCACACCCCCCAACCCCCACCCGTGCCTTGGCCTACCAGTTTTACATAAAATTATATAGGGATAACCTTTAAAAATCTTCTTGTCTGAAACCAGAAGGCCCAGGTATTTGATATTTGATATGAAGCTTCATCTAGTGGACCTCTGCCAAGATTGTTCAAAATATAGTCCAGGAGCCAAATATACCCCCGCGCCAGGGCCAACTGGTTCACATAGGTGTAAAAAGGAAAAACCTTTAAAAATCTTCTTCTCTGACACCAGAAGGCCCAGATCTTTGTTATTTGGCATGAAGTTTCATCTAGTGGACCACTACAAAGATAGTTCAAAATATTGTCCTGGGGCCAAAAATGCCCCCGCGCAGGGGGCCTCTGGTTTCACATAGGCGTATACAGGGATAACCTTTAAAAATATTCTTGTCTGAAGCCAGAAGGCCTAGGTCTTTGATATTTGGTATGAAGCTTCATCTAATAGACCTCTACCAAGATTGTTCAAGGTCTTTGATATATGGTATGAAGCTTCATCTAGTGGACTTCTACCAAGATTGTTCAAATTATAGCCCTGGGGCCAAAAATGCCCTTGTGCCGGGGCCCACTGGTTTTACATAGGCTTATATAGGGAAAACCTTAAAAATCTTCTTGTCTGAAACCAGAAAGCCCAGGTCTTTGATATTTGGTATGAAGCTTGATCTAGTGGACCTCTACCAAGATTGTTCAAATTATATCGCCCTGGGTCCAACCCCCCCCCCCCAACCCCCACCCGTGCCTGGGCCCACCAGTTTTACATAAATTTATATAGGGATAACCTTTAAAAATCTTCTTGTCTGAAACCAGAAGGCCCAGGAATTTGATATTTGATACGAAGCTTCATCTAGTTGACCTCTGCCAAGATTGTTCAAAATATAGTCCAGGAGCCAAATATGCCCCCCCCCCCCCCCCGCGCCAGGGCCAACTGGTTCACATAGGTGTATACAGGGAACACCTTTAAAAATCTTCTTGTCTGAAACCAGAAGGCCCAGATCTTTGATATTTGGCATGAAGTTTTATCTAGTGGACCTCTATCAAGATTGTTCAAAATATTGTCCTGGGGCCAAAAATGCCCCCGCGCAGGGGCCCTCTGGTTTCACATAGGCGTATACAGGGATAACCTTTAAAAATATTCTTGTCTGAAACCAGAAGGCCTAGGTCTTTGATATTTGGTATGAAGCTTCATCTAATAGACCTCTACCAAGATTGTTTAAATTATAGCCTTGGGGCCAAAACATGTCCCAGCGCTGGGACGCACTAGTTTTACATAGACTTATATAGGAAAGAACCTTTAAAAATCTTCGCTGTGGCCCACTGGTTTCACATAGGCGTATACAGGGATAACCTTTAAAAATCTTCTTGTCTGAAACAAGAAAGCCCAGGGTTTTGATATTTGGCATGAAGCTTTATCTAGAGGACCTCTACTGAGATTGTTCAAATTATAGCCCTGGTGCCAAAAAATGCCCCCGCGCCAGGGCCCTATGGTTTTACATAGGCTTATTATATAGGTAAAACCTTTAAAATCTTCTTGTCTGAACCAGAAGGCCCAGGTCTTTGATACTTGGTTTGAAGCTTCATCTAATGAAGAGGTACCAAGTTTGTTCAAATTATAACCCTTGGGCCAAGACTGTACTAGAAACACTGATACTAGGGTGAGCGATTCAGGGCCTTCTGGGCCCTCTTGTTTTTTAAGTGTCTTAAACGGTTCCCTGTCAGATCACATGACCGCAATATTTGGAAGTCACGTGACCCATAATACTTCCGGTAGAAATGGCGGAAGCTGTCTTGCCTATAATGTATCAAATTTTGAGCAGAATCGGTTCAGGTTTAAAAGATTATGGCTGCCGAAATAAGAGTACCCCTCCAAAGGGCGAGTATTGAATAAAATTCAGCATGCTAAAGGTTAAATCAGATCTTTTTGAAACTTTTAGTAAACAAGGACAAGCATTATATCTCAGATGACTTCGAATTTGGCTTGAATCTGTCGACCAGTTTCGCAGTTACATTCCTTTGAGCCCGAAAAAGTTCCCAAAGGCTTACAATGAAAAGACGATGTCTCCAACTTTTTCTCAGCCATTTCTGGTCAAATCTTTATCATGCTTAAAGTTGTAGATAACCAAGAGAGGCATACAGTCTGCACTGTGTTCGAATTTGGGCCTGACAGGCCCAACGGCTTTTGAGTTACGAGCCCTTGAGTATAAATGTAAGCGAAAACTGTGTATTCGCTTTTTCTCAGCTGTTGTTGATCGGATCTTTTTGAAACTTTGAGTAAACAAGGACACGCATAGTCTCTCAAATGAGTTCGAATTTGGCTTCAATCTTACAACCGGTTTCGGAATTACATTCCCTTGAGCGTGAAACATTTTACCATAGGCTTGGTTTGTCTTTGAGTGTGTGTTTCGCTTATATTATTTTGTTTTGGATAGCCAGTTGGATATTTTATGGGAAAGTAACTGTCATTTGGCTTTCCGCTATTGATGTATCCATTAGGATCTAGTTGTTTCTTGATTGTTTCTCGTTCCCTTTGATGTCACTGCTGGGAGCTGTGGGTTGATTGTATCGATTGCCTTCACTCCTATTTTACAAGTCAAAAACGCTATCTCCAATTTTTCTAAGCTATTTCTGATCTGATCTTATTCAGATAGCCAGGAAAGGCATAGAGTCTACGTCGAGTTCAAATTTGGACCTCACAAGACAAATGGCTTTGGAGTTACCTGGCCTTGAGCATTAATATAAGCAAAAATATGTCTCCACTCTTTCTCATTGCTTTCGATTGGATTTTTTGAAACTCTTAGTTAACAAGGACAAGCATAATATATCTGATGAGTTTGGATTCGGCTTTAATCTGACCACCTGTACTAGTTCTCAGGTGAGCGATCGTTGCCTGCTGGGCGACTTGTTTTTATTTTACTTTGAAAATATACCAAGTATGTTGTATGCAATCGTTAGAATTGCCTTAATAAGGCGAATTCTAATGGTTATACACATCATAAATGTTTTATATGGAATAAAGCTATACTATTCGTAGCACGTCTGGGGTTTGGCACTAAAAGTAACCCTCAATGGCTCGAATATCCCCTTTCTCGAACAGTTTTTTCGTGGTCTCAAAGGTGTTTGAGCCTTCGAAGTTCAACTTTATATGGGCCACGTCAAGCGATTTTGGTACTCATCACCTATGCGAGCAGCGAAGGTTCAGGCGAGCCTGCGCATCTGCGCAGTCTCGCCAGAACCTTCGCTGCTCGCTCATGCATGCAATGGATCAAGAGGAACCTTCAAGCAGACGCCATATCCCCGGCCCCTCTGAATGGCTGGGCATGCGCAGTTAAAATTTGTCATGACTGAATGCTCGAAGACACAAATTCGTTTGGCGGTGCTCATATGACAAATTTGAATCTCTTTCACTCTTTTTATTTATTAGGATATCAATGACCATGATCCTGTGTTCACCAAGAGCAACAAAAGCAACTTCGAGGTTAATTTGTCAGAAAATTACTCAACTGGCAAAGTCTTCAAAAGGTAAATTTTAAATCCTTCATTATAAACTGCATAATGATTTATTGTTACATTTGTTGAAGTTTTGTGGGCACTGAGGTCGTCTCGGATTGGTGGTTGTGCCAGCCATGTAATGTGCATGAGGTGGCTGGAGGTACTCATCACCTATGCTGGCTGGAGGTACTCATCACCTATTTTGGTACTCATCACCTATGCGAGCAGCGAAGGTTCAGGCGAGCCTGCGCATCTGCGCAGTCTCGCCAGAACCTTCGCTGCTCGCTCATGCATGCAATGGATCAAGAGGAACCTTCAAGCAGACGCCATATCCCCGGCCCCTCTGAATGGCTGGGCATGCGCAGTTAAAATTTGTCATGACTGAATGCTCGAAGACACAAATTCGTTTGGCGGTGCTCATATGACAAATTTGAATCTCTTTCACTCTTTTTATTTATTAGGATATCAATGACCATGATCCTGTGTTCACCAAGAGCAACAAAAGCAACTTCGAGGTTAATTTGTCAGAAAATTACTCAACTGGCAAAGTCTTCAAAAGGTAAATTTTAAATCCTTCATTATAAACTGCATAATGATTTATTGTTACATTTGTTGAAGTTTTGTGGGCACTGAGGTCGTCTCGGATTGGTGGTTGTGCCAGCCATGTAATGTGCATGAGGTGGCTGGAGTACTAAAGGGTTAGCCTATTTTACAAAATAATACCACACTTGAAGTTGGGACTGTCTTGATTTTGTTGTTTGTTCACATGTCTTGATCCGTCCTGTGCCTCAATTAAAGTAGAAGTGAAACAAAGATCAGGAATCGATACAATTAACTTACTCCACCCATCAAAGACACCAAAGGGAAAGAAATACAAACATTAAGCGACCAGACCATAATGGAAACCTAAACAAAGGAAGGCCATAAGGACAGTTACTTTCCCACAAAATGGCCATATGGCCATCCAAAATTAAAAGACACAAGTGATACACACAGTAAGTAACAAACAACAACATAAATAAATCGCCAAAGAAGAACCGCCTTGGAACGGTCAGTGGAAAGATTTCCACTGGGGGCTTTAATCGATTTTACGTGGCCACAATCCTCGCCCTTACTTCCGCCGCGATTTAGACAAATAATTTGTTCAGTCCACATGAAGGCCTCCTAACTCATCAGTGCAACATCTCCGTGAACACAAATAACCAAAGAACCACAGAGGTGAGACAACGGTGAGGACTCGACAGCAAGAAGCCACTGAAATGCTGGAGCAAAAGAAAACCAACAGTTAGACTCCAATGTCTATGGTCTTATAAAAATTTTGACATCTTCTGTGTTTGGCTTGCATGGACATAAAGAGTTTTATGAGAGTCTTTGTGTCAATAACTTTACAATTTACAAGTTTTCAATTGAAGTTTTCAAGATTTCCAAAGCCTAATTTGTATTAAGTTTTATTCTTTGCATGATAATAGAATTTGATGAAAATTTTGATTTATCATTACCTAAACACTTGCATAAAACCTTGACTATTGAGGTCAGATTCATGGACTTAGAACTTACAAGTATGTGGGCATGGGCAGATGAGCTATGCTGGCTAGCATCAAGTTATGTTTAGTTAGATTATAAGAATTGATATGTTGCACACCATGCAGTCACCCTTAAGCAGTAACGTTGAAGGTACCTCATGCAGCTACCTCTCAATTGATGCTTTTGATAATAAACTAGTTTAGTCATATTTTGCTTTCCTTTTTCCATTTAATGTCTTTCTTGCAATATTTTATGATTTTGCTGTGTCATATTGTAGGTAAAGCTTACTAAAATTACCTTACGATGTATCTTGAAGTCTACAATATAGATCCACATGTATAGCTCAGAAAAAATGACCTACGCAGGCTAATTTTTGGATATGCTTGCTTTTTTTCCCATTAAAATATAAAGTGTGAGTACTCGTTAGAAACACTTCACGGAGTCCATCACGAAAACACGCCTATATAATTTTGACCCCCTCATACCCAATTTTTATATAGTAAAACTAAGGTTTCCGGGGGTATACCTTATTTTTTGTATTTCTGCTCTAAAATATAGGTTGTGGGTACTCGTTAGAACCGCCTCGATGAGGCGATTCTAACGAGTGCCCAAAATCTATATTTTGAGCAGAAATAAGAAAAATATCACAATTTTTCATCATAAAATTTTTATTTTTTCGGCGATAAAGGTGGCAATGTATTTGTATAGGCATGTTTGCGTAATGCAATTCTTACTTGTACCCACAACATATGTTGCTAACGTGAAATAAGGAAAATTATCCACGATTATCCTTGTTACACCTTCTAATCTGGATCACATTACGCAAACACACGTATACAAATACATTGCCATCTTATCGCCGACAAAATCAAAATTTTATGATGAAAACTTGTGACATTTTTCTTATTTCTGCTAAAAATATAGATTGTGGGCACTTGTTAGAACCGCCTCATCGAGGCGGTTCTAACGAGTACCCACAATCTATATTTTAGAGCAGAAATAAGAAAAATAAGGTATACCCCCGGAAACCCCAGTTTTACTATATAAAATTGGGGTTCAAGGGGCCAAAATTATATAGGCGTGTTTTCGTGATCAGTACGAACATGAGTGTTTCTCATTAGGATGTGCATTTGTTTTCACTTGAGCAGACAAAGACCGTAAAAGAGGATGGACACAGTTTCAGGGGAGGTGCAGTTTAACAGTTTAATCCATTAAATATGGGATACCCCCAGAACAGGCCGTTCATTCTAGAAATAGCATATAAATATATTCTAAATTTTATGTGGTACTCCCTCCCCCACAAAACAGGAAATTTTTTATAATAAATTTTGATAAAGAATTCTGATATTTTTTGTATTTCTGCACAAAACATAGATTGTGGGTACCCATTAGGACCGCCTCGCCGCGGCGGTTTTAACGAGTACCCACGCTCTATGTTTTTCAGCAGAAATAAGAAAAATGATGTATAACCCTGTAAACCTCCGTGGCCTAATGGATAAGAGCGCTGACTCTTAGTCATTAGGTCTCTCTCTCTCGATATGAGTGAAATAATCTTGAAAGGGCCGTAAAACCCAAACCAAAACAAAAATAACCCTGTAAACCCAATTTTTGCTGTATATAATGGGATTTAAGGGGGTCAAAATTATATAGGCGTGATTTCATGATTGGAAAAAGTCCCAGACCAGAAGCCGCAGATGCGGTATCTCGTTACACAAACAAGCCTATACAAATACATTGCCACCTTTATCGCCGAAAATATGAAAATTTTATGATGAAAAATTGTGATATTTTTCTTATTTCTGCTCAAAATATAGATTATGGGCACTCGTTAGAACCGCCTCATCGAGGCGGTTCTAACGAGTACCCACAATCTATATTTTAGAGTAGAAATAAGAAAAATAAGGTATACCCCCGGAAACCCCAGTTTTACTATAAAAAAGCGGGGTTCAAGGGGGTCAAAATTATAAAGGCGTGTTTTCGTGATGTGGTAAGTGTCTTCACAATGCACGCAGAAACTTCAGGCATTTTCTGAATAAATTTCTAATAATAACTGATCCTGTCACCTCTCAACATTACGATAACTCACCCGTTTGATACAGTACATTTTTCACATCTCCAAAATGGCTGATTTTCTGATAAAGATCCGTGATATTTTTCTTATAAATGCTCAAAACATAGGTTGTGGGTGCCTGTTAGAACCGCCTTATTGTGGCGGTTTGAACGAGTACCCACAACCTTTATCTTGGAGCAGAAATAAGAAAAATAATGTAAACCCCATAAACCCCAGTTTTCTCTGTATAAAGTGGGGTTTAGGGGTCTTCATTTCACGGACTTGTTCACGTGATGAATTTGGAAATGGACTCTTGCTGCATATAATGTGAATGAGTCCATTCAGTACAATATGATTAACCAATTCCGTTCTGTCTGCTGAGCTGAGGTTGAATGATGGGAAATTATTCCCGTTAATTTGTTATGTCAAGCCTATCAATATACTAAGCGACAGTTTTCCTGGGCAGGCTTTTGCTTCAGTGCTTAGCCATTACAGTGCGCATGCTTTCGAAACAAACTGACAGCTGCCCTTCTTGTATCACGACGTCCCAAGTGCTGCCTCTCATGAATCAATGGAAGGGAAATAAAGGGAAATCTACAAACTCTAATATTAGTACACAGTCCAACCTTCTTTGGTATTGGTGGTCATGAAACATGCCACAACATACAACGCATACACAAAGATTGGTTACCTTTATTTATTGGAAGTTTTAAAGAAATTCCTTTACCTTTATATTGAAAATCTAATTTATTGGAGTGACTTAGGTAAAAGGCTGTTTATTACCTTTTTGTCTACCTATACTTTTTACTGGGATACTTTATAGCGGTAAATTCGTTAAACACCACAACATTTTTATTGCACTATTGATGGGGTCCAAAGCAGGAACCATGTTAGGTAAACAACCATGTTATATCCAAACAAAATGTATAGATTATATGGAAAAATGATTTATGGTCATTTTTATATATAATCCATACAAACAAAATGTAAAGATTATATAGAAAAATGACCATTCTGTTCATTTTTGGATCCATCTTGAATCCGTGTAATATCCAAAACACTATAATAATGGGGTTTGTGGTGTACGGGGAACAACGGGTGCTGTAATAAGAGAGTTTTTTTTACAGGGTTGAGGCAACAGATGCAGATTTTACTGCAGAATTCAACACTATCACCTACTGGATTGTCTCCCCTGATGATCGTCATTTTGGTATCGACTCTGCTACTGGGGATTTATACCTTGCGGAGAAGCTAGACTATGAAAACCAAACCACTCATACATTTACAGTAGGTTTACAGACTATATCAACCCTCAGCAGATAACATTCACTTTATTGTTTTTCTGGGCACATTAAATATAAATTCCTGATAGTGAACTAATAATAAAAGGTCAGACAGGAAAGGTCACAATCAAAGAACGCAGCCAACCAATGACACAACGCCAATAAACAAATAACTTTATGCAAAACCCCCATCATGCTGCATATTTAAAAATTCTACCCTCTTCCCCATTTTTAAGCCATTTGTTTTGCATGATTTCAATTTCACCATGGATTTAGAAGCAAAATGGGAAACAGTATAGATCCTGATCAGCTGGCTTCTAAGATCCAAACATATTTTAACACGGAATATCGGTATTCAGCATGTTGAGGGTTAATATACGCATTTACCAGGTTACATGTGCCGGCCTCGGTAGCACAGTCGGATTCGAGTCGAGGAGGACGTGGGTTCAATACCTGCCGTAGAGATCATGAAATCATTTCTATGGTCGTTCTGTCCCTTTCGCTGATTCAAGAAGTGCAGTTGACAGTTTCTGGCGAAAGAATGTGCACTGTACTGGTTAAACGCTTACGTATAAGCTTTCCCAGGAAGTGTGGATAAGTAAACTTACCGGCTGAAAAATGACTTAAATAGTGTTAACTGGGCCGTTAAACCCCAATACAAACAAACAAAAAACAGGTTACATGTGTTTATCAGCATAAAACAAAGTAAGGAAAAATATTTCAATTCTAACATACGTACATGAGAGAAATGTATGTTTTCTGAAGGACAGAAGTAAACTTGTGCATACACTACAGTTTCAATGTGTACTATTATAGGGATCACCCATGATTTTATGCATAAATAATTGCTGGGTTCCGAGCTCGAGGCCGCTTAGCCGAGTGTTCAGATATCTGCCGAGGGAACCGGCAAATATTATTTCAATGAAATAACCATGGATGATCGTTATTCTTGGATATCTTACGATTCCAACGGCACATGAATTTCGAACTCCTTAAAAACTCTTCAAATGTGACCTTAAATCCAACATAGCAGCTAGTTCAGAACACTGTTAACAATGACGTCAGTTCCATAATGACTTTCTGACATCATTAAAATTAAAATGCTATGTTCAGGGCGACAACGTTAGGTCGCTCAACGTTACGCAAACAAAGCAAGGCTTGCCTTTTCAATATCAAAAATCCAAAACCCGTGTTTAAATAGCACGTAAATCTCATGATTTAAACGTGGGTTATGTTGTTCTGGACTTCTGGCTCATTCAACAATAGCTTCAAAGAGCTACATTCATATGCTTTTATGCAAGAATGGAAGTTTTTTCATGATGTGGTGTCCTTAAGATTCTATATTGAAACTATTGATATCATTTTAGAATATATATAAGCCAGCGCACGACAAAACCTACAATAAGACATGTGCGCCCAGCGAAGACTCAGATCAGCCTGCGCATCCGAGCTGTCTGGTTAGAGTCTTAGCTGTGCGCCCTTAGGATAACTAAAGGCCCATTGCTCCTTCATGCAGCAAGAGAAGTCTCTGGTTAGACTAAATGGATGCACTTGCTGATCGTATTCTTTGCTGGGCGCACATGTAAAGTAGAAGTAAAACAAAGATCAGGAATAGATACAATTAACTTACTCCACCCATAAAAGACACCAAAGGGAAAGTAATACAAACATTAAGCGGCCAGACCATAATGGAAACCTAAACAAAGGAAGGCCATAAGGACAGTTACTTTCCAACAAAATGGCCATATGGCCATCCAAAACCAAAATACACAAGTGATACACACAGTAAGTAACAAACAACAACATAAATAAACCGCCACAGAAGAACCGCCTTGGAACGGTCAGTGGAAAGATTTCCACTGGGGGGCTTAAATCGATTTTACGTGGCCACAATCCTCGCCCTTACTTCCGTCGCGATTTAGACAAATAATTTGTTCAGTCCGCATGAAGGCCTCCTAACTCATCAGTGCAACATCTCCGTGAACACAAAAATCAAAGAACCACAGAGGTGAGATAACGGTGAAGACTCGACAGCAAGAAACCACTGAAATGCTGGAGCAAAAGAAAACCAACAGTAAGACTCCGATGAGCCCGACCAGAGACAGAGCATCAGGCACCAACCAACATTATCTCTTTAATTTTCAATAAGCCTTTACGTTGGAGCCGTCATAGAATCTGAGGCCTGACCCACCGGCGTGCAATTAAAGAGGGAAGCAAAGTTGCCAACCGTGATTGGGTTAACTACCATGCATGCAGTCTGTCGTATAATATCCATGTTGTACCCAATCTTTTTATATCGAAGACTGATTTTACGAAATTGGGTGCTGAAGTCATTGCGGTTATATATTTTTCTGAATTTAATAATAAGTCACCATAAAATTCGGGTTCCGATAGACCTTGTTGCAGAAGAGATTTAAGTCCAATATTGAATTTTGAAAATAATCAGAATGGCGTCTATAAAATTTTGAAAAGGCTTTGCGTAGTTAATGGTACCGATAACACTGATTAAGGAGTTTAGCCGTTAATAATTTATTACGAGTGTTGAAGTCAGTTACATGACTACACACTCTAGCAAATCGAATTAATTGCGAAATATAAACGCCATAGGATGGCGCACGAGGAACATCACCATCCAAAAAAGGAAAATTTACAATCTCAAAATCAAAGTCATCGCGTTTATCATAAATTTTGCACGAAACAAATCCATCTACAATAGATAGATGTAAATCCAAAAACGGGGCCTCGGTATCAGAAGAATTTGCTTTATTTAACTGAAGTTCTAGGGGGTAAATCTGGCTGATCAAACCATCAAAATAGGTATTATCAATATTTAATAAATCATCTAAATATCTAGAAGTAGAGCTAAAAGCTTCAATTATTTCAGATTGGTTATCAATGGAAAGCGACAAAATGAAGTCTCTATCATTACAATACAAGAACAGATCAGCCACAAGAGGTGCGCAATTAGTACCCATCGGAATACCCACAATTTGTCTAAATAACTTAGTACCGAATCTAATATAAATATTGTCAAGTAGAAAGGTGAGGGCATCACACACTTTCTGACATGACCAAAGTGTATAATTCTTATTCTCTTTAGAAGTGAAAAATGCATTTCTGACATTACATGCAAGATAGAGAGAATCTTCTCTGTGAAAAGCCCATTCAATTAAATCATTAAGCTTTTCTTTTATAAGATTATGAGGAAGTGTAGTGTAAAGAGTGGAAAAATCGTAGGTAGACAGACTAGAAGCACGAAAATGTCTAGATTTCAATTTATCCAAAACCTCATTCGAATTTTTTATAGACCAAAACAGATTTCTTCCCGATCTTTCAAAGACTTTATCACAATATTTAATTACATGCGTTTTAATAGCAGTAAGACAGGGAGTTATTAATTTAGAAAGTTCAGTGGTAGTGCAAGAGCTAGAATTTGCAATAAACCGTGCTTTGTAAGGTTTTTTATGAAGTTTTGGTAACCAGTATAGCGTAGGAAGCTTGTCTTGGCCTTCGTTAACACACACAGCAAACTTGGTGGCTGAAAGACAAACATGTTTTTCTACTATAGCTTTCTCTTCAGCTAAAGGCTGACGTTCATAGGCCTTAGTACCACCAAGCTCCTGCTTAAGCGTGTTAACATAGTGGAGCCGTCACACAACGACGACGTTGTTAGCGGCCTTGTCTGCAGGGGCCAAAACAAACTTCTTATGAAATTCTTGAATACCTAGTTTAAGATGTAAGAAATGCTGTGCCGCGGTTCATACATATTTCTTGCACACCGGATAAAGAAATCCTGGACTTAACCCTTGGATGGAAATTCTTATCCTACCAAAATAGAAGTGAAGGCAATGATCAGGAATCAATGCAATTGACCCACAGCTCTCATTAGAGGCACCAAAGGGAAAGAAACACAAACATGAAACAACAGACCCTAATGAAAACATCAATAGCGGAAAGCCAAAAGGACAGTTATATCCCACAAAATGGCCAACAGGCTATCCAAAACATAATAATATAAGCAAATACTCAAAGACAAACCATAACAAAAATAAACCACAACAGTAGAACCGCCTTGGAACGGCCAGTGAAACGAATTCCAATGTGGGGCTTAAATCGTTTTTGCGTGGCCACAATCCTCGCCCTTACTTCCGTCGCGATTTAGACAAATAATTTGTTCAGTCCGCATGAAGGCCTCCTAACTCATCACTGCAACATCTCCGTGAACACAAAAATCAAAGAACCACAGAGATGAAACAACGGTCATCACGAAAACACGCCTATATCATTTTGACCCCTTTGAACCCCACGTTTATACAGTTAAACTGGGGTTTGTAGGGGTAAACCTTTTTTTTCTTATTTATGCTCTAAGATATAGATTGTGGGTACTCGTTAGAACCGCCTCATCGAGGCGATTCTAACGAGTACCCACAATCTATAATTTGAGCAGAAATAAGAAAAATATCACAATTATTCATCTCAAAATTTTCATTTGTTTCTGCGATAAAGGTTACAATGTATTGGTATAGGCTTGGTTTCGTATTGGAAGGCTCGACAGCAAGAAACCACTGAAATGCTGGAGCAACAGAAAACCAACAGTTAGACTCCTACCCAGAGATAGGATAAATAGAGGATTTTACATGAGTGTTCATGTGTTATTGAATTTATTAAACGAGTTGAGGAAAAGGGATAAAATGCGAGGCTTTGCAGATCATTTTATCCCTTTTCTTCAACGAGTTTAATAAATTCAATAATACATGAGCACGAATGCAAGATTCTATTTAATATATGACATTTAAAACGCATTTTATTCACGGTTGTTTACAAAAATGTCAATATTCCACCGTTAGTAAATGCGACGTCGTTAAGGACGTCGTTCATGTAACGTTACGGGACGTATCTAACTAATTTGCATATTTAATCCCCTAGTGGATTATCGAAAATATTACATGGCGTTATTACACTCTCAGACGCGACGTCATATGATAAAAAAAAACATAATTGTCATGTATTTGATGTGAACTAGAATATCAGGACGCCATGTTTGCCGTCGTTAAAGTTACCGCCGAACACTCCGCGTTATTATCATAAAACAAATGGCGGATGTTGACAACAGAAGTGACTGCAGGCTCAGAAATGAAAGGTATGCAAAACAAAACAAGAAGTATACATGGATGTAAGAGGTAGATAGAAAACTCCGTCTCTTGGTATCACTAATCGACATAACTCGGCAAGTCTCATGATGCAGGACAACCGAGTGATGCCAGACAGTGATCCCGAGGGACGCATTTTCTTTCCATCTCTCACACCCACGTAAGATTCTTATATTCTATTATCAGTAAAATAAAGTCAGTCTAAAATGTCTAACATAATATAATGCATACATGTTGAGAGAGTTTCTGTCAACAATTTTGCCCGCCTTGAAAGCATCGTCGATTGTGCATCTGACTGGTGATCAGGAGGTTGTGGGTATGATACCTGCACACTCGGCAATATTAGTTTTTCCAGATTGATCATGAAATCGTTTCTACAGTCATTTTCTCTCTTCTTATGATCCAAGTTGTTGTTAGTGTCTGTGAATGAATGTGCACTGTACATGCCAACTGTTTATGCACATGCATACGTCTGCCAAGGAACAGTGTGGATATGTAAACCGACAGGCTCAGTATGACCTTAATAGTGTTATCAGGGCTGTTAGACTCCAAACAAACAAACGTTTCTCACTTTTCATTAAATTTTCATGGATATGTTTGCTTTCATGTAGGCTGCATATTTCGGATAAAAGGCTCCTCAGGCACACATTTCCTCTTTTCAGTGAGGACTGTATTGTTAAAGGAGGATAGAAATATTATTAACGGAGCTGCCTTATATGAGAATATATCCATCCCCTTTCTTTTCAAAAGTATTTTGTCTCCACAGTCAATATTTTTTTCCGACTCCCGCCCATCGGAGCTTGAAGAAATAAATGGACTGCATGGTGCTTCCACGCAGAGCTGCATCTGGCCGCACACGAGTACTGGTAAACCGCTTAGAGGATCTAGCCTGCCCAGGCAAAGCGGTGCGAGTCGGACCGTCCATGCTTTTAAACCCTATTAGGAAATAATTTTCTGCAGATGATTCTGTTAGTCACATAAATATTAAAGGCCCCCGCCCATCGGGGCTTCGAGAAATAGACTGGGCTGCATGATGCTTCAAAGCAAAGCTGAAACCGGTCGCACATGAGTACTGGTAAGCCGCTTAGAGAGTCTAAGCATGTCCAGGCAAAATCGGTGCTAATCGGACCGTCCCTACATACAAACCCTTTTGGTTTCATTGGGCGACAGGGCTTGAGAAGTTATTTCATCTCAATGTCGGGTAAAAGTCCCACAAAATTGGAAGCAACGTCTCAAAAATGACCTATATAGTGTTGAGGGACGTTAAACATCAATTAAAACAACAAATCAATCAAACAAACAATAAGGTTTTCTCTCTTAAAGGGTTTGCTCTTTAGGAGCAAATTGGATCTACTTTTAAAGGAAAGAATTTGGTTTCCGTCCAGTGTCAGTGAGATTTTTAATATTCATCATATAATTATACTCACTTCTTCTTCACAAAATACCCTTTGACACTTTGTGTTTTGAAGTATTAAATTATATAGAACCAGTCTCTTCTGACATTTTATCATGCATGTGTTGTCCAAAAACGTTATTGTCTACGCCCACTATCTTAAGGATAACTTTTGCTAAAAAGGAAGCTTTTAATAAAAGGTCATGGCTGCTTTTCTATTGACGCGTTTCAATTTTCATAGGCAGGACTATTTTCCATCTGATTACCCAAGGACACCCCAACACTGGTTATAACTTATACCGCAACACCCCCTTGTGTATTAAAACAGGGTAATTACTGGAACGCTACCTAAAGTTTATCACGTGTACATGCATGGTTGCTCTCACGCTTGCACCTAAGGGATAATAAAATGTGCTTGCTTAAGGTTGGTGCTTGCTTAAAACAGGTGAATTTTAATGCATTTGCCTTTTTTGGGAACCAAATGCATGCTTGCATAAGACAGGTTGCTTGCTTAATAGAGGTGGCCACTACGACAGGTTTGACTGTATTCATGGTTTACATCATGTTGACTTCAACCTCCCCTTGTTCTTCGCACATCTTGCACTTTTTGAAAGCTAGGAAGATGTTTTTTCGTAAGGTCAACCTAGAATGTGAAATGAAAGGTTAACCTAGACTGCGAAATGAAAGGAGCGTGTGTGTTCCCCCTAACAGCTCAAGTTATACACAGACGGGACCTCGGTTAAGAGACATCCGAAAGTCAGGGATCGAACCCATGACCTGTGGTTTATGAGAGAGGTAGCATATGCACTACACCACCGGGGCCTCTGCGAAATGAAAGGAACCGTAAATGTAGGCATGTAGTACAAGTAGTTGTAACTGATACATTGGAGAGAACATTTGGAAATCCTTAATTTTTTGTAATCTGTAACTGTTACAAACTTATACATTAACTGGCATATTATTATAACATACGCATGGTAAGTTTTGTCAGTTTAGTACTACACAAATTAATGTGTGCTTAGCGTAGATTCAAGCTTTTTGTCAAAGCTAATACTTGTAAAACAACCTACACTTACGCCGAAACGTAGCTAATGCAACTTAATTTGATGAATCGAAATATATTAAAGCTGGCCCCCGCCCATCGGTGCTTGAAGAAATATAGGGGCTGCATGATGCTTTCACGCAGAGCTGAAACCAACCCGCACACGAGTACCGGTAAAGCGGTGCGAGTCGGCCCGTCCATGCTTATAAACCCTATTGGTTACATTGGGGCAGATGTCATTTCATCTCAGTGTCGGGTAAAAGTTCCACAAAATTTGAAGCAACGTCTCAAAAATGACTTTACAGTGTTGACGGGGACGTTAAACCTCAAATCCAACAAACAAACAAACAAAATATATTAAAGCAGACATATTTTTGCCTTTTAATTGAAAAATTCTAACACAGTTCGCCTATACAGGCAATGGAAAATAACTGTGTTTTATTCGGCAAGGAAGAACGTGACAAGTGACATCATTAAAACTGCCAATTTATGACGTCACTAGTCGATTTCCTTGACGTTAGACGGTGTAACGTTATATTTTTGCATCGAACACGTAATAATAAACCCAATAAAAATTACGAGGTCAATGACCTTTCACCTTGGGTAACATACATGTTGGACATTTTTATAGGAAAGCAGACCATTACGAAAACAAGGCTATGCAAATACATTCTAACATTTACCGCCGAAATAAAAAAAAACCTTTAAGAAGAAAAATAAGGTTTACCCCTGTAAAACCCAGTTTCACCATATAAAATGTGGTTTAAAGTGGTCAGAATTATATAGGGGTGTTTTCGTGATGCTAACAGTCCTGTATTTCCATTAGTTATTTAATGTTTATGTTTCTTTCCCTTTTTTGTCTCTAATGGGAAGTAGTAAGGTAATTGTATCAATTCCTGATCATTGCCTTCACTTCTATTTTATTTATCGATGTGTAAACTGTGGCGAATCACTCATAAAATTAGGGGATAACTGTACTGAAAATTGACATTTGGAGAGGTAAATCGGAGGTTTTACGGTCGGAAATTTCGTTTTACGGCGACGCGTTAGCGGAGCCGTAAAACGTAATTTGCGACCGTAAAACCGACGATTTACCTCCCCAAATGATAATTTTCAATACTGTTATCCCCATTCTAATGCACTTATTCAGTTGTTAAGTTAAAAACTGTACTGTTTTGCACAAGGCGGCAAGCGCGGTGAGCTGCGTAAAACCAAATGACAACCAATGGAAAGTGACGTTACATGATGACGTCGGATTTCCGACAGTATATCGCAGAATATACTGTCGCAAATTTTTGACGTTATCCAATCAGACGTCGCGTTACATACGCAAGTGCATTAGAATTAACATTAAGTCCTTCGGCAGTCTGTGAGTGATTCGCCGGAGTTTACACAAAGATAAAATCTACAAAATTGAAATCCATTCCTATAATATTGTCTTATTTTCTTTTCAGGTATATGCCAGTGATATGCACAAATCTTCAATCAGCAACAACGTAAACAATGTATCCATGACAGTGACCATTCATGTTGAAGATATGAATGATAATTCTCCAGAATTTAAACAGGGTATTATAAAGTTTTATCATATAAGTAACTGTTATTAAGTGGATAAATTGGCCTCAGTGACATATTGGGTAAGATCATTAACTTTTAAATCAGCTCTCACCGCTGTGGTCCAAACCTCACGTGGGTCATATGTGAGATGCCAAGTTCTTCAGTGAAAATTCAGGTGGTTTTCTCTGGGTACTTAGATTTCTGCCCACCCCTGATTAACAATCCGCTCGCATTTAGTGAAATAATCTTGAAAGGGTCGTAAAACAATAACCCCAAAAAAGAAATAATAACGTTGTATCAGAAAAATTATACAACCACATACGTAATAACACATGGCTATCAACATGTTACATCGTAACACCGTCAGTGAAAACCCTATGTTTTCTATGAAAACACAGCAATGAAATTTGATCTAAATTCAACAGAATCTAAAATTTGTTGCAATTTCATACGAAATTTATGAAACTCACCAGAGGCACGTTTCATGAATTTCAAAAAGAACTTCTTTGTAAAATCAGACAGAAAATGGCTTTTTGTTGAGACTTTTCATGAGCATTTCTGGAGTTGGTGGATTTTGCAACACAGCTTACCGTCCCCGCTAGTATCCACTTGATTTTCAAAGATACATTATTTACACTAAGAATTCAAACACAAAAATCACAATATAAGCCGGAGCAAACAGAATAGAGGAGAAGTGAAAACAAAGATCAGAAATCGATGCTGACTTTACCTGCCTCACCTAAGACAAAAAAAAACAGAAACATCAACATAACACAACTTAACCATAAATAAATGATCACAAGTGGAAAGCCAAAAGGACATTTTCTTTGCCACATAGCGGCCAAACAGCTAACCGAACTAAAAGATGTTAGCAGTACTTGTACATCAATGCAAAGACCAACAAAGATAATAACAAAGTACAACAGTGACAGCCAGATCAGACTGCTCCTGAAGTAGCAGACTGAACAATGTCTACATTGTTTATATGGTTCATGCAATGACCTTTTGATACTACTCTTGCTATTGGTTTTGGTTTGATTTAGAGTTTAATTGCCTGGTTTACACCATTATCGTCATGTTGAGCCAGATAATGAAAATAGGCTTCTATAAAAGCAATCAATCTTTGTTTTCCTTCGTGTACAACAGGAGTCCATTTTAAAGTTTAGAGGTGTACAAAATTATCTAGAAAATAGTTTTACATTTGTCAACAGTGAAGGTGAGATTCTTTTTTCAACTGCGTTGTTTGATATGGGCCAATGACCAGAACAGTGGATATCTCTCACCAGCATCTGACTACTGTCCTTTTTGAGGCAATGGAAGAGAGAGAGAGAGAGAGAGAGAGAGAGAGAGA
Source organism: Lucinisca nassula (assembly GCA_963580285.1). Lineage (NCBI taxonomy): Eukaryota > Metazoa > Mollusca > Bivalvia > Lucinida > Lucinidae > Lucinisca > Lucinisca nassula. Next base: position 34,367,886 of record OY757011.1, read on the forward strand.
GAGAGAGAGAGAGAGAGAGAATTTAGATATATTTATGACCAATCTTCAAAAAAGAATGTTGGAATGGAGACTAATCATGAAATATTTTGATATTGATTATATGATATAAATCAGTTTATTGTTATTCATAGGTCCCTACAACTGTTCTGTTCCTGAAAATTTCAAGGGTAAGCTGATAAACTGTGACGTTCATGCGGAAGATGGTGATAAGTCCGCACAGAATAATAAACTTGTCTATCAGATAGTTAACAACAGTGTGAGTATATTTTACATTTACCTTTAACCCAGCAGGCACACGTCCCTAGGGCAACGTCAAATCAACGTCGGTGCAACGCCATGACGTTACACCGACGTAGATAAGACTTTGCATAATGGTCATGACTATGTAATGACGTTTTGTGACGTCACAATTACGTCATGTGCCCGCTGGGAAACCTTTCATCGCTGACATTCTGAAATGGACTCTTCCATCTTTGAATTTAGACATTCCCATTTCTGTAAATAATGTATTGGGTAGGAATGTCTCGCAGATTTGTTCGTCATTTTTCAAAGGGACACAACTTTCGGGACTTCCTGTTCGTTTTTTCTATAAATTCCGTCTCAGAGAGAAAGAGTCGTACTCTTAAAGAAAAGAATTTGCTCTTCAAGGGCAAATTCTTTCCTTTAAGAGTTGACCCTATTGACATGGAGACAAAAAAAGCAGAAGTTGCCTCCCATGAAGGTGTATCCATTCCCTTATGAAATTGATCAACTCTAGCAGTGATTTGTTGAGTAATAAATTGCACTTTGGGTGCTCGTGATTTGATCTATTTTACAACTGAGCTCCAAACTGTGATTTATTACTCAACAAATTCACGCAGAAGAGCTGATCTAATTCGTTTCTAGCATACTAAAAAGATGATTATTTTGTTGTTCAAATTCTTCCACCCTTCCAAAATCCAATCAACATTATATACCATATCACACACATTAATCTTATTGTGTAACGTCAAGGAGCCTATGAGTGACGTCATAAAATGGTGACATTTAATGACTCACTAGGCATGCTCTTACATCCCGTGATTTGTTGCATAATAAAACACAGTTCCTTCCCATTGCCTATATAGGCGTGCTGTGTTAGAATGTTAATAATAGTGATGAATCTTTAGCCTGATATTTAGCATAGTACATTTTAAAAAACTCAGGTTTGTCAGTTTGAGTTATTATTAGACATTTATGTAGAAAATGGCTGATTTTTGTTTGCAAACAGTGAAGGTCCTAAGTCATCAGTTCTAGATCTGTACCATCCACCAGTTTCGTGTTATAAAATGGGTTCACACTTTCTTATCTGGAAACCAATAACAGGGACATAGACAAACAGTGCAGAATCAGGTCAGACGTTTCTGTCAAAATAAGATATAAATTAAAAACAATTAATCTGATATCGCTTAAATGACAGAAGGATTTGTCCAAAATATTACACATGGAAGAGTTCAAGAGTTCACAATGGGTTAAAGTGGAGCACCAGCAAGGAAATCTGCAAGCTGGTATGAGAAAAACAAATAACTGTAATGACCTTAAGTACTGGGACAGATGGGCCTAAGCAAACGGCATAGCCACACCCAAGATCAGATTGCTCCTAAAGGAGCAGTTTGATCAGGGTCATCGTTGTTTGCAATTCTGATGGCACCTTTGGACTCCTTGCTTGTTTGTGAACGCATCTGTTATAATGTAAGGAGGATAACAGCAAGCTCTCAAGGAATCCGGATTTTAATGGTACCATACATCATTATCTCAATTTCGGGAAATGAACACCCCTTTAAACCCCACCACATATAAACGAAACAGGGGTTTACATGGGTATACACTATTTTGCTTATCTCTGCTCCTAGGCATAGGTTGTTGGAATTCGTTAAAACCACCTCAATATGGCTGTTGTAACGAGCATCCTCAATCTGTGTTTAGAGTATAAATAGAGAAATATCAAAACTTTTCATCGAGAAAGTAGCCGTTTTAGGAGATATAAAAGAATGGTACACGGGTACATTATTGTAATGTGTGCTGTTAAAGCTGTTTGAGCCATTGTTGTTTAACTCATTACGAAAATACGCCTTGTAAACTTTACCGCCGAAAAAATGAAAAATTTAAGATGATAAATTTTGACATTGTTTTAACTCACCAGAGCGGAAGGCTCCGGGGAAGCTTAAAGGATAGGCAGTTGTCCGTCGTCGTTGTCTGGCGTCTTGCATCTGCGTAAACATTTTCAAACGACATCTCCGCTGAAGCCACTGGGACAACTGAGCCCGAATTCCTTCTGTAGCATCCTTGGGCTGGGGGATTGAACGTTTATGTTTTGCTATGACAATCGGCTTTTTAATTTGGCTGCTGTGGTAACTTAGAGTTACCGTAGACTTCCTAATTGGCCGAAACTAGCAAGTCTGGCCCAGAAAACATGTATACTCCATATTTTTCACTTCTGTGGTGTATTCCTTGCTTCCAAAGGAAAACCCTTTTATAGAACATATTAAACTTCACTACAGCTGGTGTTTGGGAATGTGTGGCGGCGGTAAAACGTCTCCCTGCCCAACATCATAGTGTAGATTATATTTTCTTGTCCTTTGAGATCATTGATTCCATTGTGGAATTTTGAAAATATTTGAGGGTCACTGATGAGGCCTAATTTGCCGAAACTAGCTAGTCTGGCCCAGAAAACATGTACACTCCATATTTTTCACTTCTGTGGTGTATTCCTTGCTTCCAAAGGATAACCCTTTTATAGAACATATTTAACTTCAATACAGCTGGTGTGTGGGAATGTGTGGCGGCAGTAAAACGTCTCCCTGCCCTACATCACAGTGAAGATTATATTTTCTTGTCCTTTGAGATCATTGATACCATTGGGGAATTTTGAAAATATCTGAGGGTCACTGATGAGGCCTAATTGGCCGAAACTAGCTAGTCTGGCTCAGAAAACATGTACACCCCATATTTTTCACTTCTGTTGTGTATTCCTTGCTTCCAAAGGATAGCCCTTTTATAGAACATATTTAACTTCACTACAGCTGGTGGGTTGGAATGTGTGGCGACTGTAAAACGTCTCCCTGCCCTACATCATAGTGTAGATTATATTTTCTTGTCCTTTGAGATCATTGATTCCATTGTGGAATTTTGAAAATATCTGAGGGTCACTGATGAGGCCGAATTGGCCGAAACTAGCTAGTCTGGTCCAGAAAACATGTACACTTCATATTCTTCACTTCCGTGGTGTATTCCTTGCTTTCAAAGGATAACCCTTTCATAAAACATATTATAAAGGGTAAAATTGAAAAATTGCCTTTATTGCCAAGTCATTGCAGATATTTTGACAAAACTTTTCTATAAATGTATCTTGAGTAAACTTGTCTCAGCTGTATGCTTTTAAGCCAACCTGAGGGACCCTCGGGTTGAATCGGGGACATGCCCCACCCCTACACTTCATAAAAGATATATATCTCAGAAATCCATTCAGATCCCCACTCCTAAACTACATTCTTTTTTCTTATGATAAGACGCATTCAGAAAACAGAAAACATGTACACGCCATATTTTCCAGGTCTGTGGTGTATTCATTGCTTCCAAAGGATAACCCTTTCTAGAACATATTCAGTGACACCAACCTGGAGGGTTCACGGGATGCACCGGGGCAATGGCCCACCCCCTCCACTTCATGAAAAGCACAGTATCTCGGAAACCTCACAGATTCCCAACCCTAAACCATTTATATTCTTGTTCCTTATGATAAGACATATTTAGTAACACCAACCTAAGAATCTGCCGGGGTGCGCTGGGGCCATGTCCCACCCCTCCACTTTTGAAAAGGCCATATATAAAAAAAAAACTGTTCAGAGCACCACCGCCGCTAGACCATATATATTTATGTTCCTTATGATAAGACACATAATCTGTGACACCAACATGGGACCCCCACGGGGTGCCCTGTATCATGTCCCACACCTCCTCTTCATAAAAAAGCCATATATGTCAGTAAACGTTCAGATCCCCAGCCCTTAACCATATATATTCTTGTCCCTTATAATAAGACACAAACAGTGATAGCAACCTAGCGGTATCATAAGTTATGCCAGGGTCATGCCCCACCCCTCCACTTCACAAAAGACCAAATATCTAAGAAACTTTTCAGAGACCGATCCCTCAAACATATACATGTATTTATATTCCTTATTACACCAACCTGGAGGTCCCCAAGGGTGTTCCGGGTCTTGCCCCACCCCTCCACTTCATAAAAGGCATATATCTCAATAAGCGTTCAGATCCCCATCCTTAAACCATATATATTCTTGTTTCTTATGATAAGCTACATTCAGTGATAGTAACCTAGGAGTCTCATAAGTTGTGCCGGGGCCATACCCCACCTCTCCATTTCACAAAAGACTAAATATCTAAGAAACTGTTCAGAGCCCGTCCCCTCAACAATATACATGTATTCATGTTCCTTATGATAAAACTTATTCAGTGACACCAACCTGGAGGTCTCCAAGGGTGTCCCGGTTTATGCCCCACCCTTCCACTTTATAAGAAGCCATATGTCTCAGAAACCATTCAGATCCCCACCCATTAACCCTATATATTCTTGGTCCTTATGATACGTCATATTCAGTTACAAAAATCTTACGCTTTCCCGGGATCTGTTGTGTCATGGTCCAGCCCTTCCACTGCTTAAAAGGCCTTATAACTCAGGAACTGTACAGATTCCCACCCCCTAAACCTTATATATTCTTGTTCCTTATGATAAGACGCATTCAGTGACACCAACCTGGAGGGTCCCCGGGATGTGCCGGGGCAATGCCCCGTACCCCTCCACTTCATAAAAAGCACAATATCTCGAAAACCTAAAAGATTCCCATGCCTAAACGATATTTTTTCTTGTTCCTTATGATAAGACACATTTAGTAACACCAACCTTCGGGTCGGCCGGGGTGCGCCAGGGCCATGCCCCGACCTTGCACTTCAGAAAAGGCCATATATATTAAAATTTCAAAGCCCCACCCCTAAACCATATACATGTATATTCATGTTCCATATGTTTAGACACATAATCTGTGACACCAACATGCCCCCGGGTCATGCCCCACCTCTCATCTTCATAAAAAGCCATATATCTCAGAAAACGTTCAGATTCCCACCCCTAAACCATATTTATTCTTGTTCCTTATGATAAGACACATTCAGATATGGCAACCTAGGGGTCTCATAAGTTGTGCCGGGGCCATGCCTCGATCCTCCACTTAAAAGAAAATCAAAATATCTAAGACACTGTTCTGAGCCCCACCCCTCAACAATATACATGTATTCATGTTCCTTATGATAAGACTTATTCAGTGACACCAACCTAAAGGTTCCCGAGGGTGTTCCGGCTCATGCCCCACCCTACCCAGTTCACAAGAAGCCATTTATCTCAGAAACCGTTCAGATCCCAACCCCTAAACCATGTATTTTCTTGGACCTTATGATACGTCACATTCAGTTATAAAAATCTTTTGTTTTCCTGGGATCTGCTGTGGCCATAGTCTAGCCCCTACACTGCTTAAAAGGCCTTATAACTCAGGAATATTACAGGTCCCTACCTAGTTTCTTATGATATGAATCATTCAATGATAGCAACCAGGGCTCTTTTGGGTCCATGCGCCACCTCCTCAACTTCGTAAAAATGCCTAATATTTCAGATACAGAGTCCACATGGGTGCTCATTTGGAAATGGGGATTTGTTGGGGAGACTTTCAGCCGATTAAAATCATATCATGTGAAAATACATGGCTACAGGCGGGCAGTGCCCACCAGAGCGCTGGTGAGGATAGTGGCCCGTGGGCATCTTGTCTTTTTTCTGTTCAAAACATTGATGGTGGGTACGCGTTAAAACCGCCTCATATATAGCAGAAATATGAAGAATAAGGTTTACCTCTATAAACCCAAGTAATACTATATAAAAATTGGGTTCAATGGTGTCACAATTACATAGGCGTGTCGTCGTGACGTGTATTCTTGCTTGTTGATCGTTTGTTGAAGTAATGTAATGCTTAGAAATCTAGGCATCCAGAAAACGAACCCTTGGTATTTCTTACATGCCCTATGTGTTAATATTTATTAAGGAAGATGCTATTATAACATTCTTCGAACAACTACTGAAGCAAGAAAGGTTTAATTGTCAATCCAAATTCACTGCAAATGCTTTAACTCCACTCACTGGTTATAGATTGATTGCTTTGGGTTTCGTAATGACACAGAAATCATTGTGGGTCACTTTGTGTCGTCTCCCAAAGAAACAATGAAAATGGATAGAAGAGATAGTAGACGAGATAAAAGTGAGGGACAGAGAAGAAAGAGGAAAATGAATGGATGCACTAGTTATAGAAAATACATTTTTCTTAGTTGGCTTAAATCTTTATATGATGCTGATTTGTTTGTTTTTCAGCTTTTCGTCATCAGTGATGGAGGGGATGAAATAAATGTGACAGAAGAACTGGATTATGATAATGCCTCATTGCCACATATATTTGTACTCAATGTCACTGCAAGAGATAATGGGTCTCCAGCTCTCACAGGATTGTAAGTGATTGGAATTCTAAAAGTGGGCAAACTACCATTTATTTACTTTTATTATTTGAGAACTTTGATTATTATTTGCCTTCACTGCAGCTGGTGTTGTGCCGTGTGGTGGCCGTAAAACGTCTCCCCGTACATCAACCATAGTGCAGTTTATATTTTACTTTTGGTCCTTTGAGATCAGTGTGAATATTCTGAGAAATCAGAAATGAATTATTGGTTTAGACTCATATTCTAGACAGGTTTTTAATTATTTGGACCCCATTTTGATTTATATCAGTCTTTGAATCGACTGCCTATTCGAAATACGCAAAGTTGCAGTATGTTTCCTCTGGCTTTCTTTGCCGGATCATTACAGGGTCACTGATGAGGCTTTATTAGCCGAAACTACGTAGTATGACCCATCTTCTTTCTTATGAATGTTTTCATTGCTCTTAAAGGAACTCATTTTTGATTATTAATTGATTTCTCTATTTATTTCCTTTTGGTTTTGCTTGCAGAGTTAAAGCTTTCAACAAATATAAGCAAATTATAAAAGAAAACAGAATAAGGGTACCTGACAAATGAGAATATCCACAAATTAAATGGTAATGACTGAATTGGGAAAAAAAGAAAAGTTTAAATTATCTGGAACTGTTTTGCATAAAATACAGAAATTTAATGGATAATTGAAACAGTCTAAATATCGGTTCAGGACTAGTTTTCCAGCTCAGAAATAAGATATCAGGTGTTACGTAGCAGTACTATTTGCTTAGTACCATGTGGCTACTCAAATTGCATGTTAGAGCAGTTGATAAAGGTTTGAACAGACTATTTGATAAGCATAATTTTATATACAATTATTTATTTCATAGAAAGTTATGAAATAAGCCTTTGGTGAACTTCATGATTTTGTTTAATAAGATATTCAGTGTCTGGCTTAAGAATGTGCACTGTACTGGTTGGCTCTTGAAGTATACCTCTGCCCAGTAAAGGTGTTGAAGGTGGTGTGATCTAAATAGTGTTGACAAGATCATTTAACTCCAACCAAATAAAAAATAGAAACAGTTATCTTGTATGGTAACGTCTTTGTAAAAAAACTAACATGCCCAGAATGTGTCCAGTTTGAATGACAAAGAGCCAACCATCAGGGCACGGTCTTTGGCCATCTTACATCATCCTCTGTCATGTGCCATCTACCATTATTTGGCTTGATTTGTTAAAACAACTGCTTTTGTTTTGTTTAGCACAACACTCACCGTCCATTTGTCGAATGAAAATGACAATTTTCCAGAGTTCAACCAGTCAAATTTCTATTTCAATGTGAGGGAGAACAACTCAGTGCCGTTGGTGTTGGGAAACATACTCGCCACAGATGCTGATGGAGATAGGCTCACATATAGTTGTGATGACGCAGGTACGTAGTATATTGCCAGTATATTAGCTCATACCTTGTTCATGAACCAATTAAATTTAATTCAATCATAAATTATTTGTCTAAACCAGAACACAACCAAGGACAAGGATTGTGGTCACATAAAAATAGTTTTAAGCATCCCCCGCCCCCACATTACGATAACACCCGTGCGACATAGTGCATCTTTTCACATCTCCAAAATATCAAATTGTCCGATGAAAATCCGTGATATTTTGCTTATAAATATTGCAAACATAGGTTGTGTGTACTCGTTAGAACCGCCTTGAGGCGGTTCTAAGGAGTACTCACAAACATTGTCTTAGAGCAAAAATAAGAAAAATAATGTATACCCCATAAACTCCAGTTTTCTCTATAAAAAGTGGGGTATAAAGGATCTTCATTTCACGGGCTTGTTCACGTGATGAGTAAAATGTAGTCAGTCCATTTCAAGGTGGTGCTTCTGTTTTTGATTATTATTGTCATTGTTTGTATTTGCATTATCTACTGATTTTATCTTTTTAATTTGATTTAGCCTTTTGGCCATTCTGTCAAAAGCAAGCTGTCCTTTAGGCTTTCCACTTGCCAAGTTTTAATTACAGAGAAAGTGTTTCATGTTAGCGTTTCTTTCCCTTAGGTGTCTTGGATGGGAAGTGTAAGGTAATCTTATCAATTCCTGATCATTGTCTGCACTTGATTTTTTAATGCTAACCATGAATCAGTAAAGATTTGAAAGAAAGATTCAGGCAGCGCCACAACCACAATACGCAGCCCACTCTTGACACCAAGTGTAAGAGGAAACATACTCAAAACAAGAACAAGAGCTTTGCAAGCGGGGCATTATACCCCCATGGCAGTTAGTAAGATGGAGCATACATATACTGACTGTTTTCCAAGTTTGGGTTTGTGGAATGTAACCAAGGAAAAATATGTGCTCCATATATTTTTACCTGGCATTATTAATAACCCTCAATGGCACAAACTACCTGTCTCCAACACATTGTCATAGTCGGTAATGTTTGGTGGACAATAACCTCAAAATAGTATAGGCATAACTCTGGCAATAAGTGGTGGACTGTAACCTTGAAATAATATGCACTGCTCCACACCATAGTCTAACTTTATGTAAAATTTGAGGTTCATCAGATGAAAATATGGAAGGCATTATCCGGAAACAAAATATGTTTAGAAAAATATGTGAAAGTGGAATAACTCTGGTAATATTTGGCGGAATTTAACCTAAAATAAATATGCACTGTTCCACATCATGGTCTTACTATATGTAAAAATTCAGCTTCATCACATGTAGAATGTAAAAGGAGTTAACCGGAAACGGAATGTTTAGAAAAATCTGTGAAAGGGGTATAACTCTGGTAAAATTTTGCAGACTGTAACCTCAAAATAATATGCACTGTTCCATATCATGGTCTTACTATATGTAAAGTTCCAACATCATCGGATCTAAAATGTAGGAGTTATCTGGAAACAAAATGTTTACAGAATTTTTCAAAGGGGCATATCTTATTATATATTATTATTTGGTGGACCATAACCTCGAAACAATATGCGCTGTCCCACAGCATGATCTATTCTTTACATAAAGTTTCAGCTAATGTAGGAGGAGTCATCCGGAAACGAACAGTTAAAAAAAATCAAAGGTGCATAACTCTATTAATATTTAGTGGACCTTATCCTCGAAACAATATGCCATGCCCCACATATGGTCTTACTATGTATGAAGTTTGAGTTTGATCGGATGCAAACTGTTGGAGGAGTTATCCGGAAACGAAAAGTTTACAAAACATTTCAATGGGGTATAACTCTATAATTATTTGGTTGACTGTAACTTCGAAACAATATGCAATGCCCCAAATCATAGTCTAACTATGTATGAAGTTTCAGCTTGATCTGGTGTAAACTGTAGGAGGAGGAGTTATCCGGAAACGAAAAGTTTACAAAAAAAATCAAAGGGGCATAACTATTAATATTTGGTGGGTCCTAACCTCGTAACAATATGCGCTGCTCCACATCATGGTCTTACTATATGTAAAAATTCAGCTTCATCACATGTAGAATGTAAAAGGAGTTAACAGGAAACGGAATGTTTAGAAAAATCTGTGAAAGGGGTATAACTCTGGTAAAATTTTGCAGACTGTAACCTCAAAATAATATGCACTGTTCCATATCATGGTCTTACTATATGTAAAGTTCCAACATCATCGGATCTAAAATGTAGGAGTTATCTGGAAACAAAATGTTTACAGAATTTTTCAAAGGGGCATATCTTATTATATATTATTATTTGGTGGACCATAACCTCGAAACAATATGCGCTGTCCCACAGCATGATCTATTCTTTACATAAAGTTTCAGCTAATGTAGGAGGAGTCATCCGGAAACGAACAGTTAAAAAAAAATCAAAGGTGCATAACTCTATTAATATTTAGTGGACCTTATCCTCGAAACAATATGCCATGCCCCACATATGGTCTTACTATGTATGAAGTTTGAGTTTGATCGGATGCAAACTGTTGGAGGAGTTATCCGGAAACGAAAAGTTTACAAAACATTTCAATGGGGTATAACTCTATAATTATTTGGTTGACTGTAACTTCGAAACAATATGCAATGCCCCAAATCATAGTCTAACTATGTATGAAGTTTCAGCTTGATCTGGTGTAAACTGTAGGAGGAGGAGTTATCCGGAAACGAAAAGTTTACAAAAAAATTCAAAGGGGCATAACTATTAATATTTGGTGGGTCCTAACCTCGTAACAATATGCGCTGCTCCACATCCTGGTCTAACTATGTATGAAGTTTTAGCTTGATTGGATGCAAACTGTAGGAGTTATCCGGACTCGAAAAGTTCACAAAAATTTTCAAAAGGGCATAACTCTATTAATATTTGGTGGACTGTAACCTCGAAACAATATGCCATGCCCCACATCATGGTCTAACTATGTATGAAGTTTCAGTTTGATCGGATTCAAACTGTTGGAGGAGTTATCCGGAAACGAAAAGTTTACAAACAATTTCAAAGGGACACAACTCTATAATTATTTGGTGGACCGTAACCTCGAAACGATATGCGCTGCCCCACATTATGGTCTAACTATGTATGAAGTTTCAGTCTGATTTGGTGTAAACTCTAGGAGGAGTCATCCGGAAACGAAAAGTTTACAAAAAATTTCAACGGGGCATAACTATTAATATTTGGTGGATCCTAACCTCGAAACAATATGCGCTGCCCCACATCATGGTCTAACTATGCATGAAGTTTTAACTTGATCGGATGCAAACTGTAGGAGGAGTTATCCGGATTCGAAAAGTTTAAAAAAGATCAAAGGGGCATAACTCTATTAATATTTGGTGGACCATAATCTCGAAACAATATGCAATGCCCCACATCATTGTCTAACTATGTATGAAGGTTTAGCATGATCTGATGTATACTGCTGGAGGAGTTATCTGGAAACGAAAAGTTTACAAACAGTTTCAAAGGGGCATAACTATATTAATATTTGGTGGACCTTAACCTCGAAACAATATGCGCAGCCCCACATCATGGTCTAACTATGTTTGAAGTTTCAGTTTGATCGGATGTAATATGTAGGAGGAGTTACCGGGAAACGAAGAGTTTACAGATGGACGGACAGACGGAGGGACGGATGGACGCCGGGGGCATTACACAATACGACCGTTTTTCAAACGGGCGTATAAAAATGCGATTGATTATGAAATGGAACAATCAGCCCTCTCTTCCCCACACGGGGTGATCAGACCAAAAGAAAACACTAAACAACAACTCACAACAAATTGGCAGACATACAACAAAAATATCAGCAAAAGACCAACACCAAAACTATCGCCTTAGAACGGTCAGCAGCAAATGCCACCGGGGGGACCTACAAGACCAATTAAGATTCAGAACAGCTCTGTGCGGACTGATCTGAGTCTTCACTGGTCATATGCGCCTGTTTTAACGACCATACTTTTGTAGCTTTTCTACTATCTGCATGGCATTTTATAATTGCGGGGTTTCATGGATGGTCAGCAAATTCTCAGATCAGACTGCACATGATCAGAGCCTTTTTATGAAGCTTAAGTGTACAAGGCAATTAACAATGGTTCTTACCGTCTTGTTCTGCAGATGGACAGGCTCGAATAAAGAGCCTCTAGCATCAAAGTCTATTGAATGAGAGTAACCACATTTATCATATGACGTCGCGTCTAAGAGTGTAATAAAGACGTAATAAATTCCGTAATCCACTAGTTGATTAAATATGCAAATTAGTTAGAAATGCGCCTTAACGTTACATGTACGGCATGTAAGAGCATTTTTTCCTCAGACTAAAATTGAAAATATTCATGCTCAGTTCACAAGTACCACAGTTTACATTTTGATAAAATAAGAATATATTGTCTGCAGTGTAAACACCACTATAATAATAATAAGTTTAATAATCTGTATAATAAGTGGTGTTTCGCTGGACATGTATAACATGGACTTGTTTTAAACATAATCAGACACAATTCATCACGAAAACACGTCTATATAATGTTGACCCCCTTTAACCCCAGTTTTATAAAGTAAAACTGGGGTTTACAGGGGTGAACCTTATTTTTCTAATTTCTGCTTTAAAGTATAGATTGTGGGCACTCGTTAGAACCGCCTCGATGGGGCGGTTTTAACGAGTATCCGGTTCTAACGAGTACCCGCCATCTATATTTTGAGCGGAAATAAGAAAAATATCACAATTTTTCATCTTAAAATTTTTGTTTTTTCGGCGGTAAAATATACCATGTATTTGTAAGGGCGTGTTTTCATGATGCAAGGTTCTGTTGTTGTTGTTGTTTTTCTTTCACTTTACAGACTTTACTTTTTTTGATGGAATCTTGAAGATCAACACTGCTTTGGACTTTGAATCTAACCCATCTAGAAGTTTCAACATAACAGCTTATGATAACAGAAATACAACAACAGCGAATGTTTATATCAACATTCTACCTGTCAATGAATACCCATCGGTCATTCGCTTTGACAAAAATGTTTTGCATGTGACAGAAAATACGAACACTACTTTTAATTTTAATGTAAGTTTGCAAGGTAGTTATTTGCACACCAGCGGGTCGCGCCTCAGATTCTTTGACGGCTTCAGCCTAAATACTTACTCAGTCAGTGTCAGTTGGTACCTGATGCTCTGTCTCTTTTCGGGCCTACCGGAGTCTAACTGTTGGTTTTCTTGTGCTCCAGCGTTTCAATTTTTTCGTGCTGTCGAGTCCTTATCGTTGTTTCATCTCGGAAGTCGTTTGATTTTTATGTTCTCGGAGATGTTGCACCGATGGGTTATTTGTCTATACCAGGACATAACCGAGGATTGTTGCAACATAAAATTTATTTAAACCCTAGTGGATAACATTTTACTGACCGTTCCAATGCGGTTATTCTGTCTTGGTTTATTTTTATTATAGTATGTCTTTGCATGTATGCATTGCTAATATATTTTCATTTTGGACAGCCATTTGACCATTTTGTGGGAAAGAAACTGCCTGTTCGACTTTCCGCTTGTGACGTTTTCATTATAAGGAAGTTATTATATGTTTGTATTTCTTTCCCTTTGGTGTCTTGGATGGGAGTTATGGGGGAATTGTTTCGATTCCTGATCAATGCCTTAACTTCTGTTTTGTTTGTTTTTGATCCCACCAAAACAGATAAGGCATAACAGATGGGGCTTAATGGGCCGAAAGTAGCTTGTTTGATCAATCTTTATTTCTGTGATGTATTCTTGATTCGGCAAACAACAAGTGCTCTTGTATCTGCAGGAATAGGAAAACATAAAAAAACATATGTAAAACTGTGCATCTGATCAGGCAAATAGCAAGACTGTGCACTTGACTAGGCAAACAGCTGCTTGATGTTGTTAATCACATATGCATAAGTTATGCTTGATCATGTATGTTTTCACTTTCTTCATACTCGCATGTGTGTAATCTTGAACTGCAAAACGGCTTTGTCTAAGAACAGTATGATCAGTCTTCCCTGTACATACAAAGCTTCCCCGTGCAGACCGGGATGTCTGTTTTATTGAATGAGTATGTAGTTTTGTTTCACTCGGCACACATTGGTAGAAACATTTTCAGTTATTGTGGCTCTTTCAAAAATTGAAAATAAAACTTTACTGCTGACCTAGCTCCAGAAAGCTAACAGTTTCTGTTTCACATTGAATAGTTTTTTTTTTCTAGCACACCAGATAATAAAATCCGTGGTTTTGGCCTGGGATAGAAATCATGTCCTTACCCTGGTGTTCTTACCCAGGCAAAACTACATAAGTATAATTGATTATAAATAAAATAAAATGAAAATTTTCGGTGGTGTTGTGCAAGAAAAAGAATCTAATATGGGATTCTGTTGTAGATGGGCCTTTCCATGCCTCGGGAAGACCTTGCTGAGCTGAACCTCGGCATAGCCTCGGCTCCGCTCATCCTCGGGTTGGAAACCCCCATCTACAACAGAACCCAAAATTAGATTCTTATAATCCACCGATATCTGGGCTCATTTTTTCAGATTAATAAAGTTGTTAGTTAAACTTACAGAACGACTCAATATTGCAAAGAATTGACAGTTTTGCTGAAGAAAAACACGAGTAGCTTCAAAACCTACTTACAAGTTTTCAGCAAACATACAACACTAGGAGATATTGTTCTTGCCAGAAAATTTAATGTTTTTACCACTATTGAATTCATTCTCGGTCAATTTGCATTTTTTAACAAGGCTACTGATGCAGACAATGGTGGTGACGGAAGGATCAGTGTTGAAGCAAAGGTTGCTGATGAATGGTAATTAAAACATTATATTGCCAGATTTTAGCTCACCTGAGCCGAAGGTTTATTGATGAGCTTATAGTATGACAAGGCTCCGTTGTCTGTCTGTTGTCTATCAACATTTTCAAACATCTTCTCCTCTGACCCACTGGGCCAACTGAAGTCAAATTTCAGGTCGAGCATCCATTTTATGGAGGAACTGAAGTTTGTTCAAGGGGTCCAGGTCATATGACCAAAATGGCGGCCAGGCCTATATGAGGTAAAAACCCTTTAAAAATGAATCAGTAGGCTGATTGTTAAGAAACTAAGTATGCTGCATTGGGGACTCTAGCCAATTATATTTGTTGAAATAATGACCCCTGGATTACCTTGACCTATTTTACACCATGTTCAAATTTGGTTGCATAGGCTTTTGTATGAAAAAAGTAAAACAAAAAAACATCTTTTTTTCAGAAACTGATGAGCCTGTGATCTGAAAATTGTTAGATGCAGTGAGCAAAATGGGGAAATGAAATATCATTCTTTGACCTTGGCCCAAGGCCATTTAGATATGAAAATTAAAACTTGTTTTTTTCTCAGACGCCACTAGGCACTTTGTAACCAAATTTCACATGAATGTTTTTAGGAACAAGGAAATGAAAAGTTTATTAAAATGGGTTTGGTCACATTACAAACTTGGTCGCATAGGCTTATATGGAAATCAAAATCATGTGTTGTTTTGGAAACTGGTGCAGCCTGTGATCTGAAAATTTGTAAATACTGTTAGTTAAATGAGTAAATCAAAGTACATGAGTATTCAAGGTCAAGGTCATTCCTTGACTTTGGTCTAAGATCATTTAGATATGAATCGTTTTTTCTCAGAAACCACTGGACCAATTGTAACCGTTTGTAACCAAATTGCATATGAAAGATTTCAGGTAAAAGAAAATCAGAATTTATTAATACGAGTTTTTGTCACATGACCAATATAGCAGCCACGCCCATATATGGTAAAACACTTCAAACCATTGTTCTCCGGAACCAGTGGTCCGATTGCCTTGAAACTTGGTTTGTCGCATAGGAGTCTCGGGCCCATCGAAATATATTCATATATGACTCTGTCTTGACCTTGACCCAATTTATGCCATGGTCAAATTTGTTTACATATGCTTTTTTATGGGGAAAAGCGGACATTGTTTTTCGGAAACAATTGCTGCCTGTGAACTTCAAATTTGTATTCTAAATGAGAACATAGGTATCAAGGTCACTCCTTGACCTTTGGCCACCGTCACTAAGATATCAAAATTCAAACCTCATATTCATTTAAAACTGCAGGGCAAATTGTAGTCAAATTTCATATGAAGCTTTTGTGGGGTGAAGGAAATGAAATTTTGTTCAAATGGTCCAGATCAGTTGACTAAGATGGCCATCATGACCATATATGTTAAAATCTTTTTCTCTGGAACCAGTGGGCCCCTTGCCTTGAAATTTGTAGCACTGGAGACTTGTAATTTATTTAAATGATGAGTCTAGGTTGACCTTTATCCATTTTTACACAAAGGTCAAATGTGGTCACTTGTGCCTTTGTAGGACAAAAAGTGGAAATTAATTTATTTTCGAAAACTGTAATTGTGAACTAAAATGGTATATGCCATTAGCTAAATGAATTAATGAAGCTGCATGAGTACCAAAGGTGACCTTGGTCCAGAGTTACTCAGATAAAAAATAAACATTTAAAAAAGTAACAAAAAAAAACAGCTGGGCGAATTTAAGCCATTTTTCATATGAAGCCTTACCGGATGTATGAACACGTCACCAAGATGACTTCCTTGGTAAAGAGCTTCAAAAATCTTCTCAGAAACCAAATGGCTCCACAAACACGCAGCACATAGGTAGCAGTTAGGACCATTGCTTCTCTGTTTTTTTTATCTTGAAAAAGTGTGTGCACTCATTAGAATTACCTTGGTATACAACATGCCTGTACATCAACAACACATACCTATAACAATCAGACATGGCACTATGAATAAGCCATTTGAATAACCATCAGTGACTTGAACTACCCCTGTCTAGAACAAATTTTCATTGTCAAAACTCAGCAGGCACACGACGTAACTATGACGTCAAATCGACGTCAAATTGACGTCATGATGTTTATGCAATGTCACATCTACGTCGTTGCACCGTTGTTGATGTGACGTTGTCCTAGCGACCTGTGCCTGCTTGGAAAGCTGTTTGAACCATTGATGATCAACGTTGTCAAATATATAAATACACCCTCAGGGGAAATTTTGATCAGTTGAAATGAATGAAACTTCCATACCAGAAAGTACTGATGTATATTTTTTTCAAACTAATCTAGGCCCAGATTACTAGCATGGTTTGTTGTAGAATTCTGCTGAAAGATTTACGTATGAAAGTAATATAAGATCAGCATCTGAAAACTTACTATATGTGACAAACAAATATTA
This sequence comes from Lucinisca nassula, assembly GCA_963580285.1. Taxonomy (NCBI): domain Eukaryota; kingdom Metazoa; phylum Mollusca; class Bivalvia; order Lucinida; family Lucinidae; genus Lucinisca; species Lucinisca nassula. Next base: position 34,385,130 of record OY757011.1, read on the forward strand.
TATGTTTTATGAATTACTTGTCTTACTTTGGATACAAACATTTAAAATTCCATTCCAGAATCAATCAAATAATTAAGTTCTACAGTTGAGAAGTATTTAGAAATTAGAAAGGGTTAACCCTTAAGATGCCTACAAAACTACATCTGAAAATGTTATCTGTTTATGTCATCTGCTGGGTATTCGTGCAACTTTTCAAACATTTTTTTTTGCTTATTGGCAATAAGTGTGGACCATGTTCAGACTACTCCTACAGGATATTGGTTCCACACTGTTTGCAACAACGAATTTAAAGTTACATGTACCAGCAAGCCACAAAGCATACAACATTTTTGTGATTTGCATCTTAAGGCTTACGAGAGGCTCATTTCACAGAAAACTAAAATCTAAACAGCAAATAGCCTACTGAAAATGGCAGGAAAATCTGCCAGATGTATTCTTTTGCCTCGAATACCTTTTGTAAATTTCTTTTTTCAGGAATTCACATGTCAAATGTGATAAGGATGTTGTTGGCTCCATGGCAACTTGCACCATTCTGGAGTTAGACAGAGAGAAAGTAGAGACTTTGGAACTAACATTGATAGCAAGTGACCATGGTTCAACAACCAGATCTGCAGCTGTCACTAGTACTGTGAAGGTCATAGGGGTGAATGATAATGCACCCTATTTTATGGTACCCGAGCGGAATATTACCTTAACAGAAGGAGTTTCATTGAAGAATTTTTACACTGCACATGTAAGATATTTTTTTTTATTTCTTTTGCTTTTAGTTTTATAGCTAGAGTTTATAAATTGCAATAAATCCCCTCTAAATTTAAATGTTTTAAACGAAGTTACAATGTTTTTAAGTAACAAGAATATTTGTGTGATTCTAATATTTTTAACTTAGAAAGCAAATCTTGACTCATAACACATGACATTTAAAAAAAAATAAGAAAAATCAGGCTTGCCATTTCATGTGAATTATCTGCAATGTATGATTTTCCCTTAACATTCATAAAAATAAAAATTTCATTTGTATTGAAATAAACCGCGACAGAAGAACCACCTTGGAACGGTCAGTGAAACAAATTCCAGTGAATGGGGGGGGGGGGGTCTTAAATCGATTTTACATGGCCACGCCCTTACTTCCGTCGCGATTTAGACAAATTATTTGTTCAGTCCGCATGATGGCCTCCTAGCTCATCAGTGCAATATCTCCGTGAACACCAAAATCAAACAACCACAGAGATGAAACCACGGTGGGGACTCGACAGCAAGAAACCACTAAAATGCTGGAGCAAAAGAGAACCAACAGTTAGACTCCGATGGGCCCAACCAGAGACAGGGCATCAGGCACCAACCAACCATATAATTAGATTATCTCTAATTCTCAGTATACCTTTACACTGGAAACGTCATAGAAACTGAGGCCTGACTCACCGGCATGCAATTAAAGTGGGAAGCGAAGTTGTGGACCTTGATTGGGTTAACACGTAAAACCCAGTGAAATACTTTTGACTTACCGTTCCGAGGCGGTTCTTCTGTCGTGGTTTATTATTGCTATAGTTCGCCTTTGCATGTATTTTTTGCTTATATCTTTTTATTTTGGATAGCGGTTTGGCCGTTTTGTGGGAAAGTAACTGGCCTTTTGGCTTGCCACTTATGATGATTGCATAAGTTATTTCATGTTCATGTTTCTTTCCCTTTGGTGTCTTTGATCGGAGGTGCGGGTAATTGTATTGATTCCTGATCATTGCCTTCACTTCTATTTTAAAGTAACTAGAAGACAACAAAACAGATGGTAGTTGTTGCCATTGGCATCTTAAGTATAGTTTTGGCAATATCCAATCACTGCACAAATGTTATGATACGGGGTATGAAAATATAGCATTAATTCATCTTTTATTACAGGCTAAAGACAGTGACACTGGAACTGGTTCACAAATAAAATACAGACTGAAGTCAACACACTCCTCCCCTTTTAATATCTCTTCCGATGGAAAAATTAGTACTAAGGCTTTGAAGATAAATCACAGAAACCGTGGAAAATATACCCTTGAAGTTGAAGCCTACAATGATGAAATTTATCAGAATTGTAGTAGCTGTGTTGATGGCAAGCAGGCTATAACAGTGTTTATACAGGTGAGTCGAAGCGCCAGATAAGGAGGGGGTAACATGATGTTACGGAATCCAACTTTTACCTTCAATTATCTACCCTGGTAGGTTATGAATAGCTTATAGGTTTATAACGTATCCCTGACAACTGCATCAGTGGTAAGAGCATTTGGCTTTCACCTGGGCGGCCCTGGTTCGTATCCCATCATAGGCCGGAATTATTTTTCAGCTCTGCTTCTTTACTTTGTTACGACTTTCATATTTTAAGCCAGGGGCTCGTCCGGGATCGGAGTCTAACTGTTGGTTTTCTATTGCTCCAGCATTTCAGTGGTTTCTTGCTGTCGAGTCCTCACCGTTGTCTCACCTCTGTGGTTGTTTGATTATTTATGTTGACGGAGATGTTGCACTGATGAGTTAGGAGGCCTTCATACGGACTGAACAAATAATTTGTCTTAATGGCGACAGAAGTAAGGGCGAGGATTGTGGCCACGTAAAATCAATTTAAGCCCCCCAGTGGAATTCGTGTCCGCGGACCGTTCCAAGGCGGTTCTTCTGTCGCGGTTTATTTTTGTTATAGTTTGTCTTTGGGTGTTTGTGTCGCTTTTTATTTTGGATAGCCTATTGGCCATTTTGTGGGAAAGTAACTGCCCTTTTGGCTTTCTGCTGTTGGTGTTTCCATTAGGGTCTGTTGTTTCATGTTTGTGTGTCTTACCCTTTGGTGTCTCTGATGGGAGCTGTGGGTTGATTGTATCGATTCCTGATCATTGCTTCCACTTCTATTTATTTTACCAAAAATGGCCTTGCATATGCATAAATGATGCTTTCCTTGAAGAGTTGGAGTGTTACAGACCGCACCTCCTACCTTCAGTTATCTACCTTCGTTGATTATGCATAGCTTTCATGGGCCAGTTGTTCAAAACTAACGACGTCGTTAGTTAACGTATCGTTAAATCTTTGATCATTAAATATGGCAAATATGCTGAAATTTTTGCTGAAAAAATGTGAGCAGCTTTTGCGGATGCCAAAATTTATGATATTGTACTTGCTAGAAGAGTTAACAATATGACCATTAACGAGCTCGTTAAGCTAACGATGCTTTGAACAACTGGGCCCAGGTTTATAATCAATTTCTGATAACTGCACCAGGGAGTCGAGTCTTTAGCTCAGTGGTTAGAGCACTGGATTTTCACCCACGCGGCCTGGCTTCGAATCCTATGATAGAAAGCGCGTTTTGCAAGCTATGCTTCTTTCCGTTGTTACTGTCTATGAGCCAAGCTCAGTAAGGATAATTTGGATATAAGTCACTTGAACCGAAGGCTCCGGGAGAGCTATTGTGATCAATCACCGTCCGTCGTCGCCGTCCACCCGTCCGTCCGTCCAGATGTCCCTCCGTCCGCAATTTCTTTAAACGACATCTCTTTCACCAAACTTCACAGAAATGTTTCTTGGTTGGTCCTTTTTCAAAGCTGTTGAAATGGTTCCTCCCGTTGCACATCTAGGTCACAGGAGCCAAACATAGATTTTTTTTATCTGAAAACTGATAAGATATTCTCCTCTGAAACCATAAAGCTCAGGTCTCTGATATTTGGTATGAAGCTTCATCTAGTAGACCTCTACCAAGTTTGTTTAATTATAGTAGACCTCTACCAAGTTTGTTTAATTATAGCCCTTCGGCCAAAAATGGCCCCGCGCCGGGGCCCACTTGTTTTATATAGGGAAAGCCTTTAAAGCTCTTCTAGTCTGAAACCAGAAAGCCCAAGTTTTTGATATTTGGTATGAAACTTCAGCTAGTGGACCTCTGTTTCATTTTTCAATTTGTATGAAGCTTCATCTAGTGGACCTCTACCAAAATTGTTCAAAGTATTGCCCTAGGGCGAAAAAAACACCCCGCCCCGGGGCCAACATATTTTACATAGGCATATATATGGAACACCTTTAAAAATCTTCCTGTCTGAAACTAGAAGGCCCAGGTCTTTGATATTTGGTATCTAGCTTCACCTAATGGACTACTACCAAGGATGTTCAAATTATACAACTCGGGGGCCAAAAATGGCCCCGCCTCGGGGTCTACTTATTTTACATTGACTTTTAAGGGAAATATCTTTAAAAATCTCTGAAACAAGAAGGCACAGGTCTTTAATATTTGGTATGTAGCTTCATCCAGTGGATCTCTACCAAGAGTCTTAAAATGATAGCCTGAGACCAAAAATGAGCCCGCCCCAGGGCCTACTTGCTTTACATAGACTTATAAGGGAAAAAACCTTTTAAAATCTTCCTATCTGAAACCAGAAGACCCAGGTTTGTGATATATGGTATGTAGCTTCATCTTTTGGGCCTCTACCACGATTATTTAAAATATGGCAATGGGGTGTTTAAATTTCCCTTGTTACAAATTCTTTAAAAATCTTCTTGTCTGAAAACAGAAGGCACATGTCTTTCATATTTGGTATGTAGCGTCAGCTCAATGACCACTACCATGATTATTTAAATTATACCCCATGGGGTGTTTAAATTATAGCCCTAGGGCAAAACGTGGTCCCGCCCTGGGGCCCACTTGCTTTATATAGACTTCTTTAAAAATCTGAAAACATATGGTCCATGTCTTTTGTATTTGGTTTGTAGCTTTATCTGGTGAACATCTACCAAGACTGTTTAAATTATAGCCCTGGGACCAAAGATGGCCCCAATCTGGGGCTCACTTGTTTTCCACAGACCTTATTTATATTGGGACAACCTTAAAAACCTTCTGTCATGAAACCAGAAGGCCCTGGCATTTGTTATTTGGTTTGTAACTTCGTCTAGTGGCCCTCTACCAAGATTGTTCAAATATTCCCCTGGGATCAAAATTTCATACAAAGTCTTGAAGAGGTCTACCGTTTAAAACTTCAATATTACGCACATAAATCTTTTAGATCAGATGATATAGGACCATCATGATCAACTTGTTTTATCATTAAAGCGTATGTTCGGGGTAAATGTTAGAATTGCCTGGACGAGGCGATTTTAACAAGTATCCAGAACATATGTCTAACCAGAAATAATGGAAATCATTTGTTTATTATCCTTGTTACCCAACATGATCTGGAACTATGTGTGAGTTATTGGAGGGGTTCTCGCGTGTATCGAGAATAATTTTGATGTACGTTTTCTTATTTTTCCATTAAACCAGATGGTGCCGGCCTCGACAGCTCAGTCGGATACACGTCTGGGTTGTGATCAGGAGGAGGCGGGTTCGCTACCTGCCGGAGTCGGCAACATTCTTTCGTGAAGATTGATCCTGAAATCTTTTCCATGGACATTCTCTCCCTTCGCTGATTCAAGAATTAAAGCTGTCAGTTTCTGGCGAAAGAGTGTGCACTGTACTAGTTAACCTCTTATGTATAAGCGTGTCCGGTAAAAGTGTGGATAGCTAACCTGACCGGCTCAAAAATGATCTAAAATAGTGTTAACTGTGCCGTTAAACCCCAATACAAACAAACAAATCCAGTTGTTAGAATCATCTCGACGAGGCGATTCTAACAAGTTTTGTTTGTTTGTTTGTATTGGAGTTTAATTTTGAGTTCAACATTATTTTAGATCATTTTTGAGCCGGTCAATTATCAAATTATGAAGAACATTATGTCACTAGCATGTATAGATGAACCTGTTTCATTTTCATTTACTTAGCATGCAAATCATTGTTTTTAAAGCATTGATAAACACCAGGGTCCATTGTGCAAAATTTACAATGCCATTGATTAACATATTGTTTAAATTGCTATCATTTAATATAGCGAATATGCTAATATTTATGAAGAAAAAATAGGAGCTTTTGAAATGGTGTCATTTTTAGGCTAAGATACCACTTTATTAGTTATTCCACTTACTAAACTAGTAAACATGTTGGTCACTAACTAGCTCGTGAAGCTAACAATGGTTTGAACAACAGGGCCAATGTTTATATATATAAATATGGATATCCTGAATTGTGTTTTTAGATACAGTACCATGCTCAGCTTTATAGAACATTGTATTGTACATTGATGGGCGCTTGAGGCTCTGATAAGCCCTGCTCAGCCTTCATTGACTGCATAAGCTCATATTTTCCATTCAGCTGAATTTCCATTATTCAGATGATAACTGCATTAAAATGCCATTTTGGGACGTAAATTGTTTTGGGTTTGGTCAGATATTCTCTTAACCTAACGATAACACGACCAATGTCGTCCTTCTGTATCTAGATCTGGCGTTTCTCGTGCAAAAGAGTTCTCATTTTATTCAAATTTCTAGCCATAACATAGATTGTGGGTGCCCACAATCTACGTACGATTATTACTAAAATTGAGGAAAATAATATATAATCCTGTAAACCCAACTTTTCTCTATATAAAGTGGGGTTTACTGGGAATATCATTATACAAACTTGTTAACCTGATGACATTGAAACATCAAAATTGAATTCGAAAACTGTATTTATATCTACCTCATGTTATTTTAGGATGTCAATGATCAGTCACCAAAATTCCTCAACCGAAGTGTTAATATACCTGTGCCAGAAAACAAGACGTCAGGATCAATTATAACAAGGTATTATTATATTTGCATAAATACAGTCTGTTCAGATTTGAATTATGTCTTTTCAGGGTAGACCTATCATCACGTGAACAAGTCCGTGAAATAAAGACCCCCCTTTATACAGAGAAAACTAGGGTTTACGGGGGTAAACATTATTTTCCTTATTTCTGCTCCAAGACGTAGGTTGTGGGTACTCGTTAGAACTGCCTCAATGAGGAGGTCCTAACGAGAACCCAAAACCTATGTTTGCATAGGAGGTCCTAACGAGCACCCAAAACCTATGTTTGCATAGGTTGTGGGTACTCGTTAGAACTGCCTCAATGAGGCGGTCCCAACGACCACCCAAAACCTATGTTTGGAGTATAAATAAGAAAAATATCATGGATTTTCATCAGAAATGTAGACATTTTGTAGATGTGAAAAAATGCACTATGTTTCACGGCTGTGTTATCGAAATGACATTTTTAAGCTGCTTAAGACACTTGAGTTACTGTTTCTTGAGTTAACCGAATCTGTTTAGCAATTTCCAGGATAGCGGGATCCCTTAAGCCCTGGTCGGCAATCCATCTAGGAGAAGGCATTTCCAAACAAAAACCTACATTCAGCAAACCCTCTTTATACCGACATTCGTTATAACGACAAAAAACTCGTTTTAACGGCAATTTCAACGGCCAACTTTGCACAAAGATTACCATCGGTTGCGATCGGCGTTGGCTTCCCTGGTTGGAAACGCCCATATCGAATCCATACACATAAAAGATGCTTGCAATCTAATACTCCAAGAAACAAATAATATAGAAATTTGTTGGAATCGCCTTACCTCTATAACATTTGTTTCATTACTTCGAGGCGATTCTAACAATATCTATAACATTTGTTTCTTGCAGTAATGAAGGGGAAAAGGCCCATGTTACCTTTCATACTCGTATCTGGGATTCTTTATAACAACAATTTCTTATAATGACACAGTATTACAGAACAAATTCTGTCGTTATAACGAGGGGCATCTGTATCTGAATTTGCCTGTTCCAGCTATGTAAAATCCGCTTCGGCAGCTGGGGCGGAAGAAATCATCTCTCTGATTCAACGACCAAAACGGCGATGAAGCAGCAGGTTGTGGAGCATGGAGAGCATGACAAGGCACTTAAGACGTCGGGGTCATCCACTGCATCCGGGCTTAGGCACCGTCTTGCTTCTGGATCGAGCTAGGTCAGGACGAGAGAGTTAGGTTGACTCTGCGCGCCTATTTCTCACTATAATCCAATTCACAGCGCATGTCATCTTAATCATATACACACAGTCACAGCAAGCACTTCGGCCCGCCTATCGGCGCTTGGAGAAATAGATGGGCTGCATGATGCTTCCAGGCAGAGCTGAAACCGACCGCACACGAGTACTGGTAAACCGCTTAGAGGATCTAAGGCTGCCCAGGCAAAGCGGTGCGATTCGGACCTTCCGTGCGTATAAACCCTATTGGTTTCACTGGGCGACAGGGCTTGAGATGTCATTTCATTTCACTGCCGGGTAAAAGTCCCACAAAATTGGAAGCAACGTCTCCAGAATGACCTATAGAGTGTTGACGGGGACGGTAAACACCAAACAAACAAACAAACACAGCAATCACACATATGCAAGCCACACAAAAAGCCCTGTGGCGATGGGAGAGCGGCAAAGCAGCAGGTAAGGAAGTAGTAAATGCGGACATGCATCCAAGCAGTTTGGTTCTATATGGTCGCTTTCCTTAAGAATGAAGCAGTATTGGGGATTTGGCAGACGAACTGAGTGTTTGAGCAGACCATTTTAGGATCGCACTGCATGGGGAAATGGCTAGAAAAGGTGACATAAACAATTGCCTGCTTCAAAACCCCTGGCTGGTCGACCGTGACCAGCAGGGATCGCATTTAGCTGTCGAGCAAGAAAGCAGATAAAGGTGATACCCTTGACAGTCAGCGCATGGAAGTAGTGCACCTTGGTGGACAGTGTCGGTTCAGATAGATCACAGCGAAGAACAGTTCTAGCTGGTAGAGAACTACATCGATATAATTATGTTCTAGAAAGGGTTATCCTTCGGAAGCAAGGAATACAACACAGAACTGGAAAATACGGAGTGAACATGTTTTCTGGACCGGACTTGCTAGTTTCGGCCAATTAGGCGACATCAATGATCCTCAAATATTTTAAAATTCCACAATAAAATCAATGATCCCAAACGACAAGACAATAAATACTACACTGTGATGTAGGGCAGGGAGACTTTTTATGGCCGCCACACATTCCCAAAGTCAGGATTGCACGTCTGAGTGAAACTCGACTTGCAGAAAAAGGGCTTTTAAAAGAAGTTGGTGCTGGCTACACTTTCTTCTGGCAAGAAAGAAGAGCGGCGTGAAGCAGGAGTAAGTTTCACCATCAAACCACACCTTGTCAGCAAGCCCTCGAGTCGGCCAACAGGCATAAATGACCACTTTATGACACTAGGGCTTCCGTTATCTAGTAAGAGGCATGCAACTATTTTAAGTGCCTATGCACCAATTAGATTTGGCTACAGATAAGTTTTTAATTTCAATAAACTTGTTTCTGATCTTGAATCGCGACGGAAGTAAGGCGAGGATTGTGGCCACGTAAAATCGATTTAAGCCCCCGAGTGGAATTCGTTTCCGCTGACCGTTCCAAGGGGGGTCTTCTGTTGCCGTTTATTTTTGTTATGGTTTTTCTTTGGGTGTTTATGTCACTTATGTGATTTTATTTTGGATAGCCTATAGGCCATTTTGTGGGAAAGTAACTGTTCTTTTGGCTTTCCGCTGTTGGTGTTTCCATTAGGGTCTGTTGTTTCATGTTTGTGAATCTTTCCCTTTGGTGTCTCTTATGGGAGCTGTGGGTTGATTGTATCGATTCCTGATCATTGCCTCCACTTCTATTTTCTATAATGATCTAGATTTTGTGATTTCTGTTTCACCTAATACAGACAAACTCATCCTCCTGGGAGACTTCAATAGTAGATTGGACACAGACCACCAAACCTGGGAAGTAGTGATTGGTACTTAAGGTTTGTTGTCAGCAAACTTAACCTGTACATTCAACCTGCTCGACAACCATAAGGCAAAGAAGTGCCCAAGAGACTGGATGTCTCTTAGCTGCAACACGCAAAAATTGCTAAGCCTTCATCCATGATATCTGCAGCAGACCAGATGCAATGGAACTCAGTTCAGACGATCCAGAAGAGAACTGGACAGTTTTCAGAGATACCGTTCACTATTCAGCGATGCATTCCCTAGACCAGTATCTCGTACAGTTTGATGAGAAAAATGGAAGAAATCCAGGGACTCCTTGTAGAGAAACACTAAAAAACACAAGTCATACCGAAGTGATACCAGCTCAGTATCTCAGTGGTACCAGGATATCTAATTAGGCCGCATATTCAGCATACGCAAAACAGTCCAAACTAGGCTCGGAAATATGCAAGGCTCCTGGCTTTGGAAGTAAGGCTGATGAAACCCAGTCTTTTGTAGATAGAAAGGATATGAAGAAGTCTCTTCTCAACGCAGATGGAACTCGTCTTCTAACAGACGGCTTGACGAGTTCCCAACTGTTTCTGAAACAATAAAAGCAATTAAACTTCTGTAATCTTGCAAGGTTCTAGGATCAGATGCAATGTCTGCCGAGATCTACAAAGCAGGAGGTACTCCATTTGAAGAGAAAATGACGGAGTAATTTCACATTTTATGGCGATAGGAAGCCATACCTCAAGAATTGAAGGATGCATAAGTTATCCACCTATTCAGATGCCAAGGGAATCCTTAGGTCTGTGACGGTCACCGTGGAATGCTTTTTCGTGTCATTTGCTGAGAAGGTCCTAGCAAGAATCCTACTAAACCGACTAAATGAGCACCCTCAACAGTCAGAGTTTCTACCAGAAAGCCAGTGTGGGGTCACTCAGGAGAGAAAAACAATTGACATTATCTTCAAGCATGGCAGCTTCAAAAGAACTGCGCGGAACAGAGCATGGACCTCTGCATGACCGTTTGTTTTATTACCAAGCATCTTACACAGTCATTCGTGAGGGTCTTTGGACAATTATGGTGCAGTTTGCCTGTCGAGCCAAGTTCGTAGTAATCGCAAGGCAGTTCCGCGATGGTATGCTTGCACAGGTCTAATATGAAGGTGAGTTTCTGATCCATCTCCTGTAACAAAAGGAGTCAAGCATGGCTGTGTATTAACCCCAACACTGTTTAGAATGATGTTCTCTGCCATGCTTACAGATGCTTTCCAAAAATGGTAACAATGATATACACATTTGTTATCACTTTGATGAGAAGCTTTACACCCTTAGAAGGTTGCCAGCAAAAGTCAAATTGCAGGCAGAGGTGCTAGATAAGATGGCATTGTAAAGGGTACTTCAACAGAAGAGAACATGCAAAAAGGTGAAGATCAAGTATCCGACTCCTGTTATATCTATGGCCTCACAATCAGCATCAAAATACTGAGTTGGTTTATCAACCAGCACCTGGAAAGCCTTACAAGAAGCACACCATCACAGTGAATGGTTGATCATTGCAAGTGGTACACAGAAGCATCCACACTGGGAGCACACTGTCAAGAATGGTGCACATTGGTGATAAAGTCGATGCCAGGATTGCCAGAGCTCGTGCAGCGTTTTGCCGGCTACGTGGTAGTTTTGGGGATCGAAGAGGAATCAGGCTTGACACAAAGCTGAAAATCTGCAGAGTTGTGGTGCTGCCAACACTATTATAGGGCAGTTCACCAACGACACGCTAAAAGACTGACCCGCTTACATACAAGCTGTCTTAGAAAACTTTTAAAGAATAAGTCGCAAGACAGGATTGTATCGAATCCTGTTTGTTGCCTCCACTTCTATTTTGAAAAGGGAAGGGATGCAGAGTGCACATACTCTTCTGAAACTTGCACAGTTAAGATGGGCATGTCATGTCACAAGGACTTTTGAGAAATGTTTGCCAAAACGTCGTCTATTGAGAACTGAAAATAGGCCATCACTGCCATGGTGGTCAAAAGAGTTACAAGAACACCCTCAAAATAGAAGTTAAGGCAGAAATCGATACAATTAACCCATAGCTCCCATCAGAGACACCAAAGAGATCGCAAAATAAACATGAAATAACTAGACCCTCATAGAACCATCAATAGCTGAAAGCCAGAAGGACAATAACTTTCCCACAAAATTGCCAATTGGCTACTCAAAACAAAGATATATAACTATACACAAACTCAAAGACAACCCATAACAAAAATAAACCACGACAGAAGAATCGCCTTGGATCGATCAGTGAAACGAATTCCACTTGAGGGGGGGGGGGGGTCGGGGCTTAAATCGATTTGCCGCGGCCGCAATCTTCGCCCTTACTTCCGTCGCGAATTAGACAAATAGTTTGTTCAGTCCGCATGAAGGCCTCATAACTCATCAGTGCAATATCTTCGAGAACACAAAATCAAACAACCACAGAGATGAAACAATGATGAGGACTTGACAGCAAGAAACCACTGAAATGCTGGAGCAAAATAATACCAACAGTTAGACCCCGATGGGCCCGACCAGAGGCAGAGAATCAGACTTCAACCAACATTACATTAAATTAAATTCAAGCCTCCCAATGACTTCAGCATAACAACAGACTCGTGGAAACAAATTACACTGGACCGAGGCCTCGTCAGAAGGGTAGCTAGTGAATATAAGGCAAAAAGAATCAGCGAAGCCGAGCTGGAACGTCCAAAGCACAAAGCCAGAGATAAGGTGTCACCAATAGAGTTGTCTTCCTTTATTTCCTGTTGCTCTGCGATCCAGAATTTGTCTCATCAGCCATCTCAGATCACACATATAGTAGCATTTCTGGCATGTGATAAAGTTGGTTATTGTCAGTAAGGACAGACGAACTATTATTAGTTTATCATCACTATTACATGTCCATGTAAGCCAACTTTTAAGGAGAATAGATACAAAGGGGGCAACTTTCTGGACTTCCTGTTCGCTTTTCTTTAAACTCAGCCCAACTGAAAAAGGAATCTACCCTTAGAGGAAAGAATTTCCTTCTCAGGAGCAAGTTCTGTCCTATAAGAGTTGACCCATATTAACATGGGAGACAAAATTACTTTTGCAGTGGTTGCCTCCCCTGAAGGTGTAATTATTCCCCGTAAGAGGTGAAGTTGGAGTTTATCTGGGTATATGTGAATTTTCTGCTATGTGGTCTCAAATATAGCTTGTGGGTATATTCTGAAAGTGCCTCATTGGGGTGGTTCTAATAAGTGCCTGCAATTTATGTTTGGAGTATAAATCTTTGTTTTATGAATAGACGTATTGATAATAGAGACAGAAAACATTTTTTGAACATACATGTAGTTTCCTCCCCTGCCAGTACTATTGAACTGCAAAGTAACTTGTAATAACGTGGGCACAAGTTTCTTAGTTCGAGAATCGCTTCCCCTGAAATATTGTCTTTTCCTGACCTAACCCTTTTTATATGGGAAACGTCTTAACAGGATCCTAGCAAATAGTGCAGTGCCAGATCAGACGCCAAGGTGGCGTCTGATCAGGACCTTCGCTGTTTTAAAAAAGTTCAGCCATTTTCAATATGAATGTCTAAAATAATACAACCTGACACAGCTAAATTTCAAAATGGACTCCTGCTATTTGTAAGATGGAAGATTCCGTTTAGTACAAAATGGTTTATTATCCTTCAGGTTGGTAGCTGTGGATGATGATTTCACCGAAGAGTTTAACACTGTCACCTACTGGATAAGCCCACCAAATGATCATTTCCTCATAGAGAGTAATACCGGAGATATATACCTAACCAACCAGCTGGACTATGAAACAAAGACATATTATCAATTTACAGTAAGTTTAGAACACAAAGGATGTACGTGAGCTGACATTTAGGGGATAACTGTATTCAAAATTGTCATTTGGGGAGGTAAATTGGAGGTTTTACGGTCGCAAATTTTGTTTCACGGCGACGCGGCAGCGGAGCCGTAAAATGTAATTTGCGGCCGTAAAACCGACGATTTACCTCTCCAAATGACAATTTTCATTATAGTTATCCCCATTCTAATTCACATATTCACTTGTTTTGTTAAAACTTGAACTATTTTGCACATAACGGCAACCGCTGTATTCGGGTAAAACGAAATGGCAGCCAATGGAGTGCGACGCTACGTGATGTCGTCGGGTTTCCGACAGTATATGGCAGAATATACTGTCGCAAAGTTTTGACGTTATCAAATCAAACGTAGCTTTACATACGCAGATGCATTAGAATTCCAGTTAATGTTTTGGGTTTGGGTTGATTGTTTATCACTCTATTCAAAGTTACTAATACTAGAAGCTTACCATTGATATTGACCTCGTGACTTTCACTGACCATGTTCAAATTCTAGGTAATGGTTATTTAAAGTTGCATTTTCTTGTCTGTGTGCCATCAAATTGCAGTGGACTGTGCTCACCCGCTGACTTTGCTAAACATTTTTTGGGAAAGTAAATATCCTTTTGGCTTTGCGCTTCAGACTTTTTTCATCAAAGAGAAGTTATTTTATAATTGTGTTACTTTCAGTTTGATGTTTTGGATTGGAGGTGTGAGATAATTGTATCGATTCCTGACCATTGCTCTCACTTCTGTTGTTTAGCTCACCTGGGCCAAAGGCTCCAAAGGAGCTTATAGTATAGTGGGTCACCCGTCGGCCGTCCGTCCGTCGTCACTCCGTCCACACCTTTAATAAGTTATATCTCTGCAACTTGCAGGCTTATCTCAACCATTTCTCATCTGTAGCATGCCTCTGGTGAGGCATTGATGACATAAGCCATTTTTCGAAATCGAACGAAAACTTTGGTTGCTATGGTAACCACAAGGTCTCGAAGACTTACAATGTGAAAATGCTTGTCATCACTGTAGCGCCTTCAGTTTTGATCGAACCTTTCTGTATCTTATATGTAAGGTGGCTGGGGATAAAAACTCGGGTGACTAAGTCGGCCCATTGATCATAGAGTTTCGCCCCCTTGATTGCTGAAAATGCCTAATATTTAACTTATCATCACCGTAGTCCCTTCCGTTTTGATCAGATCTTCCTGTAACTTACATACATGAGTTCGAAAACTAGCGATATCGGTCGATTACTCACGGAGTTATGCCCCCTACTTTGCTGAAAATACTTATTTTTGACCTTGTCATCACCGTAGCCCCTTCACTTCTGATCGGATGTTCTTGAAACTTACAAATAAGTAAGCTAGGGATAAAAGCTCGGATGAGTTCGAAAACTATCTATCATAGAATTACGTCCCCTTGATAGCCGAAAATGCCTATTTTTGACATTGTCATTACTGTAGCCCCTTCAGTTTCCATCAGATCTTCTTGAAACTTACATGTAATTTACTTAGGGATAAAACCTTAGGCAGAGTTAAAAAAAAGTGGTGAGGTCAACCTATATTTCAGAGGGTTACGCCCCCCTTGATTTTAGAAAATGCATATTTTTGACATTGTCACCACCATTGCCCCTGAAGTTTTTATCGGATCTTCTAGAAACTTGCTTGTAGACAAGCCTGGAGATCTGGTGTCAGATCTGCCATGCGTGCAGCAAGCCAGCTACCCGGAAAGGGGTCCCACTTATGTTGATGTTGCCCCTGTACCCGCACGTTAATAAAAATCTGATCCGAAGAATAACAGAGACATTTTAAAACCGTACCTCTGAGTCTCAGTCTTACACTGTACAGACTTTGAACTTCTCTGCGGTCTTGGTATTACCTGCAGAAGAGGGAAGACCATTCCATTGAGGAATAGTTGTAGGAAAGTAAGAGTTTTCAGGGCATCGCTATGGGACTGGTACCTACGATACCCACAACCTATGTTCCAAAATACACACTGTGGGTACTCGCTGGAATTACCATGATAAGGCAGTTATAGTGAGCACCAACAAGCTATTTTTGGAGTATGTGTAAGGAACATATCATAAATTTTCATCTGAAAATTGCTAGATTTAGTGCAGTATCCACAGCATTGTGTTACATGGATATGCATTGCTTATATAGCTATCTGTATGCTTATTCTTTTTAGTAATTTCACATTTACAGGTATATGCCAGTGATATGAAGCCAAATGTGAAAACCAAAAGAATTGAAAAAGCTAGTCTCGTGGTGACAATCAATGTGACGGATGTGAATGACAATGCACCAGAATTTAAATCAGGTAAATAGCCATTCACTTCAACCTCATGTATAGTGAAACTCCAATGACTTATACATATATGTTAGCTATGTTGGATCACAGGCGCCTGAAGTTTGTCAATCAAATGGTTTGCGAATCTATAAATATAAGGACTGTAAAGCAATTTCATAAATTCGCTGACTGATACTAAGTTATGAACAATTAGGACTGATATACTTTAATGATTGAACTTCAAGTTTGAGTGGCTTGATTCAGATCTATTCGTGCGTCCCTGGAGAATTTCCCAATAACTTGATACAGCGAGACCTATATAACTCGAACATGGTTACTTGGTTTGCCATGGCTAATTCGAACTCGCACTTGGGTCCCTTGAAATTTCTTTCATAGCTCCAGATACAAATATATTTTCATTACAAAAACAGGCATACACAAATACATTGCAAATTTTACCGTCAAAAAAAGAAACACGAAAAATTTTAGAAGAAAAATGGTGATATTTTTTATTTCTGCTCAAATTATAGACGAGGCGGTTCTAGCGAGTACACACAATCTTTATTTTAGAGCAGAATAAAAACATACAGGTTTACCCTCGCAGACACCAGATTTACTATATAAAAGTGGGGTTGAAGGGTTAGAATCATATAGGCATGTTTTCGTATTGGGAATGATTTACAGAGGCTTTTTAAATTTTATTTTCAAAAGGGATGTTGTGTGTATTAATTAGAATCGCCTCTATTAGGCGCTCTTCTCGAGTGCACACAACCTTGTTTTATTATACAGAATATTGAAAAAGATATCATTATGTTATCCCGATTATGCTTTATGGCCAGGCATTATAACTAATCCTCAGCAGTCCAAATAACCCTATCTCGAACAAATTTCTATAGTCCGAAAGTAAATTGAGCTATTGAAATTTGAATATAAATGATAGTTTATTTTTTTTTCATCCTGAAAATGAATGCTGAGTACACACAACATACCTTTTATGGATAGAAGATTGGAAAGACATCAATAAGTCACCACAGTCTACCTCCTGAATAGGCACTATGATTAACCCTGAGTGACTCAAACTAAACAAATGTTCACGGTCCCCATAGTGTTTGAGCTATTGAAGTTTGTCTTTTAATGTACACATCTGTACTTTAATATGATTCCCTAAAGAGGCGATTCTACTGAGAACACACAACAACACTTTATATCAGCCCCGATAAGCGATTTTGTGTCTTCGAGCATTCCGTCATTACAAATTTTAACTGTGCATGCCCAGCCATTCAGAGGGGCCAGGGATATGGCTTTCTGTCTGGATGTTCCTTTTGATTCACTGCTTGTATGAGCGAGCAGCGAAGGTTACCAACATCGCTTGACGGGGCCCATATGATAGATAATTGAAAACAAATCCATAAACTTCCTGAACAGTCTGTATGATTAATACTCAGTGACTGGAACAAAACAGATTTTCAGTGTCCCAGCAGTGTTTAAACCATTGAAGATGGGTTACACATGTAAACATCTAATTCAAAAGCATTATTCCTAGCAAACAGAGTAGATCCAGACAGGATATTGTCTTACAGTGAATGAATACACCCCTAAGAAGGTAAAAGACATAAAATGATTTTCCTTCCTTCTCAAAGGGGCTACTCTTAAAAGAAAGAATTGTGCTCCTAGATAGAGCAATGTATTACTTTTTATAGTTTTGCCCCTGTAGACAGTGCATATACCTATGCAAACAGTGCAAATCCTGATGAAACCGCTCCTAATAAGCCGCTGTCCTATCAGGATCACCTCCGTTTGCCACCCCGTTAATGGTTTTCTCTGTAAGCCCCTATTTGCAAGAATAGACATATCCAAACCTAAGGTGAAAAAGTCCACTCTCAACACGCAGGGGTGTAATGGTTATGTGCTAACGCAGAAACAAGTTTTAAATAGGACTCAGATACCAGGTTAGCCACTTAACAACAGTATGGCAAATTTGCCAAGCTATTTAAGTTAATCATTCCACCTAAAAATAACATAAATTTTATCCTCTGGGATTATGGTCTGGACGTTTGGGTCCATAATCTTCCATCATTCCAAAGCTTCAGATAAGAAATGGTGAGAGGTAATTCAGGAAAGATTTTCTTATTTTATCTTGTAGATATATGTTGTGAGTACTAACTAGAATTGCCTCAATAGGGCAATTCTAATTAGTACACAAAACATACCTTTATCTTGTAAAACATCAAAAAGGTATTCCTAAATTGTTCCCATTATGCCTCTTAGTTCAGTGCTATGGATGACCCTCAGCGGCTCGTACTTTATACTCTTGACATCTTCATGGTCCCGAAAATGTTCAAAATTGAAGTGAAGGAAATTATCAGGAATCTATACAATTAACACATACCTCCCATCCAAGACACCAAAGGTTTGGATCAAAATAGAAGTGAAAGCAATGATCAGGAATCGATACAGTTGACCCACAGCTCCCATCAGAGACACCCAAGGGAAAGAAGCACAAACATGAGGCAACTAGATCGTAATGGAAACATCAATAGCGGAAAGCCAAACGGACAGCTACTTTCCCACAAAACGGCAAATTGGCTATCCAAAACAAAATAATATAAGCCATACAAACACTCAAAGACAAACCATAACAAAAATAAACCGCGACAGAAGTAGCGACTTGGAAAGGCCAGTGAAATGAATTCCACTGGGGGGCTTAAATCGATTTAACTTGGCCACAATCCTCGCCCTTATTTCCGACGCGATTTAGACAAATAATTTGTTCAGTCCGCATGAAGGCCTCCTAACTCATCTGTGGCCACTTAAGTTGAAGTTTGGCTGCACTCAGGACAGGCGAGTTGCTATATTAACAGGTGAAGTATAATTCTTCACATTGCATCTTATTTGTTGTATGTATTAGCTCAAGTTACAAAGGTCTTGTTTTTCTTATAAAGAACCCTATACCTGTTCTGTGATGGAAGAATATACTGGAGAGATCGAGAATTGTTCTATATATGCTGAAGATAAGGACTCTGGAGTGTTTGGAATTGTGAAATATTCTGTCACTAACAGCCATGTAAGTACTTCAGCCTTATTTTCTTCGAAAAATAATAAAACAAATGTCAGCTAAGGTGCAGCAGTAGTGCAATGACTATATCCTTTGCTTTGTAAATATTATCCTGCTGAATAAATTAATTAAGTCACACCCCGTTTCAGACTTCCAACCAATCAGATTACTTGATACTCATTTATACAAATTCACGAACTGAATGTCAAAGATCAGTGTAAATAATGATCAACTGGCTTCCGAAGCCATCTATTCTGCATCTACACTGTTTGCAAAGCATCAGGAAAACACGGCTATATGATTCTGACCCCATTGAACCCCACTTTTATATATTAAATCATCGGTAATCCTAATTTTGTTTATTTCTTCCCTAAAATATAGATTTTGGGTCGTTAGAAGTACCCACCATCAATATTTTAGAGCAGAAATAAGAAAAGACAAATATCACAATTTTGCAACTCTAAATTTTTAAAAGTTTTTGGCCGTAAAATTTACTGTGTATGTGCATATGCATTTTTTTCGAAATGGGACGGGGTCAGTGTCGCTAAGAAAGACACTTGGATAAAACAAGGTCTTCACTCACTCTCATCTTCTCCAGTCTTTTGTATGACATATGTACTTTAAACCAAGATCCCAACCCCATATGGCATTGTTGTTGGTTGGATTTAGAACCCTTAAATAGCATAGAAAGGGGATAAGCATCCTTTAGACAAAGAAGCTGCATATTAGAAACAACTAACATAAGCTCTGTACAGCTTTTATTGCAACAAATACAGTATCCATTAAAAATACTTACTGCCTTTATTTATCACCCTGATAATGCGAGCATCAGCCAAGGGAGTTCCTAGTACCATTTTTTCTCGTGCCTGCTATTAGCATGATGCGGTGTATTAGTCCAAATCTCCGTTTGTTCGTTCGTTCCTTCGTCTGTTCGTCAATCCATCAACATTTGCGACCACCCTAACGTTCACTCAAATGGTCAAGTTTACTACAGGCGCGAATAGGGGTTTGAAGAAATATATGGGCTGCACGATGCTTCCACGCAGAGCTGAATCCGGCCCCGACTAGTACTGGTTAACCGCTTAGAGGATCTAAGCCTGTCCAGGAACCGCGATGCGATGCGGACCGTCCATGCTAATAAACCTTATTGGTTTCATTGGGTGACAGGGCTTGAGATGTCATTTCATCTCAATGTTGGGTAAAAGTCCTACAAAATTGGAAGCAACGTCTCCAAAATGACCTTTACAGTGTTGACGGGGACGTTAAACCTCAAATCAAACAAACAAAACTACAGGCGCGACATAGACTTTGGCGGAATTCTTGTTATGCCCCCAACTTTGAAGACGTTGTGGGTGCATATTCCTATTGCTTTGTTCCTCCATCCGTCCGTCCGTCCTACCGTCCTTCCGCCACGCACTATAGGATGCATCATATCACAGGAACAATACATGCCAGGGTTTTGAAATTTCATATGTGGATTGCTTATGAAATAATAGGATCCACATTTCTTTTTCACTCAGACGTCTGATTGCAGAGTTATGCCCCTATGTAGACTTGGCATTTCGGAAAAAAAGTTTATAAGCAAAATATCTCAGGAACCGCTAGCGCTAGGCTCTTGAAATTTCGCCAGACGCTTTGGAACCAATGTAAAGATAAGCTGATCAGATTTTGGTATAATTTATAAAAAAAAATATCAACATTATGCCCCTTTTTGGACTTAGGCATTTTGGCATAGGAAAAGCTTGAAAGCAAACTATCTCAAGAACCGCCAGGTGGGCTCTTGAAATTGTGCAGGCTCTTTGGAATCAATGTGAAAAGGATTTGGTTAGATTTTGGTATAGCTTTATA
The DNA here is from genome assembly GCA_963580285.1 of Lucinisca nassula. Classification (NCBI taxonomy): domain Eukaryota; kingdom Metazoa; phylum Mollusca; class Bivalvia; order Lucinida; family Lucinidae; genus Lucinisca; species Lucinisca nassula. Next base: position 34,405,854 of record OY757011.1, read on the forward strand.
ACAATTTGACGAAATTATGCCCCTTTACAGACTAAGTAGAAGTAAAACAAAGATCAGGAATTGATACAATTAACTTACTCCATCCATAAAAGACACCAAAGGGAAAGAAATACAAACATTAAGCGACCAGACCATAATGGAAACCTAAACAAAGGAAGGCCATATGGACAGTTACTTTCCCACAAAATGGCCATATGGCCATCCAAAACTAAAATACACAAGTGATACACACAGTAAGTAACAAACAACAACATAAATAAATCGCCACAGAAGAGCCGCCTTGGAACGGTCAGTGGAAGATTTCCACTGGGGGGCTTAAATCGATTTTACGTGGCCACAATCCTCGCCCTTACTTCCGTCGCGATTTAGACAAATAATTTGTTCAGTCCGCATGAAGGTCTCCTAACTCATCAGTGCAACATCTCCGTGAACACAGAAATCAAAGAACCACAGAGGTGAGACAACGGTGAGGACTCGACAGCAAGAAACCACTGAAATGCTGGAGCAAAAGAAAACCAACAGTTAGACTCCGATGAGCCCGACCAGAGACAGAGCATCAGGCACCAACCAACATTATCTCTTTAATTTTCAATAAGCCTTTACGTTGGAGCCGTCATAGAATCTGAGGCCTGACCCACCGGCGTGCAATTAAAGAGGGAAGCAAAGTTGCCAACCGTGATTGGGTTAACTACCAAGCATGCAGTCTGTCGTATAATATCCATGTTGTACCCAATCTTTTTATAGCGAAGAATGATTTTACGAAATTGGGTGCTGAAGTCATTGCGGTTATATATTTTTCTGAATTTATATACTAAGTCACCATAAAATTCGGGTTCCGATAGACCTTGTTGCAGAAGAGATTTAAGTCCAATATTGAATTTTGAAATTAAATCAGAATGGCGTCTATAAAATTTTGAAAAGGCTTTGCGTAGTTTATGGTACCGATAACCCTGATTAAGAAGTTTAGCCGTTAATAATTTATTACGAGTGTTGAAGTCAGTTACATGACTACACACTCTAGCAAATCGAATTAATTGCGAAATATAAACGCCATAGGATGGCGCACGAGGAACATCACCATCCAAAAAAGGAAAATTTACAATCCCAAATCAAAGTCATCGCGTTTATCATAAATTTTTCACGAAACAAATCCATCTACAATAGATAGATTTAAATCCAAAAACGGGGCCTCGGTATCAGAAGAATTTGCTTTATTTAACTGAAGTTCTAGGGGGTATAAGGCATTTTGCCATAAGTGTGTTACCAAAATATCTCAAGAAACGCTTGGGCTAAGCTCTTGGAATTTTGCAGGCTGTTTGGAACAAATGTGAAGATGACCTGATTACATTGTGATATAATTTTATGAAAACCATTGACCAAATTATGCTCCTTTGTGGACTTGGTCATTTTTGCATAGGAGAAGCATGTAAGCAAAATAACTCAGGAACTGCTTGGGCTATGCCTGGCAAATTTGCAAGCTACTTGGAACCATTGTGAAGATAATCTGATTAATTTTGGTGTAATTTTATGAAACAATTGCCTAAATGTTTTCCTTTTTTGAGGACATAGGCATTTTGGAATAGGAAAAGCTTGTAAGCAAAACATCTCAAAAACACATTGGCTAGGCTTATGAAATTTTGAAAGCTGTTGATTTGATTTGTTTGATTTTAGGTTTAACGTCCTGTCAACACTATATTGGCCATTTTGGAGACGTTGTATCCAATTTTACGGGACTTTTTCCCGACATTGAGATGAAATTACATCTCAAACCCTGTTGCCCAATGAAACCAATAGGGTTGATAAGCATGGACGGACCGACTCACACTGCTTTGTCTGGGCAGGCTTAGATTCTCTAAGCGGTTTACCGGTACTCATGTGTGGTCGGTTTCAGCTCTGTGTGGAAGCATCATGCAGCCCATCAATTTCTTCAAGCCCCGGTGGACGGCGGCCGGTAAGCTGTTTGGAACCAATGTGAAGATGATCTGATTAAATTCTGGAATAATTTTTGAAAAGTTTCACGAAATTATGCCCCTTTTGTGGACTTGGGCATTTTGGCATAGGAAAAACTTGTCAGCAAAATATCTAAAGAACAGAAAGGGCTTTTTGGAACCAATATAAAGATGACCTGATTAAATTTTGGTATGATTTTATGGATATGTGGCAAAATATTGCCCCTGTTTGGACTTAAAATATATAGACATTTAACATAGAACAAAAGCTTGCAAGCAAAAAATTTCAAGAACGGCATGGCATAGGCTCTTGAAATATTACGGGCAATTTGGATCTTAATGAAAGATTATGGGTTAAATTTTGTTATAATTTTATCAAAATTCAACCAAATTATTCCCCTTTGTAGTCTCAGGCATTTTGGCACAGGAAAAAGTTTAAATCATGACAGGCTTACATAGAATGATAAGTAGATGAACTGATCAATTTAAAAAAAAAATGTTTAGTTCTGGTACTTTGAAAATTTTGGCATTTAGGAGCAAGCATATGGTTGAGGGCATAGCGTTTAACAAACACCCATTCTAGTTATGCCTTTTGCATGGTGCGGCCGTGGAATGAACCCAGGACCTTCTGATCCTGAAGCGAACTATCTGCCAATGTGCTATGGATTCGGTAAATAAGTTACAAATTAATTATATCATGGCCAGTTCATTTCAGATTTTCACAGTGGATGATAATGGAACGTTGAGCCTGAATGAGGCTTTAGATTATGACAAGCCACTATCTCAGAGGGTTTACAGTGTAAAAGTAAAGGCGTCAGATGGGGGAGCAGAATCACCCATGTAAGTTGTTCACCAAATGAACATGTCTTTGATGTTTGATATTTGCTACCAAGTACGACTCGAACTGGACTGCTTAGCTACATACACTAGCTACACACACTAGCAAGAAATTATTTTAAGAGAAACTAGAAGTAGTGTTCTAGCTATGGAGCGAAAAGCTGTTTATCAGAATGTCCTGATGTACATGCTGATCTGGACCTATGTTGTTAGCAAACGGTTAAACACGGTTGCTCAAATGAAAATTTGCAGCTATGCAGATAAGCATGTTTGCAAATCTACTTATTAGGGCCAGATCCTTAGCATAATACGTGTATTAATGCGTAACTATACCAAATTTAGTGACACAGAGGCCTTTCTGATATTTAATCTTCATCAGTGTGTCTCAACCCCAAAGTTTTGAAACCGAAACGGATGATGGACAAGACCCGGCAAACACAGCACATCCCCCTCCAAGCACTTACCGACCGACGTAGCTCATGAGACAGGTCGACTGGAGTAATCAAGCAAGAGACGCCTACCATGGAACTTATGGGCGTCCCCCACCGAGCAAACATCAGCAAACATGGCCAACACTCCACGGAAGTCCCGGGCATCAGGAGATCAGAAGTCCCGGGCCCAAAGTAGCGAGACTTCCAAAATTTATCATATTACAAAAAGTGGCAACCCAGTCCGCTAAGATACATGTCCCACCTGACAAGTCAGTCTTAGTTTTAGAAAAATTAGAACTTTATACTGCAAAGATATAATATAGTTATTTGAATCAGTACTTGAGTACTGACGTCAACACCGCAGTATCAACCTCAGCACTAAGGAATAGTGTATAACATAGACCCCAAAGGAGCGAATTGTTTCCTTTCATTTGAAGTAATAATTAGACAAGCCTATGTGGAAAAAGATATTGATCAGTATCTTTAGTTGAATTGATAGCCCTCAGCATAACGATTGCACACCCGTGCGCGATAATGACATCTTTTTGATCTTCAGAAATAGTATTTTTCATGGTAAATTGTTCGATATTTTCCTTTTTCTAGTCAAGACATATAATATTTGTTCTCATTAGAACCGCCTTAGTGAGAGGGTTCTTACGAGTACCAACAAGCTATGTTTTGAGCAAAATAATGTATATGATAAATAGAATCTTGCATTTGTGCTCATGTATTATTGAATTTATTAACCTCAATGAGGAAAAGGAATAAAATGCTCGACAGAGCCTCGCATTTTATTCATTTTCCTCAATGAGGTTAATAAATTCAATGCCGAGCATTTTATTCCTTTTCCTCAATGAGGTTAATAAATTCAATAATACGTGAGCACTCATGTAAGAGCCTCTGTTAACTACATAGAAGCTCGAACAGTGATGCTTTATTTTAACATGGCTGTTTCTGAATCTCGAGTAAAAAGGTACCCTATCTGCAGATATTGATGTATTTGGGGTATTTTTAGGCGCTTTTTTTCTTATTTTTATGTTGCAAAATGTATGCTTTTGTACTCATTGGAATCACCTCAATGTGGCTCATTTCAATGGCATACCTTTATTTTAAATAAAATTGAAAATATATTCCTTATTATAACTCTGATTAACACATAGTGGCTCAAACTTCCCCATACTCAAACCAATTTTCATGGACCCAAAGGTTTTCCAACCATTGAAGTGTAACTATATCCTGAGTAGCTAATTCTTTACTTTAAGGATAGACCCAAAAGGAGCAAATTGTTTCATTTCATTTGAAGTAATAATTAGGCCAGCCTGTGTGAAAAAAGATATTGCTCAGTATCTTTAGTTGAATTGATAGCCTTCAGCATAACAATTGCACACCCGTGCGCGATAATGGCATCTTTCTGATCTTTAGAAATAGTATTTTTCATAGTAAATTGTTAGATATTTTCCTTTTTCTGGTCCAGACATATATTGTTGGTTCTCATTAGAACGGCCTCAGTGAGAGGGTTCTATCGAGTACCAACAACGTATGTTTTGAGCAAAGATAAGTAAGTTAATGATTGCCCTAATAAACCTCATTTTCCCCTATATAAAGTGGGATTGGAGGGTGTTCATTACATGGACTGGTTATCATGATGGAGTAGACAGCTGAATTAAAATTACTCAAAATAATTATTAAGTCTTTATCATCAGGGTTTACAGGGTTTACATCTAAAGAGCAAATTCTTTCCTTTAAGAGTAGGCCCGTTCTTCAGAGGTTGTCAAGTAGTGGTTTACGCCTCGCTCGAGCCACAGGTGAGACGCCAAGTTCTGCAACAGAAAGTGAGGTGGAATTTCTCTGAATATGCTGGTTTTCAACCTTTGATCAACCATCGGGTAGAAATAAGTGGATTAATCCTGAAAGGACCATAAAACCAATTACAAACAGGAAGTCACTACTTAAAACTTGTTTCCCTTTCAAATGTGGCAAACATTGACAGTTCAGTTGTGCCCAATCCCCTCAACTGTTAAGAAAACTCTTCAAATGCATCAAAAATAGTATCATTTTAACATTAGAACTGCAATTGAAATGAACCTTACAAAAATAATAAAAAAATAATAAAAAATAACACTAGTTCGTTATTCAGATGATAACAGTCTTTAAAAGTGTCACTCGTGGTGAAAGTTGTCTGTTTTATGTTCAAATATTTTGTTATATGGGCCCCGCCAAGCGATTTTGGTACTTATCGCCTATGCGAGCAGCGAAGGTTCAGGCGAGCCTGCGCATCCGCGCAGTCTCGCCAGAACCTTCGCTGCTCGCTCATACAAGCAGTGAATCAAAAGGAACCTTCAGACAGAAAGCCATATCCCTGGCCCCTCTGAATGGCTGGGCATGCGCAGTTAAAATTTGTCATGACGGAATGCTCGAAGACCCAAATTCGCTTGGCGGGGCTCATATAGTGATGTGCCAGAAGAGTTGCAAAATGCAATTTGCTACCACACTCATGATTAATCTTCCAAAGCCTCAGCACCATAAAGGAGTCTGTTTTCTCATCCATTTGTCTATCCGTTTGACTGACCATTAATCTGTTTGTTTGTTTGTATTGGAGTTGAACGGCCAAGTTAACACTATTTAGGTCATTTTTGAGCCTGTCAGTTTACCCATCCACCCTTTTCTTGGGCAGGCTTATACGTAAGGGGGTTTACCAGTACAGTGCACAACTTTCGCTAGAAACTGACAATTGCCCTTCTTAAATCGGCTGAAGAAAGAGAATGACTGTAGAAAAGATTTCATCATCAATCTCCACGAAAGAATGTTGCCGACCCTGGCAGGTATCGAATCCGCGTCCTTCTGATCATCAGTCAGACGCACATCCGACTGAGCTTCCGAGGCCGGCCCTTTAATTTGTTTGTCAATCTGTCAATTTTTGTGTCAACCTTAACGTCACTCCAGCTGTTCAAATACACATTATATCTCAAGAACTACAATCACAGGTGAACCATAGCCTTAGTGGAATTCTTTTTTTTTGTACAGTTATTATCCCTACGCTTTAGCGAAGGGGATATTGTAATCGCCTCCGTCCGTCTGTCCGTAATGCTATCTCCTCCTAAACTATTAATCGAAATCCAACCAAATTTGGTGTGTTGGTTGCTTACATGAGTGGAGTGTGCCACAGCACATTTAGTTTTGTCCTGGGGCAGGGGGCCCAGGTGATGGGTCAAAAGGTCAAATACCAATAAAATTTAATTACAAATATGTTCTATAAAAGGGTTATCCTTTGGAAACAAGAAATACACCACAGAAATGGAAAATATGAAGTGTACATGTTTTCTGGGCCAGACTATCTAGTTTCGGCCAATTAGGGCTCATTAGTGACCCTCAAATATTTTCAAAATTCAACAATGGAATCAATGATCCCAAAGGACAAGAAAACATAAACTACACTATGATGTAGGGCAGGGAGACTTTTTACGGCCGCCACACATCAGCTGTAGTGACGTTAAATATGTTCTATAAAAGGGTTATCCTTTGGAAGTAAGAAATACACCACAGAAATGGAAAATATGAAGTGACCCTCAAATATTTTCAAAATTCCACAATGGAATCAACAAAGTCAATTCTGGAGATTTTGATACCAAACTATGCAGAAGTGAAATATGTAAAACATATTGAACGGGATTTTTGCTGCGACCCCAGGGTCATGCCCCAGGGATCGGACTTGGGGTAGTGTGTGTGTGTGGGGGGGGGGGAGGGGGGTTCAGTGGGTCAAAATTAAAGTTTTTCGAAACATAGTCATGTAGCATATGAAATCATAGGGGATGATTAGTAGAATATAATACAAGAAAACAATTGAAGCTTGGGTCAGATTGGGGCCCTGGGGGAGGGATCAGGTCGTCACATGTCAGTCAAATTTAATTTCAAATACATGTTGTTATTTGGAACTTATCCCCTGTAGAGAAAGCATGGGGATTAGCGATGGCGTGCCATCGACTGCATTTTAGTTCCCTTTGTTATGCCTGTTATCATTAATCAGATGTATTGTTTTATTCCCTGCCATTTTCAATGCAATGATTTCTACACTGCCCATATGCACGTCCCACATAAAAAATTGCTTACATTTATTATCATTGAAAGGTTTAGTGTATTTGGATTCAAATTTATACGCAGTTATACAATCTTAAAATATATGTTAAGTTTGATTTTTTGTACTTTATTTTACACGAAGATGGTTTCCGTTCAGTATTGTTTGAAAAGACACAGGTATATATAATCTTAAATTATAGATAAAGTTCATTTTTTTGGAAAATCCACCAATTATTATGAGATTATTACATTAAGCGGCCAGAACATAATTGAAACCTAAACAAAAGAAGGCCATAAGGACCGTTACTTTCCCACAAAATGGCCATATGGCCATCCAAAAAGACACAAGTGATACACACAGTAAGTAACAAACAACAACATAATAAATCGCCATAGAAGAACCGCCTTGGAACGGTCAGTGGAAGGATTTCCACTGGGGGGCTTAAATTGATTTTACGTGGACACAATCCTCGCCCTTACTTCCGTCGCAATTTAGACAAATAATTTATTCATTTCGGATGAAGGCCTCCTAACTCATCAGTGTTACATCTCCATGAACACAAATAATCAAAGAACCACAGAAGTGAATCAATGGTGAGGACTCGACAGCAAGAAACCACTGAAATGCTGGAGCAAAAGAAAACCAACAGTTAGCCTCCGATGGGCCCAACCAGAGACAGAGCATCAGGCACCAACCAACATTACCTTGAATTAGATCTCTCAAATCTCAGTAAGCCTGTATTCTCAATAAGAGTCTGTTTTTTATCCATTTGTCTATCCGTTTGAATGACCATTAATATGTTTGTTTGTTTGTATTGGAGTTAAACGGCCACTATTTAGGTCATTTTTGAGCCTGTCAGTTTACCCAACGACCCTTTTCTTGGGCAGGCTTATACGTTAGCGGTTAACCAGTACAGTGCACAACTTTCGCCAGACACTTACAATTGCCCTTCTGGAATCGGCGGAAGAAAGAGAATGACTGTAGAAAAGATTTCATCAAAAATCTCCACGAAAGAATGTTTGCTGACCTTGGCAGGTATCGAATCCGGGTCCTTCTGATCATCAGTCAGACGCGAGATTCCGAGGCCGGCCCATCAATTTGTTTCTCAATCTATCAATTTTTGTGTCAACCATAACGCCACTCCAGCTGTTCAAAAACACATTTTTTTCCAAGAACTACAATCACAGGTGAACCATAGCCTTGGTGGAATTCTTTTGGATACAATTTTTATCGCCACGCTTTAGCGGAGAGGATAGTTAATCGCCTCTGTCCGTCCGTTATGCTGTCTCCTCCTAAATTATTAATCGGAACCAAATTTAGTGTTTTGGTTGCTTACATGGTGTGCCACAGCACATTTGTTTTTGGTCTGCCAACAAGGGTCCAGGGGATTGGTCAAAAGGTCATATACCAATAAAATACAATTTTAAAGTCAATTTTAAAGATTTTCATACCAAACTTTGCAGAAGTAATAATTAATGAAATATGTAAAACATATGGAACGGGATTTTGGCGGCAACCCCAGGGTCATGCCCCAGGGATCGGACTTCGGGGGTCGGTGGGTCAAAATTAAAGTTTTTCGGAATAAAGGCATATGGCATATCAAATCAAAGGGGATGATTAGTAGAATATACCACAAGTAAAATTTTGACCTTGGTGTCAGATTGGGGCCCTGGAGGAGGGATCAGATCGTCACATGTCAGTCAAATTCAATTTCAAAAACTTGTTGTTATTTGGTACTTAGCCCCTGTAGTGAAAGCGTGGGGTTTGTCATCAACTACATTTTACAGAATTTTGAATGGAATTCTGTAGGGAATTATGAATAACACAATTTCTGCTTCTGGCCGAAATATTGAATAAGAGTAATTTTGAAAAATTGGACTACATTTTAGTTTCCTTTGTTATGCCTGTCATCATTAATCAGATGTTTTGTTTTATTCCCCGCCATCTCATTGCAGGGTCATATATATAGAGCATATGGTTTATACGCTGCCCATATGCACGTCCCACATGATTTTTTTCCCGTTCATTATCTTTTAAAAAGTTTAGTGTATTGGAGTCAAATTTTATATTTCTTTCCCTTTGGTGTCTTTTATGGATGGAGTAAGTTAATTGTATCAATTCCTGATCTTTGTTTTACTTCTACTATACAATCATAAAATATCGATTAAGTTTGATTTTGTGTTAAATCCGCCAAATTCTTGTGAGAGTTATGACCTTTTTTCAACTTTATTTTTCCACGAAGATTGTTTCCGTTCAGTATTGTTTGAAAAGATAAGTAGATTGGATTCATATTTTATACACAGGTATATATAATCTTAAAATATAGATAAAGTTCATTTTTTGGGAAATCCACCAATTATTAAGAAAGTTATGGTCCTTTTTCAGCTGTATTTTTACATGAAAATGAGATTTGTTCAATATATTGATTCGATTCATATTTTATACACAGCAATATGAATCATATAACATAGGACAAGTTCGATTTTAGGTGAAATCCACCAGTCATTGTGCAAGTTATGGCCCATTGTCAACTTCATTTTAACATACGAAAAACGGTTTCTGTTCAATATGTTTTGAAATGATTGGTAGATTAGATTAATATTTTATACACACATATAAAATCATAAAATATAAGTCAAGTCTTACTTAGGGTATAATCTACCGATTATTGTGGGAGTACGGTCCTTTTTCAACTTAATTTTATCGTGTGTTAAATATAAAATGCTTTCAATTCAATATCTTTTGAAATGATCGGTAGTTTTGGTTTATATTTAAACACGGACATATAATTAAGAAATATATTTCAAGTCCCACTAAAGGGAAAAACCACTCGTTGTTATGGGACTAACAGTCTTTTTTCAACTTCATTTTTTATATAAAAAAAAATCCGTCTTTTAAAATAGCGATGTCTGGGCTAGCGGGCGAGCGGGCGTCAGGCATCGTCCGAGGTTGACTTGGGTTAACCTTTTTTCAATTTGATATATTACCTTTATTCTTCCTTGGATTGCTGCTTATTAGGACTGTCACTTCATTGGAAGTACTCCATCACAAAAACTCGCCTACATAACTCTGACCCCCTCGAACCCCACTTTTATATAGTAAAAATGGGGTCTAAAGGTGTGCACATTCGTTTTCTTATTTCTGCTTGAAAGCATAGATTGTTGATAATCGTTAGAACCGCCTGCAACGAGGCGGTTCTAACATGTACCAGCAATCCCTGTTTTGATCAGAATAAGAAAAATATCACAATTTTTATCGGAAATTTTTTATTTTTTCTGCTGCAAAATTGACATTTTAGTATAGGCATGTTTTCGTAATGCTAATGACACCAAGGACCGAAGTTTTGGTGAAAATTGCTAGTTTTGGAACATACGTTTATTTTGAAGTGTCATCTGTATAATCTCCCTTTTTCCCTTGCAAGCTTTGTAGTACAGTTGATAGAGGGCAGGACTTTGAACCAAAGGGTCGTGGGTTCCAGGCCTGAAAGAGGATTTTTTTCTTTTAAAACATAAATAGTTATACTCGTACTTACTAGCAAGGTTGTAGATTTGTTTTTGTCAAGTATAAATTTCGTGTTTTTTTTATACAAAGTCTTGTAAACCGAATTTAATTCTTGTTCATTTGTTCTAAGGGGCATCGTTTGGTACTCTTTCAACTCGCAACTCTTTCTTACTGTCTCTTTCATATAAGAAAATGGCTTTTTGGGGCAAAACCGGCATAATTGGAATTGTAATTTTTAATAAAAACACTTAAAACGAGATTTTTTGTTCACTGTTTCTTTGGGGTACTATCTTGTTCTCTTTTAATTGCTGCGGTCTGTTGGGCTTTTTTTACATAATGCCGTTTTTATTAAAAGCAGTTCGATAACTTGTGAAGTAATAATAAGATCGGATGCATATTTTAAACAGAGATGTAAAATCATGAAATAAAGGTCAAGTTCGATTTTGGATTAAAGCCACCAGTTATTATGGGAGTTATGGCCTTTTTTTACTTTCTGTTGTTTTTATTTTCTCCCTTTTTCCCTTGCATGCATTGTAGTACAGTTGATAGAGGGCAGGACTCTGAACCAAAGGGTCGTGGGTTCCAGGCCTGAAAGAGGATTGTGTTCTTTAAAAACATAAGTAGTTATACTCGTACTTACTAGCAAGGTTGTAGATTTGTTTTTGTCAAGTATAAATTTCGTGTTTTTTTATACAAAGTCTTGTAAGCCGAATTTAATTCTTGTTCATTTGTTTTAAGGGGTATCGTTTGGTACTCTTTCAACTCGCGACTCTTTCTTACTGTCTCTTTCATAAAAGAAAATGGTTTTTGGGGGCAAAACCAGCATAATTGGAATTGTATTTTTTTAATAAAAACACTTAAAACGAGATTTTTTGTTCACTGTTTCTTTTGGGTACTATCTTGTTCTCTTTTAATTTCTGCGGTCTGTTGGGCTTTTTTACATAATTCGTTTTTATTAAAAGCAGTTCGATAACTTGTGAAATAATAATAAGATCGGAGGCATATTTTAAACAGAGATGTAAAATCATTAAATAAAGGTCAAGTTCGATTTTGGGTTAAAACCACCAGTTATTATGGGAGTTATGGCCTTTTTTTTCTCTTTCTGTTGTTTTTATTTTGTAAAATGCTTGTTTCCGGATGAGGATGGCCCATGGAAGGGGGAATCGAAAACATGCCTATTCAAATATATTGCAAGTTTTACCACCAAAAAATGAAATATTTTCAGATAAAAATTCCAATATGTTTCATATTTCTGTACTAAACATAGTTTGAACGATATCGTTGGAACCGCCTCGGCGAGGCGGTTCTAACGAGTGCCCACAATCTATGTTTTGAGCAGAAATGCAAAACATCCTGTAAACCTAAGTTTTGCTGTGTGAAAGTGTGCAATGAGGGGGTCAAAGTTATATCAGATATAAACGTTGAATCATTTTTGCTACTTTTCCACGTTATGAACTTGTTCACTTTCTGGCCTCAGATTTGTAGATAATGTGAACCTCTGTTTGCAGATTTTAATGCAACATATGAAAATATGCATGGTGCTTTCGATGAAACTCTGACAATTAATTTCTATATCTGAAACTAGCATTACATTTTGAAGTGTGGGTGAGTAGGTATGGGCCAGTTGCGACATCGAGCTCACCAACGTCTGATCTTGTTTTTATTTTTAGAACAACAGTGACAATACATCTACTCAATAAGAATGATAATGAGCCAGTTTTCAACAAGTCAAGCTACAATTTCAGCATATCAGAAAACAACACCATTGGTCAGTTATTTGGAGAAAAGATTTTTGCCACTGATGCTGATGGAGATGTATTGAAATACACAGTCAGTGATCACAGTAAGTTTCTGATCAAAACATCACGAAAACATGCCTATATAATTCTGACCCACTTGGACCCCACTGGGGTTTACAGGGGTAAACCTTATTTTTCTTATTTCTACTCTAAAATATAGATTATGGGTACTCGTTAGTACCGCCTCCGTTCTAACGAGTACCTACAATCAATATCTTTTAGCAGAAATAAGAATGATATCACAATTTTTCATCTTAAAATTATCATTTTTCGGCGATAAAGATCCCAATGTATTTGTATAGGCGTGTTTTCGTAATGCCTGTCTAGAGGAAAATCTTTAAAATGTTCACGACAAGTGACGACGTTGATCAGAACCTAATGGTTTAAAGTCTCATCAGCTTAATGAACATTTTAGTGGTCAATTGTAAAGTATTCTAGCTAACACAGCACTGAATACAGTGCTGAAAAAAATGAGTAGCTGCAAATACTACTCATATTTTTGTCAGCGAGTTATATAGGGCTGAAAACACTTCATAATCAATGTTGCCGACCCAAACAGGTATCTAATCGCAACCGCCTGATCACCAGTCCCATGCACAATCGACTGATCTACCGATGCCGACAGCTGAAACTAAGTTAATAGTAGACCGTGGTGAGGAGCGGTATATATTGCCCTTTTGAAAATTTTTGTTATCTTTACGATTACATCTAACTCATTTAGCAGTTAGCAGCCAATCAAGCTAAAACTTGTTTTATTGTTAGACCATGATCTTGAACAGCTTATATTGTTTCAAGATTACAGTCAACCAAATTTTAAGCCTGTTATCCTCGTTTGAGTATTTCTGTAAATTTTCAAACTAACTATACCTATAGTTAATCAACAATCAAGCTGAATAAATTGTAAATAAAAGCACCATGGCGTGGTGCTGCGCATATTGTTTGGAGGCTGCATTGCCCTAAACATTAGTGAGGTCCTATAAAATAGAAGTAAAGGCAATGATCAAATATCGATACAATTAAACAACACCACCCATCAGAGATATCAAAGGGAAAGAAATACAAACATTAAATAACTAGACCCTAATGAAAACATCAATAGCTGAAAACTAAAAGGACAGTTACATTTACCCCCCAAAACTTCTGTTAAATAAAGCAAATTATTCTGATACCGAGGCCCCGTTTTTGGATTTACATCTTTCTATTGTAGATGGGTTTGTTTCGTGCAAAATTTATGATAAACGCGATGACTTTGATTTTGAGATTGTAAATTTTCCTTTTTTGGATGGTGATGTTCCTCGTGCGCCATCCTATGGCGTTTATATTTCGCAATTAATTCGATTTGCTAGAGTGTGTAGTCATGTAACTGATTTCAACACTCGTAATAAATTATTAACGGCTAAACTTCTTAATCAGGGTTATCGGTACCATAAACTACGCAAAGCCTTTTCAAAATTTTATAGACGCCATTCTGATTTAATTACAAAATTCAATATTGGACTTAAATATCTTCTGCAACAAGGTCTATCGGAACCCGAATTTTATGGTGACTTTGTATATAAATTCAGAAACATATATAACCGCAATGACTTCAGCACCCAATTTCGTAAAATCATTCTTCGATATAAAAAGATTGGGTACAACATGGATGTTATACGACAGACTGCATGCATGGTAGTTAACCCAATCACGGTTGGCAACTTTGCTTCCCTCTTTAATTGCACGCCGGTGGGTCAGGCCTCAGATTCTATGACAGTTCCAACGTAAAGGCTTATTGATAATTAGAGAGATCTAGTTCAAGGTAATGTTGGTTGGTGCCTGATGCTCTGTCTCTCGTCGGGCTCATCGGAGTCTAACTGTTGGTGTTCTTTTGCTCCAGCATTTCAGTGGTTTCTTGCTGTCGAGTCCTCACCGTTGTCTCACCTCTGTGGTTCTTTGATTATGTGTGTTCACGGAGATGTTGCACTGATGAGTTAAGAAGCCTTCATGCGGACTGAACAAATTATTTGTCTAAATCGCGACGGAAGTAAGGGCTAGGATTGTGGCCACGTAAAATCGATTAAGCCCCCCAGTGGAAATCTTGCCACTGACCGTTCCAAGACAGTTCTTCTGTGGCGGTTTATTTATGTTGTTGTTTGTTACTTACTGTGTGTATCACTTGTGTCTTTTTATTTTGGATGGCCGTATGGCCATTTTGTGGGAAAGTAACCGTCCTTATGGCCTTCCTTTGTTTAGGTTTCCATTATGGTTTGGTCGCTTAATGATGGTATTTCTTTCCCTTTGATGTCTTTGATGGGTGGAGTAAGTTAATTGTATCGATTCCCGATCTTTGTTTTACTTCTACTTTATCACAAAATGGTCAATTGGCTATCTAAACAAAGAGATCTGGTTATTAAAACGATGTACTTTGGCGGGCGGGTAGACTGTTGGTGGAGCAGGCGGGTGTCAACATTTCGTTTTCGGAGCATAACCGTTTGAAATGTTTCAATAATGTTTCAATAATACTTGGTAGTACTTGAAATGTTTCAATAACTTACCACAATGACTTCAGCACTGAATTTCGTAAAATCATTCTTCGATATAAAAAGATTCGGTACAACATAATGTTATACGACACACTGCATGCATGGTAGTTAACCAAAACACGGTTGACAGCTTTGCTTCCCTCTTTCATTGCACGCTGGTGGGTCAGGCCTCGGATTCTATGACGGTTCCAGCGTAAAGGTTTCTGTTGGTTGGTACCTGATGCTCTGTCTCTGGTTGGGTCCATCGGAGTCCTCACCGTTGTTTCATCTCTGTGGTTGTTTGGTTTTTGTGTTCACGGGGATGTTGCACTGATGAGTTAGGAGGCCATCATGCGCACTGAACAAATTATTTGTCTTAATCGCGACGGAAGTGTGGGCGAGGATTGTGGCCACGTGAAATCGATTTGAGCCCACCGGTGGAGTTCGTTTCCACTGACCGTTCCGGGGCGGTTCATCTGTCGCGATTTATTTTTGTTGTGGTTTGTCTTTGGGTGTTTGCGTGGCTTAAATTATTTTATTTTGGATAAACTATTGGCCATTTTGTGAGAAAGTAACTGTCCTTTTGGCTTTCCGCTATTGATGTTTCCATTAGGGTCTGTTGTTTCATGTGTGGCTTTCTTTCCCTTGCCGTCTCTGATGGGAGCTGTAGGTTAATTGTATCGATTCCTGATCACTGCCTCCACTTCTGTTTTGGTAGGATTAAAGAACAGGTAAATGCAAAGTGTCAGGTGCCAGAATGACAACACTGCTTGTCTTCCTTGTAATAATGTCCCATGATCTTTATTCTTACTTCATTTTCGTTTCCGGAGAAAAACTCCACAACCATTTGAAATATTTTGATGTATTTGGTAGGGTTATAGAAGCAGTCGGTGCGGAGTTTTGCATGCAAGAATGAAAACGCTGCATATATTCATTTTCAAATTATGCCCCCTGACCCATATTTTACTTTCTTTATGTTTGTGTAGCATAACTCCGCCACTGTTTGAAATATTTTAAGCTAACTTAGTAGGCTTATAGAAAATAGAAGTAAAGGCAGTGAACTCTTCCATGCAAGAATGACAACTCTGAATATCTCCCTTTTTGAATTATGTCCCTTGATCCATATTTTTACTTTATTTACCTTGTCGGAGCTTAACTTTGCAGCCATTTGAAATATTTGTAATTATACTTGGTAGGATTATAGAACAGATCAGGTCGGAGTGTTGCATTCAAGAATGACAACTCTGCTTATCCATTTTTTCAATTATGTCCCCTAATCCATATTTTACTTCCTTTTAATTTCCTCATCTCAAATACCATAAAGATTATTGAAAGAAAAGTACATAAGTTCAAAAGTCTGCGCTTGAAATGTTTTCCTGGTTTCATGTAACTGTTGGAAAACCTGGTTTTGTGGGATCTCTACGTTTCTTGTTCTTATTTATACTGTAAATACAGTGTTGTGGGTGCTCTATAGAACAGCATCAAGAGGCGGTTGCAACCTCCTCAAGAGGCAGCTCTAACGAGTACCCACAACCTATGTCCTGGAGCTAAAATACGAAAAATAATGTATACCCATGTAAACCCCAGTTTTCTCTGTATGAAGTGTGTTTTTTACACGTGTTAAACTTTTTAGTTTCTGTCTACTTTTTATTTGAAAAGAGAACAAAAGGGGCTTAATTCTAACCACAATACTAGAAAATATTCAAACAAATGAGGTTTAGTACACCATGAAAACAAACGAACAAGTGTTTAAGCATAAGCTTTGCTATTTTGATATTTGTATGAATCTTAATCATAGGTGATACAACATTAAGGTTGGTAGGTAAGGAAATATATTTTTCCTTGATGACCATAAAACCTGCAGGGTCGAAACAAAAATCCAGGTCAGTTGGGTTAGCGGAAACATGGGCATATTTCAGGCCTTAGTACATACATGTTGTGACTCCATAATAAAGATCAAGGCATATTATTTAGAGGTTACAATCTACTAAGTTGTAGCAGTGATATGCACCTTTGAAAAGTTCTTTAAATTTTCATTTTCTTCCAACACCTTGTAAACTTTACATCTAATCAAGATAAAACTTAATTAATTGTAACACCATGACGTGAAGCAGCGCAGATTGTTTTTTTTTCTTGGGGGGGGGGGGGGGGGGGAGGGGGGGGGGGGTCGCAGTGAACCAAATAATCGCAGAATTATGCCTTCTAAAAATTTCGATAAAGATCATTTCCTTCTAACTCTGTTTACAATTTAAATCTGATCAAGCTGAGACCAGTTTTTTAATGTTAGATCATGTCTTTGAGTGTTTACTGTTAATTGTAAGCACATTATCCAGGGGAAGCTACTCTACACTATCTTAACTATGACGTCATCAATACCATGGTAACGACGTTATGACGTTACATCAGTTTAACTTCTACCAGGTAACCAATAAACCTACTAGAGTAAATATGGACTAATTTATTGCGTTAACATTTACCAACAAAAAAATGAGAATTTTCTGATAAATTTTCCAACATATTTGAATAGGCGTGTTTTCATAATGCCACTTGTTGAGCTTTTGTTTCGTTTTCTTTTCAGACTTCAGTCTCGAGGATGGCTTTCTCCAAGCAACTTCAGTCTTAGACTATGAAACTAGACCTCTGCATAGCTTTATTGTCACAGCATCTGATGATCCAGCATCTGATGTTGGTACCATTGTGAATGCCAGTGTTACTGTACATGTACTACATGTTAATGAATTTACTCCTCAGTTTAAATTGAGAGAAACTCTTGTTTCTGTACAAGAAGAGTCTCATAACAGTAACATATGCATACATGTAAGTGATGTTCCCAATATTTTCCTTGTTACACTTTAAATGAAGGTTTATACGAAACTGTCTTTTAAAAGGGTCTTCAGGTCAAGCTTACAGTATTTCACCATCTATACAAAAGAGTTTGTATTTAGCACTATATTGCATATTATATTCAAAACAGGTTATGCGGACTGAACAAATTATTTGTCTAAATCGCGACGGAAGTAAGGGCGAGGATTGTGGCCACGTAAAATCGATTTAAGCCCCCCAGTGGAAATCATTCCACTGACCGTTCCAAGGCGGTTCTTCTGTGGCGATTTATTTATAGTGTTGTTTGTTACTTACTGTGTGTATCACTTGTGTCTTTTTGGATGGCCATATGGCCATTTTGTGGGAAAGTAACTGTCCTTATGGCCTTCCTTTGTTTGGGTTTCCATTATGTTCTGGTCGCTTAATGTTTGTGTTTCTTTCCCTTTGGTGTCTTTGATGGGTGGAGTAAGTTAATTGTATCGATTCCTGATCTTTGTTTTACTTCTACTTTGATCTGCTAGCCCGTAAAGTTGAGATTTTCAAATATGAATCCATCTTGACTCTTGCATTTTATTCATTTGATTTTCAAAAGGGGCTCGAAGTTCCCACCAATGCGCCGGGCGAATGGGACAATCATTGGGCGTAAAATTTTGTCTACGTAACGCTGGCCAGTCAAGCTACCTTGAATGATCATGGTAACTTGACTGGCCAGCGTTACGTAGACCAAATTCCGAGACGACAACGACCCCGTGTTGCCGTCGAATTTCTGAGACAACAAGGTGTAAGGACACTGCAGTGGCCAGCCAAATCCCCCGATATGTTGCCGATTGAGCACATTTGGGATGTCTTGGGTCGCCACGTGTGCAACAGACAGCAGCGTTGTAACAATCTGTAACAGCTTGGCCGAGCATTGCAATTAGAATGGCGACGGCTACCAAGGGAGATAATCCGTCGCACAATCACTAGCATGCCCAGATGTTGTCGTGCATTCATCAATAATGCTCGTGGTGCATGGACCAGATACTGATCGCCTTTGCATATACACCTTCCCTGTGACATTGAAGTTTCGCTTCTTTCTATTTAAATTTGGGGGGTTCCCTTTTTTGTCCATAGTAATTTAAAGGTAGGTCACATACATTGTCATTTTTATATAATCTTTACAATTTATATTTTGATTTAACACAGTTGTTTGACTTGCACAGTTTCTACTTTGGACCACAACACAAGTGTTATAAAGAGGTTGGGATATATAATATTGTAAACAACACATTTTTGTATATTACATGGGTTTTCATTTTACATGTATGTACTTGTTAAACGACTGGCTGCATTAAGCCTGTTGCTAAAAGTTGTTCGATCCTGGGCTTTATCAGACTTTCGGATGAGTCTTGAAACCGAAGTCCCATCTCTGTATAAACTAAGCTGTTGGTTGGACGTAAACCTCAAACACACTTACTCACTAAAAGTTGCTTATCTACAGGCTGAGGATCTTGACAATGGAAGAGATGGCAGTATGAGTTATGATGCAGTAGTCATTCCTGACAAATGGTAATTGTCCTCTTTTTATCTCAATTTGTGATAACCCTCTAGAGCCCACAATCTTGCTTCAATCTTCTTGAAACTTTACAAGAATGTTTGATTGTTTGTTTTGATGATATCAAGGTCCAGTTAAAATATTGGTAATGTCAGGTCAAAAACTAGGTCACAAGGTCAAACTTCCTGAAAAACCTTGTTCACCCTCTAAAAGCCATAATTTGCTTCAATCTTCATGAAACTGTACAAGAATCTTTGCTTTGATAATATCAAGGTCAAGTTCGGCCCCCGCCTATCGGGGCTTGAAGAAATAAATTGGCTGCATGATGCTTCCACATAGAGCTGAATCCTACCGCACATGAGTACTGGTAAACCGCTTAGAGGATCTAAGCCTGCCAAGGCAAAGTGGTGCAAGTCAGACCGTCCGTGCTTAAAACCCCTATTGGTTTCCTTGGGCGACAGGGCTTGAGATGTCATTTCATCTCAATGTCGGGTAAAAGCCTCACAAAATTCGAAGCAACGTCTCCAAACTGACCTATATAGTGTTGACGGGGACGTTAAACATCAAATCAAACAAACAAAATCAAGGTCAAGTTCGTATATGGGTCATGTCAGGTTACAAAATATGTCACTAAGTCAAATTTCTTTATAACCTTGTTCACCCTCTAGAGGCCTAAGATCTGCTTCAATCTTCATGAAACTTTACCAGAATGTTTGCCTTGATGATATCTGGGTCAAGTTCGAATATTGGTAATGTCGGGTCAGAACTAGGTCACTAAGTGAAACTGCTTTAAAACCTTGTTCACCCTCTAGAGGCCATAATTTGTTCAATCTTCATGAAACTTTACGATAATGTTTGTCTTGATGATATCAAGGTCAGGTTCGAACATGGGTCATTTAGGTCAAACACGAGGTAACTAGGTCAAATATCTTTAAAAACATTTTTCTCCTTTTAGAGGCCACAGTTTTGCTTCAATTTTCTTGAAACTGAACCAGAATGGTTGCTATGATGACATGAGGTTCGAGTTCGAATATGTGTCATATCTGATAAAAAACTAGGTCACTAAGCCAGATTGCATTGAAACCTTGTTCACCCTCTAGAGGCCATAATTTTGCTTCAGTCCTCGAGAAACTTTACCAGAATGTTTGCCTTGAAAATATCTGGGTCGAGTTTGAATATGGGTTATGTGGGGTCAAAATTAGGTTGATAGGTCAAATTGCATTAAAGCCTTGTTCAACCTCTAGTGGCCATAATTTTGCTTCAATGCGCATGACACTTTACCAGAATATCTGCCTTTAAACTTTCTTGATTGAGTTTGAATATGGGTCATGTCAGGTCAAACATCTAAGTCAGTTTTCTTTAAAACCTTATTCACTCTCTAGACGACATAATTTTGCTTCAATCTCCATTCCACTTTACCTGAATGTTTTTATCGATAATATCTGGGTCTGGTTTGAATATTGGTAATGTTGGGTCAAAACAGGTAACAAGGTCAAATTGAATTAAAACTTTGTTCACCCTCTAGTTTTACATAGACTTGTATAGCGAAAACATTTAATATGCTTTTGTTTGAAACCAGATGGCCAGGGCCTTTGATAATTTGTACAAAGCTTCGTCTTGTGGACCTCTGCCAGTATTGTCCAACTTACAGCCCTGGTGGTGGGTACTCATTCATCACGTTAACATTTCCTTGAAATGCTAACCATCTAACCCCAATTTATATAAGGAAAACTGGGGTCTTTAGAGGTGTACATTATTTTTCTTATTTCTGCTCCAAGTCATAGGTAGTGGGTACTCGTTAGAACTGCCTTAATGAGACGGTTCTAACGAGACTCACAAACTATGTTTGGAGTATCAATAAGAAAAGTATCAGAAAAATAGCCATTTTGGGGATAAGAAAAACTGCATTATGCCACACGGGTGTGTATTCGTAATGAGATCCACCTTGGAAAATGCATCTCAGTGAGCGTGCAAAATCAAGTTAGTGTGCTGATATCGAGTAATATCGGCATGATTGTTCCTTGGAAATCATTCCATATTAACAGATAAAGAATAATTTCACTTATGAGGCACTGATGTTTGATAAATTTAATATGAAAAAACCACTTGTCCAGCAACGTATCAGTCTAGTCCAGCTGCCCTTAGGCGATTCTGTTTATCATATTAAAGTTTCAAATTGAATTTTGTTGCTGAAGAAGTTCATAAGACTTTCAGTAGAAATCATTTGAGCCGGGGCACAGCATTTCCTAGAATTAACATCTGCGCCAAGAGAAGCATCAGATCAGTCATATAGTCTGACCAGAGACTTCTCTTGCTGCATGAGGGAACATTGAGCCCTTAGCTATCCTTAGAGCGCACAACGAAGACTCTGATCAGACTATGCGGGTGCCCAGGCTGATCTGCGTCTTCGCTGTGCGCACATGTTAATTGTAGGAAATGTTGTGCCCCGGCTCATTTAGGATTGTCACGGATGGTGTCATGATGTTTGTTCGAATGGAGAATTTAACGTCCCCGTCAACACTATTTAGATCATGTTGGAGACATTGCTTTCAATTTTCCTGGACTTATACCAGACATTGAGATGAAATGACATTTGAAACCCAATAAAACCAATAGGGTTTATATGCATTAGACGCCGACTCAAAACACTTTTTCTTGGCTTAGTCCTTCTAAGCAGTCTACCAATACTCATATGCGGTCGGTGTCAGCTCTGCTTGGAGGCACCATGCAGCTCAATCTATTTCTCCAAGCCCAGGTGGTCGGGCTCTTGTGTCATCATGTTACGCGCCAGTAACCATGTGTTATTACACGTGTGGTCATATGATTATTATATGACTTGGCGTTAGCCACTTAAAAACAGTGACGTTAAATACAACTGGAAAAAGTTAAGCACCCCCTAATATTTTAGTCTGTAACATTCCTAATCAACTCGTCTTCGATTTTCTTTTTACAGTTGTTACGAATGATAATCCATAAATAGAATTTTTAAAACTTTGATACACAGTGGCAATACTTGTAAACGGAGATATAGGCGAGAAGATCATGCACCTCGTGGTTTTCGCAAGAAACAGTTTTCTTGTGGAACATATTCGTGTATATGTATCGCATATTTTGTATTGTTCAGACATAGCAATGCAAATATGGCTAGAAAGACGACTGTCAGCAGCACAAAGATGGCAAATTGTCGGAATGCATTCGACGGGAATGTCTTTTAAAGCGATCGGGTGTCAACTTCGCTGCCCCCACAGTGTTGTCAGCAGGTTGATAAGGAAGCAACACCAAACCAATGGTTTTAAGGAACTGCCAAGGTCAGACAGACCTCGCGTAACGTCGAAACGAGAGGATCGGACCCTGTTCCGGTTAGTACGAACAACAACCCTTTTTCTACGAATACCCGTCTTAAGGCTCAGTGGCTACCTCATCGACGCCTGTCTCTGAAAACGCTTCAAAATGGCCTAAGGGCAGCCGGACTAGACTCCAGAAGAGAGATTAAGCGCCATCTGTTGATAGATGAGCATGAAAGAATCCGTTTGCGGTGATGTTTGGCGAGACGAGGTTGGAATTTGAGGATGTGGCAGCGAATCCACTAATCGGATGAAAGCATGTTTTTAATGCTCTTATTTTTCCAATCCTCAGGGATTGCTTTTACAATTGCTTTTCATCGTTCCTTAATTAGAAGGAAGTAACGGCAAGGATTGTGGCCACGTAAAATGGATTTAACCCCCCCCCCCAGTGGAATTCGTATCCGTTGACTGTTCCAAGGCGGTTCTTCTGTCGCGGTTTATTTTTGTTATGGTTTGTCTTTGGTAGTTGGTGCTGCTTATATTATTTTATTTTGGATAGCCTTTTGACCATTTTGTGGGAAAGTGACTGTCCTTTTGGCTTTCTGCTGTTGATGTTTCCATTAGGATATGTTGTTTCATGTTTGTGTTTCTTTCCCTTTGGTGTCTCTGATGGGAGCTGTAGGTTAATTGTATCGATTCCTGATCATTGCTTCCACTTCTATTTCGCTGCATGTTACGGATGTCCGAATGAGAGTATGATGACGCAAAAGCATATAACCAAGAAACATCAAGGGGACTGCTCCTTACGTTGGTGGTTCTGTAATGATGTGGAGTTGTCCATCGCATGACGCTTAGATGGGCTTGGTGGCCATACAGGGCAGACTAAAAGGTAAAGCCCGGATTTAAATCTTCTGGGGCATATGAGGGATATTCTTGGGCGCAATATACAGAAAAAGGACCCTCCTCCACAGACTTTGGACTAACCGGGAGCAGCTTTACATCTCGAGTGGCGACAGTTGTCCATTCATCAAATTCGACGTCTGAACTGTGGGATGAGACGTAGGGTCAAGACAGTTATCCGTACACGTGAAAGGTCCAACTGTTATTAAACAAAGGTGGTACAAATTTTATCCAGAAACTCAAAATGACATTTTACGAAGAAAAACTGTAAGCCCAAAATGGGCTTATGTAATCTGCAGCTCCATAACTAAACCGATGCCTATCTGAGCCCCGCCAAGCGAATCTGTGTCTTCGAGCATTCCGTCATGACAAATTTTAACAGCGCATGCCCAGCCATTCAGAGGGGCCAGGGATATGGCTTTCTGTCTGAAGCTTCCTCTTGATTCACTGCTTGTATGAGCGAGCAGCGAAGGTTCTGGCGAGACTGCGCGGATACGCAGGCTCGCCTGAACCTTCGCTGCTAGCATAGTCGATCAGTACCAAAATCGCTTGACGGGGCCCATTTAAGTTTTGAATGCATAACATTTTATATATTAAACACTGCATTTTCTGGCCAGGTTTAATCATGTTAGTGACAGTGTTGATGTTGCATCGCTTCCATTTTGCAGTTGTTTTGAGCATCACGTTTTTCATGAAAAAGTTTGATACTGAAACCAGTGTAAAAATCTAGGGTGCTTAACTTTTTTCAAGGTGTATATGATGAAATTATATTTCTTTTCTTCAAAAAAACCTTTCTAATCCTACCCCACCTTCCTGTTTGTTTTAAAACAAAATTTATAAGGTTTACAAATTTGACTTCTGTTTAATAGGAAGAGGTTCATCAGTTTTTCCCATAAGATAATGGCGTGCAATCTTGCAGTGTGTCATGTGACCAGCATTGACAGGGACATAGATGATTCAGGACTGATAGAACTTTTATTGACAGTTCGGGATCACGGGACCCCACCAAGGTCCGCAATAACTACTGTGACAATAAATGTTACAGGCATAAATGACAATGCCCCTCAGTTTGATCAACAGTCAGCCACTTACACACTGAAGGAAGGAGCCAGCAAACAAGACTTTCATACTGCAGTGGTAAGATGCTAGTTTTATTCCACTAAAATCTCACAATAATATTACACCCCTGCACTATAATCTCTAGAACTAGCAATTTTCATATGATCTAATTTCTAGTCCAAATTTAGAATATGGTGCTCGTTAAAACTGCATTAGCATGGTGGTTCTATCGAGTACCAACAATTTATATTTTAGAGCAGACATAAGGGAAATAATGAACACCCCCGTAAACCCCACTTTCCTCTACACAAAGAATGGTTTAGAGGGGTGTTCATTGCATGAACGTGTTAACCTGATATAGCAGCTATGACATAGCCATTGCGATAACTCATCCATGTGATAAGTGCATTCTTTCATATCTCCATCTCATTTATTTTTGTGATGCAAAATTGTGACCTTTTTTATACATACCCCAAAAATAGGTTGTGCGCGATTGTTAGAGCGGCATTATTGAGGCGGTTCGAACGTTTACCCACAACCTATGGCCTCAAGCAGAAAGAAGAATAATAATGTTTATCCATGTAATACCCAGGTTTTAGCTCGCCTTTAAGAAGTACAGGGAGAGCTACTGTAGTCACTCCGGTCATGCGCGTTAGCGTTTGAATTTGCACTCCATACATATAATGCAATTAAGTTTTTTTTTTCAAATGCTTTTATCATCACAGAGCATTTATATTTAGAATTGGGGTACCTGGGTTCATGCCCGGGATTGGGCTTGTGCTAAAAATCTAGGACACCTCTGTATTGCTGCGTTAAAGTTTTTCAAATCGAGGCTTTAGTGCGAAACTATTCTATCTGCAGATTTCATAATTTTACAGGAGAAAGAAAAACTGAAATTCTTTTCTACTTTGACTACTATAGAAATTCTAAAAGAGTGCTTGAGTTTAAAATGTGTATTGTAAACATTGTGAGCAATTTTCATTGAAATATCTGAAAAAAAAAACAATCACCACATGGACTAGTCACACACTGAAATTGATTATCTACGGCCATAATGTTTAGTGCGAAAACTAGTCTATCCTTTGGATAAAGCTGGTTTTGAAGCAGTTTTAAGCCAAAAAGGTGTTGCATTGACTAGAAAGTGAATTAATAATTATGGTGTAATTATTTGGTTCAGCAGAAACTGAAAAATTAGTTTTTATTCTCACATCAAATTTACAACTATACTATAGAATAACTGACATATCAAAGAAATATTAAAGACATATCAAGCACTGATAATCATTTTGAATTCAGGGAGGAAATGTCCTTTCATTTTGCTTCTCTTGAATGAAATATGAAGTTTGATTATAAGATTTTATTAGGAAGCATGTATATCAGTTATTCTTATCCCTTTATCTTTCAATAAACACAACCTTGTGATTTCGACAGCTCTGATACTTTTTGATCTCATACATGTAATGAGAAGGCATGTCATGTGCCAGAACCACAACTCTGGTTGCCTTTGTATTTTAGCTATCTCCCCTGAAAATATGATCTTATGATTGCCATTACTTCAGCACCATTTGAGATATATTGATTGGACTTGGTACGGTGATACATAAGGTTAAAAGGCATGTAGGCTCTGGGTGCCATGGCTCCAAAACCTCTTGAGAACTTGGTAAAGTTATTCTCAAGGACAGCCAAGGAGACGAAGTCGTGTCATGAGAAAAAAACACAACCCTTGCTGTCATTGCATTCTAGTTATCTCCCTCGATAGTATCATCTTTTGAGTGGTATAAATTCAACCCCATTGAGATATAACGATGCCACATGGTACAAATATAGACGAGGATGAGATGTGTTAAATGTGCAAGAACCAGAACTCTGGATGCCATGGTAATTTAGTTATCTCCCATGGCAATATGAGCTTTCCTTTGCCATAGCTTCCACATACTTTAGGACATATTGATGGCACTTGGTACAATTATACTCAGCGTTAAGAAGGTTTGTCATTAGCAAGAACCGCAGAACCAGAACGATATGGAAACATTTACGCTCATTTACCAATAATTCATCTGCGTCTCAAAGTTCACTACCCAAAGAACTCGCCATTGATGACGTCATGTATACTGATTCAATGGACATTGCCTGTAAATTGAATGACTACTTCGCATCCGTATGCGAACAGTTCGATTCAAACTCTGAGATTGTGGATACTCCAGATTTAAATAAACTTAATGCATACATTACGTCTAAAGTACCATCCCATGTCTATTTTTCTATTCCATATATATCTACAAAACAAGTTTCTGAATTCTTACATGCATTGGACCCTTCGAAGGCAACAGGCATAGATGGTATCGGACCCAAGATATTAAAAATGGCTGCCGATATTCTGGCACCCTCTATCACCTCAATAATCAATAAAGTATCGACACTTCAACGTTCCCATCTCAACTCAAGGTAGCAAAAGTATTCCCTATATATAAGGACGGCCTGAAGTCGGACCCTTCAAATTACAGACCTATTTCTATTTTACCAACTATTTCTAAGATATTTGAGAAACATATTAACAAACATATTATGGGCTTTCTAAATAAATATAATTTAATACACGAAAATCAGTCTGGGTTTAGACCAAAACATAGTTGCCAAACTGCTCTTATAAAATTGATGGACCAATGGATGAGATGCATAGATAATGGTGACATTGTTGGGACATTGTTTATAGATTTTCGTAAAGCTTTTGACTTAGTCGACCATTCCATCCTATTAAGCAAACTCTCATCTTATAAAATTCATACTTCTACTCTAAAACTTTTTTCATCATACATTCATGATCGTAAACAAGTTATAGATAGTGGTAAAGGGCTAACAGAACATGCAACTATCAAATCGGGTGTCCCACAGGGATCCATATTGGGACCGACATTATTTTTAATGTTCATGAACGATTTGCATTTATTTATGGAACATTGTGACGCCGTTGCTACGCTGATGACACGACGATCCATACTAACGCAAAAACGAAATCCGAAGTTGAAAATAAATTACAGCATGCTGGTAATAAAGCGAAAGATTGGAGTCGACAGAATAAAATTATATTCCATTGCGGCAAAACCGCATGTACGCTGATAGGTACACGCCACAGAATACAAAATACAGATTGTATGAACATTTACTTAGATGGAAACAAAACTAAAACGGTTAAAAATCAGAAATTGTTAGGTATTCACATAGACGAAAATCTCCTTTGGACAGCTCATATCGATTATCTTTGTACTTCTATATCATCAAAAATATCTTTGTTAAGGCAACTCTCTACTTATACTTCAACAGAAGCCCAAAAAATGTTTTATCAAGGGTACATTCTCCCTCTGATTGATTATGGATCCATCACATGGGGGTCTGCTTCTAAAAGCAATTTAGAAAGATTATTGAAACTTCAAAAACGAGCAGCTAGAATCATTTTAAATGCATCTTTTGACACACCATCTTCTCAAATGTTCGAAGAGTTAGGTTGGGCCACCATAAACAAACGTCATAACTATAACAAAGCGATTTTGGTATATAAAGCGCTTAATAATCAAGCTCCGTCCTACATATCAGACCTGTTAACCCCCGTGTCCCACACTCATATTCGGACTCTAAGGTCATCTAATGACGGCTCTTTGGCGGTGCCCCGATCAAGATCGGTAATGTTTGATGGCTCGTTTTCATCTTCAAGTCCTAGATTGTGGAACCGATTGCCAGAGTCTACCAAAAAAGCATCATCTCTACATGTGTTTAAACGGCAAATAAAGGAATGCATATAGGAGACATTTATAAGTCTTTATAAATGTTTGTGTCACCGTGTCGGATCTTACCAACCAACGCCGCATTTGGTACCCTGCTGTTCTGGGCACAAATGAAACGTCACCTGGAGAGAAGGGTGGTGTTACGCGGAGAAGCCATGTGTAAAGCTCCGGTACTCCATTTGATCTTGTGATGTGCGGGGTGGTTAGCTTTGCAAATCCCTGTTGTCACATTCTGATATGGGTGATAATAAGAATTTGTACTGTGATATAAAGTTTACACTATGTGATATATTTTACTCATGTATCCAGGAAACGGGTTTTCATTTTAAACCAAATATTAAATTTAAGCCAAATTCAAATTTTAATCCATTTTGCTTACGGCGATTAAATGCTTACACAATGTGATATATTTTATTCGAACATAGCTTTGCTTACTTAAAAAAAATGATTTTAATCTCAAACCTACTCATTATTTAAATTAACCTATCTTACCTGTTTAGAATGCCGGTTTTTATACGCCCAATAACAAACAAATATTAATTGTTACTATTTTTAAGATTTAGTTTGCTAAAACGTATATATGTTCATATGTGCTGAAAATTAGTAAGATTTAATTGAAGTATAGTTTAATGGTGATTATGGACTTGGTGGCGAATATCTTTGTGTAGCGAACGAGCTGAACTTGGATGTCATCTGGTCCATAATCTCTATTAAAGTACCTTTTTATTATCAAAACATTTTATCAATTTTACAGTATATATTTTATATACTTGATTGTTTAAATTATGGTATTGTTTGTGTAAATATGTATATATTATGTCTGCATGTTTTTTTATTTGTCTCGAGGACCACGAGGTAGAATAGTTACTTTGTAGCTAATTGTGTCATCCTCGTTAAACATTGTATAAATAAAAAATAAATAAATAAACTCTGGCTGTCATCGTATTTAAGTATGTTATCTTGGCAATATAATCTTGTGATATCTCTAACTTCAATGCCTTTGATGGTACTTGGTAGATAAGAAGGCATGTCATGTGCAAGAACAACACATCTTGGTACAGTTGTATTTTAGTTACATCCCCTGAGAAAATAACCTTGTGATAGCCAAAGCTCTAACATTCTTTGAGACTGTTGAATATTCTGAGTACAGTTTAACATTATGTTCAGCAGGTGTGTCATGAGTAAGAACAACATCTTTGGGTGCAATTGTCTTGTGATTATCTCCCCTGACAGTATAACATTTTAATGGTCATAACTGCAACAACCTTTAGATTATATTGGCGGTACTTGGAATAGTTGTAAACAAGTTTGAGAAGGCGTGTCAGAAGCAGACCCACAGCTGCAAGTGCCACACTATGTTATCTGCCCTGCCCGAATAGCATTGTAGTTCCAAAAGCACCAACACCCTTTAAAATGTTGATGATACTTAGTACAATTGTACACCAGGTTGACACAGCATGTTATGAGCAAGGGCCGTGACTCTGTTGCAACTGTAATTGTGATCTCCCTACAATGACCCCCTTTTTGGGTCAGTTGTTTATCAATTGACAGACAGTTACTGAGCACAAAATCTCTTCAGCTGGAGTCCACATGACTATCACTGATTTGGGGAAACCCAGGCTATTAATAGATAATAGTTACACTATTCTCAGAGTATTGCATAGGAGGATTAGCAACAGAATCTTATAGGGTTTTGCAAACAGAATAGACCCAGGCCAGATGTTGCAGAATGTGGTGTCTGACCAAAGGCTACACTGTGCTTAAAACACTGGTATTTAAGGGTTAGATGAAACAGTATTTAGTTTCAGTTCAGGACCTTCAACCAATTTGTGCTGCCTAATTAACCCTTAAGATGTCAAGAAAAAAAATGCATCTGAAATTGTGGTCTGTTTATGTCGTCTGCTTCATATTCTTGCCAAGTTTCAACTCCTAGCCTTTGCATGTAGGCAAACATAGTGAGTCCAGATCAAACTGCTCCTAGAGAAGCTGTAAGTTCTTGGTCCAGATTGTTTGCAACAATAGCGTTTAAAGTCTCCAGCAGACAACAAAGAAAACGACAATTTTGGGAATGACATCTATAGGGTTAAAACTGTGTGTTCTCTGGAATCACCATTTGCCGGATGCAGCCGAAATAAACCAAAGTCCTTTGACAGACCTTACCGGGCGACTATTTGACACTGTAGAACATAGACTCGTGAAATTTATTCAGACTGAGAAATACATAGTTTGGTCCCTGCTTCTTATACAAGCCGCAGGAATTTCACAAGCTCAATGCTAATTAAATGAAGCAGATATCCATTAACTACCCGATAATTAATCTCTAAGGCATTGGTGAAGATTTTGTTGTAACAGGATTTGTTTCATTACAATACTATCAAAACCTCTGCCAATGATTTTTGTTTTACTAAAGTGCACACACAGAAGTTTGTTTGTTTGACTTGAGGGTTTATGTCCCCGTCAACACTATTTAGATCATTTTGGAGATGTTAACTGCTTCCAGTTTTGTGGGATATCTACCCGACATTGAGATTAAATGGTATTTCAAACCCTACCACCCAAATCAACAAATATGCAGGGATGGTCCGATCTGCACCACTTTGCCTCGGCAGGCTTAGACCATCTAAGCGGTTTACCAGTACTTATGTGCAGTCGGTTTCAGCTTGGTGTTGAAACGCCATAAAGCCTAAATTATTTATCTAAGCGCTAGCGAACACACACAGAAGAATGTATGACATCTGAACTTAGGCTAGTGATTGGTTTGTCTGTCTATCAGACTTTGCTTTAGTTTAATCGTGCTTAGTGCCTTGACAAATAGAGTCATCGTCTAATAACTTTGTATAAGTCCATTTCAATTTAAGAGGTTTCTTGTTAATTTTATTTTTTTGCAAGTTTTACAAAAGTCTATATGCTTTAAGCACAAAGTGAAGCCGCTGATGAGTCGCAGCATTCTTTACTGCTAGTCTAAGTCTTATGAAGAAGGCAATTAACGTGAGTGTGCAAAATGGTTTAACGCTTGTTTTGCATATGCGGTTCATCATTATCAATGACATATTGTAAACGCAGAAACATGAATCCCTTGTGCTGGTCCTATTTACTATATACAGGTTAACAGAAGGGCCCACAATGGGGCTGAAAAGATTTTTGGCTAGCGGAAGAAATTAAATAAACATATTAACAAATAATAAATTAACAAACTGGAAAAACCTGACAGAAAATGCTATCAGTGCAACACCATGTCGTCATTTTTTAAATACATTTTTTATAATGAGGCATTTTAACAAGTACCCACAGTCTACGTTATAGAACAGAGTTACTAACGGGCGCTGTGTAAAAAGTAAAATCTGGACTGGGCTAGTGTACTGGGGCATTGGCTTATCAATCGACCCAATGTTACTAACTACAAAAGCGTCCCACCTGCTTTTTTTCCATGTGACTGTCACTTTCAAAATCCAGGTACTGGTTATTTATAGCAGTGCTAGTGTAAGTCTTCTCCTTGTGACATGAGAGCGATAAACCCTGGACTTAGCTCATGTACTGGGACATTGACAAACCGTGGATACTGAATCAGATGCCACATAACGCGGCATAGTGCAACGTCTGATCAGGTCTACACTGCTTGCTTAAAATACTGAAATTTAAGGATACAACGAACAGATGCACTAGTTTCGCACTGACTGAAAACTAAAATGCAGATAAAAAATTGGACAAATATGTGTTTTTCTCAGCAATTCGTTAGTGCACCATCGGGAAATTTGTACACATGTTTTAAAATGTAAAATACCATCAATCTATGAAAAAAAGTGTTTTTTACACCAAAACTGACACTTAGAATAATTTCGCACTAAAGCCTCGAAATGCTTGTATCTTGACAGTCACTCATCACAGAGCATTCATATCAGAAGTTTGGTACCTGGAAGGCTTTTCTGAGATTCCAAAAGAACACATCCCCTGGGATCCTGCCTGGGATGGAGTTATTGGGTCAAAATCTTTGACGTCTTTGTTATATGTTATATGCATTCCCATTATGCTAACAATTAATTGACACAGTTAGTTATACGTCTGCCAACTATGTGAGATTGGTTCGAATATGAAAGATAAAAGGTAATGATGACCTACATTCCAAGGTTCATGGCCTACATTTCACAATCCAGTGATTTCATCTTATCTCTTGAAGACTATTTGTTTGAGATATGTCTTACTTGGGACATTAGTTCCATGTAACCCGATGATAGGCCTCAACATATATCTAGGTAGGTGTGGCCTATATACATGGTTCAGTGAGTTTGCCTTTTAGCTTGGAACTGTTTGATGACGAAATGTCATACCTAGATTATAAGTCCCATGTGACACGATGATTGACATAAAATATATCTAGTTTTGTGTGACCTATATTTCATGGTTCAATGATTTTGCCTTATAACTTGATAAATATTTGATGGAGAAATGAGATACCTGACATATATGTTCCATGTGTCCCGATGATTGACCAAAAATATCTACGTCAGTATGACCTTTTCTTTCTTGGTGGAGTGTTTTACCTAATACAGTTGTACCTTATATCTTAAGACAGTTTGTAGGGGAAATATTTTAAATATGTTCTATAAAAGGGTTATGTTTTCTAGGCCAGATTAGCTAGTTTCGGCCAGTTAGGCCTCCTCAGTGACCCTCAAATTTTTTCAAAACTCTACAATGGAATCAATGATCCCAAAGGACAAGAAAATATAAACTACACTATGATGTAGGGCAGGGAGACATTTTACGGCCGCCACCCATTCCCAGACACGTGACCCAATGATTGACCTTAAAATACATCAAGGTCATAATGGCCTATATTTCATGCTTCAATGATATTCCCTTTTATCTTGGATACTATAGGGTGGAGAAATGCCCTACCTTCCAAGTGATACAATGATTGGCTTAAAATGAATTTCAGTTTGTGTGAGCTATGTTTCATGGTTCAATAATTTTGCCCTTTGATTGAGAAATGTCATACCTGGAATATAAGTTCTGGGTGACCAGATGATTTCCCTAAAATATCTAGGTCAGCGTGACCTTAAATCTTAGTCAGTCTAACCTATAATACATGTGATGTTATCCCGTATCTCCAAGACTTTTTGATGTAGTAATAACTGACTTGGCATATGTGTTTCATCTGACCCGGTGATAAATCCTAAAGTGTATCTAGATCAGTATGCCCTGAATTCCAATGGTTACGAATTGCGCATCCCTTGTGGCTCATTTATTCTAGTTTTTTTATGGAAGAGACGTCATTATGTAATAATAAAGAAAATTCTTCTGATACCAAAGTTCCATGTTTGGATTTACATTTATCTGTTGCAGATGGGTTTGTGTCCTGCATAATTTATGATAATGCGATGATTCTGATTTTGAGATTGTAAATTTTACTTTCGTGGATGGTGATATGCCTTGTGCGCACCATACGATGTTTATACTTTTTCATTTGATTTTCAGAGTGTCTAGTCGTGTAACTGACTTCAAGAACTTGTAATTAATTGTTAACTGCTAAACTTCTTAATCAGGGTTATCGGTATCATAAAATACGAAAAGCGATTTTTACGAGGACTGTTCAAATATGAATGCAACAAAGCACATAAAAATGATTCCGTGATAGATTTCGATGAAAATTTATTTTGTCCCCTCAAAGTATTCCCCTTTAATAGATATACAAACTTTCAGTCTTCTGATCCAATCATTGAATGCATTTTGGTAGTCTTTTCGAGGTATACTATGAAGGCACTGGAATATTGCAGAACCGAGTTGTTTGCGCTGAAAAAATTTTCGACCAGAAAGGTATTGTTTCATC
This sequence comes from Lucinisca nassula, assembly GCA_963580285.1. Taxonomy (NCBI): domain Eukaryota; kingdom Metazoa; phylum Mollusca; class Bivalvia; order Lucinida; family Lucinidae; genus Lucinisca; species Lucinisca nassula. The sequence goes on from OY757011.1 coordinate 34,440,150, forward strand.
CGCGGGAACAAAAAAAGTCACACGGGGCAAGGTCCGGGGAATACGGGGGGTGAGGGAGTTCAACAACCTTTTCCTGCTTCAGATAGTCTTGCACAATTAACGCCTTGTGCGATGACGCATTGTCATGTAACAATCTGACATTGGCCAAACCAGTTGCGGGTCTTCGTTCTTTGAAATATTTCTTCAATTTTCGAAGAACTTTATTGTTGTAAAACTTCGCATTTACAGATTTGCCTTTAGGCACAGCAACCTGAATAGCAGGGCCCTGATTTGAAAAGAATATAGCATACATTACCTTCTTGACGCTCGTGGTCCGCTTTGCAATGCAGGGTCTTTTGCAATACTTTGTAGCCCATATTTTGTTCTGAATCTTTCGTTTTGGCTAAAAAAAGTGAATCCATGTCCCGTCACCTGTGACGACATTAGCGAAAGACCGTGCATTGTAATTTGGAAATTTTTAAGCAACTTCTTGGCGCACTGAACGCGTGTCTTTTTCTGCTCATCTGTCATCTGTCATCAGATGGGGAATCCATCTAGCACTGATCTTTCTCATTTTCAAATCCCGTTTCAGAATTGTATGAGCAGCTCCTAATGAGATGCCAACCATACTAGCTATTTGCCTATTGGTGTATCGTGCATCGGTAGCAACTATTTCTTTCACGCTAGCAACCATCTTGGCAGATGTTGCTCTTGTCGGCCGACGGTCATATGGTGCATCTTCTGTTGAGCCTAGCCCATAGCTGAATTTCTTACACCAACAAAAAACTGTCGGAAAAGACATTTCATTATGCCCATAAACCGAACATATTTCATCAAAAATGTCTTTGCACCGTATACCAAGAATACAACAATTCTTAATATAGGACCGTATTTCAACGGCGTACTCCGACCTTCTTCCAACCATGTTTTGTATTAGTATACAAGAGTAGACAGTTTTTATCGAACGATATACATGGCTAAAGTGCACGGATTTTAACAGGTTTGGTATCAATGTATAGGTAAAATGTTTTTCTACGCTGTGATATTTATTTCCAGGTGATTTTCGCATTAGTGCATGAGAAAACGTTCTACTTGCATTCATATTTGAACAGTCCTCGTAATTTATATAGACGTCATTCCGATTTAGTGTCAAAATTCAATGTTGGAATTAAAAGAATCTGAATCACCAACATGACAAACACTACTGAAACGACAAATATAACTAAAATGAACAACCAAAAAGGGGGGAGAATCAGAATCATCACTTTAACAACATTTATAATTACGGAAAGAATCAGAACCACCAACACAAAATATGAAGGAACCACAGGAAAAGCACCGACTTGGAATGGTTAGCAAAAATTACTGGTAGGTTTATGTTAACTTTACAGGATCCCAACCTTCACCCTAACTTCCACTGTGGTTCATACAAGTATTTGTTTGGTCCGCGTGCATCTTCAGTGAATCAACTCGGTAAACAAAGAGATCAAAATTAAAGCCAAGTTGACATAAGAATGAGGACTCGACAGCCAAAAAACGCACTGAACACAACGCCACAGGAAAGTAGAAGTAAAACAAAGATCAGGAATCGATACAATTAACTTACTCCGCCCATCAAAGACACCAAAGGGAAAGAAACACAAACATGAAGCGACCAGACCATAATGCAAACCTAAACAAAAGGAAGGCCATAAGGACAGTTACTTTCCCACAAAATGATCAAATGGCCATCCAAAATAAAAAGACACAAGTGATACACACAGTAAGTAACAAACAGCAACATAAATAAACCGCCACAGAAGAACCGCCTTGGAACGGTCAGTGGAAAGAATTTCACTGGGGGCTTAAATCGATTTTACATGGCCATAATCCTCGCCCTTAAAGCCTTTATGTGGACTGAACAGATTATTTATCTAAACTAAGACAGAACCAAGGCCATGTAAAATCGATTTAAGCCCTGAGTGAAATACCTTTTATTGACCATTCAAAGGCGGTTCTTTTGTAGTGTTTTATTATTGTTTTAGTTTGTCTTTGCATGTATTGCTTATATATATTTATTTTGGATAGCACATTGGGCATTTTGTGGGAAAGTAACTGTCCTCTTGGCGTTCCGCTTTCGATGTTTGCATTATGGTCTAGTTATTTCATGTTTGTTTCATGTTTGTGTTTCTTTCCCTCTGGCGTCTCTGATGGGAGGTGTGGGGTAATTGTACTGATTCCTGATCAAGGGCATTCACTTCTTTTTTTTTCCTTGTTCGGTGATTTTGCCTTATACAGTCAAACTTCAATGGCTCGAACACCTTTGGGACAACGAAAATCTGTTCGAGACAGGGGCTAGTTCGAGCCATTGAGGGCTACTGCCAGGAGGCATAACGATATACTTTAGGACATCTTTTCGTTGTTCTATAATGAAAACTGTATGCTGTGTGTACTCATTAGAATCGCCTCATTGAGGCGATTCAGATGAGTACACACAGTATCCATTTGCAAGATAAAAGACGAAAACATTCAACATTTTACCCTCCCTATTTCTTATGTAGAGAAATTCCATAGGGACTAAAGAACGGGTTCGACTCAGTCATGGTAAACGAGCCATCGGTGCTCGAGAAATCGAAGTTCTACTGTATCTTGAATACAATTTGATTGAGAAATTTCCTATCTTGATTTTAAGTTCCGTCTGACCTGATGATTGACTTAAAAATATATCTTGGTCAGGGTGACCTATATTTCATGGTTCAATGATTTTGGCCTAAATTGAAGACTATTCAATCATCAATGAAAAATTGTCATACCTGCTATATAAGTTCCTGGGATATAAGATCCATGTGACCCAATAGTTGACCTCAAAGTATATCTAGGTCAGTGTGACCGTTTATTTCATGGCAGTGATTTTACAGTATATCTTGAAGACTATTTGTTGGAGAATTATCATACCTGGTATGTTAGTTCCATATGAACGATGATTGTGATCAAAATTTATATCTGGTTCAGTGCAACCTATATTTAATGGTTCAGTAATTTTGCCTTATATCATGGATACTATTTGATGGAGAAATGCAATGCATGGAATATAATTGTATTTTGGAATGAAATTCTATAAACATACTTCATGTAACAGTTGTTGTAAAAACCTTTCTCATATTAAAATGAAAACATAAATAGACAAGGCGCGAAACAGGCAAGCTATGCTGTCTATAACAAATTGGCATTTCCAGGGGTGCTCATTGAAAGTACTTCTTAAATTATATAGTTATTGACTACTGGTCAAGTCTTTGCACATAATGTTATAGTGACCAGAGAAAACCGGAGGTCAGTATTGGTATTCTCTGGCTGACATCACGTCATGACCAACGATTAAATGTTCAACAATTGTTTTATAATATAATTACAAACACAATGTTTAATATGGGCCTGGTACTGGTGTTTCCCATATAAAATGGATACACATTCATGTAAAATTATCTGTTTGGGAGATGGATAGCTTAGCTCTCAGAAACCGCATTAACATGCATGTGAGAAATTATATAACTACATAGCCATTATCAAAGGAAAGTGCATCTATCTTCAAGTAAAAGTTATTTCTGTCTTTTTGCACTGTTGGACAGTTTCGTCCACCATAAACGGGGAAAAATGGGTCAAACTTCAACACTGCTGGTTCCCATATTCGTAATTAAGGTTTTGTTTTGTTTGTTTGATTTGAGGTTTAACGTCCCCGTCAACACTGTAAAGGTCATTTTGGAGACGTTGCTTCCAATTTTGTGGGACTTTTACCCGACATTGAGATGAAATGACATCTCAAGCCCTGTCGCCCAATGAAACCAATAGGGTTTATTAGCATGGACGGTCCGCCTCGCACCGCGGTTCCTGGACAGGCTTAGATCCTCTAAGCGGTTTACCAGTACTAGTGTGCGGGCCGGATTCAGCTTTGCGTGGAAGCATCATGCAGCCCATATATTTCTTCAAGCCCCTATGGGCGTCGTAATTCAGGTGAAAGTACAAAACGAGGGACTATTCATTGTCACTTAATGTTATTCCAGAGTCCGTATCACCAGTGACCTATATATACCTACATGCATATAAAGGCTATTTATATCACTTATTTCTAAATGACTCTTGCTTCCACCAAGTAATCTTTTTTTACAATTTTCATAAATTACTTAAAGGCCTCAGATGCAGACAGAGGTGTTGGTTCAGCTATTTTCTACAGACTGAAGAATGGTGACTCAACATTGTTCACTGTCAGCGACCATGGATCAGTTTCTACAAAAGCTTTATGGATAGATGACAGTAACCAGGGTGTGTACACTTTAGCCGTAGAAGCCTTTAACGGGGAACCATTCCAGAATTGCGGAGCTTGTAAAAATGCAACACAGACTATTACAATAAATTTGCAGGTTAGTCTCAAATTTTATAGAAAGCATTCATAATGTTTTTAAATCATTTTTCATATACATACTTAATACAACTGCATGAGTCTCAAGTCAACACATCTGTGTTTAGTGAAATTGACACGCCAGAAAACACAACTTTGGTTTTCTTTTGCTCCAGCATTACAGTGGTTTCTTACTGTCGAGTTCTCACCATTGTTTCATCTCAGAGGCGGTTTGATTGTTGTGTTCTCAGAGATGTTGCACTGATGAGTTAGGAGGCTTTCATGCGGACTTAACAGATTAATTGTCTAAATCGGGACGCAAGTAAGGACGAGGATAGTGGCCGCGTAAATTGATTTAAGCCTCCAGTGAAATTCTTTTCACTGCCTGTTCCAAGGCAGTTTTATTTTTTGTTATGGTTTGTCTTTGAGTGTGGGTGTGTCTCTTATATCTCTTTGTTTTGGGTAGCCAAATGGCCATTTTGTGGGAAAGTACTGTCATTTTGGCTTTCCACTATTTATGTTACCATTAGGGTCTAGTTATTTCATGTTTGGGTTTCTTTCCCTTTGATGTCTCTGATGGGAGCTGTGGGTTAATTATTTTGATTCCTGATAAATGCCTTCACTTCTATTTTTTTAAAAAAAAGTATGTTCTTTTCATATAAGTGACATATCAGATTTCTTTATTAAGCAGTTTTATGGCGGTACATGTAATAATCACCTAAATGAATGCGATCTATTAACGGCAAAAAGTCAATCCCTTGTACAAGAAAGGAATTGTAAATTTACATAAACAGAATGAAATATCTTCAGCAAGCAAAGTGACGCTATTTAGTCTAGCTAAAATATAGACTATGCCTTATACCTACAAAAGCTCAGAACCTAAATTTTGTGTTGTCTACTCCTTTCTATTCTTACTACATATACATGATTTACTTTGAATAGGATGTGAACAACCATTCTCCTTACTTTGAGAAGACCCTGCAGCCCGTGCTCCTGAAAGAGTGTACAGTGAGAGGAACCAATATCACAAAGTAAGTACCATTCTTCTGTTAGGAGTAAGATAAAATAATGTGTTCTAACGAGCGTATACCATATTTGAATTAACCTTTAAGACGTTGAGAAAAACTACATCTGAAAATGTCGTCTGCTTTTGTCGTCTGCTGTTCTTTGCGAACTTCTCTTAAAAATGTTTTTGCAAACAGACAAATAGTGTGGTCCCAGATCAGACTAGTTCTACATGTGCAGCCTGATCTGGGTCCATACTGTTCGCAAAAAATACTTTTAAGGTAACCGGCAGACGACAATAGTCGTGATTGGCATTTTATGGGTTAATGTAAACTGATCATTTGAAAATCATGATGCTTGATATCATTCAGACTTCTTGGCATCACGGAACACGCCTATATAATTTTTATCCCCTTGAACCACACTTTCATATAGTAAAACTGGGGTTTGCTGGAGTGCACCATATTTTTCTTATTTCTGCTCATAATATAGATTGTGGGTACTCGTTAGCACCGCCTCGATGTTTCTGCTCAAAATATAGATTGTGGGTACTCGTTAGAACCGCCTAATCGAAGCGGTTCTAACAAGTACCAACAATCTATATTATGAGCAGAAATAAGAAAAATATCACAATTTTTCATCTAAAAAATTCGATTTTTCAGAGATAAAGTTTCCAATGTATTTGTATAGGCGTGTTTTCGTAATGGGAGATAGATTACACAGGCTGAGACAGTTTAATTTTATAAATTTATTTAGACTTGATAAGACTCCTTTCATTGAATGACCAATGAAAAAGAAAAACATTTAAGGGAAGCGACTCTTTTTAAATTTGTCTGTTGCTTGGTCTGATGGGGTTCAACTGTGTTTTTGTTATCGTTTTTTTCGTTTTCTCTAGTGCTCCTGTGGGGTTGTGTTCAGCACCGGATTGTTCAGTGCATTTTACTGCTGTTGAGTCCTCATCCTTGGGTCAACTTGGCTTTAATTGTGATTTCTTTGTTACCGAGTTCATTCACTAATGAGTAAGAAAATCTAAACGCGGACCAAACAGATACTTGTTTGAAACACAGTGAAAGTGAGGTTGAGGCTTTCGATCCTATAAAGTTAACTTAAACGCAACAGTAATTTTACTGACCATTCCGAGATGGTGCTTTTGTTATGGTTCCTTCATGTTGTGTGTTTGTGGTTCTGATTCTTTGCCTAATAGTCATATATGTATTTATGTTGATGATTCTGATTCTTCCCCCTTTTTGATTGTTCATTTTAGTTTCGTTTGTTCTTCCAATTTAATGTTTGTCATGTTGGTGATTCTTTCCCTTAATATGTCTTTTTTTCTTCTTTTTAGTTAGGTTTGGATATTATGAGTCACCACCTGTTTGGAAAAGAGCTGCTGACTCGGTTTGTCTGTTGTCCGTTTTGTTTACTGTCGTAATTCCATGTTTCGACTTCTTTCCCTAGTGATATTGTGAGAAGAATCTGGCATCTGATTGTTCCTGATCATTTCCCTTTTTAATTTTGATGATGCTGTCATTGTTAAAAGTACTCTACTGAAACAAAGGTAACAGTATCAGAATGTTTGACTGAAAAAAAAATGCAATAGTATATTCTGTGATATACTTTTAGAAACTAACATATAGCGTAATGATTTATGATTCTCGCAGCATTTGTGTTTTTGCGTCACTAATAATAGTAAAACTAACAAATGTATGCATTAAAACTGAGGTTACTGTATTAATTTGTCAGTTGGATAAATTGTCGATTTTATGCTCACATATTGTGTTCTGCGGATGTGCCTATGCATTCTGTCAAATAAAATTTTTAACTTTAAAACCCATGATTTTCCTTCAGGAATGACAATTTCGAAGACAGCTGTTTGCTAAATCGCTTAATCCTGAGGAACAAAATATTTGCTTTTACAGTTTACTTTTTTGATGAGGTTGGAACAAAACACTCTCATTTATTTCAGGCATTTTGGTATATTTTATTGGCTTTTTAGCTCACCAAAGCCGAAGGCTCCGGGGGAGCTTATAGGCAAGGCAGTTGTCCGTCGTCGTCGTCTGCGTCGTCGTCCGTCAACACTTTTAAACATCTTCTCCTCTGAAGCCACTGGGCCGATTGGGCTCAAATTTTATCTGTAGCATCCTTGGGCTGGGGAATTGAAAGTTTGTGTTTTTTTTATGAAAATCGGCTTATTAGTTTGGTTGCTATGGCAACTTAGAGTTTCCATAGACTTATAATGGGGAAAATTGAAAAATGGCATTTACTGCCAAGTCATTGCAGATATTTTGATAAAAATTTTATAGAAATGTGTCTTGAGTAAACTTCTCTCAGCCATATGCTTTTATGCCAACCTGGATGTCCCCCAGGTTGTGCCGGGGACATGCCCGAACCCCTCCACTTCATAACAGGCCATATATCACAGAAACCGCTCAGATCCCGACCCCTAAACCATATATATTCTTGTTCCTATTGATAAGACGCATTCATTGACACCAACCTGAGGGTCCTCAGGGATGCGCCGAGGGCATTCCCCTCCCCTTTCACTTAATAAAAGGCCCAATATCTTGGAAACCATTCAGATCTCCACCCCTAAACCATATACATTGTATATTCTTGTTCCTTATGATAAGACCCATTCAGTGAAATCAACCTTGGAGTCCCCGGGATGCGCCCACCCCCTCCATTTCATAAAAGGCCCAATATCTCGGAAACCTTACAGATCCCCGCCTCTAAACCCTATATATGCTTGATCCTTATGATAAAACACATTCATTGACACCAACCTGGGGGTCCTCAGGGATGCACCGGGGCCTTGCCCCCCACCCCTTCACTTCACAAAAGGCCATATATCTTAGAAACTGTTCAGATCCTCACCCCTATACCATATATATTATTGTTCATTATGATAAGACGCATTCAGTGACACCAACATGGGGGTCCCCAGGGATGTGCTGGGACCATGCCCCACCCCCTCCATTTCATATTCTCACAATATCTGGGAAACCCTACAGATGGCTACCCCTAAACCGTATATATTCTTGTTCCTTATGATAAGACACATTCATTGACACCAACCTGGGAGTCTCCCGGGGCCTTGCCTCACCCCTCCACTTCACAAAAGGCCTTATATCTCAGAAACTGTTCTTAGCCCCACCCTAAACCATATATATTCATCTTCCTTATGATAAGACACATTCAGTGACACCAGCTTGGGAGTCCCCGGGGCATGCCCAGGCCATGCCCCATCGCTTTACTTCATTAAAAGCCATATATCTCAGAAATAGTTCAGATCACCACCCCTAAACCATAAACTTGTTCCTTATGATAAGACTCTTTAAATCACACCAACCCAGGGTCTCTTTGTGCTGAGGTAAAGTGCCCCGCCCTTCAACTTCATAAAAGGCTTTATATTTCAGAATCCCCTGCCCATAATCATATATGGTCTTGATCCTTATTATAAGCACACCTACTATAGGGGGGGTCCGCAGGGGACATTCCTATCTTTTCCACTTCATAAAAGGGCCTCAAATCTCAGAAACCGTTCAGATTCCCAACCCTATCTTCCTTATGATAATACGCATTTAGTGATACCACCAGGGTTCCATTGGGTCCATGCCTCACCCCCTATACTTCATAAAAGGCCTAATGTTTCAGATATTGAGTCAATATGGGTGCTTATTTGGACATGGGGGTTCATTTGGTAGATTAAAATGATATCATGTTAAAATACATGGCTGCCATTGGGCAGTGCCCACCTGAGCTCTGGTGAGCACAGTGGCCTATGGGCCTCTTTTTCTTTCATATTTTCTCATTCACGATACTTGCTGCAGTGGCAATGTAGACAGAGGCCATTCTTCTTTTTAAGGAGCAGTTTTATAGTAAGTCTGGATTATATGTCCTCGTTGTTGTTTGGAGAAATTCAGTTGACATATTTTCGTTTATCAGTTTTAAAAAAATCATTCCTAATGCAGGATTATGGAGAATTCCTACATTTATATATTGCACGACCCGCAGAAAAAGAAACCGACTGAAGTCAGTTGATTTCTAAGAGTGCCCTAAAATCACCGTGTCATTCTGTCATTCTGTCAGTCTGTCATTCTGTCAGTCTGTCCGTCCGTCCGTAACCCGTTTGTGAAAATTGGTGATAGTGACTTAACCGCTTGGAATATTTAAACAATTTTTGGCATACTGATAGATATCAATGAGATCTAACCAATGAACTTGCGAAATATTACATTCCATTTAGTATAGCCTTACCGAGGCGAAAAATGTGAAAATTTTCGAACTGCTTCTCCTTGGAAACCGTTGGGCCGATTGAAATCAAATTTCATATGAAGCCTCTATGGGACGGGGGAAACCAAAATTTGCTCATGGGGTCCAGGTCACATGACCAAAATGGCCGCCAAGCCATATATGGTCTGTCTGTCTGTCCGTCCGTAACCCGTTTGTGAAAATTGGTGATAGTGACTTAACCGCTAGGAATATTTAAACAAGTTTTGGCATACTGATAGATATCAATGAAATCTTACCAATGAACTTGTGAAATATTACATTCCATTTAGTATAGCCTCGCCGAGGCAAAAATGTGAAAATTTTAGAACTGCTTCTCCTCGGAAACCGTTGGGCCGATTGAAGTCAAATTTCATATGGAGCCTCTATGGGATGGGGGAAACCAAAATTTGCTCATGGGGTCCAGGTCACATGACCAAAATGGCCGCCAAGCCATATATGGTCTGTCTGTCTGTCCGTCCGTAACCCGTTTGTGAAAAATGGTGATAGTGACTTAACCGCTTGGATTATTTAAACAGTTTTTGGCATACTGATAGATATCAATGAGATCTTACCCATGAACTTGCGAAATATTACATTCCATTTAGTATAGCTTCGCCGAGGCAAAAAATGTGAAAATTTTTGAACTGCTTCTCCTCAGAAACCGTTGGGCCGATTGAAGTCAAATTTCATATGGAGCCTCTATGGGATTGGGGAAACCAGAATTTGCTCATGGGGTCCAGGTCACATTACCAAAATGGCCGCAAAGCCATATATGGTCTGTCTGTCTGTCCGTCCGTAACCCGTTTGTGAAAACTGGTGATAGTGGCTTAACTGCTTGGAATATTTAAACATTTTTGGCATACTGATAGATATCAATGAGATCTAACCAATGAGCTTGCGAAATATTACATTCCATTTAGTATAGCCTCGCCCAGGCAAAAAATGTATAAATTGTTGAACTGCTTCTCCTCGGAAACCGTTGGGCCGATTTAAGTCAAATTTCATATTGAGCCTCTATGGGATAGGGAAACCAAAATTTGCTCATGGGGTCCAGGTCACATGACCAAAATGGCCGCCAAGCCATATATGGTAAAAACCCTTCATAAATAGTCTTCTCCAGAACCACTGGGCAGATTTCCACGAAACTTGATAAATAGCATCTGGGACGTAGGTCCATCATAAATTGCTAAAATGGTGACCCTGGGTTGACCTTGACCTTCTTTGGGTCCGTCCGTAACCCGTTTGTGAAAATTGGTGATAGTGACTTAACCGCTTGGAATATTTAAACATTTTGGCATACTGATAGATATCAATGAGATCTAACCAATGAACTTGCGAAATATTACATTCCATTTAGTATAGCCTCGCCGAGGCGAAAAATGTGAAAATTTTCGAACTGCTTCTTGGAAACCGTTGGGCCGATTGAAATCAAATTTCATATGAAGCCTCTATGGGCCGGGGGAAACCAAAATTTGCTCATGGGGTCCAGGTCACATGACCAAAATGGCCGCCAAGCCATATATGGTCTGTCTGTCTGTCCGTCCGTAACCCGTTTGTGAAAATTGGTGATAGTGACTTAACCACTTGGAATATTTAAACAATTTTTGGCATACTGATAGATATCAATGAGATCTTACAAATGAACTTGCGAAATATTACATTCCATTTAGTATAACTTCGCCGAGACGAAAATGTGAAAATTTTCGAACCGCTTCTCCTCGGAAACCGTTGAGCCGTTTGAAGTCAAATTTCATATGGAGCCTCTATGGGGTGGGGGAAACCAAAATTTGCTCATGGGGTCCAGGTCACATGACCAAAATGGCCGCCAAGCCATATATGGTAAAAACCCTTCAAAAATAGTCTTCTCCAGAACCACTGGGCAGATTTCCACGAAATTTGATAAATAGCATCTGGGGCGTAGGCCCATCATAAATTGCTAAAATGGTGACCCTGGGTTGACCTTGACCTTCTTTGTGCCTAGGTCAAACTTTGACACATATGCTCTTGTATTGGAAAAGTGAGAATGCATTTTATCCTGCAAACGATTCAGAATACAGTACTAAAGTATAAGATATATTTACGATAAGGCGCATTTATTGGGGGAAACATTTTGGGTCCAGGTCACATGACCAAAATGGTCGCCATACCCATATATGGTAACACTCATAAAGCTAAAAGCATCTGGCGGGTCGTGCACTTCAGCTGAAGCACTGGTTTTCCACTATTTTTGGACGACTGATTATCAGTCAACCCTGAGTTACATATTCAAACTATTATGTTGCTGATGTCCTTGTGATTGTTACTGTCCCCTGCTCAGACAGTAAATACATGTTTGAACCGCAGTGAAAGTGAGGGTGAGGATTGGGATCCCATTAAGTTTACCCGCCCGTACGTTTTGGTCGATTTTTTAATTGACCCAGAGTTATAAAAGGCAGATTCTGAATTAATGTAGTTGTCCACGTGACTATCACTGATTTGGGGATACCAAGTTATGATAATTAATATAGAATAGTCGCGTGGGCGAGCCGGCGTCATCAATTTGTTCCTAGAGCATAACTCGGCAACCGTTCGGAATATTTTAATGATACTTAGTAGGATTATAGAAAAAGTGGATGCGAATGGTCGCATGCAAGAATGACAGCTCTGCTTGTCTTCCCTTTCGAATTATCTCCCCTGATACCTACTTTTACGTACATATTCGTTTCCGGAGCATACCGCCGCAACCGTTTGAAGTATTTCAATTACACTTAGCAGGATTATGGAACAGGTCAGTGCGGAGTGTCGCGTGCAAGAATGATAACTCTGCTTGTCTTTCGTTTCGAATTATCTCTCCAGATCTCTGCTGATAAATGCTTGGTTGGATTATAGAAGAGGTGGGTGCAAATAACGACAACTCTGCCTGTCTTCCTTTTGAATTCTCTCCCCTGATCCCTATGTTTTACCTCATTTTCGCTTCCGGAGCATAACTCCACAACGTTAAAATATTTTAATGATACTCAATGGGAATTCAGAACAATTCAGTACGGAATGTCGCGTTCCAGAATGACAATATGTTCTATAAAAGGGTTATCATTTGAAAGCAAGGACTGCACCACAGAACTGGAAAATATGAAGTGTGCATGTTTTCTGGTGCAGACTAGCTAGTTTCGGCCAATTAAGCCTCATCAGTGACCCTCAAGTATTTTAAAAATTCCACTATGGAATCTATGATCCCGAAGGACAAGAAAATGCAAACTACACTTTGATGTAGGGCAGAAAGACGTTTTACCGCCGCCACAACTGTTTGTCTTCCTTTTTTTAATTATCTCCCCTGATCAATTCGTTTCCGGAGCATAACTCCGCAGCCGTTTGAAATATTTTAATAATAGTTGGTAGGATCATAGAACAGATCAGTGTGGAGTGTCGCATGCAAGAATGACAAGCCTGCTTGTCTTCCTTTCGAATTATCTCCCTTGATTTGCAATAATAACTGTCAGCTGTTGAATATGCTTGAATAATGGCATTAAAAACATCCAAAACACATCCTGGGCTAGTGTCCCAATTATTTCAATATTACATGATATTCACAAAACACTTATTTCATCTCAATATCATAAATAATATTGAAAGAAATGTACATAAGTTCAATGTTTACCTAGTTTCATGCTAATGTTTGAAAACCTTGTTTTCGTGAACTTTCCACGTTTTTTTGTTTTGCATGAAGCCTCTCTGAAAAAAGGGACTTCTTAGGGAAATAATTTGGGAGAATTGTTTTCCCTTCATAGTAGGCCCTATGATAAAGGAGACAAAATCTATTTTGAAATAGTTGCTTGGCGTGGGAATTTATTTATTCAATTTAACTAAGCATTTTGCATTCTCGATAGGAAACTCCATTATTAAAATTTAGGGTTGTCGGGTTGAGTTATTAGCTCACCTGAGCCAAAGGCTCAAGTTGAGCTATTGTGACCGCTCGATGTCCGTCGTGCAACATCCGTCTACCAACAATATACACATCTCCTAAACCGGCGAATAGATTTTGAAATTAGTTTACAAGAATGTTCCTTGGTACCCCTCTACAAAATTGCTAAAATGAGCCCGCCAAGCGAATTTGTGTCTTCGAGCATTTCGTCATGACAAATTTTAACTGCGCATGCCCAGCCATTCAGAGGGGCCAGGGATATGGCTTTCTGTCTGAATGTTCCTCTTGATTCACGGATTGTATGAGCGAGCAGCGAAGGTTCTGGTGAGACTGCGCGGATGCGCAGGCTCGCCTGAACCTTCGCTGCTCGCATAGGCGATAAGTACCAAAATCGCTTGACGGGGCCCAAATGGTCACGCTCCGCTAAACAAAATGGCCGACAGAGATAAATATAGAAAAAAAAACGTTTAAATGACATGTTCTAGACTAGTGTCCAGATTTCAAAAACATAATATCACAGAAATGTTCCTTGGGTGACCCGCTACAAAAATTGCCCTAATCACCTAAAATGGCCACCAGAGCTAAAATCGAAAAATCCTTTAAACGGTCTGTCAACAATTTACTGAAACAACAACTTCTTAACCAGTGGTTTGCTAAAATCGTTTTGCTTTGCTCTTAACAAAATGACCACCAAAGCTAAAATTAGAAAATCATTTAAACGAAATCTCTTCTTAGGCAAATGACCTAATTACAAAATATTTCACAAAAATGTTCCTTTATGACCCTTTACCAAAACTGCTCAAATCGTTCCGCTCTGCTTAACAAAATGGCCACCAGAGCTAAAATACCCCCACCCCAAACCCCATCTAAACGACATATCATCTATGCCAAAGACCCGATTTCAAAATAATTACACAGAAATCTTTCTCTAATAACCTTTTACCAAATTGCTCTATTCATTCCGCTCCCCTGAACGAATTGGCCACCAAAGCTAAAAATTGATAAGTAGAAGTAAAACAAAGATCAGGAATTGATACAATTAACTTACTCCACCCATAAAAGGCACCAAAGGGAAAGAAATACAAACATTAAGCGACCAGACCATAATGGAAACCTAAACAAAGGAAGGCCATAAGGACAGTTACTTTCCCACAAAATGGCCATATGGCCATCCAAAATTAAAAGACACAAGTGATACACACAGTAAGTAACAAACAACAACATAAATAAATCGCCACAGAAGAGCCGCCTTGGAACGGTCAGTGGAAGATTTCCACTGGGGGGCTTAAATCGATTTTACGTGGCCACAATCCTCGCCCTTACTTCCGTCGCGATTTAGACAAATAATTTGTTCAGTCCGCATGAAGGCCTCCTAACTCATCAGTGCAACATCTCCGTGAACAGATAAATCAAAGAACCACAGAGGTGAGACAACGGTGAGGACTCAACAGCAAGAAACCACTGAAATGCTGGAGCAAAAGAAAACCACCAGTTAGACTCCGATGGACCCGACCAGAGACAGAGCATCAGGCACCAACCAACATCACCTTGAATTAGATCTCTCTAATTCTCAATAAGCCTTTACGTTGGAGCCGTCATAGAATATGAGGCCTGACCCACCGGCGTGCAATTAAAGAGGAAAGCAAAGTTGCCAACCGTGATTGGGTTAACTACCATGCATGCAGTCTGTCGTATAATATCCATAATAATAAACCTTTTAACGACATCACCTCCAAGACAAATGTCCTGATTTTAAAATAAATTCATAGAAATATTCCTCTCATTACCCTTTACCCAAATTGCTGATTTGAATCACTCTGCTGGACTAAATGGCTGCCAGGGCTTAAAACGGCACCTCCTCCTAGGAAAATGACCCAATGTTTCAAAACAAATTCATAGAAATGCTCTTCGGGTGACCCTTTACCACAATTGCAAAAACCGTTCTTCTTGGATAAAATCAATAGCCACCAGAGCTTGAATAGAGAAAACCTTTAAGCGACATTTCCTACTAGGCAGATGATCCGATCTACTTTTTTCACAGAAATATTTCTTGGATGAACCTATGCCAAAACTGTTGAAAATGTTCTGCTTCATTGTCGTCATCGGGTAGCGCTCTGCACTGATCCGTTGTAGACGGGGAAGCTAGATATTTTTTTGGTTTGATTTGAAAATTTGTGAGACAACGCTCGTTAATTTAAAAACTAAACGCGTGTGTTTTCTTGCAAATGGATAAAACTACACGCCATGTCATCATGTTACTTTTCTGCGAATCACATAGTATTTTTTGCACACCAGACAAGGAAATCCGTGATTTTACCCTGGGATAGAAATTTAAGTTCTGACCCTGGTGTTCCGACCCAAAATCGAATATAATCGCGTGTTTGATACATGCACTGGTTGATTACCACCTTGTCTGCGCCGTCGTTTAGGTTGACGTCACAGCACGTTACGTGACGTCACTATACATCCTTGCACTGTCAACATAATATGGCGGACGTTGGTAACCGAAGTTAAAAATCCGCGCTAAGAAATGGAAGGTATGCAAGAAAAAGAATCCAATGTGGGTGTGAAGGGTGGATAGAAAAATCCGTCCCTCGGGATCACTATCCGGCATCACTCGACAAGTCTCCTGATGCCGGACAGTGTCCCGCGGGACGTATTTTTCCATCCACCCCTCACACCCATATAAGATTCTTAATATCTATCATGTGCAGAATGTCGATGCATCATACTAGACAGGTCGATCTTTGAAGAATATGAAAAGTGCAGACAGTCGGTTCCGCTGCACTGAACAAAATGGCCGCCAAAGTAAAAAAATAGAAGTACATTAAAACGATATCTCCTCCTGGGACAATGAAATAATTTCCCAAAATTGTTCCTCGTATGATATGTTCTATGAAAGGTTTATCATTTGGAAGCAAGGAGTTTCACAACAGAACTGAAAAGTATGGAGTCTACATTTTTTTTCGCTGGACCCAAAGCACAATAGAATATATACTATACTATGAGTAGGGCAGGGAGACATTTTACGGCCGCCACACATTTCCTTAACACTAGTTGTACACAGCCCTTACTGAAACTGCTTACATCTTTCAGCTTCGCTGATAAAATGGCAACCAGAGCTAAAAATAGAAAAAAGATAAACTTTAAAGGACAACTTCTATGCAACTGTCCCGATTTCAAATAATTTGACAGACTTGTTTCTTAGATGACACTTTTTTAAATTACTAAACCGATTCTGCTTGGCTAAACTAAATGGTCGTCAGAGTTAAACATTGAGAAAAAAAAAACAACATTTTAGCGACATCACTTCTGAGGCACATAATTATTTCTTGGGTGAACCTTTACCAAAATTGCTAAAATTGTTACAGTCCAATGTCCTCATTATATGACCCTTTACTGAAATTGCTAAAAGCATTCCGTTCCATATAGAACAACATGTCTGTCAGAGGTAAAATTAATGACAACTTATGCTAGGCAGATGCCCCGATTTCATTATAATTTCACAGAAATGTTTCTTTTATGGCCCGAAATCGCTAAAACCGTCCCCCACCCCGCCTAATCAAAATAGCTACCAGAGCTTAAAATAGAAAAGAAAACAACTTTAAAGAAGATCATCTCTTTCTAGGATACAGGCTCAATGTTTAAGTAATTTGGCCGAAATATTCCGCTGGTGACTCTTTACGGGAATTGCTTAAGTGGTCTTCTCGCCTGTACTTCTAAAAGAAATTTCAAAGAAATTCACGAAACGTTCTAGTGAGTTAGGGCTAATGGTAAAACGTTCGTAGGTTTCCAATACTAAATATATTAATATTGAAAATAATTTACAGAGTGTTAGCCAGGGATAATGACACCAGTCTACAGTTCAACACTGTCACCTACTGGATGAAGAACCGCTTCAATGGTACTTTCCGAATCGATACTCATACTGGAGATATTTACCTTGAGAAGCCTTTGGATTATGATGCACCAGCTCTGCAGAGGAGTTTCACCTTACAGGTTTGTTGATTTTAACCGGATTGAAATAATAAACTGAATAAATGAATAAGTCTTATCTACAACTATTTATTGCTGTTTTGATAGTACTATCCCTCTAGTACAGCCAAAATTTCAGAACACTTGCTAGTCTGTGTAGTTGAGCAGATTGGTTTTGTATCTTACTGGATCACAAAACAGGGTCCAGTTGTTCAAAACTAATAGGTTTATAAGCATGGACAGTCCGAATCACACCGCTTTGCATGGACAGGCGTAGATCCTCTAAGTGGTTTACCAGTACTCGTTTGCAGTCAGTTTTAGCTCTGCATGGAAGCATCATGCAGCCCATTTATTTCTTCGAGCCCCGATGGGGGCCGACAAAGCATTGATAGCTTAACGAGCTCATTAGTGGTCAAATGGTTGACTGCTCTAGCAAGTACAATATCTTAAAAGTTAAAGTTTGGTATTTTTGCTGAAAAACTGTTAGTATATTTGCCATATTGAATGTTTTAACGAATTGTTAACGAACGTTGTCAAAAGTTTTTAACAACTGGGCCCAGGTATTCTTGTGACAGGGCTTATATATGCTCATTTATCATTTGAATTATGCGTTCGTTTCTTTTGGAGTTTAATGGCAGTCATCACTATTTAGGTCATATTTTACCGATCATTTTACCTAGTGACACTTCCGCTGGGCAGGCCTATACATAAGCAGTTAACCATCACAGTGCAAATACTTACGCAAGAAACTGACAACTGCCATTCTTCTATTAGCAGAAGGGAGAGAGTGACTATTGAAAAGATTTCATGATCAATCTCCACGAAAGAATGTTGCCGGCCCGGCGGGTATCAAACACTACCTCCTGATCACCAGTCAGACATGCATCTGACTGATCTACTGAGGCCGGCTGGAACCATAAGTACCAAATAAATATAGAAGTGAAGGCAATGATCTAATACTTAATATTATACCTATTTTTGTTAACAAAATGACAGACGTTCAGATGGATCTGCTGTATCTAGGCTGGGACAGGCTGTCACCCTGTCTTTATTCAGATGAAAACTTGGTTAAGGGAAAAGTATACACTTTCGGGGGTGTTAATAATTTGGGTCTCATATCAATAGAGGTTTTCTCTCAGAAGTAGGGATTTACTCCTGAGAACTCAGCTGCCATTTAAATTTACTGTAAAATAGAAGTGGAGGCAATAAACCTACAAAAATACGTCCCTTTCGTGGGGTTAGATGTAATAGAAGAAAGAAAGAAAGAAAGAAAGAAAGAAATACTCACTGAGGCAGTTATAACAAGTGCCTATATTATCCTGAGGATGTGGGTATCTGGAGTTGTGTGTCGAATTCTGTAGGGACTCAAATGTGAGTTTGAATTAACCATGGTTAACATACTATCTGTGTTTGAGTAATTGAGTAATATGTTTCAGAGTATTTTATGAGAGAAATGACATTTTATAGTGACAGGAATGAAAGGTTGATCTCACATGGGGTGATATCCTGCATTAATTGGTCTTACAGATTTGTTCTTACATTAATTCACTAGTCTTATATTTTTTCGGCTTACATTTATTGGTCTTATAATTCCAGTTCTCCATCATCATGTGCATTTCGAGCGATTTGATTGGTTGAAATTAAAATTCTATAATCCGATGTAATCCATGACCAATAATCACAGACAGATTTTTTCGAACAGCGACAGGTAGTAATGACATGACGTCAAAGAGCAAGTTTATTACCCGCGCGTTACGTCATTATATATAAAAGACGTCAACAGCGTCCGATTAAAAAAATGAGAAACTGTTCAAAACGTAAATGTAAGAAGACAAATAAACTGAACTTAAGACTTAGCGTTTTTTTTCCGCTTAGGTTCTTTCAAAGATGGCAACTGCAAATTGAATAATTATTCCGCCGTGGTCGTTGGAAAGTTAATTCTTACTCTTTTGAAAGAATTTGTAAATGTTTGGTGATAAATTTTACATTTCGATGACAAAATATGACAAAATTGGAATTATAAGTAATGTATTATCTTTTTGTGACTTTTATCGATTTGTAAACTCCGGCGAATCACTCATAAACTGAGCACGATATTCGTCGGGCTTCATGCATTTTGTGAGTGATTCGCCGGAGTCTACACATTGATAAAATCCACAAAAATGAAAATCATTGATATAACATTAATTGGTCTTTCATCAATTGCAGATATACGCTACAGACATGGAAAGCAAAAATGTCAATAACAACCATACAGCAAGAACAACCGTTAAAGTAACAGTTGAAGATTGTAATGACAACCCGCCAAAATTTACGACAGGTGCGTCATACTTGTACGTCATACTTGTCAGGTATTGAAGAAGAATATAAATTTACTGTCAATCAAAACAAATGGGGTCATAATTAATAGTAAACACATTGTTTTAAACTTTGATAATTTATTATTGCAAATATGCTATTTTCTGCTGACTAAATGTGAGTTGCAAAATGCATATTTTTTGCTGGCAAAATGTGAGTTGCGAATGCAAAAGCTACTCACATTTTCCAGCAAAATATCTGTGAAGTCCTTTAGGTATTGTACGTACTGGACGGTTGAATATTGTGGCCACTAATGAGTTTGTTAATCCTTATTCTGCTTAATAAATTATGTTTTCAATCCCTTTTTTGTGCCTATTAGCCAATAAAATTGTTTGACATCAAATATTTGCAAATTGGATGACACACAATGTAGATCCTGATCTGATGGCCTCTTCAAACCTATATTAAGCAAGCAAGTACCTAAGTGA
Source organism: Lucinisca nassula (assembly GCA_963580285.1). NCBI lineage: Eukaryota > Metazoa > Mollusca > Bivalvia > Lucinida > Lucinidae > Lucinisca > Lucinisca nassula. The sequence goes on from OY757011.1 coordinate 34,460,434, forward strand.
TACGTAGACCTATTGAATGTACATTTTATTCATCGGATATACAAATACGATCTATAAAAGGGAGTGTTATAAACACTACTCTAAACATCATTTTATAATGAGAAAGTGGGGGTTTAAAGGTGGATGCATTGATTTCCTTGTTTTTGCTCAAATATAGATGTTTTGTGGCAACTCCGCAATGAGGCTGTTTCAGCTATCAGAACATTCTACGTTTGGATAAGAGACAAATGAAAATTACCAGTTCTAGAGATATGAAAGGTGTCATTTTAGGACACGGGATATGTTATTGTAGTGTGGTTATCAGAAGGTCGCAGGATTGATGCCTACCAGGGGCTGATTGATCAAATCTAACGATATTGTTGGTTAACGTATCGTTAAACGTTTATCATTTAATAGTATTGTAGTGGTAGAGAAGATTGATCAGGCAGAGCTACTGATTGCACCTGCCTTTGGAATGTTCTATTAACAAACAAACAAAATCACCCGATTGTCTGAATTCAACTCTAACATAAACAAAGCCGTGGTATATATATATGGTCATTTTGTCCGTTTGCAGAAAACATGCAAATGACACACTTCCGAATCCACTGGTGGACCCAGTGAATTGTACACACTTTTACAGCACTTGCAGAGCCCCCCCCCCCCCCCCCCCCCCCGCCCCCCCCCCCCCTAATCAATTTTATCTGCGACTACAATATTTCTGCTGAAAAAAAACAACAATACGAACAAACCTAAGGGATAATCTAAATGGGCAGTCAGGTAAGTTTCAATGCATTTGCCCTTTTATTGAACTAAATTCAGGCTAACAGATGTGGCCAATCTAGGGTTGGCATAGACTGGCTCCGTCTACCTGATAGTGTTGAAACTATCATAGGTTTTATTTTTAGTATACCCGCTTTATGGATGTATCGTATTTACCGGAATAGTGGACAAGGGTCCATGAATCGTTGAGGTATGTCCCTTGATATGTTGTCAAGTTTTAAAATGCATTTAGCTGAATAACTTTTATTTTTGTGACCCTAATTAAATGAGACTTATACAACACTTGGTCTCCAAAGTAAGGAAGGTGTAGTCAAGGGCCGATAACTCTCAGTTATGTCCCTTAGTAAGTTTCGAATCGGGCTATTCCTGATTGATAATTATCGTAACAGATTTCTAGGAACTCTGAAAGCGAGAAAGCGGAAACTTCTCATAAATATGTGTTCATCATGTATACAGGAATAGAGGTCAAGGGTCCATTTCTCTTCGATTTATGTCCCTTGAGGAAGGTTGACAAACTTTAAAATGTATTTTGCTTTATAACATCTGTGTTTGTGGTCCTGCCTCAAAGAAACTTCTACTACACTTGGTCTCTAAGTAAAGGAATGTGTAGAAACAAAAAGTGGTCAAGAGTCCATAGGTCTCAGCGTTAGTCCCTTGGTAGGTTTTCAAATTTTGCAATTCTTGATAATTATCGTCACAGATTCCCCAGGAACTATGAAAGCGAGAAGGCTTAAACTTTGCATTAACATGGACAATGCTTGGATATATTATGTTCACCGGAATAGGGATCAAGGGTTCATAACGGCCATAATTCTTAAGAGTTATGTCCCTTGATAGGTTTTCAAATTTTAAAATGCATTTTGCTTATTAACTTCCATTTTATGGTTCTACTTCAATGAACATTATACTATACTTGATCTCTAGGGCAAGGAATGTGAAGTAGCAATATATTGACCAAGGGCATATAAATCTTGGGGTTATGTCCTTTGGTAGGTTGCCAAAGTTTGCCATTCTTGAAAATGTTCGTAACAGTTTTCTCATGAACTATTACAGTTAAACTATAGAAAACAGAAGTGAAGGCAGTGATCAGGAATCGATACAACTAACCAACGCCTCCCATGAGAAACCAAAGGGAAAGAAACCCAACATGAAATAAGTAGATCCTAATGGAAACAGCTTGGAGTTATGTCCGTTGAAAAGTTTTCAAATTTTGCCATTCGTGAAAATTTTCGTAGCACATTTCTCAAACTATGAAAGCTAGAAAGCTGAAACTTCGTATAAACATGGACAATGACTGTATGTATGGTGAAATCCACAATATTGGTAAAGGGTCCATAATTGTTTAGTTATGTCCTTGGAAAGTTTTTTTCCAATTTGCCACTCTTGAAAAGTTTGATGTCAGACTTCTCAGGAACTATGAACGCTAGAAAGCTGAAACCTTGCATACTTAACGACAGTGATTCGCTCTATAGTGTTCACTGAAATAGTGGTCAAGGTCTTATAATTGTTGAAGTTATGTTACTTCGAAGGTTTACAAAGAATTTCTATGTATGTTATCCTACCTCGATGAAACTTATACCAGACCTGGTCTCTGAAATAAGGAATGTGTAATGGCAGAACAGTGGCTAAGCACCCATAAACCTTGGAGATATGTTTCTATTTATGCAGGTTTTTAAATTTTGCAATTTTCGAAAATTCTCAGGAACTATGAAAGTTGTAAATTTGTATAAACATGGACAATGACTGGATATCTTTTGCATATTGTGCTCACCTGGAGCACAGCTCCGGGTCAGTTTATGCCATGGCCTGTTTTCCGTTGTTAGCTTTATCTTGTCCGGACGATAGCAACTTTTTTTAATCAGACCCTCATCAAACTGGCAGGTAATGAGAACAGGCATAAAATCTTGGATACGTTCGAATTGGGGCAGACCGGATTGTTCATATGAGAGTTACCTGCCCTTTCATTTCCCATAGACATATAATGGGGAAAATGTTGTTCGGGCAATAGCGACATTATTTCTGATCCGATCCTTATTAAACTGTACTGAGGTCAGCCATAAAATCTTGGAGGAGTTCGAAAATGGGGCAGGTCCCATTATTCACATGAGAGTTACTAACTCTTTTGCCACCAGTAGAGATGTAATGGGGAACGATTTCGGATTTGGGGCAGATCGGACTATTCACATGAGATCACCTGCCCTTTCGTCTCCCATAGACATAAAACGGGGGAAATGTGGTCTGGACGATAGCGACTTTATTTTTGATTTGATCCTTATTAAACTTGTAGGTAATAAGGACAGCCATAAAATCTTTGACGAGTTTGAATTTGGGGCAGATGGGATTAATCACACGAGAGTCGCTTGCCTTTTCATCTCCCATAGACATATAATGGGGAAAATGTTGTCTGGGCAATATGAACCTTAGTATCGATCGGATCAATATTAAACTTGTCGGCAATGAGGACAGCCATAAAATCTTGGAGGAGTTCGAATGTTTGGCAGATTGGATTATTCACGTGAGAATTACGTGCCCTTTCGTCTTTCATAGACACACAATTGGGAAAATGCTGTTCGGGCGATAACGACTTTATTGTTTATCCGATCCTTATTAAACTTGAAGGTTATGTGGACAGCCATAAATCTTGGACGAGTTCGAATTTGGAGCAGATCGGATTATTTCCATGAGAGTTACTTGCCCGTTCATCTCCCGTAGACATAAAATGATAAAATGGGGGAAATGTTGTCCGGACTATAGCGACCTCGTTTTTGATCTGATCCTCATTAAACTTGAAGATAATGAGAACAGCCATAAAATCTTGGACGAGTTCGAATTTAGGGCAGATAAGAATAAAGTCCCTGTTGCCTGGAAAACATTCTCTCCATTATATGTCTACGGGAGATAAAATCTTGGACGAGTTCGAATTTAGGGCAGATCAGATTGTTCACATAAGAGTTACTTGTACTTTTGTCTCCCATATCTACAAGTTCAATGAAGATCAGATAAAAAATAAAGTCCCTGTTGCCTGGACAACATTTTTTCCATTATATGTCTATGGGAGACAAAAGTACAAGTAACTCTTATGTGAACAATCTGATCTACCCTAAATTCGAACTCGTCCAAGATTTATCTCCCATAGACATATAATGGAGAAAATGTTGTCCAGGCAACAGGGACTTTATTTTTTATCTGATCTTCATTGAACTTGTAGATAATGAGTAAAGCCATAAAATCTTGGATACGTTTGAATTTGGGGCCGATCGGATTATTCACATGAGAGTTATTTGCCCTTCCATGTCCCATATAAAGGGGAAAATGTTGTCCGGGCGATAGTGTACTTATTTTTTATCTGATCGTCATTAAACTTGTAGGTAATGAAGACAGCCTTAAAATCTTGCATGAATTCGAATTTTGGACAGACCGGACTATTCACATAAGAGTCACCTGCCCTTTCGTCTCCGATATGCATATAATGGGGAAAATTGATGGGAGGCATTGGGTTCACATGGAGATTCAGATTTTGCCCTTTCGTCTTACATAGACACACAATGGGGAAAATGCTGTTCGGGCGATATCGACTTTATTGTTTATCCGATCCTCATTAAACTTATCGCTTGCCTTTTCGTCTCCCATAGACATATACTTGGGAAAATGTTGTCCAGGCAATATGAACCTTAGTTTCGATTGGATCAATATCAAACTTGTCGGCAATGAGGACAGCCATAAAATCTTGGAGGAGTTCGAATGTTTGGCAGATTGGATTATTCACGTGAGAGTTACTTGCCCTTTCGTCTTCCAAAGACACACAATGGGGAAAATGCTGTTCGGGCGATAACGACTTTATTGTTTATCCGATCCTCATTAAACTTGAAGGTTATGCGGACAGCCATAAATCTTGGACGAGTTCAAATTTGGAGCAGATCGGATTATTTCCATGAGAGTTAGGGCAGATCAGATTGTTCACATAAGATTTAATATGAATCTGAAATTCAGATCCATGATGATTCAGACTCCGTCTTTGGTGGGACCCCTCGGAGTCTAACTGTTAGTTTTCTTTTACTCCAGCAATTCTGTTGTTGTATGCTGTCGAGTCCTCAACCTTGTTTCATCCATGTAGTTTTTTTATTTGTATGTTCTCGGAGATGTTACACTGATGAGTTAGGAAAATAAAAGTAAAACAAAGATCAGGAATTGATACAATTAACTTACTCAATCCATAAAAGACACCAAAGGGAAAGAAATACAAACATTAAGCGACCAGACCATAATGGAAACCTAAACAAAGGAAGGCCATATGGACAGTTACTTTCCCACAAAATGGCCATCCAATATTAAAAGACACAAGTGATACACACAGTAAGTAAGAAACAACAACATGAATAAATCGCCACAGAAGAGCCGCCTTGGAACGGTCAGGAAGCCTTCATGCGGACTTAACAAAATTAGTGTATACCGCGACAGAGGCAAGGGCGAGGATTATGGCCATGTAAAATCGATTTAAGCCCCCCAGTGGAATTCTTTCCACTGACCGTTTCAAGGCGGTTCTTCATTGGCGGTTTATTTATGTTGTTGTTTGTTACTGACTGTGTGTATCACTTGTGTCTTTTTATTTTGGGTGGCCATTTGGCCATTTTGTGGGAAAGTAACTGTCCTTATGGCCTTCCTTTGTTTAGGTTTCAATTATGGTCTGGTCGCTTCATGTTTGTGTTTTTTTCCCTTATGTGTCTTTGATGGTTGGAGAAAGTCCATTGTATCGATTCCTGATCTTTGTTTTAGTTCTACTTTGTTTAAAAGGTCCCATTCGGATTACCAAGATGGCTGTCATGGCAGCCAGCTTGAAATTCTTCAAATGACATTCACGAACCAGAGGTTGTATTGAGCTGAAACTTGATGGGAAGCATGGGGTGACATGGATATTCTGATTTGACAAAATCGTTCCGTTACGATGTCCGCTCTGGTGGCCATCTAAAAATATTTCGAACGACATCTCCTCCCGTTCGGATTTCCAAGATGGCCATCATGGCGGCCGTATTGAAATATTTCAAATGGTCTCTACTCCCAAACAAAAGGTCCAGTTGAGCTGAAACGTGATGGGAGGCATCGAGTTGACATGGAGATTCAGATTTGCTAAAATGGTTCCATTAGGATTTCCAAGACGGCCGCCATGTTGAAATTCTTGAAACGACATATCCTTCCGAACCAAAAGTTGTATTGAGCTGAACCTTGATGGGTCGTCATGGAGATTTTGATTTTTTAAAATCGTTCCGCTCCGATATCAAAGATGGCCGCTAGGACGACTTTCTTGAAATTATTCAAACAACATCTTCTCCCGAACCAAAGGTCGAATTGAGCTGAAACTTGATGGGAGACATGGGGTGACATGGAGATTCGTACTTGCTTAGTTCGTTCTGTTCCGATATCTTGAAAATTTTCAAACGACATCTCAACCCGAACCAAATGTCGAATTGAGCTGAAGCTTGACGCCCAAGTTGATGGGGGGCATCGGGGTTACATGGAGATTCAGATTTGCTAAAACGATTCCGTTTAGAATTCCAAGATGGCCACTATGACGGCCATCTTGAAATTCTTCAAAAGATATCTCCTCCCAAACCAAAGGTCGAATTGAGCTGAAACTGAGATTCAGATTTGCTAAATCGTTCCGTGTTGCTATCCAAGAAGACCACCATGGCGGCCATCTTGAAATTCTTCAAACGAGATCGCCTCCGGAACCAATGGTGGAATTGTGCTGAAACTTTATGGGAGGCATGGGGGTGACATGGAGATTCAGATTTGCTAAAATCGTTACGTTTCGACGGCGGCCATCTTGAAGTTTTTCAAACGACATCTACCGAACCAAAGGTCCCATTTAGCTGAAACTTTGTTGAAGATTCAGATTTACTCAATTGTTCTCATCAGATATCCATGGTGGCCATCTTGAATTTCTTCAAACATCATCTCCTCCCAAACCAAATGTTGAATTGAGCTGTAACTTGATGGGAGGCACTGGGGTTACAGGGAGATTCAGATTTGTTAAGTGCCGTTCCGATGGCGGCCATCTTGAAATTCTTCAAACGACATCTCCCGAACTAAAGGCTGAAACTTGGCGGGTGGCATCGTTATGATATGGATATTTGATTTGCTAAAATTATTTTGTTCAGATAGGCAAGATGGCCGCCATGACAGCCATCTTGAAATTAGTCAAAAACATCTCCCAAACCAGAGGTATGATAAAGCGGAAAATTGATTGGAGGCAACGGGGTGACTTGGAGTTTCTGATTTGCTAAATTCATTCCATTCTGATATCTTAGATGGCCGCCATGGTGACCATCTTAAATATTTCAAATCACAGCACCTTCCGAACCAGAGTTTGGATCAAGTTGAAACTTCTTATAACCATTCGGTTCTGATATCCCAGATGGATGCCGTGTTGGCCAACTTGAAAATCTTCAAACCACATCTGCTACCGAATGGTCTGTTATATTGAGTTGAAATTGGTCAGAGGCATTTGGGTGACATGGAGGTTCAGAATTGCTAACGTTGTTACATTCTGATATTCCCGATGGCGGTCATCCTTAAATTCTTCAAAGAACCTGTAAAGTAATTGCTTTTAAGATTTACAGGGAGGGGCACCTCATGTGTTTTCAGTATATGTCAAACTCGCTGAGTCCACAAGAAGATTTGGTACTTTGGCTTTTTCGCAAGCTGCCATATACACCATAGCTTTGTTTTTGTTACACTTGTATTCACTTGGTTCGTTGACTGGGTTTACTTTTTGGATAAAAGAACATGCAAAAGGCAGGTGCAAATGATAGCTCTTGCCTGCCAAACTATACACTTCCACTCTGCATCAACATTATCTCTTCCTGAATCCTAAATCAGACTAAGCTATTCAGAAACTTAATCAGATAACATGCAGAATTGCTAAAGGCAATGTGATCTGATAGACAAAATGGCCACCAAGATACTATGTAATATATGGTCAGCCTCATCCAGGTCAGCGATTCTGGCCCACTTGGACCTCTTGTAGAAAAAGAGTCTGTGGTCCATAACCCTTGGAGCTATGTATCTTGTTTTCAAAAAAATAAAAATGCATTTTGCTTAATAATTTTTATGTTTGTTGTCCTATTTCGATGAAACATATATCTTTTCTCGAGAAACCCGGTACATATGGACAGTTGGTTGATGGATCATGTATACAATAACCAGGGCTTATGACCTAGAACTCAAGGAGTTAAATCACTTGATAAGTTTTGTGTTGCTACATACCATGCCCTACTGTGATATTATTTTGTTTGTTTGTTTTGTTTGTATTGGAGTTTCACGGCCAAGTCATCACTATTTGGGTTATTTTGATCCGGTCATTTTATCTATCAGGACATTTCCTTGGCAGGCTTATACGTAAGCGGTCAACCTGTACAGTGTATATTCTTTCGCCAGAAACTGACAACTGCCCTGCTTGAATCAGCAGTAGGGAGAGAATGACCGTAGAAAAGATTTCATGATATATCTTTACGAAAGAATGTTGCCGACCCCGGCAGGTATCGAACCCGCGTCCTCCGGATCACCAGTCAGACACGCATCGGACTGAGCTACCGAGGCCGGCTGATATTATTTGGTAAGCATGAATTCAAAATATTTCAACACTATCGGCCTTTCTCCTCTAATAGTGCTTGAGCGGTGCTATACTCAGATAGTGAGATAGTTCAACATTTTAATTTAAAACCTTCTATAATAAAAAGCAGAAGCCCATTTCGAAATTTATGAATGTCAGGTGTAGTTATTTTAAGAAAATTTATTAAAACATGTTCATTTGCCTACACTGAAGGGCCTAAACAGATGTTGTGTTCTGATCTGGGTCAACCCTGTTTGACATTGACCCGTTTGGGGTTTTTCCTATAAAATGGGTGAAGCAGATAAACTTCATGATTCAATAAGGGCAGTTGTCAGTTTCTAGCGAAAGACTGTGCATTGTACTGGTCAACTGCCTATGTATAAGCGTGGCATGGACAAGTGTGGTTAACCGGAAGAATGTTGACAAGGCCGTTAACTGCAAACAAACAAAAAATCGAAATTCAGATATGTCAGGACCTGTTCTTTGTACAAAATTTGCTAAGAAATTGCTTGAACTTTCTGCAAACAATGAAATCCCTGATCAGATTTTGCATTCTGCGTCGGCTGATCTTGCCCTGCACTGTTAGCCTTTTTACCTGTTTTGGAGTTTCCTGTCCAATATGGTTTAAAACAGCAGACAAAAACAATGGATTTATAAGCAGGTAATTGTTTTCCAGCTACCTACAATTGTATTACCAAGGAAAACACTACTCAAGATTTTAACTGTAGAGTGACAGCCACTGATGTTGAAACCAGTAGCAAAATATCATATGAAATAGTGAATGAAACTGCTGTAAGTATATCATATATTCGCAAAATTATGTGAAAACGTGTTTTCTGGGTTTTGTGAGCAGGTAAGACAAAAACCAGTCTGCTCAGCTACACTTACCATTAAGGGGAATGGGAACACCTGGTAGAATGTTTCGGCATTTTTCTAAGGGAGACAATTTTCGGGACTTCACTTTTGCTTTTCTATAACTGAGTGAGTGAGTGTTTGAGTTTTACGTCCCACCAACAGCTGAGGTCATATGGAGACGGGACATCGGTTTAAAGTAGAAGTAGAACAAAGAGTAATCGATACAATTAACTTACTCCACCCAGCAAAGACACCAAAGGGAAAGAAACACAAACATAAAGCGACCAGACCATAATGGAAGCCTAAACAAAGGAAGGCCATAAGGACAGTTACTTTCCCATAAAATGGCCAAATGGCCATCCAAAATAAAAAGACACAAGTGATACTCACAGTAAGTAACAAACAACAACAACATAAAAAACGCAACAGAAGAACCGCCTTGGAACGGCCAGTGGAAATAAAAATCAAAAATGAGTTCCTTTAAGAGCAATGAAAACATTCATAAGAAAGAAGATGGGTCATACTACGTAGTTTCGGCTAATAAAGCCTCATCAGTGAACCTGTAATGATCCGGCAAAGAAAGCCAGAGGAAACATACTACAATTTTACGAATTTCGAATAGGCAGTCGATTCAAAGACTGATATAAATCAAAATGGGGTCCAAATAATTAAAACATGTCTAGAATATAAGTCTAAACCAATAATTTATTTCCGATTTCTCAGAATATTCACGCCGATCTCAAAGGATCAAAAGTAAAATATAAACTGCACTATGGTTGATGTACGGGGAGACGTTTTACGGCCGCCACACGGCACAACACCAGCTGCAGTGAATGCAAATAAAAATCAAAAATGAGTTCCTTTAAGAGCAATGAAAACATTCATAAGAAAGAAGATGGGTCATACTACGTAGTTTCGGCTAATAGAGCCTCATCAGTGACCCTGTAATGATCCGGCAAAGAAAGAATTCCACTGGGGGGGCTTAAATCGATTTTACATGGCCATACTTCCCGCCCTTACTTCTGTCGCGGCATCTCCGAGAACATACAAATAAAAAAACTACAGAGATGAAACAAGGCTAGTACTCGACAGCATACAACAACAGAATTGCTGGAGCAAACGAAAACAAACAGTTAGACACCGAGGGGCCCGATCAAAGACGGAGCATCAGGCGCCAACCAACATAAAGAATACTAAAATAAAATAAAATTCCATTTATGTTTTTACGCTGGAACCGTCATATAATCTTAAGCCCGACCCACCGGTGTGCAATCAAAGAGGGAAGCAAAGTTGCCAACCGTGATTGGGTTAACCACCATGCATGCAGTCTGTTTTATAACATTTATGTTGTATCCAATCTTTATATATCGACAAACGATTTTATGAAATTGGGTACTAAAGTCATTACAGGCATGTATTTTTCTAAATTTTTATACTAAGTCACCATTGAATTCGGGTTCCGATAGGCCTTGTTGCAGAAGTGTTTTAAGTCCAACATAGAATTTTGAAACCAAATCAGAATGACGTCTATAAAACTTAGAAAAGGCTTTAGTTTATGATACCGATACCCCTGATTAAGAAGTTTAGCGGTTAATAATTTATTACGAGTGTTGAAGTCGGATTCATGACTAGAAACTCTATCGAATCGAATTAATTGCGAAATAAAAACCCCATACGATGTCGCACGAGGAACATCACCGTCCAAAAAAGGAAAATTTACAATCTCGAAATCAAAATCATCACGTTTATCAAAACTTTTGCAAGAAACAAATCCATCTACAATAGATAAATGTAAATCCAAAAAGGGGGCCTCGGTATCAGAGGAATTTGCCTTGTTTAACTTGAGTTCGAGGGGATAAATCTGACTGATCAAACCACCAAAGTAAGTATATTCAGTACTTATTGAATCGTCTAAATATCTAGAAGTAGAGCTAAAAGCTTCAATAATTTCAGACTGGTTATCAATGGAAAGCGACAATATGAAGTCTCTTTCAAAACAATACAAGAACAGGTCAGCCACAACAGGTGCGCAATTCGTACCCATCGGAATGGCCACAAGTTGTCTAAATAACTTAGTACCGAATCTAATATAAATATTGTCAAGGAGAAAGGTGAGGGCATCACACACTTTCTGACATGACCAAAGTGTATAATTCTTATGCTCTTTAGAAGTGAAAAATGCATTTCTGACATTACATGCAAGATAGAGAGAATCTTCTCTGTGAAAAGCCGATTCAATTAAATCATTAAGCTTTTCTTTTATAAGATTATGAGGAAGTGTAGTGTAAAGAGTGGAAAAATCGTAAGTAGACAGACATGAAGCACGAAAACGTCTGGATTTCAATTTATTTAAAGTAGAAGTAAAACAAAGATCAGGATTCGATACAATTAACTTTCTCCACCCGTCATAGACACCAAAGGGAAATAAACAGAAACATGAAGCGACCAGACCATAATGGAAACCTAAACAAAGGATGGCCATAACGACAGTTACTTTCCCACAAAATGGCCAAATGGCCATCCAATATAAAAAGACACAAGTGATACACACAGTGAGTAGTAACAAACAACAACATAAATAAACCGCCACAAATCTCATTCGAATTTTTTATAGACCAAAACAGATTTCTTCCTGATCTTTCAAAGACTTTATCACAATATTTAATCACATGCGTTTTAATAGCAGTAAGACAGGAAGTTAATAATGTAGAAAGTTCAGCTGTAGTGCAAGAGCTAGAATTTGCAATAAACCGTTCTTTGTAGGGTCTTTTATGAAGTTTTGGTAACCAGTATAGCGTAGGAAGCTTGTCATGGCCTTCTGTAACATACACAGCAAACTTGGTGGCTGAATGACAAATATGTTCATCTACTATAGCTCTCTCTTCAGCTAAAGGCCGAAGTTCATAGGCCCTAGTACCACCAAGCTCCTGCTTAGGCGTGTTAACATAGTGGAGCCGTCACACAACGACGACGTTGTTAGCGGCATTGTCTGCAGGGGCCAAAACAAACTTCTTATGAAATTCTTGAATACCTAGTTTAAGATGACGTAAAGACGTCTTAGGCTTAGGAGGCAATAAGCTAGTATTTTGAGAAAAAAAGAAATGCGTTTATTCACTAGTTTTAAAATGCTACGTTTCCAGTTCTTAAGGGCTTTATTCTCAACATACTCTCGCTTACACCATCGATTACCGAATTCATTCAAGGCTCATCCGAAAGTCTACTCTTAAAGTAAATAATGTTTTCCTTTAAAAGTTGACCCCTTTTGATATGGGAGACAAAAATACATTTGCAGGAGTTACCTCTCCTGAAGTTGTTCCCATTTCCCTTAAGAATCTTAGATGTAGAAACTAGAGGTATTGTACTATCCAGTGAGCACTCTCGTTCTTGCCTTACCATAGAAGCATGTTTGTGGCGTGATTACAAAAACAAGTGTTTGTAACAGGGCCAGTAGCAGGTCAAAATTATTTACAATAAGTCCTATGGGGTTGGCACCCATTACCTAGCCCCTGCCCAACCCTAGGGTATTTATATGTTTGACTTAACCCCTCAGCTGTCTCGGAAAAGACAGTTTCAGTTAAAAACCCATTCCATTCTGCACTTGTGGGGAAATGAGTGTTTCAAACGAACTGTGTAAGTACTCGGATGGTGATGCTGAAAAGAATGGGACCTGGTTCTACAACTCCCTCCTCCAGCTTCAGCCCTGTACCTATTTTTATTAACAGTAGCCAGACTCATATGGGTTAGAGAAGCCTGCTTTCATCGTTCCCGAAGTTGTGGCCGTTGAAGGTACTTTCCCCAATCTGGCTCTGGTTGCATCGATGCCTACATGTCAGTTGAGCAACAGTCCTCTGTACCTTCTCTACTCTGTCAATATCTGACCTCCAAGCTGGGGCATCCAAACTGGTTTAGATCTAACCTGATGTTTGCAATGACATTGTTTTGCATGACACAGCTCATGTCATATAAAAATTACAAAACAGCCGCTCGTTTAGTTAGATAAAGTTCATATTAAATTGTCAAAGCTGTGAAAAACTGTTATTCATTTGGACCCTTCTAGCTCAATAAATATGCACACAATTCATGATCAGGACGGAATGGATTTGATTCCAGCAGTTTGGCCCTCGGTATTCGTTCAAGGAGATTAATCATGAAACATTTTCTACTGCCATACTCTCTCTTTAGCTGTTTGAGGAAGGACAGTTGTCATTTTCTTGTGAAAGAATGTGCAGTGTAGAAAAAGAATCGTATACTCCTTTCACACAGTTACGAGGTTTTCTACAACATGAGCTAACTATAAGGAGTTGAACTCGGGAGTTTTATCGCGAGTTGTTGTTCCATCCTTTTGGTCAAAACTATTCTACGTGTCCCTCACGACATGTCTAAGGCATAATCGAAAAAAGGCGATATATTTCTTTTATAAATGTAGCCATTAATCTCACCATAACTTGTACAGACTTGTGCCAAGTCGTACTGTTCTGGTGTCTTCTCATAGGAATGTCGTACCGAACTCGTAATATCACGTTATTATATCGAAATTTGTAGCAACTCGTGACTAACTCATTGTAACTTGTAGTATGCAGAAGAGGCTAACAGCAGACTAAACTCGCACGAGATCCTACGACATAAGTACGAGATTTTAATGGCATACTACGAATTAGTTACGAGATCAGTGCAAGTAAGCTTCGCTCACGTTAGACTACGAGTTGTCCCGAGAATTTTAAACCATTTAAAATTCTCGTTGGCTCTTTAAGCTACGAGTTTTTGCGAGTTGTGGCGAGATGCGGACGACAACCGCCGACATATGGCGATGTAACTACCATGTGCTACGAGTTGTAAATTCGGGTTTACTCGTAGCCAAACTCGTGACTGTGTAACAGGGATATAACCTTGCCCATGAAAACTGTGGTTTGGTAAATTGACCAGGTAGATGACCTTTATATACTAACTCAGGAAATGACAAGTATAAGCATTTGGCTTGACATTTTCAGATCATGTCATTGTTAATTGTACATGTTCTGTTTGAATAGATATGTCAAATGAAATTAAAATTGTTTAAACCAGTATTCGTGACTGGGCTGTTAAACTGTAATCCAACAACTTTAATAGTTTGGCCAATTTCTAGCTAGTTATAGATGTACAAGCTGTGGTGTAATGTTGGCATCAGTGATAACAGCACTGTCTGCTTAATTTACAAGTTTTTGAGATATTATATTTTCCAAACCTTTCGATGGATTAAAATTATATTCAAGGAACAGTCTGATCAAAGTTTGTTTGCCATTCTCAACGGTTGAAGTTTAAAGTATTTTAACCATCTCCCGGAATGAACTTGGTAATTTGGTTCATATTTGTTCGTCATGCTGCTTTCCTTATAAATTGAGAGAAATAAGATTTTTTGTAGTTAGTATTTGAGGACAATTATAGCAACCGAGAAAATGTTTTTAATATTTAGGATAATATTGTTCATGAAATAGGTCAGGTAGTTCATTATGTGTTCTATCTCTTTTTTCAGTCTGCATTTAAAATAGACAACAGAACAGGAAAAATCGGACTCAAACATAAGCTTGATTATGAGAAGCTGGTTCACCAGTTCACCGTCATTGTTTTGGCAACAGATAATGGTACACCACCATTGAAAAGGTAAGGCTATGGTAAACGGTTGTTTGATGGCTGTTTTAACTGTAGTCAAAACTCTTGGACCGATGTGTTTAGGATGACCTGAAGCACTATTACCTGAAACGTAAGGCCAAGGGCAATAGTGATTAATTAAGTATTCTAGCAAGTGGAATGTCTTATAAAGTGTTTTTTTTACGGAAAATGTGCATAGCTTTTATTCCTACTTTTAGCAAAAACTAAAGCATATGAGCCGTGTAAAATGATCAATATTTTAGTGATACATCATTACGCCTTGATCAACTTGGAGCCGGATTTGTTATGTCTGTTGCTTGGTCCAACGAAGGCTCTGCTGTTGGTTTTCGTTTGCTTCATTATTCTTATGGCGTTGTGTTCGGCGCCGGGTGGTTCGGCGCGTTTGGGTATCGGGTCCTCGTCCTTGTGTCGACTTGGCTTTGGTCGTGGTTTCTTTGTTTGCCGAGTTGATTCACTGATGGAATGGAGGGCCTTCACGGGGAGCGAACAAATACTTGTTTGAGCCACAGTGAAAGTGAGGGTGAGGGTTGGGATCCCGTTAAGTTAACTTAACTTGTAATTTTACTGACCTGACCGTTCTGACCTTTTGCTGTGGTTCCTTCATGTTTTGTGTTGGTGATTCTGATTCTTTCCTAAATATATATGTTGTTACGTTGATGATTCTGATTCTTCCCTTTTTGGAGTGTTCATTTTTATTTGTCCTTCCAGTTTAATGTTTGTCATATTGGTGATTCAGATTCCTCCCCCACATTATGTATATTTTACCTTTTTAGTGAGGTTTGGATATTCTGAGTCACCACCTGTTTTGGAAAGAGCTGCTGACTCGGTTTACCTGTGGTCCATTTTCTTTACTGTCGTCGCTCCATGTTTCGGCTTCTTTCCCCAGTGATATTGTGGGAAGAATTTGGGATTTGATTGTATCAATTCCTGATCTTTTCTCGTTTTAATTTTGCCCCAGGTATTAAGCTAAGGTTAAACATTGTTTCAGGTATATACTGCATATCAGTATCCAGGTGGCCATCATGCGGACTGAACAAATTATTTGTCTATAACGCGACGGATTACGGCCGCGTAAAATCGATTTAAGCCCCCCCCCCCCCCCCCAGTGGAATTCGTTTCACTGATCGTTCCAGTGTGGTTCTTCTGTCGTGGTTTCTTTTTGCCATTGTTTGTCTTTGAGTGTATGTATCGCTTGTTTTTTTTTTGTTTTTGAGAGCCAATTTGACATTTTGTGGGAAAGTGATTTCCTTTTGGCTTTCCGCTATTGCTGTTTCCATTAGGGTCTTGTTATTTCATGTTTGTGCTTCTTTCCCATTGGTGGCTCTGGTGTGAGCTGTGGGTTAATTGAATCGATTCCTGATCATAGCCTTCACTTCTATTGCAAAATAGAAGTGAAGGCAATGATCTGGAATCGATTCAATTTACCAAAAATGAATAATTTAACGAATTCCACTGGGGGGGTTACTTAAATTGATTTTACGTGGCCACAATCCTCGCCCTTACTTCCGTCGCGATTTAGACAAAAATTTATTCAGTCTGCAGGAAGGCCTCCTTACCCATCAGTGCAACATCTCTGTGAACACAAAAGATCAAATAACTAGCGAGATGAAACAACGGTTGGGACTCGACAGCAAGATACCACTGAAATGCACTGTAAGTTAGTTTTGAGGAAAAAGTCAGAATAAGTAAAAATAACTTAATATATTTATTTACCCACTGAAGGTTAATTCAGCAATACCCTCACTTATGCCACCCTTGACCTTAAGGACACTTGTTTTCAAGCACGTTATGCTGTTTGATGGCAGCTCGTTTTAATATGCAGTATACTTAAAGAGTTTGGTATCAAAATTTTCACCTTGTGATACGGGTGGTTTGTTTTAATAGGACTTTAATTTTTGCATAGAATAAACCAATATTTGAACCAGTTGCATCAAATTGCTATGGTCTGAGCAGGTTCTTCAGGCATCAGTGTTTGTATGTACACTGCATACCAGTATCTAAGTACCTTAGAACCTCTCTGTGACTATGCTGTTGGGAACCTGCACCAAAACCATGTAATAAATAATCTTGTTGCAATCGAACTTCAATGGCTCGAGCACCTCTTGAACCTTGGACATAAAAGTAGTTTGAGCAACATGGGGAATTATCGTAGGGCGAGCCATAGGGAGCCATAATGGGGATTATTCTGGAATATTTTTCAATTGTTTATAAATAAAAGAAATGCTGTGTAACTCATTAGAATTGCCCCCATCAAAGCAACTGAAAGAGGAAGCGATCACGAACTGATACAATAAGATCCCGAATCCCCCGACACCACAGTATCACAAGGGTAAGAATTTGAAACATCTAGTGTAAAGCGAGTCAGGAGCTCTTTCCCAAACAGGTGATGACTCAGATAATCCAAATGTAACTAAAACGGAACAGCATACATAATGGGGGAATGAATCAGAATCACCAATATAACACACATTAAAGAGGATGGAACCAAAATAAAAGCACCGACTTAGAATGGTCAGTAAAATTACTGGTGTGTGTAAGAATGCTTTACGGGATCCAATCTCTTTATTTCACTGCATGTAGTTCAAACATGTATTTGTTTGGTCTTATATGTAAATAAAGACGCTTTTAATGAGTACCAACAACATATGCTTTCATGCAGAAATAAGAAAGATAATAAGAGGATATCCCCTTTTATCTGGGGCTAAGCCATATACAAATATATTAATATCTGAAGCCACCTGAAGTGTTTTTCAGGGACTCAAAAAGGTTTCAAAACAATAGTGGAAAACCAGCCATCGGTGTCTGAGCCATTACAATTTTATTGTTTATCCAAATAACAATGTACAGTAAAAGTCCTATATTAAGACCACATTAGGGACTGTTCAAAACTGGTCTTTAAGACCACTTTTGATCTTTAAGACCACATTTGAACAGTCCAAAGTGTGGTCTCTGACAAGAGGACACTGTATGCGGAAAACACAAAGAAAGAATAATTGCAGCCTACTAAATAAGCTGCTGTCGCGGTTTATTTTTGTTATGGTTTGTCTTTGGGTGTTTATGTCGCTTATTTTATTTTATTTTGGATGGCCTATTGGCCATTTTTATGGGAAAGTAACTGTCCTTTTGGCTTTCCGCTATTGATGTTTCTATTGGGTCTGTTGTTTCATGTTTGTGTTTCTTTCCCTTTGGTGTCTCTGATGAAAGCTGTAGGTTGATTGTATCGATTCGTGATCATTGCCTCCACTTCTATTCTAAAGCAGAATTAGTGTTAATTTTAGATGGCCTTAATAGCCGAATTTCACTGTAAAGATTATATAGCAAAATGACCAACCTTGGTCATTTGTTTTTGTAAGTTATACATTTTGGCCTTTTGGGCATGTTATATCCAAACAAAACAGTGTTGCAATATATGTTGCAATATATGTTATTATTTGTTTGTATTAGAGTTTAATGGCCCCGTCAACAATATTTTATGTCATTTTTGAGCCGGTCAGTTTACCTAGCCACACTTTTCCTGGGCATGCTTATACGTAAGCAGTTAACCAGTACAGTGCACATTCTTTCGCCAGAAACTGACAACTGCCCTTCTTGAATCAGCGGTTAACCAGTACAGTGCACATTCTTTCGCCAGAAACTGACAACTGCCCTTCTTGAATCAGCGGAAGGGAGAGAATGACCGTAGAAAAGATTTCATGATCAATCTCCACGAAAGAATGTTGCCGACACCGGCAGGTATCGAACCCGCGTTCCTCTGATCACCAGTCAGACGCTACCGTGGCCGGCTTTATATGTTATAAAAAGGTCACGGTTTATTTATAGTTGGTTGTAGTTCATCCTAAGACTGTCAACGAAAATCACATAGCAGGTGAAATTATGTAGTTGTTTTAAGAAATGTTGCATGATGTTCCATGTCTTTTATTATTTTATAGAATATACTTTTTAGTTCTGAGCTGCATTCTTCACTTCCTAATGATAACCATTTTATAGAACATAATTGACATAACACATCTGTTATGGTTTCAAGCAATATGGAATTGACATTCTACATGGAATGTCTAGCCTTGTTTTTTCTAAAAATAATTCTAAAACATCGCGCCTATATAGGCAATGGAAAATAACTGTTTTATTGGTTTGGTCGCCATGAGGCGGGCAAACCGGGTATAATGACCAGATTGTAGCTGTTCCATGGAGGGGCACGTGACGCGATCAACCAATCAGCTTAAACGATGATGCAATACTATACTGCAATTACAGGAAACAGCCTGTCTGAATAGCGAAACAGACCGAAAAGCAAGCGTTTCAACTCCAATTAAGGGAAATGGATACACCTGGCAGGTGTGACAGTTAGTCTACCAGTTTAACCGTATTTCGAAACACACCTATTCAAATACATTGCCATTTTTTGGCCAAAGAAAAAGAAATTTTAAAAAGAAAAATTGGAATATTTGCCTTTTTTGCTCAAAATTGGAATATTTGCCTTTTTTGCTCAAAACATAGATTGCGGGGAGTCGACAGAAACGCCTCGACGAGGCGATTCTATCGAGTACCCACAATCCAGTGTCTCAGAGCATGAATACGGAAATTAATGTATACCCCTGCACACCCGAGCTTTACTATATAAAAGTGTAGATTATATTTTCTTGTCCTTTGGGACCATTGATTCCATTGTGGAATTTTGACAATATCTGAGGGTAACTGATGAGGCCTAATTGGCCGAAACTAGCTAGTCTGGCCCAGAAAACATGTACACTCCATATTTTTCAGTTCTATGGTGTATTCCTTGCTTCCAAAGGATAACCCTTTTATAGAACACATACTGTAAATGGCCAATTAATTCGAACAGTAAAAAAAATAAATACTGATCCGGGTGTTGGAATTATTAGAAAATATCAGATTGGAAATTTATCAGTGTTAGAACTGTTTGATCTGAAAGAATTCCATACATTGGATCAGGCTGTGTTCAATATTTTATACAACTACGTTTTTTTTCCCCGTGGCCCTGTCAATCCGCACGTGATTAGAAGTTATAAATATCACTTATGCAGTGCAGAAAAGTTTGATCTATAAATAAGTCAGTGTGTGCAGGGGGTCTTTGAATGCGATACACATTGTCATTAATGACATTTACACCTATTGAACTATCACTATTCCCTTTAAAATGGGCGAGTCAATTTGTGATCTCAGGAATAACAGAAATTGATTTGTTTGGAGCAAATTCTTTTCTTAAGAGTAGCCCATATCTAGGAAAAAGAGGATGCAGCAGACAAAGTCCAGCTACATGTATATATGGGATGGGATGTTGAAACCCGCACGTGCAGCTACCCAGTGGAGCTAGGGGCATAGATATTTCACACCCCCCACCCCCACCTATATTGTTTAAGCGCATAGTGAAGCCTCAGGCGAGACTGCGCAGCCTTGTTTGTGTATTCTCTGTTTACTAATAAGCAGTCTCAAATCAGCGTGAGCCGGGGGCATGTAGCAATTCAATGCCCATCGAAGTAGTCCGGTGAAGACTGATTAGACTGTGCGGATGCAAAATCATCATGTTATTTAGATAGGCAAGTAACAAGAAAAAGAAAATGCGGACATCATACACAAATTTGATCTTCACTTTATGCGCGATGAAACATTTCAAAACTCTTGAACATTGAAGACACAATCCCGATTGCACAACTGTGCAGACTTATCAGTCTTTTCTGTACGCACATGCGCAATAAGTATTTTACTCGAGATAGGAGATCTGAAGAGACTGATCCTTGCACTTGGTAGCTTAGGATGTGTTTGTAACGTCGCAAGCAGATTGGGCCGGTCAAATGTACACGCCGTCGTTTTAAGCCGGCGCACGGCGAAAAAAAAAGGTTTCAAACGAAAGACCAGATTAGCCTGCGCATCTAGCCAATGTGGCCATAGTTTTCACCTGTTGTTCTATGATTAGCACAGAGGCCATGGTAGGCACATACGAACAACGAAGACTATTCAGACTGCATGCATGTGCAGGCTGACCTGAGTCTTCCCACCACACCGAATATGACTTATTTTCTTAATCATGTTCCCCGAAATTACTTCCAATAAAACCTTGTCACCGTGAAATAAATGGGCATCTTCACTTGCTCCTCAGAAAACCAGGGTAGCCCAACCAGGTAACCTGAATTAAACTACCTTTTTGCATGCAACAACCATGAATTTCACTCGCACGTGCTAAAAGACGTTCTGTGGAAAAAGGCGGGAAACTCTCAATTAATATTAAAGGGGCGCTTCTGCTATCAAAGAGGCATTGAATCAATGCCCCAGCACATGGAAAAAGGGTAACACTGTCACACAAATAATAATGAAAGCTGAAGCTACGCTCCAAGTCTGAGAGCAAAGCGAAAACACTTGCATATGCATGGTGATCCAAGCCTTTGTAGGCCACAATGCTACATCACCGACTAGGATCAGCCTGAACATCGATGCAATGTGATCAGTCTTTACTGAACCCTTAAATCTTACGAAGTCACAAGGCTAAGTGAAACCCTTTGCCTTGCATTACGGTTGTGGGTGCGCATGTTCAGTGTTTGCAGGTCGTTGAGAAACCAGCGAAGACTCATCTTAGCGTACTCATTCATGCAATCCGATTAGAGTCTTCGCTGATCGCATGAGCCTGATGCAGACGATGGGATTTTCACAACATAAATAAGCGAAACTCCTGTGGCTCATCAAGGTTGATTTAAACACTTGCAGCCTGCGTTTCTCGCAGTCTAATCAGTATTTGGTGAGGGTATGAACCTTCCACTACCACAGGGCTATCGAAAGTGAGAGAAGCGAAAACCATTTGCCTTACAGAGTGCATGTTAATACGAGTCTTTGGAAGTCGCACACATTTCATGCTAAGTTTTCTTTTTTTCGTGCGCTAGATCATATACGACCAGTACGATGTTGTAATGATAAACTCGGGAACGGTCCGAAATGCTTGTTCTGGATGCATTTTTCGGCATTTTTTTGTGTGTTCGAAGTATTAAAAATTCTGATTTCTGAAAAATTTGGGAGTTCGAATTAAATGAGAAAGTTTTCAGCCACAAATTCGAAATAATTTTGGGTGTTCGAACTGCTAGGGTGTTCCAATTAATTGGTCACCTACCGTATTTTACTTCACTACAACTGGTGTGTTGGAATGTGTGTGGCGGCGGTAAAACGTCTCCCTGCCCTACATCATAGTGTAGATTATATTTTCTTGTCCTTTGGGATTATTGATTCCATTGTGGAATTTGGAAAATATCTTAGGGTCACTGTTGAGGCCTAATTGGCCGAAACTAGCTAGTCTGGCTCAGAAAACATGTGCACACCATATTTTTCAGTTCTATGGTGTATTCCTTGCTTCCAAAGGATAACCCTTTTATAGAACACATACTGTAAATGGCCAATTAATTCGAACAGTAAAAAAAATAAATACTGATCCGGGTGTTGGAATTATTAGAAAATATCAGATTGGAAATTTATCAGTGTTAGAACTGTTTGATCTGAAAGAATTCCATACATTGGATCAGGCTGTGTTCAATATTTTATACAACTACGTTTTTTTTCCCCGTGGCCCTGTCAATCCGCACGTGATTAGAAGTTATAAATATCACTTATGCAGTGCAGAAAAGTTTGATCTATAAATAAGTCAGTGTGTGCAGGGGGTCTTTGAATGCGATACACATTGTCATTAATGACATTTACACCTATTGAACTATCACTATTCCCTTTAAAATGGGCGAGTCAATTTGTGATCTCAGGAATAACAGAAATTGATTTGTTTGGAGCAAATTCTTTTCTTAAGAGTAGCCCATATCTAGGAAAAAGAGGATGCAGCAGACAAAGTCCAACTACATGTATATATGGGATGGGATGTTGAAACCCGCACGTGCAGCTACCCAGTGGAGCTAGGGGCATAGATATTTCACACCCCCCACCCCCACCTATATTGTTTAAGCGCATAGTGAAGCCTCAGGCGAGACTGCGCAGCCTTGTTTGTGTATTCTCTGTTTACTAATAAGCAGTCTCAAATCAGCGTGAGCCGGGGGCATGTAGCAATTCAATGCCCATCGAAGTAGTCCGGTGAAGACTGATTAGACTGTGCGGATGCAAAATCATCATGTTATTTAGATAGGCAAGTAACAAGAAAAAGAAAATGCGGACATCATACACAAATTTGATCTTCACTTTATGCGCGATGAAACATTTCAAAACTCTTGAACATTGAAGACACAATCCCGATTGCACAACTGTGCAGACTTATCAGTCTTTTCTGTACGCACATGCGCAATAAGTATTTTACTCGAGATAGGAGATCTGAAGAGACTGATCCTTGCACTTGGTAGCTTAGGATGTGTTTGTAACGTCGCAAGCAGATTGGGCCGGTCAAATGTACACGCCGTCGTTTTAAGCCGGCGCACGGCGAAAAAAAAAAGTTTCAAACGAAAGACCAGATTAGCCTGCGCATCTAGCCAATGTGGCCATAGTTTTCACCTGTTGTTCTATGATTAGCACAGAGGCCATGGTAGGCACATACGAACAACGAAGACTATTCAGACTGCATGCATATGCAGGCTGACCTGAGTCTTCCCACCACACCGAATATGACTTATTTTCTTAATCATGTTCCCCGAAATTACTTCCAATAAAACCTTGTCACCGTGAAATAAATGGGCATCTTCACTTGCTCCTCAGAAAACCAGGGTAGCCCAACCAGGTAACCTGAATTAAACTACCTTTTTGCATGCAACAACCATGAATTTCACTCGCACGTGCTAAAAGACGTTCTGTGGAAAAAGGCGGGAAACTCTCAATTAATATTAAAGGGGCGCTTCTGCTATCAAAGAGGCATTGAATCAATGCCCCAGCACATGGAAAAAGGGTAACACTGTCACACAAATAATAATGAAAGCTGAAGCTACGCTCCAAGTCTGAGAGCAAAGCGAAAACACTTGCATATGCATGGTGATCCAAGCCTTTGTAGGCCACAATGCTACATCACCGACTAGGATCAGCCTGAACATCGATGCAATGTGATCAGTCTTTACTGAACCCTTAAATCTTACGAAGTCACAAGGCTAAGTGAAACCCTTTGCCTTGCATTACGGTTGTGGGTGCGCATGTTCAGTGTTTGCAGGTCGTTGAGAAACCAGCGAAGACTCATCTTAGCGTACTCATTCATGCAATCCGATTAGAGTCTTCGCTGATCGCATGAGCCTGATGCAGACGATGGGATTTTCACAACATAAATAAGCGAAACTCCTGTGGCTCATCAAGGTTGATTTAAACACTTGCAGCCTGCGTTTCTCGCAGTCTAATCAGTATTTGGTGAGGGTATGAACCTTCCACTACCACAGGGCTATCGAAAGTGAGAGAAGCGAAAACCATTTGCCTTACAGAGTGCATGTTAATACGAGTCTTTGGAAGTCGCACACATTTCATGCTAAGTTTTCTTTTTTTCGTGCGCTAGATCATATACGACCAGTACGATGTTGTAATGATAAACTCGGGAACGGTCCGAAATGCTTGTTCTGGATGCATTTTTCGGCATTTTTTTGTGTGTTCGAAGTATTAAAAATTCTGATTTCTGAAAAATTTGGGAGTTCGAATTAAATGAGAAAGTTTTCAGCCACAAATTCGAAATAATTTTGGGTGTTCGAACTGCTAGGGTGTTCCAATTAATTGGTCACCTACCGTATTTTACTTCACTACAACTGGTGTGTTGGAATGTGTGTGGCGGCGGTAAAACGTCTCCCTGCCCTACATCATAGTGTAGATTATATTTTCTTGTCCTTTGGGATTATTGATTCCATTGTGGAATTTGGAAAATATCTTAGGGTCACTGTTGAGGCCTAATTGGCCGAAACTAGCTAGTCTGGCTCAGAAAACATGTGCACACCATATTTTTCAGTTCTGTGGTGTATTCTTTGCTTCCAAAGGATAACCCTTTTATAGAACATATTAAAGGGGATCACAATTCTATAGGCATGATTTCGTTATGGAAATACAATTTTAAGGACCTTATAGTTGCTACTCTGTTGGCTCTGTCCAACTGAAAAAGAGGTCTACTCTAAAAGGGGAAGAATTTGCTTCTCAAGGGGTCTACTCTAAAAGGGGAGAATTTGCTCCCCGGGAGCAAATTCTTTCCTTTAAGAGTATACCCTTTAGACATATCCAAAGAGAAAGTACTTTTGCAGGAGTAGCAGTCATTTTCGCAAATTTTACGTCTTGTAATGCCATAATGGAGTAAGTCCATGGGGCCATGGAAACGAAAAACAACAGAACATAACTACTACTACTCACAAAGTGTGGCTGGCTATGGTAGCTCAGTCGGATGCAGTCTGACTGGCGATAAGGAAGACTCGGGTTCGATACCTACCGGGGTCGGCAACATTCTTTCGTGGAGATTATGAAATCTTTTCTATGGTCATCCTCTCCCTTCCGCTGATTCAGGAAGGGCAGGGGTCAGTTTTTGGCGACAGAATGTGCACTGAACTGGTAAACCGCTTACGGATAAGCCTGCTCATGAAAAGCGTGGATGGGTACACTGACATGCTCAAAAAAGACCCAAAATCAGTGTTGACTGGGCCGTTAAATACAAATAAACAAAACTTGCAAAGTTTACTTCACACAGATAGGAACAGATTTATATATTCTGAACATCTTTCGGTACGCTCTAATAATAAGTATATGTAAATGTTGGAAAGACAGAACGTTATTTTTCCTCATTTATAAAGATCGCTGGGTGTAACGGGCCTCCGTGGCCTAGTGGATAAGACTGCTGACTCTTAATCATTAGGTCTCTCAACGGTGTATGTTTGAGCATGGCTCAGGTCACATAATGAGAAGTTCTGCAACGGAAGGTCAGGAGGTTTTTCATCGGGTACTCTAGTTTTCACTCACCTCCGATTAACGATCGGCTTGATGTGAGTGAAATAATCTTGAAAGGATCGTAAAACCAAACATAAAAAGATCGCTGGTGTGTAAAAACAATTTCATGTCTTTGCTACTAGAATTAACGTCAGTGCCAAGGTCGAAGGTTCTAACTCTTCCAAATATATAAAATATTTAGGGAGCGAAACAAAGTCATAACGTTGATGGGTCGCTGTTTATTGTTCTTGAGCCCAGCACAGATAGCAATAGTTTCTTTTCAAAAACTTCATGACTACTAAGTGACCTGCCACCAGTTACAGACTGAGTTGTTAAAAGACTTTCTGGCGCATTCGATGGGAGCTATTGTATCTGATAAGCCGAGAGTGGTGTTCTTTATTTCCACTCAATACTTGACGTTTTACTAATCAGTTTCTTTTACAATTAAATTGAGATCCAGAAAGGTATACAAAAGGATAGCAACTTTCAGGTTTTTGCGGAGGTACCGCTCAAAGAAACTGCCGAGGTTTAAGATACAGTCTGATTCGCAGCACTTTGTCTGGGCAGGCTTAGATCTTCCTAGGCGGTTCAGCAATACTTCAAAGTTCGGTCGGTTTCGGCTCAATCAGTCCAATATATTGCCCCAAGGTCTGATCGGCCCCCGTCCATCGAGGATTGAAGAAATAGATTGGACTGCATGATGCTTCCACGCAGAGCTGATACCGGCCGCACGTGAGTAGTAGTAAATCGCCTAGAAAGTCTAAGCCTGCCCAGGAAAAGTGGCTCGAGTCGGACCGTTCATGCATTTCAACCATTTAGTTTCATTGGGTGACAGGGCTTGAGAAGGAGTTTTATCTGCCCGTTTTATCTCAGTACTGAGTAAAAGTCCCACAACATTTGAAGCAATGTCTCAAAAAGACCCGTACAGTGTTTACAGGGACGTTAACAACAAATGAAATAGATAACCAAGGCCCTACAGAAGGCCGGATGACTTAGGAAAAATCTTTTCATATGCCCGTTTGAAAAACAACAATAACAAAAAAAAAAAAAAACGGTCGTATTAAGTTACCGGGTTGGTGTCCGTCCGTCCGTTCGTAAACTTTTTTTCGTTTCCGTATAAATCCTACTATACAGTTTTCATCCGATCAAGCTTAAAATGTGTATGTAGTAAGGCTAAGATGTGAAGATATGCCACCAAATATTAACAGAGTTATGACCCTTTGAAAAATTCGGTTTACATTTTCGTTTGGTTAAGTTTTGTGCTATACATGTGCAAACCATATGTAAGTTACATTTAGTTTATACATGTACTTGTCATGGCGTTAAACAATTTACCACAGAATACTCATCACTACCTACCCTTCCTGATACCAAGGTCACAGACTTCGAAATTTTATATACACGTTTTGTATTAAAGTTTATTTTTTGTATTCAAAAAATGCACTAAGTGGGATAATGATATCAGCTGGCTTAAATCAGAATGTAGACTGACAAGACCAAACCTATTGGATGCTTTTTGAAAGCAGCCAACTTGTTCTACAACAAATCACGGCAAGGTAGAGCGTGACGAGTGACGTCATTAAAAGCTGCCAATTTATGACGTCACTAGTCGATTTCCTTGATGTAACGTCATATTCTCGCATCGAAAACGTTAGAAAAGGATGTAAATGCATGTGTTTCAGTCGATACGTTTAGCATGATTTCTTCTAACAATGGCGAAAAATTGTGAGCTTTTGAAGGAAAGAAAAGCATTATTGCCGATTTCATCCTGTTAGAATCGAAATAGATCAGCTCTAGTTTGTGATTTGTTGTGTAATAAATGTTGGTCAGTTGTAAGTAGACAAATCATACGCGGTATGCCCTCGTGGTTTGATCTGCTTTACAACTGCCCTCCAAACTCAACAAATGTCAGCTAGAGCTGATCGATTTCTTAAATAATGTTCCCTGCATTAGTCATTTTCTGCATTGTAGGAGTTAAATACATTTTTGTTATGTGTTTGTTTCAGTAACTGCACTGTAAACATACAGCTACAAAACATAAATGATGAAAATCCGGAATTTCTTCACAACACCTACAGTTTTAGCCTGTATGAGAATACTAAGCCGTATATTTCTAGTATTGGAGGAGTTACTGTGCGAGACATAGACGGTGACAATGTATCTGTTAGTATACAGGGAGAAAACTCTGGTAAATACTTTCGTTTGTGAAAACTTTTTGTTTTGCTTTTTATGCAATATGAGTCACTTGCAAATTGAAAACACACTCAGACCTTCCTGGTCCCAAACATGTGGCAGTGTGTCTGTAACCATACAGGGAGATAACTCCGGTAATAATTTTGTTTGTGAGAACTTTTTATTTTCACTTATTTTCTACAAAAAGAATCCCTTAGAAATTCATAATGTAATCAGAACTTTCATGTCAGAAACATGTGACAATGTATCTGCTAGAACACAGGGTGATAATTCCGGAGAATACTTCTGTTTGTCAAAACTTTTTATTTTTTCATATTTGAACACAGTCAGAATAGAAATTTATCTGTTTCCATACAGGGGGATAACTCTGGTAATACTTTTATTTGCCATAATGTTTAATTTTTGCTTATTTGTACAAACTGGATCACTTGCAAATTCTTTATGTTTAAGACAGGGGAAGTTTGAGCCATTGAAGATTAATGATAGTGCCCGGTCAGGCGACAATAGGGATATATATTCGATTTCCTTTAAATTTAAAGTATGTTGTATGTACTCATTAGAATCGCCTTATTGAGGCGATTCTAATGACTTCAACATACATATTCCAAAGAAAATAAGAAAACCCTCCAAAAGTAAACCTAATTAGTTTTATATTGATATCTGAACGAGTTTGCAACAGCTGTGTTTAACTAGCCGTGGGTGTTTGACTCATCGAGGCTTAACTGTCTCAATAAATACACCAGAACCTCCGTAGTTCACTGTTCATTACAATATAGTTTTGGACATCGCATGGTTTAAAGATGGATCTCAAAAAGGCAGCCTACATAGAAAATTGCCATATTTGCATTAATAAAGGCAATTAATAATGCGATAAGGCATTTCTTATGATTAAAGCAAGCTCTAAAAAGTCCTTCTATTAAGTGCAAGGTCATACACAACAATATACTCTTTATGCCTACTTCAGATATCCTAAGTTGAACAACACATGTAAAAGGTGGCATAAGATACAAGTATATTAAAGCACGACCAGTTCCTAAAAATACAACTAAGCAATCTAACCAGTACTCACGTGCGGTCCTGCCATATATAACCAGTCACCATTATGCAATTAGCTGCAGCAGTTTTGCTGTTTCTTTCCAGGCTTTGGGCTCTCCGGTAAACTTGAACTTATTCCATTGAAATCATTTGACTATGAAGACTTAGCTGAGCGGACAATTCGTTTGACCTTGTTAGCCAATGACACAGTCCATACATCTACTGCTGTTATCACAGTCCGTATCTTAGACAGGAATGATGTAGCACCAAACTTCATAAATGAATCTTATGAAGAAACAATAGAGGAGAATGTTAATATTTCCCATCATGTTGTACAGGTAAAAATAGAAATCTTTGGAGAAGAGAAGAAAATGAGCCAGGGCACCGAATTTCCTCCAATTTGCATGTGCGCACAATGAAAACTCAGATCAGACTGCACATCCGTGCAGTCTGATCAGAGTTTTCCTTGTGCGCTTTAAGGATAGTTAAGAGCCCAATGCTTCTTCATACAGCAAGAGAAGTCTCTGTTCAGTTCCAATATCAATATGTTTAGTATAAAATCATATAGGTTTGTTTGATTTGAGCCGGGGCACAGTATTTCCTACAACTTACATGTGCGCCAAGCGAAAAGTCAGATCAGCCTGCGCATCCATATAGTCTAACCAGATACTTCTCTTGTTGTATGAAGTAGCATTGGGTCCTTAGCGATCCTTAGAGCGCAAAACAAAGACTCTGATCAGACTGCGCGGATGTGCAGACTGATCTGAGTCTTCGCTGGGCACAACGATCTTATTATATGTTTTGTAATGCGCTGGCTCATTTTATCTTGAAAGGTATGTTGTTTGTATTCATTATAATCGCGTCACTGAGCTGATTCTAATGATTTTTAGCTCACCTGTCACATAGTGACAAGGTGAGTTTTTGTGATCACATTTTGGCCGTCGTGCGTGCGTGCATGCATGCGTGTGTCCATAAACAATTTCAAATAAGTATATCTCTAATACTCCATAGCCAATCTTGATCAAATTTCATGTGAAGCATAATCAGGTAGGGGGAAAGGCTGCATTAGGTTTTTGGGCTGATCAGATTGGAATTCTGGTTGCCATGGCAACATATAGCTCCCATAGACTTATAATGGAGAAAATTTGAAAAATTTTCTTCTCCGAAACCACAGCACCCAGAGCTTAGATAATTGGCTTGTAACAATGTCAAGTGGTCACCTACATAAATCCTGCCAAACATGCCCCTGGGGTCCAAATTGGCCACACCCCGGGGCCTCTTAGCTCCCATAGACTCATAATGGAAAAAAAAGCTTCAAAAATCTTCTTCTCTGAAACCATAGGGCTCAGAGCTTAGATATTTAGCATGTAACAATCGCAAGTGGTCACCTACATAATTCCTGCCAATCATGCCCCTGCGGTCCAAAAGGGTCTAGCCCCGGGGCCCCTTCGCTCCCATAGACTCATAATGGAAAAAAAGCTTCAAAAATCTTCTTCTCTGAAACCATAGGGCGCAGAGCTTAGATATTTAGTATGTAGCTATGGCAAGTGACCACCTACATAAATCCTGCCAATCATGCCCCTGGGGTCCAAATGGGCCACGCTCCGGGGCCCCTTATCTCCCATACACTCATAATGGAAAAAAAGCTTCAAAAATTTTCTTCTCTGATACCACAGGGCCCAGAGCTTAGATATTTAGCATGTAGCAACGGCAAGTGGTCACCTACATAAATCCTGCCAATCACGCCCCTGGGATCCATATGGGCCAAGCCCTCGGGCCCCTTATCTCCCATTGACTCATAATGGAAAACAACTTCAAAAATCTTCTTCTCTGAAATCACAGGGCCCTGAACTTAGATATTTAGTATGCTGCAACGGCAAGTGGTTACTTACATAAGTCCTGCAGATCATGCCCCTAGGGTTCAAATGGGCCACGCCCCGGGACCCCTTAGCTCCCATAGATTCATAATGGATAAAAGCTTCAAAAATCTTCTTCTCTGAAACCATAGGGCCAAGAGCTTAGATATTTAGCATGCAGCAAGGGCAAGTGGTCACCTACATAAATCCTGCCAATCATGCCCGTGGGGTCCAAATGGGCTACGCCCCGGGGCCCCTTATCTCCCATAGACTCATAATAGAAAAAAATCTTAAAAAATCTTCTTCTCTGAAACCACAGGGCCCAGAGCTTAGATATTTAGCATGTAGCAATGGCAAGTGGTCACCTACATAATTCCTGCCAAGCATGCCCCTTGGGTCCAAATGGGCCACAGCCCCGGGGCCCCTTATCTCCCATAGACTCATAATGTGAAAAAGCTTCAAAAATCTTCTCTTCTGAAACCAAAGGGCAAGAGCTTAGATATTTAGCATAAAGCAACGGCAAGTGGTTACCTACATAAATCCTGCCAATCATGCCCCTGGGGTCCAAATGGGCCACACCCCGGGGCCCCTTAGCTCCCATAGACTCCTAATGGAAAACGCTTAAAAAATCTTCTCCTCTGAAACCACAGGGCCCAGAACTTAGATATTTAGCATGTTGCAACGGCAAGTGGATACCTATATAAATTCTGCCAATCATGCCCCTGGGTACCGCATGGGTCACGCCCCGGCCCCCCTTAGCACCCATAGACTCATAATGGAAAAAGGCTTCAAAAATCTTCTTCTCTGAAACCACAGGGCCCAGAGCTTAGATATTTAGCATGTAGCAACGGCAAGTGGTCACCTACATAAATCCTGCCAATCATACCCCTGGGGTCCAAATGGGCCACGCCCCGGGGCCCCTTAGCTCCCATAGACTCATAAAGGAAAAAAAGCTTCAAAAATCTTCTTCTCAGAAACCACATGGCCCAGAGCTTAGATATTTAGAATGCAACAATGGCAAGTGGTCACCTACATAAATCCTGCAAATCATGGCCCTTGGGTCCAAATGGGCCACGCCCTGGGACCCCCTTAGCTCCCATAGACTCATAATGGAGAAAAGCTTCAAAAATCTTCTTCTCTAAAACTGTGAAACACAGAGCTTACATATTAAGTATCTAGCAACATAAAAAAGTCACCTACATAAATCCTGCTAACCCTGCCCCTGGGATCCAAATGGGCCACATCCCGGGGCCCCTTAGCTCCTTTAGACTTATCATGGAAAAGCTTCAAAAATCTTCTTCTCCGAAGCCATAAGGCCCAGAGCTTAGATATATAGTGTAGCAATGTCAAGTGGTCTCCTACACTAATATTTTTCTGGTACACAGGTGAGCGATATAGGGCCACTGGGCCCTCTTGTTGTTTGGTTGAGGTTTAACGTCATCGTCAACACTATCAGGCCCTGCCGACCAATGAAATCTATAGAGCTTATATGCAGTGGACGGTCTGAATCCCATGTGCCTGGGCAGGCTTAGTCCGTCTTAGCGGTTTATCAGTAACCATTTGCTGTCAGTTTCAGCTCTGTATAGAAACATCGTGCAGTCCAATCTATTTCTCGAAGCCCTGACGGGCGGGGGCCAGATTCTAATTATTTTATAAAGGATCGCAAAGATATCCTTTATTAATGTTATTCCTCATGACCTGGCGCTTTGATTTTACCTCAGTAGTTTGAACTAACGTTATTTGGCATCATGAAGACACGCCTATATAATTCTGACTACTTTGAACCCCACTTTTATACAGTAAAATTGGGGTTTACAGGGATAAACCTTATTTTTCTTATTTCTGTTCTAAAATATAGATTGTAGGTACTCGTTAGAACCGCATTATCACAATTTTTCATCTTCAAAGTTTCATTTTTCAATGGAAAATTTTACAATGTATTTGTATAGGCCTGTTTTCGTAATGGAACAAATTTTATTATCCCAAACTTACTTCTTGTTTATGAAGCTCGAATGAAAGTGCATTTTTAATACAATTTTGTTGTTATTTAGTGGATAATGTCATGAAAAATAAATGAAATGATAATAAGTAACACCTTGTTACTGGCGCATAATATTATGATGCTGTCAGAATCAGAATCAGAATTGTTACTGGTGACACGTCAAATGACATTCATACACCAGGGCCGGTGATGTGAGAAGTTAGTCCAAAGCTCTAACCAAAGAGGTAAATTTAGCCACACAATCATCAGCACCTTCAGCTGTCGAAATAATCGAATCGGGAAGCGCATTCCAATCTCTAATGGTTCTGGGGAAGAACTACTCTTTATAAATGTCAGTTCTTGCGGTAAGGGTCGAAACGCCAACGAATGGTGATTTCTACAGTGTCTAGCTGGGGGAACAATGTGATCTGTTGGAATGCTGGCAGCACCTTTTAGACCTTTGTATAAAAGGATTAGCCTACTGTCTTTTCTCCTTTTCTTGAGAGACTCCCATTTTAATTTTCCAATTATTCCAGTCATGCTCCCATTTTCAAAGCAGTAATTGCCTGTTGCAAATCTAGCAGCTCTATTCTGAACTTTCTCAATTTCATCGTTAAGACCACTCCACTGGGGTCCCAGTCTATATGTCTGTGACAACCGTGCTTTTTCTGTCAAAAATCTTTTGAACTTCTCCAGTAATTAGAGCTGATAGAAAATCTTTATTATGACATATAGAATCTTACAGTTTTAGTTATTTCATATGAAATTTATGACACTCCCTAGAAGGTTGAACAGTTGTTCCTATGAAATGACAACCAGTGTTAGAACTAATAAGAAAAAGTCACCCAGGAAATTCCACAATTAAAGAACGCAGCCATTCCAAGTAATTTAAAGAGAGTAAGAGACATGCAAGTTCAAATAAAACATCAGACGAAACATGAACCAACGGCACAAAGCCCAATAAACAAATAATACAATGCAAAAGAACGACCCCCTTGAGCGGTCAGTAGTACTGTTGGTGGGGGCTTCAACTCCGGAGTTGATGACAGTTTCAACCCTCACCCTATGTTCTAAAAGCCCTATTTCTTCTGATGGGATAGAAGTTGAAAGATAATAACATGCAAGTTAATTTTTCCGCTGTGAAGCGGATACTTCAGAAGTTTGTGTAGACAATACACATTCAATCACCATGCATACAGCAAATTGAGATATGAGACGTCTGTGCTATTTATACATCAAAGAAATGCTTTTTACTACAAAATAAGTGGTGTCTTAACCATTTGCATGCTGAGTAGCTTTGCATACATGTTTGGTGTCTGTGGATTTTTTTAACCCATTTTGTATGCGGAGAACCCAAAAGGGGTACCTTGACCAACAGTGCAGGCCCAGATCAGACGTCGCAGAACGCTTATTTGCTTACAGAATTTTCCATCAGAAATAGGATAAAAACGAAAAATTTGGTCTACCACCTCTTAAATGACAAAATGACTCTTCCAACATATAGCAATGGAAGTGTCAACTAGTATACAATAGGTTAATTAACTTTTATCAAAAACATCTTTTAGGAATACCATCAGAGTGTCAACAGTTTGGAACAAGCCATTGCTTGCCAGAATATGTGAGACATATTTTATCCGATTTCCCAAAGGTGGACAATGGCAAACAGAATAGACCAAGATCAGGAATCTGGGGCTTAACTGTTTGCAAATGCTAATGTCATTTTCAAAATATATTCCCAAATGCAGCTAAACCTGTCGCCCTCAACGTATATGAGCCAGCGCATGACAAAACCTACAATAAGACATGTGCGCCCAGCGAAGACTCAGATCAGCCTGCGCATCTGCGCAGTCTGATCAGAGTCTTCGTTGTGCACTCAAAGGATAGCTAATGGCCCATGCAGCAAGAGAAGTATCTTGTTAGACAATACGGATGCGCAGGCTGATCTGATTCTTCGCTTGGCGCACATGTCTTATTGTAGGTTTTGTCGTGCACTGGCTCATATACAGTTCAGAAGATTCCAAAAGTAGGCTTAATACTTCTTACTGACCGTTCCAGGGCGGTCCTTCTTTTGTAGTTTATATTTGTTATAGTTTGCCTTTGCATGTATTGTTTATATTTTTTATTTTGGATAGCCGTTTTGCTATTTAACATACCCGTGCGACATAGTGCAATTTTTCACATCTCCGAAATGACCATTTTTTCTGATGAAAATCCGTGATATTTTTCCAATAAATACTGCAAAAATAGGTTTGGGTGCTACAGTCTATGTCTTGGAGCAAAAATAAGTTAACAAAATGTAAACCCCCGTAAACCCCAGTTTTCTCTATATAAAGTGGGGTTTAGGGGGTCTTCATTTCACGGATTCGTTCTTGTGATGGTGGAAAAGTAATTGTCCTTTTGTATTTCCGCTTGTGATGTTATCATTAGTGTTTAGTTAGTTCATGTTTGTGTTTTTTCCCTTTCTTGTCTCTGATGGGAAAGATGGCTAGTTGTATCGGTTGCCTTCACTTTTATTTTAAAGAATACTTGTTTTCTTTCTAGGTCAGTGCAGTTGATGGTGACAGTTCTCAGTATGGTAACAACCTTATTACTTACAGTATTCTAGAAGGGGATGATGGAATGTTCCAGATTGACAAAAGTTCTGGATTGATTACCACAGCTAAATCATTGAATGCCAGCATAAAAGAGGCATACATTTTGGTGGTACAGGCTGCTGACAGTGAGTGTTTCATTAAGACAGTTGTTAAAAGCATCGGTAGCTTATCGAGCTTGTAAGTGGTCAAAATGCTAACTATTCTAGCAAGTACATATCTAATACTCTTGCATGTTTGCTTAAAGAATGTGAGTAGCAAACGCTACTCACATTTTTTCAGCAAAACTATTTTCCATATTAAATGATCACAAATTGAACAGTATTTTCTCTACGAGATCAGCTTGACCCAGTTCAACTTTAGCAATGAATTGTTGAGTAATAAAACATAGTTTGGAGGACATTTATAAAGTAGAGCAAACCATTACACTTAGTGTGTAACAGTCAACACTGTTAAGGTCATTTTAAGCTGGTCAGTTTATCCAACAACACTTTTCCTTGGCAGGTTTTCACGAGTACATTTTTTCATTAGAAACTGATGACTGTCCATTCACAGAGAATATTTCATGATCAATCTCAATGAAAGACTGTTGCTGACCTTGCAAGGATCAACATGTGACCACCTGATCACAAGTCAGATCCGCATCAAACTGAGCTGCCTGGATCAGCACATGCTTGTCCCATTTGCTCACAGAACAAGATAATTGTCTGCATTATCCCCCTACAAAGTAAGAAATAGACTAGCTTTCACGTCTGATAAGTAAGACTGAACATGTCATTGTTTTCTGTGTGCAATCTAGAGTTGTTAGAGACCTTATCTGAACAGTCAAGCAGCAATATTTTAATAGATCTACATTACCTAGCAATAAGTATCCCTAGTCATTTCTTAGAACAAATACTGTAATAGGTTTTTTATATAATTTTCAGGGTCCAGTTGTTCAAAGCATCACTCCATCACGAAAACACGTATATACAATTTTGACCCCCTTGAACCCCACTTTTATTTAGTCAATCTGGGGTTTACAGGGGTAAGCCTTATTTTTCTTATTTCTGCTCTAAAATAAAGATTGTGGGTACTCGTTAGAACCGCCTCGATGAGGCGGTTCTAGGCGGTTCTAACGAGTGCCACAATCTATATTTTGGGCAGAAATAACAAAAATATCTCAATTTTTCATCTAAAATATTCTTTTTTTCGGCGATAAAGGTTACAATGTATTTGTATAGGCGTGTTTTCGTAATGCGCTCCAGGAGATTGTTTGGGGTCAAATTATTATTGTGTAGGAAGTAAAATTTACAATGTGCATGCCTTTTGCACTGAAATGTGAGAAGCTTTTGCACTTGCAAAAATATTAGGATGTTACTGCATTTGCTGTATTTTAAGATTAAGTTTTATTGATATGATAACTGACATCATTATTATAGTTTTTAACAACGAGCCCCAGAACAATTTAACTGAGCTTGTATTTCCTGTTGAAAGTAGCCTGTATGGTGGTAACAAAATAGACGGAATTAATACATTAACCCACACATCCCATCAAAGACGCCAGGGATAAGTAACACGAACAAGACATAACTACACCCTTATGGAAACATCAGTAGCTGAATGCCAAAAGGACAGTTACTTCTCCACAAAATGGCCAATTGTCTATCCAAATCAAAAAGATAAAAGGGATGCACACATTCATAGACAACCACAACAAAAATAAATTTTATCAATGAATTATCAGCTTAAACATACATGTATTTATTGTTCTTCCGGCCTTGTAAGCTCAGTGGGATGTGCATCTGACTAGCGATCAGGAGTTTGCAGAATTGAAACAAGCCTGGTTTGCCATTTTTTGTGGAGAGTGATCATAAAATAATTTCTGTAGCATTCTCACAATTTTGATGATTCTAGTAGGGCTGATGACAGTTACTAGCAAACACGAATATGTACTCATTGAGGCGTTTCTAATGAGAACTCACAGAAATTCCGTAGGGACTCAAGATCGGATCCGAATCTGTCATAGTAAACGAGCCATCAGAGCTCTACTGTAAATGTTTTTATGTGAAAATCGGGCTTGAAATTGCATGTGTATCACCATGCTAGCAGATAATTCACATGGAATTCCAAGCCTTTATTTTCTCAGAAATGATAAAGAAAGAGGAATTTGAAAATGTTATCTTCTGAAAGTGTGCTGAGTGCTTTCAGCCTTTAGACACCAAGAAAAACTGCATCTGTTACTGGCATGCTGGATATTCTTGCAAACTTTTCAAACTTACTTTTGCATGCAGATAAACAGTGTGGACCCTGATTCTCTTAGAGGAGCAGTCTGATCAGTTTCCACACTGTTTGCAGCAATGAGATTAAGATTAACATCACATTGTCAAGTATGTGTAATTTTATATAGAGAGAAGCAGGGTTTTCGGGGGTATTCGTTGTTTTCTTTATATCTGCTCTAAGACAGAGAAAAGTGGGGTTTACAACATAAATGTTATACGACAGACTGCATGAATGGTTGTTAACCCAATCACGGTTGATGACTTTTCTTCCAACTTAAAATGCACGCCAGTGGATCAGGCCTCAGATTCTATGACGGTTATAGCATATAGGCTTACTTATGTAATATTGGTTGGTTCTTGGTGCCATGTCTCTGGTTGGACCCATCGGGGTCTAACTGTTATTTTTCTTTTGCTCCAGTATTTCAGTTTATTCATCAGTTGTTTCATTTCTGTGTTGTTTGATTTTTGTGTTCTCGGAGATGTTGCACTGATGAGTAAGGAAACCTTCAGGCGCACTGAACAAATTATTTGTTTAAATCTCGACGGAAGTAAGGGTGGCGGTTGCAGCCGCTTAAAATCGGTTTAAACACCACAGTGAAATTCTTTCCACTGACCGTTCCAAGACGGTGCTTCTGTCGCGGTTCATTTTTTGTTATATTTTGTCTTTGAATGTGTGTATCGCTTATATACTTTTCTTTTGGAATGCGAGTTGGCCATCTTGTGGGGAAGTAATTGTCCTTTACACTTTCCACTATAATTTTAATTGATGTTTCAATTAGGGTCTAGTTATTTCATGCTTGTGTTTCTTTCCCTTTGGTGTCTGTGATGGGAGGTGTGGGTTAATTTTATGTTTCCTGATCATTGCCTTCTACTTTACGGAGATTTACTTTATTTTTTTTTTATTTCTACTCTAAGGCATAGTTTGTGGGTACTCGTTTAATCCGCTGCACCCTCAACTAAAGTTTGGAGTAAACAGGAAAAATATCACAAATTTTCATCAGAGCAAATGCCTATTTGTGCCTTACGGATGTGTTATCATAATGCCATCAGACAAAAAAATCAGATGGCAATTATTGTGATTGTTTATTATGATATTGTTTATTTGTTTCAGATGGCAGACCTCAACTAGTCAATATCACCCTAGTTACAGTTTATGTTAAAGATCTAAACAATTTGCCACCATATTTTCTGTACACTCCTTATACAGCTTCAATCCATGAAAATGAAAATGGTACACTTTTGCAGGTAACTTTGCACTGTTT
Source organism: Lucinisca nassula (assembly GCA_963580285.1). Taxonomy (NCBI): domain Eukaryota; kingdom Metazoa; phylum Mollusca; class Bivalvia; order Lucinida; family Lucinidae; genus Lucinisca; species Lucinisca nassula. The sequence continues at coordinate 34,499,348 of OY757011.1, forward strand.
TTTTAACATTCTAGGTTGATCATGCAGTCACAATGTTTGCAGACAATGTTCAAATTGTTTTGTTCTTTCTTTTACGATTGAGCACTGTACTCATTAACTGCTTCTGAATGAAAAATAGAAGGGAAGGCAATGATCAGGAATGGATCAATTAACATACACCTCCCATCAGAGACATCATAGGGAAGGAAACACAAACAGAAATAATAAGACACTAATGAAAATATCAATAGTGGAAAGCCAAAATGACAGTTACTTTCCCACAAAATAGTCAATTGGCTATCCAAGACAAAAAGATATAAGCGACCCACCCACATTCCAAGACGAACAATACCATTAACAAAAATAATTGGCCTTGGTAGCTCTGTCGGATGCGTGTCTGACGGGTGATCAGGAGGACGCGGGTTCGATACCTGCCAGTTTGGCAAGATTCTTTCGTGGAGATTGGTGAGTTGAAATAGATTTAATGTGGCCACAGTCCTCGCCCACGGTTCTGTCATGGCTTAGACAAATGTTTTTTTTTTATTTTTTTTACAGAAAAAATCAGTGCTTTTGATATGTAAAGTAGAAGTAAAACAAAGATCAGGAATCGATACAATTAACTTACTCCACCAATCAAAGACACCAAAGGGAAAGAAACACAAACATGAAGCGACCACACCATAATGGAAACCTAAACAAAGGAAGGCCAAAAGGACAGTTACTTTCCCATAAAATGACCAAATGGCCATCCAAACTAAAAAGACACAAGTGATACACACAGTCAGTAACAAACAACAACATAAATAAACCACCACAGAAGAATTATTTGGACCCCATTTTGATTTATATCGGACTTTGAATCGACTGCCTATTCGAAATTCGCAAACCTGCAGTATGTTTCCTCTGGCTTTCTTTGCCGGATCATTACAGGGTCACTGATGAGGCTTTATTAGCCGAAACTACGTAGTATGACCCATCTTTTTTCTTATGAATGTATTCATTGCTCTTAGAGGAACTCATTTTTGATTTTTATTTGACGCAATGACTTTGATTTTGAGATTGTAAATTTTCTTTTTTTTTGGATGGTGATGTTCCTCGTGCGCCATTCTATGGCGTTGATTTCGCAATTTATTCGATTTATACTGGTAAACCGCTGAGAGGATCTAAGCCTGTCCAGGTACCGCGATGCGAGGCGGACCGTCCATGCTTATAAACCCTATTGGTTTCATTGGGCGACAGGGCTAGAGATGTCATTTCATCTCAATGTCGGGTAAAGTCCCACAAAATTGGAAGCAACGTCTCCAAAATGACCTTTACAGTTTTGACGGGGACGTTAAACCTCAAATCAAACAAACAAACAAATTAATTCGATTTGCTAGAGTGTGTAGTCATGTAAGTGACTTCAACACTCGTAATAAATTATTAACGGCTAAACTTCTTAATCAGGGTTATCGGTAGCATAAACTACACAAAGCCTTTTCAAAATTTTATAGACGCCATTCTGAATTAATTTCAAAATTCAGTATTGGACTTAAATCTCTTCTGCAACAAGGTCTGTCGGAACCCGAATTTTATGGTGGACTAAGTATATAAATTAAGAAAAATTTATAACCGCAATGACTTCAGCACCCAATTTCGTAAAATCATTCTTCGATATAAAAAGATTGGGTACAACATGGATGTTATACGACAGACTGCATGCATTGTAGTTAACCCAATCCCGGTTGGCAACTTTGCTTCCCTCTTTAATTGCAAGCCAGTGGGTCAGGCCTCAGATTCTATGACGGTTCCAACGTAAAGGCTTATTGAGAATTGGAGAGATCTAATTCAAGGTAATGTTGGTTGGTGCCTGATGCTCTGTCTCTGGTCGGGCCCATCGGAGTCTAACTGTTGGTTTTCTTTTGCTCCAGGATTTCAGTGGTTTCTTGCTGTCGGTCACCGTTGTCTCACCTCTTTGTTTCTTTGATTTTTTGTGTTCACGGAGATGTTGCACTGATGAGTTAGGAGGCCTTCATGCGGACTGAACAAATTATTTGTCTAAATCGCAACGGAAGTAAGGGCGAGGATTGTGGCCACGTAAAATCGATTTAAGCCCCCCAGTGGAAATCTTTCTACTGACCGTTCCAAGGTGGTTCTTCTGTGGCGGTATATTTATGTTGTTGTTTGTTACTTACTCTTTGTATCACTTGTGTCTTTTTATTTTGGATGGCCATATGGCCATTTTGTGGGAAAGTAATTGTCCTTATGGCCTTCCTTTGTTTAGGTTTCCATTATGGTCTGGTCGCTTAATGTTTGTGTTTCTTTCCCTTTGGTGTCTTTGATGGGTGAAGTAATTTAATTGTATTGATTCCTGATCTTTGTTTTACTTCTACTTTTATACGTAAGTGGTTAACCAGTACAGTGCATATTATTTCGCCAGAAACTGACAAACGGCCCTCCGTGAATCATCGGAAGGGAGAGAATGACCGTAGAAAAGACTTCATGATCAATCTCAACAAAAGAATGTTGCCGACCCCGGCAGGCATTGAACCCGCGTCCTCCTGATCACCAGTCTGACGCGCATCCGACAAAGCTACTGAGGCCCGCTTTAAGGGTTGGAAACAGTATTTTTATTATATGTGGTATAACAACAACATTTTTGCTTGAAAATATATTTCACCACTCTCCCTGGTTGAAATTGAAGCCTCTAGGGTAACTCCTATATGGCCACTTCAGACCATAACGGAAACACACCTAGTCAAATATATTTATAATTTTACCACCAAAAAATGAAAATTTTCAGATGAGAAATTGTGATTTTTTTCTTACTTCTGCTCAAAATATGTATTGTGGATACTCGTTAGAACCGCCTAATTGGGGCGGTTCTAACGAGTACCCACAATCTATATGTTATAGCAGAAATAAGGAAAATAAGGTTTACCCCTGTAAACCCCAGTTTTACTATATAAAATTGGGGTTCAATGGGATCAAAATTATATAGGCGTGTTTTCATCATGCAGATTCTTTTAATCGCACACTTTTACCAACAGGTATATGGTAGAGACCCAGACCCCAGCACTATAACTCTAAAGTTCAATGTAGAGGACAAAGACCTTAGAACGAAATTCTGGTTTAAAGACAACATTCTCCATGCCACAGAACTGGATGCTGAAACCTATGGAACTACTTTAGATGTGAATATAAGTTTGACGGACGATGTGAAAACAGTGTATACAAAAGTGCATGTAACAGTGATAGATGAGAATGATAATACGCCATATTTTAAAAATACACCATATAGCAAAACTATTGATGACACTGCAAAAGCTGGAATGTATGTCTTACAAGTTACTGCAGGTGATATTGATATAACTAATACAAACTTTACTTATATATTATATGGAGGATTCGGAGACTTCACCATTGATAGAAGAACTGGAGTAATACAAATTTCTGATGCAGCTAAGCTTAATTACAATAGAATACCTGTTTATAATATGTCGGTACTTGTACAAGATTCAGGCAGTCCACCACAATCAAACATTACGGATGTCAAAATAATCTTGAGTGAAACAAATGTAGCTCCCCCAAAATTCACAAGGAACATCTTTTCGTTTGTTTTTCCCGAGAATAATCTGTCAATAATTGGCAAAGTTGAAGCAGTTGATAGTGATGGAGTGACCTACACTATAATAGCTCGCAACGATAACAGCATGTTCTACCTTGATAAAACAACAGGTATTATCTCATTGTCTAATGGAAGCCTGAATTATGAAGAAAGACATCTATATTCCATTGTAGTTGAAGCTAAAGATAAAGCAGCATTTCCCAAATCCTCTACAGCTAAAGTGACTATAACAGTTAAAGATGTTAATGAGCCTCCAAACGTGATTTTGAATCCTACAAATGTTTTCAAAGAAATAAACAGCACTGTCGGAGCAGAAGTGATGATAGCAGATTCCAATGACAGTGACACAAGGCCAGAGTTTAGGAACCTTACTTACAATCTTAGAGACGAGAAAGGTTATTTTACAATTAATCCAATTACAGGAAAGGTTACTGTTAAGCAAAAATTGGACAAAGCTGGGAATTTTTCTTTGAATATCACAGTAAAAGATGGGGGAGGACTAACAGACAGTGGACTGATATTTGTTATTGTTTCAAATACCACAGGGATGTCTTTGAATACATCAGTATTTGAAAATCAGACTGTTGGAAGTTTTGTTTATGATCTCAAAAATGCGACAGTAAACCTGACAGGGTTGAGTCTAGAGATTCAAAAATCAAGTTCTGAAAATTTCCAGATCAAGAATGATGTAAGTATGAAACATGTGTACTAGAAGCTTGATAATTCAAACTAAAATAATCTAAAATACTTGTAAACGTCTTCGTAATGTTGTTCATTATGACAAATCTTTGGATATAACATGCCTTTAAGAGGGATAAAAATGTAAATACTATATACGTGTATATTGAAAAACGACGATAACTAATGGTCCCTTTGTATATATATCAAACATTTTTGTTTGGATTTAGCACAGTTGTTAAACACATGTTCTGCTTTGAACCCCAACAGCAGCATTATGAAGAGATAGGTTATGGTGTAGTCCGGCTTCCCATGGTACCAAGGTAATTAATGTTACAGTATAAATATTTCAAAGTTAGAGCGATTCAGAACACAAAAAATATTATGCTAAATTTCTATAGGGTCTCTTCTAACAATTAACGAGGAGTATTGATCACAATACTTCAGCTTGTTTTTACAAAGCTGTCAGAGATGTACCTAGGCAGAATTTTCTCAAGCCAACAGGGGTTCCCATGGCACCAAGGCAAACAGAACAGTGACAAATATAGGAAACTGATTAGACTAAAATACATGTAATGGCATTTTATATTATTTAAAGCAACAGACATTAGTTTTTCAGATAGGGAAAACTGCAAAAAATGATGTAAAATAATTTTGATTGCTTTCAATACCGCAAATGGTATAGTGAAGTAAGCTACAACTGAGACACAAGGGGTACAGTTCAACATGAGGGTCATGTTAAAGTCAAGCAAGTTTGATTCATCATATATCTTTGACTTCTTAGCTTATCCTCAGAGGCCTCATTGGGGCAAAGAAATACTGCGGAATTTTAAAGTGTTTTAATGAATCCAGGCATAGACCATCTGTGCACTTAAGGGTAAAATTTGCTTTCAATGTTAAACAAATACCCATAACTATAGAATGTAGTATAAATCAACATGAAACCGGCAGAATTGTTCTTCCATATTTCATTTTAAGAAAATTGTCTTAGAAAGACTTAATGTTACAGGATCATTACAGGGTCACTGATGAGGCTTTATTAGCCGAAACTACGTAGTATGACCCATCTTCTTTCTTATGAATGTTTTCATTGCTCTTAACGGAACTCATTTTTGATTTTTATTAAGCCGCAAAAGACAAATCACTGGGTATTTTAAAAATAAATAACAGACAAATTTAACAACCTGTGGGTGAGGAGGAAATGTGAAAAATCATATTTACCTGCTTTTAACGATCTAGTTATTTATCCAGATATTTATCATGACAATGTAATGACATATATTTAAATGGAAAGAGATATACTTTGTTGATGTGAGGATATCAAGCACATTGGAATTATACAAGAATCAAAATTTTGCAAAATATTGATTACCTCGGTACCATGGAACCCTTGGTACCATGAGAAGCGAGTATAATTCAGTAAGTCATGATGATTTTAAGTACCCATCATATTAAATATATACATGTAGTTCAGCCATGATAATACAAAGTCTCTAAAATTCCAACTAAAAAAACCTCCGTAGGTATATGATTTGTCAATGTCCTGTTAAATTTTATTGGCACATATTTTGTTGTTAAATTTTTAAACCCTGTAGACGACAAAGATACCTCTGTGAAAGTAGATTCAGATCGGACAGCTCAGACTCTCTAAAAATATTAAAAATATGTCTCTTTGAAATTCCAGTTCAGTTTAATTTTATTTTTATTAACACAATTTATTTTGTTAACACTTTTATCCCTGTAGACTGGTAAACAGAAGACGCCTCAGTGATATAGTGGTTAAGCTTCTACCTTATAAACAAGGGTTTGATTCATGACTTTCAGTTGAGACATTGACCTGAGTTCCTGTCTCCATATGACCTCAGTTGTTGGTGGAATGTAAAACCCAAACAGGCACATATGCCATGCAAACACTTCACTCGGATTCGACACTTCATTGTCTTCTGAAAATAAAAAATCATTCCTTGGTCTTTGAATTATCAAAGTTCTGCTTCAATATACTGGCATTTTTGTTGTTGACCCTTTCAGCTCTGTAGATAAGTACAGATACTTCTGGAAACAGTGTAGGTCCAGATGAGACAGCTCATTATGAGATTCTCATCAGGCTCAACACTGTTTGCAATCCTGCTAATGATTCTGACTACCAGGTGAGCAGAAATAGTTGTAGCCAAAGTCCAGGATGGAACATTTCATTTCAGATACTCATTGATATAACGGTTATTTTTTCAAAACATCTTGTACTTAATCATTGTCCTGCTAAACACTTCATCGCCTAGCTTTACAAATAGTAGGTCCAGATCAGAGGACCTACACTATTTGTCATTCAGTTATTAAAATAACCAAAACGGCTGTGAAGGATAATTTGATTGGTAATGGTTGATAGTCATCAATGGGTGTAGCCTAATTAATTCATACAGTAGGACGAGCGTCAAATGCATTTGACTTAAATTTTGGTTTCATATTTGTTAAAATGCATATTGGCTGCATTCTTTTTATGAGCTTGATCAAAAATTATTTTTAAGACCCTTCTCACATTTTTACTGATTAAAGAAGGACATTGACTGTGTCTGACAAAAGAATCTGTACTATACTGATAAACTGCCATGCCTGTCACGGTTAATTTTGTTTTGGGTAAATGATGTACCTGGCATGACTTAAGTGGTGTTGACTGGGCCATTAAACTCCATAACTAGCAAATCAAGATACATGAACAAATGGTATGTGTTCATGAAGCCGGTATTACCATGATACATGTACATGATTTTTTTTGACAAAACAGTTTAAAAAGTTTTTGTTTTCACTTCATGCCATAAACTAGCTAGTCTGACCCAGAAAAATGCACATTCCATATTTTTTAGTTCTGTGGTGTATTCCTTGCTTCCAAAGGATAACCCTTTTATTGAACATATTTACATATTGTCCTCTCTCTCTCTCTCTCTCTCTCTCTCTCTCTCTCCCTCTCTCTCTCTCTGTCAATTTCATGGTCACGTACTATTTTACCAGTTAACCTCTTATGCCCCAGTAAGTATTTTCTTTGGTTACTTTAACCTATCATATCCACTTTCTTCAAAAAAAAAAATATATGTTTCAGACTGTGATAGTTACAAATGGTATATTAGATAGAGAAACAGCTCCAGAATTTGGTTATGATCTAATAATCAATGGGAAAGATACCGTTAACAAAATTATGAGGGCTCAGATTCAGGTATATGCGAAAATTGACTTCACCCTAGCCTCTCTATAACACTGTTTATTTTAGCAAGGTTTTATATATCATGGTTTAAAGATGGATAAATGGAGAATACCAGGTGAGTGTCTTTCGATATCAAGTTTATCAGGCAAGGTTTCAAGAACGCCTGTAGAATCGCGAGGCTTGCCGAGCGATTCTACATTCGTTCTCGAAGCCGAGCCTGATAAACTTGATATCAAAAGACACGAATCTGGTATTCTATTTATCAGTTTACCCTCTTGTACACTCTTCAATTAGCAATTTGCGATCAGTTATTGATGGTCCTCAGTGCGTCTAAACATTCCGTAGGTCGATATATTTAGTATCAGCTGACCATATTATTTCATATCATAATATTTCCAAGTAATTTTTCCATTTTTTTCCAGTAATAATAACATTTCTTCCCATTTTTTCTAGTAGCCCAGTTCATTTATAAAAGTGCAATGTCACGTTGACCTTATAAAGCTCACTTGACCTGAGATAGCATATCTTTATCAGGTCAATGTGCTGCAATGCAATTAATATACAGGGTAACTGATAAAACAAAATCTATAGATTTTGTAACAAAAGTACCATAAAATTTGTCTATATAATCTATACATTTCTTTTTGGATATACATGTACTATGAAATTTCGCTAGTAAAGTAGAAGTAAAACAAAGATCAGGAATCGATACAACTAACTTACTCCACCCGACAAAGACACCAAAGGGAAAGAAACACAAACATGAAGCGACCATACCATAATGGAAACCTAAACAAAGGATGGCCATAAGGACAGTTTCTTTCCCACAAAATGGTCAAATGGCCATCCAAAATAAAAAGACACAAGTGATACACACAGTAAGTAGCAACAAACAACAACATAAATAAACCACCACAGAAGAACCGCCTTGGAACGGTCAGTGGAAAGAATTCCAATACGGGGGCTTAAATCGATTTTAAATGGCCATAATCCTCGTCCTTACCTCTGTCGCGGTATACACTAAGTTTATTTAGTCCGCATGAAGGCTGCCTTACTCATCAGTGTAACATCTCCGAGAAAATACAAATAAAAAAATCTACAGAGATGAATCAAGGTTGAGGACTCGACAGCATTAAACAACAGAATTACTGGAGCAAAAGAAAACCAACAGTTAGACTCCGAGGGGCCCGACCAAAGACAGAGCATCAGGCGCCAACCAACATAAAGAATACTAAAATAAAATAAAATTCCATTTATGTTTTTAAGCTGGAAGCGTCATATAATCTTAAGCCCGACCCAGCGGTGTGCAATCAAATAAGGAAGCAAAGTTGCCAACCGTGATTGGGTTAACCACCATGCATGCAGTCTGTTTTATAATATTGATGTTGTACCCAATTTTTATATATCGACGAAAGTAAGCCCAACTAATATGAAGACTAATTCTTCTTTTATAAACATATTCATATGGTTGAACAGGCCCAAAGGTGGTCTAAACATAATAATTTTACTGTAACACGTTTGTTTATTAAGGGAGGCCTATTTTTTTCATCGTTTCTTCTTCTTATTATTATTGTTATTTTTTTCGCCCAAATGTTGTCCGTAACCTCTGTACTGATTTTCCTGATATTTGGAGATATGATATATATGGATATGAAGTTCTGCAAGAGCGTTTCGTTTTAAATTTAAAATCGCGGACCCGAAACTTCCCCTGGGGCATACAAAAATCCACCGCAATGTTGACCAGACGAGTGGTCAGTAAAGGCTCGACGATTTTTCTGAAACTTGGGGATATGAAAGATACTTATATGAAGTGTTACAAGAGGATTGCAAAGGGTCCCCGGTTGCGCCAGGGACATATCCAATCCTCTCCGTTTCATTAAAGGCTTAATATCTCAGAACTTCGAGATCCCCACCACTAAACCATATATATCCTTGTTCCTTATGATGAGGCGCATATAGTGACACATACCTTGGGGTCAATTGGATGCGCCTCATAAAGAAGCCATATATCTCAAAAAATAGTTCAGATCCCCACCCTTTATTCGTATTCCTTATAATGAGATGCATTCAGTGACACCAATCTGTGCGTCCCCCGGGTTGTGCTGGGGCCATGTCCCACACCATCCACTTCACAAAATGTCATATTTTCGAGAACCGTTTACATCCCACCCCTAAATCATATGTATTCGTGTTCCTTATCATAAGACACATTTAGTGACACCATCACTGGGGTCCCTCGGGGTGGACCGGAGCCATGCCCCACGCCTCCACTATATATCTCAGAAACCGTTCAGATCCCCACAACTAAACCATATATATTCTTGTTCCTTATGATAAGATGCATTCATTGGCACCAACCTGTTGGTCCCCAGGGGTGTGCCGGGGCCATTCCCCACCCTCTCTTCTTCATAATAAGCAATCTCAGAAACCGTTCAGATACCCACCCTTAAATTATACATATTATTGTTCCTTATTACACAACACACTGATTGACACAAACCTAACCCCTCGTGGTGGGCGGGGGCTATAACAAAAATCTGTCTGCCAGAGTATGAAGTGAAGTTGGCCTTCTTGAAATCCATCTATTGCTTTAAGAAACTGAAAGGGAGCTGCGCTTCTTGCATCTTAATCAATTATTTTCCACATACTAGTTACTTTAATACTAGTATTTGGCTTTGAGTACCGCTAAAGCAAAAGAACTTGATGTATTTCTGCTGAAAAGTAAAATAGCAAATAATATATGAGCCTTTGATAGAAGGTACTACCACATATATGTAGTAACTACTACTTTATTCTTAGATACATAAATTAAGGTTGTTATTCATTTTTTAAATATAACTTAACCAAAAATTAAAAACAAATCAATTCTGCAAATATTCAAAGCGAGAATTGAGGTGGTGAGGGTTGGATAAGGGGTGAATGGACGCCAACATTTCCTTGAAAACTTTACTACTATATTTTAAACTACATAAAAATAATGACAGAAAGACCAAATTTCGAATGTAACGTGTCAGAGAAATTTGGAATTTGTCAGGGAAATGTCAGGGAATTTTGTTTCCTCTGGCAACCATATATGTAATAAACTATAGTAACTTTATCTGCTATACATTATCAAGTCTGATAGAATTTTTCATATCTTGCTAAGCACACTTGATGCTGCTGGTCTCTTAACCTTGTCTTGGAAACATTCACTCACTGTATTAATAATGTTTAAATATTACATGGGTATGTTTTCCTGATGTATTCTATTTATATTTCAGCTCCATGTGACAGTTTTAGATGTCAATGACAATCCTCCAAACTTCGAACAACAATTGTATGAATTTCCAATAAATGAAGAGGAGAAAGTTGGCACTTTTGTTGGTGCTGTCATGGCAACTGACATTGACCAAAACCCAGTGGTAAGAAATATGAGGATTAGTAAGGCATTTCTTTTTCTTTTCTTCCTGTTTAATTTTTTTAACCCTTTGTTGACCACTAAACCTACATGTTGAGATACCTACATGTATGCAAACAGAGTCGATCCTGATCAGACTCTTAGGGAGTAATTTCCTTTGCAAGTGGCTCAGCGTTGCTCATACTTTGATAAACACAACAGAAAGTAAAAATGTTTGGCAACAGTACCTTTCACCGGATTATGTTATCAAATTGCTTGGAAGTATTTCATTTTTGTTTCAGTTGACATACTCGATAGCGAACAACTCTGGATATTTTAACATCAGTAGCGACAAAGGCATCATAACAGTAGGAAAGAGGATTGACTTTGAAAACCTGACCAGGACTCAGAAAAACTTCATGAGTATAAAGGTAAAGATGCATAGATTAAGTTGCAGATGAGCCATCGAAAGTGAAAAGATTTGTATCTTTCTTTTTATACCGCAGTGCCCCTTCACGAGGATTACATACACTCCAGGTTTGCAAGATGGAAGCCTACAAAGTAATCAAACGATTACCAGCACAGTAAATGGGTCTCCCTGCACAGGAGGCCTCCAGTTAACGTCCCGATCCGAAGTACGGTGCACTTTTTGGTATTCATCCCTGCAAATGATGCCAGCGGAGCATGCTCGTACGCCGCAATTTATTTACCGCTACCAGGAATCGAACTAGGGGGCCTCTAGCATTATAGGCAAGTGCACTAACCACTTAGCTACCACACTTCCGTTTGAAATTGTGCATGCCGCAAAGTCTCGGATTAGACTATGAGCCAATTACTGAGTGGTTTTGCAGATTGATTTAAATAGGTTCTGTAAAAAGGATAATCCTTTGAAAGCAAGGACGACAGCACAGAACTGAAAACTGTAACTGTAGAGTACTAGTTGTGTCGTGGACAAACTAGACAGTATTTGTCAATTAGACCTCATCAGTCACCTTCACATATTTTCAAAATTCCTCAGTGGAATCAACGATTCCAAATGCTTAGAATATAAGAATCTTATATGGGTGTGAGGGGTGGATGGAAAAATCCGCCCCAAGGGACGGCATCGCGAGGCTTGCCGAGTGATGCTGGACAGTGAACCCAAGGGACGGATTTTTCTATCCACCCCTCACACCCATATTGGATTCTTTTTCTTGCATACCTTACATTTCTTAGCGCGGAGTTTTAATGTTGCATTCACTTCGGTTACCAACGTCCGCCATCTTGGAATGTTTAGTGACGTCGCGTAACGTGCTGTGACGTCAACCTTAACGACGGCGCATACGAGGTCGTAAACAACCAGTGCATTTATCAGAAACACCAGGGTCAGAACATAAATTTCCATCCCGGGGTAAAATCACGGATTTCCTTGTCTGGTGTGCAAGAAAATATTAGCCATACAATGATGGAGGACGGGGAGCTTTTAACGGCCGCCACACAGTCGCTAAATGCCAGCTATGGTGAAGTTAAATATGTTCTATAAAAGGGCAATCCTTTGGAAGCAAAGAATATAGAACAGAACTGAAAACTGTAAAGGTTGTACATTTTTTCTGGGCCAGAGTAGCTAGTTTCTGCCAGTTAGACCTAATCAGTGACCCAAATATATTTTTAAAATTCTGCAGTAGAATCAATGATACCAAGGACTAGAAAAAATAAACCACACTATAATGAATGGCAGGGAGACTTTACGGCCGCAACACATTCCCTCAACACCAGCTGTGAAGTAGTTAATTATGTTCTAAAAAGGATTATCCTTTGGAAGCAAGGACTACAGCACAGAACTGAAAACCGTTGAGTGTTCAATTGTTTCTGGGCCAGATTAGCTAGGTTTGCCAAATTAGGTGACTCATATATATTTTTAAAATGCCCCAGTGGAATCAGATATCCCAAAGACTAGAAAATACAACCCACAATATGATGAAGGCAAGAGGACTTTTTACGACCGCCACACTTTCCCTTAACACCATCTGTTGAGAAATTAAATATGTTCTAACAAAGGGTTGCCTTTTAAGCCTGTCCTGAGTGCACATATTCTAATACAGGTTATCGCTTGAAGCTGTGTGGCAGGAACTAATATTTTTTCTCAATGTTATATAAAAGTTCCATTTGCTTTAAAGTCTGGGACTAACTTTTAAATGAAGCGTAAGACAACTTTCAAACTGCCGGCCATGGAAGCTCAGTTGGGTGCACATTTGGCTGATGATCAGGAGGTAGCAGGTTTGAAATCTACAAGGTAGGCAACATTCTTTCTCAGAGATTGACAATGAAATATTTTCCACAGTCATTCGGGCCCTTTCGCTGATTTAAGAAGGGCAGTTTCTAGCACTGTACTTGCAAACTGCTTAACTCTCTAAGAAATGAAGTTGGGAAAATGCGACTAGAACAGGACTCGAACCGGCTACCCCTTGCTTATAAACCTGCCCAGAAAATGTTTGGTTAGGTAAACTGACTGGCACATTATAACCTAAAGGGTTGATTGGGCTGCTAAATTTCAAACAGGCAAAATAATCTTTCACACTTTTTAGTTCTTGATTTACTTGTAACAGAAAAGTACAGGAATGGCTATTTAAACATCCTCTCCAAACCTGTACAACAGCTTGGGAGACATCAGCAGTACCCATTTATCCTTAAAGCACTAGCAGACATTTTTAAAATATTGTTTTTTTATGAGTATATAGGATGACATTTTCTGTGATGATCCACATGAACTATCAAGTCTGATGTTCTCTAGAAAAAAAAAAAAAAAAAAAAAAAAAACATCTGGCAAGTAAACCAACCAACACACCTGCCAGTCAGCCAATCAACCAGTCAGCCAACCAACCAACTAAGTGACCTGAGCCACTAACTACCAACTAGCCAGTCACCCGACTAATAAACAATCAATCGTAAGACCAACCAACTGGTTAGTCTGCGAACCAGCTAGCTTGTCAACCAACCAGCTTGTCAGTCAATCAACAACAAAACATGCAATCAACTAGCTGGTCAACCAATGTACCAACTAGCCAGTCAACCAATGGATCAATTAGAAAGTCAACCAACCTACTCGCCAGTCAGCAAAACAACCAACCGGCCAGTCAATCAACCTAACAGCTAGCCAGTAAGCTTGCTAGCCATTAAAACAAACAAACAAACAAACTAGCTAGGCAAGCAGTCGACTAGTTAGCCAGTCAACCAATCAACCAACTAACCAACCAACTAGTCAGTCAACCAAATATTCAACGAACTAACTAGCCAGTCAGCTAACAAATCAACTAGTTAGTCAGCCAACGAGCCATCCAGCCAGTCACCCAGCAAACAATCAATGCAGCCAAATTGTCAGTAAACTTACAAACCATTAGCCAGTCAACCAGCCAAAAAACAAACAACCATGCAGCCAACCAAACTACATGCGCCCAATCAAATAAATGTCATCAGTTGCGATGTGCTTAATGGAATTGCCAAATATTTTTCATATGTGAAATTAAAAACAAGGCGTATCTTTCCTTGTGAACAATATGCTGCTTAGCACACAGTTTACATAGTATGTAATGCTTGAATTAAAAAAATGACTCACAAACACACATTCACAAACACACTAAAATATGTCATCTGCATTGGAATTTGGCTTGGTACTTCAGGGGTTGAAATGATTTTATACTTTCTTAATTTATAGGTTGAATGTTCTGATAGTAATTCTACTACGACAACTGATATACACATCAAGATGAAAGACATCAATGATAACAAGCCGGAATTCACACGCAAATTTTACCCACTTACGTTAAAAGAGGTATGATATTTCTCTTTGTGGCCATTTTCAGCTTTTTAAAACACAAGAGTAAGGCCCACTCGTTCAAAGCAATGTTAGATTAACAATCTCGTTAGTGGTCAAAATGTTAACTGTCCATTAAGTATAATATCGGATTTCGTGGTATTTTTTACTAAAAAGTGTTTTTTTTTTTTTTGCATTTGCATTTGCAAAAGATACATTTTTTTAGCAAACATATTCACACCATACAATCAGCTGTTTCGAAGAGAGATTACTGCCTCGAAAACAGATCAAAGGTAAGCTGACCAAGAATTCGAAAGAGTAGGTGAAGGTATTTTGTTTGTATAAATACAGAAGGCAATCTGTTGACTTTTGCTGCTAATAGAGAAGATTCTGAATACCCGGAGATACCGCAACAACCCTCTGGCTTTATTTCAAGCCCAGATAAGGCGTTGCCAGCCCGTTGAAAAATATGTATAAAGAATATAATTTTGTTTGCGGCTTCAGCTATACGTCTGAGGAACAAGGTTTGCTCACACAACAAGTACAATTATTTAGCAGCAATTCTGCCAAATTAGACCGCGCAGCTCGGTTAAATAAACCAACCACGCTCCCCTAAAGAAGCCAGGTGTTAAATAAAAAGCTGCCCCTGACTACATATTATTGTTAATGTGGCTATCCACCAACACAAACCAGAGATTTCGAAGGCTAACATATATGACAGATCAGAATTCCGGTGACATCTTTAAGAAAGCAGTATTTCGATTGATTTGTAAAGGCTACTTTCGCATAAGAGTTATTTGACGTTTCGAAGGAATGCTTTTTGTACCCTTAGCAATTACCAAATCATGAATGCATTTTTACTGGTATATAAGAATGCCATTTCAGCTGCTCTGATTTTTAGGAAGATGGTTTCTTTCTGCATTCTTCTTAACTCAGCTGTGTATCTTTGATAAATGTTTAAATTTGACTTTTTATTCCACAACATTGAGGACAGCATTAATCAAAACAGTTGGGTGACCCTGTTGACGTTGCAACAGAGGAGCCGCTGTTTGATGACCCACTGAACGGATCCCTACTCCAGATATTCGCCAATCAGACGACCAGAGAAATATTTACTTGTGAAATATATGCAACTAGTCAAATCTGAGAAGGCATTATAAATGATAAAAAATAGGACCATGATGGTCCTCTACCGCTCTCCTGAATTTTAGAACAGACAGTTTTTAAAGGTTGTCCAGAAGGCTCAGTGGTAGAGCGTCCGCTTCGGGATCGGGAGGTTGCGCGTTCGATCCTCGGCCGCGCCATGCCAAAGGCGTAAAACGGGTACTAGAAGCTCCCTTGGCTCCCTTGGCTGACGCTCGCATTATCAAGGGCAGTTCTAGGAAGATAAATGAAGGCAGGTAAGTATTTGTTAAAGGACACTTTGTCGCAATAAAAGCTCTACAGAGCTTATGTTATTTGTTTCTAACATGCGACGTTAAATATAGCTTATTATCTTTATCTTTATTTAGATATACACTGAGTCTGTGCAAAACAAGGGTGCCTCAGGACAGGGATATTATTAGCCACGGAGCTATAATTTGAACCAACATGTTAGTTGATGTAAAGTAGATGACTAGATGAAGTTTTGCCCCCGCTCATTTGGGTACGGAGAAATATATTGGCCTGCATGGTGCTTCCACGCAGAGTTGAAACTGACCACACATGAGGACTGGTAAACCGCTTAGAAGGACTAAGCCTGTCCCGGCAAAGTGCTGTGTCAGATCGTCCAATGCATATAAGCCGTTTGGTTTCATTGTGTGGCAGGGATTGAGATGTCATTGCATCTCAGTGTCGGTTGAAAGTCCCAAACAATAGGACGCAACTTCTCCAAAGTGACCTAAATAGTGTTGATTGGGACGTTAAACTCCATTCAAACAAACAAACTAGATGAAGCAATGTAACCAGACCTCATAATAGAAGTGAAGGCAATGGCCAGGAATCTATACAATTAACCCACAGCTCCCACCAGAGACACAAAGGGAAAGAAACACAAACATGAAACAACTAGACCCCAATGAAAACATAAATAGCGGAAAGCACATAATTGTCAATTGGCTATCCAAAAGAAAAAAAAATACAAGCGATACACACACTCAAAGACAAACCATAAAAAAACAATCCGCGACAGAAGAACCGCCATTTAACGGTCAGTGAAACGAATTCTACTGGGGGCGGGGGCTTAAATCGATTTAATGCGGCCGCAATCTTCGCCTTTACTTCCGTCACGATTTAGACAAATAATTTGTTCAGTCCGCACGAAGGTCTCCTAACCTATCAGTGCAGCATCTCAGAGAACACAAAACATCAAACAATCACAGAGATGAAACCACGGCGAGGACTCGACAGCAGGAAACCACTGAAATGCTGGAGCAAAAGAAAACCAACAGTTAGACTTCGATCAAAGGCCAGGTCATTTAAAAGAGTTAAGAGGTTTTCCCCTTTATAAATCTTTGTTAATCACATTGACCCTAGGGCTATAATTTTAACAATCTTGATAGAGGACAACTAGGCGAAGCTGTTTACAAACTATCAAAGGCTTTGGCATTTTAGTTGCAGACAATCTGATTTCTAAAGGTTTCCCTATAAAAGTTTTAGGTAAAACATATGGGACCTTGGACAGGGCCATTGTTTGGCTATAGGGCTATAATTTGAACAATTTTGGTTGATGTCCGCTGGATAAAACTACATACCATTTATCAAAAACTTGGGCCGTCTGGTTTCAGACAAGATGATTTTTAAAGGTTTTCCTTAATAAGTCTATGTCAAAAGGTTTTTTGTAAAACAGGGACATCTTTGACCAAGGGCTATAAGTTGAACAATCTTGGTCGATGATCACTAGATGAAGCTACATGACAAATATCAAAGATTCGGGTCGTCTGGTTTCAGACAAGAAGTTTTTAAGGTCTTCCCTATGTAAGCTATATAAGTCTGTGTAAAACATGTGGAGCTCTGGCCATGTCCATTTTATAAAACTGTGTATCGAATATCAATGACATGGACCTTCTGGTTTCAAACAAGAGGATTAAAAAAACGCTTATTTTCCCCTTTTTGTTACCATGGCGACCAAAGTTCTGAAAGGAATGGAATATTTCATCTGTATGCTTTTGAGCAGTGATTAGGACAATATCCTTAATTGAGTATCGTAGTAAGAAATGCTCAAATAACAAAGACGCAGATCAGCCAGCACATCCGCGCAGTCTGATCGGCCCATCTGTTCTTCGCTTGTTCGTTACAAGTTTTGTAAGAATAAAGGTTGTGGGTTCATACGAGTTCACACAGTATTCCCCTTATATGCTTTCGCACAGTATTAAGACACTCACATAAACCGAGTCTCGTAGTGACCAATCACATAAACCGAATCTCGCAGTGATCACCACCGCGCAGTCTGATAAGCAGCTTGGTTGTTCTTAATTATTATTTTTCAAAGTGTGTGTGTGTGTGTGTGTGTGTGTGTGTGTGTGTGTGTGTGTGTGTGTGTGTTATTCAAATGTCTTTTCAGATTAGACTTGTTTGAGTGATGCCCATTTCATATTTCACAGGTCAATATTTCTCATTGGCGGATATCTCGAATAGGGGTCCGTCTAATGGGTCATCAAAGAGAAGCTCCTCTGTTTGAAAGTAAACAGGTTCATCCAACTGTTTGGTCCATGCTGCCGATAATGCTGCTCAATACAAAAAAATCACATAATAATACATTTGCCAAGAACAGACACTATCTTCAATAGCTGAAATAGCTGTCGTAAACATGTCATGTTTTGGTAATGGATAAGAGAACAAATGTATTCCTCAAAAATGTCCGATTAGTTTGACGAGAAAAAAGCTTCTAGTAAGCAATCAGCAATACAGCATTTTTATAGATGTAATCGAAACTCTGGCCTGCCATGAATGTTAGCTTTCAAAATCTCCGATCTGTGTCGGTGGACAGCCATGTAAACAATTAATCTGTAGTCAGAGACAGCATTTTTCTTGACACCTGACTTCTTTAGGGGAGCGTGGTCGGTTTATTCAACCGGGCTGTGCGGTCTAATTTGGCAGAATTGCTGCTAAATAATTGTAGTTGTTGTGTGATCAACTAGATGTAATATACCTTGTTCCTCAGACGTACAGTTGAAGCGGCAAACAAAAGTATAATAAGAGTTACTTTAAACATATTTTTCAACGAGCTGGCAACGCCTTATCTGGGCTTGAAATATAGCCAAATTGTTGTTGCGGTATCTCCAGGCATCCGGTATCTTCTCCATTAGCAGCAGAAGTCAAAGATTGCCTTCTCGATTTACACAAACAAAATACCTTTACCCACCATTTCTTGGTAAGCTTTACTTTGATCTGTGTTCGAGGCAGTAATCTGTCTTGTACACAGCCGGTAATACGGTGTGATATTTGTATACTTGTCATATAAAATAATCGAAGTATTAATGATATGTTTACTAAAGACATTGTTAGTTTTGAAAACAATCCCAGCTTTTCCTCACGCTAACATGTCTATGTAATGCGTCCCCTTGTAAACCGCACTTGAAATAGGAACACATGGGGTTTGCAAGGGTATATATTATATTTATTATTTCTGTTCAAAACATAATTTGTCAAATTTGTGGGTACCTGTTAGAACCGCCCCTACCAAGTATCCACAATGTGTGTTTTGGAGCAGAACTTACAACAAAAGTAATGTCCTGGGGCCAGTTGTTCAAACTAACGACGTCGTTAGTTAACGTATCGTTAAAACTTTGATCATTCATTATGGCAAATATGCTAACGAGCTCGTTAAGCTAACGATGCTTTGAACAACTGGACCCTGTTTTGTAAGTTTAAACCCCTCTTCTATCTACATTATGTTGGATTTACAGCTCAGTCTTCGCATGGGCTTGTTATCCCATACCAAAAAAAAACTAAATAGTTAAACACTGGATTGGAATAAATTTGAAGTTTATATCCTTGGATCAGTCTTATTTGGGTTTAACTGTTTATCAGTTGTAAGCACGTTTTCGGATATGTTTCAAGATAGATGTAGTAAAACCAACATTAAAAGTCTGTAGTAAGTGACTAAGCCAATCATACTGTTTACAAAATAGAAGTGAAGGCAATGATCAGGAATGGTTACAATTAACCCACAGCTCCCATCAGAGACATCGGACTGAAAGAAACACAAACATGAAATAACTAGACCATAATGTAAACACCAATAGCGGAAAGCCAAACCGCGACAGAATGACAGCCTTGGAACGGTCATTGACGCGCGAAGTCCACTTTGGGGTGGAGGGGGGGCGTAAATCGATTTCACGCGGCCGCAATCCTCGTCCCTTACTTCCGTCGCGATTGAGGCAAATAATTTGATCAGTCTGCAAGTCTGTACACTTAATATTGTTGTAAACCCTGCTTAATGTAGGAAAAAGAGAGGTCTACAATGGTATTCATTATCTTCCTTATTGTGTTTGAAAACATAAATTTGAGGTACTCGTTAGAACTGCCTCATTCTATGTTTGGAACAGAAATAAGGAAAACTGTAAAAGAACATCAGAAACATTCTATTGCTAAATATATGAAAACGCATTTGTAGCACTCATCTGTGTTTTAGTGATGTAACAGGAACTAAGCAAAGAAGTTTAAAAATGCCCTAGTACTTGTGGTCAGTGATGGCTCCGAACAGCCTGCTTATTTACGCACCCTGATAAGAACTGGACTAGCTCAGTATGACCTTAAAGAGTTGACTAAAGTATAGTTATCTTAACAAGCTCGTTAGTGATCAAAATGTTATTGTTCAAGCGAGAACAATATTTTATACTCTAATGTTATTTGCTGGAAATACATGGGCATCATTTGCAAAAGCTACTCACATTTTTTCAGCAAACATATTAGCATATTTGCAATTTTTAACGATCAGTTTAAATGACATGTGAAGTAACAACATTATACGTTTTGAGCAGCTGGATCAAAAATTGGGGTTTGATTTTCTCTGGCAAGGGATTAACCTAAATGATCCTTAGACGTCACTGCCAGGGATGCATGTTTTGATTGAGGAAATATTCAGGCTGTAAAAGCTTTTGCTGGGAGCATATTTGGGATAAAATGTATGGTTGCACCTAGGATATTTTCTGCTGTTTTTGGATAGGGATTTAAAAATCTGTCCTTTAATTAGCGATGCACAGGCAGGAGGGAAGGTGGGAGCAGGCATCTGGCGGGGTTGCCTGCTGATTTACTTCTTTTTTTAAAGAAAACAATAACTCACCCATAGTGCCATTGGGCGTTTCTCTTGTTGAATGGGGTAAAATACATGACTTCATGTTACCTTTCATGTAAACTGAACTTTAGATGTTACTTTTATTCTCCCGTTTTTCTCTTGACAGAATCACACGCTTGGTGTGCTATCAGATCCAGCGATATCAGCAAATGACAAAGACAGTATCAACCAAGGAACGCTGATATACAGTATCACGGATGGTAAACAAGCCAGAAAATTATGATGCATTTAATCCTTTAACTCCTTATCACGACTAGCAATGTGTATTTTCTTATTTGTCAGTGAAAATAAGGTTTGACATTACATGTGAATCGGCAGACGATTCGCATCTAATGTCAAGCATTATTCTCTATTAAAAATATTTCTAAGAAATCATATTGTCGTCTGCTTTAGGATTTTATGTAGCAGTTCAAGTGTTAAGTTAACAGAAAGATAACCAATCATGATTGTTGCAGATGGTAATATATTAGAAAGCTTAACCTTGGTTAAAAACAAAGAATACGCTCACTGGAATGAAAAGCGTTATTCAAATTTTCTTTGTCAGACTACTTAGTTGTGGTCAATTGGGCCTCATCAGTGACCCTAAGAAGTCTTCATAGTATAGCAGTTAAGCTACTTGCCTGATAAACTAGGGACCATGGGTTCAGTTCTAAAAACCTAAGACATTCGTATCAGTCTTTTAACAGAGCTCTGTATCCATATAGCCTTAGTTGTTGGTGGGACGTGAAAAGCAACATATCCATAGTAAAATAGAAGTGAAAGCAATGATCAGGAATCGATACAATCAACCCACAGCTCCCATCAGAGACACCAAAGGGAAAGAAGCACAAACATGAAACAACAGACCTAATGGAAACACCAATAGCGGAAAGTCAAAGGGACAGTTACTTTCCCACAAAATGGCCAATAGGCTATCCAAAATAAAATAATATAAGTATCACAAACACCCAAAGACAAACCATAACAAAAATAAACCGCGACAGAAGAACCGCCTTGGAACGGTCAGTGGAAACGAATTCCACTGGGGGGCTTAAATAGATTTTACGTGGCGACAGTCCTCGCCCTTACTTCTGTCGCGATTTAGACAAATAATTTGTTCAGTCCGCATGAAGGCCTCCTAACTCATCAGTGCAACATCTCCTTGAACACAAATAATCAAACAACCACAGAGATGAAACAACGTCGAGGACTCAACAGCAAGAAACCACTGAAATGCTTGAGCAAAAGAAAACCAACAGTTAGACTCCGATGGGTCCGACCAGAGATAGAGCAATATGCACCAGCCAACATTACCTTGAATTACATCTCTCTAATTCTCAATAAGCCTTTACTCTGGAACCGTCACCGTCAACACTCATTTTGATTTCATATATCTCAGTGATCAAAATATAAACTTCACTATGAATACACCCAATCTCTTTATAACACTATTGTTGGGGTTAAAACCAGAAACCTTGTCAAACAAGTGTGTTATTGCCAAATAAAATGAAAAGATTATATAGAAAACTGTTTAGGATCCATCCTCCAATAGTGTTATATAAAAAATTGTGTTTTAACAAAAATGGTGTTATAACAAACCTTGTTATAACAAGGTTATGGTGTAACTTCTATTGCTGCCACATGACACTTTACACCAGCTGCACAGAAGTGAAATAAAGCTCAAGTTTGCATTTGGGAACAAAGAGCATACACAAAAATAAAATATACATAAAATATTCCTATTTTTCAGATAAAATCAAGCATGACAATTTATTTAAATACTTCAAGACTGATTTGAGAGAATCTTTGTTTTTGTTTGTTTGATTTGAGGTTTAACGTCCCCGTCAACACCGTAAAGGGCGTTTTGGAGACGTTGCTTCCGATTTTGTGGGACTTTTACCCGACATTGAGATGAAATGACATCTCAAGCCCTGCCGCCCAATGAAACCAAATGGGCCTATAAGCATGGACGGTCCGACTCGCACCGCTTTGCCTGAGCAAGCTTAGATCCTCTAAGCCATTTACCAGTACTCGTGTGCGGGTCGGTTTCGGCTCTGCGTGAAAGCATCATGCAGCCCATCTATGTCTTTTTTTGAACCCTGATTCTCTTTAAATAATGATACAAGAAATGAATACTGTCTACTCAGTTATTTTTTTTCTCACGTTAAGGACTGGGTTTTAATTTCTTGAAAAAGGCCATGTGCTGTCAGAAAATTAAAGAACATGGTTTTACACATATGATATTTATATCTGTAGAAGCTAGAACCACTATGCTTTCTCTTTTTCTGTCCATTTTATTCCAAAATTTTAATTTTAGACTTTAGACTTCCATGGCCATGTGGAGACTGGTTAGAATTGCCTTAGTGATCTATGTTTGCAGGAGAATTATGTCAAATACGGCCAAATTTCTTCAGGAAAATGTCATTTTTGAACCTTGAAAGAATTGATGTATATCATTTTACATCTTGCTATAAAATCGCATGGCGGGTGTGATTTTTCTACTTGCAAACGACGCACAAACTACGAACTGTGATTTATTAATTCACTTTTGAAGGATAGATCAGCTATAACAGTTATTTGTTGAGTAATAAATCACAGCTAAAGGGCCAGTTGTAACTGAGATCCAATCACAACCAAACAAATTGTGACAACATAAAGGTTAAAGGTTAAATCCTTATATTTGTGTCTGTTTAATTTATTTTATTTACACTTTCAATATTCAAGGTAATATTGGACACCATTTTTCAATGGATTCGTCGACTGGTAGACTTCGTCTGATGAAGACCCTAGACTTTGAAGACAGATCAAAATTCACCCTGGGCATTTTAGTCTTCGATGGGATATATAATGTATGTAAATTTCATATTATTAGATGATTCAACTTTAAGAGTAGACCCTTTTTTTAGCTCACCTGTCACGTAGTGACAAGGTGAGCTTTTGTGATCACATTTTGTCCGTAGTGCGTGCGTGCGTCCGTGCGTCCGTAAACAATTTCAAATAAGTATATCTCTAATACTCACGGCCAATCTTGATCAAATTTCATGTGAACCATTATCAGGTAGGAGGAAAGGTTGCATAAGGTTTTTGGGCTGATCAGATTGGAATTCTGGTTGCCATGGCAACATATAGCTCCCATAGACTTATAATGGGAAAAATTTAAAAAATCTTCTTCTCTGAAACCACAGGGCCAAGAGCTTAGATATTAAGCTTGTAGCAATGTTAAGTGGTCACCTACATAAATCCTGCCAATCATGCCAATGGGGTCCAAATTGGCCACACCCCTGGGTCCCTTAGCTCCTATAGACTCATAATGAAAAAAAAGCTTCAAAAATCTTTTTCCCTGTAACCACAGGGCCCAGAGCTTAGATATTTAGCAGGTAGCAACGGCAAGTGGTCACCTACATAAATCCTGCCAATCATGCCACTGGGGTCTACATGGGCCACGCCCCGGGGCCCCTTAGCTCCCACTGACTCCTAATGGAAAAAAAAGCTTCAAAAACCTTCTTCTCTGAAACCTAAGGGCAAAGAGCTTAGATATTTAGCATGTAGCAACGGCAAGTGGTCACCTACATAAATCCTGCCAATCATGGCCCTGGGGTCCAAATGGGCCACGCCCCGGGGCCCCTTAGCTCCCATAGACTCCTAATGGAAAAAGCTTAAAAATCTTCTACTCTGAAACCACAGGGCCAAAAGCTCAGATATTTAGCATAGTAGTATAGGGTTTGAGCGTGTCTAGACCACCCCCTCTAAAAGAAAATCTTTTTGCTTCTTCAGACCACCCATAAAAAATTTTTTTAGCTTCTCCAGACCACCCCCCAAAAAGAATTTTTAACTTCTCCAGACCACCCCCTAAAACAAATTTTTAGCTTCTCCAGACCACCCTAAAACAAATAGCTTCTCCAGACCACCCCTAAAAAAATTTTTTTAGCTTCTCCAGACCACCCTTAAAAAAATTAGCTTCTCCAGACCTCTTCACTGTTTATAGCAACCAAATCCTCCATTGTGCTGTTTATTAAAATGTCGTCATATAATTCCAAATTGCGATATAAAGAAAGAAGTTTGACATTTTCAAATTCTATGTTTTTCATTTTTTCTATTTTCATTTTTCCATATGGTTACCATTTCAGTTTCTTGTCCATAAATAATATTATATCATCTTTTTCTTCTAAACCCTCATACTATCTTGATACTAAACATTGTTTATGAGAAAAATCTTTTTCTCCTAGAATAACATAACTATTGTCTTCTTTAGTGTTCTTTTTACAAATACAACATTTTTTATTGATTAGATAAAGTATTTCTGTGAACCAATTTCATTTTTTTTTCTTCGCTAAATTTACACCAATAACGTTCACATTCATTGTTTCTACGACCAGCAATATATTCTGTAGATTCTGGTATATCAATAGTAAAATCCACTACGTGTGTAGTAAAATCTACACGATTTATTTTTAGTATTTTTACAACAGAATCTTCTGGGAATTTTTCAAAATCTAATTGAAATTCATATTTGTGCCAAATTACACAATTTGCTCGATTAATAATATTCAGTCCATTTTTTTCTAAAAATTCTTCCATTCTTTTTATGTTTTGTATTAATTTCCTACTTAGGTATTTTATTTTCCCCCATTTTTTCCAATATATTTTTTCATCATCATCCTTTTTTTATAGTTTTAAATTTTTTTTTTTTTATTTTTAAATTTAAAACTATAAAAAATGGATGATAATGAAAATGAAAAATATTTGAAACATAAAGGAAGAGTAGAATACCAAAATAGAAGATTAAGACAAAAATTAAATAAACTGAAAGTATTTTTAGAAAATAGTCGAATGACTATTATTGAACATCGCGGTAGCGGATTTTGTTGGTTCACTTGGGACCAATATGATTTACAAGTAGATTTTGAAAAATTTCCCGAAGATTCTTTTTTTAAAAATATTAAAAATAAATTGTGTGGAATATCATATCTTCCCAGGAGGAGAAGATGTATTATTTGTTAGTAGTGAATGTAAAAACTTTAGATTTCATTGGTGTAGTTTTGGCAACGAAAAAAATGGAAACTATTTTTATAAAACAAAAAATGCGTTCAAAGAAATACTTTATTTAATTAATAAAAAATGTTATATTTGCGAAAAGAATACTAAAGAAGACAATAGTGATATTATTCTAGGAGAAAAAGATTTTTTCCATAAACACTGTTTAATATCAAAAGAAGAAAAAGATGATAAATTGTTATGTATTGAAAAGAATATCTGAAATATCGAACATCGAAAAAATTGTAAAAATGTAAAAAAGTGAAAATGTGAGAGAGAGACATGGGACGGGTCTAACACACATGGTGAAAATAAAAAAAAAACAGTCGGAGTTGCCCAACTCCAGGGGACCTGTCGAAAAATACTTAAAACTCAGTAATCTGTAATTCTTGTTCATAGAAACTACCTTTAATTTCTTCGCCTTTTAAATCATTTATTTTATAAGTAACAGGATCTGTATTTAAAACTTCTTCAATTACAAATGTTTCTCTAGTCCAACGAGTAGTATAACCCTTTTCAAATTTACCTTTCTTTTTTTGCTATTCTTACTGTATCCCCAACTTTGAATTTAGGTTTTTCAGTTTTCTTTTCTTTTTCTGGATATAAATTTTTATACACAGTTAATTCATTTTCTACTTTACTTGCTTCAACAGTTGTCATTTTAATAGAAGAATGTACCATATTATTATAATTTTCAACTAATTTATCTAATATATCATAATATTTAGTAGTTTCATTTGCAGTAAAATGTTTATACATATGTTGTTTCATTGTTCCTATCCAGCGTTCCACTACACCAGATTTTTCTTCATTTTCAGTTGAGTACAATTCTATTTCATTTGTTTTTAACAATTCTTTTACTTGTCGATTATAAAATTCAGAACCTTTATCCGACCAAATATACATCGGTTTTCTTTCTTTAAATAATGTTTTAAATGCTTCAGTTACTGTTACTCCTGTTTTATTTTTCAACGGAATTAACCAACCATATTTACTAAAAACATCATTAACTGCTAATAAGTATTTATAGTGTTTATTTTGTTTTGAATATTGTTGCATATCTATCAAATCAACTGCCCATGTTTGATCTATTGAATGACAGAAACACGCCTTTTAGTAAAAGATCTTATAACTCTATGATGTAATTCATCTGCTAATTTATTTGTTATTTTTTCTCTATCGGATATAAATCTATTTTTGTTAGATCCACACTCAGAACATATACCTTTTAACATTTGTCTATTATTAGTTGTTGTTACTTGTTTCACTGAATCATTTTCAGTATGTTTTTTACAACGTAAACAATACATTTTTGGATGCTCCATTTTTTAATATAATTAAAATTATTCTTATATAAAATGAGTGAAGGAAAAGTTTGTAAATATTGTCAACATTTAAAGCGTTTAATTCATTTGCAAAAGAGAAAACGTGTCCAGATGGACATAGAGGAAAATGTAAAGATTGTGATAGAGAACGAAAACAATTACATTATCAAAATAATAAAGAAAAATATAAAATGGCATTTCAAGATTTTATTTCTCGCAATCCTGATTATTTTAAATATTACGTTAGACATAATTAAATTTGTATTCTAATAAAATGGCAAGAAATAAACCCAAAGTATTTAAAAATGTTATTAATGAAACTATTATTGATGACATAGACGAAGATGATATAACGGCTTATATTAATAAATTAAAAGATAAAATTAAAATACAATCATATCTCATTAAAGTGAAGATAATAATTACTTCTGAATTTAATAAACCATTATCATTTGATATAATAAAAAGTCATTACTCTCATCCTGTTCAAGTTATTCAATCAAATAATAATGTAGATGAATTTTATAATAAACTAAAAGATAAATTTCAAGCATGGCTTGATAAGTATCAAGAAAGAGGTTCTGGTTTTGTTTTTAGAAATATTAAAAGTGTAGAAGTAAAAACATATAAATATAATTATCAAAAAGCTTCATCTTATATACCTTTAAAGTTTAAATCAAGTAATATTATCAATGTTAAAAACACAAAAGATAACACATGTTTTTTATGGTCTATATTAGCAAAACTATATCCTGCAGATAATCATAAAGAGAGAGTAACTAAATATCATCCCTATGAGAATGAAATTAATATGACCAATATTGAATATCCTGTTTTAATAAAAGATATCCCAAAAGTAGAAAAACAAAATAATTTAACTATAAATGTTTTTGCATTAGAAAATTCAACAAATAAACAATCTTTATACCCAGTTTATATTTCAAATATGAAAAGTGAAAATATAATTGATCTTTTATATATAGAAGAAAACGAAAACACACACTATTGTTTAATCAAAGATCTAGATAGTTTTCTATAAGATAATAATAAACATAAACAACACACATGTAGAAACTGTTTACAAGGTTTTCAAAGACTAGAAACATTAGAAAAACATAAAGAGATATGTCTAGATCATGACTATTGTAAAGTTAATATGCCAAAGAAAGATAATAGTCTTAAATTTAAAAACTATCATTTAAAAAATAGACTACCTTTTGTTATCTATTCAGATTTTGAATCAAATTATATCCCTTTATCTACTTCCCAACCTGACCCAAATAAATCATATGTTAATCCAATTAGAAAACAAACAGTTAATAGTTATGGTATCTATATTCAGTCTGACTATCCAGAAATTTATAAACCACAATACTTTTCTTATGTTAGTGATGATGCAGCAAAGAAATATGTAGAAAAAAATAATAAAAATTTTCAAGGATATAACTTATAAGATTTACCTAAATGAAAAGAAACAACCAATTTTAAGTAAACAACAAGAAAAAGAATTTCAAGAGTCAACAGAATGTTATATATGTGGAAAGGAATTTGAAGAGGAAAACAAAGTAAGAGAACATAATCATCTTTCTGGTAAGTATAGAGGAGCAGCATGTCCATCGTATAATACAAAAGAAGGTAAAACAACAAATTTAATACCTGTTTTCTTTCATAATGGCTCAAACTATGATTTTCACTTTTTAATAGAGGAGCTAATGAAATATGAAGATGATTATAACAAAGTAAAACTTCTATCCAAAAATTCAGAAAATTATATTTCTATAGATTACGATTCAAATTATAAAAAACTAAGATTTCTAGATTCATACAGGTTTATGTTAAAAAGTTTATCAGATATTGCAAAATCAACAGATGACTTTCCTATTTTAAAACAAGAATTTAATGATAATATTTCGTTGTTAAAACAAAAAGGATATTATCCATATGAATATATAGATTCAATAGAAAAATTAAAAGAAAAACAATTATCACCTATGGATAAATTTTATTCTACTCTAACACAAAAAAAACAATTATGAGTGAAGAATATGCTCATGCACAAAAAGTATGGAAAGTTTACGAGTGTGAATCGTTTTTAGATTATCACAATCTTTATTTAAAAACAGATGTTTTAATTTTAGCAGATGTCTTTGAGAAGTATAGAAACTTTTTCTTAAAGCATCATGAAATAGATCCATGTTATTGTTACTCTGCACCAGGATTAACTTAGCAATGTGGATTAAAATGTACAGGAGTGGAATTAGAATTATTAACAGACTATGAAATGTTATTAATGGTAGAAAACGGAATTAGAGGAGGGTTTTCTTGCGTTCTTGGACCTAGACATGTAAAAGCATTCAATAAATATACACCTAATTATTATGGTGATGGTAATAGACATTTTTCACGAAGACCGAATTAGGACTTCGAAGATCGAGAACGGAGTTACACGCTGGGATGTTCTCAACGAGACCTTTAACTAAAATTTACCTGTTATAAAAGGCGTATCTAGCAAAGCGTAGAAAATCAGTGTAGTGACCCAAGAGAACTTGCCTGAACATTTTACAATGGAACTCACCTGATGCGAGTGAGTGAGTGAGTGTTTGAGTTTTACGTCCCACCAACAGCTAAAGTCATACGGAGACGGGACCTCGGTTTAAAGACTCATCCGAAAGTCTGGAGAAGCCCGGGATCGATCCTGCGTCCCCTGGTTTACAAGGCGAGTAGCTTAACCACTACTGATCACTTGATGCGAAAACATACAAAAATAAACCTGGGTTGTTTTGTTCTATTTTTCGTTTGTTTCAGTTATGTTGACTCAAAATTAAACCGTCTCTCAAAATAATAAAAAAAGAATGGAATGGAGTTTTGTTTGTTTGTTTGATTTGAGGTTTAACGTCCGATTCAACACTGTAAAGTGTTGGAGACGTTGCTTCCAATTTTTTAGGGATTTTACCCGACATTGAGATCCCTGCCGCCGAATTGAACCAAGCGGGATAATATGCATCGACGTACCGACTCGCACCACTTTTCCTGGGCAGGCTTAGAACCTCTAAGTAGTTTACCAGTACTCATGTGCGGTCGGTTACAGCTCTTGCGTGGAAGCATCATGCAGCCCATTCTATTTCTTCAAGCCCCGATGGGTGGAAGCCAAAATGGAATAAAGTAATCTAATATTACGGCGCTGGAAAAATCCATCTTCTACCATGCACAAACCAGTTTATCATATTTATTGCAAAATACTATACGTATTTGCTATGTTTTTACTGAGATTTTTCAATTGTTGGCTAGGGTTTTCCAAAAGACTTTTCATTATGACAACACGCCTATTCAAATATATGTGTAAAGTTTTACAACCAAAAACTGATTTTTTTTAAGATAAAAATCCTGATATTTTTCATGCTACCACTTAAACATAGATTGTGGGTACACGTTAGAACTGCCTTGGCAAAGCGGTTCAAACAAGTACCCATAACCTATGTTTTTGAGCAGAAACAAGAAAATTAATGTATACCCCTGTAAACCCCAGTTTTACTGCAAATGAAGGTGGTTTAAACGGGGGTCAAAATGATATAGGCATGTTTTCGTAATGGGAGCATATTCGCTGCTTTATGATTACGATCCTGAAAAACAAATAGCTAATACAAATCACAGTATATGTGTTGACACATATTATGATGATTACCCTGCTAGCATTCTACAAAAATCTACAGCGGGCCGTTAGCGGCCCGTCAGCTACCCTGACGGGCCGCTAACGGCCCGCTGTAGATTTATGTAGAATGCTTACTGGGTAGTATAATGATATTTCACCTTGTCGACCGGAGAGGTCATCATTACGAAAATACACCTATGCAAACAGAATGTAATTTTAACCCCGCAAACCCGAAAGTTTTCAAATGCAAAAAAAAAAAAAAATAATCTTATGACACAAACACACAAACTACGGGCACTTTTTTTAAACCGCCTCGATTCCGCGGTTCTCACGAGTACCTTCAGTCTACGTTTGATAGTATAAAAAAGAAAGAAAAACAACGTTCATTTACCCCCGTAAACCCCAGTTTATATTTTCTTGTCAACTGAGATCATTTATTTTAGTGATAAGTTTTGAACTTGTGACCTATTTGAGGGTCAATGATGACACTTTTGTTTGTAGGGGCTAAGTCAAATCCCTTAACCCTTACGATTCCAGTCACAACAACTGTCGTTTGCTCTGTCGTCCGTTGGTTACTTAAAAAGTCATTGTTGGAAACAGAATGGTACATGGCCCCCACCCATCGGGGCTGGAAGAAATAGATTGGGGTGCATGATGCTGCCACGCAAAGCTGAAACCGACCGCACATGAGTACTGGTAAACTGCTTAGAGATTCTAAGCCTGCCCAGGAAAAGTGTTGCGAGTCGGACCATCCATGCATATAAACTCTATTGGTTTCATCAGGCGGCAGGGCTTGAGATGTCATTTCATCTCAGTTTCCCACAAAATTGGAAGAGACGTCTCCAAAATGACCTGCAAAGTGTTGAAGGGGACGATAAACCTCAAAACAAACAAACAAACAAACGGAATAGAACAAGACCAGACTGATCAGTGCATACTCTGTTTGCCGGTATGCAAGAATATGCTTGAAAAGTTTGCAAGTAGATTCATCAGGCGACAAAATCAGGCGGCATCTTAAGGGTTGTTAGGATAGCGAATGGTTTATACCCAGAAGAGCCGTCTTGTTCGCATAGGTATCTTTACCAGTCTGTAGGGTTGAAAGTATTAAATTCCAAATCCAGCACAGCCTGAAAGCGCGCATGTAGATATAGGCAACGGAAAGGAACTGTAATTAATCTAGGTGAAAGAGGGTGCCGAGTGACGTCATTAAAAGTCGAAAATTCCTGACGTAACGCGTAGATTCATTGACGTTATACGGTGAAACTTTATTTCCTCGTGTCAGAAAATTACACAAGGACATAAATGTATGTCGTACAGTCAATATATTGGCGGGATTTCTTCAAAAAATGGTGGAAGATTGGGAGAACTTCAAAAGAAATAGATCAGCTCTAGCAGTGATTCGTTGAGTAATAAATCATGGTTTGTCGGTCAGTTGTAAGTAGATAAATCATTCGCACTTTAGAACTGACCTCCAAACTGTGATTTATTACTCAACCCAAATCACTGCCAGAGCTGATCTATTTCTTATAAAAATACACCCAGCGGGTACACAACATGTTTGCAGCGTCGTATTCGCGTCGATGCTGATGCGACGTTGCTTACGTTGGGCAATTATTCAGACAAAAAGACTGGTTCGAACGAACACTGAGACCTGAACTGTCATCGAGATAATTACAAACATAATCAAAGACCATAATAAAACAACATATTTAAGTTTATGCGTGTTCTTACGTTACTACACTTCCTCTCTCTCTCTCTCTCTCTCTGTTAAATATAATAAATACAGAAATTTATAGTGACCGATTGTGAGTGCGCTTCACATTATGGACTCGGCTGATACCAACTTTTGTCAAAGCTTGGTAGTCACGTAGTAGAAAGTTTCGAATCTATCGGCACTGCTCTGGCATTCGGATCTGAGTGATTGTCTGCTCGATTTGTAACAAAATGTCTGATATATCAAAGGGTGAAAGCATTTCACCTCGTTCACCCCTTCTTCACCCCGATCGAGATCAACGAAATAAGTTTAATCGCTATAGTTGCTGTATCTCGTACGTTGTCGGCCCACACCCATCGGGGATTGAAGAAATAGATGAGCTGTATTATGCGTCCACGCAGAGTTGAAACCGCCCGCACAGGAGTAATGAAAAACTGCTTAGAGCAAATAAGCCTGCCCAGGCAAAGCGGCGCGAGTCGGACCTTCATGCTTATAAACCCCTTTGGTTTCATTGGCCGACAGGGCTTGAGATGTCATTTCATCTCAAGTGTCATGTAAAAGCCCCACAAAATTGGAAGCAATGTCTCCAAAATGACGTATACAGTGTTGATGGGGACGGTAAACCTCAATTTAAACAAACAAACAGTGTGCGTTGTCTGCAAGTTCTATGCAATGCTAACGACTCGGTTCGTATTGCACTGATTGTGGTCGAAATAATTATGTCACGGTCTAGCAACCGGTTATTCTCCCAATCTGCCATTAAGGGGATTTTATTCGAGTCAGAGGCAAACCGGTAAGATCGTCTTGAAGTTCGATAGTTTGACAGAATCACAATGGATCTGGGAACAGAATCGTATGTCACGATAACTGGTAAATCGCTTAGATGATATAATAAAAATCAAAAATCAGGCAAAGCAGTGCGAGCCCATGCTTATGACTCTTTTTCGTTTCATTGAGCGGCAGGGCCTGAGATGTCATTTCATCTCAATGTTGGGTAAAAGTCCCACACAATTGGAAGCAGCGTCTCCAAAATGACCTTTACAGTTTTGACGAGAACGTTAAACTTCAAATCAAACAAACAAGCACTGCCTCTTTATCATTAGGTCTGTCATCGCTGTATAATATAGGTCTTTACATATGACGTCGCGTCTGAGAGTGTAATAACGCCATGTAATGTTTTCGATAATCCACTAGTGGGTTAAATATGCAAATTAGGTAGATACGCCCCGTAACGTTACATGTACGACGTCCTTTACGACGTCGTGTTTCCTAGTGGCGGAATATTGACATTTTTGTAAACAATCGTGAATAAAATGCGTTTTAAATGCCATATGATAAATAGAATCTTGCATTCGTGCTCATGTATTATTGAATTTATTTTAAATTCGTTGAGGAAAAGCGATAAAATGTTCGGCACAGCCTCGCATTTTATCCCTTTTCTTCAACTCGTTTAATAAATTCATTAATACATGAGCACTCATGTAAGATCCTCTATATCATCCTTGTAGTTTCGAGCCTCCCTCGAGTCTAATGTCAGACGCCAAATTCTGCAACGAAAGGTCAGGCGGCTTTACTCCGGGTACTCCGGTTTTCGCCCTTCTTTTTGGTTGACGATCGGCTCTAAACTTGGGAAATAGTCTTGAAAGGGTCGTAGAAATAATACAAACAAAATATTTCGTCATTGGCTTTTATTCAACTGGATACGGATTTAAGATATAGGAACAAATAACTTTGAGATGATCCCAGCTGATAAAGTCCATTTCCATTTCCTAAGTCCGTTCTCCGTCTTCGTGAAAAATGTCTATTAGGATATTAGATGAAAATGAAATGAAAGAAT
This sequence comes from Lucinisca nassula, assembly GCA_963580285.1. Taxonomy (NCBI): domain Eukaryota; kingdom Metazoa; phylum Mollusca; class Bivalvia; order Lucinida; family Lucinidae; genus Lucinisca; species Lucinisca nassula. Next base: position 34,533,786 of record OY757011.1, read on the forward strand.
GTTTAGAAGCATTAAAAAATGGTAAAAATTTAAATGATTATCTTAAAGAAAAATATTTACTATATCTAGATGCAAATAATTTTTATGGTTGGGCAATGTCACAGAAATTACTAACTAGTGATTTCAAATGGGAAAATGATCTAGGCTATTATTTACATATTCCAAAAGGAAGGGGTTGTATAATAGAATGTGATTTAGAATATCCCAATCATTGCAAGTTTAAAACAACGAAATATCCATTAGCTCCTGAGAAAATGAAAATAAATGAAAAAGATTTATCAGATTATCAAATAAACTTATTAGGAGGTAAGCCATTAGGTAAAGAAGAAAAATTATTATTAACACTTTATGATAAAAAAATATGTTATTCATTATAGTATTCTAAAAGAATATATTAAACTTGGAATGAAAGTAAAAAAAGTTTACAGAACTATATCATTTGAAGAAAGTGATTGGTTAAAGGAGTATATTAATTTTAATACTGAACAAAGAAAAGAATCTAAATCTAATTTTGAAAAAGACCTCTGGAAATTAATGAACAACAGTTTCTATGGAAAAACATTAGAAAACATAAGAGGAAGAAGCGAAATTAAATTAACAACGAGTAAAGAAGAAGCAAAGAAATACATAAACAAACCTAATTTTAAAGATTCACTAATTTTTAATAAAAACTTTGTTGCAATTGTAAATAATGTTACTTCTGTTAAATTTAATAAACCTATTTATTTAGGACAAGTTGTATTAGATTATAGCAAGTTATTAATGTATCAATTTTATTATAATATAGTTAATGAATTATGGCCAAAAAATGAATTAGTTGCATCAGACTCCGTTTCTGGTGATACTCCAATTATTTTAAGATATAAAAATTAAGTATTTATTGAAAAAATAGAAAACATTACTGATGAATATGAATACTCAAATTATAAATTTTATCATAAACTAAAAGATAATGATATTGAAGTTTGGAGGAGTAAAGGATTTGATAGAATAAAAACTATCATTAAACATGAGACAGAAAAAGAAATGTTTAGAGTTGTAACACCATAAGGATTTGTTGATGTAACAGAAGATCATTCTTTAATAAAAGATAATAATGAAATTATTAAACCTAAAGATTTATCGTTAAATACTAATCTTTTATTCAATGATAATTATAAAGTTTCTTATACCCCTCCTTTAAAAGAAGACTTCTTAAAATAAGAACCGTCAACTTTAGAAGAAAAAAGAGCTTTTATTGAAGGTTTCTTTTTAGCTGATGGAAGTAGCGGAATTAATGGAGTACAATATTCTTGGAATTTAAATAACCAAGATCTAAATCTTTTAAATAAATGTTTAGAATACTGTAAGGAATTATATCCAACTGATTTTAAAATAATAGATTGTATGAATTCATCTAAAGTTTATAGAATTGTTCCAAAAGGAAGTCATAAGTTAATGGCAATCAAATTTGAAAAATTTTATACTGATAAAAAAGAGAAATACATCCCTTATAAAATTCTTAATAATGATTACAATTATAAACTATTCTTTTTCAGAGGATTTTATCAAGGAGATGGTTATAAAAAAGGAAAAAATTGTGCATTCTCTTTTTCACAAAAATCTAAAATTACATTCTCGTGTTTACATTATCTTATAACTTCTCTAGGATATAATAGTAATATCAATACGAGAGAAGATAAACCAAATGTGTTTCAATTAAATATAACAAAAAAAAGAACAATATGCTAACGTAAAAAAGATAATACCATTAGGTAAACAAAAAAGAATAGTTTATGATTTATCTACAGAAACTGAAAATTTTAATTGTGGGTTTCCTTTGATCGTCCATAACACCGATAGCATATTCTTATCCATTAAATCTAAAAATACGGGCCTCCGTGGCCTAATGGATAAGAGCGCTGACTCTTAGTCATTAGGTCTCTCACCGCCGTGGGTTCGAGCCTCGCTCGGGTCACGTGTGAGACGCCAAGTTCTGCAACGGAAGGTCAGGTGGTTTTTCTCCGGGTACTCCGGTTTTCGCCCACCTATGATTAACGATCGGCTCGATATGAGTGAAATAATCTTGAAAGGGCCGTAAAACCCAAACCAAAAAAAAAAAAAAAAAAAAAAATCTAAAAATAATTATGAAAATATGAAACAAATAAAAAATGAACTAGATACATCAGACTATCCAGAAAATCATAATCTTTATTCAGAAGAAAATAAAAAGAAAATAGGGAAGTTTAAAGATGAATTACAAGGTAAAATTATGAATGAAATAGTTTTTCTGAGGAGTAAAGCATATTCTTTTACATTAACTGATCTTAGTGAAGAAAAAAAAAATAAAAGACATTAGCAAAACAACAATTAAAAAAGATATAAATTTTAATGATTATAAAAATTGTTTATTTAATAATGAAATAAAAATGAATAAGATGTACACTTTAAATTCTGACAAACATAATATGTTTGTAAATGAAATAAACAAAGCTTCTTAATCTCCTTTTGATGATAAAAGATATATATGCGAAAATGGAATAGATACACAACCTTATGGAATTGATTCATTATATTTTATTTAATTTCCATGCAACAAATCCAGTAAATACCATAGCACCAACAACAAATGCAATCTCTCTATTTTTCTGATCTTCTGATGGAGTATAAAAACACTTAATGTAGGTTTCGGAGGTAATGCCTGCAAATTTTTATGTGTAATATGATAATATTGTTTCATGGCTTGGTCAACATCATCAAAGGTTTTTTCTGCATGACGTTCTTTTTGTAATTGTTCATTAAGAACATCTAATCTTTGTGTTCTTTTTTCATTCCACGCAGTTGTTGCTGCTCCTAATTGTTCCATTGCCTTATCATGTCTTTCTCTCTCTTTTTCTGCATCTTTATTTTTACCTATATTTGAAAATTAATAATTACTACCTGAAAAAGCAAAGGCATTCGCTACTGCTCCACCAAGCATCATCGCCACTGCACTCGCCGTTTTTACTTCATAATATCAGCTGGAATAATTCCTTGCTTAACCAACAATTCTCTCGTCGCCATTGCGAGTAATATATCAATAGATAACATACCAATATCAGTCATATTAAAATCTACTTTTGGTGGTGGTCTTTTCAATAGTTTTCTTCCTAATTCTGCATATCCAACCGTTAATACCGTCTCTACTCCTGCGTGATATAACATGTTTGCAATTTGTTTTCCATCAATTTGTGTTGCCATTTTTTATAAGAATTTTTTGATTAATTAAACTCAAATGGATCGATTTCTTTTTGTTGTTTGGGCTGCGCAGGTGTAACTTGTTTCTTATTATAAATATATAAACCCCATCCAACAATTACACCTACTATACATAGAGGTATATAATTTTAAATATATTTATATATTGAACTTCATCATCATCATTTATTATTTGCTTTGGAACTTTTAGTTCCATATTTTCTTTCTTCAAAAGTTCTGCTTCTTTTCTTTTTAATTCAGCTTTTAATCTTTTTGCCTCTGCACCTTTTTTACCTGCAGATACTCTTTTTGGGTTTTTCTTTTTTGTGACCTCGTCATCAAGGGCATATTTTGTGACTTCGTCATCATTGGAATCTTTTATTTCACTCGTCATTTTTTATGTCTTTTTTATTAAGATCAGTAAAATCAATATGTCGCGCTGTTGTTAACATTGCAGTAATAGGAGCAAGATACATTCCATATTTATAATATAATTCACAACATGTGCTAGTCAAAGCGTGATTGATAAAAGGGTCTTCCTCTAAGTCTTGTATTAATTTAGGTGGATTAACAACATTTAAATACTTTGACACACCCATAACATATAAGTTAATAAAAGAATTACCCAATGTCTTCGTCATACTTGCCCCTAGTCTTGCTTCATATCTACAATACAGTTTGTTTATTTGTTCTGGTGTCATTGTATCAATGTCAGACAATTGAACATCTCTACCTAAATATTGCTTACTACCACCTGCAGCAACAATGGCTGATAGTCTTTCACGTTTTGTTTCATTGTGCTCATTATTTTGATCACATGTATTGTTTTCATTAAGTAGTTTTTCAGCATCCATTTTATATAGTTTATTTTTTACTTTATATAATTTATTTTTTATTTTCAAATAATTATATACCACATATCCAACTACCGCTAAGACTGCAGTGTTTGTTATAATTGTTAGTGTTTCAAGAAGCATTGCTTTTTATTATTGCTTATTTTTGTAATATTACTTTAGCATTACTTATTTTTGCTATATTACTTAAGCATTACTTAAGCATTACTAAAGCATTACTTAAGCATTACTTAAGCATTACTTAATTAACAACCCAATAATCAGTAGGTTGGTTGGTTTTCAAAATTAATTTACGATGTTTCTTTTTCTTTAATTCTTCCTTTATTCTTTGACGTTCTTCTAATGTGGGAATAACATCATTCTCTCTCAAACAATTTTCAAAACTATATCTTTTGTGTAGAACATACATAACCACTTTGTTTGTTCTCTCAAATCTTTCAAAACTGAATTGTATGTTTGCGAGATAACCCATACCGTTTGTTTTGCGTGTCTGCCTGAAAAAGCGAGTTCAGACAACATGTCTTTTTTCTTTGTTAATTCTTTTGTTGCGCTACAATCATCAATGATGTATAATGTAAGGGAATTGGCATATGTTTTAAAAAACAACCGTAATAGTTCTTGAAGCTTTTCTGTTCCATCTGACGTTATAGGATTTACAATTATAATATTTTTTGTTTTTGGATTTTTAACATCACCAATCCAACTTCTGTTTTTGTATGCCCTGTTCCATTGAATGGTTGGGCAAAGTATAACAATATGACTAAATACACCTCTATATACACCTTCAAGTAAGTCTAAAACAAATTCAGTCTTACCGCAGCCAGTTTGACCACAAATAATTGCACAGTGTGGATCTTTAGGTAGTTCCATTTCTATTGTTTAATAATGAGCTTCTTTGAATCTACCTTCTTCAAAATTAATTTGGGCATCTTGTATAACAAACAGATAAACATTTATTGCTTCATTTCCTCCTGCTTCTTTTGTAATTTGTATTGTGATGCCTTCTGAAGCATTTTCTATTCTTCTTCCTGAACCATGAAGTGTATTATCATCAGTTGGACGTAAATCCAACCATAAAGCATAATTAGTCGTTAGATATTTTTCTATTGTTGTATCAGTAAAATATAAATCTTTAACGACCATACTTGTTTCTTTGTTTCTTTTTGAATTTAGGGCAAAGAATTTATTTATTTCGTCCCACTGTTGGTACGATTTCATTCCTTGACTGTACAGCTGATTCGGAATCCCTTCTATAGTCATTTCCACTTTTGTAATTTCTGGAGTATAATATTCTTCTGTGCTGGTCCTTTCAGGATCTTCGAATAGCATAAGAATACCTCTCATACTTCTTGCCGGGACATTTAAATTAATATTCCAAAGAGTATCAGATTTACTCTTCGTTATTTTTCTATGCCTAAGTATTCTATCGTATAAAATAACCATTTTGTCACTGACTTGCTGACTTATTTCTCTTGATAAATAAGAATCAGAAACAATATCGAATTTTAAACAAATATTTTTGATTGTATAAATTGAAGTTGCATCAGTTGAATTAATAACTTTCATGTAATCGTTAAATGTAAGTTCATATTCTAATCTATCCCCGAGTCCTGCCTGATAAAAAGGCATATGGGTTTCCAATAATTCAAAATCAAGCGGAATACAAAACCTGTTTCCATATGCTTTTGCTATTGCCTGATCTTCTTTATCTGCTGCTGTATTTTTTGCCCCCACTCTAAGTGTCAACATGTTTGCTTTGCCAATGCCTTGGTATGCCATATTTATTCGTTCTGTAGGAGTCTTCCATAAATCAATATAACAATGATAGATGTCACTATCATCAATGGACATAACTTCATTTCCACTTATCCTAATTGTTGTTTTCTTAATTATTGCTCTTCCAATATTTTGATAAATAGTTGCATTTGCATCTTTAGAGATTAGTTCAATTTCAAATGCTAATCTGACCGTTCCGGGAACAATAACATCATTACTACTTAGATTAGGAAATCTCACTAATAACTGTTGATTTTGGTCAATAGTTGATGGATTATTGGTTATCACTACAATTTGGCGGATACCTCTTACACCACGTGGTTCTCTTATTTTTCTGTAAGGGTTTAATTTATTTCCATAGGTCGACATTTTTTTAATGAAAAATTTAATAATTAAAAATGGCTGAAGCATTTGATCCTGAGAATCCTACATTTGACATAGATGATGATGATGATGAGGATATAGAGTCCAAATTACCTATAGTCCCTGATGATCTTGATCGGAGTATTATTCTAAATCGGGATGATATGATTGATGATTTAAGAGGAGAGGTCAAACAGACTGCTCTTCAAGACTATAAAGAAAAACTTGTAAAGACGTTTTATAAAGAAATAAACAGGCGCTATCAAATTATGCAAGACAAAGTAGATTATGATCAGTTTAGATTATCCGATGATAAAACCTTATATTGGGTTGTCGGCGACAAAGAAATCAGAATTACTGCATGGCAAGGCCAAGCAGAATTTCGTTCTTTTGGTACTTTAGCAAACGAATACAACCGTGTAGTAGGTAGTGGCGGAACACGGGCAATCAGAAAATATTTAAATTTATCACGTTATAAAAGCAAAACAAAGATATCTCAACAGGCAAGGAGGGCTCTGGGAAGTACTCGAAATGATTTGCTAAATGCTGAAGATCAAATACCACTAAAAGATTTGTCTTCAACCAAAGATGTACAAAATGTAGTAGACACTGCAAATAATATTGAGACCACTGTTACATCTCTTTTTGTCGCGCCTGCTATTAGCATGGCGCGATATAGGCGCCCGGTTTTCCGTCCGTTCGTCCGTTTGTCCGTTCGTCCGTTCGTTCGTCCGTCCGTCCGTTTGTCAAGGCGTCAACATTTGCGACCACCCTAGCGTTCACCCTGAGGTTCAAGTTTATTTCTCAAGAACTATAAGAGCTTCATTAATGATACTTGGTACAAACTTGTATCTGGGGATGACAACTTACATGCAAGCATCCATATTTGACCTTGACCTACATTTCATGGTTCACTGACTTTGTAAAATATTGCGACCACCCTAGCGTTCACCCTGAGGTTCAAGTTTATTTCTCAAGAACTATAAGAGCTTCATTAATGATACTTGGTACAAACTTGTATCTGGGGATTACAACTTACATGCAAGCATCTATATTTGACCTTGACCTACATTTCATGGTTCACTGACTTTATAAAGATTGTGACCACCCTAGCGTTCACTCTGAGGTTCAAGTTTTTTTTCTCAAGAACTATAAGAGCTTCATTAATGATACTTGGTTCAAACTTGTATCTGGATATGGTGTCTTAAATGCAAGCATCCATTTTTGACCTTGACCTATATTTCATGGTTCACTGACTCTGTAAAATATTGCGACCACCCTAGCGTTCACCCTAATGGTCAAGTTTATTTCTCAAGAACTGCATTAATGATACTTGGTACAAGCTTGCATTTAAGAATGGAAACTTTTGTGCAAGCATCTATGTTTGACTTTGACCTACATATCATGGTTGGGTGACTTTGCGCCCCAACAGGCGCGACATAGCCTTCGGCGGAATTCTTGTTGATAATTTAGAGCTGCCAGAAGTAAAAAATGCACGCACACAAACAGAAGGTCTAACATTAAGAGAACTGCAAGGTCTAGATAAGACACTACAGTCTATTCGCGGTGAACTTACAAATAACTTAGCAAAGCTGACAAACATTGATGATGACATAGCCAAAGAAAAACGAAAATTACAAGAAGCTGAAGATGAAATTAGCAGAAAAGACATAACAGCTCGTTTGAAAAACCTTGAAGATGAGAGAGCTGTAAGACTTGAGGCTGCTAGTACAAATAGGGAAGCATTACGTACCCAGGTAAACAGAATAAAATAAACTATAAATAAAGTTTTGAAAGAAGATACTACTCTTGGTGAGAGAATTAAAACATTATTTAGAGAACAAAGAATAACTATAGTTAGTGTTTTAACTGCTTTTGGAATGATTATTGGCGTTATTGTTGAGGCTGTCATTCCTACTACTGGTGGCGGCTCTATAACCCCTAAACCACCGTCAAAAGATGGTATAGAAAATTGGATAAAAAAACAAGTAATCTTGGTAAACTATTGGCCAATCTTGCAGGAAAAGCAGCAGCAGCACTCGCGGGTATTATTGGTTCCATTGTGTCTTGGTTGCTTTCTGCTACTGGCAAAGTGGTTAACTGGTTTGGCGAACATCTCTGGGCGTTGCTTGTCCTTGTTGTAGGATTATTGTATGCAGCTGCAAGAGAGTATATTAATAAATCCTTAGTGCAATAATACCTATTACTATACTTCCTACTATTAATGCTGTTTTGTTGTCTTCGTGTTGTTTTGCTTCTTTTATTTGAGCTGTTTGAACAGTTTGATGTTTAACAGTTTGATGTTTAACAGGTTCTGGTAGAGATTTCTTTGTTGGAGTTCCCTGAAAATTGTGAGTTTGTTTTGGTGGCACAGGTTTCGTGTTTATACCATTGTTTAACCCTAGATCCTGAGCATCAGTGGCTATGACAATTTCATTTATATAATCTTGTATTGTGCCAATACGTAATACCATATTATTTGGTGTCATGTATAATCCAATTCCAAAGACAAAATCCACCTTACTTCTTGCATATTTTAATGTGTTTTGATAACTTGCTATTTGACTGGGTAAATCCACAGGGTTATTAATTGCATCCTCAACGTTAGCAAGAAACTGTTTTTGTGCATCAAAGGCAGTTCCAGTTCCTAAGATGTCTGTTCTAGTTTGTGATTGAGCAACTAGAATTGCCCAGCAGTATATTCTGATAATTTCGTTGATGCGTTCAATACCTGCTCTTGTAAAACCTTTAGCATCGTCTATGATGAATGTAGACCAAACATCTTTCGATGGCGTACCTTGAGCAATATAATCTATTTTAATGTTTCCTGCACCTGTTGGTTTTGTGAATGAAAATGATACTCCGTCAGGTCTAGTTGCTCCATATTCTACTCCCCAATCAAATGCTTCGTAATCTCCAATCCATGGATTCTTTTTCCATTCATATTGTTTCCAACCTTTTTTATACTGATATATTCTACCAAGACCTTGGTTATCATCCTTTTTTTGTCTCCACTCAGTGTTAACGTCAACATTGAATTCCTTGCAGATTCTTTCATAAGCTCTACGATTATAATTATTGTCAAAAGCATTCATGCTTGGGTCTTGTGGTAATGCAGCACTCATTTCTTTGAGTATTCGACGTATTTGATAATAGACATGAAACCTAAACATTGACCCAATCATGCCAGTGCCATTTATGTGATGATCATAGTCAACCCCACACCCACTAGTAGATAACCAGATTGCAAAATTTAATTGGTTCTGCCAAAATGACATCCAATTTGTTTTCCATTTAGTAACGATTTCTTCAGAGCTGACATGAGGGAGAATGTATTTTTCTAGTATATTTGGAAAAGAAACCTTGAAGCTTTTGCCATCTGAGGTAACCATTATATTTTGATTAATAATATCAACTGTTTTAACTTTGAAAACACCACCAGATTGATAGTGGGCCTCGGGGTTATATTTGAATTCTTTAGGTATCATTTTTTATTAATTAAAAATGTATCATACAATTTCTGATATTAATAAGACAATACACTTGCAACAATATATAGATAACAAATGTGGTATTAAGAGAATTGGATTGAAGAGTTTTACTTATACAATAGGTTGGCATAATTTGATTGATGAATCTATCCAAAAAGGAACAGATAGACCAATACGTTTAGCTTCAGGATCTTACAGTTTCCAACAAATAGCAGATGTATTTCAAAGTAATAATATTGTATTATCTGTAAATGAAACAAATGGCATAGTGTTTTTGACATCGACCGTTGATTTAAAAATAAGCAAAGGATTAAAAGAGATGTTAGGCCTCGGAAATAGACGATTAAACGCAAATCAAACGTATGAGGGAGAAATAGCATTAAATTTTGCACCTTATAAACAACTATATGTTCATCTTGAGCAGATAAATAGTGCTTGCAATTTCTTTGATGGTGCTCCTAGTAATATCCTTGGTGTTATTTCTGTTGAGAATAAATCATTTGGAGATATTGTTCATACACGTTTAAGTAATCCGGAATATAAACAATTAACACATGGTGATATATCAGAATTAAGTATAAGCGTTTGTGATGAGAATGGCCAGAAAATAAACAACAACGGTTTACCAATTTGTTGTGTGTTAGAAATTTTATGATTAAAAATGAGTATATTTGGTGTTAAGAATAATACGACTATGGATGTTATACGACAGACTGCATGCATGGTAGTTAACCCAATCACGGTTGCCAACTTTGCTTCCCTCTTTAATTGCACGCCGGTGGGTCAGGCCTCAGATTCTATGACGGCTCCAACGTAAAGGCTTATTGAGAATTAGAGAGATCTAATTCTTGGTAATGTTGGTTGGTGCCTGATGCTCTGTCTCTGGTTTGGCCCATCGGAGTCTAACTGTTGGTTTTCTTTTGCTCCAGCATTTCAGTGGTTTCTTGCTGTCGAGTCCTCACCGTTGTCTCACCTCTGTGGTTCTTTGATTTTTGTGTTCACGGAGATGTCGCACTGATGAGTTAGGAGGCCTTCATGCGGACTGAACAAATTATTTGTCTAAATCGCGACGGAAGTAAGGGCGAGGATTGTGGCCACGTAAAATCGATTTAAGCCCCCCCCCCCCCCAGTGGAAATCTTCCACTGACCGTTCCAAGGCGGCTCTTCTGTGGCGATTTATTTATGTTGTTGTTTGTTACTTACTGTGTGTATCACTTGTGTCTTTTAATTTTGGATGGCCATATTGCCATTTTGTAGGAAAGTAACTGTCCTTATGGCCTTCCTTTGTTTAGGTTTCCATTATGGTCTGGTCGCTTAATGTTTGTATTTCTTTCCCTTTGGTGTCTTTTATGGGTGGAGTAAGTTAATTGTATCAATTCCTGATCTTTGTTTTACTTCTACTTTACGTGTTGATAGCAGAATATCAAATTTAGATAATATATTACAAAACGTCCATACAAATGACAACATTACAATATATGCTGAATCAAAAGGCTCTTTATCTAGAGATAAGATGTGTTCATTTGGAACTGGTTGGAGAGAGCGAACGGCCGGTTATGTTATGATGAAGGATGGTTATATTATAAGTATTGGCCTGTCGTGTGAAATGTCAAAAGATGAAGTGCGGGTTACTGTGATGGTGGATGGGGAAGCTTTGAATGGGTGTATAGTTTATTTGGGAGACACACAAAGTGTACATCGCGATTTTAATAAACCATTTTTAGTTAAGGCAGGAAGTGTTTTTAATTTTTTGAGTGTACTGAATAATTATACTGCGGTTAATACTGTTGCCTCATTATTAATTGAATTTAAAAATTATATATAAAAAATGAGTATATTTGGTGTAAAAACAGATAAGAATAATTTGACTTTGCGTATTGATGAATTACATAAAAAATTACAAAACGTTTATACAAATGAATTAATTACAATAACTGCCGAATCAAATGGCCCACTAACTAGTGGTAAAATATTTTCATTTGGAAATGGAAGTAGAGAGGGAGCGGTTGGTTATGTTATGATGAAGGATGGTTATATTAAAAGTATTAGCCTGTCGAGTGTACCGTCGCTTGGTAAGGTGAGAGTTGGCGTGTTGGTGAATGGGAAAGTTTTGGAAGGATGCAGTGGCCTCGCTTTAGATGGTGAAACAAAAAGTACACATTTTAATTTTGTCACCCCTTGTTTAGTTAAAGCTGGAAGTGTTATTATTTTTTTTAGTCTAGAGACTAATAAAACTACAGTTAATACTGTTGTCTCGTTATTAATTGAATTCAAAAAATAAATATAAAAATGAAGCAACCTACGGCGCCGAATTTATATCCAGATTTGCCTGATGAAGACGGACAAAATTATAGATTACAGAAGATATCAGAGATTTTGATTGATTGATTTGAGGTTTAACGTCCCCGTCAACACTGTAAAGGTCATTTTGGAGACGTTGCTTCCAATTTTGTGGGACTTTTACCCGACATTGAGATGAAATGACATCTCAAGCCCTGCCGCCCAATGAAACCAATAGGGTTTTATAAGCATGGACGGGCTGACTCGCACCGCTTTGCCTGGGCAGGCTTCGATCCTCTAAGCGGTTTACCAGTACTCGTGTGTGGGTCGGTTTCAGCTCTGCGTGGAAGCATCATGCAGCCCATATATTTCTTCAAGCCCCGATGGGCGGGGGCCTTTATATCAGAGATAGAAAAACAATTAATGAAAGAGAGGGATGTAAGAAAGGCATTATATAAAAAGTATAAACGGGGGATTAACATTACTGATAGTGTTGATACTGCCTTAATTTCTTCAAGTGTTATTATGGCTGGTGTTGGTTTAACTGTTCTGGTTATGTTACCATTAGAGATTGCTGCAATCGTTTGTGGATCACTGGGTGTTTGTGTTAAGTTTGTTAGACGTAGATTACATGCAAAAACACAAAAACATTATGAGATTAAAACTATAGCTGATAGTAAGTTGAATAGTATAAAAGATTTGATTTCTAAGGCTTTGACAGATGGGCAGATATCTGAAAATGAATTTAAATTGATTTTAGATGAATTAGATAAATATAATAAACTGAAAGATGTCATACATTCAAAACAAACAGGATTAAGTGAAACGGAAAGAAAAAAACTTATTGAGGAAGGTAAGGCCCAGGCTTTGTCTGAATTAAAAAAAAAAACAGGAAATGCTTGATTTTATTGAATAAAGTTACAATAATTAATGATCCACCCCCTATTTATTATGAAAGCTAAAACTTGTAATTACCGGTAATTGTCTGAGCCAGAAGGGTGAAAAATATATAAACGAAAAAAACTCCCCCAAAAAATACCCTACTGGCGTGTACACAGGGGGAGTTTTGCTATTTTTTAGCGTGAGTTCGAATCTCTGGAGAGACAACTATTTTTTCAACTATTTAATGCGGGTACTCGATCAAAAAATAAACCAGAAGTAAAGGGTATTTCCAATAATTTTATTTTAAAACTGTAGTAAACACTTCCATATAAGGAAACTATTACTATGGCTAATTATTGAACAAGACTATCGGAAAATAAAGAGGAAGTTTAAATCCTGTTAATAACTGTCTATCATGTCTTGTGTGACTTTTTTTTTCCGAGGTCACTCTAGTAGGTGTTTTTGTGGGGGAGAAGCTTAAAAATTTTTAAAGGGGGTGGTCTGGAGAAGCTAAAAAAAATATTTTTAGGGGTTGTCTGGAGAAGCTAAAAAATTTTTTTAGGGTGGTCTGAAGAAGCAAAAAAAATTTTTAGAGGGGGTGGTCTAGACACGCTCAAAGCCTATACTACTTAGCATGTAGTAACGACAAGTGGTCAGCTACATAATTCCTGCCAATCATGTCCCTTGGTTCCAAATGGGCCACTTCCCGGGGATCCTTCGGTCCCATAGACTCCTAATGGAAAAGGGTTCGAAACGGCAAGTGGTCACCTACATAATTCCTGCCAATCATGCCACTGGGGTCCAAATTGGCCACGCCCCGGGGCCCCTTAGCTCCTATAGGCTCATAATGGAAAAAAAGGTTCAAAAATCTTCTCTGAAACCACAGGGCCCAGAGCTCAGATATTTAGCATGTAGCAACGACAGGTGCTCACCTAAATAATTCCTGCGAATCATGCCCCTGGGGTCCAAATGGGCGGCTCTCCGGGGCCCCTTCGCTCCCATAGACTCATAATTGACAAAAACCTTCAAAAATCTTCTTCTCTGAAACCACAGTGCCCAGAGCTTAGATATTTAGCATGTAGCAACGGCAAGTGGTGACCTACATAATTCCTGCCAATCATGCCCCTGTGGTCATCACGGGCCACGCCCCGGGGCCCCTTAGCTCCTATAGGCTCATAATGGAAAACAGCTTCAAAAAGCTGCTTCTCTCAAACCACAAGGCCAAGAGCTGAGCTATTTAGCATGTAGCAACGGCAAGTGGTCACCTACATAAATCCTGCCAATAATGCCTCTGGGGTCCAAATGGGCCACGCTCCGGGGCCCCTTAGCTCCCATAGACTTATAGTGAAAAAAAAAGTTTCAAAAATCTACTTCTCTGAAACCACAGGGCCCAGAGCTTAGATATTTAGCAGGTAGCAACGGCAAGTGGTCACCTACATAAAAATTCCTGCCAATCGTGCCCCTGGGTTCAAATGGGTCTCGCCCCGGGGTTGCTTAGCTCCCATAGACTCCTAATGAAAAAAAAGCTTCAAAAATCTTCTTCTCTGAAACCACAGGGCCCAGAGCTTCGATATTTAGCAAGTTGCAACGGCAAGTGGTCACCTACATTAATCCTGCCAATCATGCCCCTGGGGTCCAAATGGGCGCCGCCCTGGGGCCCTTTAGCTCCCATAGACTTTTAATTGAAATAGAGCTTCAAAAATCGTCTTCTCTGAAACCAGAGGGCCCAGAGCCCAGAGCTTAGATATTTAGCATGTAGCAACGGCAAGTGATCACCTACATACATCCTGCCAGTCATGCCCCCGGGGTCCAAATGGGCCACGCCTCGGGGCCCCTTAGCTCCCACTGACTCCTAATGGAAAAAAGCTTCAAAAATCTTCTTCTCTGAAACCACAGGGCCCAGAGCTTAGATATTAGCAATTAGCAAGGGCAAGTGGTAACCAACATAAATCCTACCAATCATGGTCCAGGGGTCCAAATGGGCCCCGCCCCGGGGCCCCTAAGCTTCCATAGACTCCTAATGGAACAAAACAAACTTCAAAAATCTTCTCCTCTGAAACCACAGGGCCCAGAGCTTAGATGTTTAGCATGTAGCAACGGCAAGTGGTCACCTACATAAATCCTGCCAAACATGCCCCTGGGGTCCAAATAGGCCACGCCACTGGGCCCCTTAGCTCCCATAGACTCCTAATGGAAACAAAAGCTTCAAAAATCTTCTTCTCTGAAACCACAGGGTCCAGAGCTTAGATATTTAGCATGTAGCAAAGGCAAGTGGTCACCTACATTAATCCTGCCAATCATGCCCCTGGGGTCCAAACGAGCCACGCCCCGGGGCCCCTTTGCTCCCATAGACTCCTGGTGGAAAAAAGCTTAAAAAATCTTCTTCTCTGAAACCATGGGCCCAGGTCACCTACATAAATCCTGCAAATCATGCGCCTTTGGCCAGAATTGGCCACACCCCATGGCCCATTAGCTACCATGGATGGACTTAAAATGGAAAAAAAACTTAAAATGAAAAAAAAAACTTCAAAAATATTCTTCTGTGAAACCATAAGGCCCAGAGCTTAGGTATTTAGCATATAGCAACATGGAGTGATTGCCTACATGAATCCTGCCTGTGTCTTGCCCCTTGGGTTCAAATTGGCCAAATCCTGTAACTTCTTAACACCAATAAACTTATAATGGAAAAACAAACTTTAAAAATCTTCTTCTTTGAAACCATGAAGTATGGACCTTAGATATTAAGTATATAGCAACATAAAATGGTCGCCTACATAAATCCTTCCAATTATGCCCTTTGGGTGAAAATTGACCTATGGACTTATACTGGAAAACAAATCAAAAATCTTCTTATCCAAAGCCATAACCCCCAGAGCTCAGATATTTAGTATGTAGCAATGTCAAGTGAGTGGTCTCCTACACTTATGATTTTCTGGTACACAGGTGAGCGATATTGGGCCATTGGGCCCTCTTGTTTAAAGTTGTCTCCCTTTGAAAAATGGCGTAAAAATATGCCAGTTGTTCCCATTCCCCTTAAGACCTTTCGCTATGTTTTTATGCAAGAAAATGATACCTTTCATTGTCTAATGTCAGAACAATCTATCAGTAGCATTGTAAAACAGAACTCTTCCAGCCAGTCATTTGATACAGAATAAATAACAGTTCATTTTCATTGCTGTGTGAATGCAAACTGCGTTAGAATGATAATTTAGATGAGGCTATTTATATTATTTTATATTTCAGGATACAGCTACAGTCAACGTAACAGTTCTAGATGTAAATGACAATCAACCTGAGTTTAATCAGTCTTCTTACACTTTTACCACAAAAGAGGGTAAAGCTACCTATATTCATTTTGTTGTTATAGGGATCAGACATATTTATTTCATATTATTTAGAATTTATTTTACTGGGCTAAGTTGTTCAAAACTAACAATGTCCTTACTTACCATAACATTAGAACTATTATGACAAATACAATAATATGTTTTGCTGAAAAAAGTGAATAGCGTTTGAAAAAAAAATATAAATATGAATAGCAAAAGCTAATCACTTTTTTCGCAAACAGTGCCTCAGTATTAGATACTGTTCTTGTTAGAGCTGCGAACAACTTAACAATTTAACCCTTTTCTTGCTGAATATTCAGTTTAGCCACACCCATTTCTGACTTTGAACCAATCAGATTACTTGATGTAATTTATTCCTACAAATTCATAAACTGAATGTCAAACAGTATAGATCCTGATCAGAAGCCTTCTGATCTGGATTTGCACTGTTTGCAAAGAAAAGGGAGCAAAAGAAAACCAACAATTAGTTACTCCGATGGGCCTCAAAACGTTTTCTCTTTTTCTTTTTTTCTATGTGAATACGTCCCTCAATTTCCCTTTGGTTTTGTCTTGTTTTCTTTCCTCCATTTCTAACTTTTTATCTGCATTTGTCTCTGCATTTTTCTTTCTTTGTTCCTCTCCCTTCCTTCAAGTTCTCTTTGCTTTTCCTTCTCTTTTTTCCATTTCTAATCTTAACTTCTGTAATTCATGTTGCCTTCCGATTTCAATTTGTCTCATTTGCAATCACTAAGCAAAAACGTAATGAGTGATAAAAACTGTAATTTCATGCTTTTTCATGTTTGTCTTGCCAGCAGTGACCCCATAATGGGAAATAAATTCATAATATATAACAAATCTGTCCTTTTGGCCAGATTAAACAACTTATGGGAAGGCTGAGGCAAAAAGTTACTCAAATCAAACGACTCGTTTGCTTCTTGCTTTTGTAAGGTAAATATAGTCAATAAAAATGTAAGATTTAATTGACAAAAATATTCTTAAATGTCAATCATTTAAAACAACTGCCAAGTCGATATTTGAAAATAGATGACAATTACTTGCGTACATGTGAAATGTCAGTCCTAAAATGCTCAAAATGTTTTTATCCCGGCCGAGCTCCCAATTTCTGTTAAGAGCCAAGCATAGCAGAAAGAAAAAGCAAACGAGCCTTTAAAAAAAAATATTGACAAAATCTTTTAACTTTTTATTGTAATAATGTCGACCCCGTCCATCGGGGCTTAGCGAAATAGATGGGCTGCATGGTGCTACCACGCAGAGATGAAACTGGCCGCACATGCGTACTAATAAACTGCTTAGAAGGACTAATTTTCCGCAGGCAAATAAAAATCAAAAAAAAGTCGTGCGAGCCAGACCGTCAGATGCAATTAAGCCTTTTGTTTCCATTGAACAGCAGGGCTTTCATCTCAGTAAAAGTCTTACAAAATTGAAAGCAACGTCTCCAAAATGACCTAAGTGATGTTGAAGGGGACGTTCAATTTCAATTCAAACAAACAATTTAAACTTTAATATACAAAAAGTAGAAGTAAAACAAAGATCAGGAATTGATACAATTAACTTACTCCACCCATAAAAGACACCAAAGGGAAAGGAATACAAACATTAAGCGACCAGACCATAATGGAAACCTAAACAAAGGAAGGCCATAAGGACAGTTACTTTCCCACAAAATGGCCATATGGCCATCCAAAACCAAAAGACACAAGTGATACACACAGTAAGTAACAAACAACAACATAAATAAATCGCCACAGAAGAGCCGCCTTGGAACGGTCAGTGGAAGATTTCCACTGGGGGGCTTAAATCGATTTTACGTGGCCACAATCCTCGCCCTTACTTCCGTCGCGATTTAGACAAATAATTTGTTCAGTCCGCATGAAGGCCTCCTAACTCATCAGTGCAACATCTCCGTGAACACAAAAATCAAAGAACCACAGAGGTGAGACAACGGTGAGGACACGACAGCAAGAAACCACTGAAATGCTGGAGCAAAAGAAAACCAACAGTTAGACTCCGATGAGCCCGACCAGAGACAGAGCATCAGGCACCAACCGACATTATCTCTCTAATTTTCAATAAGCCTTTACGTTGGAGCCATCATAGAATCTGAGGCCTGACCCACCGGCGTGCAATTCAAGAGGGAAGCAAAGTTGCCAACCGTGATTGGGTTAACTACCATGCATGCAGTCTGTCGTATAATATCCATGTTGTACCCAATCTTTTTATATCGAAGAATGATTTTACGAAATTGGGTGCTGAAGTCATTGCGGTTATATATTTTTCTGAATTTATATGCCAAGTCACCATAAAATTCGGGTTCCGATAGACCTTGTTGCAGAAGAGATTTAAGTCCAATATTGAATTTTGAAATTAAATCAGAATGGCGTCTATAAAATTTTGAAAAGGCTTTGCGTAGTTTATGGTACCGATAACCCTGATTAAGGAGTTTAGCCGTTAATAATTTATTACGAGTGTTGAAGTCAGTTACATGACTACACACTCTAGCAAATCGAATTAATTGCGAAATATAAACGCCATAGGATGGCGCACGAGGAACATCACCATCCAAAAAAGGAAAATTTACAATCTCAAAATCAAAGTCATCGCGAAAAGTATACTTTACTCTGAATCAATCTTATTTTTCTGATCCCACAGAATTATCACTGAGACTAAAGAGAATACTTATCCTCAAGTAATCCAGAACACAGAATTTAGAATGCAGTTTTTATTAAGACACCCAAACTGAAGGAAAGGGAAATTGTTATTCCTTTTTTAGACTTAAGGGAGATTCCGGAACATAGTTGAAATAAATTTGGTCATATGTTAAAACTAGTGTGATCCGGAATTTTCTTTGGTATCAATTTATCTCTTTTCTTGTAAACATGTTGTTTATCAACTTCTTATACTCTCTGACTCAGTATTCCAGAACCTTCTATTTTGTAGTTTGTAAATTAACAAAATATTGACAACCTATAAAAGTCCTGTGACTCATTTTTCTAGATAATTCCTTTTGCTAACGAGTGCAGTAAGGAAAGTCAGATAGGTATAATTTTTTTGGTTGTATTGGAGTTTTACGGCCCAGTCAACACTATTTAGATCATTTTTGAGCGGGTCAGTTTACCTATCGACACATTTCCTGTACCAGTAGAGTGCACATTCTTTCACCAGAAATTGACAACTGCCTTTCTTGAATCAGCGGAAGGGAGAGAATGACCGTAAATATTTCATGATCAATCTCCACGAAAGAATGTTGCCGACCCCGGCAGGTATCGAACCCGCGTCCTCCTGATCACCAGTATGCGAGACTGAACTACCGAGGCCGGCCACATAGGTATAATGTGAGATCAGAAATAAATTATCTAGACAATAACTTGATGCATTAAAAGTCATCTAGATCAAGATGTATAGGTTAAAAGTCATCTTGATAATGATGTAATGGTTTCAAAGTCATATAGAATTGAATTTCATGCACCAAAAATTATCAAAATGTTACGACTCAGAAATCATCTAGATCAACGTCAAATGAGTCAAAAATTTTATAGATCATGATGTAATGAATCAAAAGGTTTGTTTGTCCAGATATAGTCAGACAAAAGTCATGTAGATAAAGCTTTAATACGGCAAAGCATGTGCATGTAGTGAGCAAGAACTCACCAAGATTAAATTAACAAGATTCGAAGGATAATGGAAAATAGATTCTGTTTTTTATATAGACAGTTAATGTTTTTTCAGGTAATTATTCACTATTAAAGAAGTTTGTTATCAAGGCAAAAGATCTCGACTCTGACAATAACAGTTTATTGACTTATAGTTTCCTGAAAGATGAACACAGTGCTTTAGAGTCTGTCTTTGAAATCAGCTCTCAAGCCAAAGAGGTATGAGCATATTCCATTTCGATAACCCAGCCGTGAGACATAGTGCATTTTTTTACATCTTCAAAGTGGCAACTTTTCTTATGAAAATTCGCGATATTTGTCTTATCTTTACTGCAAACATAGGCTGCGGATCCTCGTTAGCCGGTTCTAACGGCTACCCCGCCTTGTTTAGGCGGTTCTATCGATTACCCACAACCTATGTCTTGGAGCCGAAATAAGAAAAATAATGTACACAACTGTAAACCCCAGTTTTTTTCTATAGAAGTGAGTGAGTGAGTGTTTGAGTTTTACGTCCCACCAACAGCTAAGGTCATACGGAGACGGGACCGCAGTTTAAAGACTAATCCGAAAGTCTGGAGAAGCCCCCGGATCGATCCTGCGAACCCTGGTTTACAAGGCGAGTAGCGTAACCACTGCACAATGGAGGCTTCTTTTTCTCTATATAAAGTGTGATATATGGGGTGTTCATTTTACGGACTTGTTCACATGATTGAACTTTCTTCCACTCTTACTGCATCATAACATCTAAAATGATCATATCACTATTGCTGGGGTCATAAGGCTTGCCTCTTGATGCCGGAGTGCGAGCCAAAGGGACAGCTTTTTATGTACCCCTCACACCTGTGTTAGATTCTTTTTCTTGCATGCGTTTGGTTTCTGAGCGTAAATTATTCACAATGCAATCACTTTAATTGCCGAATTCCGCCATATTATGATGACAATACAGTAATGTGTAGTGACATCATATATCATGCAGTGACATCACCCTTAATAATGGCGTACATGAGTTCATCGTAATTAATCAGTGCACAACAAAATACACGTTTTATCCTGTCCCTCTGTTGGCCAAGAATTTCTATCCATTCGGAAAGATTAAGATTTTATTGTCTGATCTCAATAATTTTATTATCTGACATAGGTATTATAGTTACCATATTTATTCAGATAGACAGGCCTGAGAGGACAGCGTGGCCCCGATCAGACACACTAGAACGCTTAGTCTAATCTGGGTAAACTTTGCTGTTACTCAGTAAATTGTACTTGTTCAAATTTTAGAACAAGTTTGACAGTATGGTAAGGGGTTGAGGTGTTTGTTTGTTTGTTTGCATTTGGCTTTAACGGCCCCGTCAACACTATTTAGGCCATTTTGAGCCTGTCAGTTTACTTATCCACACCTTTCCTGGGCAAGCTTATACGTAAGTGATTAACCAGTACAGTGCACATTCTTTCGCCAGAAACTGATAACTGCCCTTCTTGAATCAGCGGAACGGAGAGAATGACTGTAGAAAAGACCCCGGCACATATCGAACCCGCGTCCTCCTGATCACACTTCAGGCGCGCACCCGACTGAGCTACTGAGGCCGGCTGGGGGTGTGTTGAGGTGACCAAATACTTTGGTAAATATGGTACTAATATGTTATCCAACATTTTCCAGGGAGAGTTTGTGGGAGTGATAGAAGTTGTGTCAGCATTAGACAGAGAAAATAGACTACTACCACATCAGAATGGATCTGCCGTGTACACTTTTACAGTTATTGCAAAGGATCATGGTCTTCCTCAGAAGACAGGCTCTACTAAGGTAGGGGAATTTAACATAATTTTATTGTGTGAACACAGGTGAACATGAACTTTGCTCTGTTCTTAACCCTGCGACTGCTAATCATGACTAGCAGACGACTTTTTCAAAGTGTGTTTTTCTTATTTTTCAGTGAAGCCGACGATTCATATGCAATGTCAAATAGAAGTGAAGGCAATGATCAGGAATCGATACAATTAACCAACACCTCTCATCAGAGACAATAGGAACTCATTTTTTGATTTTTATTATTAAAAACTACTTAAAGAATGCTCCGGGAATTCAGTAGCAATTGAAGGGTTGAACGTTGCTCAGATCAAATGAGCATAAAACATGTCAAACCCGACAATCAAAATATTGAATAAAAAAGTTCAAAATATATTTTAGCATAAAATTTGTCCTGCTCATTCAAGAAAAACTACAATCAAGACACTCACAGGACTTGAGGGTCAATTACTCTGAGGGTAGGCTAGGAAAATTGTCCTGAAATCGCGACGGAAGTAAGGGCGAGGATTGTGGCCACGTAAAATCGATTTAAGCCCCCCAGTGGAATTCTTTCCACTGACCGTTCCAAGGTGGTTCTTCTGTGGCGGTTTAGTTATGTTGTTGTTTGTTACTACTCACTGTGTGTATCACTCGTGTCTTTTTTATTTTGAATGGCCATTTGGCCATTTTGTGGGAAGTTACTGTCCTTATGGCCATCCTTTGTTTAGGCTTCCATTATGGTCTTGTCGCTTCATGTTTGTGTTTCCTTCCCTTTGGTGTCTTTGATGGGTGGAGTAAGTTAATTGTATCGATTCCTCATCTTTGTTTTACTTCTACTTAGACTGTTTCATTTAACACCTTTAATTCCAGTATTTCGAGCAAACAGTGTAAGACTGATCAGACGTTGTATTCTGCTACGAATCTTGAATATGGGCACCCTTAAACTAAGCTTTTGTGCAAAAATATGGAAAATAAATCAAACCGAACCTTTCTGTCTATGATGGAAGGTTTGAAAGGGCATTAATTACATTGACTACGTATGAAGATATGCTTTATTCAGGTGACAGTCTATGTGACAGACATAAATGATTGCCCGCCTATGTTTTCTCAAGACAACTACACACTGGACGTACAGGAAGGCTCACTACCTGGTTACCGACTACTCACCATGACAACATCTGATTGTGATTATTATAGCAACTACACCACAGTGTCCTATAGGCTACTAGGAGAGGGATCAGGTTAGTACATATGACTCTTTTAAAAGCCCTGTTCATTTGTTATGACTGTCTATGAGGTAATTGATTCACATTCAGGGGAGTGAACTATTTCGGGAACATTTTGATCTCCCTTTTGGTAGAGGTCTACTCTAATAGGAAGAATTTGCTCCTTAGGAGCAAACGAAGACACTTTAACATCACGAATACATGCCTATATAATTTTGACCCCCTTGAACCCCACTTTTATATAGTAAAACTTGGGTTTACAGGTGTAAACCATATTTTTCTAATTTCTGCTCAAAAACATAGATTGTGGGTACGAGGCGGTTCTAACGAGTCCTCCATGAGGCGGTTCTAACGAGTACCCACAATCTATATTTTGAGCAGAAATAAGAAAAATATCACAATATTTTTATCTTACATTTTTCGTTTTTTTCTCGGGTAAAACTCACAATAAATTAGTATAGGCGTGTTTTCGAAATGAATGGTTTAAAGGTAAGCTAACAGGAAGTCGCAAAAGATGTCTCCTTTGTGAAGAATAGCAGTTGTATCTATACCCCGCATAAGGATGACACAAGAGACTTTTAGATACAGAGGGTCTTACATGAGTGTTCGTGTATTATTGAATATATTAAGGTTGAGGAAAATGGATAAAATGCGAGGCTTCACCGAACATTTTATGCCTTTTCCACAACAAGTTTATGAGATTTAATGATAATACATGAGCACGAATGCGGGATTTTATTTAAACAAATGACATAAAATACACATTTTATTCAAGAATAAAGAGTAAATATTTCGCCATAAGTAAACTTGACGTCGTTAAGGCCTTTGTAGGTGTAACGTTACGGGGAGTACCTTACTAATTTTTATATTTAATCCAATAGTTAGTGAATTGCCGAATTTAATACATGGTGTTATTACAGTCTCAGATGCGACGTCATATGATTTCTTTTGTTTGAGGTTTAACATCTACGACAAAGCAATTTAGGTCATTTTGGGGGCGTTGCTTCCAATTGTATGGGACTTTTACCCCACATTGAGATGAAATGGCATGTCAATCCCTGCCGCCAATGAGCCAATGAAACCCATAGGATTTATATGCATGGACGGTCGGACTCGCCCTACTGTATCTGTGCAGGCTTAGACCATCTAAGCGGTTTACTAGTACTCACGTGTGGTCGGTTTCAGATCTGCATGGTGCATCAAGCAGCCCAATCTAAATCACCAAGCCCCGATGGGCGGGCGCCAGATAAACCCGTTCGTAAAGTCTCAAAAATGGTTTCCTTGATTCTGCTTCAAGAATATATTTTGGACACTCTTTCAAGGCGATTTTGATGAGTACCTTCAGTCTGTGTTTACGAGTAAAAATAATCTATACCCTTGTAAACCCAAGTTTTCCAAGGGGAGCATTTGTTTTCTTTACGTGAAGACCTCTTTTTCGTTGGGCTCAGTTCAGTGAAAAGCAAACAGGAAGTCTATTCGACTGCCTATTCGAACTTCGCAAAATTGCAGTATGCTTCCTCTGGCTTTCTTTGCCGGATCCTTACAGGGTCACTGATGAGGCTTTATTAGCCGAAACTACGTAGTATGACCCATCTTCTATCTTATGAATGTTTTCATTGCTCTTAAAGGAACTCATTTTTGATTTTTATTTGAATGTTCTCTCCCTTTTTAAAAATAAAAGAGTTCTCCATCAGAGTTTTTATGGAATTTAATTGATTGCAACTACAGTCTGGAGATGGGTCTACTCTTAAAGGAATTAATTTTCTCCTCATGAGACACTTTTTGAATGTGCTTTTGGAACTTTCATATGGACAAAAGCAGGCTTCTCGTCTTAAGCAGGCACTTCTTTAAGCAAGCACAGATTATCCCTTAGATACTTGCTTTATATAAACTGGGGCTGTATAGTCAAAGCATAGTCAACAGCGACTTAACACGTTTTGCAACTCGTAGAACAATTGTGTTTTTTTAGTTAAGTCATGTTCCAAAGGATGAAATGTCTGTGGAAATGCATCACAGAACAAACCTGATCCTTACATCATTTTGATGGCAAATTACTGCTAAAGGACGAAGACCAAAAGGCCACTAGGTACAAATTGACTAGACCTTTAGCCAAACATTGCACAGAATCCATGTGATGAGCATCCATGTAAACACCACTGCATCTATAAAAATTGCATTGACAGTGGTATAAATTAGTATCCTCATAATTGTCCAAAAACATAGATTTGGGATCTCATTAAAGAGTTTACAGGAGTATACATTAGGTTCCTTGTTTTAGCTAAAAACATATGTTGTGGGTACTCAAATAAATTACTTTATTTTGATGACTCTAACGAGCACCTTCGTTTTTGTTTGGCCTAGACAAGACATTTTCGATAATTTTCATCTGAAAAAAAAAATATTAGTTTTTAGGATTCAGCAGACAGACGCGTTACCATTCTAACTTTGAAATCGATTTCGAGTGGCTTTGGCCCCGCATAAATTTCCATTTTAAACCATTTTGTATGGAAGGGTACAATTATTTTTAGCTCGGCTGTTTTCGAAGAAAACGACGAGGTATTGTCATAGCTCTGGCGTCGTCGTCTGCGTCTGCGTCGTCGTCGTCTTGCAAAAACTTGGACATTTTAAAATATCTCTGAATTACTGAACATTTTTACTTGAAACTCGGACTAGTTGTTCATTATCAAAAGGGGAACTCATACCAATAAGTGAGGTAACCCTAAAAATATGTTTGGCACAGTTATGCCCCTTTTTCGACTTAGAATTTTTGCCAAAACTTGGTCATTTTGTAATATCTCTGTCATTACAGAACATATTTACTTGAAACACGGACTATTTGTTCATTATGAAAAGGGGAACTCACACCAATAGATGAGGTAACACTCAAAATATTTTTGGCACAGTTATGCCCCTTTTTCGACTTAGAATTTTTTAAAAAACTTGGACATTTTGTAATATTTCTGTCATTCCTGAACATATTTACTTGAAACTCGGACTAGTTGTTCATTATGCAAAGGGGAACTCATACCAATAGATGAGGTAACCCTCAAAATATTCTTGCCAAGTTATGCCCCTTTTTCGACTTTGAATTTTTGTTAAACTAAGAGAAACTGCAGTCGAGCGTTGGCACCCGCATGCGGTGCTCTTGTTATAAATCATGACAGCCAAAGGATACAACGCCGTTCCCATACATCCCACCCGTGATCCTGGACCATTCCGGACATTTCAAAAGTCCAAAATGGACCTCACATGTTTAAAATTATTTTCTTTTATTTTGATAATCTTCTGTTTAAGAACTTAAGCTTTTAACAGATACACGGTTTCTTAAATTCTGACCATCAAAGGTCGAGATATTAAGGGCAAAACAGCACTTCCACACTACTGCAACACCCTAATAAGTGTATTGATGATACTTTGGATATTTGTACACACAAGAGCCATAACTCTACAAGCCTCCCTGGTGTAGTGGTTATGCTACTCATCTTGTAAACCAGGGGTCGCACGACCGATCCCCGCCGTCTCCAGACTTTCGGGTGAGTCTTTAAACCGAGGTACCGTCTCCATATGACCTTAGCGGTTGATGAGACGTAAAACTCAAACACTCACTCATTCAGAGCTACAACTCCATGTGATGATTTATTTGATTTATCGCCCCTGCCGATATAAGCTTGTGGTCACCATAGCTGAAACATTCTTCGATGTTACTTTATGCAATTATACTTGAGGTTAGGAACCACAACGTGTAGCATGAACCACAACTCTAGATGCCATTGTACTCGAGTTAACTCCCTGACAAAATAACATTATGACAACAGTAAGACCAACCCCATTTGAAGTAGACTGACGACACATTTACTTAGTACAGTTGTACATGATGTTGAAAAAACATGTCATGTGCAAGAATAACAACTCTGGATGTCCTGGTATTTGAGTTATCCTCCCTGTCTCTATATCCTTGCGGTTGTCATGACTCTGACACCCTTTGAGGTACATATTGATAACATGGTACAAATGTACATGAAGTTAAGAAAGCATTTTATGAGAAAGAGACACGCTCTATTTGCCGTGGTATTTGACAAATACACTAAGTAGAAATGTTGAGTCATGTGGAAGAATAACAACTCTACTGAAGTATTTGAATTGTCTCTCCTGACAGTATGACATTGTGATATCCGTAACATGTATATCGGTAGTACTTCACAGGGTTGGGCCCAAGGTTAAAAGAAAAATGAGTTCTGAATACAAGAGCAGGTATTTCAAGTAGCGAAGGTCAAATGATTGTAACTCCTGTACAGAGCATTGCTTTAACATTGGACTGCCATAACCTCTAGTCCCTTTAGTTTACCAGTACTTTGTATGACAATCTCAAAGTTTAACCCTTGCCAAGCTGAATCAAGATACCCAAACCTTTGTAAAAATGTAGATCCAAACCAGATGGCTTCTTAAGATTTGACATTCAATTTTATTTTAAATTATAATTAAACTTAAGCCCATTATCAGTTTTAAGGGCTTCAATTTATATTTTGTAGATTTATTAATTAAAATGGCTGCTTTATTCTTTCAAACTGAGGCCCTGATCTGGCCACAGAACACGGCATTTGATCTGAAAAATAGAAGTGAAGGCAATGATCAGGAACCGATGCAGTTAACCCACAGCTCCCATCAGAGACACCAAAGGGAAAGAAAGACAGACATGAAACAACAGACCCAAATGGAAACATCAACAGCGGACAGCCAAAAGGACAGATTCTTTCCACCCAAATGGCCAATTGGCTATCCAAATCAAAATAACACAAGCGACACAAACACCCAAAGACAAACCATAACAAAAATAAACCGCAACAGAAGCGCCTCCTTGGAACGGTCAGTGAAACGAATTCCACTGGGGGGCTTAAATCGATTTTACGTGGCCACGATCCTCGCCCTTACTTCCGTCGCGATTTAGACAAATAATTTATTCAATCCGCATGAAGGCCTCTTAACTCATCAGTGCAACATCTCCGTAGACACAAATAATCAAACAACCACAGAGATGAAACAACGCAGAGGACTCGTCAGCAAGAAACCACTGAAATGCTGGAGCAAAAGAAAACCAACAGTTGGACTCCGATGGGCCCGACCAGAGACAGAGCATCAGGCACCAACCAACATTACATAGAATAAGATTCTCTCTATTTCCCAGTAAGCCTTTGCGGTGGAATCGCCATAGAATCTTAGGCATGACCCACCGGTGTGCAATTAAAGAGGGAAGCAAAGTTGTTAACCGTGATTTAGTTAACTACCATCCAGTCTGTCGTATAACATTTATGTTGTACCCAATCTTTTTAAATCGAAGAATGATTTTACGAAATTGGGTGCTGAAGTCATTGTGGTTATACATTTTTCTGAATTTATATATACTAAGTCACCATAAAATTCGGGTTCCGATAGACATTGTTGCAGAAGAGATTTAAGTCCACTATTGAATTTTGCAATTAAATCAGAATGACGTCTGTAAAATTTTGAAAAGGCTTTGCGTAGTTTATGGTACCGATAACCCTGATTAAGAAGTTTAACAGGTTAACAATCTATGACAAGTCTTGAAGTCAGTTACATGACTACACACTCTGGCAAATCGGATTAATTGCGAAATATAAACGCCATAGGATGGCGCACTAGGAACATCACCATCCAAAAAAGGAATATTTACAACCTCAAAATCAAAATCATCGCGTTAATCATAAAGTTTGATAGAAACCAACCCATCTACAACAGAAGGATGTAAATCCAAAAACAGGGCCTCGGTATCAGAATAATTTGCTTTATTTCACTGAAGTTCTGGGGTATAAATTTGGCTGATCAAACCATCGAAATAAGTATTGTCAATATTTAATAAATCATCCAAATATCTAGAAGTCGAGCTAAAAACTCAAATGATTTCAGATTGGTTTTCAGCAGAAAGGGACATCATGAAGTCTCTCTCATAACAAAAGAAAAACAGGTCAGCCACAAGGGGTGCGCAATTAGTACCTATCGGAATACCCACAACTTGTCTAAATAACTTATGTAAATATTGTCAAGTAGAAAGGTGAGAGCTTCACACACTTTCTGACATGACCATAAAGTATAATTTTATGCTCTTCAGAAGTGAACAAAGCATTTCTAACATTACATGCAAGATAGAAGGAGCCTTCCTACGAAATGTCCACTCAATCAAATCACTAAGTTTTTTTCTTTTATACGATTATGAGGTAGTGTTGTGTAAAGGATGGAAAAATCATAAGTAGACAGACTTGAAGCACAAAAACGCCTGCATTTCAATTTTATTTAAAACTTTATACAAACCTGAGCCTGCGCCTTTTCCCGGTTTCCGATTTTGGCATTTGAAGTCTAAAATCGGTTAATTTAGTCATGGCAAATTCTGCTTTTCAGATCATTTTAACATTAGTCAAACTGGTGAACTCACATTGAATAAGCCTGTCAGTATTCAAGAAAGAGCTTCTTTTGATCTACTGGTTTCTGCTTTTGACAGAGTGAATACAGCCAAGGTAAGTTCTTGTTAATGTTTCCTTGAAAGACTTCAATATAATGGATTCCTTTCGGTATGATGGTTTCCGCTTTTGATTGAGTGAAAACAGTCAAAGTAATTTCTTGTTATTATCTTCTTTGAAAGTATGTGCACTGTACTAGATTCCTTTGACTGGCTGGTTTCTATGTTTTCATGGAATGAATACAGCCAAACCAAGTTTTGTTGTTATTATCTCCGTTGAAAGAATGTGCACTGTAATGGCTTTCTTTGGTATGCTGGTTTCCACTTTTGATGGAGTTAAGTTCTTGTTATTATTTCTGTTGAAAGTATGTGTACTATACTCGGCCCAGTTGTTCAAAACAAAGAAGGCCTTTATATCATTAAAACTATGATCGTTAAAAAGCGCTTACACACCAACATTTTTGCTAACATTTTTGCTGAAAAATGTAGGTAACTTTTGAAAATGCAACACCTAGCAAATATGCGAGACTGTTAGTTCTTGTACACGCTAGGACACTTAACAATTTGAACACTAGCAAGCTTATTAAGCTAACGATGCTTATGTATAAGCCTATCCATTAAAAAGTGTGGTTAGGCAAACTGACTTACTCAATATGACCTAAATTGTGTTGACAAAACAAACACAATCTTGCTCAGGTACAGGAGAGCTTCTATCTTTAAGGAAAAATGGATGTCACTTACATATTTTCGTGCCATTATTTTACAAGGGAGTTTATTTTATTTCCTGTGAAATCAGTCCCTCCAGAAATGTGGTCTATGAAATCACCCCCTCCTGAAATGCTGTTCGGGTCTACTGTTCAAGGAAAGAGGTGAATTAATTTTAATAGAACACTACAGTGGAATTTTCCCGCCATTCGAAGAATGGTGGAAGGGCATATAGCGTTGCCCCTATCTGTTCTTTCGTCCGTCCGTCCGTTCGTTCGTCTGTCCGCACCAACAAATGTATAGTTAGGTGGCTATGGAAATGGACAGAATCAATGTAAGTCTATGGGATTTATTCCGTTAGACACCGAAAATACTTCTTTTCTGTGGCTAAAAGTAGCCACTTAAGTATCAATCCTGCCAAAAATAGCCACATAAGTATACATCCGTGAGAACGTCCGTCCGTCCGTCCGTCTGTCCGAAACTTAAACGCAGTCAATAGCTTTCTTATTTCTGGATGGATTTTGAAATTACTTTGCAGGATTGTTAACCATCATGAGTCGAAAACCATCATGAGTCGATGTGTCGCGCGAAAAACCCAGGTCTGTAACTTAAAGATCAAGGTCGTACTTAGAGGTCAAAGGTCAAATAAAGGGTCCGAAACTTAATACGGTCAATAACTTCCTTATTTCTGGATGGGTTTTGAAAGTACTTGGCAGAAATGTTGACCAACATAAGACAACGTGGTGCGCGCAAAAGCCACGTCCGTAACTCCAAAGTCAAGTTCGTACTTTGCGGTCAAAGGTCTAAAAATGGCCAGAACTTAACCAAGGTCACTTACTTTCTTATTTCTGAATTGATTTTGAAATAACTTTGCAAAAATGTTAACGATTATGAGACGATATGTCGCGCGCAAAACCCAGGTCCGTATCCCAAAGGTCAAGGTCGTACTTAGAGGTTAAAGGTACCAAAAAGTGTTCAAATATTAAACATGATCAATAACTTTCTTATTTCTGAATAGATTTTGAAATTACTTGGCAGAAATGTTAACCATCGTGAGACGATCTGTCTCGCATACAATCCAGGTCCGTATCTCCAAGGTCAAGGTCTTACTTAGTGGTTAAAGGATAAAAAAGGGGTCGGAAACTTAAACACAGTCGATAACTATCTTATTGCTGGATGGATTTTGAAACTACTAGGCAGAAATGTTAATGATAATGAGATGATTGTCGTACCCAAGACCCAGGTTGGCACCGCCAAGGTCAAGGTCCTACTTAGAGGTAAAAGTTAAAGAAAAATGTATTTTTCTTGTGTCCGGTTTTTCTGAATGGATTTGGAAATCACTTGGTAGAAATGTTAACCATTACGAGTCGATGTGTCATTGGCAAGACCCAGGTTAGTTCGTCCAAGGTCAAGGTCATACTTGGAGGTTAAAAGTAAATAAAGTGTCTTTTTCTTGTGTCCACTCAATATCTTAGTTGTTCCTGGACGGAATTGGAAATTAGTTGGCAGTATTATTAACCATCATGGTACGAGTTGCTGCACGCAAGACCCAGGTCCGTACCTGTAACGCCAAGGTCATACTTAGCGTTCGAAGGTCAAATACTATCATCGACATATTTTCAGGCCGGGGCACACGTATCCTGTGGACGCATTTCTAGTTACATTTTAGCTCCCACACCAGAGAGTTCATAAATGTTTTGCAAAGAAATATAAATGTAAATATAAACTGAAGTAAACTGTTCTGTTTTTTTGAATTACAAATACTGGGTCAATTGCCAGGTATACATATACGACTTTGGCTCATTAGAATTACCTTATTCTGGAGATTCTAATGAGTACTCACAACATACCTTTACTTACCTGAATGTCGAAAAAGGTAACCGCACACTATCCCCTTGATGCATTCTTTCCAGGCACTAGGAGTAACCCACATTGGCCAAAAAACTTTATTAAACATAGTTGCAAATTTGATCCAGTCATTGAACATTCAAACTTCCATATTTATGAATACCTTCGGACAAAAATATGTTCAGTATAGGCGCTTTTCGAACTACTGGGGTTAGATCTCCGAGCCAGGTCATGACATCATGTCATTCTTCTATAAATATGTTCTATAAAAGGGTTATCCTTTGGAAGCAAGAACGACAGAACTGAAAACAAAATCAAAGGTATAGGAGAATAACAGAACTAACAACCAACAACGGTACCTTTAACTTCTTGCTTATTTAGATCGACGCTTTTCGGTATTTTATATACCTTTATCAAGATTAAGAAAGTTCATATCTGATTTACTCAAGTAGTGAAAAGCGGTTGTGTAGTGTCACGTGGTTTAACTGTTCTAAAAAAGGTCCTGTGGTAGTTGCCTCGATACTTTATTACAATACTGGTATTTATGACGAAGTTAGATTATGATAGTTTTTTTGGGATAGACATGAAACAGTAAAAGATAAATATACATAAACCAGTCAATGTCTCTTAAAAACGTTACAAACTTGGATTGAAGTGACGATCGTGTTGTTGTCCTCATCGCGAAGAGGTTGATGTTTCAGAGGCTGAGAAGTGTAGGTCCTCCAATAGCATGTCTGTCGTTACCTGGGTGTTAAACACGTCGTCAATTTCTTTCATTGTGAACATAACCAAAATTCTAGTGGGTTTTGCTATACTGCTTCCATTGTAGCCTGTTTAACCGTTTGTGAACTGAAAACAGTAGAGTATACATGTTGTTTCCTGGCCCGACTAGCTAGTTTCAGCCAGTGACCCTCAGATATTTTAAAAATTCTGCAGTGGATTAGCACATATAACAACACTGTGTTGAAGGGCATTGAGACTTTTTACAGCCGCCACACATTCTCTTATTACCAACTGTAATGAAGTTAAATGTGTTCTATAAAAAGGTAATCCTTTGGGAGCAAGGACGACATAACAGAACTGAAAACGATAGAGTGAACTCGTTGTTTCTGGGCTAGACTAGCTAGTATCGGCCAATTAGGCCTCATCATCAGTGGCCCTCAGATATTGGCAAAATTCCGCAGTGGTATCAATGATCCCAAAGGACTAGAAAATATAGCCGGCAATGTGATGAATTGTTTGTGTATATTGGAGTTTAACGGCCCAGTCAACACTATTGTAGGTCATTTTTGAGCTGGTCAGTTTACTTTATCCACACTTTTCCTGGGCAGGATTATACCTAAGCGGTTAACCAGTACAGTGCACGTTCTTTCGCCAGAAACCCAACATGATGAATAAACAAATAATTGTATGTTGCATGTTCCCATTAGAATCACCTCAATTAGGTGATTATTAGAGAACGCACAATATTCTTTTCAAAATAAAATGAGGAAAATCTCAATTATCCTAAATATATGAATATCTGGAGTTATAGGAAGAATTGTCTAGGGGCTCAAGAGCCATAGTAAACGAGTTAACCTTATTTTGACTTATTAAAGTTTCACTGTAGTTCAACTGTAATTTTCTTCCTTTTTTCCTTCCAGGTGCCTTTGAGGATAAATGTGTTGGACACAAATGACCATGATCCAGAGTTCAATAAGTCATTACCCTACCATTTCTTTGTGTCAGAGAACTCCACTGGAGTAGTGGTGGGCTATGTGTCAGCTACTGACGAGGATCCTGGGGAGAACGGGAGAGTGACCTATAGCATTACATCAGGAGATGGGAGGAGTCTGTTCACAATAAACTCCGAGGTAAGCTCATCTCATCATGAAATATTTTCTGCGGTCATTGCTTTGTACTTAACAGCTTACATCAAGTTAACAAGTCCGTGAAATGAACATCCCTCTAAATATGTTCTATAAAAGGGTTATCCTTTGGAAGCGAGGAATACACCACAGAACTAGAAAACACGAAGTGCACACCTCCCCCGGGCCAGACCAGCCAGCCCCGGCCAACCAGGCCCCATCAGTGACCCCCAAACATTTTCAAAATTCCAGAATAGAATCAATGATTCCAAAGGACAAGAAAATATAAACTACACTAAACCCCACTTTATATAAAGAAAACTGGGAATTACAGGGGTATACATTATTTTTCTGTTTTCTGCGCCATGACATAGGTCGTTGGTACTCGTAAGAACCGCATCAATGAGGTTTTATGAGGCAGTTCTAACGAGTACCTACAATCTATTTTTCGACTAGAAATAAGAAAACTATCTAAATTTTTCAACTGAAAAATGCTTGTTATAGAGAGATTAAATACTCCATTTTATGACACGGGCGTATTATTGTAATGTATATAAGTAGTAATATTTATAAAAGTGTGGTTAGGTAAACTGATCGGCTTGTCATGACCCTGATAGATTAAGTGGGACATTGAATGCCATAACAAGCCATATCCAGATATGCATAAACAAGAGTACTGAGAATATTTTTTATCATATGACATCGCGTCTGAGAGTGTAATGACGCCATGTAATATTTTCGATAATCCACTAGTGGATTAAATATGCAATTTAGCTAGATACGTCCCGTAAAGTTACATGTTCGTCCTTAACGACGTCGCGTTTACTAATGGCGGAATATTGATATTTTTGTAAACAATCGTGAATAAAATGCGTTTTAAACGTCATATGATAAATAGAGTCTTGCATTCGTGCTCATGAATTATTGAATTTATTAAACTTGTTGAGGAAAAGGAATAAAATGCTCGGCAAAGCCTCGCATTTTATCCATTTTCCTCAACTCGTTTAATAAATTCAATAATACATGAACACTCATGTAAGATCCTCTATGTGGATAATGTTTCTGATTTCTGCATTGTTGGTATTTGTTAGCTTCACTGAGATGGTATAACATGTTTTAAACATGAAATAAGGAAAATCATCCTTTAATTGTTCCTGTAACTCCTCTAAAGCTGGGGGTGTATGTAAAGCTTGCATGAAAAATTTCTAAAAATGCGTTTGACAGTATAAAAACAAAACAATAGACATGTAATATTAAGTTAATAATTACCTCAGTGTGTTCATTCTAGCAGTGTTTGGGATTTATACTGAGTTCAAACATGGATTTGATAGCACATGGTTCAAACTAAAATCTACATAACTAAAATCCATTCAGACAAAGCTGTTCAGTAAAGTGGTCGGTTTGATTTAATATCTATTTCTCGAAAAGTATAGGCATTCAGATTCAAGGTTCCTAATTGATTTCGCAAATATATTGACCAACCTTTGTGGAAAACAAATCTGTTGAAGTAAATTAATTCTATTCATACTCCTCTACTTACTCAATATTTTGACATAATCATATGCCACAATGGCTTCTTCATAGTGTAGTTTATATTTTCTTGTCCTTTTGGATCATTGATTCCATTGTGGAATTTTGAAAATAATTGAGGGTCACTAATTAGGCCTAAATGGCCGGAACTAGGTAGTCGGGCCAATAAAATATGTACACTCACTATTTTCCAGTTCTGTGGTGTATTCCTTGCTTCCCAAGGATAACCCTTTCTAGAACATATTCTTATATATCTGATGAACTTAAAATCGATTTAAGCCCCCCTCTCCCAGTGAAATTCGCTTCACTGGCCGTTCCAGGGTGGTTCTTTTGCCGCGGTTTATTTTTATTATTGCTTGTCTTTGAGTTTGTGTGTTGCCTGTGTGATTTTTTGGTATATTTTTTTTTACTCCAAACACAGATGGTGGTGGTTCTAACAATATCCACAACCTTTTTTTTGAGCAAATATAAAGAAAATAATCTAAACCCTTAAAGTTTACCTTCAAGCCCTCATACCTGGAATATGTGTCCACCTATTCTATTCAAGTTAGCTGTGTTAACATGTATTCTTCTAGGAGATATGCCAGTATGGGCCATTCACCAGTTCATGACAAAATTCTGTGATGGCATCAACATTTGTTTAGGGTTTACATATGAGCTGTAATACTTGCAAAAACAATACACCTATTCAAGGTAGCCCTGTCATATATAAGAGCTGTTGTTTCATGACAGCTCCTGTTAGCTTGTGTGTGTTTTATTTTCCTTTCAGAAAGCTTTTTTGTTTAATTTTCCTTTCAGAATGGTACAATTACACTTGCTGGAGTTCTGGACAGGGAAAAGAAAGATAGATTTACCTTGTTTATTACAGCTACAGACCATGCTAAAGCTGAAAGTAGATCTGTGAGTTAATCCATTGTATACTGGTAGACTCTTCCATTGTTGTATGTTAATTGGACAAGTCCATTTATCATTTCAGGGGCGCAATATCTATTTGTTTCCATTCCGTTTTTGAAGGCAAATCCTGTAAGCTCACAGTGTAGGCCCTGATCAGGCGTCTCAAGATGTGGAGTGTGATCAGGGTCGGAACTGATTGCCTTTGTCACTTTATGGGTTTCCAGCTAGCCAGGCTGGAAGAAATATAAGAATCTTATATGGGTGTGAGGGGTGGATGGGAAAATCCGCCCCAAGGGTCACTGTCCGGCATCACAAGGCTTGCCGAGTGATGCCTGACAGTGATCCCGAGGGACGGATTTTTCTGTCCTCCCCTCACATCCATATAGGATTCTTTTTCTTGCATACCTTCCACTTCTAAGCGCGGATTTTTAACGCTGCAGTCATTTCGGTTACAGACGTCCACCATATTGTGATTCCACTACAGGAATGTTTAGTGACGTCACGTAACGTGCATGACGTCAGCCTTAATGACGGCGCATATGCGGTCGTATTCAACCAGTACATTTATCAAACACGCGATAATATTCGATTTTCGGTCGGAACACCAGGGTCAGAACATAAATTTCTATCCCAGGGTAAAGTCACGGATTTCCTTGTCTGGTGTGCAAGAAATTACACTTTTTCCTGGGCAGAAAACGTTTTGAAATTTGAGGTCTTACTAAGGTTTTGGAATCACTTTAATAAAAGGGCACAACTCTTAAAAGAAAGAATTTGCTCCGAGCTCAAAGGGAGCAAATTTTATCCTTGTTATAGTAGCCCCCAGGACCCAGTTGTTTTGTAAAACCTTTGATATTTAAATCAAGCGATGAGGCGGTTCTAACGAGTACCCACAATCTATATTTTGAGCAGACATAAGAAAAATAAGGTTTTTGGCCCTGCCCCGGGGCTCACAGGTTTTACATATACTTATATTTGGAAACCTTTGAAAATCTCCTTGTAGGAAAGCAGAAGGTCCAGACCTTTGATATTTGGTATGAAACTTCATCTAGTGGATCTCTACCAAGATTGTTCATATTTTAGACTTGGGGCCAAAAAGGGCCACGTTCCTGGACCCACTTGGTTTACTTAGACAGATATAGGGGAAACCTTTAAACATCTTCTTGACTGATACCAGAAGGCCCAGGTCTTTAATATTTTGTATGAAGCTTTATTTTGTGGAGCTCTACAAATATAGTTCATATAATAGTCCTAGGACCAAAATGACCCAGCCCTGGATTCTTCAAATTATAGTATTCGGGCTAAACATTGCCCCCCCTCCAGGGACCACACTTTACATAGACAGATATAGGGATTTTTTTGTGAGAAACCAAAAGGCCCAGGTCTTTGATATTTGGAATGAAGCTTCATCTAATGAACTTCTATCAAGATTTTTTCAAATTTTAGCCGTGGGGCCAAAAATGGCCCCGCCTCAGGGCCCACCTGTTTCACAAAGACATATATAGGGAAAACCTTTAAAATCTTCGTCTGAAACCAGAAGGCCCATGTCTTTGGTATTTCGAATGAAGCTTCATCTAGTTGACCTCTTCCAAAATTGTTCAAATTATAGTCTTGAGGCCAAAATGGCCCAGCCCCGGTGCCCACATGTTTTAGGTAGACTTTATAGGGGAAACCTTTAAAACACTTCTTGTCTGAAAGCAGAAGTCCCAGGTTTTTGATTTTCGGCAGGATGCAACATCTAGTGGACCTCTCCCAAGATTGTTAAAATTATAGCCTAAGGGACAAAAATGAGCCACGTTTCGGGACCCATGTGTTTTACATAGACTTATACAGAGGAAAACTTTTCAAATTAGTCTTTTCTGAAACCACAAGGCCAGCTCTTTGACATTTGGTATGAAGCTTTATCTAGTGGACCTCTACCAAGATTGTTCGAGTTATAGCCTCGGAGACAAAAATGGTCCACATATTTTTGATAGACTTGTTTGGGGAAAACCTTCAAAAATCTTCTTGTCTGAAACCAGAAGGCCCAGGTTTTTAGCTCTTGTTTGGGGAAAACCTTCAAAAATCTTCTTGTCTGAAACCAGAAGGCCCAGGTTTTTAGCTCACCTAAGCTCGAAGTACTCATGGTGAGCTTTTGTGATCGGTCAATGTCCGTCGACGACGGCCGTCCTGCGTCGTCCGTCGTCAACAATTATTTTAAAAGACTACTCCTCCTAAACCCTTTGGCCAGTTTCATTTAAACTTCACATGAATGTTGCCTAGGTGGCTCTCTATCAACATAGCTTAAATGGCTCCGCTCTGATGAACAAAATGGCAACCAGAGCTAAAAATAGAAAAATCTTTTAATTACTACTCCTCCATACCCCTTGGCCAATTTCATTCAAACTTCATAGGAAAGTTGCAAAGGTGACCCCTTACCAAGGTAGCTAAACGCGTTTTGCTCCGATGAACAAGATGGCTGCCAGAACTGAAAATAAAAAACGACTACTTCTCCCAAACCCCTGGGCCAATTCCATTCAAACTATATAGGAATAATGCTTAGGCGACCTTCTACCAAAATAATTAAAATCATTATGCTCCGATGAACAATATGGCCGCCAGAGCTAATATTGAAAAACATCATAAATTTGTCTCAAACGCAAACTCCTCCTAAACCCTTGGGTTAATTTGTTTCAAACTTCACAGGAATGTGGCCCAGGTGACTCCCTACCAAAATTGTTAAAATCGTTCCGCTCTGACAAACAAGATGGCCGCCAGAGCTAAAAACAGAAAAAATCTATAAACAACCTCTCCTGTACCCTCGGGTCAATTTTATTCAAACTACAGAGGAATGTTGCTTAAGTCTCCCTCTACCAAAATAGATAAAACGGTTCTACTCTGATGAGCAAAATGGCTGCCATAGCTAAAAATAGAAAAATATCGAAAATTTGCTTCAAACGCGAACTCCTCCTTAACCCTTGGGCCAATTTGATTCAAACTTTACAAGACAGTTACGTAGGTGACTCCCTACCAACATAGCTAAAATCGTTCTGTTCTGGCGAACAGGATGGTCGCCAGAGCTAAAAAAATAGAAAAAAATTCTTCAAACGACAACGCCTCCTGTACCCTTGGGCCCATTTTATTCAAATTTCATAGGAATGTTGCTTAGATGACTAAAATACTAAAATAGCAAAAACGATCCCACTCAGATGAACGAAAATATCCACCAGAGCTAAAATTAGAAAAACGTTAAATTTCTTCAAACGCAAACTTCTCCTTGGGGGCTAATTTGATTCAAACTTGACAGGAATGTTGCCCAGGTGACTCTCTACCAAAATTAGCTAAAGTCATTACGCTCTGATAAAAAAGATTGCCACCAGAGCTAAAAAATAGGAAAAACAATCCTAAAACGACACCGCCTCCTGTACCCTTGCGCCAATTTCATTCAAACTGCATAGGAATGTTGCTTAGATGACGCTCTACCAAAATACCGAAAACGATCCCGCTCCAATGAACAATATGACCGCCAGAATTAAAAATAGAAAAACATTGTTTTTTTTTTTGTCAAATGCGAACTCTTCCAAAAATAGAAGTGGAGGCAATGATAAACCCTTAGGCCAATTTACTTCAAACTTCACAGGAATGTTGCCTAGGTGACACCCGACCAAAACAGCTAAGATCGTTTCACTGTGACGAACAAGATGGCCACCAGAGCTAAAAATAGAATGTACTAGAGACAGTAGCATTCAGATGAGCGAATCAGGGCCCTCTGGGCCCTTTTGTTGGTATTAAGTATGAAGCTTTATCTAGTGCACCTCTTCCAAGATTTTCAAATTATAGCCTTGTCAATGGGTTGGCTGGTTGATTTGAGGTTTAACTACCCCGTCAACACTATATAGGGCATTTTGGAGACGTTGTTACCAGTTTTGTGGGACTTTTACCCGACATTGAGATGAAATGACATCAAGCCATGTCGCCCAATGGAACCAATAGGGATTATTTATTAGCATGGACGGTCCGACTCGCAAAGCTTTGCCTGGGCAAGCTTAGATCCTCTAAGTTGTTTACCAGTACTCGTGTGCGATCAGTTTCAGCTCTGTGTGAAATCATCATGCAGCCCATCTATTTCTTCGAGCCCCGATGGGCAGGGGCCGCGCCGATGGGTTCAACTGGGTCAAGTGATGTACAGTGTTGACAACCTTGGCTCTTTAAAGATGTTTATATCAGTCAGGTCAACAAACATGTCTTGTCTTTCTTCACAGTTTCTTTTTTTTTTTCTAAGCATTGCTAATGGTCTTTTGGTACACAGGTGAGCGATACGTATACCATCTTGGTCCTCTTGTTTAATGTTTATGTATTCGGCTCTTGAGTTTGGTTGCTGTGGCAACTTAGAGTTACTATAGACTTATGCATGTGGAAAATTGAAATTTACTACCAAGCCTAGGAGATGTTGCAATGGTGAGTTAGGAGGCCTTCATGCGGACTGAACAAATTATTTGTCTCAATCGCGACGGAAGTAAGGGCGAGGATTGTGGCCACATAAAATCGATTTAAGCCCCCCAGTGGAAATCATTCCACTGACCGTTCCAAGGCGGTTCTTCTGTGGCGGTTTATTTATGGTGTTATGTGTTACTTACTGTGTGTATCACTTGTTTCTTTTTGTTTTGGATGGCCATATGGCCATTTTGTGGGAAAGTAACTGTCCTTATGGCATTCCTTTGTTTAGGTTTCCATTATGGTCTGGTCGCTTAATGTTTGTGTTTCTTTCCCTTTGGTGTCTTTGATGGGTGGAGTAGGTTGATTGTATCGATTCCTGATCTTTGTTTTACTTCTACTTTGCAGTTATTGTGACAAAACTTTCATAGAAATGTTCCTCGTTCGTCGTGCGTCGTGCGTCTGTCAATAATTTACTTAAAAGACATCTCATCCTAAACCGGGGAACGGATTTTAAAATAATTTTAAAGAAATGTTCCTTGGTTAACCCTAAACCAAAATTCCCTAAATAGTTTTGGTTTGCTGAACAACATTGCCATAAGAGCTAAAATAAAAATAAAAGTTAAAGCGCCAGCTCCTCCTAGGCAATTGGCCCAATAACCAAATTATTTCACAGAAACATTCCTTGGATGATTCTCTGCCAGTGCACCAAAGTAGAAGTGAAACAAAGATCAGGAATCGATACAATTAACTTACTCCACCCAACAAAGACACCAAAGGGAAAGAAATACAAACATTAAGCGACCAGACCACAATGGAAACCCAAACAAAGGAAGGCCACAAGGACAGCCACCCTCCCACAAAACGGCCACACGGCCATCCAAAACCAAAAGACACAAGTGACACACACAGCAAGCAACAAACAACAACACAAATAAATCGCCACAGAAGAACCGCCCCGGAACGGCCAGTGGAAAGACCTCCACCGGGGGCCCAAATCGACCCCACGCGGCCACAACCCCCGCCCCCACCCCCGCCGCGATCCAGACAAACAACCCGCCCAGTCCGCACGAAGGCCTCCCAACCCACCGATGCAACACCCCCACGAACACAAAAAACCAAAGAACCACAGACGCGAGACAACGTCGAGGACCCGACAGCAAGAAACCACCGAAACGCCGGAGCAAAAGAAAACCAACAGCCAGACCCCGACGGGCCCGACCAGAGACAGAGCATCAGGCACCAACCAACACCACCAAGAATCAGATCCCTCTAATTCCCAACAAGCCCCCACGCCGGAGCCGTCATAGGATCTGAGGCCCGACCCACCGGCGTGCAACCAAAGAGGGAAGCAAAGTTGCGAACCGTGATTGGGTTAACTACCACGCATGTAGTCCGCCGCACAACATCCATGCTGTACCCAATCTTTTTATATCGAAGAATGATTTTACGAAACGGGCGCCGAGGCCACCGCGGCCATACATTCCTCTGAATCCACACACCAAGTCACCACAAAACTCGGGTTCCGACAGACCCTGCCGATGAAGAGACCTAAGTCCAATATTGAATTTTGAAATTAAATCAGAACAACGTCTATAAAAGTTTGAAAATGCTTTGCGTAGTTTATGGTACCGATAACCCTGATTAAGGAGTTTAGCCGTTAATAATGTATTACGAGTGTTGAAGTCAGTTACATGACTACACACTCTAGCAAATCGAATTAATTGCGAAATATAAACGCCACAGGACGGCGCACGAGGGACACCGCCATCCAAAAAAGGAAAACCCACAACCCCAAAACCAAAGCCATCGCGTCCAC
The DNA here is from genome assembly GCA_963580285.1 of Lucinisca nassula. Classification (NCBI taxonomy): domain Eukaryota; kingdom Metazoa; phylum Mollusca; class Bivalvia; order Lucinida; family Lucinidae; genus Lucinisca; species Lucinisca nassula. The sequence goes on from OY757011.1 coordinate 34,576,173, forward strand.
CACAAATCCCGCACGAAACAAACCCATCTACAATAGACAGATGCAAATCCAAAAACGGGGCCTCGGTATCAGAAGAATTCGCCCCATTCAATGGGGGACAAATACGACCGACCAAACCACCGAAACAGGTATTATCAATACCCAACAAACCATCCAAATATCCAGAAGTGGAGCTAAAAGCTTCAATAATTTCAGATTGGCCATCAATGGAAAGCGACAACAAACCGTTCTACTATGATGAACAAGTTGGCCATCAGAGTTAAAAGGAAAACAGTTTCTGGTCAGTCAACAATATTCTTTAAAGGCATCAACTCTTAAACTGGTCAACAGGGTTTGGAGAAATTTTACAGGAATGTTCCTTGGGTGACTATCTACCAAAATTGCCTACATGTTATTGCTCGGCCCTCGCCAATCGGGGCTTGAAGAAATAAATGGGCTGTCTGATGCTTCCACGCAGAGCTGAATCCGACCACACACGAGTACTGGTCAACCGCTTTGAGGATCTAAGCCTGCCCAGGCAAAGCAATGCGAGTCGAACCGTCCTTGCTTATAAACCAAATTGGTTTCCGGGCCTCCGTGGCCTAGTGGATAAGAGCGCTGACTCTTAGTCATTAGGTCTCTCACCGCCGTAGGTTCGAGCCTCGCTCGGGCCACGTGTGAGACGCCAAGTTCTGCAACGGAAGGTCAGGTGGTTTTTCTCCGGGTACTCCGGTTTTCGCCCACCTCTGATTAACGATCGGCTCGATATGAGTGAAATAATCTTGAAAGGGCCGTAAAACCCAAACCATAAAAAAAAAAAAATTGGTTTCCTTGGTCGACAGGCCTTGAGATGTCATTTCATCTAAATGTCTGGTAAAAGTCCCACAAAATTGGAAGCAACGTCTCCAAAATGACCCATAGAGTGTTGACAGGGACGTTAAACATCAAATTAAACAAACAAATTCGCCAAACAAGGTGGCCGCCAGAGCTAAAAAAAGAAGAAAAAAATCGATAACCTTAAAATGCCATCTTCTCCTAGGCCACTGGCCCAGTATCAAAAATAATTTCACAGGCACATTCCTTGTATGACCCTCTACCACAATTGCCCAATAAAAATCAAAAATGAGTTCCCAAACCGTTCCGCTCGACTGAACAAAAGCTTATGATAGAAAAATATTTAAACTGATCTTTTTTTATAGAAATGTTCCTTGGGTTACCCTCTACCAAAATTGCTAATACCATTCCCCTCTGAAGAATAAGATTGCTGCCATAGCTGTAAATAAAAAAAAACTTTAAAAGACTTCTGCTCCTTAACCAGTGAATGAAGTTTACTCTGAAATAATTGCACAGCAAGGTTTTTTTGCTGACCCTCCTACAAAATTTCTCAAACCTTTCTTAACGGATAAACAACTTGGCCTACAGAGCTAAAAATGAAAAACATTTAAAAGATTCCTTGTCCTCAATCAATGGATGGATTTTGAAATAATTTCACAGGAATGTTCTTTTGTTGACCCTCTACCAAAATGGCTAAAACCGTTCCGATCAGATGAAACAGATTGTCGCCAGATAAAGATAGAGAAAAAAATAAACGACTTCTGCTTTACGAGGGGATTTCGAAATAATTTCAAGTTCCTTGGGCGACCCTCAACAAAAATTGCTCATCACGTTCTGCTTGGGTGAACAAGATGACAACCAGGGATCAAAATAAAAAAAACACCTTTAAACGAATTCTGCTCCTTAACCAGTGAATGGACTTGAAATAATTTCACAGGAATGTTCCTTGGGTGACCATCTAATATAATTGCATAAACCGTTCTACTCTGATAAACAATTTCAAAGGAAAGTTATTTTGGGTGACCATCTGTCAAAATTGTTCCAGTTGTTCCTCTCTGCTGAACAAGATGGTCCCAAGAACTTAAAATAGGAAAAAAACTTTTAAAACACTTTCTATAAAAGGATATATGTTTGTAGAATGTGGTGACCCTCTAACAAAATTGCTCAAAATATTTTGCTTCACTAAGCATAATGGCCACAGAGCTAAAACTCTCAAACCGTGAAACACAAACATCCAAATGACTTGTACTCCTAGACAGCCAGACTGATTTTAAAATAGAATCAGTCATGATTTTTACTGATTTGAATAGTCAAATTTCGCTTTATTGTCTATAATTTAATTGCTAGGACAACTGTGAAGTAAGCATTACTGTAACAGATGAAAATGATAACTCACCGATCTTTCACCCGTCCAATTTCTACTCATGCTCCATCAAAGAAGATTCTATCAATGGAACTACATTGGAAGTGGTGAGTACGATTTTTAGCATTTATCATGTTAACAGATCATGGATTTGACCTCTGCCAGGAATGAAAACTTTTTTATGGCGATTGATCATGATATATATTTTCTACATTGTTTCTGTCAAGTCTGCTGATTCAAGAAGGGCAGTTATCAGTTTCTGGTGAAAGAATATGCACTATACTGGTCAACTGTTATTTATAAATCTGCCCAGTAAAAGTGTGGTAAGGTGCACTGATCATCAAGAAGGTAAACTGACCACCTCAACAAGACTGATAAGGCCTAAACAGTGTTCCCTGGGCCATTAAACTCCAACACCAAACCATCATGACACTAACAAATGCACGGCCCCCGCCCATCGGGGCTTGAAGCAATAGATGAGCTGCACGATGCTTCCACGCAGAGCTGAAACTGACAGCACACGAGTACTGGTAAACTAGTTAGAGGATCTAACCCTGCCCAGGCAAAGCGGTGCGAGTCGGACCATCCATGTTTATGAACTGTATTGGTTTCATTGGGCGACAGGGCTTGAGATGTCATTTTATCTCAGTACCGGGTAAAAGTCCCACAATATTGGAAGCAACGTCTCCAAAATGACCTATACAGTGTTGACGGGAAAGTTAAACCACAAATCAAACAAATAAACAAACTAACAAATGCATGCAGTGAACACCTTTGTAAAGCCAACTTTATATAGAGACAAGTCAGGTTCACAAGGGTTTGCATGGTTTTCTTAGTGAGTCCTAATGAGCACCCACAATCTATGCTTGAAGCAGAAATAATCCAGTATCACAAATTGTCATGAAAGCATTACGGTAACATATCCATGTGACATAGTGCATTCTTTCATAAATTTATTTTTCTGATGAAATATTATAATTTTTTCTTATTTATACTCAAAACATAACCTTGCAACAAGGTCTATCGGAGCCTGAATGTTATGGTGACTTAGTATATAAATTTAGAAAAAAATATAACCGCAATGACTTCAGCACCCGATTTCGTAAAATCATTCTTCGATTTAAAAAGCTTGGGTACAACATAAATGTTATGCGACAGACTGCATCCATGGTAGTTAACCCAATCACGGTTGACAACTTTGCTTTCCTCTTTTATTGTATGCCAGTGGGTCAGGCCTCAGATTCTATGACAGTTCCAACGTAAAGGCTTATGCTGGTTGTTACCTGATGCTCCTGTCTCTGGTCGGGCCCTTTGGAGTCTAACTGTTGGTTTTCTTTTGCCCCACCATTTCTGTTGTTTCTTGCTGTCGAGTCCTCACCGTTGTTTCATCTCTGTTGTTGTTTAATTTTTGTGTTCACGGAGATGTTGCACTGATGATAAAGGAGGCCTTCATTTGGACTGAACACATTACTTGTCTTAGTTGCGACGGCAGTAAGGGCGAGGATTGTGGCCACGTAAAATCGATTTAAGCCCCCCAGTGGAATTCGTTTCCGCTGACCGTTCCAAGGCAGTTCTTCTGTCGCGGTTTACTTTTGTTATGGTTTGTCTTTGGGTGTTTGTGTCACTTATATTATTTTATTTTGGATAGCCTTTTGGCCGTTTTGTGGGAAAGTAACTGTCCTTTTGGCTTTCAGCTGTTGGTGTTTTCGTACGGGTCTGTTTCTTCATGTTTGTGCTTCTTTCCATTGGCGTCTCTGATGGGAACTGTGGGTTAATTGTATCGATTCCTGATCATTGTCTCTACTTCCATTAAAGTGGTCGTTAGAACAACCTCATTGTGGCAGAAATAGCAAAAATAATATTAACCCTAATTCTCTCTATATAAAGTGGGGTATGGAGGTGACAGAAACATGATATAAAAAAGTGCTTTTTTAAAAACATTAGACAGGAATGTGCATCTCAATGAATATTTTGTTGGAGTTGGTTAAAACTTGAGAAATCGGGCATAGTTCCTGATACAACAGGCTTGCTTCTATGGCCCAGCCAGATATGGGCTACATTGATGAATAGGGGTAAGTTTTTCAAAACAAAAATGTCGTTAGTTAACGAATCGTTAAAGTTTTTATCATTTAATATGGCAAATATGCTAATATTTTTGCTGAAAAATGTGAGCAGCTTTTGCAAATGCAAAAGTAGCTCTCATGTTTTCAGCAAGAATAAACACTATATTAGATATTGTACTTGCTAAAACAGTTAACAGTTTGACCTGTAACAAACGCGTTAAGCTAACGATGCTTTGAACATCTGGCCCCTGGAGGTCAAGATCTTAATCCCCGCCAGGTCTGTCATTATCACATTTTTGTGGAGATTGATCATAAAATACATGTACATGCTTCGGTAATTTTCTACTTTTCATTGATAGTTGCCAGTTTCGCCAGTCTCTGTAGCTCAGTAATATGTGCGTTTGACTCGTGATTAGGAAGTCGTGGGTTTAATACCTGCTGGGTTCGGCAATATTCTTTTGTGGATATTGATCTTGAAATCTTTTTTACAATGATTCTCTACTTTCCTCTGATTCAAGAAGGGCAGTTACAGTTGTCAGTTTCTGGCAAAAGACTGTTCACTGTCCAAATGAACTGCTTATATATATATATAAGCATGCACAGGAAAAGTGTGGTTAGGCAGACTGACCAGTCCAACACTTTAAGAATGTTGACGGCCTTTTAATTCGAAAACCACCCACCAACCAACCAGAAAATAAGGAGTAGCAAGAATAATTTTAGCCTATTTTTCCTACTTCTCCATTAACCCGTAAGGGGAATTCACCATATTTGCATTATTTGCTGGCTCCCAGCTTGCACATTGTCAATAGTGCATAAACAGGTAACCTGACCCCCTGACCTTTCAAGGTCAGGGGGGTCTGGTTACTTGTTTTTCCAACACTGATAACCGTCAGACTAGGAAGATAATGCAAATAAGGTGAATGGTAATACCTGGCAGAGTTTTTTCGCCATTTTTCAAAGGGAGACAACATTTGAGACATCTTATACACTTTTTGTAAGCCCTGCCCCACTGAAAAAGGGTCTACTCTTAAAGAAAAAAAATTCTCTTCCCTTTAAGAGGTGACCCCTATTGACATGGGAGACAAAATAATTATGCATCAGTCCCTGACGGTGTATGCATTCCCCTTAAGATGCAAATCACAACAATTATTGGCTGCTTTATTGCCTGCTAGTGACCTCAACGGCCTTTGCTGCAAATAGTGTGGATCTTGGCCTGGTGTAGTCTGATCTGGGCCCACACTGTTTGCCTGTTTGCAAAAATTGTTTGAAAATTTGGCAAGAAGATGAAGCATGGGACATAATAGGTAACATTTTCAGCTGCAGTTATTCTTGGCCTCTAAAGGATTAAACCATAATATGTTGTGATACTACACAGAATCGACTCAAGAAGATCTTTGCAACCAGTATAAATATGACCAGATCATTACGATAACACGCCCGTGCGACATTTGCATTTTTCACATCTCCAAAATGGTTATTTTTCTTATGAAAATCCGTGATATTTTTCTTATTTATACTGCAAACATAGGTTGTGGGTGCTCGCTAGAACCGCCGCAATGAGGCGATTCTAACGATTACCCACAACCTATGTCTTGGAGCAGAAAAAAATGTATACCCTTCAACCCCAGTTTTTAGCTCACCTGGGCCGAAGGCTCCAGGGGAGCTTATAGTATAGTGGGTCCTCCGTCGTCCGTCGTCCGTCGTCCGTCCGTCCGTCGTCCGTCCACACTTTTGAGCAGCTATATCTCTGTATCCTGCAGGCTGATCTCAATCATTTCTCACCTGTAGCATGCCTCTGGTGGGGCATTGATGACATAAACTTTTTTTTGAAATCGCTCTAAAACTTTGGTTCCTATGGCAACCACAAGGTCCCATAGACTTACTATGGGAAAATGCTTGTCATCACCGTAGCGCCTTCAGTTTTGATCGGATCTTTCTGAAACTTATATGTAAGGTGACTGGGGATAAAAACTCGGATTAGTTCGAAAACCGGCCAAGTCGGCCCATTTATCATAGAGTTACGTCCCTTTGATTGCTGAAAATGCCCATTTTCGACCTTGTCATCACCGTAGCCCCTTCAGTTTCGATCGGATCTTTCTGAAACTTATATGTAATGTGGCTGGGGATAAAACCTCGGATGAGTTCGAAAACCGGCCAAGTCCTCCGATTTATCATAGAGTTACGTCCCTTTGATTGCTGAAAATGCCGATTTTTGACCTTGTCATCACCGTAGCCCCTTCAGTTTTGATCGGATCTTTCTGAAACTTATATGTAAGGTGGCTGTGGATAAAATCTCGGATGAGTTTGAAAACCGACCAAGTCGGCCCTTTTATCGTAGAGTAACGTCCCTTTGATTGCTGAAAATGCTGATTTTTGACCTTGTCATCACTGTAGCCCTTTCAGTTTTGATCGAATCTTTCTGAAACTTATATGTAAAGTGGCTGGGGATAAAATCTTGGATGAGTTCGAAAACCAGCCAAGTTGGTCCATTTATCACAGAGTAACGTCCCTTTGATTGCTGAAAATGCCGATTTTTGACCTTGTCATCACTGTAGCCCTTTCAGTTTTGATCGGATCTTTCTGAAACTTATATGCAAGGTGGCTTGGGATAAAGCCTCGGATGAGTTCGCATACCGGCAAAGGTGGCCTATTTATCATAGATTAGGTCCCTTTGATTGCTGAAAATGTTGATTTTTGACCTTGTCCACACTGTAGCCCCTTCAGTTTTGATCGGATCTTTCTGAAACTTATATGTAAGGTGGCTGGGGATAAAACCTCGGATGAGTTCGAAAAACGGCTAAGTTGCCCCATTAACTATATAGTTATGTCCCTTTGATGGCTGAAAATGTCGATTTTTTACCTTGTCATCACCGTAGCCCCTTCAGTTTTGATCAAATCTTTCTGAAACCTATATGTAAGGTGACTGGAGATAAAACCTAGGATGAGTTTGAATACCGGCCAAGTTGGCCCATTTATCATTGATTTACGTCCCTTTGATTGCTGAAAATGCCGATTTTTTACCTTGTCATCACCATAGCCCCTGCAGTTTTGATTGGATCTTTCTGAAACTTATATGTAAGGTGGCTGGGTATAAAATCTTGGATGAGTTCAAAATCAGGCCAAGTCAGCCCATTTATCGTAGAGTTCTGTCCCTTTGATGGCTGAAAATGTTGATTTTTGACCTTGTCATTACTGTAGCCCCTTCAGTTTTGATCGGATTTTTCTGAAACTTATATGTAAGGTGGCTGGGGATGAAACCTCGGATGAGTTCGAAAACTGGCCAAGTCGGCTCATTTATTTTAGAGTAACATCCCTTTGATTGCTAAAAATGCCAAATTTTGACCTTGTCATCACCGTAGCCCCTTCAGTTTTGATCGGATCTTTCTGAAACTTATATGTGAGGTGGCTGGGAATAAAATCTTGGATGAGTTTGAATACTGGCCAAGTCTGATCAGATCATTCTGAACTTTACATGTAAGGTGGCTGGGAATAAAACCTCAGGTGAGTTTGAATACCGGCCAAGTCAGCACATTTATCATAGAGTGACGTGCCTTTGATTGCTGAAAATGCCTATTTTCGACATTGTTATCACTGCTGCCCCTTTAGTTTTGAACGGATCTTCATGAAACTTACAAACAAGGAAGTCAGGCAGAAAGCTTGGAGGAGTTTGAAAACTCTTGTTTTTGAACATGTCATCACCATAGCCACTTCAGTTTAGGTAGGATCTTCTTAGCAAGTCAGGAATAAAAGCTTGAATGAGTTTGAAAACCGGTGAGGTCAGCCTGTTTATCATAGAGTTAAATTCTACTTGATTTTCAGAAAATGCATACCCTGTCATCACCATGTCCTCCCATAAAGCCTTCAGTAAAGGTTGGCACTTCCTTAAACTTTGAATCTGTTAGCTCAGGTGAGCGATACAGGACCAAGCTAGCTTGGTCCTCTTGTTTCTATATAAAGTGTGGTTTAGGGGGTGAACATTTCACAAACAGGTCCACGTAATGTTCTTATCTCTTTTGATACCCCGAGGTATGCAGAAAGCTTGTGATCTGCAAAATACTCTGACCAGACTATACAGATATGTAGGCTGATCTAAGTCTCTGATCATGGTTCTATTCTCATTGTTTGTTTTGCAATATGTTCTGGCACAAGATATTCACCCAAACGTCAATGGCTCTAACACCTTCGTGTATGAGATAGGGTAGTTTGAGCCACTGAAGGTTAATCAGGGCAGCATGCATTCATTATGAAAACACGCCTATAAAAATACATAGTATATTTTATCGGCGAAAAAATGAAGATTTTATGATGAAAAAATTATAATAAATTTCTTATTGCTGCTCAAAATATAAATTGTGGATACACGTTAGAACCGCCTCATCGAGGCGGTTCTACCGAGTACCAGCTATCTAAATTTTAGAGCAGAAATAAGAAAAATAAGATTAACCCTTATGAAAAATAGAAGTGAAGGCAATGATCAGGAATCGATACAATTAACCCACAGCTCCCATCAGAGACACCAAGAGAAAGAAAATATAAACTCCATAGGATGCCGCGCGAGGAACATCACCATCCAAGAAAGGAAAATTAACAATCTCAAAATCAGAATCATCGCGTTTATCATAAATTTTGCAAGAAACAAATCCATCTACAGTAGACAGGTGTAGATCCAAAAACGGGGCCTCGGTATCAGAAGAATTTGTATTATTTAACTGAAGTTCTGGGGGGGGGGGGGGTAACTTTGACTGATCAAACCATCGAAATAGGTATTGTCAATATTAAATAAATCATCCAAATGTCTAGAAGTCGAGCTAAAGGCTTCAATGATTTCAGATTGATATTCAACGGAAAGGGACATCATGAAAAATAGAAGTGGAGGCAATGATCAATAATCGATACAATTAACCCGCAGCTCCCATCAGAGACACCAAAGGAAGGAAACACAAACATAATACAACAGACCCTAATGGAAACATCAATAGCGGAAAGCTAAAAGGACAGTTATTTTCACACAAAATTGCCAATAGGCTATCCAAAATGAAATCCTATAAGCTACACAAACATCCAAAGACAAACCATAACAAAAATTAACAGCGACAGAAGAACCGCGTTGGAAGTCTCTTTCATTCCACAACACGCACAAATTAGCCACAAGGGGTGCGCGATTTGTACCCACCTGAATACCCCAACTTGTCTAAATAACTTAGTTCCAAAATCTTATGTAAATATTGTCTAGTAGAAAGGTGAGAGCTTCACACACTTTCTGACATGGCCATAAAGTATAATTTTAATGCTCTTCAGAAGTGAAAATAAAGCATTTCAAGCATTACATGCAAGATAGAGGGAGTCTTCCCTATGAAATGTCCATTCAATTAAATCATTAAGTTTTTCTTTTATAAGATTATGAGGAAGTGTAATGAGAAGGGTTAAAAACCATAAGTTTCCAGACTTGAAGCACGAAAACGTCTGGATTTCAATTTATTTAAAGCCCCAGTTTTACTATATAAAAGCGGGGTTGAAAGAGGGGGGGTCAGAATTATATCGGCGTGTTTTCTCGATGTATAGTAGCCTTTCGATTTTCTTTAAAATTAGTGTATGTCGTGTGTACCGATAGAATCGCCTTAACGAGGATATTGTAATAAGTACACACAGCATACATTAACCCTTAGCCCACTGCATAAATTAATTTAGTCACACCCATTTATATTCCAAGCACTTGATGTAATTTATTCATTCAAAGGGGGTCTTTCATCTGTGCCCATGCATGTGTTTTCTTTAAACTTTGTATATTAATAACATACACAACCTATAAAATGTATTTAATAAATTATATAAATCAAAATAGGACTCAGGAGGCCACTCTTACTGACTCCCTCCATGGGCTAGTGTCTGTCTCTAAATAAGTGCGTCTTAATTCTTATGTATTATTTAGTGTCAAGATCTGATAACTGGATTGAATGCAGAACTCCATAGGCATTCCTTTGATACTAAAAAAACCTTTTGAATTAATTAAAGTTTACATTTTCTGATAAAATAATTATCAAAAATCTCATTTTTTAATTAAAATTTAAAAAACATATCAAAATTCAACCCGTAAGATAAATATGTTCTCGTCTTTGTCAAGATTTCATTTTGCTAGGAAAACTTGCCATATGTATCTGTTTTAGCTATGCCAAATTTCATGAATATCCGATACCGGTAATACTGTAGTTTTACACCTTTAATGGATGTAAGTCGTTTCTGCAAAATTTACTATTTTATTGAAATCATCCAAGAACCTTACAAAAAGGCAATTCGTAACACTTACGTAATAAAAATGAGATTATACTAATCAAAATGAATACATATTCAGCTGATCTAGCTTAGAAACTATTAAAATATCATGCATTTCTGATATTTTCCTTTCATTTATACACTATATATGTATATCCAAAACACTAAATCAAAAGGTATTCTAATCAACAAATTAGGTTTAACAACATATATTGCTTTTTTATTAGCAGCAAAATTATTGTGAACATGTGCAACTTTATTTAATGACTTTGCATAAGTCATGCTACTCAAATAGGTGTAAGACAAGGAGATCCATTATTTTCCTTTCCATACCAAGCTGGTATGCAAGAACGCAATGGTCAGTGGTCTGTTGTTTCTAGTAAAAATAATTCTGTTGATAAACCCATGGCCAGATTAAGCCTTAGATATACTCTGTCTTTATGAACGCTGGATTATTATCTTAACAAAAAAGTTACAGTAATTATTGGTTAATATTTCCGAAAATCAAAAAGTCACTGATATTGAATTTCTGTTGCAAAAGATATCATTGATGGATGAGGCGCAGAATGAAAGAGCATTGCAGTGTTTGGACAGAAAAAAAGCATCACAATGTATTTACTGAAAATAATTTAAAATCCTATGAGTAATGTGATAACTACTCACAGATTGAATAATTATTATCAACAGTTAAAATGCTTCTTGATATCTTACATAATGTGTTTGGTAATTACTGCAACAACTGCTGAGATAGGTAAATGAAGTGAAAGGCCTATACAAATATATAGACAACACATTCATGTTCACATATGTTTTGGAACTGACAAATGTACGACCATGTGAATTCTAAAAAAAAATTCAAATGGCTTTGGAATGCAGCTTCAGGAAGCCGTTTGATTTCGTTCATAGGGGCTATACAAAAAAGATAGATTGGCTAGTGCCTATGCAGATACAAATTCTGCAAAACTTAATGTCCAGGAAAAGTAATCTCAAGTGTTATTGATTTTCCCTAGAGTAAACATTTCTCTTTAAATGGACAGTTAGGGTTAAATAAAAAAAGGACAGTTTGACTTGAGAGCCAATTTATCTCGAGTCGGATAACAAATCTCACAAAATCTGAAGCAACATCTGAAGTGACTGGTATGTTGTTGATTTGAATGTTAAATCTAAACATCACCTTAGCACCATTACCGAATTAGACAAGAAAGACAGAAAGAAAACTGTGCACATTATTACATGGGTATGTTTAATGACGTTTGTCATCAAAACCTTTGCGGTATAGTTCTGTAGACAAAATAGTTTGTTCCATAGGGGGCAAATTTACTGAAACGGATGTTTTGAAATAATACTTATCACTTAAAACCGAGTCTGCTATTTTCGTTTATTTGGTGTATTCTTTGCTTCCAAAGGATCTAACTATTCAGAACTTATTTATCTTCACTGCAGCTGGTGCTGTGCCGTGTGGTGGCCGTAAAAAGTCTCCCGGTACATCCATCATAGTGCAGATTATATTTTCTGGTCCTTTGGGATCATTAAGTTCATTTAGAATCATTTTGAAAATAGAGTTCTGCTTAAGCCGGTGCTAGGGGGCGTGGTCGGTGTAGCACATTTCTCTACTGGTCATGAACAGACTCAATAAAACCGAGTCTGCTTTTTTCGTTTATTTGGTGTATTCTTTGCTTCCAAAGGATCTAACTTATCAGAACTTAATTATAATATGCTATGAACTACTTACACAAACCATACTATAGCCATCCAAATGGAAAGCAATAGTAAAGTATTATTAAACAGCATGACCAAAACATGATAATCATATAATTTCACATTTTGCTGAATCAGGACTATCAGTATTCGGTCTGTTAAAACACAATGTTACCGGTCCTCAATTTCCATCAAAATTCATCAACATGTTCCTCAGATATGTGGGTAGTTTTTATGCTAAAATGGTGTCTTGACATAAATTGGAACACGGTAAAAATGCATATAAAATTTTAATGAATACAAAAACAGGAGCTGAAATATGGGGACACCATCAAAGAAAACTGAATGCCCAGCCACTATTACTAGACATATGAGGTCATTCATAGTATCAACTAAGTCACCAGTTATGGCTTTAATTCATAAAACATAGCAGCATTAGCTATATGAAACTTTGAATACTGTAGACAAGTTTATATGTGAGTTCTCTCTGTTGTGATGGAGACTTCATAAAATGTGTAATAAATTTACTACGGAAATAAAATTTAAAAGTGAATGCATCGTTATTATAATGGTTATACCTAAGGCAATTATTGTGCATAATTTCATCAAAATCCAAGCGTGGGCAGAAACCAATGCAATTTTCCTATACCTTGAAAGACCCCCTTTCAAACTTAGTGATATACAGTATATATCTTGATCAGATGGCTTCTTTAGAAGATTTGGAATCTCCACTGTTTGCAAAGGTAAGGGTTGTCGTGAAAACAGGATAATGGTTATAAATATAAAGTAAGCAAATTCTCCCAATAAATCAATATTTGTAGTTATGAGAAAACTTTTCTTGAGACTCAAGAATCAGTTTATAACAGCGATGATAAACAGACCATCAATCCTAAAGCAGTAGAAGTTTCACTGTAGTAAGAGAGATGATTACATGCTATTTCAGATCCCCCAGGTCAATGCTACAGATGCTGATAATGGAGACAATGGTACTGCAGGGATACAGTATACACTTGCAGGAGATGGTTCCCAGCTATTCTGTATTAATCACTTTACTGGAGTCATTGAGCTGTGCCAGGCCAGTCTGGACAGGGAAACAGTCCCTTTCTATCAACTGCAGGTAACATACAGTATTGCTGGGTTCCTGAAGGGAGGTTGCTGTTGAAAAGAAGTGACCATTAATGGAGGTTTTCCTGTAGCTCCATTCTTTATAAGACTTACCATTTATACACGTCCGTTTGAAAAACGTTATTTATTATGTTATACCCCTGGCGTCCGTCCGTCCGTCTTTCAACGTTTCGTTTCCAGATAACCCCTCCTGCAGTTTACATCTAATTAAGCTAAAACTTCAAACATAGTTAGACCATGATGTGGGGCAGCGCGTATTGTTACAAGATTATTGTTTACCAAATATTAATAGAGTTATGCTCCTTTGATTTTTTTTTGTAAATTTTTCGTTTTCAGAAAACTCCTCCTACAGTTTACATCCAATCAAGCTGAAACCCCATACATAGTTAGACCATGATGTGGGGCGCCTATTTTTTTTAGATTACAGTCTACCAAAATTCGTTTCCAGATAACTCCTGCTACAGTTTACATCCGATTAAGCTGAAACTTCACATATAGTTAGACCATGATGTGGGGCAGCGCGTACTGTTCCGAGGTTACCGTCCATTAAATAATAATAATAGAATTATGCACCTTTGAAAAATTTTGTAAACATTTTGTTTCTGGATAACTCCTACAATTTACATCCGATGATGCTGAAACTTTACATACAGTAAGACGATGGTATGGAACAGTGCATATTATTTTGAGGTTACGGTCCGCCAAATATTTCCAGTGTTATACCCCTTTCACAGATTTTTCTAAATATTCTGCTTCAGGATAAGTCCTCATACATTTTACATCTGATGTAGTTGAAACGTTACATATTTGTTTGATTTGAGGTTTAACGTCCCCGTCAACACTGTAAAGGTCATTTTAGAGACGTTGCTTCCAATTTTGTGGGACTTTTACCCGACGTTGAGATGAAATGACACCTCAAGCCCTGTCGCCGAATGAAACTAATAGGGTTTATTAGCATGGACGGTCCACCTCGCACCGCGGTTCATATAGTAAAACCATGATATGGAACAGTGCATATTATTTTGAGGTTACAATCCGCTAAATATTACCAGAGTTATTCCCCTTTAACAGATGTTGTCTAAATATTTTGTTTCCGGATAACGCCTCCTACATTTTACAGCTGATGAAGTTGAAACTTTACGTGTAGTTAGACTATTATGTCAAGGTTACAGTCCACCACTTATTGCCAGAGTTATGACCATGTTATTTTGAGGTTATGGTCCACCAAATATTACCGGGCATGAAACTTTGTTGGAGACAGGTAGTTTGAGCCATTGAGGGTTATTATTAGTACCAGGTAAGAATATATCGAGCATATATTGTTCTTTGGTTACTTTACACAAAACCAAACTTGTACAACAGTCAGCGTATATATGTGCTCCCCATCTTACTAATTGCCAGGTGCGTATAATGGCCCGCTTGGGGAGCTCTTGTTTTATTTTGTACTAAATAAAATCTTGGCCCTTATATTCAGCATCAGTTGATTTCTGATTTAGAGATGTCAGTTTCAGTTACGTTTAGAAATTGATTTAGAAAATATTTGAATTTTCTTTGAACAGTAAAGGTCCTGATCAACCCCTACATTTGCAGTGTCTGATCTAGGCCTACACTGTTTGCCATTGATCCATTTTGGTGTTCTTCGTTTAAATTGAGTGAAAGAAAATAGACCTGTAAAGTGTAGCGGATAATTCCATCACTTGCACCTGCAACAGCCCAGATTTTATCCCAGGCAACAGCAGGTGGAATGCTTTTGGTCATTGTTCCAAGCTTAGTGGTTTTCACTGAGTTTAAAATATGATTGTAATCTTGTAATTTGCGTATAATTGGTTAGATATCGTATGAATGTTGGGGTGGCTCTAATGAGTACCCACAATCTAGGTCTTGGAGCAAGAATAAGAAAAATAATGTTTGCCCCTGTAAACTTCATTTTTCTCTATATAAAGTGGGGTTTGGAGGGGTGTTCATTACACAGCTTGTTAATCTGATGATTGTACACATGTAATGTACATGTAAATATAAAAGGCCCAGGCAATTGCCTTTACTTCTATTTTGGTTGTATTGAGAATGAATAAAATCACGAGTAGCCTAAAAAGGAGAAATATGATACAGAAGAACAAATGATAAGAAAACTATGACTCGCCCCCACCTATCGGGGCTTGAAGAAATAGACTGGGCTGTATGGTGTTTCTGTGCAGAGCTGAAACCACCCAAACATTTGAGTACTGGTAAACTGTTCGAAGGTCTAAGCCTGCCCAGGCAAAGTTTTGCGAGTCAGACCGTCCCATAACCCCTAGCGGTTTCTTTGGGTAGTAGGGCTTGAGTTTTCAGTTTACCTCAATGCCTGGTAAAAGTCCCACAAAACTGGATGACATTGTTGAAAGGAATATAAGAATCTTTTATGGGTGTGAGGGGTGGATGGAAAAATCCGTCCCGAGGGTCATTGTCCGGCATCACGAGGCTTGCCGAGTGAGCATCACGAGGCTTGCCGAGTGATGCCGGACAGTGATCCCGAGGGACGGATTTTTTCTATCCACCCCTTACACCCATATAGGATTCTTTTTCTTGCTGCCTTCCATTTCCATTGCGGATTTTTAATGCTGCTGTAACTTTGGTTACCGACGTCCGCCATTTTGTGATGACACAAACAGGAATGTTTAGTGACGTCACGCATGACGACGCCGCGCATGAGGTTGTAATCAGCCAGTGCATTTATCAAACACGCGATTATATTCGATTTGGGGTTGGAACACCAGGGTCAGAACATAAATTTCTATCCCAGGGTAAAATCTCGGATTTCCTTGTCTGGTGTGCAAGAATGTATAACCTCACCACAAACAAAAAACAAGAACACTATTTGAGAACCTCAACACAAACAAACAAACAAACAAGAACACTATTTAAGAATGTCGTACAAAGTCATACATATAGCAAAAATATTATAAAAGATGCGAAGATGGGTGCTGTTTTATTCTGCAATGCTAAAGGGATGGTGTGTTGTGCTAACCATTTCAAACATTTGGGTACAGTAGTTCAAAACAAAACGTTGTTTCAATTTTGACAGTATAGTATGGCAATATGCTAATATTTTTGCTTACAATTGTGAGTAGCGTTTGCATTTGCAAAAGCTACTCACATTTCTTCAGCAAAACTACCACAGTATTTGATATTGTACTTGTCAGAGCAGTAAACAGTTTGATCACTAACAAGCTCGTTAAGACAACGATGCTTTAAACATAACTTTGGAGAATTGTATCAAGTCTTATGGTGTCCGAATTTTTAGGACTTTGATGGTAGTTTTCATACCAGGCCCTGCTATGAAAACTACCATGAAAGTCCTTAAAATTCGGACGCCTTAGGACTTGAAACAATTCTCCTAAAATTTTAACAAACTTGATGCATGAGCCAGCAAGGAGTCAAAAAGTGCAGACTGAATAGTAAACAGTGTAGACCTTGAACAGACTGCTCCTTAGTAGTTTACATTGTTTGCTTAGGCTATCTGGCCATTACTTAGGATCATTATGGTATCAGTGTGAAGGGAAGTACATGTAATGTATTTATCTTTTTTTTCTATTTAGCTCATAGCTTCAGACAGAAATGGAAGTCGTGATGGACACAGCACCATAGCAACACTGAACATTACAGTGACAGATGTCAATGATAATATCCCACAATTCGAAGCAAATTATGAATTTCCTGTAGCTGAAAACACTTACACAACAGCATCAGTGGGACAGGTTGCAGTGACTGATGCAGATCTACCTAAAAGTAACAAGATAAGATATGCCATAAGATCTGGAGGCATGGGGCAATTCTATATTGACCCTGTCAGAGGTAAACTATATAGAGGATATCAACTTTTTGGAGGTGGATACTTCTGGTATCCGCCGAAAATAAATGAAATTTTCTTTTTATTTTATAATTTCAGACAAATATATACGGTAATTGATCAATCATATCATACGTCACAATTTTGACCAGGCTATGACGTCATAACTGTCAGTTTCAAACATAAAGAGGTCGCCATTTTGAAAATAGCATTTTTACAGTTCAAAGAGTGCTTTTTAACGTATTTTACAGAATTATTTTATCGATAACATATGAATTTTTGCGAGAAAAAGTTGTCCAGGCTGCGTCTAAATTGTCCAGTCATGTTATTATTAAGTGTGAAAATATTTTCACAGGTGTGAAAATATCATTTTTATTTGTTTCTGATATGCATTGATTTC
The DNA here is from genome assembly GCA_963580285.1 of Lucinisca nassula. Lineage (NCBI taxonomy): Eukaryota > Metazoa > Mollusca > Bivalvia > Lucinida > Lucinidae > Lucinisca > Lucinisca nassula. The sequence continues at coordinate 34,593,731 of OY757011.1, forward strand.
ACTACAGAGTATAAATTAAATACTAGTTACCTACATGCAGTACAATATGTACCATATGCATTGGGATAGACAGGCCTGAGCAAACAATGTAGACCCAGATGTGATGTTGCAAAATGTGGCATCTCATCAGGGTACACACTCAGGGTAACTTATACTTCTTTAAATTTTAGAAAAAGTATGGTAAGAGGTTGAGGTGTCTGACTACTTAGGGTAAATGTGGTAGAACCTCAATAACCATTTGTACCTAAATATTCGGACACGTCAACTCCTAACCATACTTGGTCTTAAATTTGAACTAGTACAATTTACTGCCTAATAGTGTGCTTAAAAAATCAGCTGGATGAGTAGCAAAAAGTTTAGATCCTGATGAGGGGCCGCATTTTGTGGCTAATCATCTGGCTTCACACTGTTTGTTCGGGAGTGTCTGTCCGAATACATTAGTAAATACCGGTATGGTCAAAGCTCAAAGGGTTTGTTATTTTTCTTCGAATTATTAAGACTTTGAATTATTGAGGGTTCAGGTACAAATGGTTTGTTTAGATTGGTTAGGTCTTTCAAACCACTTTGAATTTTTTGGAATTTGATTAATTAAATATAGAAGTGGAAATGAGCAGGAATCGATAGAATTAACCCACAGCTCCCGTAATGGACACCAAAGGGTAAGAAACACAAACATGAAATAACTAGACCCTAATGGACACACCAATAGCGAAACGGCAAAGGACAGTTACTTTCCCACAAAACAAAATAATAAGCGATACACACACTCAAAGACAAAACATAACAAAAGTAAACCGCGACAGAAGAACCACCTAGGAAGGGTCAGTGAAAGGAATTTCACTGGAGGAGGGGTGGGGGGGGGGGGCTTAAAGCGATTTTACGCGGCCGCAAACCTCGCCCTTTCTTCCGTCGCAATTGAGACAAATAATTTGTTCAGTCCGCATGAAGGCCTTCTAACCCATCAGTGCAACATCTCCGAGAACACAAAAATCAAACAATCACAGAGATGAAACAGCGTTGAGGACTCGACAGCAAGAAACCACTGAAATGCTGCAGCAAAATTGACTAAGAGTTAAACTCCGATAGCCCTGACCAGAGGCAAAACCCGTGGGCCCCGGGGCTGGGCCATTTTTTTGGCCCCACGGCTAAAATGGCCCCAGGACTATAATTTGAATAAGACTTTAAATTATTGAGGGTTCAGATACAAATGGTTTGGTGAGATTAGATAGGTTGCAACTTTGAATTATTTGGAGAATGATCATCACGTGAACAAATCCGTGAAATGAAGACCCCTAAACCCCACTTTATATAGAGAAAACTGGGGTTTAATGGGTATACATTATTTTCCTTATTTCTGCTCCAAGACATAGGTTGTGGGTACTCGTTAGAACCGCCTCAATGAGGCGGTTCTAACGAGCACACACGACCTATGTTTGCAGTAGTTATAGGAAAAATATCAGGGATTTTCATCAGAAAAGTAGCCATTTAAGAGATGAGAAATATGCACTATATCGCACGGGTGTGTTATCGTTATGTAATAAAGTCATACTTTCTGAGGTTGGGCTATTCTTGTTAGTGAATAAACAGTGATTGGTTTAAAGATATACTGCTAGACACATTGCTATGAACATTAATCAATCTGAAATGTCATCTGACAGTCAAAAGCTGAATATGCCTCGTTGCTTTGAAGGTTGAAGCGCTGAATCCTCATTTACAATTCATTACATGTATACACCACTGCAGGTTTGAGTCTCATGCAGGTCACACATGAAAAGCCAACCAAAAGCCCGCGATGTGTTTGTTCTAGGTTATCCAGCTTTTGGCCACCTATTACTAACTCTTAAGAAGCCAAGAAAAAATGCATCTGAAAATGTTTCCTGTTTATGTTTTCTGCTGCATCTTCTTGCAAACTTTTCAAACATTTTTTGCATACTTACTAAAATACATATGTAATACGAAATAGAGAAAAAGATTAAAATTTAATTTAATGAGTAAAACATCAAGATTCAATAGGAAAAGCGTTTGCTGATTCTGAGGCACTGTAACATGAAACTTCACATATAACTACCATCCAAACACCTTCATTCTGACAAAGGGCCATAGCTATATTGCTTTTGTCTGTGTGTTTGTCACGCCTTAACCAAAAAACTCAACCTCGATCATAACTTTAAGAGTATTAGCCCTAATCTCATAAAATTGCATAAACATACTTATTTGTGGTGTTTTCCTTGCTTCCAAAAGATAACCCTTTTTTTGCACATATTTAGCGTCACTACAGCTTGTGTCTGGGAATGTGTGGCGGCCGTAAAAAGTCTCCCTGCCCTACATCATAGTGTAGTTTATATTTTCTTGTCCTTTGGGATCATTGATCCCATTGCGGAATTTTGAAAATATTTGAGGGTCACTGATGAGGCCTAATTGGCCGAAACTAGCTATTCTGGCGAAAATTACTGACAACAGTTTGTTCCAGCTTACTACGCCTGCAATTTAGATCTGGTTAAACTTGATATATAGTTAGACCATGATGTGGAGCAGTGTATATAGTTTGAGGTTTTGGTCCTTCAAATATTTTTGTTTGTGGCTAATTTCTCCTACAGGTAACATTCGATCTATCTAAAACTTGATATTTAGTTTGACTATGATATTGTGACTTCAGTGAATGGTTTTGTTGTTAAGCTTTGTTGTCCAAAGCAAGCGGCGTTTCGGTAATATTAGTTATAACGGTACAGCCTGTCTTGCCTACCTAGCATGGTTATAATAATACCTAGGGTGTAGCCCCGTCTTTCTTACCATTGTGATATACTCTTTGACGTTACTCTCTACTTATCCTCGGACAACAGTATACCCTTTGAACATTTCTGTAAACATTTTCTTTCTGGGTAACTCCTCCTACAATTAAGTTACGATTAAGGTGAAACTTGATAATAGTTAGACCCTGATATGGAGCAGTTCATATTGTTTGGAGTTTGCAGTCCAACCAATATTAATTTGTCGCGGCGTATAATACCCCACTTGCGGAACTCTTGTTATTTAGTTTGAGCCAGAGGCTATGAAATATATGTCAAGTTCAACAGAGCTGAACAGGATAAATATTGTTGCCTATTTATTGAGCATAGAACTATAAGGAAAATATATACAGCAAAGTATTTGTTTTGAGCCAGCACATGGCAGAACCTACAATAAGACGTGTACCCAACAAAGACTCAGATCAGCCTGCGCATATGCACAGTCTGATCAAAGTCTTCATTGTGCGCTGTAAGGATAGCTAAGGGTACAATGCTCCTTCATGCAGCAAGAGAAGTCTGTGGTTAGACTATATGGTTGCGCAGGCTGATCTGTGTCTTCGATGGGCGCACATGTCTAATTGTAGGTTTTGTTGTGCGCTGGCTCTTTTAATATGAATATTCGCTAGGAGTGCCTGAAATAATTTTGAAAAAGTTACCACCCATGTATGTGTAATAAGTTCTAGAAAGGGTATGACCCATCTTCTTTCCTATGAATGTTTTCATTGCTCTTAAAGGAACTCATTTTTTATTTTTATTATCCTTTGGAAGCAAGGAATACACCACAAAACTGGAAAATATGGGGTGTGCATGTTTTCTGGGCCAGACTAGCTAGTTTCGGCCAATTAGGCCTCATCAGTGACCCTCAAATATTTTCAAAATTCAACAATGGAATCAATGATCCCAAAGAACAAGAAAATATAAACTAGACTATGCTGTATTATTCTTAATCAGGTACATTCTGAATAATTTCAGGCTCCATTCATGTCAGTGGCTCACTGGATCGAGAAAAACAAGATGTCTACCACCTTAATGTTACAGTGACAGATGGTTTACTAGACCACATGAACTGGACTATTGTGACTATCAATATCACTGATGTAAATGATGAGTCTCCTCAGTTCAACCAGTCTGTGGTTGAAGTTACTGTAGAGGAGAACCAAGGAGCTAAAGATATATTAAAAGATAGTGCCTTCGATTTGGATGAGAAGGATACGAAAAACAGCCAAATTTCCTTCAGCTTGAAGAATGACACTGGTATGTTCTTTACCTACTATTCCTTATACCATAATGAGCCGACAAGCCTAAGCAAACAGAGCAGGCCAAGATCAGACTACTCCTTCCTGGATCGTGAAAAACAAACTTGTAAAAAGATTAGCTTACATTACATTAAGTCCTCAACATATAGGGTTATTGCACTGGTAAAGGTGAATATTGTGCTGAGTAGGAACATCCATGGTCGTCCTTAGTTTATACTAATTTATTTTATTTCGATTGCGAGTGAAGCTTCAAGCTTATTTAATCGCTCTCAAACACTCATTCTGGATGTTTTCACGCGCGCGAGAGAGAGGTAGTGAATATTACACTACTTCTACCCATTTACACCTGGGTGGAGTGAGGCAGTGTCATTACGTGTCTTGCCCAAGGACACACCTTCATACCTGGTGCCGGATTCGAACGCACAACCACTCGATCACGAGTCGAACCCGTTAACCACTGCGCTATCGAGGCTGACTTCGCTATCCAAACAACAGTACCAGTCCAATACCACTTTTTTATATACATTTTACCTTAAAATATGCATTTTATTAGAATTTGTATAAGTAAGTTACGAATATATTGCATGACATGAATAACATAAGACATTAATGTCTCCGTATGGTAAAATTAGAAGGTATCTAGGTAAAGGTACAATATCAAGTAAGCGTTCAGATATCATTTTAGCTCATTTCTAATCATTCAGTTTTAAAACGTTTATCATATGACGCGAGAATGTAATACCGTCATGTAATAAATTCGATTATCCACTAGTGGATTAAAATTCAAATTAGTTAGATACGCCCTGTAACGTTACATAAACGAGGTCCTTAACGACGCCACGTTTACTAACGACGGAATATTGATATTTTTGTTGAATACTCGTGGATAAAATGCGTTTTAAATGTCATATGATAAATAGAATCTTGCATTCGTGTTCATGCATTATTGAATTTATTAAATTCGTTGAGGAAAAGGGTTAAAATGCTCATCAAAGCCTCGCATTGTTCCCCTTTTCCTCAACTCGTTTAAAAAATTCAATAATACATGACCACTGATTTGAGATCCTCTATGTATAAAATAAACAATTTCTGTCTGTGATAATTATGACTGAAGAACATGAAGGCCTGTATATGTACAACAAGCAAAAACTCAAATCAGCCAGTGCATCTTCACATTATGATCAGAGTCTTTACTGTTTGTAGCCTTCTATAGCATAAAGAGGAATACCCAAAAAATCACGAAAACACGCCTATATACTTTTGACCCCCTCATACCCCACTTTTATATTGTAAAACTGGGGTTTAAGGGGGTATACATTATTTTTCTTATTTATGCTCAAAAACATAGATTGTGGGTACTCGGTAGAAATGCCTCGTCGAGGCGGTTCTATCAAGTCCCCACAATCTATGTTTTGAGCAGAAATAAGAAAAATATGACAATTTTTCATCTTAAAATTTCTAATTTTTGGCCAAAAAATTGGCAATGTATTTGTATAGGCGTGTTTTCGTAATGAATTAGTGTGATTATTTGAGTCTTTGCTGGTGCACAGGTCTTTCGGATCCAGTTGTCTAAACCACTGTTAGTTTAACCATTTTGTTGGTGGTTCTAGCAAGTACAATCTCTAATACTCTGGTATTTTTACTGACAAATGTGTGTAGCTTTGTATATGCAAAAGCTACTCACATTTTATACAGCACAAATATGAGCACATTTACCATGTTATATTATCAAGATATTAACAAAAATGATTACATTACTAGTTTTGAACAACTGCGCCGAGCTTTAAAATTTTACAAGCACAGTATAGCACAATATGGTCACCAGCTTTCAACTTTACACACTTACACACACAGTACAACATGTTGCAAGCTCTCCCTTTTCCCGAAACCAGACAAGAATGCTTAAACATCCAATCAAATAATAACATGTGGAACAGAAAAGTTAGGCTAGATGGACTAAGGTAGACAAAACAACAATGGGGACAAGATACCTTGTCCCTTGTAATTTGATATATGGTGTTTGTTCCCTTTCTTGAAAATGGCACCCCAAAGCATGAAACACATAGTAAGGACAGAAAAATTAGCATAGACAGACAAAGTAGAAGATACAAGAGGGGGTACAAGTTACTATAACTATGGTATCCTGTCACCTGATTATACAGCCTATCAGCAACATTTTAACTTGTACTGGAGGGAACTATGCAAGTTTGATTCCTTTGTGAGAAAATTATGATCTTCTGTAGAACACTCATGTCATAAACATTGTATAACCTATGAAAGAAGAAAACATTTAAAAAATAGGAAAGACAGTAGAATGAGGGAAATTAGAGGGGGACAAGATACCGTGGGGTCAAGATAAACTGGGACACCAGTCTTGTAACACCACTGAAGGTAAAGTCAGATTTTGTTGGCTTATTTATGTTTAAAAATCATTTTATTTGGTGGGGGACATACAAGAAATATACTATCACAATGAATGTTTTCATTGCTCTTAAAGGAACTCATTTTTAGCTCGTCTGTTTTTTGAAAAAAAACTTTCGAGCTATTGTCATCACTCCGGCGTCTGCGTAGTCGTCCTGCGTCGTCCTGTGTCGTCCTGTGTCGTCCTGCGTCGTCCTGCGTCGTTCCAAAAAAACTTAACCTTGGCTATAACTTAAAAAGTATTAGACCTAGCCTCATGAAACTTCATACACACACTCATCATCACAAGAGCTACATTTTGACCAAGGACCATAACAACATTGTTGATTTTGGCTGAATTATCTCCCCTTTTCCAATTTTTTTCTGAAACACATTTTTTGCTCTCATTTTAATACTATTTACAACAGAGCCTTCAAACTTCACATGAATGTTCCTTGGGACAAGACCTTTTCAGTGATACCACACTTTTTGATCTGTGACCTTGACCTTTGAACTTTGACCTATTTTTCGAAAATTTAACCGAAAACCTTAACCTTGACCATATTTCCAAAAGTATTTGGCCTACCTTCATGAAACTTCATACACATACTCACCATCACAAGAGCTACATTCCCTACAAGTTTTATAACTCCATCTTGCAATTTGATTGAATTATCTCCCCTTTTCTCTCCGTTTTTTTTTAAATTGTTTTTGTCTCTTATTTCAATACTATTCACAACAGAGCCTTCCAACTTCACATGAATGTTCCTTGGGACAAGACCTTTTCAGTCATACCACGCTTTTTGACCTGTGACCTTGACCTTTGAACTTTGACATATTTTTCGAAAAATTAACCAAAAAACTTAACCTTGACCATATTTCCAAAAGTATTTGGCCTACCTTCATGAAACTTCATTCACATACTCACCATCATAAGAGCTACATTCCCTACAAGTTTTATAACTCCATCTTGCAATTTGATTTGACTTAGAACTTTTGTTTTCTAAAAGAAACTGCAGACGAGCGTTGGCACCCGCTTGCGGTGCTCTTGTTGATTTTTATTTGCCTTCACTGCAGCTGGTGTTGTGCCGTGTGGTGGCCGTAAAACGTCTCCCCGTACATCAACCATAGTGCAGTTTATATTTTACTTTTGGTCCTTTGAGATCAGCGTGAATATTCTGAGAAATCAGAAATTAATAATTGGTTTCGACTCATATTCTAGACAGGTTTTTAAATATTTGGACCCCATTTTGATTTATATCAGTCTTTGAATCGACAGGATATTCGAAATTCGCTAAATTGCAGTATGTTTCCTCTGGCTTTCTTTGCCGGATCATTACAGGGTCACTGATGAGGCTTTATTAGCCGAAACTACGTAGTACGACCCATCTTCTTTCTTATGAATGTTTTCATTGCTCTTAAAGGAACTCATTTTTGATTTTTATTTAAATAATCAGCCGCATAGTATCATGTCTTTCGAATGTTTCCAGATCTTAGGCTTCACAATCGATGCTCCATATTTGGTGTCTCTGATGGGAGCTATGGGATAATTTTATCGATTCCTGATGATTGCTTTCACTCCTATTTTGATATATTCACTTGAAATAATAGATTGCCGCATAGTTGTGCGTATGTCTACTGCCTAACAGAAGTGGAGGCAATGACCAAGAATCGATGCAATTAATCCGCAGCTCCCATCAGAGACACCAAAGGGAAAGAAACACAAACATGAAACAACAGACCCTAATGGAAACATCAATAGCGGAAAGCCAAAAAGCCAGTTACTTTCCCACAAAATGGCCAATTGGCTATCCAAAATAAAATAATATAATGGAAAACAAACATCCATGGACAAACCATAACAAAAATAAACCGCAACAGAAGAACCGCCTTGGAACGGTCAGCGGAAACGAATTCCACTTGGGGGCCTAAATCGATTTTACGTGGCCACAATCGTCGTCATTACTTTCGTCGCGATTAAGACACATAACTTGTTCAGTCCGCATGAGGGCCCAATAACTCATCAGTGAAACATCTCCGTGAACACAAAAATCAAACAACCACAGAGATGAAACAAATGTGAGGACTCGGCAGCAAGAAACCAATGAAAGAGAGCAAAAGAAAACAAAGAGTTAGACTCCGATGGGCCCGACCAGAACCAAAGCATCAGGTACAAACCAACATATGCCTTTACGCTAGAACCTGAGGCCTGACCCACCGGCGTGATTGGTTAACTACCATGCATGCAGTCTCTCGTATAACATATATATTGTGCCCAATCTTTTTATATCGAAGAATGATTCTACGAAATTGGGTGCTGAAGTCATTGCGGTTATATATTTTTCTGAATTTATAAACTAAGTCACCATAAAATTCGGGTTCCAATAGACCTTGTTGCAGAAGAGATTTAAGTCCAATACTGAATTTTGAAATTAAATCTGAATGACGTCTATGAAATTTTGAAAAGGCTTTGCGTAGTTTATGGTACCGATAACCCTGATTAGGAAGTTTAGCCGTTAACAATTTATTACGAGTGTTGAAATCAGTTACATGACTACATACTCTGGCAAATCGAATAAATTGCGAGATATTCACAAGAGTACACAAGGCAATGATCGGGAATCGATACAATTAACCCACAGCTCCCATCAGAGACAACAAGGGAAAGAAACACAAACATGAAACAACTAGACTCTAATGGAAACATTACTAGCGGAAAGTCAAAAGGACATTTACTTTCCCACAAAATGGACAATTGTCTTTCCAAAGCAAAATAATATTATAAGCGATACACCCACTCAAAGACAAGCCATTACAAAATAAACCACGACAGAAGAACCGCTTGGAATGGTCAGTGAAACGAATTCAACTGAGGGGCTTAGATCGATTTTATGCGGCCACATTCCTCGCCCTTACGTCCTTACAAATATGCCTTATTTGAAACTTCACTGAACGAAATGTCTGTACCCTTGGCTCATATTACAATATAAATGCATTTGAATTTGGAATAAAATTTAAACTCTTCTAAACACTTCCAGAAACCAACGGTCTCTTCAGCATTTCCGAAGATGGCATTTTATCAACTTTGAAGCCACTTGATAGAGAAAACAAATCATCCTACACTTTCAAAGTAATAGCCAAGGATCATGGAGACACACAGTTGTCAAATACACAGACAGTTACAATCACCGTTCTTGACACCAATGATAACAATCCTCTCTTCTGTCGTGAAAGTGTATGTTCAGCTGATTTTAAAGAAGCACACAGTTATATTGTTGAGAAATCCCCTGTTGGCTCTGTAGTGGCATTGCTAGTAGCCAAAGACATTGATGAAGGGGACAATGGCACTGTAACATATTCGATAAAAGGGGACACAAGAAAGACCCAGTTCTTTGATATAAATAGAAATACTGGATTAGTGACCTTGAAACAAACTGTGGACATCCAGCGATTGGTTGATCTTCAGCTTATTTTGACGAGTGAAACAGAAAATGCAACACTGGACGTGACTGTGGTGGCAGCAGACCAAGGAACCCCCACCATTAGGTCAACTGAATTGACTCTCGTCGTATCAGTCGAAGAGCTTAATGATGATGCTCCAGTCTTCAAGAAACCCGTGTTTTCTTTCAATGTTTCTGAAGGCTTATCAGTTGGTAAGAAATTCATTTGTCATAATTTCATCAACTCATCAAAAAATCTAATTTTACTTTTAGTGCAGATTTTTTAATTGCTAATAACCAGTTCTGACAAGGGTGTGTGGGTCCAGATGGCTCGTTGGCTCAACGACCTTATTAGTGGTCAAAATATCATTTGCTCTATAGTAAGTATAATTACTGCCGTATTTACCCTTAATATTCGGACACCTTTACTCCTTAGTGTACATTTCTAAAATTTGAACAAATACAATTTGTTTTTGGATGATGTGTTTAAAAATGGCTGGATTAGTGGCATGCAGTTTAGACCCTGATGAGACGCCGCGTTCTGTGGCGTCTCATCTGGTCTACACTGTTTGCGTTGGTCCGTTTGTCCGAAAACATAGGGTAAATACGGTAATACTCCATTTTTTCAGTAAAAGTATCACAGAAATCTGCCATATTCAATGATCAATGCGTTAACAACATTAGTTTTGAACAACCGGGCCTGGAAAGAACAGAGATATATCATTCATGTTTCATTTCTGAAAAGTAGAAGTGAAACAAAGATCAGGAATCGATACAATTAACTTACTCTACCCATCAAAGACACCAAAGGGAAAGAAACACAAACATTAAGCGACCAGACCATAATGGAAACCTAAACAAAGGAAGGCCATAAGGACAGTTACTTTCCCACAAAATGGCCATATGGCCATCCAAAATAAAAAGACATAAGTGATACACACAATAAGTAACAAACAACACCATAAATAAACCGCCACAGAAGAACCGCCTTGGAACGGTCAGTGGAAAGATTTCCACTGGGAGGCCGGTGGGTCAGGCCTCAGATTCTATGACGGCTCCAACGTAAAGGCTTATTGAAAATTAGAGAGATAATGTTGGTTGGTGCCTGATGCTCTGTCTCTGGTCGGGCTCATCGGAGTCTAACTGTTGGTTTTCTTTTGCTCCAGCATTTCAGTGGTTTCTTGCTGTCGAGTCCTCACCGTTGTCTCACCTCTGTGGTTCTTTGATTTTTGTGTTCACGGAGATGTTGCACTGATGAGTTAGGAGGCCTTCATGCGGACTGAACAAATTATTTGTCTAAATCGCGACGGAAGTAAGGGCGAGGATTGTGGCCACGTAAAATCGATTTAAGCCCCCCAGTGGAAATCTTCCACTGACCGTTCCAGGGCGGCTCTTCTGTGGTGATTTATTTGTGTTGTTGTTTGTTGCTTGCTGTGTATGTCGCTTGTGTCTTTTGGTTTTGGATGGCCATATGGCCATTTTGTAGGAAAGTAACTGTCCTTATGGCCTTCCTTTGTTTAGGTTTCCATTATGGTCTGGTCGCTTAATGTTTGTATTTCTTTCCCTTTGGTGTCTTTTATGGGTGGAGTAAGTTAATTGTATCAATTCCTGATCTTTGTTTTACTTCTACTTTTTAAATAGATTTTACGTGGCCACAATCCTCGCCCTTACTTCCGTCGCGATTTGGACAAATAATTTGTTCAGTCCGCATGAAGCCTGAGTTTGATTCTTGGTGTCCATATGCTGTCAGTGCTTTTCCATGGGCCCTCTGTGTGCATTCACATGTCAGATCACCGTATGTCGACATCCGCGCCTTCAATAAGTTCTTAATAACCTTCCTGAATCTATAAGGTCGCATGAGCTTCAAGTTTAATCAATAGATAAATTTTAAACTATAAATCAGTTCTGTGACTAAATCACTGTCTTGGTACAATCTGTATGTGCTGTATTCATCCTATGTTTGATCATTGATCATGTACCTTATTTTTACCGTAAGTATTGATACACCTCAACGCCTTACCATACTTGTTCTAAACTTTTAGCAAGTGCAATTAACTACCAGATATTGCGTGTAATACGGGCGATTTATATATTTACAACTGACAGACAAACTGTGATTTATTATAACCCTCTAAACATTTACAATAATGTTGTTGTTTCCTTCAAATTATCCCAACCTGTTAGAAGAAATCCTGCCAAAACTAATGACTGTAACACATGTATTTATCTCCCTTTTATAACGTTTTCGTTGCGAGAAAAGATGCAGAATAAATCACAGTTTTCACCATTGGCGCGGTGTGTGAGACTGCTTGTTGGACATTTACAGTTCCTGTATTCCTGTATTGAGACCACCATTGGAACTGTTCAAAAGTAGTCTTTAAGACCACTTTCGGACAGTGACTAAGGTGCTCCTTTGCTGCAGGACACTGGTTGTACAAGAACATAAGAAGCATAACTGAAACCTTCTAAATATGTTTTAAATAGCAGAATTTATGTTTATTTTAGCTAGTTTGAATACGTCAGGTTAACAATTCAAGGCATGGAACACCCCATTTTATAGAAACAGTGGGGATTACAGGGATATACATTTTTTGCTTTATTTTTTGCTTTAAACATTGATTTTTGGGTACTTATTAGAACTGTCCTTACGAGGCGGTTCTACTTAGGCCACCATCAATCTATGTCTGGACTAGAATGAGCAAAAAATCAAAGATTTTGAACTGAAAATTGCTAGTGCTAGAGATATGAAGGACGGCATTTCATCATACAAGTGTGTTATATGCTCGTAAAACTTTCTCTGTATCTGCAATCTATGTTTTGGGTTTGAAATAAAAGAAAAACATTCTGCCCTTGTAAATTCAACTTCTTTCCATTGGAAGGGAGTTTGCAGAGGTATTTTGCATGGATATGCATGTAATTTTACTTTACAGATTCTGTCTTTGACAAAGTGGAAGCTTTTGTTAACTCCAGCAATCCGCATTTGTCGTATTCTAAAGTGTCAGACGTGGGAAATGAAAAGTTTGATATTAATGAGAAAACAGTAAGTATGGGCTGACATTGTAAGAATCAGGTGTATGGATCAGATATAAGCGTTTTCAATCCGAGGGATGCCAAGGCTAATTGGATCGGATACTAGACCAATGTTCCAGTCGGTGTCAATGTCAGATCATGCTAAGGACTCAGAGTATTACATATTTAATGTTTACTATGGCTTACATAAAACAGTTATTAAGACGTTACGTTGATGTCGTGAAGTTTGTGACGTCACAATAGTTCAATGGTAGATAATCATAATTAAGTTGTATTACATCCCTTAGATAAAGTGAATTACATTCCTTACACAAAGAATAACAGTCAGTACCGGCATTCCGAGGATTAGAAGTGACTGTCAAAATAGAAGTGAAGGCAATGATCAGAAATTGATACAATTACCTCACACCTCCCATCCAAGACATCAATGGGAAAGAAACATAAACATAAAATTGATTCACTATGCTGAGCACGTCACAGGCAGAACGCCAAAGGGACAGTTATTTTCCCACAAAATGTCCAAATGGCTATCCAGAATAAAATGATATTAGCAATAGAACGACAACAATAATAAAGCATGACAGAAGAACCACCTTGGAACGGTCAGTAAAACATTTTAGCCATACAAACAAAAGATTCTTTTTCTTGCATACACAATTTCTTTTGGAGTTATTATCTTTATGATTATTTCCTGTGACGACTGAAATCAACTTGCAATTTTGTTGTTGCATTGCCAAGGTAAACTATGACATGCTGTGCCCTATGAATAGTGTTTCAATATGTTAGAATTTAAAAATTGAGATACGTTTACAGAAATTGAAAATACAACAGTGACAAACCTTAGTGATTTTTTTAATCAATTAAACGGGTTCTAGAAAAGGGATAAAATGCGAGGTTTCGCCAACGAGTTTAATAAATTTAATAATACATATACACGAATGCCAGATTCTATTTATCAAATGGCATTTAAAAACGCATTTTATTCATGTTTTTATTTAATGTGTATATTCTGCCATTTGTAAACGCAACGTCATTAATTATGCCGTATATGTAACATTACAGGGGTATCAAAATAATTTGCATATTTAATCCACTATTGGATTGCAGAATTTAATACATGGCGTTATTACATTCTCAGGCGCGAGGTCATATGGTAGAATTGAATTAGATGCAAATTCTCAACTGCAGTTTTGTCATTGCACTCTACCAGTACACCTTGCAAATCGTGCACAACAAGGTGGGACAAGAATTTCTATAACCTGTACAAATGTCGGATAATCTTATCTTGTATGAAAATTTATAACATTTAAGGGAAACATTAAAAATCCTTCAGGGAGACAACTCTTTTAGAAATAGTATTGCCTCAGAGAGTAAATCTGAAACAATTTTTTTCCTTTGAAGAAATTAGAATAACATACCCGTGCGACATAGTGCATTTTTCACACCTCCAAAATGGCTACTTTTCTGATAAAAATCCTTGATATCTTTCTTAATTTTACTGCAATCATAGGTTCGAGGCGGTTCTAACAAGTACCCACAACCTTTGTCTTGAAGCAGAAATAAGAAAAAATGTATACCCCCTTAAACCGCATTTTTTTCTATATAAAGTGGAGTTTTGCGGGGTCTTCATCTCAAGGACTTGTTCACGTGATGCATCCCATTTTTGGAACAGTCCTCGTAATGCTTAGATGAAAATGATTGAGACTTGCCATTGTTAATCATTATCCTGCTGTGCACAACAACCCCTGCCTTTGCAAACGGTGAAGATCCAAATAATTCTGGAGAATTCTTCTGAAAAAGCCAACTGAACAGGATCTACACTGTTTGCCATTCAGTTTGTGAATTTAACAAAAACATTATATCATGTAATTTGATTGGCTAATAGTCAGAAATGTGTGTGGCAATTTAAATTATTCAGCAGGATTACAAATGCAAGAATTTTACAGCTTTACACTAACAGTTTCTGTTTCTTTCATTATATAGCTATACATGTAAATACACCTTAACCTCTTTGTAACACTATTCATTATAATACAGTTGCAATAGAGTAATAAAGAGATTTAAAGTAGTAAAATGCCAATCACGTCTTTTAAGCAGATCAGCATTTTCGAATATTTTTAAAATTTCAGAGACAAGCTTGACATTACATGTGAAGATGATGCACATGAAATGTCAATTTAAGGTTTCTCTTATTTTTAAAGAAGTCAGTCTTGACATTATACATATTTCATCTATAGGAAGATGATTCACATGAAATGTCATGTCTGGTTTACTATGAAAATAAGAAAAGACATTGAATTTTTCTGCTGTGTAATTTTTCTTGCTGATTTGAACTATAAAGAGCACATATACAGATATCACATAGTATTGTCATGCTTACTCGATTGAGTATTTCTGGTAGGATTACTTTGAAAGAGTTGTCAGAATGTTTTAAAATGGCCAAAAAACTTCACTTAGCCCAAAATTATTTTCTTAGCGCGAAATATGCCAATATCATCTCATTTTTCTGCAGGCTGGCCTGCAAAATATAAACCCAGCCCAGCCCAGAAACCTGGAGTTTATTAAGCGAAGGCAATGATTAGTAATCAGTAGATTTACCTGACACCAAACGCGAAGAAACACAAACATTAAACAGCTTCCCCAGGGGCACAGCATTTACTATAATTTACATGTGCGTCCAGCGAAGAATCAGATCAGCCTGCTCATCCATATAGTCTAAGCAGAGACTTCTCTAGCTGCATGAAGGAGCATTGGGCCCTTAGTTAGAGCGCACAACGAAGACTCTTATCTGATCTGAGTTTTCGCTGGGCGCACATGTCCTATTGTTGGTTTTGTCGTTCCATGGCTCAGTTTGAAACATCACAAGCAGAATGCCAAAAGGACAGTTTCTTTCCCACCAAATGGACAAACAACTATTCAAAATAAAAATATATTAGCAGTATATACATAAAAAGACAAACAATTACAATAGAGCCCCGCCAAGCGAATTTGTGTCTTCGAGCATTCCCTCATGACAAATTTTAACTGCGCATGCCCAGCCATTCAGAGGGGCCAGGGATATGGCTTTCTGTCTGAAGGTTCCTCTTGATGCACTGCTTGTGTGAGCGAGCAGCGAAGGTTCTGGCGAGACTGCGCGGATGCGCAGGCTCGCCTGAACCTTCGCTGCTCGAATAGGTGATAAGTACCAAGATTGCTTGACGGGGCCCAATAAAAAACCACGGCATTTGGAGGGTTAGAACAAATACTAGGAAACTTTAATTGATTTACATGGCCACAATCCTCGTCCACGTTTCTGTCATGCTTAAAACAATTAATTTGTTTAGTCTGTGTGAAGGGTTTCTTTGTCACAAATGCAACAAATTCAAGAACATCACTACCGATTTCAATATTCGTAGGACTTTCGAGTGGACATTATACTCAATAGCTGTCTAACCCAAACCAATTTCAAAGCTGTTGCTGCGTCCTTTGAACTTTAGAAAATGATGTCAGACAGAAACTGACAAGGATAGAAAAGTATTAGGCAAATTATGACACAATAAGAGTGCAGGTATCCATTCAGATACAACTTCCACTTTCTGTAATAAGCACATGTCCAATGAGAGAAAGTCTATCACGCATCAATCACCCGTGACAAGTATGAAGTACAAAGAGATTGGTTGGAGTAGGAAGAGCTTGTTGAAAATCGATGTCTCTTTCTGGTGCACTGACCTCTGAAATTACGCCAGAATGTATCCCTTTGATCTGTTACATTTGACTAAAAATCTAATGGATATTGAAATTAAATGAGTATGGAAAGGGAACAACAATGAGGACTAGACAGCATGAAATAACTGAAATGCTGGTGAAAGAGTAAGCCTGTAATTTACCAAATATCAAGACAGTTTTCTCAAAATAAGTTCTGTTCTAGGCACTATTTATCGAGATTGTGAATGAAATTTGCAAAAACCCAGAAAACATTTTTGTAAGAAAATCTGCATCCTGAGTATTAAAGGAAAAATGTTTTCAGGGTGAAATCAAACTGGTGAAGTCACTAGATAGAGAAGTAGAGAGTTACTACACATTTCCTGTCAGAGTGAGAGATGGAGGTTTTCCAGAAAGGACTGCGTTTGCTGTTGTAAGTACCTTATCCATTAACCCTTGTCCTGCTGAATATTTATATATGCCACGCCCACAAGCGATTATCAACCAATCAGATTACTTGATGCCAATATTGCAACAAATTCACAATCTGAATGGCAAACAATGTAGATCCGGATAAGAGAAGCCATCTGATCTGGATCTTCATTGTTAGGAAAATAAGACATATCTGGGCTCAGCAGGACAAGGGTTAACTTATCTTATTTCCCCTTATACTAATAAATAGCAGGTGTTCATTTAAAAATTCAGGGGTATCACAAGGTATTTTTAGTAAATTGTATTGAAAATGACTGAACTGTTTGCAAACAGCGAAGGTTCTGATCAGATGCACTACTGGGTCTACCTGTAATTGTTTGCCAGTGTCCCCTTTTGGGGATTCCCATCACATTGTGAATATCATTGTAACATTACCAAAACACACCTATACAAATACATTTTACATTTACCAACGAAAAAAACAAAAATTTTAAGATTAAAAATTGTGATATTTTTCTTATTTCTGTTCAAAATATAGATTGTGGGTACTCGCTAGAACCGTTTCGTTGAGGCGGTTATAATGAGTACCAACAATATATATTTTAGAGCAGAAATAAGAAAAATAAGGTTTACTCTGGTAAACCCCAGTTTTACTACATAAAAGTGGGGTTCAAGGGGGTCAAAATTATATAGGCCTGTTTTTGTGATGAACCCCTCTTTTTAGGGAAAACTTTTATCAGGGAATGCATTTTTACGTTTTTTAGTACATTGTGAAGTACTCATTATTTTGCTATATAATCTACACATTTGTGTTTATTTTAAAAACATGGTTTCTCTTTTGCACCCGAACAATAGTGTTATGACATTACGATGACTCACCCGTGCGACATAGAGCATTTTTACACATTTCCAAAAAAACTACTTTTCTGATGAAAATCTGTGATATTTTTCTTATATAAACTGCAAATATAGGTTGTGGGTGCTCGTTAGAACCGCATCAATGAGGCGGCTCTAACGAGTACCAACAACCTATAGCATGGAGCAGAAATAAGAAAAATAATGTTTACCCCCTTAAACCCCAGTTTTCTCTATATAAAGTGGGGTTTAGAGGGGTCTTCATTTCACGGACTGGTTCACGTGATGAAGAGTTGTAGTGTCTTATGAATGCAGTCTGACGGGGACTTCTGCTCGTTTACTTCAAACAGGTGGACATCATTGTGCTGGACATTAATGACAATTGGCCAGAATTTCTACAAGAAAGCTATGTCTTCAACATTCCAGAGAACACAGACTGGACTGGTACTATGAATGTTTCTGCTACTGACAAAGATGAGGGAAAAAACGCTAAACTAGTCTATAATCTAATGGATGATTTTGGTATGTTGGTGTTTTCGGTTTTTGTAGAAAAATGAAAATGAATTGCATTTCTGAAGCACATTTTATAAACAAACCAGCCTGTGCATGCAAGAAGGCGCTTTCTGTCTTATTGTCTTTGCAGTGTTTCCAGGTTCTTGAACTCATGAGACGAGAAAATGATACTACGGTAGAACTTCAATGTCTCTAACACAGATGGCTCGTTAACCATAGCTGATTCGAACTCATCGTTGAGTACTTAAGAAAACAATGGGGATAATTTAAGGGGAATGGGAACACCTGCAGGGGAGACAACTCCTGCAAAAGTATTTTGTCTCACATGTCTATAGGGGTCAACTCTTAAAGGCATTTATTCTTGTAACAGTAGGACACACCGTGTGTTCACAATTGTTTTGTTGCCCCCCTGTGATATACTGACTAAAGCAGATCAAAGATGGCCCTTAATTGGGTGATTAGTAGCTCTTGTTGTATCCCCTGACTGAGGCACTTAAGGGGAAAATCAATAATGTGCACCTGTTAACAAAGAGTATATTATTGATTTTCCCCAAGACGGCCCCTTACCTGTTGACGACAGAGGACTTTTTTCAGTCAGCTCTGAGGGCTACATAATATTATGTAATGGAATGATACTCCTCAATAATCAAGGAAAAATGCCTTTAAAGGCAAGAATGTGGCACTTATAACAAAATTCTTTTCTTTAAGATTTGACCCCTTTTTCTGAAGAACAGAGCTTATATAAAAGCAAACAGGAAGTTTCGAAAGTTGTCTCCCTTTGAAAATTGGCAGAAAAATCTGGCGGTGTTCCCATTCCCCTTGCGGGATGACTTCTATATTTTATGTTGTACAGTAAAAATCCGAAAAATTCGGACACTAAAAGGACTTGCTATAATTCTCCTAAATGTTTGACAAACTTGTTCTACGATCCAATGCCCCCGCCCATCGGGGCTTGAAGAAATAGATGGGCTGCATGTTGCTTCCACGCAGAGCTAAAACCGACCACACACTAGTAGTAGTACTGGTAAACCCCTTTGAGGATTTAAGCCTGTCCAGGAACCGCGGTGCGAGTCGGCCCGTCCATGCTTATAAACCCTATTGGTTTCATTGGGCGACAGGGCTTGAGATGTCATTTCAACTCAATGTCGGGTAAAAGTCCCACAAAATTGGAAGCGACGTCTCAAAATGACCTATATTGTGTTGACGGGGACGTTAAACCTCAAATCAAACAAATGTTCTACGATCCAGCAAAGAGTCCAAAAGGTACATACAGAATGGCAAACAGTGTAGACCGAGAACAGTCTGATCTGGATCCACGCTGTTTGCTAAGGCCTATCTGTTCCAATTATTAGGATCATTACGGTATATACCATTTAGAATTGCATCAGTGAGGCAATTCTGATGGGTACATACAACAAACCAAAATTTTAGAGTTGCTTGAAAAGATATCCCTAAATTATTGTCATTATGCCTTCTGACCAGGTGCTATGTGCAACTGTCAGTGGCTTTAACCCTTATCTTGCTGAATATTCATTTAAGCCACACCCATTTCTGTCTATCAACCAATCAAATTACTTGATGTAATTTATTGCTACAAATTCAAACACTGAATGTCAAACAGTGTAGATCCTGATCAGATGGTCATCTGATCTGGATCTACACTGTTTCTAAAGATATGGGTTGTCGTGAACAGCATGATAAGAGTTAACAACCCCTGTCTTAACACTCTGCATGCTGGTCATTACCTGCCAGACAGCAGTTTGTGTACAGTTTCGGCAATTCTCCATTTCCACACTACAAAACTTTAGAATACTTTTTATTATAACAAAGTTTTGTATATCGTTACAAAGTTTAAATATATAGATAAAATGGTCATTTTTCTATATATTCCATGCATATAACACAGTTGTTTAAGTACACGGTTTTTGCTTTGAACCTCATCAATTTTAGTTTTCATGTTACACGTACTTTTGTTTAAGGGGGTATGCTGTCTGTCGGAAATAGCAGTGGCATTGTAAGTCTAAATCAGTTCCTGGACAGAGAGATCAACCGGACGGTAGTTTTTACAGTAGAGGTAAGTGGTTTGATAAAATGGGGTATTTAATCTCTCTAGATTAGCATTTGTTCAGATGAAAAAAAAATGTTTAAACAAATATCGTGTACTCCTGTTAACCCCATTTTTCTATATATAAAGTGGGATTAAGGAGGCCTTCATTCGGACTGAACGCATTATTTGTCAAAATCGCGACGGAAGTAAGGGCGAGGATTGCAACTTCGTAAAATCGATTTAAGCCCCCCTAGTGGAATTCATTTCACTGACCGTTCCAAGGCGTTTCTTCTGTCGCGTTTTTTTTTTGTGTGTGTATCGCTTATATTATTTTGTCTTGGATAGCCAATCGGCAATTATGTGGGAAAGTAACTGTCCTTTTGATGTTTCCATTAGGTTCTAGTTATTTCTTGTCTGTGTTTCTTTCCCTTTGGTTTCACTGATGGGAGCTGCGGGTTAATTGTATCGATTCCTGATCATTGCCTTCACTTCTATTTAGAATGGTGTTCATTTTACGATCTTGTTAACCTGATTTAAAGAAGTTTCACTGCGATTGCCCATGCGACTATCACTGATCCAAATCAAGGTTAAAGTAATTTATAGCCATGATGTTCGTGGGGATGTGACATTAGAGCGCTGCATTTAGAGGGTTATCTTTTAAACCTGGAATTGGTTCATGTGATATGTTATGCAAAATTGGGATTTAGGAAACAGATCAAATGTTGCAGGATATGGCATCTGATCAGGGTATACACTATTAACATAAAATGCAGGAATTTCAGGGTTGAAAGAACAGTTGATATCCCTATCGAGGAGCATTTTCCCAGCCTTGACAGCCCAGTAAGAATCAAAAGACCCACCAGCATTGTCCTAGATTTGATTTGTCCTCATCATAGGCAAGATGAGATGGACAGGTAGAATTCAGGGTCCATTTTTTCAGAGCACTGTTAGCTTTACAAAGTTGTTAGCAATGGAATGTTCCAGCAAGTTACCATATTGTTTTTCTTAAACAATGTGAGTAGCTTTTGCAATGCAAAAGCTACTCATATTTTCTCAGCAAAAATATCAGTGTTTCGCCATATTGAATGATTTAGGGGATATCTTTATTTATAACTGTCGTTTGAGGAGACAAACTTTACCGTCGGAAACTTCGTTTTATGGCAACGCGTCAGCGGAGTTGTAGACAGAATATGCAACCATAAATATGTTCTATGTGAGGGTTATACTTTGGAAGCAAAGAATAAACCACAGAACTGAAAAGTATGGTCTGTTTGAGTTTTTCTTGGCCACACTAGTTAGTTTCGCCAATATAGGCTTCATCAGTGACCCTCAAATATTTTTAAACTTCCGCAATGGAATCAATGATCTCAAACGACAAAAAAGCATAAAGTACACTATAATGAAGGGCAAGGAGACTTTTTAAGGCCGTCACGCTATATTTGCTCATTAGGGAGAAGAACATGAGCTTCATCAAAGCAATAATAAACCAATGAAAAGCGGTGACTTGGAGTTTCTGACTGCATATTGCAGCATATACCACCACATTATACCTGCCTAACTGCCCATTCGTTATGTTTTCTGCCTAGTTGGATGCGCGTCGGATGCGCGTGACCAGGAAGTTGTGGCTCTGTCTCTGTTTGGGCCCACCAGAGTCTAACTGTTGGTTTCTTTAGCTCCAGCATTTCAGTTATTTCATGCTGTCGTGAGGATTGTGGCCACCTAAAATCAATTTTAACCCCCCCCCTCCCCAGTGAAATTTGTTATAGCTCGTCTCTGAACGTGTGTATCGCATATAAATCTTTGTTTTAGATAGCCAGTTGGCCATTTTGTGGGACAGTATCTGGCTTTTTGGCTTTCCGCTTGTGTCACAGCTAGACAAAAATGACCACTTATACAGAAAAACAGCCCAATGGTCGTCATGTTTCTGTATAATCTATACGATTATTGGATATATCCAACTGTTTAAATGAACAGTTTTATGAAGAGGTTGATATGTATCGGGAAGTTTCAACTGAAAAGTCCTATTCTTAAGCGGGTTTATGATGAAAGCCTTGTTTTCATGTGCATGTAATGGTACTTTAAGTTAAATATCAGAATTAATTACATTTTAAGTAGTGATTTACTGAGATTTCTCAGTCAACTATAATCTATAATTCACCCGAGTAATTCCCCCTAGTGTATTATTAGGGCCCCACAAAATTTTGGGGGTTCCCTATAGTAATCACCCTGTCTGTCCGTCTGTCCATCCACATGTTTTTGTTTTTATTTCTTAATAACTTGCAACCTGTTCAACGCATCAGCTTCAAACTTGAAACAAAAGGTCACAACAACAATACACAATACATTACTGTAGCTACAATATTGTTAGAGTTATGGCCCTTTATAAAAATTCAAATTTTCAGCAGTTTTCGTCTTTTTACTTCATAATTTTAAAACCCTTATAAATAGTCAATGATACTTGCTGTACTTATTGATAGTGACAATACGCACATTTGTAGCAAAGAGTAATAACTCTAGCTTTAATAAATTTTGACTTATGCCGCTTCATCAGTCGGTCATTTTTTCCACATTTTTCATGTTTTTTCTTGATAACTTGCAAACCGTCAATCGCTCAACTTCAAACTATAGGTCGCAACAACAATACACAACTTCTTGGCAAGTTATGCACTTCTAACTACAACATTGCATAAGTTATGGGCCTTTGAAAAATTCAAATTTTCATAATTTTTCATCTTCTTTTCTCGTAATTTCAAAACCGTTACAGATATTCCAATGAAATTTGCAGTACTTATTGACAGTGACAACACCCACCCCCTACACACACATGCACACTCCCCCACCACCACCACTACAACTTTCAAACATTCTATCGCGGGGACTTTATCACGACTGCGATGGTTCTAGTTTCATTCCGAATGTTTTGACGTCATAATTGCTGGGCGATATAGCTAACATCGTTTGTAACAACAATAACAATAGATGATGTTTGGCGAAAATCTGATAAAATCATCGAAATCAGATTTTAATTTCTACGTTCATTTGATGTTTTGGAGGAAAGACAAACAACACAATGATGCTGTATGATTTTCTTGATAACGAACGTCTACTTTCCATTGATAACCAATCTGAAATTATTGAAGCTTTTAGCTCTACTTCTAGATATTTAGATGATTTATTAAATATTGATAATACCTATTTTGATGGTTTGATCAGTCAGATTTACCCCCTAGAACTTCAGTTAAATAAAGCAAATTCTTCTGATACCGAGGCCCCGTTTTTGGATTTACATCTATCTATTGTAGATGGATTTGTTTCGTGCAAATTTATGATAAACGCGATGACTTTGATTTTGAGATTGTAAATTTTCCTTTTTTGGATGGTGATGTTCCTCGTGCGCCATCCTATGGCGTTTATATTTCGCAATTAATTCGATTTGCTAGAGTGTGTAGTCATGTAACTGACTTCAACACTCGTAATAAATTATTAACGGCTAAACGTCTTAATCAGGGTTATCGGTACCATAAACTACGCAAAGCCTTTTCAAAATTTTATAGACGCCATTCTGATTTAATTTCAAAATTCAATATTGGACTTAAATCTCATCTGCAACAAGGTCTATCGGAACCCGAATTTTATGGTGACTTAGTATATAAATTCAGAAAAATATATAACCGCAATGACTTCAGCACCCAATTTCGTAAAATCATTCTTCGAAATAAAAAGATTGGGTACAACATGGATATTATTCGACAGACTGCATGCATGGTAGTTAACCCAATCACGGTTGGCAACTTTGCTTCCCTCTTTAATTGCACGCCGGTGGGTCAGCCCCAGATTCTATGACGGCTCCAACGTAAAGGCTTATTGAAAATTAAAGAGATAATGTTGGTTGGTGCCTGATGCTCTGTCTCTGGTCGGGCTCATCGGAGTCTAACTGTTGGTTTTCTTTTGCTCCAGCATTTCAGTGGTTTCTTGCTGTCGAGTCCTCACCGTTGTCTCACCTCTGTGGTTCTTTGATTTCTGTGTTCACGGAGATGTGGCACTGATGAGTTAGGAGGCCTTCATGCGGACTGAACAAATTATTTGTCTAAATCGCGACGGAAGTAAGGGCGAGGATTGTGGCCACGTAAAATCGATTTAAGCCCCCAGTGGAAATCTTCCACTGACCGTTCCAAGGCGGCTCTTCTGTGGCGATTTATTTATGTTGTTGTTTGTTGCTTACTGTGTGTATCACTTGTGTCTTTTAATTTTGGATGGCCATATGGCCATTTTGTGGGAAAGTAACTGTCCATATGGCCTTCCTTTGTTTAGGTTTCCATTATGGTCTGGTCGCTAAATGTTTGTATTTCTTTCCCTTTGGTGTCTTTTATGGATGGAGTAAGTTAATTGTATTAATTCCTGATCTTTGTTTTACTTCTACTTTTCATGACATTGTTGCATCTGTAGAACAAGCACAGGGTGATTTTTGTATTGAAATGAAATCAAGATGGCGACTGATTTTTTCGAACTAATGCTGTTTTATTGATTGATTACGGAGAAACTGTTCACGTGTGTTCTAAGGCTTTCGAGTTGAAACATATTCGCTATCCCTGACTCGTTTTTTTTTACTCGGACGCCTTAGAACACATGCCAATTAGTTCTCCCTAATCGATCAAAAACAAATAAACTCTATTTATCATATAACATCACCGTCATAAAACCCATATGACCACACATGTAATTACTCATGGTTACTGGCGCACAACATTATGACGCTGTTAGTGAAAATTCTGTTTCCAATCGAAATCCTTTTGAATTTTAAAAGCAATGAAATCTGATTTGAAATCTTTATATGAAAAAAAACAACAGAATTTTTACTTGTGGTTATTTCATATGAAATTTGTGAAACTCGCCAGAGACTTGTTTCAGAAAATTCATATGAAATGACCACAAGCGTTGTATCCTTCATGTACACTATAGGTTAAATGGTCAGGGAATGCATTTGTTATTGTTTTTTTTTTTTTTGATAAATTTTATATGAAATGAACACTCGTGTAAGATCCTCCATGTTCGTTGTAGGTAAAGGATGAAGGAAAACCAAGCCATAAGAGTAGAAAGGATGTGACGATACATGTGTTGGATGTGAATGACAATGTACCTACTTTCGTCAATAATACCCCCCAAATTTTTAACATGACAGAAAACAATATAAATGAGGTAAGTCAGAAATTTGAACTACCAGTTAGCAAATTATGGGAGAATGTCAGGTCTTGCTTACGGACTCGGTTTCTAATAAGTACCGCCAAAATATATTTACATTCACCATACTGAACCTGGAGGTATCCCTTTTACTAAGTTCTGAATAGTTAGATCCTTTGAAAGCAAAGACCACACCAAATAAACGAAAATAGCAGACGCGGTTTAATTGGGTCTGTTCATGTCCAGTACTAATATTCTAAATACCGGCCACATCCGCTATCGCCAGCTTACTCAGAACTCTATTTTCAAAATGATTCAAGATACACTCAATGATACCAAAAGACCAGAATATATAATCTGCGCTATGATGATGTACAGAGAGACGTTCTACGGCCGCCACACGGCACATCACCAGATGCATTGAAGATAAGTAAGTTCTGAATAGTTAGATCCTTTGGAAGAAAAAGATACACCAAATTAACGAAACTAACAGACTTGGTTTAATTGAGACTGTTCATGCCAGTACTGAAATGTGCAACACCGGCCGCGCCGGCTTAAGCAGAACTCTGTTTTCAAAATGATTAAATATGAGCTCAATGATCCCAAGGTGAGCAATTGGTATCACCCATTGTCTGTCGTACATGCCTTGTCCATCTAGAATTTAATATGTTCATTCTCCATATAGACTATGCAATTTTATTTCAGTCGTCGTTAACGTACGTAGAATATTAATGTTGATGATATCTCAGTCAGACAAAATGCCAATTGGCCATCCAAAACAAAAAGATGTAAGCGATACACACATTCAAATATGTTCTAAAAAGGGTTATTCTTTGGAAGCAAGGAATTCAACACAGAACTGGAAAATTTAGAGTGTACATGTTTTCTGGACCAGACTAGCTAGTTTCGGCCATTTAGGCCTCATCAGTGACCCTAAAATATTTTCACAATCCCACAATGTAACCAATGATCTCAAAGACGAACTATAACAAAAATTAAGCGCTTTAAAACCCTGTTCAACTTCTAGAGACCACAATTTTGCTTTAATCTTCATAAAACATTCCCAGCATGTTTATCTTGGTAGTATCATGGTACACTTGGAATATAGGTTGTATCGGATAAAAAAAACTAGGTCAATAAATTACTTTTCTTTTATACCCTTATCATCATCTAGAGGTCACAGTTTTGCTTTTATCCTAAAAAATATCAAGAATATTAATCTTGATGATATCTCAGTCAGACAAAATGCCAATTGGCCATCCAAAACAAAAAATGTAAGCGATACACACATTCAAAGACGAACCATATCAAAAATAAATAGCTTTAAAACCCTGTTCAACTTCTAGAGACCACAATTTCGCTTTAATCTTCATAAAACATTTCTAGCATGTTTATCGTGGTAATATCATGGTACACTTGGAATATAGAATGTATCGGATCATAAACTAGGCCACTAAATTACATTTCTTTTAAAACCATTATCATCATTTAGAGGGTCACAGTTTTGCTTTTATCCTTATATTTGCTTGATAATAGGATGGTGACAATGGTATACCTATTAGGTGTCGCTCAGAAGGTTTCAAGCCAGACAGAGGTGCTAGACGAGTTCCTCTTTGCTGGTGACATGTCAAAGGTGCTCCAACAGAAGAGAAGATACAAAAAGGTATAGATCAAGTATCTGACTCCAGTCAGATATGACCTCACAATCAGCCTAAAAATACTGAGGAAGTCTATCACTTTAGGAGCACACTGTCAAGAGTCGTGCACATTTGTGATGAAGTCAATGCCAGGATTGCCAAAATTAGTGCAACATTTGACTGACTACGTTGTAGTGTTACGTAGTAGTGTTTGGGACCGAAATGGAATCAGGCTTGACACAAAACTGAAAGTCTACAGAGCTGTGATGCTGCCAACACTATGGTATTCATGTGAAACATGGACAGTTTACCAACGGCACGCCAATAGACTGAACCACTTCCATACAAGCTGTGTTAGAAAACTGGCACGACAGGGAGCCAGAGACGGAAGTCCTGAGGTTGGCAGGGATGCAAAGTGTACACATCCTTCTTAAACTATCATAGTTACGATGGACAGGCCATGTTGACCGGATGCCTAAGGAGCCTTTGCCAAAGAAACTTATCTATGGAGGACTAAAAACGGGCAAACGCTCCTGTGGCTCTACAAGGATACCATCAAAGCCTCCCTCAAGGACGTCAACAAACAGAGTCAGTGGAACAAATAACACAGAACAGACAAAGTGGTGAGGCCTCATAAGAAGGGGTGCTAGTGAGTATGAGGCAAAAGTAATCAGTGAAGTTGAACAGAAACGCGCACAGCGCAAAGCCAGAGCAAAGGCATTGTCAACAGAGCTTTCTTCGTCTACCTTCTTCGTTTTAAAGTTATGCTCATTTAAATCTGAACGTACCTATTTTCCTCTCTAAGATTAAACTCCTTTGAATTGTTTTAATTAGGCCCACAATGCAATAGTCTGTGATGTCAAAGTGGATTAAACTTTTTAAAAGTAATTGTAAACTATCATGTCTTCCATTTAGCAGTTGCCTAATACATTCTTCTCATGCCCTTTGATTACTGTGTATGGTGTTTATAATTATGGATAAAAATGAGAAGTTTAATTTCGAAATTTAAACTGAAATTTGATTTTAAGTATTTTTTAAATATTTAAAACTACCTAATTATTCAAAATGTGATCTCGACACTTTGAAATAAGTGTTATTATATGCCGTGTAAACAAAATAGTAAGTTCTGTATGTCTTTTTATCTAATTAAAACAGAGCAAACACTTGAATAATTTAAATAATAATTTAACTTTTGAATTTTAGGTTTGCAATTGAGAATAGGAGGAGACTTGTTTGGCATATCCGTTGAGATCATCTGCAGTAATTCAGATATGTGATTGAACTGTTCATGGGGACTATAAAACACGGGATATTTTTATTTAAAGAGTTTTTATGACATCACAGAATACTTCATGCATATTAATGCAGTTTGAAAGTGCTCTGTTTTCATGAAATATTTCACACATCCAATTGTTACATCTCGGAGTCGAACAAAGATAATTTGATCCGGTTTTCGCCGGTCGATTCTTTGAATCGTATTTCGTTTTAAACTTAAGGATTTCCATAACGTCATTGTATGACCTTAACCTGGAACATTCATCTTGATAAGACTGAAATTAAGTTCGTAAAAAGATTAAGTTGGAATATGTGACATATTGGGTAAAACATCTGGTCAATAGATCTTTTTTCTTCAGATCTATTTGTGTTTTCTAGAGGCTTCAGTTGTCTCAGGTGAGCGATTAAAGGCTATTTTGGCCCTCTAAATGAAGGTGGTAAAGATCCAGATTAGCTGGCTTCTGATCTGAATCTATACTGTTTACCAATTTGCTTCTTAATCCATGGTAACATTGAAATTATGAAACTCGAGTGGATGCAAAGCAGGGAGGGATGTAACACATTGATAGATTCAGCGTTTTGAGGATTAAGAATATCACAAATTTTCACCTGAAAAAGACACTTCTTTAAACTTCTAAAGATAGCATTAAGTTGCATTAATATCTTGTCTGAATGTATGGTCCTTAACCTATAAAACCCGTTTTTTATTTATCAGAGAAAATTGGGCTTGACATGTCATACAAACTGTGTTGACAGACAATCCACATGAAATGTCAAGCCGGTTTTTTTATCTAAACATCATGAGGTAAACAAAAATGTCTTATGTGTTATTTTGCTTTGAACTTTATAGAACAATAATGGATTATAAATTATCTGAGCTCACTTGAGCCAAAGACTCCGGAGGAGCAATTGTGATAGGTCACCTTGCCTAGTCATCCTCGTCTGTCCATCAGTCTGTCCGTTCGCAATTTCTTTAAACGTCATCTCCTTGTAAACCACCAAGCAGATACTGACCAAACTTGGCAGAAATGATCTTTGGATGGACCCTTTTCAAAGTTGTTCAACAAATTCCATTCCATGCAGAACTCTGGTTAGCATGGCCAAAAAAAGGGGAAATTAGCAAATACCTTCAAAATTCAAATTCTTGTCTGAAACCTGAAGACTCAGGTCTTTGATATTGGTTTAATAGCTTCGCATAATAGACCTCTACCGAAGTTATTAAAATTACCTATAAACCAAGGATCAGAATTGGCACCAGTTGGGGGTCACATGTTTCACAGGGAAAACCTTTAAAAATCTTCTTGTCTGAAACCAGAAGGCCCGGTCTTTGATATTTGGTATGTGGTACCATAAAGATTGTTCAAAATAGCTCAGAGGTCAACATGTTTAAGATTATGTTGGAAAAACCTATACAATTTCTCGTCTGAAACCAGATGACTAAAGGCGTTTGATATTTGGTTCACATCGTCGTTTAGTAGGCCTTTGCCAAGACTTTTCAAATTATTGCCCTAGGAACGAAAATTGCCACACCAAAGGGCCCACTTGTTTTACATAGATTTATATAGGGAAAACTCTAAAAATCTTATTGTTTAAACCAGAAGGCTTAGGTATTTGATATTTGATATGTATCTTTATTTAGTTGACCTCTACCAAGAATTTCAAATTATAGCCCTGAGGCCAAAAATGGCACCGCCAAGGGGCCTACATGTTTTACATGGTCTTATATTGTTTCCCTTCAGGTCTGTTGGTGTTTCCCTTCAGGTCTGTTGCTTCATGTTTGTGTTTCTTTCCCTTTAGTGTCTCTGATGGGAGCTGTGGGTTAATTGTATCGATTCCTGATCATTGCCTCTACTTCTATTTTTATATAGGGTAAACATTTAAAAACTTGTCCCGTCTGAAACAAGAAGGCCCAGGCGTTTGATATATGATACTCAGCTTCATCTAGTAGACCTTTGCTAAGATTTTTAAAATTTAGCCCTGATACCAAAAATGACCCCGTTCAAGGGCCCGAATGTTTTACATCGACTTATATAGGAAAAACCTATAAAATTTCTCATCTGAAACTAGAAGGCCGAAGCCTTTGATATTTGGTATATAGCTTCATCTAAATCTTCTGTTAAACCCGGAATGCCCTGTCATTTGATATTTGGCTTGTAGCTTCGTGTAGTGGACCTCTACCAAGATTGTTCAAATAATACCCTGGGGCCAAACATTCATACAAAGTCTTAAAACGTTCTGAAACTTAAATGTACTGTATATATATCTCTTAGCTCACGTGGGCGATATAGAACCATCACGATCTGCTTGTTTTTCAGAGTTTCCAGGTGAATGCTACAGACCCAGATGCAGGTTTAAATGGGACGGTTGTTTTTGAACTTGCTGTCTATGACACTGGTCCTTTCCAAATCAACCCTTTTAGTAAGTTATTTGGATAAAGTATGGTGGGTTAATTCTGTACACCTAGGAATTTGAGTTTAATTCAATATTTTAATTGCTGTTGAAAATTATAACCCTAAAAATACGAAGAAAAACCGCATCTGTAAGTGTTGTCTGTTTAATTCTACTGCATCTTTTTGCATACTTTTTAAAAGTATTTTTTCGGACAGACAAACATGTGGAATCTGATCAGAGGAGCAGTCTGATCTGGTTCCACACTATTTGCAGCAATGTCTTTTACAGTAACCAGCAGACAACCAAGCAGATGACAATTGTTATGATTGGCTTCTCAAGGCATGATGACAATCTCTTGTTTTGTTTATTATATATTGTTCTCCCTATAGTAGAATAACATGGCTGCTCATCCAGGTGTTACCCACTCAAATTGTCATCAGAAACGTGTCAGTTTTGGAGATACATGTATAAGGAATGCACTTTATCATACACATATGTGTTACTTAGCCCTTGTCCTGCTGTTCGCAATAACCCCTACTTTTGCAAACAATGTAGGTCCATACAATTATTGAATTGAATGAAAATAATATATTGACTGATAGTTGGTAATGGGTGTGGCCTAGTTAATATATACAGCGCGATAATTGGTTAATGCATAAGAAAAATAAGTAATCTACAGTCGGACTTCAATGGCTTTCAATAAAGTTGAGGCTTCTTACACCTTAGAGGGAACGGTCCTCGAGAATGTGGACTCCATTAAATACCTTGGAGTGACACTCTCACACAACTTGAGATGGAATACTCATATTAGCAACATGTGTACTAAGGCAAATAGAACGCTTGGTTTCCTGAGGCGAAATCTTCATCAGTGCCCTCAGGATGTAAAAGAGGCAGCATATAAAGTTCTTGTTCGCCCAATCTTGGAATATGGTAGTAGTATCTGGGACCCCAGTGGAGTGGTCCTTAACGATGAAATTGAGAAAGTTCAGAATAGAGCTGCTAGATTTGTAACAGGCAATTACTGCTTTGAAACTGGGAGCATGACTGGAATACTTGGAAAATTAAAATGGGAGTCTCTCAAGAAAAGGAGAAAAGACAGTAGGCTAATCCTTTTGTACAAAGGTCTAAAGGGTGCTGCCAGCATTTCAACAGATGACATTGTTCCCCCAGCTAGACACTGTAGAAATCACCATTCGTTGGCGTTTCAGACCCTTAGCGCAAGAACTGACATTTATAAAGAGTCGTTCTTCCCCAGAACCATTAGAGATTGGAATGCCCTTCCCGATTCGATTATTTCGACAGCTGAAGGTGCTGATGATTGTGTAGCTAAATTTACCTCTTTGGTTAGAGCTAGGGACTAACTTCCCACATCATTGGTCCTGGTGTATGAATGTCATTTGACGTGTCACAAGTTACAATTCTGATTTTGATTCTGATGGCTCGAACACCTTAGGGACCTCGAAAATTTGTCCGAGACAGGGGTAGTTCGAGCCACTGAGGTTACTGTCAGGAGGCTTAACGAGATACTTTTAGACCTCTTCTCGGTGTTCTATAATGAAAATGCATGCTGTGTGTTCTCATTAGAATCGTCTCATCGAGGCGATTCTAATGAGTACACACAGCATACATTTGTAAGATAAAAGACTAAAATCTCCTTAATTATCCCCCACTAGTTCTTATGTAGAGGATTTCGCTAGAGGCTCAAGGATGGGTTCGACTCATCCATGGTAAACGAGCCATCGATGTTCTAGCCATCGAAGTTCTACTGTAATTGGTTAATGCATAAGAAAAAATAAGTCATCTATATTAAGCAACCTGAAGTAACGATAGTAACATAAAGGAACACATAAAAAATGCAACGTGGATCTCTTTGTAACCTAATGGTGAAAACACTGTCTCTAAATTGTAAGGTCTTTCACAGCAGGGGCATATCATTTGGGTATAAACTATTCGCTTATGCAAAGTAGAAGTAAAACAAAGATCAGGAATCGATACAATTACCGGTAACCTACTCAGGCATCAAAGACACAAAAGGGAAAGAAACACAAACATGAAGCGACAAGACCATAATGGAAACCTAAACAAAGGAAGGCCATAAGGACAGTTACTTTCCCACCAAATGGCCAAATGGCCATCCAAAATAAAATGACACAAATGATACACAAAGTAAGTAACAAACAACAACATAAATAAACCGCCACAGAAGAACCACCTTGGAATGGTCAGTGGAAAGAATTCCACTGGGGGGCTTAAATCGATTTTACATGGCCATAATCCTCGCCCTTACCTCTGTCGTGGTATACACTAATTTTGTTTAGTCCGCATGAAGACTTCCTAACTCATCAATGTAACATCTCCGAGAACATACAAATCAAACAACTACAGAGATGAAACAAGGTTGAGGACTCGACAGCATACAACAACAGAATTGCTGGAGCAAAAGAAAACCAACAGTTAGACTGTCAGACTCTCTGAATAAATATGGTATACCACTTGAGTTCTTGTAATGCTTTTTCTATTCACACAGTATATTATAACCTCTGTTGCAGCTGGTAGAGTTTCCCTACTTGAGCCACTTGACTATGAGCACGTTAGCCAGTACAATTTGACAATTCTAGCCTCAGACCAGGGCTATCCACACCGACAGCAGACAACCCACAATGTTACTGTGAATGTGCTTGATGTGTATGACTTTGTACCAGAGTGTAAACCTGAAGTGATGGAAACAAGCATACAGTCCTCACTGCCAGTTGGTACACAAGTAGCACAGGTCTATGCTGGGCCAGGGAATCTGAGATACACACTTACAGGTAGGTTCAAAACATTATTTCTTAGCCCCTCAACCTGCTACGTAAATTCCTTTAACAAATGATAATATGATTTGTGTTGCACCTTCTTTAAGCATGGCAAAATACAGGAGTCCGGTTTTCCTTCCATCGTCTATCCATTCGTTTATCCAGCTGTCGACATTTGTGGTCACTCTAACTTTCAACTTAATGCTTAAGTCCATTTCTCAAGAACTATAAGGGCTTCATTAATGATACTTGGTACTAACTTGCATCTAGAGATGGAACCTTTAATTCAAGCATGCATGTTTGACATTGACCTGAAATTCATGGTTCACTGTGACTATATGAACTATTCCATCAACCCTAGCTTTCACTTTAATGTTAAATAAAAATCTAAAATGAGTTCCTTTAAGAGCAATGAAAACATTCATAAGAACGAAGATGGGTCAAACTACGTAGTTTCGGCTAATAAAGCCTCATCAGTGACCCTGTAATGATCTGGCAAAGAAAGCCATGGGAAACATACTGCAATTTTGCGAATTTCGAACAGGCAGTCGATTCAAAGACTGATATAAATCAAAATGGGGTCCAAATAATTAAAAACCTGTCTAGAATATGAGTCTAAACCAATAATATATTTCTGATTTCTCAGAATATTCACGCTGATCTCAAAGGACCAAAAGTCTATGTCTCAAGGACCTTGAGTGCTTTATACTTGGTACAATGTTGCATCTTGGTATGGCAACTTTAATGCAAGCATCTATATTTGACTTTGGCCTTATTTTCACTATCTTTGTGAACTATTGTGTCAGTCCTAGCCTTCACCCTCATCACGAAACACGCCTATATAATTTTGACCCCCTTGAACCCCACTTTTATATAGTAAAACTGGGGTTTCCGGCGGTATACCTCATTTTTTCTTATTTCTGCTATTAAATATAGATTGTGGGTACTCGTTAGAACCGCCTCGATCTATATTTTGAGCAGAAAATAGAAAAATATCACAATTTTTCATCATAAAATTTTCATTTTTTCGGCGGTAAATTGGCAATGTATTTGTATAGGCGTGTTTACGTAATGATGTTAAAAATATAGAAATAGATGCCCAGGAAAAAGCACAATCATAAATTACAGCCTACCAATGGCACCAAGAGGAAGAGATGCTATCAATGTGGAAAACAAAAACGAAAAAAATAACGAATCACAATCAGCACAGCAATCATATTTTCCAGTTCTGTGGTGTATTCCTTGCTTCCAATGGATAACCCTTTTATAGGACATATTTAACTTTTCTTTCCTTCTTTCTAATCTCCCACCTTTCGGCTCGATATGAGTGAAATAATCTTGAAAGGGCCGTAAAACCCAAACCAAAAAAAAAAAAAAAAAAAAATCTCCCACCTCTTTGGAGATGGCTTTAGATGGATGGTTGCTTGAGAACTCGGCCGTTCACCCACCAGTTATTGTCAGTTACTGTCGGGGGCGGTTGGGCTCTCCAACTAGAAATCTTAGAAATGAGCCTTTGGGGCTCACATAGGTATTCATTATGTTGCTTATCTTAGCTCCAAAACTTATAGATTCAAACCGTATTTCTTTTTCAGGTGGTCCTTTAGAATTTTTCATGGTTGACAAAATGGACGGAAAGATCTCCACTCACAACCAGCTTAGGAGACAGACCAAACAATACTTCTTGTCAGTGACTGCCACCGATCAAGTTAACAATAAGACTGCTACTTGCAAGGTATTTCCAGATATAGCTCTGATGGCCGGCATCGGGTTAACATGGAGAATCAAATTTGCTTAAATCCTTCCATTCTGATATTCAAGAGGACCACCATGGTGACCATCTTGAAAGTCTTCAAACAAAATCTCCCAAACTAAATGTCTGATCAAGCTGAAACTTGATAGGAGCCATGGAGCGACACGGAGACTTAGATTTGCTATATTCTTTTCTTTCCATATGGTGGCCGTCTTGAAAGTCTTTAAACGGCATCTCCTCATGAACCGAAGGGCAGATTGTGCTGAAACATGATGGGCGGCATCGGGGCGACATTGAGATTCAGAATTGCTAAAATTGTTTTGGTTTCTTGCTGTCGAGTTTTCACCGTTGTTTCATCTCTGTGGTTGTTTGTTTTGTGTTCTCGGAGTTGTTGCACTGAGGCCTTCAAGCGGACTGAAATTATTTGTCTAAATCGCGATGGAAGTAAGGGCGAGGATTGCAGCCGCGTAAAATCGATTTAAGCTCCCACCCCACACCAGTGGAATTCGTTTCACTGACCGTTCGAAGGCGGTTCTTCTGTTTTGGTTAATTATTATTTATGGTTTGCCTTTGAATGTGTGTATCGCTTGTAAGTTGTTTTGTTTTGGATAGCTAATTGGCCAGTTTGTGGGTCAGTAACTGTCCTTTTGGCTTTACGCTATTGATGAGGGTCTAGTTATTTTATTGTTGTGTTTTTTTCCCTTTGGAGTCTCTGATGGGAGCTGTGGGTTAATTGTATCGATTCCTGATCATTCCCTTCATTTCTATTTAGTTCCAATATCCAAAAAGGCACACATGGCAGCCATCTTGAAATTCTTTAAGCGAAATCTCTTGAACTGAAAGTCAGATTTAGTTGAAACTTGATGGGAAGCATAAGGGGTGACGTTGATATTCAGACTTACTAAAATTGTCCCATTCCGATATCCAATATTGCTGCCATGGCAGCCATATTGAAATTCTTCAAACGAAATCTCCTCCCGAACCAAAGGATGGATTGAGCTGAAACTTGATGGAAGGCATTGGGGCAACATGGAGATACTAAATTGCTAAAAACATTACGTTCGGATGTCAAAGATAGTCACCATAGCGGCCAACTTGAAGTTATTTTAAGGACATCTTCTCCGTACCGAAGTCGGATTGAGCTGAAGCTTCATGAGAGCCATCAGGGCGACATGGTGATTCAGAATGATTACTAAATTCCTTTCATTCCGATATCCAAGATGGCTGCCATGGCGGCCACCTCGAAATTCTTCAAACATCTCATACAGAACCGAAAGTCGGATTAAGCTGAAACTTGATTGGAGTCATACGTGCGACATGGAAATTCAGAATTGCTTAAATAATTCCGTTCAATTATTAAAGCTGCCTTCCATGGTGGCCATCTTGAAATATTTAAGCTACACCAAGTCGAATTAAGCCGAAACTTGGAAGCAGTCATTGGGGCGACATGGAGATTCAGACTTGTTAGAACCATTCTGTTCTGATATCAAAGGTGGTCGCCACGATGGCCATCTTGAAAATCTTCTAACCACATCTGCTTCCGAATTGTCAGTCGCACTGAGACAAAATTAGTGGGAGGCATTTGGGTGACGTGGAGATTCAGAATTGCTAAAATTGTTGCATTCTGATATCCAAAATTGCGGACATCTTAAAATTCTTCGAAGCACATATATGGTAAACGCAGATAAGATTGGCAGGGCGGGGCAGCTCAGGTGTTGTCAAATGTTTATGTCAAAGTCGCGGTGTACACAAGAAGATTTGGTGTAGTGCCTTTCCGATGGTTTTTGCAACTGCCATATACACAATAGCTTTGTTTGTGTTGCATTTGAATTCACATAAACAGGTACCTTGGTTTACCTTTTTTTGGTAAAAGTGTATTCTAAAGGCAGGTGCAAACAATAGCCCTGCCCTGCCAAACTATACACCCCGAATCTGCACCAAAATAATTATTTCCTGAATCCTAAATCAGATTGGGCTGTCCAAAATTTTAATCAAAGGTATTAAGGCAACATGCAGATTCAGAAACTGCTAATTGCAATGTAATCTGATATGTGATCTGATAGACAAGATGACCACGATGTAACATTTCATGATCAACCTCATCCAGTTTGGCCATTTCTGGCCCACTTGGGCCTCCAGTGCAATCCAGACATGATGCCGGGATTCAGGTTCAGTGAATCTTCGATGGTATGTTTATCATAAAGATAAAGAAACTTTTTTAACGTCGCATATCCGAAACAAATAACATAAGCTCTGTAGAGCTTTTATTGCGACAAACAAATATGTTCTATAAAAGGGTTATCCTTTGGAAGCAAGGAATACACCACAAAACTGGAAAATATGGAGTGTACATGTTTTCTGAGCCAGGCTAGCTAGTTTCGGCCAATTAGGCCTCATCAGTGACCCTCAAGATATTTTCGAAATTCCACAATGGAATCAATGATCTCAAAGGACAAGAAAATAAAAACTACACTATGATGTAGGGCAGGGAGACTTTTTACGGCCGCCACACATGCCCACACATCAGCTGTAGTGACGGTAAATATGTTCTATAAAAGGGTTATCCTTTGGAAGCGAGGAATACACCACAAAACTGGAAAATATGGGGTGTACATGTTTTCTGGGCTAGACTAGCTAGTTTCGGCCAATTAGGCCTCATCAGTGACCCTCAAGATATTTTCAAAATTCCACAATGGAATCAATGATCCCAAAGGACAAGAAAATACAAACTACACTATGAACAAACTTACCTGCTTTCATTTATCTTCCCAGGACTATCTCTGATAATGCGAGCCAAGGGAGTTCCTAGTACAATTTTCACGCCTTTTGTATGGCGCGGCCGGGGATCGAACCCGCGACCTTCCATTCCCGAAGCGGACGCTCTACCACTGAGCTATCGGGCTATAGGTAACTCGAAAGCATTCTACAGTGCCTAAGAAATTCTTCCCGGAGCTTCTGATATAAAATAATCAGGAATGATGTAGGAAGGTATTTAATCATGAAATTATGTTTCAAGAACTCAGTAGAATCGCCTCGTTGTGGTCATTCTATTATGTATACCCAGCATACCTTTATTTTACAGAAACATTATATGGCATTATGTCTCCTATCATGGTACTAAGCATAATCCTCATTGACTCAAACAAACCCTGTCTAGAACAGTCATTAATTCCTAAGGTGCTTGAGCCATTAGGTGTTACTGTATCGACTTGCTGTATGAAAATACAGGAATCTAACACTGGCACATTGTATTAAACAAGTTCGATCAGCATAAGACAGTCGGCCACAAAACACAGTTTTCAACACAGTTACTTAAGAAGATTGCAAAAATATTTGTTCATATGGTTATGTGTATTCGTAGTTTGTTCTATTTATAGGTGATAGTGCATATCCAGAACTCTGCAGTTTCATTTCCAGTACCTTCATACAGTGTGAACATTTCAGAAAATTTGAATGTGACAATTGTGCCAGAGCTTCTGATTGACCTCAACTCTACAGAGGAACTAAAGGGTGTCCGTGTGACTTACACAATTTCAGGAACAGACCCAGAAAGTATGTTAGAGTGTAGTTAAGTTATAACACTTAGTTTAGGATCCATGCAAGATGCCTTGTTGGTGTACAGTCTCATAGTCAGAAGAAAATTCTTTTATGTACAAGGGCTGTTCCAAAAAATGTCAGTGTAGTTTTATTTTTCACCGGTCATGCAATGTAAGCTCAAAACCACCTCATGTCGATAGAGTGAGCACTAAAGGGTGCCACGGGTAAACATCTTGCTCACAACTTCACTGACATTTGTACAGTGTAAATTTTTTACAGCGTATTCATTATCCTAAACAAAATGACTGGGAAAAGAGCTAACAACGTGCTTGAAATTAGGGCCTTTAATAGTATGTCACAAATCAGTATAAAACCTATAGACAGCCAACTGAGAAATTCGATATCTATGGAGCGGACCAAATATTGTACTGGACAAATTTCAGGTGGCTAGCTTAATTTAGGAGCAGGCAGCTGGAACCTAAGGATGCTGCTCACAAGGTCGCCCTGCAAACAAAACAGCTAAAAGTAATATCGAAAACATCCGCAATATTGTACAAAAAGATGCCCGATTCACAACGTGGCAATTATCCCTGTCGACAGACTTGTCGTTAGCACGAGCTCATGGTATTATAAAGAAGCAGTTACAAGTTTGGAAAATAGAACAATAAATGCAAGATTGATACCCCGCCAATTGACGGCTAAACAAAAGAGGACCTGTATAGCAAATGCAAAAACAAAAACAAAACACTTTTGGAAATGTTTCCAAAATATAGCAAAAAGGCTTTTGACATAGATTTTCTATGGATCGACATAGGTTTATCACTGGATTTACTATTTGGAACCAAAGCAGAAGTGTTCCATCCAAATTTTGGCCACCAAAATGCGAGATGTCCAATCATTGCCAAACAAACATGAATGGTAAAGAAGGTTTTGTATGTTCTGTTCTTAAATATGAAGGTTCAAGTTTTGCAAAATCCGGTGCTAAAAGGCAGAACAGTCGCAACAAAATTCTGTAAATATATTTTACAGACACAACTGAAGAAGTACTACCAAACTCACCACCCAAAAATAGGACATAAGCACCTGAAACTCATGCCTAATAATGCACCCGCTCACAAGGTACACCTGTTGACAGGGGTTTTTTTTTTAGTCAGAGAAGGTCACCGTTCAACCACAACCTCCATTTGCACCAGTCCTGCCCCGCAAATTCAAATATCAACTATCTGTAAACAGATACAATTCGGGAAATGCCATAGAATCTGCGGTTTAACTGTATCTGATGATTTTCCCCATCAAAAACTATGAAAACTGATTCCAAAAATTGATTGACTTTCTAGAAAGGTATATTCAGGTAGATGGAGAGTAGTTTGAAGGCAGAGCAATTCAAAAAGATTTTAACATTTGCAGTAAGCGAGAAACAATGAAAGTGGCATTATTTTAACACAGCCTCTTACATCAAAGAACTCATGGAAAAATCATCTTCCTCTGAGAGGTTTTGAGGGTAATATGGTAGGGCTTTTCTTAAAGGAAGGAATTCGCTGGTAAGAGGATGTTCTTAGGGGTACATTTTGATTCTCTTTCAAATGCAGTGCTGAGTATTGTTTAGCTATTTTACATAAGAAAATGTTTTTGTTTTGTTTTGTTTTTTGCAAAAACTGCAAAATTGGAGTTTTATTCTTTTTTTAAACCAAACGACTTAATCAGGCCCATCGGAGTCTAACTGTTGGTTTTCTTTTGTCCAAGCATTTCAGTGGTTTCTTGCTGTCGAGTCCTCACCGTTGTTTCATCTGTGTGGTTGTTTGACTTTTTGTGTTCACGGAGCTGTTGCACTGATGAATTAGGAGGCCTTCATGCGGACTGAACAAATTATTTGTCTTAATCGCGACGGAAGTAAGGGCGAGGATTGTGGCCACCTAAACTCGATTTAAGCCCCCCAGTGGAATTCGTTTCCACTGACCGTTCCACTGGGGTTCTTCCGTCACGGTTTACTTTTGATATGGTTTGTCTTTGGGTGTTTGTGTCACTTATATTATTTTATTTTGGATAGCCTATTGGCCATTTTGTGGGAAAGTAACTGTCCTTTTGGCTTTCCGCTATTGATGTTTACATTAGGGTCTGTTTTTTTTATGCTTGTGTTTTGTTCCCTTTGGTGTCTCTGATGGAGCTGTGGTTAATTATATCGATTCCTGATCATTGCCTCTACTTCTATTTTTTTACACAAAATTTCTTGTTCAATGGTTCCATCACGAAAACCCGCCTTTTTATTTTGACCCCCTTGAACCCCCTTTTTATATTGTAAAACTGGGGAACTGGGGTTTGCAGGGGGTACACCTTAGTTTTCTTATTTCTGCTCTAAAATATAGATTGTGGGTGCTCGTTAGAACCGCCTCAATGAGTTGGTTCTAACGTGTACCCGCAATCTATATTTTGAGCAGAAATAAGAAAAATATCAGGATTTTTCATCTTAAAATTTTCATTTTTTCAGTAGTAAAATTTACCATGTATTTGTATAATTTAAGATATGACAATTTTTATTCAGAGATGAAACATTATTCCATATTTCCTATATGTTTTGGTTTGATTTTGTTTGCAGTTTAGCAGCCCAGTCAACACTAATTAGGTCATTTTGAGCTGTTCAGTTTCCCAAACCACACTTTTGCCTGGCAAGCTTATAAGTTAGAAGCGGTTCGAAAGTACATATTGCACATTCTTTCACCAGAAACTGACATCTGCTCTTCTTGCATCAGCAGATGGAAGAGAATGGTCCAGAAAAGATTTCATTATCGATCTCCATATACAAATGTTACCAACCTGGATGGGATTGAACCTGAAACTTCCTGATCATGCATCATGCTGAGCCACTTAGATTTGTTTTTGGTATATAACATTTTGTGAACAAGTCTGTGAAATGAACCCCACCCCTAAACCATACTTTATATAGAAAAAACTGGGGTTTACAGGGTATACATTATATTTCTTATTTCTGCCCAAAGGTTATGGGTACTCATTAGAACCGCCTCAATCAGGCGGTTCTAACAAGCACCCACAACCTATGTTTGCAGTACAAATAAGAAAATTATAACGGATGTTCATCAGAAAAGTAGCCATTTTGGACATATAAAAATGTACTATGCCGTAATGACATGTACTATCACATAGCAACATCACAAAACATTATGACACAGTCCTTGACAATCTGCTTTCTGTAGAAACTAATACCAATTTCTATGTAAAAAAAATACAAAGAAAAGAGGTCATGTGATAAAAGGAATATATGAATCGGACCAAAGGATAAACCAGTCGTGTGTAGAATATATAGTAAAATAATAGACATGCCCTAAAATGTTTTGTTTATCACTTGTCC
Source organism: Lucinisca nassula (assembly GCA_963580285.1). Taxonomy (NCBI): domain Eukaryota; kingdom Metazoa; phylum Mollusca; class Bivalvia; order Lucinida; family Lucinidae; genus Lucinisca; species Lucinisca nassula. Next base: position 34,636,098 of record OY757011.1, read on the forward strand.
TGCGCCCAATCTAAGGCTCCCGCCCATCGGGGCTTAAAGAAATAGATGGGCTGCATGATGCTTCTAAACAGAGCTGAAATCGACCGCACACGAGTACTGGTAAACTGCTTGAAGGACCCAAGCTTACTCAGGCAAAGCGGTGCCAGTCAGACCGTCCATGCTTATAAACCACATTTGTTTCCTTGGGCGGCAGGGCTTGAGATGTCATTTCATCTCAATAACGGGTAAAAGTCCCACAAAATTGGAAGCAACGTCTCCAAAATGACAGTGTTGACGGGGACGTTAAACTTCAAATCAAACAAATCCTGCGCCCACCTATGACCTTGGCATGAAGGTCATCTAGTGGGCATTGTTCCGGTTTAAAAATCGTGGCATGATCAGGTAAGCTGCTCAGTCCAACAGCAGGTCTTGCTCTATATGATTTTGTCATGCCTGCTTTCATTCATTCATTCATTCATTCATTCATTTATTCATTCAGTTGTCAACCTGTCAATATTTACATTGAACATAGCCTCAACCCAAATGCCCATGTTAATTTCTAAAGACTATAATCAAACATCATGAAAACACGCCTATATAATTGCGACTCCCTTGAACCCCACATTTATATAGCAAAACTGTGGTTTAGAGGGGTAAACCTTATTTTTCTAATTACTGCTTTAACTTATAGATTGTGGGTACTCTTTAGAACCGCCTCGGTGCGACGGTTCTAACGTGCACCCACAATCTATATTTTAGCATCAATAAGAAAAATGAAAAATGTCACCATTTTCATTTAACAATTGTCGTTTATCAGCGGTAAAATTTATAACGTATTTGTATAGGCGTGTTTTCGTAATGCAGGCATGAGCCTTTGATTGAATTTTTGATGCATTTTATGCTGGCTGAGCTTACAAAGTGGCTTGAACAGTTGTTTACAAACTTGTAAATCAGTTGGTTGGCATGAAATAGATTCTGAAAGCAGCATTCATACTTGTAGAATTAGGATTTTTATATTTTTCTTATTTCTGCTCCAAAACAAAGACTGTGGGCTGACTTAAACCGGCTCTTTGCGGCAGATCTAAAGAATACCCAAAATTTATGTTTTAAGCAGAAATAAGGAAAATATTATGTGGCCCTGTAAGTGCCACTATATATTCTCCATACAAGGCGTGGTTTACAAGTGCATTGGTTATACAGGTGAAAATTCTGAGAAGTTGTTTTGTGGGTGCCCTATAGAAATCACCATGTCCGCCCGAATGTCCGTCCGTCCGTACGTCCACATTTTTTCTAAATAACTTACAGACCGTCAAAGGCATCAACTTTAAACTTAAAATATAAGGTCACAATATCATGAGACAATGACATGGCAAGTTACGTAACTCTAGCTTTAAAACACTTAGTGTTATGGCCCTTGAAAAACTTAGAAATTCCGTTTTTTTCTTTTTTCCATCTTTATTTCAAAACCGCTACAGATATTCAAATGAAACTTCCCATAGTTATTGACAGTTGCCCTTTAGTAATGCTCTGTCCGTCCGTCCGTCCGTCCGTCCGTCCATCTGTGTGTCTGCCTTTTGTCTGGGCGAACGAACGGATAGTTAGGTGGCTATGAAAATGGACAAAATAAATGTAATTGAATGGGATTTATTCCGTTAGACACATGAAAGAGTCTTTTGCGTAGCTAAAATTAGCCACCTAAATATCAATCCTGCCAAAAATAGCCACATAACTATCCATCTGTGACAACGTCCATCTGTCTGTCTGTCCATCTGACCGTCTGTCAATCATCATTTTTCATGTTTTTTCTTGATAACTTAAAAACCTTCAAACGCATCAACTTTAATCTTGAAAAGTAAGGTCACAGCATCATTACACAATCACATGGCTAGTTACGTAACTCTAGCTACAATACCCCTTTGAAAAACTAAAACATTCAGCTTTTTCGTCTTCTGTTTGCATCTTAAGTTTTTAAGGTCACAGGCTTCCGAAAACTGCCAGTTTTTTGGCCAAAATGGCTTGTTTGCAGCTTACATTTTGGTGACCGTAACCTACTTATTAAAGTCAAATGGGTGTTTTAGATTTATTTATGGTGGGGGACATTGTTTTCATCCTGAGCTTAGGGATTGTTCCATTATCAAGTTTTGTTGTTATATCGAATGTAGGAAAAAGCTGTTTGACTGTACAACATTTATATCCAGCTGATACATCTTTTATCATGAAAACAAGTCCGTGAAACGAAGACCCCTCTAAGTAGTTTAGGTCGTAGTACCAAAGCGTTAATCCAAAATCGTTAATCTATAGACAAAATGGCAAATATCAATGTTCAGATCAACAGACATGGACTCCAGAAGAGTGTAATCAGGCGTCCGGGGATATTAGGCATTACTTGGTAAGCAAGCTTCGCCCACCATGCCCATCGACCCGAACGAAGAAAAGGTGTAAATGCCGAGGAGGGTATGTCCGAGATTTTGGAAGTCCTCCTATGGCTTTCCATCGGCAAATATATCAGAAATAATTCTGGAAATGGCCACATTGTACGGCTCAACAAGATCATGGTGCCTCCCATAGAACTTCTTTATTGTTGATACCAGTTTGTTTTTTTATACCCCTGGCATAACAACCTGGTAGTGAGCACCTTCCCACGCTCCATAAAGTCCTGATACTTGGAACAGGCTCTAGCATAACGGATTAACTGTGAAACGTAAACTCCATATGCTGGTACAGACGGGATATTACTGCTCAGGAAGGGAAAGTTAACAATGGGAAAATTGAAGTCATCTCGTTTATCGTACAGCCTAGAAGTAAGCTTCCCGTTGTCAATATAGAGATAACAATCCAAGTATGAGGAGGAGATTGCAGTCTCTGTTGTTTCCTTAATTTCAAGTTCACGTGGATAGATGAATTCCAAGTACTCTTCAAATTTAGTATTTTTCAGAGACAATAAATCATCTATATATCTGTAGCTGAAATTGAATTGTTGTGCAAGGCGTTTCTTGCCTGCTTTGAAGAGACCTTGTACAAACTCCGCCTCATACGAGTACAAGAACAAGTTGGCAAGCAACGGTGCACAATTAGTACCCATTGGTATGCCAATTGTTTGTTGAAATAATAGTCCACTGAACTCCACGAAAATATTGTCAATTAGATATTCCAGCATCCTTAATAAGTTCTGAAGTTAGATTCATTGGAAGCAAGTTCTGAAGTTAGATTCATTGGAAGCAAAGAGTACACCAAATAAACGAAAATAGCAGACTCGGTTTTAGTTTACACTAAATTATTTTAGTTTGATTGCGGTAAGAGCTCAAAGTTTATTGAATCGCTCTCGAACACTCATTCCGGATGTTATCACGCGTGCGAGAGAGAGGCAGTGGCTTTTATATCACTGCTACCCATTTACACCTGCGTCGAGGATTAAGCAGAACTCTATTTTCAAAATGATTCTAAATGAACTCAATGATCTCAAAGGTTTTATTGAGTCTGTTCATGACCAGTACTGAAATGTGCAACACCGGCCACGCTCTCGAGCGCCGGCTTAAGCAGAACTTTATTTTCAAAGTGTTTCAAACGAACTCAATGATCCCAAAGGACCAGAAAGTAAAATCTGCATAATGATGATGTACGGGAAGACGTTTTACGGTCGCCACACGGCACAACACCTGCTGCAGTGTAAAATAAATAAGTTTAGAAGTTAGATCCATTGGAAGCAAACACGAAAATAGCAGACTCGGTTTTATTGAGTCTGTTGATGACCAGTACTGAAATGTGCAACACCGGCCTCTAAACCACACTTTATAAAGACTGAAAAATGGGGTTGAAGGTGCTATACATTATCTGCCTTATTTTCGCTCAAAAACATAGATTGAGGCAGTTATAACGAGTACCCACAATCTATGTTGAAAGCAAAAGTAAGAAATATATTACAATTTGTACCTTGTTTTTGTCATTTCTGACACCATGTTTGACGCCTTTATTTCACATGGATATGTTTTCCTAATGTTGGCAATGTATATTACATTTACGTTTTTGCTTTTGGCGTTGTGGAAAGCAGCAATGAATCTTATACATTAGGCCTCGCACTGATGTGGGTTCAAGCCTCTCACAGATCACATATGAAGCGACAAGTTCGTTCTACAATGGAAAGTCAGGTGTTTGTTGTTTTCTCAGAATACTCTGGTTCCTCGCCCCAAACCCTGGTTAACATTTAGCCCGAAATACATGATATAGGAAAAGGACCATAGAGCAAGAATAAAAAAAGAAAAGTTTATGATTTATTTTTTGTTACAGTTACAAGCAAGTTTTGGGTGGACTCCAAAAGTGGACAAGTATACTGCAACACATCACTGGACAGAGAAACGCAGGGGTTGTATGAATTATATGTCACAGCTCATGCTGCACAATCAAGAAGAAAAAGAGAGGTGCAAGGTAAATATAATGAGCCAGCGTATGACAAAATCTACAAGAAGTCTTGAGCGACCAGCGGAGACTCAGATCAGCCTGTTCATTTGTGCAGTCTGGTCAGAGACTTCGCTGATCGCATGTACCTGCTATAGGCTAATATCTATGCAGAGAGACATAAGCAAAAGGTCTTGTCATAGTGGATGTGTGCACAGGTTGATTTGAGTCTCTGCTGGTCACACTGGTCTTATTGTAGGTTTTGTCCTGCGCAGGCTCAAAAATTATTATAAAGCTATAAATGTTGACTTATTAAGGGAAATGGGAACACCTTCTCTGCTGGTCACACTGGTCTTATTGTAGGTTTTGTCCTGCGCAGGCTCAAAACTTATTATAAAGCTATAAATGTTGACTTGTTAAGGGAAATGGGAACACCTTCAGGGGAGGCAACTTCTGCAAAATTATTTTTGTCTCCCATGTCAATAGGGGTCAACTCTTTAAAGAATTCTTTCCTTTAAGAGTGGACCCCTTTTTCGGTGGGACTGTGCTTACAGAAAAGCATACAGGAAGTCCCGAAATTTTCTGGCTTTGAAAAACGGCGGAAAAATCTTCCAGGTGTTCCTATTCCCCTTAAAACGGTTCAGTAAAATGCAAGCAGTCATACCTCACACAATATGAACATGCTTGGTACATAATATACTAAAGATGCTTACTTGGATGCCTGTTTTGAATTTAGCCAAACTCATTTCTTATTGCCCATCAATCAAATTTTATGAAATTTTATGTATCAGTTCACAAACTTCCACAATGATTTCTATTTGCCCATCAATCAAATTTTATGATCCAATGAATTCGTTCAATTCACCAACTTCATGACAGGCAGTGTAGATCCTAATCAGATGGCTTATCTGCACTGTTTGCAAAAGCAGGGGTTGTCATGTTCATAGGATAAGGGTTAATATTGGTAAATTGATGTTGCTTTTAATTATGTCTTACCATGCAATAGTATAGAGTCTAAGTTTTGAAGACTGTTGATAAAAATAACTTTTGAATTTTAGGCAACAAAGTTCTGAAGCTGATGTAAAATGTTAGAGACTATTAGAGAGGTTAATGTTTTGATAATTGGGAATTACTTGTGATGTCAACGCTAGTTCTTTGATATCCCAACTGGGGAAAATATTAAGCATTATCAACCCTTTTATTATCAGAATCCTATATCATAAGACATCATCAACATTGCAACAACCTTTTCTCGACCATTCTTTACGAAGACTACAGATCCCTTCCAATCCCATCCCCACATCATGCTAGGATGTCTTCCACCTATCCTATTTCCTGGCCCCCTCTCCCTCCTGTCCCCTTCAATGTCCATTGCTTAATTATCTTTGCCATGGCATGATCCCACCATCTCCCAATCATGCTCAGAATATTGCAGTACATTCCATTTGCATCCTGTAAAGTAGAAGTAAACCAAAGATCAGGAATCGATACAATTAATTTACTCCACCCATCAATGACACCAAAGGGAAAGAAACACAAACATGAAGCGACCAGACCATAATTGAAACCTAAACAAAGGAAGGCCATAAGGACAGTTACTTTCCCACAACATGGCCAAATGGCCATCCAAAATAAAAAGACACAAGTGATACACACAGTAAGTAACAAACAACAACATAAATAAACCGCCACAGAAAAACCGCCTTGGAATGGTCAGTAGAATCCCACTCCATCCCCCCAACACACGCATCATACCCAAGAGCTTAGCTTAAAGCTAAAATGAAACTTATTTGCAAGATTAAAAGTATGTTATGTGTACTTGCTGCAGTTAAACATCATGATTTCAGTTTAACCCTTAAGATGCCCTCCCCCCATAAAAGCATATTGAAATGCCATCTGTAAGCCGTCGTCTGTAACTTCTTTCAAACTTTTCAAACATATTTTTGCATACAGGCAAACAATGTTGGCCTTGATGAAGAGAAGCAGTCTGTTTTCGATCCACACTATTTGCAACAATGCCTTTTTTGTTACCAGCAGACAACAAAGCAACCGACAAGTGTTGTAATCAGGGTCTTTAGGAGTAATTATGCAGCAGCCGCGACTGCTTGGCAGCCATTCTGATGTTGTTATATAATCCAGCACATGATAAAACCTACAATCAGAAAAGACTCAGATAAGCCTGTATTGCTACCCAATATGACAAGAGTTGCTGTTTTATACCACAAGTATCTACTCAAGTAACTTTATTAATAGATGTCAAATAACTGCAAACTATAATCGAAAGTGGTCTAGAATACTTTCTTCCGACCTTTAATACGTATAGGGACCGTTCAGAGACCGGACCTTCATTTCAGGTACCTAATTTGCTAGTGTAAGCAGTAAAAATACACCTCTTTATTAACCAGAAAAACAATCAAGTTGCTTGATATTATCTTTGTTATGTATTTAAATAAATATTTAGGGAGATTCCTACTTTCTCGGGCTTTCATGATTTGAATGGTCCATTATAATAATTGTGCACGGCTGCTGTGGTTACATCTAAACCTCAAAAAATAATTTCTAAGCAGTCTCTTTGTAGATTTTCAGACAGAATGTAAAGCCGGGGAAAACTGTAATTCCTATGACCATTTTGTTTCGGACATCTCTATGGTGCATTTATGTCAGGAACGTTGCATTTTTTGACATCACATAAGGCTATGTGTGAGTGCTTTGGCATTAGATGTCCTTTAACGTACCTGCTATATTGTCTTCGATCTGTTTCAGTGCTTTTCACCAATAATAACAAAAACCTCTTTTCGTTCAAATGCTTTATACACTAAATACATGATTTCTGGTAGTGTCTTTAGTCGGTTCACTGTGACAATCTTATAGAGGCGAGCGAGCAATAACTGTTTTAATTAGAATAGACTTTCTTAAACACCTCTTTAAAATAAGAATATCTGGCATTTACACAAGCTATACATCAGGTTAAAAAATCCGTGAAATGAAGTCCTCTCTTTATAAGGTGGGGTTTATAGGGCTTTTCATAATTTTCCTTATTTTTGCTCAAAACATAGACTGTGTGTACTCGTTAGAACGGCATCCTTGAGGCGTTTCTAATGAGCACTCACAGTATATATTTGGACTAGAAATATATAAAAAAACACTTAACATTTTAATCTGAAAAATATTAGTTCTAGACATAAGATAGACATCGTTTTAGCGCAAGGGTGTACTATTATAAAGAGAAGTTTTTTTATATCACCCTGTTTATCTTAACCTCCTTATCCCACCGTGTTATGCACTATACAGAGGATCTTACATGCGTGCTCATGAATTATTGAATTTATTAAACGAGTTGAGGAAAAGGGATAAAATGCGACGCTCAGCCGAGCATTTTATCCCTTTTTCCTCAACGAGTTTAAAAAATTCAATATTACATGAGCACGAATGTAAAATTTTGTTTATCATATGACATTTAAAACGCATCTTATTCACGATTGTTTACAAAAATAAATATTCCGCCATTAGTAAACGCGACGTCGTTAAGGACGTCGTGCATGTAACGTTACGGGACATGTCTAGCTAATTTGCATACTTAATCCACTAGTGGATTATCGAAAATATTACATGGCGTTATCACTCTCTCAGACGCGACGTCATATGATAAATACATTACCTGCCGGTAGAGAGAGAGAGAGAGAGAGAATAAAATTGCAACTGAAAAAATTGCATTAAACACATTGAATACACATAAGATTCATTACATATGAACAGTTCGTTTTATTGCAGGTCCAGATTCAAAAGAACTGGGAACTGTAAAGATAACAGTCGTAGTCTTGGATATAAATGATAATCCACCAAGATTTACAGATGCACAGAAACAGAACAAGCTTTTTGGTGTACCCAGCACAGCCAAGGCGAACTATCTAGTCACAACACTGAAGGTGGGTTACTGCGAAATCCTTTCAGTTACTAGCTGACAAGGAGATCCTTTGGAAATGCATGTGGATATACTGTCAAACTTCAATGGTTTGACTGTTCCAAGGCTTTCCGCTGACCGTTTCAAGGTGGTTCTTCTGTCGCGGTTTATTTCTGTTATGGTTTGTCTTTGGGTGTTTGTGTCGCTTATATTATTTTATTTTAGATAGCCTTTATGCCATTTTGTGGGAAAGTAACTGTCCTTTTGGCTTTCCACTGTTGGTGTTTCCGTTGGGGTCTCTTGCTTCATGTTTGTGTTTCTTTCCTTTTGGTGTCTCTGATGGGAGCTGTGGGTTGATTGTATCGATTCCTGATCATTGCCTCTACTTCTATTTTGAACACCTTTGGTATTTGTTTGATGCATGGCAAGTGTTAGTCATAGCACCAGGTCAGGAAGCAGAATAAAAACATCTTTTTAATTATCTTAAAAACTATATGTTCTGTATTCTAATTAGAACCCACTTATGGAGACAATCCTAATGATAACAGTCTCATTGAGATGATTCTTATGTACTTTAGCTCGCAACCTACACCAAGCCAGTTTTTGCCAAGTTGAAATGTGAAATTGATTGTTTATACAAGTTAGTGATAAGATCACTGTAGCCTGCTAATAGCCCCATAAATCTCTACAGAGCTACATGAGGTTTCAGTCACAACAGATGGATGCAGTTCTGAAAGAAAATACCTTGCTATATTTTAACTCACTGGATGCATGAGTCCAAACTGAATTTTATTGGGAAGGATAAAAAAGACAAAACTTTAAATCCTTCTAAAGATGCCAAGAAAAATTGCATCAAAAATGTTGTATCTTTATATGTTGTCTGCTGAATCTTCTTGCTTACTTTTCAAACATAATTTTGCATATATATATAGGCAAACTAAGTTGACCAGGAAGAGCAGTCTGATCTGGCTCCACACTGCTGGCAACAATGACTTTTAAAGTAATCAGCAGACAACAAAGAAGATGACAATTGTTGTGATTGGATTTTAAGGGTTAAATATGAACAAAGTCATCCTATTTATGGCTTTTTTATCATCCATTATCTGCTTAAAAACACACACACACATTCATTTTAAACCTTAAGTATTGGGGCAAATAGGCTCAGACCCTTAAAAATGCGACATTTGATAAGGGTCTACAATGTTTGCCATATACACATATCAATAATTTAGTAATCACTTTAGAAAAACACGCCTATATAATTCTGACCCCCTTGAACCCCACTTTTATATATAGTAAGCGGTAAACCTTATTATTCATATTTCTGTTCTACAATGTGGAGTGGGCTTGGAGAATTATATTTGGCTGCATGATGCTTTGACGCAAAGCTGATACTGACCGCACATGAGAACTGGTAATCCGCTGTGAAGGTCTAAGCCTGCCCTTGAAAATTGCTACGAGTAAGCATGTCCTTGCTTATAAACCTTATTGGTTTCATTGGGCGACAGGGATTGTGTCATTTTTAATCTCATTTCCGGGTAAAAGTCCCACAAAATTGGAAGCAATGGCTCAAAAATGACCTAAATAGTGTTGACGGGGACGTTAACCTTCAAATCAAACAAACAAACAATGTGGACTGTGTGTACTCGTTAGAACCACAGCGGTGAGGCGTACTATACTGTACCCACAATCTGTATTTTGATCAGAAGTAAGATTTTTTTTTTCATCTTAAAAGTTTCGTTTTAGGCGGTAAAATTTACAATCTGCATGTTTTTGTATTGGCTTGTTTTGTGAACGGGTAGCAGAATGAACCCTCTTGGTTGGTTTGGGGCATGGACTGAGATGTCATTTTATCTCAGTGTCGGGTAAAAGTCCCAAAAAAACTGGAAGCAGTGTCTCCAAAATTACCCAAATAGTGTTTACGGTGACTTTAAGCCAGTTTAAGCCACTTTGTAATCAAATTAACAAATATATTATCATGGTAGACCTTGCCCTACTGTAAGCCTACCCAGTGACGTAAGATACACGATATCTTAAGCAGTTGTCTGTCTTAACATGCTATGTAAAACAGCATTCTGAAAATGTTGTCCATTTTTGTTATCTGCTTCATGGCCTTTCATACTTTTCAAACATATTTTAGTGTGGATCCTGATCAGAAGCAGTCTGATATGGGTCCACACTGATTTAAAAAAATAATATCAAAGTTACAAGCAAACAAAAAGCAGACAACAGTTGTTATGATTGGCATCTTGTGGGTAAAAATAAAACTTAGCATTTTTCTGGCTTAAACATTCCCATCAGGACTTTGAGAAATATGGGCTGCATGGTGCTTCTACACAGAGGTCAAACTGACGACACATGAGTACTGGTAAACGGTTTAGAAGGACTAAGCCTGCACAGACAGAGTGACGTGATAAGACCGTCCAATGCTTATAAGCCTTTTGGTCTTATTGTGCGGCAGGGTTCGAGATGTCATTTTATCTCAATGTCTGGTAAAAGTCCCACAAAATTGGAAGCAACGTCTCCAAAATGACCTAAATAGTGTTGACGGGGACGGTAAACCTCAATTCAAACGCATGGTGAGCTACACCAAGCTGTTTGTGAAAGCCAATACTTCATTTGTTTGCTGATAGAGCAGATATAAACTGACAATGCTTTTCGATTTTTTTTTCTTCTACAATTTCATGCAAATTATCTCCGAGGAAGACAGTTTGCAAATCTGGTTTTCTTAGAAAAATATTTTTAAAATATCATACAGCGTAGACCCAAATCGGATAGACAGTACATTCCTTCTGATCAGGATTGGCACTGTTGGCCATATATATATATACAGCAACAGTTTTGAACATGATTTCGGCCATACGCAGACTCTGAATAAAAGCTGCAGGCACTGCATGATGCCCCACCACTACGATTACATCAAGCAAGTGCCATATCACAGTGAAAAGTAATTCATTAATAAAGTTGACAGGAATACATGACTGAGATGACCATTTTAAATGTTCAAAGAGCCATCTCATTTTCAGTTTTTTTTTCGGGCCAGTGCCCTTTTAAAATTAAAAAGGGCTTCAAAATCTAGTCAAATCTTTGGTCAATTGCAATGATATTTCGTACCAGGTTAGAACACATGTCATTGATGTGTTCATGAGACTGGGTGCATATAAGCCATCTTTGGCCCAATATTGACAGTTTGTGGGGATGTGCCCTTGAAATTAAGCTCAAGGACATCAAAACCTAATTAGGGGATAACTGTACTGAAAATTGTCATTTGGGGAGGTAAATCGGAGGTTTTACGGTCGGAAATTTCGTTTTACGGCGACGCTTTAGCGGAGCCGTAAAACGTAATTTGCGACCGTAAAACCGACGATTTACCTCCCCAAATGACAATTTTCAATACAGTTATCCCCATTCTAATGCACTTATTCAGTTGTTAAGTTAAAAACTGTACTGTTTTGCACAAGGCGGCAAGCGCGGTGAGCTGCGTAAAACCAAATGACAACCAATGGAAAGCGACGTTACATGATGACGTCGGATTTCCGACAGTATATCGCAGAATATACTGTCGCAAATTTTTGACGTTATCCAATCAGACGTGGCGTTACATACGCAAGTGCATTAGAATGGCTGTTTTCCGCATCTTAGTGACGTAACCATGCCCGTTTTATCAGAATCAATCATTAGGTTAAGGAGATATAGTGCTTCAAACAGACTACATGACAGAAACGACTATGTTCAATGTTCAAGGGCGATAACTCCAAAAGTAGGAAAATCATAGTTAGTGTTCATATCTTCTATAAGTAGTCTCATGGTGCTCTACATACCTGTGAAGTTTTATGGAAATATCTCAAAGGGTATCGAAGTTATGGAGCGGACACACAACTTTGACAGAAATGGCCATGTTCAATGTTCAAAGGACAATGACTCCAAAAGTAGGAAAAGGAGAGTTACGGTTCATATGTTCTTCACGTCGTCTGATAGTGCCCTATATATCTTTTTATCCCCCGACCGAATAGGTTCGGGGGATATAGCGATCAGCCTGGCGTCCGTCCGTCTGTCTGTCCGGGCCAACATAGATGTGTTAGGGGTTATATTTTGTCCAACCTTATCGGTTTATTCCGTTAACACTATAAACTCATAAACCTTACTGCTTAGGGGCTATTTTTCGGCTTAGGAGCTTAATTTCTCTATGGGAGTTTATAATGGGAAAAGCCCATAAACCGGATTTGTTAGAACGTTCGTCCGTCCGTCCGTCCGTCCGTCCGTCCGTAGACGCAACCTTGTGATGGCCATAACTCCTATACCCTTTGAGATTCATTGATAGTTTTTGGCACAATTGTTCACAAGGCTGAGACGGCGTGTCATGCACAAGAACCAGAACTCTGGATGCCATACCTTTTTAGTTATCTCCCCTTTTAATAAAATAGAATGACTACTTTGTGATGGCCATAACTCCAATACCCTTTGAAATATATTGATGGTACCTGGCACAGTTGTTCACAAGGCCGAGACGGTGTGTCATGCACAAGAACGACAACTCTGGCTGCCATGGTTTTTGAGTTATCTCCCCTTCCAATAAAATAGAGTGACTACCTTGTGATGGCCATAACTCCAATACCCTTAAAGATATATTGATGATACCTGGCACAGTTGTTCACAAGGCCGAGACGGTGTGTCATGCACATGAACCACAACTCTGGCTGCCATGGTTTTTGAGTTATCTCCCCTTCCAATAAAAAAATGACTACTTTGTGATGGCCATAACTCCAATACCCTTTAAGATATATTGATGATACCTGGCACAGTTGTTCACAAGGCCGAGACGGTGTGTCATGCACATGAACCACAACTCTGGCTGCCATGGTTTTTGAGTTATCTCCCCTTCCAATAAAAAAAAGTGACTACCTTGTGATGGCCATAACTCCAATACCCTTTAAGATATATTGATGATACCTGGCACAGTTGTTAACAAGGCCGAGACGGTGTGTCATGTACAAGAACCACAACTCTGGGTGTCATGGTCATTGAGTTATCTCCCCTTCCAATAATATAGAATCACTACCTTGTGATGGCCACATCTCCAATACTCTTTGAGATATATTGATGGTACTTGGTACAGTTGTACTTGAGGTTAAGCAGGTGTGTCACGTGCAAGAACCACAACTCTGGGTGCCCTGGTTTTTTAATTATCTCCCCTGACAATATAACCTTTTGATGGCCATAACTCCAATACCCTTTGAGATATATTGATGGTACTTGGCACAATTGTATACAAGGTTGAGACGGTGCTTCATGCCTAAGCACCACAATTCTGGGTGCTATGATAAATATTTGAGTTATCTACCCTTCCAATGTAACAGTATGACCAGCTTGTGATCTCCAAACACCCTTTGAGACATATTGATGGTACTTTGTGCAGAAATGCATGAGCTTAAGTAGGCATGTCATGTGCAAGAACCACAGTTCTGAGTACCCTGGTTTTTTAGTTATCTCTCCTTAAGTATAATCTTGTGATGGCCATAACTGCAATACTTTTGTGATATATTGCTGGTTTAATTCTGGTGCACTTTCTATTGGTGAACAATCTTCTGAAGGCCATATTGGCTTTTGGTCGGGGGATTTGCCATCTCTTCCGATGGCTATTTTTAGTTTCGCGAAAATATTTCAAATGGAATCAGAGTTATGGAGCGGACACGAAACTGATAGCAAAAGCTGTATTCAAGGTTCAAAGGGCAATAACTTCAAAAGTAGGAAAATCAGAGGTATGGTGCATATGTTCTGCACGTCATCGCATGGTGCTTTACATATCTGTGAAGTTTCCTGTAAATATCTCAAACGGTATCGAAGTTGTGGAGCGGACACGAAACTATGACAGAAATGGCTATGTTCAATGTTGGAAGGGCAACAACTCCAAAAGTAGGAAAATCAGAGTTACGGTTCAAATGCTCTGCACGTCGTCTGACAGTGCTCTACATATCTGTGAAGTTTTGTGAAGATATCTAAAATGGTATCAAAAAGTTATAGAGCGGACACAAAACTATGAGGCGCTGACGGACGGAATGACAGACTCTCAAAGCTTCGGAGGGTATAACATAATACATAATACCCCGCAATTTTTTGAAAGGCGGTGCATAAAAAAGGGGGAGGGGTGCGAATTTCAGGTAATTTGCAGACGGCAAAAAACGGCATGAGTCTGAGAATGTTCCAAAAAAAGTGTGTGTGTGTGGGGGGGGGGGGGGGCGTTTGCTTGTCTCTCCACCCTGTGTGCGGGCCTGCATCAACAGGTAGAATGAAACATTTTTGAAACATATCACTGAAGGGTCTCTGTTTCTGATCACTGGTATTCAGGAGCTGGAATGCAGTGGTGGGACTGAGAGAGAGAGAGAGAGAGAGAGAGAGAGAGAGAGAGAGTTGAAACTATGACTGGTGGAACTGAGAGAGAAGAGAGAGAGAGTTGAAACTATGACAAACATTGTAGACAACAATGGATCTTCAGTTTGCAGCTGGATAAAATGTTATACATGTAGCACAGATTGCGTTGCATATGAGTTTAAACATTATCAAGAAATATTGTTGGTTCAGAAAGATGATTTTGCTGTGCTGTTTGATTTTGTTTGTTTGTTTGTTTGATTTGTAGTTGAATATACGTGTATACAGAAGGGAGATAATTAAACACATTAACAAATGACAAGTAAATACATGTAATTTGGAAAACTTTGACGGAAAATGCTACTTTATTTTTTCCAGACAAAATACTTTCTTATAATGAAGCGTTTTAACGAGTACCCACATTCTACGTTATTCCCACAGTATAAGCTTGCTATTGGCCGCGTGACTATCACTGACCATCTGACTGCCGCCGCCCCTGAACAAAATCAAGTTTATAGCATCGATAGTCGCCTCCCTAAGACGTCAGATCACTGCGTTAAAAGTAAATTCTGGACTGTGCTCTTGTACTTGGGCATGGGCAAACAGTGTATACCTAATCACATGCCATATAACTGTCTGATCAGGGCTACTGTGTTTGCTTAAAATACTGGAATTGAAGGGTTTTTTGTTTGTTTGATTTGAGGTTTAACGTCCCCGTCAACACTGTAAATGTCATTTTGGAGACGTTGCTTCCAATTTTGTGGGACTTTTACCCGACATTGAGATGAAATGACATCTCAAGCCCTGTCACCCAATGAAACCAATAGGGTTTATTAGCATGGACGGTCCGCCTCGCACCGCGGTTCCTGGACAGGCTTAGATCCTCTAAGCGGTTTACCAGTACTAGTGTGCTGGCCGGTTTCAGCTCTGCGTGGAAGCATCATGCAGCCAATATATTTCTTCAAGCTCCTATGGGCGGGGGCCAGGAATCGAAGGGTTAAACGAAAAGTTCGATTCTCAGTTTTGGACTATTTTCCAATTACTCCACCAGTACTCTCAGTGCTTTGATAAAGTCTCTCTCTCTCTCACAGTTCCTAGAGACAGGGGTTATGAACTTTGTGATAAGGAATTGCTAACACACAGACAGTGTTTATTTTGTAAATATTCTGTGAAAAATTATAACTGTTAAGCTGTCATTAAGCCACTTGATGTGGTAATTTGAGCTTTCCTAAGAAATAGGAGGAATCCTGAGGTTGCGGTATATAGTATATGAGTAAACACAACATAGATTTTCAAGTTATAATAAGAAATTGAACCGAATTTTCCAAAATATATCGTTATCTGCAGTTATGCGAATTTTTTCCTAGGAACTCAAGAATGATTTCAAAGAAGCCATGGTAGCCAAGCCATTGGTGTTAAAGCCATCAAAGTTTTACTCTACAGTACGCATCTGCTGATCAGTTTGGTTCTGTCTATTACATTATGCACTGTAATTATCGCACATGTATTACTAAGAGAAAACCAATAAATGTTTCAATAAGTATATTTGTTACCAATTCTAACACAGCGCACCTATATAGGCAATGGAAAATAACTAAGTTTTATTCTACAACAAATCACGACAAGGAAGAGCGTGACGAGTGACGTCAATAAAAACCGCCAGTTGATGACGTCACTAGTCTATTTCCTTGACATAGACGGTGTAATGTCATTTTCTCGCATCGAAAACGTTAGAAACGGATATAAATGTGTGTGTCTCAGTCGATAATTTTGGCGGGATTGCTTCTAACAATGGCGAAAAGTTGTGAGATTCTGAAGGAATCAACAGCATTATTGCCGATTTTCTACCTGTTAGAATCGAAATAGATCAGCTCTAGTTTGTGATTTGTTGAGTAATAAATCATAGTTTGTCAGTCAGTTGTAAGTAGACAAATCACCCGCGCTATGCGCTCGTGATTTGATCTACTTTACAGCTGACCTCCAAACTGTGATTTATTACTCAACAAATCACAGTTAGAGCTGATCTATTTCTTAAGTTGGAAAGCAAGATTTTGCAGTCTGCTGATGTTAAAACTGTTTACAAATCACATTCCCAAATCCGTTATGATTTTTACGCCCCGGAATCAAAGATTCGGGGGCATATAGTTTTGGTCTGTCTGTCCATCTGTTTGTCTGTCCGGAAAAACCTTAACATTGGGCATAACTTTTGAATGGTAACTGATAGGGCTTTCATATTTCACATGTGCATTCCTTGTCACAAGACCTTTCAAGAGGTACCATAAATTTTGACCTCGTGATCTTGACCTTGATATTTGACATACTTTTGACCTCCTTTTTAAAAACTTTAATGTTGACCATAACTTTCGATTGGTAAGTGGTATAACTTTCATATTTCACATTTGCATTCCTTGTCACAAAACCTTTCTAGTGGTACCATAATTTTGACCTCGTGGCCTTGACCTTGACGTTTGACATACTTTTTAAAAACTTTAACATTGACCATAACCTTCGATTGGTAAGTGATAGGGCTTTCATATTTCACATGTGCATTCTTTTTCACAAGACCTTCCCAGAGGAATCATAATTTTTGACCTGGTGACCTTGACGTTTGGCCTACTTTTTGAAAACCTTGGCCATAACTTTAGATTGGTAAATGATAGGGCTTCATATTTCACATGTGCATTATATGTCACAAGACCTTTGCCACGATCCCATAATGTTTGACCTTGTGACCCTGACCTACTTTTTTAAGACTTGAACATTGGCCATACCTTTCGATTCCTTAGTGGTACTGTTTTCATATTTAACATGCGCTGTCCCGGGGCATCAGTGTTTCACAAACACATCTTGTTTGATAAAGAGGAAGACAGTCAGTTGCATTGTGTTTATTGTAAGGAATCTATTGTGTTTTCATATTTTTGCACGCCTTATGAAAGTAAGGGGGAGCTATTGTCATACCCTCGGCATTCGTTGTCGGCGTTACATATTCTTTTTAACTCCACCTTCCATGTTTTTGGCTTAAATTTGACTTTTGAGAAGTTTTAAAATGATTACTTTCTTCCTGTCAGCATCACAAGATGGATGTCACTTAGTTGTTCGATGAATTAATAGATTCCTGAAGAAGGCCAAGGGCCGAAAATTTAAAAAGAGTGATTTTTTAATTCATAGACTATTTGTTATTTTCCCTGCGGAAATATAATTTAGAAGAATTTAAAATTATTAGTTTTGTATTACCTCCATTGGTTAAATATTACCTGCAAGCTTTATGGTGCAGTGGTTATGGTGTTGTACTATGTACTAGAGGGCCATAAGTTCAAATCCTGGTGGAGAATTTTTTTTCTCCTTTTTATCTTTTTTTTTTCTTCATATCTGTTATTATTAATTGCAAGTGTGTAGATTTTTTGTCAAATATAAATTTCGTTTTTTTTTAATGGAAACGCTTAAAAAAGGATTCATCCTGATAGTTAAACAACATGTTATAGTCAAACAAAAATGAATAGTGAATAGAACAATGACCATTTATGTTATTTGTTTCTTGTTATCTAGAAATTATAGAGATTTATGGTCATTTTCCGAATATGTAATCTGTATACTTTTGGATCCAACTTGCAGCCGTGTTTTATCCAAAATTATGTTGTAACGTACCATGTTACAATTAGATAGTTGTACCAGTATATAACTAACAGGCCAAACTTAAAATGTCAATGTTTATAAGTTATTGTTCTGTTGTGTTAGACTTTTGATCCCGATGATGATGTAAACAGTCAGACACTGTATAAGGTGGTTGATGGAGACACAACAGTATTTGGTATCGACACTGAGACAGGGGAGATAAGAACTCTAGCTGCTATAGCTAAGAGTAAAAAGAAGCAGTTCGACCTCACAGTGATGGCGATAGACCAGAATGAACCAACTTTAAATGACTCTATCTCTCTGAAGGTATGATCAGAATATTTGATGTCAGTGTCATGAAATATTTTCTAAGGTTATTCTTACCCTTCCTATGAATGGCAGTTGTCAGTTTCTGGTGAAAGAAGGTGCCAGTCTTGTTCACTGTTAAACTATAAGCCTGTCTAGAAATTGTAAGGTAAGGTAAATTATCAGGCTCACTCGGGCTTTAATTGTGTTGACGGGACCATTACACACACAACTGATGAATTCAGTGACAGAAAATACATCATGAAAAACATGCAATTTTGACCCCCTAAAACCAAACTTTTATGCAGTAAAACTGTGGCTTGTAGGTGTATACATTATTTTTCTTATTTCTGCTCAAAAACATAGATTGTGGGTACACGTATATTGTTGAGCAGAAATAAGAAAAATATCAAAATTTTTCATCTGAAAATTTTCATTTTTCGGGTGAAAATTTTTCAATGTATTTGTATAGGCGTGTTTTCGTAATGACAAGCAAAATTTTTGGGTAGGTGGTGAGATGAAGATAAAGAATCAAATCACAGATGACACGGGTGAGGCGATTATCTCTTAGTGTTAATTGAAAAAAATAGCTCTGAACTCAGACTTAGACTATTTCATTACACCCTTACGTTTAAGTATTTTAAGCAAACAGCATATATTCTGATCAGACCCCACATCTGATCAGCCGCAGCATTCTTCGGCATCAAATCTGGGTCAACAAGGTTTGCCAATGTCCAACTACACAAGTCCAGTCCAGATTTTACAGATAACCATCCCTTTTTACACAGCACTCTGACATCACAGGGACAAAAAATAGTTTGGCTACATTGCCCCTGCCCATCGTGACTTGGCGAAATAGATAGGGCAGCATGATGCTTCCATGCAGAGCTGAAACCGACCGCACACGAGTACTGGTAAACCGCTTAGAAGGTCTAAGCCTGTCCAGCAAAGTGGCGTAAGTCGGCCTGTCCATGCATATAAACCGTATTGGTTTCATTGGGTGGCAGGGATTGAGATGTTATTTCATCTCAATGTCGGGTAAAAGTCCCAAGAAATTGGAAGCAACGTCTCCAAAATGACCTAAATAGTGTTGACGGGGACGTTAAACATCAAATCAAACCAACAAACAAACAAGTGTGGCTACAGATAACCATTACCTAGATTTGGTACAAATGCTATTTGAGCTGTCAATGATAGTCACATGGATATAAGCAACATGACTCAGGTTCATGTATAGAAACTTTGGATTGATTATAAATGATAAACCAAACATTGGTTGATCACCTTGTTATGGACGTAACAAAAGAAACTAGAGGTGCCTAAATAGTGTATAGCTCCAATGGCTCAAACACTGGTGGCTCATTTACCAAATTTGCTCCACTTTAACATAATACACCCGTGAGACATAGTGCCTTCTTTTATGTCTCCAAAAACCGACTTTTTTTCTGTTTAATTTTCATATTAAAACTCTAAACATTGGTTCTGGGTGGTCTTAAAGCAGAAATAAGAAAATTAATGTATACCCCTGTAAACCCCAGTTTTTTTCTATATAATACGGGGTTTAGGGGGAAATTCATTACGCTGACTTGCGCACGTGAAGAATCTCGTTTTGAGACCCTGGGAAATTCACCCCAGAGCTCCAGATTTAAAATTGGGATGATATGGGGATTTTTATGCCCCAACTTCGAAGAAGTTAATGGGGCATATTGGTTCTGTCATGTCCGTCAGTCTATCAGTCCGTGCATCCGTCTGTCCATTACACTTTATTCACATGTCAAACAGAAGAATGGTTTGTGCTAGGATCTTGAAATTTTATATATGGAATGAGCAGGAAAATTAAGCGAACCCATATTTTTTTCTTTTCCGTCGGATTTGTCTTTGCAGAGTTATGCCCTTTTTCGGACTTATGCATTGTGGCTATATGGAAATCTTGTGAACAAAATATCTGGAGAACCACTCGAGTTAGGCTCATGATATTTAGTATACAATTTAGGTCTAAGGTGTAGATGACCTGATTAACTTTTAGCGAAATTCCGAAAATATTTAACGGAGTTATGCCCTTTTTAGGACTTATGCATTGTGGCTATGGGGAAACCTTGTGAACAAAATATCTGGAGAACTGCTTGAGCTAGGCTCATGATATTTGGTATGCAGTTTGAGTCTAAGATTTAGATGATCTGATTAACTTCTGACGAAATTCCGAAAATATATAATAGAGTTACGTCCCTATTCGGACTCATGCATTGGCTATAGGGAAACCTTGTGAACAAAATATCTGGAGAACTGCTTGAGCTAGGCTCATGATATTTGGTATATAGTTTGGATCTAATGTGAAGATGACTTGATTTACTTTTGACGAAATTCCGAAAATATATAACATAGTTATGCCCCTTTTCAGGCTTATGCATTGTGGCTATAGGGAAACTTTGTGAACAAAATATGTGGAGAACCGCTTGAGCAAGGCTCATAATATTTCGTATACAGTTTGGGTACACTACATAAATTTTGAGCACATTTTATGAATATTGTACTAACTGACAATTCTTTCACGACAGAGGTATTTTTTAATTATGTTTTTATTATTATGTGTCTATTAGTGGCAAGCACATGGTTGGGGGCATAGTGTTTCACAAACACATTTTCTAGTTTCTTATTTTACCTTTAGATTGTATGTTCTCTGCACTCATTAGAGTTGACAAAGTGAGGCAATTCTAATGTCTACATAAAGCATACCTATTTAGCTCACCTGAGCCGAAGGTTCCGGGCGAGCTTATAGGATAGGCAGTTGTCCGTCATCGTCGTCGTCGTCTGCGTCGTCTTGCGTCAGTACTTTCAAACAACATCTCGTCTGAATCAACAGGGCCGATTCAGCCCAAATTTCATCTGTAGCATTCTTTGGCTTGGGGATTGAAAATTTGTATTTTAATGAAAATAGGCTCATTAGTTTGGTTGCTATGCCAGCTTAGAGTTTTTATAGACTTATAATGGGGAAAATAGAAAAATAGAAAAATTATATTTACTGCCAAGCCTTTGCAGATATTTTGACAAAACAAGAAATATCCCTTGAGTGATCTTCGTTTAGCCATATGCTTTCATGCCAACTTGGGGGGCCCCGCCCCACCCCCTCCAGTGCATAAAAGGCCGTGTATCTAAAAAACCATTCATATCCCCACCCCTAAACTATATATAATCTTGTTTCTTATGACAAAACATATTCAGTGACCCCAACCTGGGGGTCCCCAGAGATGTGCCAGGGCCATGCCCCATCCCCTCCATTTCGTTAAAGGCCCAATATTTCAGAAACCGTTCAGATCCCCACCCTAAACCATATATATATTCTTGTTTCTTATGATAAGACACATTCAGTTATACAATCATAGGGGTCTCCTGGGTGCGCCGGGGCCATGGCCCACCCATCCACTTCATAAAAGGCGATATATCGCAGAAACCATTCAGATCCCCACCCCAAAACCATATATATTCTTGTTTTTTTTTTTTGTTTTTTTTTTTGTTGTTGTTTTTTTTTATATAATCGGACACATTCATTGACACCTACCTGAGGATCCCCTGTGATGTGCCGGGGCCATGCCCCACACTCTCAACTTCGTAAAAGGCCCAATTTCTCAGAAACTGTACAGATCCCCACCCCATAACCATATATATATTCTTGTTCCTTATGATAAAACGCATTCAGTGATACCAACCTGTGGGTTTCCCGGGGGTTTGCCGGGGCCAAGTCCCGGCCATCCACTTCTTAAAAGGCGATATATCTTAGAAACCATTCAGATCCCCAACCAAAAACCATATATATTCTTGTTTCTTATTACTGGAAGCATTCAGTGACACCAACCTGCGGTCCCCTGGGATGTGCCCGGGCCATGCCCCACCACCCCTCCACTTCAAAAAAGGCCCAATATCTCTGAAAACATTCATATCCCCACCCCTAAACAATATATATATTCTTATCCCAGGGGGTGCTGGGGCCATTCCCCACCCTCCACTTCATAAAATGACATATCTCTCAGAAACTGTTCAAATCCCCACCCTGTAATGCATGTATAGTTGTGTTCCTTGTGATAAGACTCTATTCAGTCACATCAACTTTGGGTCTCTTTGTGCTAGGGCAATGTGCCGATGCCATGGCCCGCTCTTCCACTTCATAAAATGCCATATATCTCAGACACCATTAAGATACCCACCTCATAATCATATATATTTGAGACACACTCAGTCACACCAACTTGGCAGTCCACAGGGGCAATTCCTCTCTTCTTCACTTCATAAGAGGGACTCATATCTAAGAAACAGTTCATATCCCTACTCCTCAACAATATATTTTCTTGGTCCTAATGATCGGACACATTTAGTGACATTAATCTTGGCTTTCCTGAGGTCTGCCAGGGCAATGCTGCAACCCCTCCACAGCTTAAAAGGCCTTATATCTCAGGAACTGTACACATCCCCATCCCTTAACCATATATATTCTTATTCCTTATGATAATACGCATTCAGTGATACCAACTTGGGCTCTGTTGGGTCCATGTTCCACCCCTCCACTTCATAAAAGGGCTAATATTTCAGATACAGAGTCCCATGGGTGCTCATTTGGAAATGGGCGTTCGTTAGGTGACTTTATATTCGATAAATTAAAACCATACATGGCTGTCAATGGGCAGTTCCCGCCTGAGCTCTGGTGAGCATTCTGGCCCAAGGGTCTCTTGTTACTGTATACCTTAATCGTTTTGACCTGGCGCTCTGAATAACCCGCAGTAGCCTTTTCTGCCAATGTCTTGAACAATTTTTATAAGATCAAAGGTGTTTGAGCAATGGGCAGACTATAAGCAATTTATTATCAATTAAATATTGATAATACCTATTTTGATGGTTTGATCAGTCAGATTTACCCCCTAGAACTTCAGTTAAATAAAGCAAATTCTTCTGATACCGAGGCCCCGTTTTTGGATTTACATCTATCTACTGTAGATGGATTTGTTTCGTGCAAAATTTATGATAAACGCGATGACTTTGATTTTGAGATTGTAAATTTTCCTTTTTTGGATGGTGATGTTCCTCGTGCGCCATCCTATGGCGTTTATATTTCGCAATTAATTCGATTTGCTAGAGTGTGTAGTCATGTAACTGACTTCAACACTCGTAATAAATTATTAACGGCTAAACTCCTTTATCAGGGTTATCGGTACCATAAACTACGCAAAGCCTTTTCAAAATTTTATAGACGCCATTCTGATTTAATTTCAAAATTCAATATTGGACTTAAATCTCTTCTGCAACAAGGTCTATCGGAACCCGAATTTTATGGTGACTTAGTATATAAATTCAGAAAAATATATAACCGCAATGACTTCAGCACCCAATTTCGTAAAATCATTCTTCGATATAAAAAGATTGGGTACAACATGGATATTATACGACAGACTGCATGCATGGTAGTTAACCCAATCACGGTTGGCAACTTTGCTTCCCTCTTTAATTGCACGCCGGTGGGTCAGGCCTCAGATTCTATGACGGCTCCAACGTAAAGGCTTATTGAAAATTAAAGAGATAATGCTGGTTGGTGCCTGATGCTCTGTCTCTGGTCGGGCTCATCGGAGTCTAACTGTTGGTTTTCTTTTGCTCCAGCATTTCAGTGGTTTCTTGCTGTCGAGTCCTCACCGTTGTCTCACCTCTGTGGTTCTTTGATTTCTGTGTTCACGGAGATGTTGCACTGATGAGTTAGGGGGCCTTCATGCGGACTGGGCGGATTGTTTGTCTAAATCGCGACGGAAGTGAGGGCGAGGATTGTGGCCGCGTAGGGTCGGTTTAAGCCCCCCAGTGGAAATCTTCCACTGACCGTTCCCAGGCGGCTCTTCTGTGGCGATTTATTTATGTTGTTGTTTGTTACTTACTGTGTGTATCACTTGTGTCTTTTAATTTTGGATGGCCATATGGCCATTTTGTGGGAAAGTAACTGTCCATATGGCCTTCCTTTGTTTAGGTTTCCATTATGGTCTGGTCGCTTAATGTTTGTATTTCTTTCCCTTTGGTGTCTTTTATGGATGGAGTAAGTTAATTGTATCAATTCCTGATCTTTGTTTTACTTCTACTTTCCACAATGTTTTGTTTTCACACTTGCTTTAGCAGGAATACATAGGCATGCAAGTTTCTGTCCGTCCGTCCGCCAGTCCGTGCTTCCGTCCGTCCGTTCGTCTTTCCATCAACATTTTACCCTGGGTGATTTGTGAGCGCAACTACACCTACAGTTTGTTCCCAATCTTTTTGAACCTTTGCAGATGTTTTTGTCATGGTCTGCAGATGTGCATGTGGTTTAAGGGTTATCCTTCGTTAATTGCTTGTCAACGTTTTCCAATTTTTACCACATTTTTATCAGTTCCAAACACTATAAGAGTATAAAACCTTGTGAGCGCATCTCCTCTTAAAATTTTACTGATCGTTTTGAAACTGTACAGTTATTTTGTCATTGTCTGTAGATGAGTATGTAGTTTTGGGGTTATCCTCTTTTTAATTTTAAATCAACATTTCTCTCTTTCACAACTTAGTTTTTTCCAGGTCCCGTTACTTTTAGCAAAGATACCGTGTGAGCGCAACTCTTACAGTTTGAAACATTGCAGGTGTTTTATCATTACATGCAGATGTGCGTGTTATTTTGGAGTTATCCTCTAATATTTTTCATCAACGTTTTCCACTTTTTCATCTTAGTGCTTTTTCCAGATCCATGTACTATTAGAAATTATACCTCGTGAGGGCAACTCCTTTTACAATTTGCTACTAATCCTTCTGACACGTTGCATGTATTTTCGTCATTGTCTGTAGATATGCATATGGTTTTGGGAGTTATCCTTGCTTTATTTCTCATCATTTTTTTCGACTTTCACAACTTTTTCCAGGTCCAGTTACCTTGTGAGCGCAACTCCTCTTAAGGTTTACCATGGATCTTTATGAAATTGTGCAGGTTTTTTGTCATGGTCTACAGATGGGAATGTGTTTTTGGGGTTATCCACCTTTAATTTATATCACCTTTTTTACTTTTTTAACTTTTTTTCATGGTTAATTACTTTTAGAGTTGTTAGATCTATTCTTGTCGCTTTTTTCCACATTTTGAACTAAGTCATTTTCTAAGCTCACCTATTAAGATTGTGGATTCTATTTTCATTTCTTCTACCTGAAATAAAGGCCCCCGCCCATAGGGGCTTGAAGAAATATATGGGCTGCATGATGCTTCCACGCAGAGCTGAATCCGGCCCGCACACTAGTACTGGTAAACCGCTTAGAGGATCTAAGCCTGTCCAGGAACCGCGGTGCGAGGCGGACCGTCCATGCTAATAAACCATATTGGTTTCATTGGGCGACAGGGCTTCAGATGTCATTTCATCTCAATGTCGGGTAAAAGTCCCACAAAATTGGAAGCAACGTCTCCAAAATGACCTTTACAGTGTTAACGGGGACGTTAAACCTCAAATCAAACAAACAAAATCTACCTGAAATAAACATTACTTTTTGGTTGGGGCCAGGTGCAACATCGACTTCAGCGAAGTTCGATCTATACTTTTATAAGGGAGATATTTTTTTATAAAATGAAACTCACTGAAAATAAGGATTAATTTTTGTGTCTCTGGTGGGAGCTGTGGGGTGATTGTATCGATTCCTGATCATTGTCTCCACTTCTATTTTTTAATAATTAAGGCTCAGGGACTGTGACATATGGGTGCAAAAATATACTTATCAGCAGAACGTTTTTACATATGCATGCGAACCGAATGGCTACCTATGACATATATTGTTCGTAAAGGTATCACTCGTCTATTCAGTTCTCTCCTCTTATCATTTGGTTAAAAGGTCTATGTAATAAACAACCCACTAAACCCCACTTTATATAGAGCTAAGTGGGGTTTAAAGGCTGTACAGGCCTCCAATCAATATAGAAGAGAAGGCAATGATCAGAATTCGACACAATTACCCCACACTACCCATATCAGACACCAAAGGGAAAGAAACACAAACATTAAATAACTAGACTCTAATGGAAACATCAAAAGCGGAAAGCCAATTGAACAGTAACTTTGCCACAAATTGCCAAATGGCTATCCAAAACAAAAAGATATAAGCGATACACACACTCAAAGACAAACATAACTAAACTAAACCGCGACAGAATGACAGCCTTGGAACGGTCAGTGAAAAGAATTTCACTGGGGGCCAAAGCCTTTAAACTCTTTAATAACCTATAATTGCGTGCCAAACCTACAAAATGTTCTATGCAAAGGTTATCTATATTTTAAAAGTGGGCTCCAAAGAGGTCTGGCGTTATTTTCCTGAAATATGCTCAAAAAGATAGAGTGTCGGTACTAGATAAAGCCACCTCAAGGAGACAGCTTTTATGAGCCCCCACAATCTGTGTTTTTACAAGAATAAGGAAACTATCCATAATATCCTCGTGAAAATGATAGTTCTGCAGATAGAAAAGACGGCCTTTTAGCATATGGTTGTGTTTCTTCTTTCTTGGTAAATATATCAAGTTTTCCATAGGTATGAATGGTTGCCTTTTTCCATCTTGTATAGCGTGCTTACACGTTTTAGAACCATGTCTTTCTCTCCAGATATATGCAGTAGATCCAAGTGAACAACTAGTCTTGACTGCCAACATGTCAATAACAGATTTCACCAAAAAGTCAGAACATCTAATAAGGTATGTCAAATTTCTCTTCCCTATTCGTCTTTTCTTTCTTTTGTGATCAGTCACATTTGACCATTACTGACAGGTTTGCATTACATGCACTCCAGATTTACACTGAAGATGAAAGTCTACATACACAGTAATCATGTGATTGCGGTAGATGATCTTTTACCAGCACATGGGATGACTGTCGCTGAATAAGGGGCCTCGATGTAACGTCCCGAACCGAAAGGCGGTGCACTTTGAATCTATGGAGCATGTTTTGATATCAAAATCTTATCATCCGTACCAGGAATTTCACCTAGGAGCTCCAGCATCAGAGGCAAGTGCACTTACCACTAGCTAGCTAAGCTGTCATGCTCCGCAACTTGTGTATAGCAAAAGCAGCTTGACATTACTTTGAGAATGTACAGATTAACTAAATGAGTATGTTTATCCTTCCAATGGATAGCCCTTTCTTGAACATATTAAGAGGTATGGATACACATGAAATATTTACAAAGTTTTATCCAACCATTTACACAGGAGCATGGGAGGTGATTTTTGTATTGTTTACTGTTGTGCATGGTAATACCTTCAGGAAACGGGGATCTACGTTTAAAGGAAATTGTTTAATTTGCTCCTTGGAAGCAAATTCTTTAATTCTTTCCTTTAAGTGTTGACCCCTATTGATAGGGTAGACAAACTTTCGTTTTCCTAGAGATGTTTTCCCTAAAGGTGTATCTATTTCTTTATGTAACTAATAGATACAGCATTTGAAGTTAAATAAAAATATTTATAGTAGTCCCAGATAAGACTGACAGGGCGGAGCAGTTTAGGTATTGTCGATATATGTCAAATTCATGAGTCCACAAGATTTGGTACGGTGCCCTTCGCGTGCTTTTTGCAAGCCGACTAAATGGCCAAATGCATCATATCTTGGTCTGTGTTACATTCGGTGACTTGGTGTACCTTTTTATCCCCCGACCGAATAGGTTCGGGGGATATAGCGATCAGCCTGGCGTCCGTCCGTCCGTCTGTCCGCACTAACAAATGTATAGTTAGGTGGCTATGTAAATGGACAGAATCAATGTAAGTCAATGGGATTTATTCCGTTAGACACCGAAAATACTTCTTTTCTGTGGCTAAAAGTAGCCACTTAAGTATCAATCCTGCCAAAAATAGCCACATAAGTATACATCCGTGAGAACGTCCGTCCGTCCGTCCGTCCGTAGACGCAACCTTGTGATGGCCATAACTCCTATACCCTTTGAGATTCATTGATGGTTCTTGGTACAATTGTTCACAAGGCCGAGACGGCGTGTCATGCGCAAGAACCAGAACTCTGGATGCCATACTTTTTTAGTTATCTCCCCTTTTAATAAAATAGAATGACTACTTTGTGATGGCCATAACTCCAATACCCTTTGAGATATATTGATGGTACCTGGCACAGTTGTTCACAAGGCTGAGACGGTGTGTCATGCACAAGAACCACAACTCTGGTTGCCATGGTTTTGGAGTTATCTCCCCTTCCAATAAAATAGAGTGACAACCTTGTGATGGTCATAACTCCTATACCCTTTGAGATTCATTGATGGTTCTTGGCACAATTGTTCACAAGGCTGAGGCGGCGTGTCATGCGCAAGAACCAGAACTCTGGATGCCATACTTTTTTAGTTATCTCCCCTTTTAATAAAATAGAATAACTACTTTGTGATGGCCATAACTCCAATACCCTTTGAGATATATTGATGGTACCTGGCACAGTTGTTCACAAGGCTGAGACGGTCTGTCATGCACAAGAACCACAACTCTGGTTGTTATGGTTTTGGAGTTATCTCCCCTTCCAATAAAATAGAGTGACAACCTTGTGATGGCCATAACTCCTCTATCCTTTGAGATTCATTGATGGTTCTTGGCACAATTGTTCACAAGGCTGAGACGGCGTGTCATGCGCAAGAACCAGAACTCTGGATGCCATACTTTTTTAGTTATCTCCCCTTTTAATAAAATAGAATGACTACTTTGTGATGGCCTTAACTCTAATACCCTTTGAGATATATTGATGGTACTTGGCACAGTTGTTCACAAGGCTGAGACGGCGTGTCATGAACAAGAACCACAACTCTGGTTGCCATGGTTTTGGAGTTATCTCCCCTTCCAATAAAATACAGTGACAACCTTGTGATGGCCATAATTCCAATACCCTTTAAGATATATTGATGATACCTGGCACAGTTGTTCACAAGGCCGAGACCGTGTGTCATGCACAAGAACCACAACTCTGGGTACCATGGTTTTTTAGTTATCTCCCCTTCCAATAATATAGAATCACTACCTTGTGATGGCCACATCCCCAACACTCTTTGAGATATACTGATGATACTTGGTACAGTAGTACATGAGGTTAAGCAGGTGTGTCACATGCAAGAACCACAACTCTGGGTGCCCTGGTTTTTTAATTATCTCCCTGACAATATAACCTTGTGATGGCCATAACTCCAATACCCTTTGAGATATATTGATGGTACTTGGCACAATTGTATACAACCTTGAGACGGCGCTTCATGCCTAAGAACCACAACTCTGGGTGCTATGATATTTGAGTTATCTCCCCTTCCAATATAACAGTATGACAGCCTTGTGATCATCGTACCTCCAATACCCACCGGCCCCGATAGCTCAGTTGGTAGAGTGTCCGCTCCGGGGAACGGGAGGTCTCGGGTTCGATTCCGGGCCGCGACATACCAAAGTCGTTAAAAATGGTACTAGTTGCTCCTCGTTTGACACTCAGATTTACGGGGTAGAGCTAGGACTGGTCGATCCAGTGTCATGATAATGTGACTGGGTGTGGTATCATTTAATGTGTCTGGGACATGATACTTCAGTGAGGCAGCACTATAAACGTGAGCATTGAGCTCCCTGTCGCAACCAGACACCGTCGTGATATGACTGAAAAATTGTTGAAAGCGACGTTAAACCCAAATTCACACACACACACACACACACACACACCTCCAATACCCTTTGAGACATATTTGTGGAACTTGATGCAGATGTACATGAGGCTAAGCAGGTGTGTCATGCTCAAGAATTACAACTCTGGGTGCTCTGGTTTTAGTTATCTCCCCTGACAATATAACCTTGTGACGGCCATAACTCCAACACCCTTTGAGATATATTGAAAGAACTTGGCACAATTGCATACAAGGTACAGAAGGGATGTTGTGTGCAAGAACCACAACTGTTGGTGCTGTGGTATTTGAGTTATCTGCCCTTTCAATATAACAGTATGACCAGCTTGTGATCACCATATCTCCAACACCTTTTGAGACTTATTGATGGTACTTTGTACAGAAATACATGAGCTTAAGCAGGCATGTCATGCACAAGAACCACATTTCTGAGTGCCCTGGTTTTTTAGTTATCTCCCCTGACAGTATAATCTTGTGATGGCCATAACTGCAATACTTTTGTGATATATGGCTGGTTTAATTCTGGTGCACTTTCTATTGGTGAACAATTTTCTGAAGGCCATATTGGCTTTTGGTCGGGGGATTTGCCATCTCTTCCGATGGCTATTTTTGTTAAGGAAATGGCTAGAGGTCCGGTACTTGACCCTTAGCCTCGAATGCTAGAGCTCCGGTACCAGACCTCTAGCCTCAAAGGCTAGAGGAGGCCTCGGAGGATCTCTAGCTTTACCTTCTGGGTTTGGCTAGGGATCCGGTAAAATATTAATTTAGCCATTTCTACCAGAATAGGGTTGAGATCGACCCGGTGGTGGACTACTGTAATATGTAACTGGCATCATCTACATCTAACATCCTAAATGAAGGAATATATTACGAAAAAATAATTCTTGATTTTTCTCCATCTGCTAAGCTGCAGTCTTGAAAGGGGACCTCCCGTACACGGTGATGTAGTGACATTTGACATCAGAAAAAAACGAGACTTAGGAGGCCTTTATGCGGACTGAACAAATTATTTGTCAAAATCGCGACGGAAGTAAGGGCGAGGATTTAAGCCCCACCCCCCCCCCCCCATCCACACCCCCACCACCGCAGTGGAATTCGTTTCCGCTGACCGTTCCAAGGCGGTTCATCTGTCACGGTTTATTTTTGTTATGGTTTGTCCTTGGGTGTTTGTGTCGCTTATATTATTGTATTTTGGATAGCCTATTGGCCATTTAGTGGGAAAGTTTCTGTCCTTTTGGGTTTCCGCTATTGATGTTTCCATTAG
The DNA here is from genome assembly GCA_963580285.1 of Lucinisca nassula. Taxonomy (NCBI): domain Eukaryota; kingdom Metazoa; phylum Mollusca; class Bivalvia; order Lucinida; family Lucinidae; genus Lucinisca; species Lucinisca nassula. The sequence continues at coordinate 34,667,567 of OY757011.1, forward strand.
GGTTTGTTGTTTCATGTTTGTGTTTCTTTCCCTTTGGTGTCTCTGATGGGAGCTGTGGGTTTATTGTATCGATTCCTGATCATTGCCTCCACTTCTATTTTGAAAAGATGTATTTATTATAACGAAAAAGTTATTCTTGATTATGTTAACAAATATTGATTGCATTCCAAGGATAAAAGTCTAAACGAATACAAAACCTATATCGAAATCACGCATGCATTCGTTAGTTTCTCCAAATGATATCGGATTGGGCTGGAAAAAAGACAATGACTGTGTGAAGTCCTTGCAGTAAGAAAGGAAGACAAAAGAATCGTTAAACTTTATTATTTCTTCGCCGCACAATCGGGTAATAGTTGTTTGTTGCACAAATTTTTCTCATATGGGACAAACAGTGATTTTTATAAATATTTTGATTATGAATTATATGCAATGGATATACTCTCATACCCGATATGTAATATTTGTTATTATTATAATAATAATAATAAATTACTAGATACATCTTTCCAAGACACAGCTTTGCAGTTGTCGCATTTCACTTTATCATCGTATTGGGGGTAATGGCAGAAAAAAAAATCAATAGTAATTTTTTTGTTTTCCTTAATTTTGGATGTTGGCAATTAGTAAAAAAAACCATTACCGAGTTTCTAGCCTACCCTGGTGAAGTGCCTAATCAATCTAATCTTTTACCAGACCTAGTAGGAATGGCTAGCGATCCGGTTCCGGTCCTCGAGCCTCAGAATCAGAATTAGGAATGTTACTGTTGACGCATCAAATGACATTCATACCTCGAATAAAAATAAAAAATGAGTTCCTTTAAGAGCAATGAAAACATTCATAAGAAAGAAGATGGGTCATACTACGTAGTTTCGGCTAATAAAGCCTCATCAGTGACCCTGTAATGATCCGGCAAAGAAAGCCAGAGGAAACATACTGCAATTTTGCGATTTTCGAATAGGCAGTCGATACAAAGACTGATATAAATCAAAATGGGGTCCAAATAATTAAAAACATGTCAAGAATATGAGTCTAAACCAATAATTTATTTCTAGTTATCGAAGGCTAGATATCCGGTGCCGGATCTCTAGCCCTAAGGCTAGAGGTCTGGCACCGGACCTCCAGCCACTTCATTTTGTTAATAGAATATTCCAAAGGCAGGTGTAAACGACAGCTCCTCCTGTCAATCTTATCCGCGACTACTATACCTTCTAGTATGAAGCATTCATACTTCTTGAAGACAATCATTGATATTACACATAGCTGAAGTGCTCATTGCATAGACACTACATCTTTATAACACTATTGTTGGAGCCCAAAGCTGAGAATTCTACTGTTTGTCTGTTTTCTATTTAGCAAAATGGGAGAGATACTTGGTGTGAAAGTTCAGCTAGAATATAGTACTCCACATAAACAGCCAGATGGATCTGTTGACCTAAAATCGTAAGTATCTTTAATAAGAACATTGCAGCTTTGATGGCTTGAACAACCATGCCTCCTTTACCATGGCTGTTCTTCAGCACGAAAATTCTGACCCCCTTGAACCACACTTTTTTTTATAGTAAAACTGGGGTTTACAGGAGTAAACCTTATGTTTCCTATTTCTGATCTTAACCCTTGACCTGCTGAATATTTATATATGTCACACGCACAACCGATTATCAACCAATCAGATTACTTGATGCAAATTATTGCAACAAATTCACAATCTAAATGACAAACAATGTCGGTCCTGATCCGATGGCTTAAATATCGGCATATTTAAGTGTTATTATTCAAGATTGAATATGCATGTTGCGTGTACTTGTCGATGGGCAGTATATTCTAATGAGTGCACACAAGAATTTGCTCCTAAGGAGCACATTCTTTCTTTTAAAAATAGACAGCTTGTCTTGAAGGATTTCAGCGTTCGGGAAAGTGAATAGAAAGTCTCAGAATTGTCTGTCTTTAAACAATGACAAAAACGGGACCATTGCACGTTGTGTTTTTATTCTCATCTCATGTCCGTGTTATATAGTACATTTTTCAAACCTAAAAAAAGGGCATTTTTTCTGATGAAAAGTTTTGATATTTTTCTTATTTATACTCCAAACATAATCTAACGAGTAACAACAACCTATGTCTTGGACAAGAAATAAGGAAAATACTGTTTACCCCTGTAAACCCCAGTTTTCTCTATATAAAGTCGGGTTTAGGTGGGTCTTTATTTCATGGACTAGTTCACGTGATGGCATGTTAAATGTTGGATTTGAGTTGAATCTGTTGTGGAAAATATTGATAAATCAATGATAAAATATTTTCATTTCAGGACGGATATTTTCTTCCATGGTTTGAATATAACAACCAATTCTCTTATTCCTTACGACAAAATGTTGGAGTAAGTATATGCCAGTTTTTCGTTCATTTTCACCGCACACTGTTATTTTGCGTGTACAAAAGACAGAAAGAGTAACACTAGTGCTATCGTTATTGCATCACATCAACAATTCTATGTCATGAACACCCCTGTAACCCAAATTTGTACAGAAAAACTCGAGTTTACAGAGGTATATATTTAATTTCCTTTATTTTTACTAAAACATTGGTTGTGTGTACTATTGAGCACCTACAGCCTTTATTTTCAGAAAACATAAATGTATGGAAACTATCACAATAGAATTGAAGACAATGGAACAATGGAATCGATACATGCAATGGAAAGGAACTGTGATTAGATTTGGTTGTTTGTTTGGATTGAGGTTTAACATCCGCGTCAACACTATTTTGGTAATTTTGAAGACGTTGCTTCCCGATTTGTGGAACTCTTACCCATGAAAGCTCAGTCCCTACCGCCCAATTAAAACCAATAGGGTTTATATGCTTGCATCACTTTGCCTGGACAGACTTAGCCCTTCTAAGCGATTTACCGGTGGGCAGGGCCTGTGATTTATTCCGCAAAAAATCAAGGGAAGAGGAGCGTGACGTGAATGATCGCCGTTTAATGACGTAATTTCTAGTCTTACGTTAGACGTCGTGACGTCATTTTCTCGCATCGAAAACGTTACAAAAGAAATAAATGTCTTAGTCAAAATATTTGGCGGGATTTCTGCTATCAATGACGAAAGGAGGACGCAACAACATTATTGCCGGTTTTCTGTGTTTTAGAGTCGAAATAGATCAGCTATAGTATGTGATATTTTGAGTAAAAAATCAGTTTGTCCGTCAGTTGTAAGTAGACAAATCACTCGTGCTATGCGCTTGCGATTTAGTCCACTTTACAACAGACCTCCAAACTGTCCTTTAGTACTCAACAAATCACTAGTAGAGCTGATCTATTATTCAAAGTGCTAGATTTCAAAGTTTTGATATACATATAACATTTTTCAGTTTGATGAAGAGAAATGAGGCAAAACTGAAGAAACTATTCAATATGCAGCTGCTGGAGGTACAGAAGGTCCCAACTAACAATTACCTCGACCCTTCCAAGATCACCGTCTCACAGATTGCCCTGATTTCTATGGCCGTCCTCATCTTCTTTGGATCCCTTCTTGGGGTATTGCTGACCCTATATTCTTGGCAGAGGTAAGAAATAGCCATGCATAGCCAATAGCTGTTGTCGCTGGCTTGTGAAAAGACAAGTTATTTTTGAACTATTTTTTATGTTTATTTTATTGCCTTTTTCGCTAGTGAATTTCTCATAGAAATTAAATACCGAAAATTGAAATTGTGGAGGTTTCAGATACGTCTTTATTAATGATAAATTTGTAATTCCTCGATGTATTAAATTCATTAATTTAAATGTATTAATTTCTTATTATGCTGTTTGTACTTATAAGAAAAAAACATCCTCAGCTGATTGGTATGTCCCAACAACATATTTAATAGAGAAATGGAGTAACATGTCTCTCTCATCTTTTCCTCTCGCATATAACAGGCTGGAAGAAACTGAAGAGTCAGAGGTCAAGGCCAAGGACAAACCTGTACAAGAGATAGAACTTGAGTCCCTACGAAGCCGGCACTCCAACAGACCAGCTGCTGCCGTCATAAATAGGGCATATGATGAAATCGAGTTAGTAACAGGGTAAGACAGTGTGTTACCGTGATGATTTTCAGTATCATTTGAGACACATCATGAGGAACCCGTTTACATTATAGGTGTAGTTCAGATTTGGCATCCAAACAGTCTGATCAGAACCTTTGTGTTCTCTGCTTGGATCGTTGGCTTAACCAGCTCTTTAGTGGTCAAATTGTAAGCTGTTATAGCAAGTAAAATATCGAATATTGTGTATTTTGCTGAAAAATGTGAGCAGCTTTTGCAAAAGCTACTCACATTTTTCAGCAAAAAGATTAGCATATTTGCCATATTAAATGATCAAATCTTTAAGTATGCGTTATTTGTTTGTTTGATTTGATGTTTAACGTCCCCGTCAACACTATAGGTCATTTTGGAGACGTTGCTTCCAATTCTGTGGGACTTTTACTCGGCACGGAGATGAAATCACATCTCAAAGCCTTGCCGCCCAATGAAACCAATAGGGTTTATTTGCATGGACTGTCCAAATCGCACTACTTTCTCTGGGATAACTATACGTTAATTAATGACGTTAGTTTTGACTGGCCCCTGGTTTCTGTATATAAAATTTCCAGATTGTTGCTTGTCAGTGTAGCTGAGCAGGCTGGTTTTTGTCTTGCCTGGTCACAAATCCCAAAGACAGGTTTTCTCACGATTGGGCTCATATCAGTGAAGTGATACAGGGAATGCAGGGGTTGCTTCAGAGATTGCAACTCTCAGAAATACTTTTGTGGCCCCTATCATTAGGGTCATGCCGGGTGCAGCTACATTATTAAGGGTCATGCAGGGTGCAGCTACATTATTTCAATATACTTAAATAGGCCACATCATTAGGGGTCACGCCGGGTACAGCTACATCATTAGGGGTCATGCAGAGTGCAGCTACATTATTTCAATATACTTTAATAGGCGTGTTTCCATAATCGAAACACACCTATTAAAGTATATTGAAATTTTACCACGCAACAATGAAGATTTTCAAAGAAAAAAAATCTGATATTTTTCTAATTTCTGCTCAAAACATAGATTATGGGAGGTGGTTCTAACGAGTACACATCTTTGGTTTCGAGCAGGAATAGGAAAAATGATATATATCTCTGTAAACCCAAGTTTTACTTTTTAATAGAGGGTTTCAGGGGGTCCAAATTATATATAAAGACATGTTTTTATGATGCTGAAGATCATGAAATGTTAAAAATTTCTGTGGATGAAGTGAATCTTACTCTACCCTCTACTGTCAGATTTAAGAAGCGCAGTGGTCAGTTGCTGATTAACTGTTGTAATGGTCTAAACCTATACAAGTCCAGTGTGGTTCGGCTAATGGTCTACGTCTGTCCCGGTAAAGTGTGTGTTGTGGTTAATTGACCAGCTCCACATAGACCCAGATTAGTTGTTCATATCTGTTGCATCTGATCTGGGTTACCGCTGTTTTCCTAAAGCAGCACGTGAGTTCAGTACAGATACTGATAACCCTCTTAATCATATGACGTCACGTCTGAGAAAGTAATAAGGCTGTGTAATAAATTTGATAATCCACTAGTGGATTAAATATGCAAATTAGTTAGATACGCCCCCTGACGTTATATGTACGACGTCCTTAACGACGTCGTGTTTACTACTGGCAGAATATTGACATGTTTGTTAAATAATCGTGAATAAAATGCTTTTAAATATAATATGATAAAATAGGATATTGCATTCATGTTCATATATTATTGAATTTATTAAAACTCGTTTAAGAAAAGGGATAAACTGCTCGGCAAAGCCTCGCATTTTATACCTTTTCCTCAACTTGTTTAATAGATTCAGTAATACATTGACACTCATGTAAGATCCTCTATATACACTGCTCTCAGGCATCAAAACGGCAAGAGTAGCTGTAACATATGTGGCTATGAATAGCTGTTACCTGATTTTGTACTTGATCAGAGATATTCACATAAACAATAGCAGGCGGAAAGCTTCTAGCATTTTAATAACTTTGGGTCGATTGATAAAAGGTCTACGCAGAAATGGCAGGAAATCTGTTGGATGTATCTGCTCCCCTTAACCCTTATGATGCCAATCACTACAATTGTCGTCTGCTGGTGTCATTGTTGGAAACAGTGTGGTCCAACTTCGTACAGCTCCTCCAGGAAGAACAGTCTGATCTGGGTCCTCAATGTTTGCTTTTATGAAAAAATATGTTTTCAAAAGTTTGCAAGATGATGCAGCAGACGACATAAACAAACATTTTGCCATGATGTTATCTTGGCATCTTTTAAAAGGGTTAAAAAGAAAGACGTACCTGACATATTTTCTACCGTTTATGTAAAGTGATAACTCATGATCACCAGCTTGCTTTTCCGAAGACTAAACTCCTGAAAAAGGGCCTGCACTTAAAAGAAAATATTGTACTCCTAAATAGCGTTACTTTATTTTACGAGGACCATAATTGATCAAAGGGAACTCAGATAATGCAGCTAAAGGTGTAATGCTCATTACTCATATTACACATGCATGTAATTGATCAGCAAATATTGCCTTGCATTGAGAACCTTTATATTACTATGTGGTACATCATGTCTTAAAGACAGTACCTCAAAGATGTTCGATACAATTTCAACAATAAAAAACAATAGAGTCCTCTAAATACAATACGCTATCAAATACATTTAACAGTCACAGAAGCGAGTTTAACTTAAGTTTGTCTTGTATTGTATATGCGTATGTTTCTTTTTTCTTAGCAAAATGACAAAGCAGAAGAAGACAGGTGTACAGTACGAGTCACAGGAACTGCGGATAAACTTCCACGATGAAACAGCAAACGGTATGGTACTGCATAATGGACCTGTTCATAGAGATAACAATGGTTCCTACAGCATGGCTGACAGTGGAGTTGACAACGTCTCTTTGCATTCTTCTGATCAGACCAGAGCTGGATCAAACTCTGACAATGCCGACAGTAGATCAGGAACAGCTGACAGCACTGGGAATGGAAATACTGATATCATTGATAGCCAGAAAGAAGCAATACATGTTGCAGATGATGGCAAAACCAGGAGTAAAGAGATTACCTACCAGAATGTGGTTGCGCCAACGCCAACTACAACTGCCCCTGCTCTTACTTCCCTTAATGTTGATGATTCCCCGGTGATGACATCAAGTCCCCGTATCAGCCATACTGATAGCAATAGTCCTGGTACTATTGGCATCATCTTTGATAGAGATCACAGCAACAGTGAAACAGAGTCCACAACAGATATCCTAGAGGTTGACAAAACCATACCAGATACAGATACACAGGGGTATGTGAATGTTGATATCCAAGACATTGGTGAAGAGGCAAACCATCCAGATGAAACCAAGCAAGATTCTACCATACCAGGTTCTCAGGGTTATGCGAATGGTGGTGTCCAAAATAATGATAAAGCAGTAAAGAGCCAGGCTGATATCAAGCCAGACACAACCAAAATGATGACTACAGAATTTAAGGATAAAACGGAAGACAATAAACAACTTAATTTTATAGCTGCTAAATCTGACAAGGAGGTTATTGTAGAGAGATCAAGAAGTTCTACCCTAGAAGAAGGGACTGGTGAACATCAGAATAGGGACCGAACCTTGACCCTCAGCTTTGAAGAAATTGGAGAAACGAATGATGATGAAACAACTCAGTTTTAAGGGGAAGAAACAATTGCCAAATAATACCAAGGAAGATTACTCTTTCTGCAAAGTGTTCGCTTTTTACTTTATAAGAAGCTAGTCATAAATTTAATGAAGACATCAGATATAGATTATATTTTTCTGCCATTCTTTTTGCAAGGAAGATGACTTTTGAGACCGTCTATATGCTTTATTGTAAGGTGACACCGTCTAAAAAGGTCTACTTAAACGAAAAAACTGGCTCCTCAGGGGTTTAGTTATTATGTTAACGAGTTTGTGTAATGAACACCCTGTTAACTCCGTTTTCAAAAGAATACTGGGGTTTACAGATGTATTCGTTATTAGCTGGCCTGGACAAAGTACAGGAAGAACTTTTGCACTACTCGGTATCAGCGTTGGCGTTAGCTTTGCCGTTGCCGTCAGCGTTCGCATTTACGTTAAAATTTTAAGAGCTCATAACCATACGATGCATTTGGTTCACGTTTAGTATGATGATCGATAGAGGTCCAAAATTTTATTCAGCAATACCTCCGCCCATTCCCATGGCCTCAAGGTCATGGTCATGGACATTGAATGTTTATATTAACATTTTTAATTGCTCATATTTTCCAAACCATGTGTCCATATGAATTGTTTATGTTAAAGTTTTTGACTGCTCATATTTCCCAAGCCATACCACGAATTTCGTACATATTTGGTATGATGATAGATATAGGTCTATAGTTTCTAACAGCAATACCCCTGCCCATGACCTCAAGGTCCAGGTCACAGACGTAGAAATTTTCAAAGTTAAAGTTTTATTGGGACATATGATGGGTTTGCTTCATATTTGATGTGATGATAGAAATGGGTCCACAGTTTTATTCAGCATGATCTCAAGGTCAAGGTCATGGACTTAGATTACAGTTTCATACGCCCGTTTTGAAAAAAAAGGATATTGGCGTCGCGCTGTCCGTCCGTCAAACCGTCCGCCCGTCGATCCTCCATTCATAAACATTCTTGTACGACCGTCAAGGATATTTTCAGGCAACTTAATAGGAATATGTATTAGGGAAAGACGATATGCCCAGCGCAATAATGATTGTTCCCCCTTTCTTAGTTTCTGAGTTATGCCCCATTGATATTTTTATAAACATTCTTGTACGCTCCATAACTCGGTAACCGTTGAAGATACCTTCATGCAACCTTATGAGAATATATATTAAACCACGACGATGTGGCGCGCGCAAGACCTATGTCGGTATACCAAGTGTCAAGCCCATACTTAGAGGTCAAAAGTCAAGAAAAGGGTGTTTCTTTCGTGTCTCTTGGCAGAAATGTTAGAAATGTTAACCATCACGAGACGATGTGTCATGCGCAAGACCCAGGTTGGTACTCCAAGGTCAATATCAGACTTAATGGTCAAAGGTTTCTCTAGTTGTTATTTCTGGATGGATTTTGAAAAGTTACTTGGCAGAAATGTTTACCATCATAAGTCGATGTGTCGTGCGCAAGACCCAGGTTGGTTCCTCTAAGGTCAGGGTCATACTTCGGGGTCAAATGTAAAGAAAAGTGTCTTTTTTCTTGTGTCCGGTCAATACCTTTCTTACTCCTGGATGGATTTTTACATTAATTACTTAGCAGAAATTTTAACCATCATGGGACAATTTGTTGCACGCGAAACCGGATCGGTAACTCTAAGGCCAATGGCATAATTAGTGGTCAATGTCAAAAAAGCACCTTTGCGTTTCCAGTCAATAATTTTTTTTATATTTGGATGGATTTTAAAATTACTTGGCAGAAATGTTAACCATTGTAAGACGATGCGTTGCGCTCAAGGCTCATATCAGTACCTCCAAGGCCAAGGTCATCCTCAGAGGTCAAAGGCCAAAAACGTCATTGCTTCGTGTCTGGTCAATACCTTTGTATTGAATTGGATTTTGAAATTACATGGCAGAAAGGTAAACCATCATGATACGGCCCCCGCCCATCTGGGCTTGGAGAAAAAGATTGGGCGCATGATGCTTCCACGCAGAGCTGAAACCAATTGCACATGGGTCCTGGTAAACAGCTTAGGAGGTCTAAGCCTGCCTAGGTAAAGTGATGCAAATTGGACCGTCCATGCATATAAACCCTATTGTTTTCATTTGGCGGCAGGGCTTGGGATGTCATTTCATTTCATTGTCGGGTAAAAGTCACACGAAATTGGGAAAAGACGTCTCCAAAATGACTTAAATAGTGTTGTCGGGGACTTTCAACCTCAAATCAAACAAAAACAAATCATGAGACGATGTGTCACGCGCAAGACCCAGGTGGGTACCTCCATGGTCAAGGTCGTGCTTAGAGGTCAATGGTTAAGAAAATTGTCTTTTCCTCGTGACTAGTTTTTAGCTGTGGATGCAGTCCTTGCAGCAGGTAAGGGTAGAGGGGGAATGTTATTATTTTTTTCCGTTTATACACTTCATTTATTTTCCTCCCCTACCTTCCACTTTCATTTCCTATACTATCTCTTCTTTCTCTTTTCTCTCTTTCTCTGTGAGACGACAAAAATGATCCAGAAGGATTGACTTGTCGTTAAACACCAACACAATCAAATAAAAAATTGGATTGAAAAAGGACAAATTATATAGCAAAATGGCAATAAAGGGTAACCATTTTTGTTTGAATATAATACAGTTGTTAATAATTCACTAACATGGTTTCTGCTTTGGACCCCAACAACAGTGTTATATAGTTAATACATGCTTAGTATGTTTAATGATACAAATATAATCGGTGAGCTTTGACAATTTTATGGGGGCGTGCTTCAGTGAGCCCCTGTAAAATTGTCTCGGCGAACCGATTATATTTTATTATCATAGAGACTATGTACTCGTATTTCGTAGTTTATATCGCAATCCAAAACATCAAGGGTTTTGCAATAATTTAGCAAGTTTCACCAAAAGGATGGCAGACAGAGTGGCATGTTAAACAACATTCATTGGCATGGCGCGCGCGTGCAGCGTAACGTGACGTCAAAGAGAGCAACGTTTCCGACGTCACCGCACCACAGAGACGCATGAATTAAAGTTTCTTGATGCTTTATGACTTTCTTTATGAAAATCTCTGGCGAATATCGGAAAAAGTAAATATTTTATTTTAGCTTTAGAAATTATTTTCGAAGTTTATACGCAACCGCAGTAGCAATGCACATTTATTCAAACCGACCATTCAAACCAAGAAAGCCCGAGAAGGTAATTTCTGAAAATTTATTTCAATAAATATAGCAAACGTAATAACTTGCAGTCTGATTGCTTTTCCGGGTACAAAGGTTTGTATGTTATTGTTTGTACTTGCAAATTAGGTACCTGAAAGTAGGCCCGGTCTACAAACAGCCACTAGATGTATTAAAGGTCAGTAGAAGGTATTATAGGTCACTAGCGATTATAGCGTTCAGTTATTCGACCTCCTTTATTAGGTTACTAGTATATATATAGAATGGCTGATTGCGGTATAAAAAGAGGTTTTGGTGTTACTGCATAGTGATAAATTTTCTCTTTACCATTAAGTCTTTACTAGCTACATCACACGAACAAGCTGTGCCATGAAAACTCTTGTAAACCACATTTGCATCCCATTATGAGAAAACATCATCCCGCCATGAGAAAACATCATCCCATCTTGAGAAAACGTCCTTGGGGTTTGCGATTATACACAAACTGAACTGCTCATTCAAAGGGACAAGCAAGACTTTTGAAATTTTAGATGTAGAAAAATTGAAATTTTAGATATAGAAACAAGAGCTTCTGTACTATCCAAACAGCAAGAATAAAAATGCTGATTAGCAGGCTGATCTACCACCTTGTTCTTTGGTAGTGGGACATGGCGAGGCTTGCTTTACGTAGTGAAGAATGGAATAAAATATATCATCATATGACGTCGCGTCTGAGAATGTAATAACTTCATGTAATAAATTCGATAAACCACTAGCGTATTAAATATGCAAGTTATATAGATACGCCCCATAACGTTACATGTAGTACGACGTCTTTAACGACGTCGTGTTTACTAATGGCGGAATATTGACCTCTGTGTAAACAATTTTTGTTTGTTTGATTGTTTGTTTGATTAGAGGTTTAATGTCCCCGTCAACACTGTATAGGTCATTTTGGAGACTTTGCTTCCATTTTTTGGGACTTTTACCCGACATGGAGATAAAATGACATCTCAAGCCCTGCCGCCCAATGAAACAAAAAGGGTATATAAACATGCACGGTCCGATTCGCACCGCTTTGTCTGGACAGGCTTAGATCCTCTAAGCGCTTTACCAGTATTCATGTGCGGTCGGTTTCAGCTCTGTGTGGAAGCATCATGAGCCCATCTATTTCTTTAAGCCCCGATGGGCGGGGACGATTAAACAATCGTGAATAAAATGTGTTTTAAATGTCATATGATAAATAGAATCTTACATTCGTGCTCATGTATTATTAAATTTAATAAACTCGTTGAAGAAAAAGGATAAAATGCTCGGTAAAGCCTCGCAATTTTATCTCATTTCCTCAACTCGTATAGTACATTCAATAAAACATGAACATTCATGTAAGATCCTCTATGAATTTATGCCGGCCTCGGTAGCTCAGTCAGATGCGCGTCTGACTGGTGATCAGGAGGACGCTGGTTCACTACCTGACGGGTCGGCAACATTCTTTCAAGGAGGTTGATCATGAAATCTTTTCTACGGTCATTATCTCCCTTCTGCTGATTCAAGAAGGGTAGTTGTCAGTTTCTGGCGAAAGAATGTGCGCTATTCTGGTTAACCGCTTACGTATAAGCCTGCCCAGGAAAGTGTGGATAGGTAAACTGACCGGCTCAAAAATGACCTAAATAGTGTTGACTGGGCCGTTAAACTCCAATACAAACAAACAAAATCTACGAATTTATTAAACTCGTTGAGGAAGCCTCGCATTTTATCCCTTTTCCTCAACGAGTTTGATAAGAGCACTCATGTAATTGCCTGTATGCCCTTAGTTTTGCTCAAAAACCTAGATTATTGGTACTCATTTGAAGCTCCACTTTGAGGTGCTTCTAACAACCACCCACAATCTAAATGTGGAGCAGAAATAAAAGAAACTGACAAAAGCATCAGTTTTGGAGAAATAAGATTGTATTAAGTCACACAGGTCTGTTAACGCCATATAATACTAGAAACAGAAATTAGGTAAGAAAAGTGTAAAGGGGATGCTATTTGGTGATACCTTTGCGCACACACACACACACACACACACACACACACACACACACACAGTTACAATCTTCTGTGCAATATGATAAAATGGATCCAATTTGACAATTTTGATTATCACTTTTATTATTTATGTAATGGTATGTTATGTTGATTAGCGCATTCCACATGATTTATAATTTATGATAAATTAAATTAATATTTCTTTCTCAAACAGAGTTTTTGTTTACTTTGAATCCTCTGTTAGCTGTGACATTATGAAAACACGCCTATTCAAATACATTGCCACCTTTATCGCCGAAAAAAATGAAAATTTTATGATGAAAAATTGTGATATTTTTCTTATTTCTGCTCAAAATATAGATTGTGGGCACCCGTTAGAACCACCTCATCGAGGCGGTTCTAACGAGTACCCACAATCTGTAGTTTAGAGCAGAAATAAGAAAAATAAGGTTAACCCCTGTAAACCCCAGTTTTTCTATATAAAAGTGGGGTTCAAGGGGGTCAACATTAGATAGGCGGGTTTCGTGATGAAAGCAAGTTAACAAGTCCATAATTAACTCCACATTTAGAGAAATGTTTTTTTTTTTTGTGTGTGTTTTTCAAAGCATTAAGAAAACATGCTTATCAAAGTGTATTGAACATTTTACCACCATAAAATGAAAATATTCAGGTAAAAAATTCTGATATTTTTCATATTTTTGCTCAAAACATAAATTTCGGAACTCCGGGGCGATTCCAACGAGTACCAATAATTTATGTTTTTGAGCAGAAATAAGAAAAATAATGTCTACCCCCTGTAAACTCCAGTTTTACAACATCATCACGTCAACAAGTCCGTAAAATGAACACCCCACTAAACCCCACATGTTTTCAGGGCCAGACTAGCTAGTTTCGTCCAATTAGGCCTCATCAGTGACCCTTAAATATTTTCAAAATTCCAAAACGGAATCAATGATCCCTAAGGACAAGATAATATAAACAACACTATGATGTAGGGCAGGGAGACTTTTTACGACCGCCACACATTCCAAAACGCCAGCTGTAGTGATGTTAAATATGTTCTATAAAAGGGTTATCCTTTGGAAGCAAGGAATACACCACAGAACTGGAAAATACGGAGTGTACATGTTTTTTGGGCTAGACTAGCTAGTTTCGGCCATTTATGCCTCATCAGTGACCCTTAAATATTTTCAAAATTCCACAACGGAACTAATGCCCCCACCCCATCCCCAGTGGAATTCTTCTCGCTGACCGTTCCACGGCGGTTATTCTGTCGCGGTTTATTTTTGATTTGTCTTTGAGTGTGTGTATCGCTTAATACATGTATATCTTTTTGTTTTGGATAGCAAATTGGCCATTTTCCGGGAAATTAACTGTCCTTTTGGCTTTCCTGGTCATTGCTTTCACTTCTATGTTGAATAGTTAGCATTGAGAACAGCTTGACCAGAAATTACAGCAAAAAAGCTTACCAGTTGATGAAAAACATTGTCAAGGAAAACCAGACTAGGGTAACAACTGTGAAAGACAAACCAGGGAAAAGTCTCACATAGGATCAGGACAGCCTAAACAGATGGACTGAGTACTGCTCTGAACCAGTGCTTCAGCTGAAGTGCACGACCCGCAGAATGCTTTTAGCTTTATGAGTGTTACCATATATGGGTATGGCGGCCATTTTGGTCATGTGACCTGGACCTAAAACGGTTCCCCCAATAAATGCGCCTTATCGTAAGGAGCAAAAATATATCTTATACTTTAGTATTGTATTCTGAATCGTTTGCAGGATAAAATGCATTCTCACTTTTCCAATACATAAGCATATGTGTCAAAGTTTGACCTAGGCACAAAGAAGGTCAAGGTCAACCCAGGGTCACCGTTTTAGCACTTTATGATGGGTCTACGTCCCAGATGTTATTTATCAAGTTTCGTTGAAATCTGCCAAGTGGTTCTGGAGAAGACTATTTTTGGAGGGTTTTTACCATATATGGCTTGGCGGCCATTTTGGTCATGTGACCTAGACCCCATGAGCAAATTTTGGTTTCCCCCATCCCATAGAGGCTCCATATGAGGAGAAGCAGTTCGAAAATTTTCACATTTTTCGCCTCGGCGAGGCTATACTAAATGGAATGTAATATTTCGCAAGTTCATTGGTTAGATCTCATTGATATCTATCAGTATGCCAAAACTTGTTTAAATATTCCAAGCGTTTAAGTCACTATCACCAATTTTCACAAACGGGTTACGAACGGACAGACAGACGGACCATATATGGCTTGGCGGCCATTTTGGTCATGTGACCAGGACCCAATGAGCAAATTTTGGTTTTCCCCATCCCATAGAGGCTCCATGTGAAATTTGACTTCAATCGGCCCAACGGTTTCCGAGGAGAAGCAGTTCGAAAATTTTCACATTTTTCGCCTCGGCGAGGCTATACTAAATGGAATGTAATATTTCGCAAGTTCATCGGTTAGATCTCATTGATATCTATCAGTATGCCAAAAATTGTTTAAATATTCCAAGCGGTTAAGTCACTATCACCAATTTTTCACAAACGGGTTACGGACGGACAGACAGACTGACAGAATGACACGGTGATTTTAGGGCACTCTTAGAAAATCAACCGACTTCAGTCGGTCGCTTTTTCTGCGGGTCGTGCAATTCTACAACCATTCAACAGTTATGGTCCAAGCTGTATTAAATTGCCCAGATGTAGCCCAAGAAATCCCTCTTCCCATGCCCAAAGAAGAAGTATAGGTATCATTCAAGGCGCTGAAGAAGGGAAAAGCACCTGGAGTTGATAATATGCCAGCCAACTAGTGAAAGCTGGCGGTGATCATGTTATGGATGTGCTGACAACAGTTTGCAATAAGATATGGAAAGCAGGGGTCTGACCCACTCCATGGACACAGTTGCTAGTTATGATACTACCTATGAAAGGAAAGAAACCTTCCACAATGTCAGAAATACCGGACAATAAGTCTCATCAGTCATCCGAGCAAAGTCGTGCTCAAAGTCATACTGAATAGATTGAAACCACAAGCAGATGAGATCACGCTGAGGATGGATTCAGGGCTGGATGCTGTACAAGAGCTCAGAATATCTGCGAAGATTACTTGCAGCTTCAGCAAGATCTCCATCGTGTTTTCATCGACTTCAAGAATAGAAGTGGGGGCAATGATCAGGAATCGATACAATTAACCCACAGCTCCTATCAGCGACACCAAAGGGAAAGAATCACAAACACGAAACAACAGACCCTAATGGAAACAACAATAGCGGAGAGCCAAAAGGACAGTCACATACCCACAAAATGGCCAATAGGATATCCAAAATAAAATAATATAAGCGACACAAACCATAACAAAAGTAAACCGCGACAGAAGAACCGCCTTGGAACGGTCAGTGGAAACGAATTCCACTGGGGGGAGGGGGCGGGCTTAAATCGATTTTACGTGGCCAGAAACCTCGCCCTTACTTCCGTCACGATTAAGACAAATAATTTGTTCAGTCCGCATGAAGGCCCCCCTAACCTATCAGTGCAACATCTCCGTGAACACAAAAATGAAACAACCACAAACGGTGAGGACTCGACAGCAAGAAACCACTGAAATGCTGGAGCAAAAGAAACCAACAGTTAGACTCCGACGGGCACGACTAGAGACAGAGCATCAGGTACCAACCAACATAAGCCTTCACGCTGGAACCGTCATAGAATCTGAGGCTTGACCCACCGGCGTGCATTAAAGAGGGAAGCAAAGTTGTCAACCTTGATTGAGTTAACTACCATGCATGCACTCTGTCGTATAACATTTACGCTGTACCTAATCTTTTTATATCGAAGAATTTTACGGAATTGGGTGCAGAAGTCATTGCGGTTATATATTTTTCTGAATTTTATATATTAAGTCACCATAAAATTTGGGTTCTGATAGACCTTGTTGCAGAAGAGATTTCATTCCAATATTGAATTTTGAAATTAAATCAGAATGACGTCTATAAAAATTTGAAAATGCTTTGCGTAGTTTAGGGTACCGATAACCCTGATTAAGAAGTTTTGCCGTTAACGATTTATTACGAGTGTTGAAGTCAGTTACATGACTACACACTGGCAAATCGAATTAATTGTGAAATATAAGCGCCATAGGATGACGCACGAGGAACATTACCATCCAAAAAAAAAAGAAATTTTACAATCTCAAAATCAAAATCATCGCGTTCGACAGACATTCAGCATTGTGGACAGTTATGAGGAAGTGCAACACCAGTATCTGTTCAAGGCCATATAACAGCTCTACAACAAAGCTTGCACTGCTGTACTCACCAATGGGAAATTCAGAACCACAGTTGGAGTCAGGCAAGGATGCCTCCTGACACCATCCTTGGAGCGGATCATTTCTAAGGTCTTAGCTGAACATGAGGGAACTGTCAGCATTTGAGGAAGAAACATCACTAATCTGTGCTTCGTAGATGATATCGTTGGACTGGCAAGTTCTTTGCAGGAACTCGGTGACTTAGTATACTGCATCAGCCACGCTTCCACTAGATTTGGGATGGGAATAAGTGCTGAGAAGACCAAGCTAATGAGAAACACGGAGACCTCGTCGGTGATATAGAGAGCAATAACCAAATGCTGGACACAGTACCAGCCTTCAAGTACCTAGGACCCCTCGCAGTTCTTGCTCGAATTCCACAAACAATACTTGCGCTTTCAAGCTGAAACTAATTTGGAAAGACAGAAATGCCTGTGAAACTTGGACACTGACAGCGAACTTGAGTCCCTAGAGTACAGTAAGGATGGTATGCACATATATTTCACGCTCACCAGGCCTCGCCAACACAATACTCCAGGGAACAGTTAATAAAACAGGAAGGCGTGGAAGAATGGAAGAAAAAAAAGAGATGGGAAGATAATATCAAGAAGTGGACCCGGTTGAGCGTTGCCGCGAGCATCGCAGAGGGCAGTGGTAGCAGGAATAAGTAGAAAGAGTGTCATTACGAAAACACGCCTATACAAATACATTGTTAAAAAAACGAAAATTTTAAGATGAAAAATTGTTATATTTTTCTTATTTCTGCTTAAAATATAGACTGTGGGGGACACGTTAGAACCGCCTCATCGAGGCGGTTCTAACGAGTACCCACAATCTATATTTTAGAGCAGAAATAAGAAAAATAAGGTTTACCCTGTAAACCCCAGTTTTACTATATAAAAGTGTGGTTCAAGGGGGTCAGAATTATATAGGCGTGTTTTCCTGATGAATGAAGTCAACAAAGGTGTCACTAAGGCCGGCAAGGTTAGGGGATATGTGAAGTCAGGCATATAGAATGGAAAAAGCTGGAAATCCCAATCTTAACAGACTAGTAAGGAAAGGTCACTCAGGAAAGACCACAATCAAAGAACGCAGTCAAAGAAAGTAAGCGACATGGAGGCACACGCAAAAACATTTATTCTAACACACCGTGCCTATATAGGCAATGGGAAATAACTGTTTCATTCTGCAACAAATCACAGCTCGGAAGAGCATGACGGGTGACGTCATTAAAAACTGCACTAGTCGATTTTCTTGACGTTAGACGGTGTAACGTCATTTTCTGACATCGAAAACGTTAGAAAATGATATAAATGCATGTGTTTCAGTCGAGCATTTAAGCGGGATTTATTCTAACAATGGCGAAAGGTTGTGATATTTTGAAGGAAACAACAACATTATTGCCGATGTGCAGCGTGTTAGAATCGAAATAGATCAGCTCTAGTCTGTGATTTGTTGAGTAATAAATCACAGTTTGTCCGTCAGTTGTAAGTAGACAAATCACGCGCGCTACGCGCTCGTGATTTGATCTACTTTAGTACTGACCTCCAAACTGTGATAATTTACTCAACACATCACAGTTAGAGCTGATCTATTTCCTAAACAAAATATGAACCGACGGTAAAAGGCCAATAAACAAATAAAACACAGCGAAAGAGCCACCGCCTCTGTGTGGTGGTGGTGAGGGTTCAACTAAGGAGTTTATGAATTTTCAACCCTCGCCCTCGTCCAGTGCAGTATCAAACATAATAACGATAACAAATTGGTTCGCATGGAGGCTTCCTAGCTCAACAGTGATTTATAATAAAATGCACTGTAAAACAATCGTGGATAGATTAATACAATCATGAATCAGGGTTGAGGACTCAACAACAACCCGAAGCCAGAGCAGAAGAAAAACACCTGTTAGATCACGGAGTGTCGAACCCAGAAAATATCAGGCTCCAGCTCTATTAAATTCAAAATATTTAAAATGGGGCCACCATAGAGCACGAAGTCCGACCCGCCGCCGTGTACCCGAAGAAGCAAAGCGGTCCACTGTAAAAGGGTCGACAACCAAACACGCGGTCTGTCGCAGAACATCCATGCAATAACTTGGCTAACATTCACTAATATTTCAGAGTGTGTGAACTTGGCTTGGGATTCGCGGCTTGGAATATCGATTTTGCCTAACATTCATCAATATTTTGCTATACTTTACTACTACGGAATAAATCGAATTCCAAACTCCATACTCCAGACTCCAAGCCAACTTCATACACTTCATTTTTATTGTATTTAGCAACAATTTTCCTTAACTGACCAGAAAAGTTTCACTAGCTAGTCGTCTTCTGAATTTATAAACTAAATCGCCATAAAATGCGGGTTTCGACAGTCCCCGTTGCAGAAGTGGTTTCAAAGAAACGTCATATTTAGAAATAATGTCACAATATCGACGATAAAATGTTGAAAATATTTTGCCGGTTGCTAAAAGTGGGTCACGATTGTTATATTTGTGTGCTATTGGACGTCAGATTGCCAGTCGAAAACTCACTTTGAAAGCAAAGATAACTGACAATGGTAAATTATTAAAGCGGATTTCATCACTTCCCCAAAACACCTCAGTGTGTCTCAAAATAAGGTTGCGCTGGACACACATAACATGGAAATACATTTTAACAGTTATATGCAGACAGGAAGAATCTGCATTGAGAAAAAGATTGCTTATTGTCTCAGTACAGGTACATTAATATTAACCCTTTTTGTACCAAATGGAATCTTCCTCCTTATGTATACCAGGAGTCCATTTCAAAATTTAGGGGTGTCAGGTTTTTTGTTGTTGTTTTTTTTTTAAATTTATTTGGAAAATGGCTTAATTTTTCGCAAACATTGGAGGCCCTGATCAGACGCCGCGTTCTGCGGCGTCTGATCTGGGCCTGCACTAGCTGTTTGCCAGGCTACCCGTTTGGGGTTTCCGGTAATAAATGGGTTAATATGAACTTCCTCTATTCTAGGTCCGATATCTTGACCTTCAGGTCATGGGCGTAGGCAGAAATACTGCTGAATAAAATCTGGGCATACGTATACCATCATTCCAATCGTAAATCAAAACCATTATATGGTCGGGAAAATATGAGCTTTTAAAAACTTTTCCCAAAATTACCTAAATAGAGTCGATGGGGACTAAACCCTCATCAAAAACAAACAAAACCATTTTCAGATCCGATAGATTAACCGTGACGCATATCAGTTTTGCCCATGAGCCGCTTGGTGACAAACAGTATGTGTCCTAACAGTATGTGTCCTCGCTGTCCACTTCATGTGGGCCGCGCAAAAACGAAAATGGGTCTTCGAGAACGTGCCCGGTTATTTGGGTGTCCGAGGATCCAAAGCTTGGTGGGGCTGTATTCTGATTTAAGGGGAATTGGAACACCTTCAGGGGAGGCAACTCCTGCAAAAGTACTTTTGTTTCCCATGTCAATAGGGGTCAACTCTTAAAGGAAAAAAATTGCTCCTGAGGAGCAAATTTTTTCCTTTAAGGATAGACCTCTTTTTCAGTGAGACAGGGCTTATAGAACAGCGAACAGGAAGTTCCGAAAAGTGTCTCCCTTTGAAAAATGGCGGAAAAATCTGCCAGGTGTTCCCATTCCCCTTAATGGGTAAGCAGATCTATAATCAGGCTAGCAAACTCGTGTGATGAATACCCTTGTCAACCCCACTTTACAAAAAGCAACACGTCGTTTACAATGGTGTGTATTACAATGAAATTGTACTATTAAGACCACCTAAACTTAAGACTTATTCTGCTTTAAAAAGCTTATTCAGAAGGTCACAGTTATTCTTTTTGCGTGTTTTCTGCACACAGTGTCCTATGGTCAGGGACCATCTTTGGAACTGTTCAAAAGTGGTCTTAAAGACCACTTTTGAACAGTCCCAAAGGTGGTTTTAATATAGGCATTTTACTGTATTTTACTGTATTTTCAACAGGACAGGAACGAAAGCAGAGTCCTGCATTTTTGGGTTCTTTCTGTGGTGTTAAAGAATCAACTTTTATTACACTAAACTGGCAGAAAAGCCACCCAACTAACTGAGGTATTATGGCCAGAGCATATGGGCGAGAAACTACCAGAATAAATAAAAAGGGTCTTGTTCTTGAGTATTTTCCTCCTGTTGTTTCAGGCCTACCACCCTTCTGTATGTAAAAGTTCCACAAGCAGACTAAAACTGTCACTACCCAGCCCTTCTTGTCCTATCAATGGTTCTTAGTTCTGTGATGTTGTCCTTTTCTATAGAGCATTCGCAGTTTTGTTTTCAAGTTCTTTTATTAATGTTTTAGGATCATTCTTTTTAAAAAAAAAAAAAAAAAAAAAAAAATTAGGTGGATAAATTTTGAGATTATGTTATTCGTTGGTTCGCATCTGACAAGACCAAACCCACTGGATCTTTTATCAAAGCAGTCAACTTGCTTTCAATTTCTTCTTGCAGAACCACTCCCCGGGGGTCCAGGGTCCAGGCAGAACTACAATAGTCCAAGACTGGGCGAACAAGTTCTTTATATATTGCCTGTTTTATATCCTGAGGACACTGATAAGCAAAGATTACGCCTTAGGAAACCAAGCGTTCAATTTGCCTCTTTCTAGAGTTTCATTGGGTCAAATCATCAAGAAAACACGCCTATATAATTTTCACCCCCTTGAATCCCACTTTTATATAGAAAAACTGGGGTTTACAGGGGTAATCCTTATTTTTCTTATTTCTGCTCTAAAATACATTGTGGGTACTCGTTAGAACCGCCTCGATGAGGCGGTTCTAACGGGTACCCACAATCTAAATTTTGAGCAGAAATAAGAAAAATCTTCACAATTTTTCATCTTAAAAAGTTCGTGTTTTTTTTTTTTTTTTCTTTTTTTTCTCGGTGTTAAAGATTACAACGCATTTGTATAGTCGTGTTTTCGTAATGTGCAGTCTTACTGCTCTCGACCAAATGAATAAGGATCTTACGTTCAGACAATTTAAAGTTTTTTTTTGTGTTTTTTTTTTTTTTTTTTTTTTTTTTTTGTTTAAGAAATAAAGTAGATCAAATCACGAGCGCGTAGCCCGCGTGATTTGTCTACTTACAACTGACCGACAAACTGTGATTTATTACTCAACAAATCACAAACTAGAGCTGGTCTATTTCCATTCTAACAGGCTGAAAATCGGCAATAATGCTGTTGTTTCCTTCAAATTTTCACAACTTTTCGCCATTGGTAGAAGACATCCCGCCAAAGTTATCGACTGAAACACATGCATTTATATCCTTTTCTAATGTTTTCGATGCGAGAATATGACGTTACACCGTCTAACGCCAAGGAAATCGACTAGTGACGTCATAAATTGGCAGTTTTTAATGACGTCACCCGTCACGCTCTTCCTTGTCGTGATCTGTTGTAGAATAAAACGCAGTTATAGGCGCGCTGTGTTAGAATTATTTTTTCATCTATGACAATGATTTTATCTGCAACGACTTGTCGAACGCATTGGTACAGTGGTAAACATCACGATAACAAGCCTATATAATTTTTAACCAATGGAACCCAACTTTTATATAGTAAAACTGGGGTTTACAGGGGTAAACCTTATTTTTTCTTATTTCTCCTCTAAAATATAGATTGTGGGTACTCGTTAGAATCGCCTCTATGACCTATCTCAAGCTATACCGCCCAGTGAAACTAATAGGGCTTACATGCACTGGACGGTCTGACTCACACCACTTTGTCTGGAAAGGTTTAGTCCGTCTAAGCGGTTAACTAGTACTCGTGTGCGATTAGTTTCAGTTATGCGTAGAAGCATCGTGCAGCCCAATTTATTTCTCCATTCCCGATGGGCGGAGGATGCCAAAAAAATGACAAACTCCCTAGTAGAAAATTTAATTAAATGGGCCCAGTCAAGCGATTTTGGTACTTATCGCCTATGCGAGCAGCGAAGGTTCAGGCGAGCCTGCGCATCCGCGCAGTCTCGCCAGAACTTTCGCTGCTCGCTCATACAAGCAGTAAATCAAGAGGAACCTTCAGACAGAAAGCCATATCCCTGGCCCTTCTGAATGGCTGGGCATGCGCAGTTAAAATTTGTCATGACGGAATGCTCGAAGACACAAATTCGCTTGGCGGGGCTCAAATAATAAAAATAAAAATAATTCACAATAATTAATGGTTATGGCCAACATACAAGTATTTATCATGCGAAAATGAAATAATACTATAAACAACACAGTTTGGATGTCAGTTGTAAAGTAGACAAAATCAGCGCTCGTGATTCGTGCACTTACAGCTGACCGACACACTTTATTTGTTACTTAATAATTCACAGACTAGAGCTGATCTACATGCATTTCGATTCTAACACAAAGAAACTGACAAAAATTGCGTTGTTTCCAACAAAAATGACCAAGACTAAGAATCATGTACCATTGATCGATAACTCGATCAAACACTTAATTAGATTTACTTTCGTGCTCGCAAGTCTCGCAATCCTGACGTTAAGAACCATTACAAAAGGTTCAGAGCACACGTACAAAAGGTAATAAGAGATGCATACTGGAAGCATGTTTCCAGCAGCTTTACCTTTGAAGACGACAATAAAGATCCCAGCAGCTTTACCTTTGAAGACGACAATAAAGATCCCGAAGGTTCGCAGAAGAGTGGTAAAGTTAAAAAGTTTTGGTCATTTGTAAAGTCCGCTAATAAAGAAGCATTTGGGATCACCTCGTTAAGAGAAGATGGAATCCTGAAAACTGACGCGCACGATAAGGCAAATATATGTAATAAACAGTTTCAGTCCGCATTTACTCGTGAAACGGATGGTGAGCTTCCATCCAAAGGTAATAGCCCGTTTCCCTCTATGTGGGTACATAACAGTTGACCCCAAGGCGATCGCTAAACTGTTGGATAAGTTAAAAATACATAAGGCATCTGGGCCCGACGACCTGAATGCCAGGGTGCCTAAAGAATGTAGTAAATCTCCCCTCTGCTAGCCTTTATCTTTAATGAATCACTTGCTCAGGGCGCTGTACCAGATGATTGGCGACAAGCAAATGTTACTCCGGTCTATAAAAAGTTAGCAATATTAACAAGCACCCAGCCTTTGAAAGCATTCTTGCTGACCGTCAATATGGTTTCCGCAGTCAAAGGTCTTGTAAAACCCAATTAGTTAAATTTTACCATGTTATTGTAAGCAATCTGGATGCGGCCATCAATCGTGGCCACAAACAGATTGACTTAATTATCATGGACTTTGCCAAGACCTTTGATAAGGTACCACAAAGAAGGCTATTGTACAAACTGGAATATTATGAGATAAGAGGATCCACACATAGGTGGATTAGCTCATGGCTCTCGGGGCGCACATATAATGTTGTACTTGATGGCCAAGCGTCCGATCCAGTCACTGTTTTAGCTGGTGTCCCACAAGGCTCGGTACTTGTACCGGTCCTTTTTTAGTGTTCATAAATGATCACCCCGATAATATCAGGTCATCTGTCCATTTGTTTGCTGATTATTGTGTACTGTATAGGAATATATACTCTCCCAGTGACTGTCTTATTTTACTAGATGACCAGGAACACCTAGCACAGTGGGAGGCGATAGGCAGATGAAGTTCGATGTGGCCAAATGTCATGCGATGAGGGTGTCACGACATCTTCCTGTTTGATTATTCACTACACCATCAAACCTCGGAACAATCCGCCAAATATCTTGGTATCACCATCATTGTCGATCTTGATTGGGGTCATCATATTTCAGAGATTACATCAAAAGCAACTAGCACTTGAGGATTTCTTAGACGTAATTTGGCTTTTGCACCTAGGCAGACAAAGGATGTTGCATATAAAACATCGGTTCGTCCTCAGCTTGAATATGCATCTCTCAATTGCCATCCCCATGTTAAAACTCAGATTCAGCAGGTTGAGAAGGTTCAGAGGACAGCAGCTCGATGGACATATCGGCGATGGCGAAAAAAAGTATAGCGTCGGTGACAAGCTTAGCGAGCTGGAGTGGCCGTCCCTTGAGGCCCGTCGTGAGCAGTCCTGTTTAACCTTCTTCTATAAGATACACTCTGGTATAGTGTCTCTGGATAAAGATAAATACTTGACCCTGTGACAGCTTCAACTCAAACAAGGGCATCAAAAGTAAATAACACACAATATCGTAGGTACCTGGCCTATAGTGATGCGCTAAAGCATTTTTCCCTGAACTATTCCTCAGTGGAATAGTCATCCCTCGCCTGCGGTAGATGCCAAGACCGAAGCGGAGTTCAAAGCCCGTACAGTGTAGATTCGGACTCAGATGTATGCGTTTTAGTATACCTCTGTTAATCAGATTGTAAATAGTTTTAAGGACTCATCCAGTGTCCTCTTTTTTATGTATCCGGTCAGTTGGGTGGGTGGCTAAATTTAGCCACCCACCCAACTGACCGGATACATAGATAGATCCATTCCACGTTTTACATTTTACCACTCCGAGGACGGTTACCCTAAATTTAGCCACCCACCCAACTGACCGGATACATAGATAGATCCATTCCACATTTTACATTTTACCACTCCGAGGACGGTTACCCTGAAATGCGAAAAGGACCTCCTTTTCGCGAAAAGGACTTACCCTAAAATGTGAAAAGGACTATTTTGATCGGGTGAATGACTATGATAGCAAAAAGGACTGCTGCATACTTTTGTAGTAGAGGAGATGGAGCAATATTACTTGTAGTAATATCTTTTATTTTTTTTTATGTTGATTTGAATGGTGATCCTGGCTTTGGACAGTTATAAAGGTAATCATTCAAAGTAATTATATGACCTTTAAAAGGGCCGCTTGTATCTTGTTTATTTTAAAGACCGTGCCGGTAGCTACAAAATATTCTTCTGATACCGCTGTTACGGCGAAGTTTTTGGGCCGGTATAAAGCGGTATAAAGAGATGGGGTTTCTTTTTAAAATTTATAATAATGTTTCTATAAAGACATACAACAATTGTCACGATGAAAATCTAGTTTGTAGGGTTCTCAGCGATGTCAAACAATCTACAATATGTGGACAGAAAATTTACATTGAGCCAATGCACAAGAAAGCCTACAATAAGATTTGTGCGACAAGCGAAACGCCATATGAGTCTGTACATTCGTATCAGAGTCTTCGCTGGTACCATGTGTCTACTGCAGTATCCGAGCCTTCTAGGGTAAGCAAGAACCTTTGCCACATTGGGAGGATATGTAGGCTAATCTGAGGCTTCACTGTTCGACTGATTGTAGGTTTTGTCGTGGGTTGGTTCGTTTAGATTAAGAAAGACATGACTTGGAAGAGAATGGTATTGTACTCTACCACTATCGAGGGACATGTTCAAAGGAGGAAGTCGTTTCTGTGATATTCATTTTGGTTCGAGAGCATCGAGGCATTGGTGTCGGCGCTGCGTAGAGACATGACGTCGACGTATCCTGGATGCTGCTGCGTCTAAAATGTTTAAAAGGAGATTGTCATTTCTGTAAAATCCATTTTGATCTGAGAGCTGCGTGACATTGGCGTCGGCGCTGCAAGGAGACGTCGATATATCTTGAATGCAACTGTGTCTAAAATATTTAAAGGAGGAAGTCATTTCTGTAAAATTGATTTTGGTTGAGAGCAGTGTGACATCGTTGTCGGCGCTGCGTGGAGGAGTAGCGCCGACATCGATGTATCCTGGATCCATGATACTGTGGCTAAAATGTTAACAAGAGGAAGTCATTTCTGTGAGTCTCATTTGAGAGCAACGCGCAAGTGTCTAAAATGTTTAAAGGATAATTATTCGGGACATTTAATAAAATTACATATTCTACCTTATCCATCTTCAATGGCCCCATGCGCGGTTCGACCCAGTCACGGGAAGAAATTATAATTTCTCTCAGTCTCCCGCTGATTCAAGAAAATGTTGTTTGTAAGAAAGTTAATAATAATGATAATAGATGTAAATGAAATATAAATTATAACTATGAAATCGATGACGACGACGATTATGATGATGATGATGATGATGATGATGATGATGAGAAGTGCTTATGAAATAATTTCTCTGCCAGTCTCCCGCTGATACAAGTTTATATTGTTTCATTTTTGAATGGACAGAAATAAATATCTCTTCAATGTATAAAAGGTTTTATTTTCCCACAGATATTTATTCATGAAATTCTGTAGTAAACAAGTCGCTCAAATAGGGATTATGTCAATAATCAAATATATAAATCCCATGCGTATCGATTAACCTATCAATAATTAGATTAATCGATACGCGTGTCGTTAAAACCTATCAATAATTAGATTATCGTAGGACAGGGGACGTGAAGTCATCACGGACTTAAATTAAACTTGATTAAATTAATTGAGAATTAGAGAGATAATGTTGGTTGGTGCCTGATGCTCTGTCTCTGGTCGGGCTCATCGGAGTCTAACTGTTGGTTTTCTTTTGCTCCAGCATTTCAGTGGTTTCTTGCTGTCGAGTCCTCACCGTTGTCTCACCTCTGTGGTTCTTTGATTTTTGTGTTCACGGAGATGTTGCACTGATGAGTTAGGAGGCCTTCATGCGGACTGAACAAATTATTTGTCTAAATCGCGAAGGAAGTAAGGGCGAGGATTGTGGCCACGTAAAATCGATTTAAGCCCCCCCCCCCCCCCCCCAGTTGAAATCTTCCACTGACCGTTCCAAGGCGGCTCTTCTGTGGCGATTTATTTATGTTGTTGTTTGTTACTTACTGTGTGTATCACTTGTGTCTTTTAATTTTGGATGACCATATGGCCATTTTGTGGGAAAGTAACTGTCCTTAAGGCCTTCCTTTGTTTAGGTTTCCATTATGGTCTGGTCGCTTAATGTTTGTAATTCTTTCCCTTTGGTGTCTTTTATGGGTGGAGTAAGTTAATTGTATCAATTCCTGATCTTTGTTTTACTTCTACTTTGCACAGGACATCATTTTAATAAATCATAAAATTTATACCCAGTAAACCCCACTACCAGTACGAAAATACATCTATTTAAAAATATGGTGTTTTTTTTTCTTTCAAATTTTCTGAAAAGAAAAAAAAAACACATATTTTTCAAGGTTAGAACCCCGGGTCAGAACTGCCCCGACGAGTCGGTTCTAACGAATGCCCACAATCTATGTTTCTGAGTAGTTATAAGAAAAATAACAGTATACACATGTAAACCCCTAAATAAACTGTATAAAAGTGTAGTATAAGGGGGGCAAACCAATAAAAATAAATACGACATATACTTTATTCAATAAGTATATCGGCCCCCGCCCATCGTGGCATTAACCCGCTCTACTTATTGTTATTACAGGTAAAAACTTACTGCAATAGAAGAATACATACCGGAAAGAAACCATACACATCATTGTGCACTAAAATGGTTAACGCGTATACGCGTGTCCAGATTATTTCACTCGTGTCAAACCGACAATAGTGACAACATAGAGAGGCGATGGAACGGAACGAATTGCAGATTTTCGGATGACTGTGGTGCATGGTAAAATGCTAATCGGCCTATTATCTCACTTTCTACATATATAACGGTCGACTTAAAACAATAGAAAATATAAAACCGAGAAAAGTGTATTGATGGGGAAAACAAGTCAATAAAAAAAAAAAAAAATACATATACCACTGGAACCGGCGCCCAGTCATGAACTTCCGGAAGTCCATAAAGCTCCTTTTCACTGAATTAACAGACGTTTTCAATGCAATGAACCCTTTGCTTATAAAGGGTCAGAGAACTTGCATATAAGTCCCTCGTCCGACCACAGTTAGAGTATACGTCAGTCATATGCAGCCTCTACACAAAGTCTGACATAGACGAAGTGGAGCAGGTCCAGAGGCGAGCTGTCAGATGGGTCAGGAACGATTATACCCCTCTCTCGAGTGTTACAGCCATGCAGGATAAACTGGGGTGGCGATCTCTAGGGCATAAGCCATAAGGACAGTTACTTTCCCACAAAATGGCAAATAGGCTATCCAAAAAAAAAAAAATATAAGCGACGCAAACACCCAAAGACCAACCATACCAAAAATAAACCGCGACAGGAGAACCGCCCTGGAAAGGCCAGCGGAAACGAACTCCACGTGTGTGTGTGTAGGGGGTGGGGGGGGGGGCTTAAATCGATTTTACGCGGCCACAATCCTCGCCCTTACTTCCGTCCCGATTAAGACAAATAATTTGTTCAGTTCGCATGAAGGCCTCCTAACTCATCAGTGCAACATCTCATTGAACACAAAAATCAAACAACCACAGATAAAACAACGGTGAGGACTCGACAGCAAGAAACCACAGAAATGCCGGGGCAAACGAAAACCAACGGTTAGACTCCGATGGGCCCAACAAGAGACAGAGCATCAGGTACCAACCAACATAAGCCTTTAAGCTGGAACCGTCAAAGAATCTGATACCTGGCCGACCGGCGTGCAATTAAAGAGGGAAGCCAAGTTGTCAACCGTGATTGGGTTAACTGTCGTATAACCAAGTCTATTTGGTAGAAAAACAGAAGCAGAGACAATGATCAGGAATAGATAAAATCAACCCACAGCCCCCATCAGAGACACCAAAGGGAAATACACACAGACATGAAACAACAGACCCTAATGGAAACACCAACAGTGGAAAGTCAAAAGGACAGTCACTTTCCCACAAAATGGCCAATAGGCTATCAAAATAAAATAACATAAGCGACACAAACAACCAAAAGACAAACCATAACAAAAATAAACCGCGACAGAAGAACCGCCTTGGATCGGTCAGCAGAAACGAATTCCACTGGGGGGGGGGGGGGGGGGGGGCTTAAAGTCTCCAAGCTTAGAATTATCACATCGATAAAATTGAGCCAGAGAGACTAGACTAGCTAAACTTTTAAACACTGTTCATTTTAGTGCAAAAGCAGATTTTTATTCCATATTATCCATTTTAACGCGTAGTGGCTAGGCTAACAAACACCGACAAGATTCACTAGACACATGCATCCACTTTCCCTAAGACAGGCCCAGGTTACTTAAAAAAATCAGACTACCTTAAATTCTCATTCTTCCCCCACTGCACCACTCTCTGGAATCAGTTACCTGCTCACATTGCCACCTTAACTGATCTTGACCAGTTTAAGATGGCAGTGTTGGGTATAATATTAGACTGGAGACCACTGTTTTTATCCTAAACTTTTAAACACTTCTCACTCACTAACATTTTAACTTAAGACCTTTTGTCTGAAATCGCGAAATCGCTCTAAATAACAGTCTCTCACTTTTCTTTACTAACACTCCAACGCGCACCTTCCTGCCTGTAACACTCGAGAGAGGGGTTGGCAGTATACAGAGATAGATAAAAGAAGTCCTTTTCGCATTTTAGGGTAAGTCGAAAAGGAGGGAAAGTATAAAACCCGGGAGTAACAGCCGGGAGCCGGGAGTAAAATCCGGGAGTAAATTTTGGCAATCGAATAAAGATATTAAACATTAACATATCTAAATGAAATTTGGATCAAAAGTAGAATATAGACTCTTCTTTAAAAATGCATATAAGTTTTATATTAATAATTCAGTACGTTTCAAGATATGAACCGAAATATATGACCATGTCGCAAAAAAATCGCCCGGGAGTAGCTTTTTGCGGTATTGACGATGTCAAGCATTTTGCAGAATATGTTCAGTCTGGGATTGCTACAAGAATAAGTTTGTGTATTATCAATTAAAACATATCAAAGATTAGAAAATACAAAAATAAAGTTATTTCATCGCTCTGTGAAGTAAGTAATTGACCCGGGAGTAGGCCGGGAGTAATTTCTGGGTTGAAATCGGCGTTTATTAGCGTTATTGCCTATGTCAAATACATTGTATTTATTAAACGTAGTCTTACTACCCTGACAGCTAATAGCAAAGGCACTGATCAGACTGTGGATGTAATTGTGTCATCGTTTCTACATTATACAGCCATAAAACAAATAGCGCCAAATATAAATGTCCCGGTCACATAAAATCATAGGCGCAGGAGCAGGGCGTGAGTTGGGTTTGGGGTTTGGATGTGTGTCGAGTCCCGATATGACAATTAAATAAATTCATGTACTCCATGCTGAATCTTAGCTTTTCTTCTGACAAACGTTTAAGAAATACAATGTATGTGATAGAAGAAATAAGGCCGAGAGTAAGGCAAATAAACGCCGATTTCAACCCAGAAATTACTCCCGGCCCACTCCCGGGTCAATTATTTACCAGGCGGAGCGATGGAATAACTTTAATTTTGCATTTTTCTAATCTCTGACATGTTTTTAATTAATAACACATAAAGTAATTCTTGTAGAACCCCCAGACTGAACATATTTTGCAAAATGCTTAACATCGTCAATACCGCAAAAGTTACTCCCGGGCGAAAATTTTGCGACGTGGTCGTATATTTCGGTTCATATCTTGAAAAGTACATGGTAATAATGTAAACACTTATGTGCATTTTAAAGAAACGTCTATATTCTACTTTTGATTCAAATTTCATCCAGATATGTGAATGTTCAGTACCTATATTCGATTGTCAAAATTTACTCCCGGATTTTACTCCCGGCCGTTACTCCCGGGTTTTAGGCGAACACTAATGTCCGGGAATTGTCCGGGAAATCGCCGGGAAATCGCCGGGAAATGGGGGGTAGTGATGCGTTATCCCTAATATCTCCACTTCGGGTAGTCAGAAATTAATAAAATTAGTATCAAATAAAATTTTAAGCTCCTTTCTAAAAGATTATTAAAAAATAATTTACTTTTTAAACGTTTTAGGGGTCCATTTATTTAGTTAATTTGTCCGGGAAATTCTCGGATTTTGTCCTGGATTTTGGGGTAGTGGTGCGTTAACCCTAATATCTAAACTTCGGGTGGTCAGAAATTAATAAAATTAGTATCAAATAAAATTTTTAGCTCCATTCTAAAAGATTATTAAAAGATATTTTTCATTTTGAATATTTTAGGGGTCCATTTCTGAAGTTAATTTGTCCGGGAAATTCCCGGTTATGTCCTGGATGTTGGGGTAGTTGTGCATTTTCATAGTATCTCTGTTTGTGGTGATCACAAATTGATAACGATTGATATATATTAAAATTTAAGTTCAGTTTTAAAAGAATATAAAAAAAATCTTTTCATACACCTTCATTGAGGCAGTTCTAATGAGTGCACACAACATGACTAATTTATAGAAGATCTCATAGAATCTTTAATTACGGCAAACAGTGTAGAACTTGGTCAACGGTTTAACACATATATGTCTAGCGCCCCATTGTTGGGCCATTGGCAAACAGTGTAGATCTTGATCAAAGGTTTAACCCATATATGCCTTGAGTCCCACTTGTGGGACATTGGCAGATAGTGTAGATCCACTGGCAAATCAGATATTTAACCCAGATATTTCATCCATATATGCCTAGCGTCCCATTTGTGGGACATAGTCAGTGTAGACTCAAATGATCAGACGCTGCAAAACGTGTCGTCTGATCTGGACCGCAAAATGCTACATCTGATCTGGTTCTACACTATTTGCTTAAACAACGAGGAAATTTAACCGCATCCATTTCTTGCTAGCAATGAATTAGGTGTACGGACTTTGACGGACCATTATGTTCAGTAGCTGCGCAAACCTTGGCGTCTGATCTGGGCCGCTAAGTGCGACGTCTGATCTCGGTCTACACTGTTTGCTTAATCAACGACGAAATTTCTTGCTGGCAATGAATTAGATGTACGGACTTTGACTGATTTGACGGACCATGATGCTCAGACGCTGCAAAACTTGGCGTCTGATCTCGGCCGCAAAATGCGACATCTGATCTGGTTCTGTACTGTTTGCTTAAACAACGATATTTAAGCGCATCCATTTCTTCCTGACGATGAATTAGGTGCACGGACTTTGAGCGATTATACAGGCCATTAATTTTCTAACGAGATTAAAAATGTGTTAAGTTAATTGCTTTAACTCATAATAATTTGGCGTGTGCTGCTTACCTGGATTGAACTAGTAGAAAGACTTCATTCATTCACTTGAAAAATCGTAAAAATACCAGTCTGGTGATTCTGCAAAATGTCTGAGTATATTGATGACATGATTTTCTGTGAAAATCGTAAGTGCAAAATTTGGTTTTATAGAATATGTTTAGGTCTGAATTCATCATCAAATCAATGGCAGTGTCCGTCTTGTGAGCAGCAACATGTGTGACATCATAGAAAGCTGTGTAATTGAAACCCATGTAAATCCAACTTTATACAGAGAAAAGTAGGATTTACAAGGGTTGTGCAGTCTTTCTTTCGTTCTCACAAGTCGATATATTAAAGAAAACAAACCAATACCCCGGCATCCTGGATACAATCCGGGTTGTGGGTACTCATTAGAACTGCCTCATTGAGGTGTATAAAGAGATTTTTTTTATATTTATTTTAGAATTGAACTTAAAATTTTAACATATATATCAATTGTTATCAATAAGTGATCACCACAAACCGAGATATTATGAAAACGCACAACTACCGCAAGATCCAGGACACATTCGGGAATTTCCCGGACAAATTAACTTCAGAAATGGACCCCTAAAATATTCAAAATGAAAAATATCTTTTAACTATCTTTTAAAATTGAGCTAAAATTTTTAATTGATACTAATTTTATTATTTTCTGACCACCTAAAGTCGAGATATTAGGGTTAACGCACCACTACCCCAAAATCCAGGACAAAATCCGAGAATTTCCCGGACAAATTAACTTAAAAAATTAACCTCTAAAACGTTAAAAAAGTAAATTATTATTTTTTTATCTTTTATAATAGAGCTAAAATTTTTATTTGATACTAATTTAATTAATTTCTGACAACCCGAAGTGGAGATATTAGCGACAACACACCACTACCTCCAATATCCCGGACATTTCCCGGCGAATTCCCGGACATTTCCCGGACAATTCCCGGACATTAGTGTGCACCCGGGTTTTATACTTTCCCCGAAAAGGACTCCTTTTCGCATTTCAGGGTAACCCGGACAGTGTTTTGTGCACGTGCAAATCCTGCGGGTTTGGAGAACTTTGACAACAACAATTTGGAAGGAATTTTTCAATGGTTTGTTGCAATTCTCAGATTCTAATTTATTTTGTTTGCTGAATATGCTGAAAGAAAGTATATTTGCATTATTTAAAAACAAATGTTAGTCAAAACAGTTTGCAGATCTATCGAACTGTCGATGTGCACTAGTGTCCGACCCGAATTCTTTGTTCGTGAGAAGTTTCTTGGCTGCCCCCCATCCCAACACACCTAAAACAAACAAACAAACCAAACTTATTCTCGTCCCAATTGCAAGGAATTATTTTCAGCTTTCAAACCTCAAGATCAGATTCAAATATTTACAGAAAAACACAAAAATGATGTAGATCTACTCACTCCAGCAGCAAATTGTGAAAAAAGCCTGCAAAATGCTTTCAAGAAAATAGCTAAACCATGAGCTACGCTGCTGACCAAAGTGAGAGGTCTGGTGGTTTTTACCATAAAGGAAAACACGCCTATACAAATACATTGTCAGATTGTACACTGTTGTAACCTTTATCAGGTCCGGAACAACCTAAAATTGATCTACTGTAGTTCAATTCATCTAAAATAGACCAATCGATCTTCTAAAAGCACTGAAGAAAAGATATAAATACACTGAGTATGCTCATATGTAAATATTGCAAGTGGAGTCTCTGACAGAATTGTTAGGTTTGTGCATGTAATCCATTTCTCCAGTCACATTGTATTTTCGACAGGGATTTTTTTGCAAAACACGTCTTTTTTAAATTTAAAACTGGGTGATAATTGGAAAAAATCAGATTTTCTAGATAAATTAACAGTAAATACCCAATTTTGCCACTGATTTCATCAACCTGTCATGGAAGCTGCCATTTTCAATTCAAAGAACGATAATTGGGTCGCTTATGCTGCTGCTAATCTTATTTTTAAGGAAGTGGCTATTGACAGCCGGCTGTCGATAGCGAATTCGCTATTGACAGCCGGCTGTCGATAGCGAATTCGCTATTGACAGCCAGCTAAGATATTGGATATTTTTTTATATACTTATATATAAATGAATATAATCTAATAAAAAAACATGAATGCATAAATAAAAATGAAATAATTATAGAATATTAAAGTGAACTATTAAACTTTTTTCATACAAATGAAAATTTTTCATCAGAATAATATTCATGAACTATTAAAGTGTTCATTACACTTTAGGCATAAATGGTTGGAACTCTACAGGATGTAACTCATGCTGTGGCTAAAATAAATAATAAATAAACAAATATTTTGTTTTATAGATTATTAAGAATCTCAATAAGTAAATGAAGGAGTCTAAATAATGTATATGCAATTATTTTTAGTTCGCCTGTACGGAGTACATGGAGAGCTATTGTTGTCACCTCAGTCGTCTTCGTGCATGTTTGCATTCCCGTCACACTGTGTTCAAGTTTTTCAAATGCTTATATCTCAACAGTCACTCATCACAGAGCACTCATATTTGGAACTTAAGTACCTGGGAGGGTCTTCTGATGACTTCAAAATATATCTAGGCCACTTACAGTGACCTATATTTCATGGTTCAGTGATTTTGCCTATTATCTCGAATACTATTTGATGGAGAAATGTCATACCTGGATTATTAGTTCCATGTGACCCGATAATTGATCATAAAATATATCTAGGTCTGTGTGACCTATATTTCATGGTTCATTGATTTTGCCTATTACATGTATCTTGAATACTTTTTGATGCAGTGTCTTACCTGGGTTATTAGTTCCATGTGACCCCATGATTGACCTCAAAATATATCTAGGTCACTGTGATCTATATTTCATGGTTCAGTGATTTTACCTACTACCTTGAAAGCTATTTGATGTAGAAATGTCTGTTTCCTGTGATCTGATAGTTGACCTCGAAATACATCCAGGTCATTGTGACCTATATTTCATGGTTCAATGATTTTGCCTATTATCTCAAATATTATTTGATGAAGAAACGTCATGCCTGGATTATTTATTCCATGTGACCCCATGATTGACGTTGAATTATATCTAGGTCACTGTGTCCTATATTTCATGGTTCAGTGATTTGGCCTGTTATCTTGAATACTATTTGATGGAGAAATGTCTCACCTGGACTATGAGTTCTGTGTGATCCGATGATTTACCTCAAAGTATATCTAGGTCATTGTGACCTATAATTCATAGGTCAGTGATTTTGCTTATTATCTTGAATACTATTTTGATGGAGAGATGTTTAACCTGGGATATTACTTAAATGTAACCAGATGACTGACCACAAAATACATATAGGTCAATGTGACCTATATTTCATGATTCAGTGAGTCTGCCAAATATTTTGAATACTGTTTTTGGAGAAACTTCAATCCTGAATTATAAGTTTCATGTGACCAGATGATTGACATAGAAATATATCTAGGTGACTTATTTTCATGGTTCAATGATTTTGCCTTATATTTCAGACACATTTTGATTCTGAAATG
Source organism: Lucinisca nassula (assembly GCA_963580285.1). Classification (NCBI taxonomy): domain Eukaryota; kingdom Metazoa; phylum Mollusca; class Bivalvia; order Lucinida; family Lucinidae; genus Lucinisca; species Lucinisca nassula. The sequence goes on from OY757011.1 coordinate 34,704,297, forward strand.
TAATATCTGGAATAAATGTTCCATGTGACCTGATCATTGACCTCAAAATATATCCAGCTGAGTGTGACCTATATTTCATGGTTCAGTAGTTTTACCTGCCCCCGCCCATAGGGGCTTGAAGAAATATATGGGCTGCATGATGCTTCCACGCAGAGCTGAATCCGGCCCGCACACTAGTACTGGTAAAACCGCTTAGAGGATCTAAGCCTGTCCAGGAACAACGGTGCGAGGCGGACCGTCAATGCTAATAAACTCTATTGGTTTCATTGGGCGACAGGGCTTGAGATGTCATTTCATCTCAATGTCGGGTAAAAGTCCCACAAAATTGGAAGCAACGTCTCCAAAATGACCTTTACAGTGTTGACGGGGACGTTAAACCTCAAATCAAAACAAAAAAAAATCAGTAGTTTTACCTTATGTCTTGAAGGCGCGAAACAGACAAGTTATGTTACTGTACAAGTTAGCAAATCAGTTTTAAAATTTTGGGTGTTGGCTATCGACAGCCGTCTGTCAATAATGATCGCCTTTCTTTTAATTCCAAAATTGGTTAGATATACTAAAAGCTGCTAATCTGGAGCAATGTGTACAGCTGAGTATACATGCACAAACGAAAAGACATTTTCATGTCACACATGAGCCTTATCCCAACATAGCAGAAGGCACATTAGAGCTTTGGAGAAGGAGTAACGAGATTACTTCTGTCATTAAAATATGTTATGGGTATGTGTTAGAATTGCCTTGTTGAGGCTTTTCCAACAGATACCAGAAATGCTGGGTTAACACCATTCCTGAGGAAAGTTTATCTAAATATCTAGGTTTTCCTCCTTATCTAGAGCTGTGGTGCAGTTCAGTTTCACATCAGGCTTTTGTAACAGTTTACTTAGCATTTAGTCTGAGAGACATTTAGACCTCTAAGCCCACCTTAGCAAAAGCCTTACAAGGGAAAACTGATGTCCACACAAAGGCCCAGTTGTCTGATTCTCAGTAGACATGTATCTGTTCTTTAACCATTGACTAGACAAAATGGGTCTAGAGCTCTGAAGGAACGTTAAATGGGCTGGAAACAAATAACATTGTTTTGTTTGTTTGATTTGAAGTTTAAAGTCCCCATCAACACTGTAAAAGTCATTTTGGAGACCTTGCTTTCAATTTTGTTGGACTTTTATCGGATATTGAGATGAAATGACACCTCAAGCCCTGCTGCCCAATGAAACCAATAGGGTTTATAAGCATGGACGGGCTGACTCGCACCGCATTGCCTGGGGTGGATTGTCCTATCTACATCTCCAACAGATCACTATTTACCATTGTTCTGATGATCACGACATCCCCTACCTTTTGAAACCAGTGTAGATCAAGATCAGACGGCTTCTGAATAAGCCAACTGATCACAATCTAAATGTTATTTAGTTTGTGAACTGGACAAATACATTATACATTATGTATTCTGCAATTTATTTGGTTAACAGATAGAAATGGGTGTGGCAAAATTGATTCATTCAGCAGGACAATGGTTAATTGTTGTGGGCCCAACATCAAAGACCTGTGCCTTCTGGTTTCAGTCAAGAAGATTTTTAAAAGTTTTTTTTTTCCTATATAAGCCTATGTAAAACTAGTGGGTCCCGGTGCAGGGACATTTTTGGCCCAAAGGCTATTATTTGAACAATCTTGGTAGAGGTCCATTAGATGAAGCTTCATACCAAATATCAAAGACATGGTCCTTCTGGTTTCAGACAAGAAGATTTTTAAAGGTTATCCCTGTATACATGTACGCCTATGTGAAATCAGTGGGCCCCGGCCCGGGGGCTTTTTTGGCCCCAGGACTATATTTTAAACAATCTTGGTAGAGGTCCACTAGATGAAGCTTCATACCAAATATCAAGGGCCTGGGCCTTCTTGTTTCAGACAAGAAGAGTTTTAAAGGTTTTCCCTATAAAAGGTAGTAAAACTGGTGGGCCCTGGCGCTGGGGCATTTATGGCCCTAGGGCTATAATTTGAACAATCTTGGTAGAGGTCCATTACATGAAGCTTCAAACCAAATATCAAAGACCTGGGCCTTCTTGTTTCAGACAAGATTTTAAAGGTTTTCCCTATATACGCCTAAACAGTCAGCCCTGGCTCGGGGGGCATATTTGACCACAGGACTATATTTTGAACACTCTTGGTAGAGGTCCACTAGATGAAGCTTCATACCAAATATCAACGACCTGGGCCTTCTGGTTTCAGACAAGATTTTTAAAATTTTTTCCCTATATAAGTCTATGTAAAACTGGTGGGCCCCGACCCGGGGGCATTTTTGGCCCCCGACCCGGGGGCATTTTTGGCCCAAGGACTATAATTTGAACAATCTTCGTAGAGGGCCACTAGATGAAGCTTCATGCCAAATATCAACGACCTGGGCCTTCTGGTTTCATACAAGAAGATTTTTAAATGTTTTCCCTATATAAGTCTATGTAAAACTGGTGGGCCTCGACGCGGGGGCAGTTTTGGCCCCAGGGCTATAATTTGAACAATCTTCGTAGAGGGCCACTAGATGAAGCTTCATACCAAATATCAAAGACCTGGACCGTGCGGTTTCAGAGAAGATTTCCAAAGTTTTTAGTAAAAAAAAAAAATCTATTTTTAGCTTCTGTGACCTAGATGTGCAACGGACCGAAATGATTTGTACAACTTTAAAAGGGGAACAACTAAGGATCATTCCTGTGAAGTTTGGTCAAAATACGATTGGTTTAGGAGGAGATGTTGTTTGAAGAAATTGTTTAGGGATGGACGGACGCACGCTCTCACGAACGCATGACGAACAAAAAGTGATCCCAAAAGCTCAACTCGTTACTACGTTTTGACTTTCCCCCCATACAAAAGTCTATGCAACCAAATTTGACCATGGCCTAAAATAGGTCAAGGTCATTCAGGGGTCATCATCTGATTCTGAACAAATTTTGATGGGCCCCCGAGTCCCCAATGCCACACACCAAGTTACATGATAATCTGCCCACTGGTTCCAGAGAAGAAGATTTCTGAAGGGTTTTTACCTTATATGGGCATGACAGCCACATTGGTCATGTGACCAAATTCATATTGATTAATTGTCATTTCCTTGTTCTTAAAAACTTTCATATGAAATTTCGTTACAAATGGCTTTGTGGTTTCTGAGAAAAATAAGTTTTAATTCTCATATCTGAATGACCTTGAACAAAAGTCAAAGAATGACCTTGACCTTGAATACTCATGTAATTTCATCCACCCATTTAGCTTACTGCATCTACTAATTTTCAGATCACAGACGGCAATAGTTTTCAAAAAATACACGGTTTTGACTTTTCCCCATACAAAAGTTTATGCAACCAAATTTGACCTTGGCCTAAAAATGGTCAAGGTCATCCAAGGGTTATCATTTGAATAAAATATGAAAGACCCGAGTCCCTAATGCTACATACCAAGTTTCAGGCCAATCAGCCCACTGGTTCCGGAGAAGATTTTTGAAGCGTTTTTACCTTATTTGGGCATGGTGGCCATCTTGGCCATGTGACCTGGACCCTGCGAACAAACTTTCGTTCCCCCATCCCATGGATGCTCCACATGAAATATGACTCCAATCGGCCTTGGGGTTTCGGAGTAGATGTTTGAAAATGTTGACAGACAACAGTTGACCGACAGAAAACGGAGCCTTACCATACTATAAGCTCACGTAGCTCAGGGGAGCTAAAAACTCAGGAATTTCCGCCAACAATGGCCTCGACCACAGGCAAAACAGAAGCATATTTGTTTGCATTAAGAAGATTAATAAATAAAATATTAATAAACCTTCACAATATTCTTAGTCATAGAAATGATATGTATCAGAAGATAGACAGTCACAAAATCATTGGAACAGCTGGTAATATCACTACTTTAGCAGGTTCCATGGTAAAGACCAACTGACGGGATAATCACAGTACCTGAAGCCATTATATAATAAATTATATTAAATAACCTGTCCAGTAAAGTAAAACATACAATAAATTTGCAATAACCTATTTTCATCAATTTAGTTTGCTGGCTGTCAATAGCGAATTCGCTATCGACAGCCGGCTGTCAATAGCGAATTCGCTATCGACAGCCGGCTGTCAATAGCGATCGCCTATTTTTAATAGTCAGCCTCTGAAAGTACGGTGGACAATACATGTCATAGATGTAAATGAACAGTAACTAAGACATTATTATTGTGAATGTAATTAAAAGTTTGTCTGTAATAACTGACAGTGACCAATTTTAATCACATGCAAGAAATGCTATTGTTTGTGTGTTCCAAGATGGCTGAGGAGACCAATTTTAGCTTTGAATAGTCTGTTGCGAGCAATATGTCGAGCCAAAGTCGGAATGGCAACGATACATGTCAACGCCGAATCGCCGTTGACCCGAGAGAGATACGTTGTGTCCGTCCAAGGTTGGCCCGCTGGTTTGTGTTTGCTGGGAAAATGCAGCTTGTTGATGATCTCTTAGCTCTGGCTTTGTGCAATGGGCGTTTTTGTCAGCTTAGCTGATTTTCTTTGCCTCATTCTCTAGCACCCATTGTGATGAGGCCTTGCCCATTTGCTCGGCCCTGTGTCTGTGCAGTTTCTTCCCACGGCTCTGTTGGTATGTTGAAGTCCTTGTGCCTTGTGGGTGATTTTGAGGGTGTCTACGTAACGCTTCTTATAACCATCATGGGAGTGTTTGGCCGTTTCTAATTCTCCAAAGATGTGCTTTGGCAAATGTTCCTCTGCCATCCTGGTAACATGGCCTTCCATCTTAAGTGTGCCCGTTTTAGAAGAGTTTAATTATTGTTTGGGTTATTTATAAACACGACGTGGCTGTTATCAAAACATTATGTAGAACCAGGAGTGGTGTATCATGAGCAGATGGAGGTGGGGGCTACTGGACAGGAATTTTTTCGTACCAATGTTTTGCGGGTAGGGTATGTTATGCTGGGGTAGGGTAAGGTGGGACAGGACACTGAAGGCTAATGTAGGGTCAGAAGAATGGTTATTGGCTCAAATAAGCTAGAAAGATTGGGCTAAGGTACAGCACTCCAAACCGGCAATTTAATCACCCCGAACCGCACAATTGTGTATGTCTATAACCAAAACCACAAACTGCCTTATGTTATCCTTGTTAGGCACTGTAGAGTATGATAGTATAATGTGATGCAAGGTTGGAGTGAAACGAGTCTCGCCCAAAGTCCATAAAACTGCAGATTGGGGTGATTAGCAACTTGAGGTATTAAAAAGTGCTCTGTCCTTCCTTCCAGATACAAGCGTACCTCCGCCCTACTCGGAGATGTTGCACTTCTGAATAAGGAGCCATTCATGTTGACTAAACAAATTGTTTGTCTGAATTGCGACGGAAGAAAGGCCGAGGATTATGGCCGTGTTAAATCGAATAAAGCCCCCCCCCACCCACACATTGGAATTTGTTTCACTGACCGCTCCAATGAGGTTCTTCTGTCACGGTATGTGTTTTGTTATGGTTTGTCTTTGAGTAAGTGTATCGATTATATATATTTTTTTTGATAACCAATTGGCCATTTTGTGGGAAAGTAACTGTCCTTTTGGGTTTCGTCTATTGATGTTCCTATTAGGGTCTAGTTATTTCTTATTTGTGTTTCTTTCCCTTTGGTGTCTCTGATAATTGTATCGATTGCCTTCTTCTACTTTCCTACCTACCATATGCAGGTTTCAAATCAATGCAATATAGAAACAAATAAAAACCGCTAATTTAATTTGATCATTAAGTCTCGACCCGGTATATACATATTTTATTTTTTCTATTTTTTCTATGAATATATTATAAAAGTTATCAAATTGAAATAACCGTAGGACCTAAAAGCCCCTTAAACTGACGAGTTACTTTGAAAAAATAGATTAGTACTAATTATTCCAGTCCTTGGCTTTGGAAACACTGTAATAAAACAAAATCGGACAAAGTACTGCGATTATACTACTATCAGAGAAGCCTCCGTGGTGCAGTGGTTACGCTACTCGCCTTGTAAACCAGGGATCGCAGGATCGATCCCGGGCTTCTCCAGACTTTCGGATGAGTCTTTAAACCGAGGTCCCGTCTCCGTATGACCTTAGTTGTTGGTGGGACGTAAAACTAAATCTCACTCACTATACTACTATCAGTTATATAGAATGATATTATTTCATGATTTAACCTTAATTTGACTACAATTAATTGCTTAATTGTAACATGAGGCGGAACTTTGGTGCAGTGGTTTCGCATCGGATTTGTGATCAAGAGGTTGCGTGTTCGAGCCTCCCGCTGACTAAAGTGTTGTGCCCTTGAGCAAGCCACTTCATCCACATTGCTTAAAAAAAGTACTGGTTATCACCCAGGAAATCCTACTTGTAATGCTCAGATGTGAGCGAGTAGCAGTAAAAAGAGAAAAAGAGAAACTAAAGAATCACCGGGTTGGCATTTTTGGCTCGGTGGCTCAGCTCGGCCTTGACTCCTATACCTGACCAAACAATATTAAAACAACTAGAATTCATACATAAGACGTCGTATAACTACCATTTTTATAAGTTTCAATTAAGTTCACTCTGATGGAAAATGCGTGATAATTATGACATACTTTGTCCTCCATAGTTGATGAAGAAAATTGAAATGATGCTGCTTTTTGATGCTGTAAGCGGTTTGACCTCGCTTCCAGATCCGGAAATAAACAAAATCAATGTGTGTCAACATTTTGGCGAAGATAAAACCACACATTTTATGGTTTTGTAAGTGGAAGGGCAATATTCCCGAAAGTGAAGTGTTTTCTGTGTTAAAAACGTCTATTTTACAGCAAAATTCCCCGATGGAATTTTGGGTAATTAGCGAATTTCGTCACGTTTTTTGTGAAGTAATAAAATGATGAACTCGCCATTTTGCAAAACATGGTCGATGCTTTGCAATGTTTACATATATCGTTTTATCCTTGCTTTTAGAAGATCGATTGGTCTATTTTAGATGAATTGAACTACAGTAGATCAATTTTAGGTTGTTCCGGACCTGTTTATCAGGTCCAAGAGTTTAGCTATTTCTAAAGACTGTCCATAAAAATAAAGACAGTCTTTAAATTTATAGACTCGTGTGTCTGTAGAAAGCAATGCAAATCGTAAAACTTTTCAAAAATTCGAAAATCGCAGTACATGTGTTATGCAACCTTCTTCATTACATGATAATCTGCGTGTAGCTGAAAACTGAGTATGATCCGTTGTCTTGTTGATTAATAATTCAAGAAACTAAATAATTGATTCTGTGTAGTTCAGGTTTTCTCCCTTACACTATATAAACAATGAAATATGTCAACTGATGCATGACACACTTGTTGTAAAGTAAATGAAGGGAGAAAACCTAAACAATGATTGAATATCTTCCGTAGCCGTTTTTATATAAGGCAGTGGCTAGCCGTCCGGTACCGGACGACCAGCCTACGAGTCTGCCCGTCCGGTACCGGACGACCAGCCAACGAATCTGCTCGTCCGGTACCGGACGACTAGCCGACCCACGTAGGAATGGCTAGCCGTCCGGTAGTAATTTTAGGTCTATCAGTTTATATAGGGTATGCGTTGCAAACGATATTATCCACTCTATGGTGTAATAAAAATATTACTAATTTCCTCTAACTGTATTCTTATCACCTGTTTGTCGCCAGGAGCGACAATATTTTTCACTAAATTTCAGTAAGGGACATAAGTGTAATTGACCCTGATGCAATAGACTGTTGTACTCAAAGCCTTGTCCGGGCACTGTGACAGTTATTATAATAATTATTATTATTATTATTATTAGTAGTAGTATTATTATTGTTATTATTATGTCAATGTTATAATTTCTGTTTTTAATATTATTATTGTTATTATTAAAATCTACAAATGTTTGTCCGATGTTGAGCTTAGTCTTAATCGTGATAGATTAATATTAAATTTGGGAAGCATATTTATTCAACCTATAAGTTCAACATGGTAGATACAAAGAAATATCAATTAGGTGTTATTATCTTATTAGCAGGGCACACATAAAGGCAACGATCCGAAACTCCATGGTTAGAGCAATTACCGTAATGAGACTGGTAGGCTTCGGCAAATAATGCAGTCCCGGATCAGACTGCTCCTGAAACAGAGTCTAAATTAAATATATAAACTTATTAAAAATGTTAAGTTATATTGCCGATTGGTAGTTATTTATAAATATATTATTGGTAGTAATAGTATTAGAAATAAGTAAACACGACTACAGCTTTTATTATCACAGGCATAATTGTTACGAAAATCATGCAATTACCGATACGGCTGTGTTTATTTGCCTTATTTTAAAATGAGCTCGATGACATTTGCACAGTCTCAAAGTAGGAAGTATTTAGCATCCAGTACTCCAAAAAATGATAAAAGTGCTGTTCGGCATTCGTACCCTATATGAAATGAGAGACTAAAATTTACTACCGGACGGCTAGCCATTCCTACGTGGGTTGGCTAGCCATCCGGTACCGGACGAGCAGACCCGTTGGCTGGTCGTCCGGTACCGGACGGGCAGACTTGTAGGCTGGTCGTCCGGTACCGGACGGCTAGCCACTGCCTTTATATAAATACTCGAAAATTAGACAACAGATTAGAGAAAAATATTCTGTGTATGTAATTCATCATGTAACGAAGAAGTTTATATAATACGTATTCTGCGATTTTCGATTTTTTGAACATTCTTACCAGAGCCTGACAAATCCAAAAAATTTCCTCTTGCCCACCGGGCAAGTAAAATATTTTTGCACTTGCCCAGCTCAAAATCCTACTTGCCCAGGATTTTGGAACTCAAAGTGGGGTTGGATGCGGGGGGATAATGGTGACAATGATGACGACCAACATTTATAAATATAATCCAAGGTTTCTGTCAAGTTTCAAGCACAACCACTTTCCATTAGGGTCTAGTTATTTCATGTTTGGTTTGTGTTTCTTTCCCTTTGGTGTCCCTGATGGGAGCTCAGGGTTAATTGTATCGATTCCTGATCATTGCATTCACTTCTATTTATTTCCTAGGTCTGTGCGGTAATACGGTAGAAAATACTGTTGTTGTCACAGTCAATAACGGTATTTTTTTCAAGTTAATTGCTGACATAATACCTTAACTGATTAGCAACTTAACATAGTTATATAAACTCATTTAGCTTGACACGCATGATAAACACGAGCTGCAGCCGATATAGATCTACTAAAAAAAATCAGAAGTGTCAGGGCAGCGAGATAAAAGATTAAAAGAATGCAGTTTATTTAGCTTACAATTTAATGAACCAACCACAAGACGAGAATCCCCTCCATCCAAAATGAACCCAAGCTTTCACGTCCGCCCTACGAGTAGGTTCAATGCGATCATCATTTCCGCCATCCAAATCGTTGTCCACAAATCACCCCTCCCATTTTTCTGCACGCGATCGGTAAATGACGTCACCAGCAACCCCACAAGTGTTTATAATGTCATTGTTTTATTTTAATGGGGCGTAATTCTTTCATAAGAAATGTTTGGAACCGATAAAAAAATATTTTCTCGATTGCTAAACGGTTGTGGATAGAGGCGCGAATAATCCGCGGTTACCAACATCAAAAACATTCGACATTTCCCTTCAGCGTCTGCTATTTCGCGCCAAAACATAACTAATCAGGAGATAGTAGAATAGGTCGTTTTTAGCTCGCCTTACGAAAGTAAGGGGGAGCTATTGTCATACCCCCGGGCGTCCGTCGTCGGCGTCAGCGTCGGCGTCGGCGTCCGCATTTGGTTAAAGTTTACCTGCAAGCTATTATATGTGATGTTGAACAAGTTTATTTTGAATATATAATTAACAATTGGTAAAAAGAAAATATTTAACATTATCATTGTACTTCATTTTTCAGGTTTTTTGGCTTAAATTGGACTTTTTGAGAAGTTAATATTTTCCTCTGTATTACCTCCCTTGAAATCCTGTGTTAAAGTTTACCTGCAAGCTGCGTGAGTTCAAATCCCGGGGATGGCATGTTTTTTTTTTTTGTTTTTTTTCTTTTCTTTTTCTATTTTTTATTTTTTTTTTAAAACATAGCGGATCTGGGGCTCAAGGTCAAGGTCACTGTGGCTATTTTTAGAAAAACATTGTCATCGCTCTAGCGCCTTCATTTATTGATGGATTTTAATATAACTTGGGTATAATGATATCTCGAGTGACTTTGACTTTCAAGGACCGGGGCTTAAGGTCAAGGTCATTACTTTCAGGGTTACGGGGTCAAGGTCACTGTGGCTATTTTTATAAAAACATTGTCATCGCTCTTGCACCTTAATTTATTGATGGATTTTAATATAACTTCACACAAATATTGGGTATGATGATTTCTCTAGCAAGTTCGACTTTCAGGGTCTGGGGCTGAAGGTCAAGGTCATTGTGGCTATTTTTTCAAAAAAAGATTGTGATCGCTCTAGTGCCTACATTTATGGATGGATTTTAATATAACTTGACACGAATGTTGGGTATAATGATATCTCGAGCAGATACGACTTTCAGGGTCTGGGACTAAAGGTCAAGGTCACTGTGGCTATTTTTAGAAAATCTTTTTCATCGCTCTTGCGCCTTTATTTATGGATGGATTTTAATATAACTTCACACAAATATTGGGTATGATGATATCTAGAGTGACTTTGACTTTCAGGTTCCGGGGCTGAAGGTCAAAGTCACTGTGGCTATTTTTAGAAAAACACTTTGTGATCACTCTAGTGCATACATTTATGGATGGATTTTAATACAACTTTACACAAATGTTGGGTACGATGATATCTCAAGGGAGTTCGACTTTCAGGGTCAGGGGCTGAAGGTCAAGGTCACTGTGGCTATTTTTTGAAAAACTTTGTGATCGCTCTAGTGCCTACATTTATGGATGGATTTTAATATAACTTTACACAAATGTTTGGTATGATGATATCTCGAGTGAGATCGACTTTCAGGGTCTGGGGCTGAAGGTCAAGGTCACTGTGGCTATTTTTAGAAAAACTTTGTCATCGCTCTTGCACCTTCATTTATTGATGGATTTTAATATAACTTGACACAAATGTTTGGTATGATGATATCTTGAGTGACTTTGAGTTTCCGGGTCAGGGGCTGAAGGTCAAGGTCACTGTGGCTGTTTTTTATAAACTTGCCCTCATCCATCATAGGCCCCCAAAGGCGAGCTATGTTGTCTTCTGACAACTCTTGTTACTACAGTAAGATGTAGCAGATCGTCTTAGGAGCTATCAAATCATTTTTACATTGGTTGTGGATTAAATTTCATGGCAGGGAAAAAAGCAAATTAGAGACATACCTCAGGGCCCAAGCTAGCCCAAAAAATTTGGGAGAAGTGACTTCTCCCTCCTGGGAAAATAGGGAGAAGTTTGCTGGGTCTAGGGAGAAGTGGGTGCGGCTTAACACCGAACAACAACAATGTAATGAGTTCTCCTGTAAACCCCTATTTGGAGATTTGTTTGTTTGATTTGAGGTTTAACATCCCCGTCAACACTGTAAAGGTCATTTTGGAGACGATGCTTCGAATTTTGTGGGACTTTTACCCAACATTGAGATATAATGACATCTCAAGCCCTGTCGCCCAATGAATCCCTATTTGGAGAGTGTATTTTATAGGGGTATCAATCAATTCCACTATTGAGACCACCTGAAATGAAGACTAATACTGCTTTAAAAAGCTTATTTGGTTGGCTGCAGTTATTCTTTCTGTTTTCTGCATACAGTGATCCCTGATCAGAGACCACTTTTGGGACTGTTCAAAAGTGGTCTTAAAGACCACTTTTGAACTGTCCCAAAGGTGGTCTTAATATAGTAATTTTACTGTATTTGGGCAAGCTGTAACTTTTGTTATATCCAACCATGTTATAATGAAAGGTGTTATAAAGTAAAGAGGTTTCTATGTAATAGATCAGTTCACTATTGCATTTGAAACAAGGGGGAACAACCTCGCTAGATGAAAATCAGTTGTTATTTTTTATGAATTTGGATAATTACTGACTAACTGAATATTTACCGGCAAGTAATAATTATTTTCACTTACAAAATAAAAAAATGCTTCCTACTTTTGTTGTTGTCCATAAAAAAATGAAAACGATTGATGGATGCAAAACTAATGTACAAACAAATCAATGGCAAATAAACCATCTACATTTAAAATTTATTAAATCCTAATGCAGTGTCAATATTACCGGTCAGATTAATCTTATTACTGAATACAACAGTACTTAACAAAGTACGTCCGCACCCGGACTTTGGCACGAGCTGTTTAAGTTACATAATCTTGTGTAATCTTAATTGGCTCTTTTAATGCAATAAAAACTTTGTGCAATCAACCGAGATAGATTTATGACATTGCAAGTGGCTCGAGCTGCATGAGCTAACGGTTAGAATTAAATTACATAACAGTACCAAACTGCAACTGGGACGAAGTGCAGAATAAACAGTTAGCTTTGTTCAGTGTAATTACTGAGATTTCTGACACTAGTGGATCGAAGGATTATCGTCACCTTGTCAGTTTACCGTTACTGTTCACAAGGAAGACACAAAAAAAACGGGCGAAATTTCAGGGCGAAGTTTTTTTCGCTTTCATCGCCAAAGTCGGCGAAGTGAGCCCCAACAAGGCGACTTCTTCGCCCGAGTCGCCCTCTAGCTTGAGCCCTGATACCTTAATCTTATTTTCACACCTTGTCACGCTTATCGATAGCGCTGGTGGTACACACTACACCAGAAATGAAAGACACGCACCGCCGGGCAATCATGTTTAATTGGTAATTATATGACCGGGATTAGCAATATTAGTGTCATAATTGAACCGTTATAAAAACATACATGGTTTTGTCTCTGAATTGCCGACAAAGCGGGAATTATTGTGATTTACTTACTGGTCTAGTTTTTACCGTATTTAAGGACTAAAAAGACGGACAGTTGTAGACGATTTTTGCACTTGCCCGACCGGGCGTCAAAAGGTCAAAGTGCACCAGCCCGGCGCAATTTCGGACTTGTCCCGGGCAGCCGGGCAATGGATTTGTCGGCCCCTGATTCTTACGATTTGCATTGCTTTCTACAGACACGTGAGTCCATAAATTTAAAGACTGTCTTTATTTTTATGGACAGTCTTTAGAAATAGCTAAACTCTCAGACCTGTTTATAGTCAGTCAGAAGGACAAATATTGATTGACATGAATGATTATCAGGTCCAGAACAACCTACAATTCATCTACTGTAGTTCAATTCATCTAAAATAGACCAATCGATCTTCTAAAAGCACTGATGAAACGATATAAATACACTGAGTATGCTCATATGTAAACATTGCAAGTGGAGTCTCTGACAGAATTGTTAGGTTTGTGCATGTAATCCCATTTCTTCAGTCACACTGCATTTTCGACAGGGATTTTTTTTGCAAAACACGTCTTTTTTAAATTTAAAATTGGGTGATAATTCGAAAAATCAGATTTTCCAGATAAATTATTAACAGTAAATACCCAATTTTGCCACTGATTTCATCAGCCTGTCATGGACGCTGCCATTTTCAATTCAAAGAACGATAATTGGGTCGCTTATGCTGCTGCTAATCTTATTTTTAATAGTCAGCCTCTGAAAGTACGGTGGACAATATATGTCATAGGTGTAAATGTACAGCTACTAAGACATTATTATTGGGAATGTATATAATTAATAGTTTGTCTGTAATAACTGACAGTGACCAATTTTAATCACATGCAAGAAATGCTACTGTTTGTGTGTTCTAAGATGGCTGAGGAGACCAATTTTAGCTTTGAATAGTCTGTTGCGAGCAATATGTCGGGCCAAAGTCGGGATGGCAACGATACATGTCAGCGCCGAATCGCCGTTGGCCAGACAAAGATACATCATGTCTGTCCAAGGTTGGTCCGCTGTTTTGTGCTTGCTGGGCAAAGGCAGCTCTGTTGATGATGTCTTAGCTCTGGCTTTGTGCAATGGGCGTTTTTGTCAGCTTAGCTGATTTTCTTTGCCTCATTCTCTAGCACCCATTGTGATGAGGCCTTGCTAGTTTGCTCGGCCCTGTGTCTGTGCAGTTTCTTCCCACGGCTCTGTTGGTATGTTGAAGTCCTTGTGCATTGTGGGTGATTTTGAGGGTGTCTACATAACGCTTCTTCTAACCATCATGGGAGTGTTTGCCCATTTCTAATTCTCCAAAGATGTTGTTTGGCAAATGTTCCTCAGCCATCCTGGTAACATGGCCTTCCATCTTAAGTGTGCCCGTTTTAGAAGAGTTTAATTAGTGTTTGGGTTATTTATAAACACGACTTGGCTGTTATCAAAACATTATGTAGAACCAGGAGTGGAGTATCATGAGCAGATGGAGGTGGGGATTACTGGACACAATTTTTTTTCGCACCAATGTTTTGCAGGTAGGGTATGTTATGCTGGGGTTGGGTAAGGTGGGACAGGACACTGTAGGCTAAGGTAGGGTCAGAAGAATGGTTATTGGCTCAAATAAGCTAGAAAGATTGGGCTAAGATACAGCACTCCAAACCGGCAATTTAATCATCCCGAACCGCACAATTGTGTGTGTCCATAACCAAAATCACAAACTGCCTTATGTTATCCTTGTTAGGCAGTGTAGAGTAGGATAGTGTAATGTGATGCAAGGTTGGAGTGAAACGAGTCTCGCCCAAAGTCCTTAAAAATGCAGATTGGGGTGATTAGCAATTTGAGGCATTAAAAAGTGCTCTGTCCTTTCTACCTGATACAAGCGTACCTCCGCCATACTCGGAGATGTTGCACTTCTGAATTAGGAGCCATTCATGTTGACTAAACAAATTGTTTGTCTGAATTGCGACGGAAGAAAGACCGAGGATTGCGGTCATGTTAAATCAAATTAACCCCCCCCACATTGGAATTCGTTTCACTGACCGCTCCAATGAGGTTCTTCTGTCATGGTATATTTTTATGCCCCCGGAATCTAAGAGATTTCGGGGGCATATAGTTTTTGGTCTGTCTGTCTGTTTGTCTGTCTACAAAAACCTTAACATTGGGCATAACTTTTGAATGGTAATAGATAGAGCTTTCATGTTTCACATGTGTATACCTTATCACAAGACCTTTCCAGTGGTACCATAATTTTTGATCTCTTGAACTTGACCTTTGACCTATTTTTTTCAAAAATTTTCCGTTTGTCTACAGAAACCTTAACATTGGGCATAACTTTTGAATGGTAATAGATAGAGCTTTCATATTTCTCATGTGTATACCTTATCACAAGACCTTTCCAGTGGTACCATAATTTTTGATCTCGTGACCTTGAACTTGACCTTTGACCTATTTTTTTCAAAATTTTAAAAACATTAACATTGGCCATTACTTTCGATTGGTAAGTGATAGGGCTTTCATATTTCATATGTGCATTCATTGTCACAAGACCTTTCTAGTGGTACCACAATTTTTGACCTTGTGACCTTGACCGTGATGTTTGACCTACTTTTTAAGAACTTTAACATTGGTCATAAGTTCATAACTTTCGATTGGTAAGTGGTAGGGCTTTCATATTTCACATGTGCACTCCTTGTCACAAGACCTTTCTAGTGGTACCATAATTTTTGACCTCGTGACCATGACCTTGACGTTTGACCTACTTTTATAAACTTTAACATTGGCCATAACTTTCGATTGGTAAGTAGTAGGGCTTTCATATTTCACACGTGCACTCCTTGTCACAAGACCTTTCTAGTGGTACCATAATTTTGTCCATCCAGACACCCCCCTCAAGGTCAAGGTCACTGTGGCTATTTTTAGAAAAACTTTATCATTGCTCTAGCGCCAACATTTCTTTACTGATTTCAATATAACTTCACACAAATGTTCCTTATGACAATATCTCGAGCGAGTTCGACTTTCAAGGTCATGACCTCAAGGTCAAGGTCACTGTGGCTATTTTTAGAAAAACTTTGTCATCGCTCTAGCGCCTACATTTCTTGGCCATACCTTTTGATTGCTTAGTGATACTGCTTTCATATTTAACATGCACTGACCGGGGGCATCAGTGTTTCACAAACACATCTTGTTTGTTATGGTTTGTCTTAAGTGTATCGATTATATAATTTTTGGGATAACCAATTGGCCATTTTGCGGGAAAGTAACTGTCCTTTTGGGTTTCGTTTATTGATGTTCCCATTAGGGTCTAGTTATTTCTTGTTTGTGTTTCTTTCCCTCTGATAATTGTATTGATTGCCTTCTACTTTCCTACCTACCATATGCAGGTTTCAAATCAATGCAATATAGAAACAAATAAAAAACACTTATTTAATTTGATCGTTAAGTCTCGACTCGGTATATACATATTTTATTTTTCTATGAATATATGAAAAAAGTTATCAAATTGAAATAACCGTAGGACCTAAAAGCCCCTTAAACTGACAAGTAACAGTAAGCTTTGAAAAAATAGATTAGTACTAATTATTCCAGTCCTTGGCTTTTGGAAACACTGTAATAAAAGAAAATCGGACAAAGTACTGCAATTATATTACTATCAGTTATATAGAATGATATTATTTCAGAATTTAATCTTAATTTGACTACAATTAATGGGTTAATTGTAACATGAGGCAGAACTTTGGTGAAGTGGTAGTGCATTGGATTTGTGATCAAGAGGTTAATTGCGTGTTCGAGCCTCATGCTGACTTAAGTGTTGTGCCCTTGAGCAAGGCACTTCATCCACTTTGCTTAAAAAGTACTGGTTATCACGCAGGAAATCCTATTTGTAATGCTCAGATGTGAGCGAGTAGCAGTAAAAGGAGAAAAAGAGAAACTAAAGAATCTCCGGGTTGGCATTTTCGGCTCGGTGGCTCAGCCCGGCCTTGACTCCTATACCTGACCAAACAATATTAAAACAACTAGAATTCACACATAAGACGCCATAACTCCCATTTTTATAAGTTTCAATTAAGTTCACTATGATGGAAAATGCGTGATGATTATGACATATTTTGTCCTCCGTAGTTGAAGAAAACTGAAAAGATGCTGCTTTTTGATGCTGTAAGCAGCTTGACCTCGCTTCCAGATCCGGAAATCAACAAAATCGATGTGTGTCAACATTTTGGCGAAGACAAAACCACACATTTTATGGTTTTGTAAGTGGAGGGGCAATATTCCCGAAAGTGAAGTGTTTTCTGTGTTAAAACGTCTATTTTACAGCAAAATTCTCCGATGGAAATTTGGGTAATTAGTGAATTTCAACACGTTTTTGTGAAGTAATAAAATGATGAACTCGCCATTTTGCAAAACATGGTCGATTCTTTGCAATGTTTACATATATCGTTTTATCATTTCTTTTAGAAGATTGATTGGTCTATTTTAGATGAATTGAACTACAGTGGATCAATTTTAGTTGTTCCGGACCTGATTATAGCTTGGAACAATTAGTGCACTTTGCAACTCTGGAGGAAAACACTTTGGATCTCATTCTTTCAACTTTGCCTGGCCAGTTTCAAGATGTCCACTCCCCAGACAAATTAAGTGACCATGACATTAAAGATCTTCCTGCCCCCACAAAAGAAACCTAGGAGGAAGGTTTATTTGTATCACAAAGGTGATTTTGAATCTATGAGGAAGGATGCACAAAACTTTGCAAAAGAAAAATATTTCAACGGTCATTCTAGTTCTCGGTCGGTACAAGAAAATTTCAACCTTACTACCTCTTTTATACTGGAGGCAGCAGATAAACACATCCCCTCAAAATTGAGCAAATCGAAATCTTTTGTCCCTTGGATCACATCTGAGATCAGACGAAAAATTCGCAGAAAAACTAAGACGCACGCAAAGGCTAGAAAGACTGGGAGTAAGAAAATTTGGTCAAAGTTCCAGGATCTGAAATGGGGAAATAACGGCTGATATTAAGACTCAGCATGATTCATATGTGAATAACTTGGATGGTGACAACAAGTCCAATCCTCGAGATTTTTATTGGTACATTAAAAAGGACACCCAAGGTACCCCCCCATTGAAAAAACAGAATGGAACAGGCATCACTGAAACTGAGGGTGAGCAAGCAGAGGAATTAAACGGTTAGTTCACGGATGTGTTCAACAAAAAAGAGCACAACCATGTTCCCTTGCTTGAAAGGACGGCCCAGTTCATGGAGAACATTGTTGTAGCTAAAGAGGGTGTAATCAAACTTCTGAAAGGCCTGAACCCTTCTAAAGCATTAGGACCTGATGAGTTGCATCCCAGAGTCCTAAAGGAACTTGCAGCTGAATTAGGTCCGGTTTTTGCACACCTTTTTCAACAGTCACTTGATACGGGTGAAATTCCCAAGGAATGGTCTTTAGCAAATATATGCCCATGGATCGAACTTAATTGTGCTGGAAAATATCGCCCTGTATCACTCACATGTGTCCCTTGCAAACTTTTGGAGCACATTGTTTGTTCAAATGTACTGGCCCACCTTGACCAGCATAAACTATTATCGGATAGACAGCATGCTTTCAGAAAGAACCATAGCTGTGAAACACAACTTGTGACAGTGATAGATGATTGGGCTAAAATCTTGGATAATGGTGGACAAATTGTCACTTTCATCTTGGATTTTTAGAAGGCTTTTGATACACGTCCTCATGAGCTTCTGAAAAGCAAACTTAATGGATATGGCATTGGTGGCAAAATTTTAAAATGGATTGATGCTTTTCTATGCCATAGAAAGCAACGGGTGGTTGTTAATGGAAGTAAATCTGATTGGGCCCCTGACCTGTCTGGGGTCCCACAGGGGACAGTTCTTGGTCCACTTGTTTTCTCCCTTTACATAAATGACATCTCACAGGAAATTGATTCAGAAATAAGGCTTTTCGCTGATGACTGTGTAAAATAAAAACTTAGGAAGATAAAGTGAAACTTCAGTATGATATCGACAAATTGGGTAGCTGGGCTAGGAAGTGGGGAATGCGGTTCCAACCCAGTAAATGTAATATGATGCAACTTACATAAAAGCGGATTATAAAGATCAATGCTACCTATGAGTTGGAAGGAACTCTCCTTGAAAATGTAGAAAGACTTAAATACCTTGGTGTGACAATAACAAGTGATTTAAGGTGGAAAACTCACATTAGTAATGTTTGTACTAAGGCAAATAGGACCCTTGGCTTCTTGAGACGGAATCTGTCAGCATGCCCACAAGACGTAACAGAAATGGCATACAAGGGACTGGTTCGTCCAGTCCTGGAATATGCATGTAGGTCCTGGGATCCACCTACTGTTAACCTCCAGGAGGAACTGGAGAAAGTCCAAAAACGTGCGTCCCGTTTCATAACTGGAAATTACTCGTTTGAAACTGGGAGTATGACAGGCATTCTTGAACAGTTAAAGTGGGAATCTCTTAAAGAGCGGAGAAAACAACAAAGTAGGCTGATACTTTTATATAAAGGTCTAAAGGGTAGAGCCAGTATACCCATGGGTGACCTTGTTCCCCCTTCAAAGACAACACTTCGGAAAAAACATTCATTAGCCCTCCAAAAAATTGGCACTAGGACTGACATCTACAAATTTTGCTTCATCCCTAGGACAATTTCAGATTGGAATGAGCTCCCCTCTTCTCTCTTGATGTCTGCAGAAGGTGCAGATGACTCCATCTCTAGATTCACCACCCTTGTGAGGTCTAGGGGTTAGTTCTGTTGGTCGAAGGTCCTGGTGAAGGATTGTCTAAGGACGTGTCACCAGTAAACAGTTCTGATTCTGATTGCCAAAAAAATAAAAATTTTAATATGAAAAATAGAATTATTTTTCTTATTTCTGCACAAAATATAGATTGTTGGTACTCGTTAGAACCGCCTCTAACGAGTACCCACAATCTATATTTATCCCCCGACCAAATAGGTTAAATTCAGGGGATATAGCGATCAGCCCGGCTTCCGTCTGTAGACGCAACCTTGTGATGGCCATAACTCCTATACCATTTGAGATTCATTGATGGTTCTTGGCACAATTGTTCACAAGACTGAGACAGCGTGTCATGTGCAAGAACCAGAACTCTGGATGCCATACTTTTTTAGTTATCTCCCCTTCTAATAAAATAGAATGACTACTTTGTGATGACCATAACTCCAATACCCTTTGAGATATATTGATGGTACTTGGCACAGTTGTTCACAAGGCTGAGACGGCGTGTCATGCACAAGAACCACAACTCTGGTTGCCATGGTTTTAGAGTTATCTCCCCTTCCAATAAAAGAGTGACTACCTTGTGATGGCCATAACTCCAACACTCTTTGAGGCATATTGATGGTACTTGGTACAGTTGTACATGAGCTTAAGCAGGTGTGTAATGTGCAAGAACCTCGACTGTCGGTGTCCTGGTTTTTGAATTATCTCCCCTGACAATATAACCTTGTGATGGCCATAACGCCAATACCTTTGAGATATATTGATGGTACTTGACACAATTGTATACAAGATTGAGACGGCGCCTAAGAACCACAACTCTGGGTGCTATGGTATTTGAGTTATCTCCCCTTCCAATATAACATTATGGCCACCTTGTGATCACCGTACCTCCAATACCCTTTGAGATATATTGATGGTACTTGATGCAGATGTACATGAGGTTATGCAGGTGTGTCATGCTCAAGAATTACAACTCTGGGTGCTCTGGTTTTTTAGTTATCTCCCCTGACAATATAACCTTGTGATGGCCATAACTTCAACACCCTTTGAGATATATTGAAGGAACTTGG
Organism: Lucinisca nassula; assembly: GCA_963580285.1. Lineage (NCBI taxonomy): Eukaryota > Metazoa > Mollusca > Bivalvia > Lucinida > Lucinidae > Lucinisca > Lucinisca nassula. The sequence continues at coordinate 34,725,015 of OY757011.1, forward strand.
TGCAGTTGTATACAAGGTACAGAAGGGGTGTCATGTGCAAGAACCACAACTGTTGGTGCTATGCTATTTTGAGTTATCTACCCTTCCAATATAACAGTATGACCAGCTTGTGATCACCATATCTCCAATACCCTTTGAGACATATTTTAATGGTAAAATGTACATAAATACATGTACTTAAGCAGGCATGTCATGCACAAGAACCACAATTCTGAGTTCCCTGGTTTTTGAGTTATCTCCCCTGACAGTATAATCTTGTGATGGCAATAACTCCATAACTTGGAATATGGATCATGTGTGGTAAAAAAGTAGGTCAGATCAAATAAAAACCTTGGGAACACTCTAGAGGCCACAGTTTTGGGTTAGGGTTCATGTAACCTGCTCAGAATTATCATCTTGACAATATCTCGGTCATGTTCGAATTTGGGTAGTGTTAGGCCAAAAAATAGGTCAGTGGGTCACATCATAGAAATACCTAACCTTGTGATCACTCTAGAGGCCACAGTTTTTGTCCAATCTTCATTAAACTTGCTCAGAAATGAATGATCAAATTGACAATATCTGGGTCAAGTTCAAATATAGGTCATGTCGGGTCCAAAAGTAGGCGAGTACATCAGATCAAATCTTGCCCCCGCCCATAGGGGCTTGAAGAAATATATGGGCTGCATGATGCTTCCACGCAGAGCTGAATCCGGCCCGCACACTAGTACTGGTAAACCGCTAAGAGGATCTAAGCCTGTCCAGGAACCGCGGTGTGAGACGGACCGTCCATGCTAATAAACCCTATTGGTTTCATTGGGCGACAGGGCTTGAGATGTCATTTCATCTCAATGTCAGGTAAAAGTCCCACAAAATTGGAAGCAACGTCTCCAAAATGACCTTTATAGTGTCGACGGGGACGTTAAACCTCAAATCAAACAAACGTCAGATCAAAGAAAAATGTTGTGAACACTATAGAGGCCACAGTTTTGGTCCGATCATCATTAAGCTTGCTCAGAATGATCATCTTGACAAAATCTGGGTCAAGTTCGAATATGGGTTGTGTTGGGTCCAATATAAGGTCAGTAGGCCAAATCATAGAAAAACATTGTGAGCACTCTAGAGGTCTCTATTTTGGTCTGATCATCATCAAACTTGCTCAGAATGATTATCTTGACAAAATCTGATGGATCACGTTGGGTTAAACAGAAGTTCAGATCATAGGAAAAACCTTGTGAACACTCTAGAAGCCACAGTTTCAGTCTTATCATCATCAAACTTGCTCAGAATGATCAAATTGACAATATCTGGGTCAAGTTTGAATATAGGTCGCGTCAGGTCCAAAAGTAGGCGAGTACATCAGATCATAGAAAAAAGTTGTGAACACTGCAGAGGCCACAGTTTTGGTCCGACCATCATTAAGCTTGCTCAGAATGATCGTCTTGTCAAAATCTGGGTCATGTTGGGTCAAAAAGTAGGTCAAATTAATGAAAAACCTTGTGAACACTCTAATGGCCACAGTTTTGATTCAATTATCATCAAACTAGCTCAGAATGATCATCGCTATGATTTTTTGGATAAGTTTGACTTTATTTATGGGTCAAAAAGTAGGTCAATAGGTCAAACAATAGAAAAACCTGAGGCCACAGTATTGGCCCAATTATCATCAAACTTGCTCAGAATGATGATCTTGACAATATCTGGATCAGGTTTGAATATGGGTCATGTCAGGTCAAAAAGTAGGTCAGTACCGGGATATCTTTACCCCCGCCTTTCCACTCACCACCACCACTGACAGGGATAATGCAAGATTATGAAGGATTGTCATAAGGGACATTTTAAATAAGAAAATATACAAAAAGAAGTTTTTAAATAATCATTTGCCTCTATAATGTGGTCATATTTCTTACTAAGGGTAGTTCTATTAGTCTGAGTCATGATTGAAACGAAAAATGTTAAAAGTGAAACATCGAGTCCACTATCTTGCTTCTCTTACATATATATAAGAAGAAACTGGGTATTAATAAAATAGTTTATACCCAAAAGGGGGGGTGGGGTAAAGATATCCTGGCCAGTTTAGCTTTACCCCCGGGGGTAAAGATATCCCGGCCGGGATATCTTTACCCCCGCCTTTCGACTCACCCCCACCACCCATTTCACAACTGACAGGGATAATGCAAGATTATGAAAGATTGTCATAAGGGACATTTTGAATAAGAAAATATACTAAACGAAGTTATTAAATAATCATTCGCCTCTATAATGTGGTCATATTTCTTAGTAAGGGTAGTTCTATTAGTCTGAGTCATGATTGAAACGAAAAATGTTAAAAGTGAAACATCGAGTCCACTGTCTTGCTTCTCTTACATATAAGAAGAAATTGGGTATTAAGAAAATAGTTTATACCCAAAAGTTGGGGTGGGGGTAAAGATATCCTGGCCAGTTTAGCTTTACCCCCGGGGGTAAAGATATCCCGGCCTTTCAGCTCACCCCCACCAACCATTTCACAACTGACAGGGATAATGCAAGATTATGAAAGACTGTCATAAGGAACATTTTGAATAAGAAAATATACAAAAAGAAAGTATATAAATAATCATTCGCCTCTATAATATGGTCATATTTCTTAGTAAGGGTAGTTCTAATAGTCCGAGTCACATGTAAAAGAAAAATGTATAAGTGAAACATCGCGTCCACTGTCTTGCTTCTCTTACATATAAGAAGAAATTGGGCATTTAGAAAATAGTTTATACCCAAACGTTGGGGTGGGGGTAAAGGTATCCTGGCCAGTTTAGCTTTACCCCCGGGGGTAAAGATATCCCAGCCAAGATATCTTTACCCCCACCTTTGCACTCACCACCACCACTGACAGGGTTAATGCAAGATTATGAAATTTTGAAAGATTTTGAATAAGAAAATATACAAAAAGAAGTTATTAAATAATCATTTGCCTCTATAATGTGGTCATATTTCTTAGTAAGGGTAGTTCTATTAGTCTGAGTCATGATTGAAACGAAAAATGTTAAAGTGAAACATCGAGTCCACTATCTTGCTTCTCTTACATATAAGAAGAAATTGGGTATTAAGAAAATAGTTTATACCAAAAAGTTGGGGTGGGGGTAAAGATATCCTGGCCAGTTTAGCTTTACCCCCGGAGGTAAAGATATCCTGGCCAGTTTAGCTTTTAGGGTGGGGGTAAAGATATCCCGGGATATCCTTACCCCCGGGGGTAAAGCTACCCCTGAGTAGCTTTACCCCCATGGGGTAAAGCTACCCAGGGGTCAAGATAAACTGGGACACCTGTAGGTCAAATCATAGAAAAACCTTGTGAACATTCAAAGAGGCCACAGTTTTCGTCCAATCATTGTCAAACTTATTATCTCCTTGCACAATGAAGTGTTGAGGTATATAGCATTTTTCCTATGCTTAAGAATGCATGTGATCATGTATGTACATGCGTACTTTGGGGCATTCATATGTAATTTGTCATGGCTCAAGCACATTTGTCATGGCTCAAGCACAGGTCTACATTTATTGATATATTTTAATATAAAGTCACACAAATGTTTGGTATGATAATATCTCAAGTGAGTTCAACTTTCAGGGTCCTAGATTCAAGGTCAGGGTCACTGTAGCTATTTTTAGAAAAACTTTGTTGTCCCTCTAGTTTGTCATAACTTTTGAACCACTTAAGGTAGAGCCTTCATATTTGGCATGTAGGTTCCTTGTGAGGTCTTCCCACTCAGGCAAAAATTTTTGACCTGTGACCTTGACCTATGCCCTGCTTTATCATAACTTTTGAACCATTTGAGATAGAGCCTTCATATTTGGCATGTATTTTCATTCTGACAAGGCACCTTACTATATTACTTAACATTCCATTTCTACAGTGTGGATCAGGTGACCAATCCAGGGCCATCATGGCCCTCTTGTTCTTATTTCTGCTATAAAATATAGATTGAGGGTACTCATTACAACCGCCTCATCGACGAGTACCAACAACTTATATTTTGAGCAGTTTGTTTGTTTGATTTGAGATTTAACGTCCCCGTAAACACTGTAAAGGTCATATTTTGAGCAGAAATAAGACAATTTTTCATCTAAAAAAATTAGTTTTTCGGAGGGTAAAGTTTAGAATGTATTTCATTTTGTATAGGCGTGTTTTCCTAATGTGCATATCACATAGATGTGTGTACTTATGTGATGAGTTCTGTCTAGTATCCAGATAGATCTGCTGTATCTCTGCAGTTTTTCCCCAAGAATGGTTTGCCACAATATTAATGTTATTTTTTTTTTTAGCTCACCTGTCACGTAGTGACAAGGTGAGCTTTTGGGATCACTTTTTGTCCGTCGTCCGTCGTGCGTCCGTGCGTCCGTGCGTGCGTGCGTGCGTGCGTCCGTGCGTGCGTCCGTAAACTTTTCTTCAAACGACATCTCCTCCTAAACCACTGATCGGATTTTGACCAAACTTCACAGGAATGATCCTTAGGTGGTCCCCTTTCAAAGTTGTTCAAATGGTTCCAGTCCATTGCACATATAGGTCACAGTAGCCAAAAATAGATTTTTTTCACCGAAAACTTAAAAAATCTTCTTCTCTGAAACCGCAAGGCCCAGGTCTTTGATATTTGGTATGAAGCTTCATCTAGTGGACCCCTACCAAGATTGTTCAAATTATAGTGCTGGGGCCAAAAATGCCCCCGCACGGGGGCCCTTTGGTTTTACATGGGCTTATATAGGGAAAATCTTTAAAAATCTTCTTCTCTGAAACCGCAAGGCCCAGATCTTTGATATTTGGTATGAAGCTTCATCTAGTGGACCCCTACCAAGATTGTTCAAATTATAGTGCTGGAGCTAAAAATGCCCCCGCACGGGGGCCCTTTGGTTTTACATGGGCTTATATAGGGAAAATCTTGAAAAATCTTCTTCTCTGAAACCGCAAGGCCCAGGTCTTTGATATTTGGTATGAAGCTTCATCTAGTGGACCCCTACCAAGATTGTTCAAATTATAGTGCTGGGGCCAAAAATGCCCCCGCACTAGGGCCCTTTGGTTTTTCAAGGGCTTATATAGGGAAAATCTTGAAAAATCTTCTTCTCTGAAACCGCTAGGCCCAGGTCTTTGATATTTGGTATGAAGCTTCATCTAGTGGACCCCTACCAAGATTGTTCAAATTATAGTGCTGGAGCTAAAAATGCCCCCTGCACGGGGGCCCTTTGGTTTTACATGGGCTTATATAGGGAAAATCTTGAAAATCTTCTTCTCTGAAACCGCAAGGCCCAGGTCTTTGATATTTGGTATGAAGCTTCATCTAGTAGACCCCTACCAAGATTGTTCAAATTATAGTGCTGGGGCCAAAAATGCCCCCGCTCCGGGGCCCTTTGGTTTTACATAGACTTATATAGGGAAAATCTTGAAAAATCTTCTTCTCTGAAACCACAAGGCTTAGGTCTTCGATATTTGTTATGACGCTTCAGCTAGTGGACCTCTATAAAGATTGTTCAAATTATAGCCCTGAGACCAAAAATGCCCCCGCCATGTGGCCCTTTGGTTTTACATAGACTTATATAGGGAAAATCTTTAAAAATCATCTTCTCTGAAACACAAGGCTTTGGTCTTTGATATTTGTTATGAAGCTTCAGCTAGTGGACCTCTACCAAGATTGTTCAAATTATAGCCCTGGGGCCAAAAATGCCCCCGCTCCGGGGCCCTTTGGTTTAACATAGACTTATATAGGGAAAATCTTGTTTTACATAGACTTCTATATGCAGGGTAAACCTTTAAAATCTTCTTCTCTGAAACCAGAAAGCCCAGGTCTTTCATATTAGATATGAAGCTTCATCTTGTGGACCTCTACCAAGATTGTTCAAATTTTAGCCCTGGGGCCAAAATTGACCCTGCCCGGGGCCCACTTGTTGTGCTTTGGATCAGGTGAGCGAACCAGGGCCCTCTGGGCCCTCTTGTGTTTTATATTAGGATCACTTTTTGTCTGTCATCCGTGCGTAAACAATTTCTTCAAACGACATCTCCTCCTAAACCACAGATCGGATTTTGACCAAACTTCACAGGAATGATCCTTATGTGGTCCCCTTTCAAAGTTGTTCAAATGGTTCTGGTCCGTTGCACATATAGGTCACAGGCGCCAAAAATAGATTTTTTTACCGAAAACTTAAAAAATCTTCTTCTCTGAAACCACAAGGCCCAGGTCTTTGATATCTGGTATGAAGCTTCATGTAGTGGACCCCTACCAAGATTGTTCTAATTATAGTGCTGGGGCCAAAAATGTCCCCGCCCCGGGGCCGTTTGGTTTAACATGGGCTTATATAGGAAAATCTTCAAACTTTTTCTTCTCTGAAACCACAAGGCCCAGGTCTTTGATATTTGATATGAAGCTTCATCTAGTGGACCCCTACCAAGAGTATTCAAGTTATAGTGCCTGGGGCCAAAAATGCCCCCGCCCCAGGGCCCTTTGGTTTTACATGGGCTTATATAGGGAAAATCTTTAAAAATCTTCTTCTCTTAAACCGCAAGGCCCACGTCTTTGATATTTGATATGAAGCTTCATCTAGTGGACCCCTACCAAGATTGTTCAAATTATAGTGCCTGGGGCCAAAAATGCCCCCGCCCCAGGGCTCTTTGGTTTTACATTGGCTTATATAGGGAAAATCTTTAAAAATCTTCTTCTCTGAAACTGCAAGACCCAGGTCTTTGCTATTTGGTTTGAAGCTTCATCTAGTCGACCCCTACCAAGATTGTTCAAATTATAGTGCTGGGGCCAAAAATGCCCCCGCCCCGGGTCCCTTTGGTTTTACACAGGCTTATGTAGTGAAAATCTTGAAAAATCTTCTTCTCTGAAACCACAAGGCATAGGTCTTTGATATTTGGTATGAAGCTTCAGCTAGTGGATCTCTACCAAGATTGTTCAAATTATAGCCCTGAGGCCAAAAATGCCCCCACCTCGGGGGCCCTTTGGTTTTACATAGGCTTATATAGGGAAAATCTTTAAAAATCTTCTTCTCTAAAACCGCAAGGCTCACATCTTTGATATTTGATATGAAGCTTTATCTAGTGGACCCCTACCAAGAGTGTTCAAATTATAGTGCCTGGGGCCAAAAATGCCCCCGCCCCAGGGCCTTTTGGTTGTACATGGGCTTATATAGGGAAAATCTTTAAAAATCTTCTTCTGTGAAACCACAAGGCCTAGGTTTTTGATATTTGGTGTGAAATTTCATGTAGTGGACCTCTATCAAGATTGTTCAAATTATAGCCCTAGGACCAAAAAGGCCCCCCACCCTAAGACCCTTTGGTTTTACATAGACTTATATTGGAAAATCTTTAAAAATCTTCTTCTGAAACTGCAAGGCATCTGTCTTTGATATTTGGTATGGAGCTTCATCTAGTGGACAATTATAGCCTTTGTTGATATTTGGTATGAAGCTTCCCCTTTTTAGACCTCCCCCAACATTATGCACATTATAACCTTGGGGTCAATATTGGCCCTCCCCGGGGCCCACTTGTTACTCTATGGATCAGGTGAGCGATTCAGGGCCATCATGGCCCTCTTGTTTTTTTTTTGGTTTTGGTTTTATTGCCCTTTCAAGATTATTTCACTCATATCGAGGTGGGCGAAAACCGGAGTACCCGGAGAAAAACCACCTGACCTTCCGTTGCAGAACTTGGCGTCTCACATCACAATATTAATGTATTTCAGAATGACTGGTAGTATCAGCCAGTGACATGGCATCTCCCTCAGCTGTTCATGATGGTGATGATGATAATTCATCATTTGAGGAGGAAGATAACAGCTCACAGGGTACACCAACTATGGATCTGACACAGGCAAGAGGAAAACAGTTTACCAATTCAATTCAAATTTTATTCAGATTGCCAAATACATTTTAGCGCATCTCACATACAAACACCACAATAGTCTTACAGATAAAGGAGTAATTAAATGTTTTAAGCTACACTACAACATCTTTATAGAACTATTAATGGGGTCCAAAACAGAGTATGTGTTAGTTAAACAAACCATGTAATATCAAAACAAAAATGTGTAGATTATATAGAAAAACAAGAATTCCGCCGAAGGCTATGTCGCGCCTGTGGAGGCGCAAAGTCATCGAATCATGACATGTAGGTCAAGGTCAACCATAGATGCTTGCACAAAAGATTCCATTCTCAAATACAAGCTTGTACTAAGTATCATTAATGAAGCTCTAATAATTCTTGAGAAATGAACTTAACCATTAGGGGGAACGCTAGGGTGGTCGCAATATTTTACAAACTCAGTGAACCATGAAATGTAGGTCAAGGTCAAATATGGATGCTTGCATTTAAGTTGCGATCCCGAGATTCAAGTTTGCACCAAATATCATTAATGAAGCTCTTATAGTTCATTAGAAATAAACTTGACCATTAGGGTGAACGCTAGGGTGGTCGCAATATTTTACAAAGTCAGTGAACCATGAAAAGTAGGTCAAGGTCAAATATGGATGCTTGCATTTAAGTTGCCATCCACAGATACAAGTTCGTACTACATATCATTAATGAAGCTATTATAGCTCTTGAGAAATAAACTTGACCATTAGGGTGAATGCTAGGGTGGTCGCAATATTTTACAAAGTCAGTGAACAATGAAATGTAGGTCAAGGTAAAATATGGATGCTTGCAAGTCAGTTGTCATCCCAAGATACAGGTTTGTACCAAGTATCATTAATAAAGCTCTTATAGTTCTTGAGAAGTAAACTTGACCATTAGGGTGAACGCTAGGGTGGTCGCAAATGTTGACGAACTGACGGAAGGACGAATGAACGGACGGAAAACCGGGCGCCTATATCACGCCATGCTTATAGCAGGCATGACAATGACCATTTATGGTCATTGTCCCCTCGCACAACATAGTTGTGAGGGGGGATATAGCATTTGTCCCGTTCGTACATACTTTTGTCATCGCTCTAGCGCCTACATTTCTTAACCGATTTTAATATAACTTCACACAGATGTTCCTTATGACAATATCTCGAGCGAGTTCGACTTTCAAGGTCATAACCTCGAGATCAAGGTCACTGTGGCTATTTTTAGAAAAACTTTGTCATCGCTCTAGCGGCTACATTTCTTCACCAATTTCAATATAACTTCACACAAATGTTCCTTATAAGAATATCTCGAGCGAATTCGACTTTCAAGGTCATGGCCTCAAGGTCAAGGTCACTGTGGCTATTTTAAGAAAAAACTTTGTCATCGCTCTCGCGCCTTCATTATGTCTCCCTCGAAATTTTTTTTTTTTCGGAGAGACATATTGTTTTTCCCCTGGGCGGCTGTCCGGCTGTCACACTTTCCTGTCCGCTCTATAACTTGAAAATGGTTAGAGCTATCTTCACGAAACTTTGTATAAATATTAATCAGCATGAGATGACGTGCAATGCACAAGAACTATAACTCTCGCATTTATACTTTTTGAATTATCTCCCTTGGAAGTTTGTCGGTATGTATATATGTATGGGCAAATTGTGTCCGGCCAATAACTTTCTTATTTTCTGATGGATTTTAAAATTACTTGGCAGAAATATTAACAACCATAAGACAATGTGTGGTGTGCATGAGGCAGGTCGCTACCTCAAAGGTCAAGGTCATACTTAGAGGTCAAAGGTCCAAAAAGGGGCTTTTCTTTCGTATTTGGTCAATAACTTTCTTATTTTGAGATGGATTTTAAAATTACTTGGCATAATTATTAACAACCATGAGACGTGTGGTGCGCATGAGGCAGGTCATTACCTCAAAGGTCAAGGTCATGCTTAGAGGTCAAAGGTCAAAAAAGGGGCCTTTTTTCGTATTTGGTCAATAACTTTCTTATTTTGAGATGGATTTTAAAATTACTTGGCATAATTATTAACAACCATGAGACAATGTGTGGTGCACATGAGGCAGGTCGGTACCTCAAAGGTCAAGGTTAATTTTAGAGGTCAAAGGTAAAAAAAGGGGCCTTTTTTCGTATTTGGTCAATAACTTTCTTATTTCGAGATGGATTTTGAAATCTCTTGGCATAAATGTTAACCAATATAAGACGATGTGTTGCGTGCATGACCAAGGTTGGTACCTCAAAGGTCAAGGTCATACTTAGAGGTCAAAGGTAAAAAAGGGGCCTTTTTTCGGGTTTTGTCAATAACTTGCTTATTTTTTGATAGAATTTGAATTTACTTGGCAAACATGTTAACTATCATGAGAGGATGTGTTGCATGTATGATTCAGTTTGGTATCTAAAATGTCAAGGACATACATAGAGGTCAAAGGTAAAAAAGGGGCCTTTTTTAGTGTTTGGTCAATAACTTCCTTATTTTTAGATGGATTTTGAAATTGTTAGGCAGAAATGTTAACCACCATGAGATGATGTGTTGCACGCATGCCCCAGTTTGGTACCTGAAAGGTCAAGGTCATACATAGACTTTAAAGGTAAAAAAGGGGCCTTTTTTGAATTCCGTCAATAACTTCCTTATTCTTTGATGGATTATGAAATTACTTGGCAGAAATGTTAACCATCATGGGACGATGTGTTGTACCTCAAAGGTCAATGCCATACTTAGAGGTCAAAGGTAAAAAAGTGCTTTTTTTGTTTACAGCCATTAACTTTTTAGCTCACCTGTCACGTAGTGACAAGGTGAGCTTTTGTGATCACTTTTTGTCCGTCATCCGTCGTGCGTGCATGTGTGCGTGCCTCCGTGCGTGCGTGCGTCCGTAAACATTTTCAAATAAGTATATCTCTAATACCCCACGGTCAACCTTATCAAATTTCATGAGAAGCATCATCAGGTAAGGGGAAAGGCTGCATAAGGATTTTGGGCTGATCAGACTGGAATTCTGGTTGCCATGGCAACAAATAGCTCCCATAGACTTACAATGGGAAAAAATTAAAATATCTTCTTCTCTGAAACCACCGGGGCCCAGAGCTTAGATATTTAGCATGTATTAACGGCCAGTGGTCACCTATATAATTCCTGCCAATCATGCCCCTGGGTCCAAATTGGCCACGCCCGGGGGCCCCTTTGCTCCGATAGACTCATAATGGAACAAAAAGCTTCAAAAATCTTCTTCTCAGAAACCACAGGGCCCAGAGCTTAGATATTTAGCATATGGCAATGGCAAGTGGTCACCTACATAATTCCTGCCAATCATGCCCCTGGGGTCCAAACGGGCCACGCCCCGGGGCCCTTTAGTTCCTATAGACTCATAATGGAAAAAAGCTTCAAAAATCTTCTTCTCTGAAACCAAAGGGCCCAGAGCTGAGATATTTGGCATGTAGCAACGGCAAGTTGTCACCTACATAATTCCTGCCAATCATGCCCCTGGGGTCCAACTTGGCCACACCCGGGGCCCCTTAGCTCCCATAGACTCATTATGGAAAAAAAGCTTCAAAAATCTTCTCTGAAACCACAGGGCCCAGAGCTTAGATATTTAGCATGTAGCAACGGCCATTGGTCACCTACATAATTCCTGCCAATCATGCCCCTGGGTCCCTTCGCTCACATAGACTCATAATGGAACAAAAAGCTTCAAAAATCTTCTTCGCGGAAATCACAGGGCCTAGAGCTTAGATATTTAGCATGTAGCAACGGCAAGTGGTCACCTACATAATTCCTGCCAATCATGCCCCTGGGGTTCAAACGGGCCACGCCTCGGGGCCCTTTAGCTCCTATAGACTCATAATTGAAAAAAGCTTCAAAAATCTTCTTCTCTGAAACCACAGGGCCCAGTGCTGAGGTATTTGGCATGTAGCAACAGCAAGTGGTCACCTACATAAATCCTGCCAATCATGCCCCTAGGGTCCAAATGGGCCACGCCCCGGGGCCCCTTAGCTCCCATAGACTCATAATGGAAAAAAAGCTTCAAAAATCTTCTTCTCTGAAACCACAGGGCCCAGAGTTTAGATATTTAGCATGTAGCAATGGCAATTGGTCACCTACATAATTCCTGCCAATCACGCCCCTGGGTTCCAAATGGGCCACGCGCCAGGGCCCCTTTGCTCCCATAGACTCATAATGGAAAAAAGCTTAAAAAATCTTCTTCTCTGATACCACAGCGCCCAGAGCTTAGATATTTAGCATGTAGCAATGGCAAGTGGTCACCTACATAAATCCTGCCAATCATGCCAGTGGGGTCCAAATGGGCCACGCCCAGGGGCCCCTTAGCTCCCATAGACTCGTAATGGAAAAATGATTCACAAATCTTCTTCTCTGAAACCACAGGGCCCAGAGCTTAGATATTTAGCATGTAGCAACCGCAAGTGGTCACCTACATAATTCCTGCCAATCATGCCCCTGGGGTCCATATGGCCACGCCCCTGGGCCCTTTAGCTCCTATAGACACATAATGGAAAAAAGCTTCAAAAATCTTCTTCTCTGAAACCACAGGGCCCAGAGCTGAGGTATTTGGCATGTAGCAACGGCAAGTGGTCACCTACATAAATCCTGCCCATCATGCCCCTAGGGTCCAAATGGGCCACGCCCCGGGGCCCCTTAGCTCCTATAGACTCATAATGGAAAAAAAACTTCAAAAATCTTCTTCTCTGAAACCACAGGGCCCAGAGCTTAGATATATAGCATTTAGCAATGGCAAGTGGTCACCTACATAAATCCTGCCAATCATGCCCATGGGGTCCAAATGGGCCACGCCCCGGGGCTCCTTATCTCCCATAGACTCAAAATGGAAAAAAGCTTCAAAAATCTTCTTCTCAGAAACTGTGAAGCACAGATCTTAGATATTTAGTATCTAGCAACATAAAATAGCCAGCTACATAAATCCTGCTAACCCTGCCCCTGGGGTCAAAATTGGCCACGCCCGAGCTCATCACCTCCAATAGACTTATAATGGAAAAAAACTTAAAAATCTTCTTCTATGAAACCATAAGGCCCAGAGCTTAGATTTTTAGTATGTAGCAACGTCAAGTGGCCACCTACATAAATCCTGAGAGTTATGTCCCTGGGATCCAAATTGGCCCCACCCCAGGGTTCTTTAGCTTCCATAGACTTACAATTGGAGAAACTTCAAAAATCTTCTTCACTGAAACCACAGGGCCCTTATAATAAAAAAAAAAAAAAAGAAAAAAACAACTTAAAATGGGGAAAAAAATCTTCAAAAATCTTCTTCTCTGAAACCATAAGTCCCAGAGCTTAGGTATTTAGCATGTAGCAATGTCGAGTGGTCGCCTACATGAAACCTGCCAATCATGCCCCTGGGGTCCAAATCCTGTGGCCCCTTAACTCCAACAAACTTATAATGGAAAAAAGCTTCAAACATCTTCTTTGAAACCATGAAGTACAGACCTTAGATATTTGTATATAGCAACACAAAATGGTCGCCTACATAAATCCTGCCAACCGTGCCCTTTGGGTCAAAATTGGCCAAGCCCCAGGGCTCATTAGCTTCTCTAGATTTATACTGGAAAAAACTTAAACAGTTTTTTTTCTCCAAAACCATAAGGCACAGATTTTGTTTGATTTGAGGTTTTACATCCCCGACAACACTATATAGGTCATTTTGGAGATGTCTCTTCCAATTTTGTGGGACTTTTACCAGACATTGAGATGAAAGTACATCTCAAGCCCTGTTGCCCAATGAAACCAGTAGGGCTTATAAGCATGGACACCGCTTTGCCTGAGCTTAGATATTTAGTATGTAGCAATGTCAAGTGGCTTCCTACACTAATGATTTACTGGTACACAGGTGAGCGATATAGGGCCATTGGGCCCTCTTGTTTATTTTTCTGTGAACATTTTTAAAGTTACTATGCAGAAATGTTCATCTTCATTAGATGATGTGTTGCACACAAGACCCAGCTCAATACCTCCAATGTCAAGGTTATACTTAGCAGTCAAAAACGGGGGAGACATCTGTGTTTTTGTAGAAAAACAAGTTCTAGTTTCTTTACTGATTTCAATATAACTTCACACAAATGTTCCTTATGACAATATCTCGAGCGAGTTCGACTTTCAGGGTCAAGGTCAGTGTAGCTATTTTTAGAAAAACTTTGTCATTGCTCTAGCCCTTACATTTTTTCACCAATTTCAATATTACTTCACACAAATGTTCCTTATGACAATATCTCTAGTTAGTTCCACTTTCAAGGTCAAGGTCACTGTGGCTATTTTTAGAAAAACTTCGTCATGGCTCTAGCGCTTACATTTCTTCACCGATTTCAATATAACTTCACACAAATGTTCCTTATGACAATATCTCCAGCGATTTCGACTTTCAAGGTCAAGGTCACTGTGGCTATTTTTAGAAATACTTCGTCATGGCTCTAGCGCTTACATTTCTTCACCAATTTCAATATAACTTCACACAAATGTTCCTTATGACAATATCTCGAGCTATTTAGACTTTCAAGGTCAAGGTCACTGTGGCCATTTTTAGAAAAACTTTGTCATCGCTCTAGCGCCTACATTTATTGATGGATTTTAATAGAACTTCACACAAATGTTTCTTATGATAATATCTCGAGTTGCTTTGACTTTCAAGGTTATGACCTCAAGGTCAAGGTCACGGGCTATTTTTAGAAAAACTTTGTCATCGCTTTACTGCCTACATTTATTAACAGATTTTAATATAACTTGACACAAAAGATGCTTATGATAATATCTTGAGCAATAGTCGGGGATTTGAAATTCGTAGCACGCGTATTTAAGGAGTTTAATGCACCTTACTTTCTCACACTTAACTATGATTCGAAAGTATACAACTCAAAATTTGATAGGGATCACTTTTTTAATGCAAAATAAGTTTTTGATGAATTAATCACTTGAATCCAAATTCGATACATAATGATAGAAAATGTATCCTCCACAAAACCTAGTGATTAATTTTGTCAACTGGTACTGCATTCAAGCGTGACAACAGCAACCGTCTTGGCCCCCTTAAAAATTTTCCGTAACACGAAGGGATTTAATTGGACAACTGATTTTTCACAAATTTCCAAATTTGTTTAGACAAACGTGCCTAATAATGTGCATGGCGTCCACGGGCGTCAATTACAGTACGACATCGCCTGCGCATGCTCGTAATCCGAGTCTGTATCCGGTTTTGTGGAATCAGCTTTCATTCAGCAACCAATGCATCTTTGAGCTCCTGTAAAGTCCTCGGATGCACAGGTCGGACTGAAACAGCACCCTGTAACATGCCCCGCGCATGCTCAATCGGATTTAAGTCTGGCGATCGAACAGGCCCGTCCATACGAATGATTGTCTCACGTTCCAGATAGGCATCAGTGACGTTGGCACGGCTTGGACGGGCATTATCGTCCATCAGAATAAAGTCCGGGCCGATAGCATCTGTATATGGTCTCACGAACACATCAAGAATATCATTACAGTACCTCACTGCCATTAACGTTCCGTTTTCAACTACATACAAGCCAGTTTTACCGTTCACGCTTATCCCAGCCCAAACCATGACTGACCCCTTTCCATAGCGATCATGCACTGCCACATTCAAGTCATCGAATTGCTCTTTAGACATTCGCCGCACTAATTGACGTTTATTAGTGAATTCTAGACAAAATCTGGACTGCTCAGTAAACAGTACTGGCGTCAAGTCACGAACCGTCCACCTGACGTGTGTTCTGGCAAAGTCCAACCGGTCTAGCACGTGCTGTCTCGTCAATGGAACACGTACAGCAGGCCTCATGGCATTACGTCCGAACTCGTGGAGCCCGTTTCTGACAGTTTGTGCAGAAATTCGTACTCCAGTTCCGTTCCTAAGCTCGTTATGCAAACGCGTAGCGTTCAGGAACCGTTGACGTCGAGACTGAATCAACAAGAAACGGCCCTGACGTCGAGTTGTAGCCCTTTCTCGACCCCGCCGTGTCTGTGTGAAGGATTTCCGTGGGTAAGATGCCGACTCCACTTTCGGGAAACCACACTCTGAGACACATTCAGAATCCCAGCAACACGACGTTGAGAGATGCCAGATTCCAACATTCCGACGCCACGATTCATTTCTTCGGGGCTCAGACGGTTTCTTAATTGTTTTCTAGGCTGTTTAGTGTTTCATAAATCAAATGAAGTCCTTTTTACGCTTGGTAAAGGAACACTGACAAGTTTGATTGGTCTGTTGGAAAGGAGTGCTACGCAAGATTTTGGGGGTGCATGAATTCATTTGCGAAGTGTGAGAAGTGTGCACTTTTATGAGTACTGAACTGCACACGAGTTTCTGCTTAAGATACTTATCAATATACCTAGTACAAATTCTGTCAAGAAATTTTAAATTTTCAGTGCAAAATTTTGTCTATAAAAAGTGATCCCTGTCAAACTTTGAGTAGTATATTTAGAGGTCTCTCAGCATCTTGAAAATGGAGTTAGAAAATCAAAAAAGTGGGGAAAAAGACATAAAAAGGGGAGATAAATGTTCCTACCCTCTTTTCTCATTTAAGCATCCAAACAATTCCAAACGACATCTCTGAAACTACAAGGCCAATTGGAACCAAATTATATGTGAAGCCACCATGGGGTGGAAGAACAAACATATATTCAGAATACCTGGATCACATGACCAAAATGTCCGCCATGCCCATATATGGTAAAAACCTTTGAAAATCCCCTTCTCAGGAACCAATCGACCGATGACCTTGAAACTTGGTATACAATATATGGGACCCGGGCCTATCGAATTTGTTTAAATGATGACATTTCGTTGACCTTGACCTTTCTTACGTCAGTCACATTCGGTCACTTAGGATTTTGTATGGAAAAGACAGGGTTTTCTGGTTCTATTGCAGCTTATGTCATCATAGTTGATATTTGCAGTCAGCCTAATGATCCTGGAGCCATAAGATTATTTTTTTTAATTTTTCTAAAACTCCTGGGCTCACTGATACCAAATTACATGTACTGATCAGTGTGGTCGAGAAATCCAAGTTTGTTAGAGGGATCTGTGTGATCTTCACACCAACAAACGGCCAAAAGTGATTTTAAATCCTGCATCTCAAGAAATACAAGACCTTGGTATGCAGCATTTTGAACTCTAGCCCTAGAATGGTTCAAAGCTGACTATAATGTATGCGACGGCAACAAAAGAAAACAATGGTTGATTTCAAAATAATTTGGCATCAGTGGTCCTGGGATTGGCCTCTACTAAACCATTATGGTCTGTTAAAATAAATGGCCATCATGGGTGTGTTTGTGGGGGTGGGATTTATGCCCACTTGAGCTCTGGTGAGCGTAGTTTCCAATCGGCCGCTTGTTTACAATTTTGTGTTCAGGGAAAAGTCGCGTAAACTTGATGGCAAGCATAAACCATATCTAATTGGCATTGTCAGGATACAGCAGCCACAGTTTTCTGCTTTACTGATTGCGCTTGTTTGGTTATCTTTTGTTGCTTAGCTTCATAAACAATTAATTGGTGACCAGTGACAGTTTGGTATGAATTTCCCATGACAGCAATACCTCTGAAAGACGACAATGTTCAGTGTAGATAACAGCGCGGCCCTATTTCAGTTTTGTTTTTTCAAAGGGTTGGCAGATTTTTGTTCAGTATTTCAAAATTGAAGGAAAGTCGTGTTTTAATGAGTTTACGCCTCTGAACAATCAAATAAAAATAACAAATCAGTTCCTTTAAGAGCAATGAAAACATTCATAAGAAAGAAGATGGGTCATACTACCTAGTTTCGGCTAATAAAGCCTCATCAGTGACCCTGTAATGATCCGGCAAAGAAAGCCAGAGGAAACATACTGCAATTTTGCGAATTTCGAATAGGCAGTCGATTCAAAGACTGATATAAATCAAAATGGGGTCCAAATAATTAAAAACCTGTCTAGAATATGAGTCTAAACCAATAATGTATTTCCGATTTCTCAGAATATTCACGCTGATCTCAAACTACCAAAACAAAAAAAATATAAACTGCACTATGGTTGATGTACGGGGAGACGTTTTACGGCCGCCACACGGCACAACACCAGCTGCAGTGAAGGCAAATAAAAATAAAAAATCAGTTCCTTTAAGAGCAATGAAAACATTCATAAGAAAGAAGATGGGTCATACTACCTAGTTTCGGCTAATAAAGCCTCATCAGTGACCCTGTAATGATCCGGCAAAGAAAGCCAGAGGAAACATACTGCAATTTTGCGAATTTCGAATAGGCAGTCGATTCAAAGACTGATATAAATCAAAATGGGGTCCAAATAATTAAAAACCTGTCTAGAATATGAGTCTAAACCAATAATGTATTTCCGATTTCTCAGAATATTCACGCTGATCTCAAACTACCAAAACAAAAAAAATATAAACTGCACTATGGTTGATGTACGGGGAGACGTTTTACGGCCGCCACACGGCACAACACCAGCTGCAGTGAAGGCAAATAAAAATAAAAAATCAGTTCCTTTAAGAGCAATGAAAACATTCATAAGAAAGAAGATGGGTCATACTACGTAGTTTCGGCTACTAAAGCCTCATCAGTGACCCTGTAATGATCCGGCAAAGAAAGCCAGAGGAAACATACTGCAATTTTGCGAATTTCGAATAGGTAGTCGATTCAAAGACCGATATAAATCAAAATGGGGTCCAAATAATTAAAAACCTGTCTAGAATATGAGTCTAAACCAATAATTTATTTCCGATTTCTCAGAATATTCACGCTGATCTCAAACGACCAAAAGAAAAAATATAAACTGCACTATGGTTGATGTACGGGGAGACGTTTTACGGCCGCCACACGGCACAACACCAGCTGCAGTGAAGGCAAATAAAAATCAAAAATCAGTTCCTTTAAGAGCAATGAAAACATTCATAAGAAAGAAGATGGGTCATACTATGTACTTTCGACTAATAAAGCCTCATCAAGCCTCCTTTTGACTGAAGGTGTGCGAAATTTTACTGCGAACAAAAAAGAAATATTATACAGTATTTGGTGGAACGATTTTACTTAAATGTTTTAGAGGTTTATTGTTTTGGTTTTTAACATTAATTTACTGCAAAAAAAGATACTCTACTAAATTTAAATATCGGCATCTATTTCTCCAGCTGTCGATTTGATATACTCCAGCTTATTTGCTGATTGAATGACTCTGGTTTTGGTCGATCTTTTGGCAAACATGCGCAAATTGAGGTCACCAAGTTACATGAAGATGCAGAAAAGTTCAGTCGAGGGTCGGTGTTGAACCCGATGTTCCCACCCTTCTTGACAAAGGTGAAGAGAAGAAGCTTGATTTACGTAGGAATAGTAACATTTATTATGCAAAACATCGTCCCTGTTCACTGTTCAATATATCTGACATATTAGGTTTCAACCTCAAGTAAATTAACCCGCCCACCTAGTTCCTTTCATATGTACAAACGCATTTCCGCCAGAACGCCTGAAGGTAGGTGTCTGATGCTCTGTCTCTGGTAGGGTTAACCGGAGCCTAATTGTTTGGTTTCCTTTGCTGCAGAATTCTAGCTATTTCATGCTGTCGAGTCCTCATCGTTGTTTCATCTCTTTAGTCGTTTGATTTTCTGTTCTCGGAGACGTTGCACTGATGAGCTAGAACTCCATCATGTAGAGTGAACAATTGGGTGCATTAAATTTTTCGAAATCTGGTCTCAAATCCCGGACTACAAGATCTACTTTCGCGGTCGTGGCCTCAAGTCAAGGTCACTATGGCTATTTTTAGAGAAACATTGTCATCACTCTAGAACCTACATTTATTGATGGATTTTTAGCTCACCAGAGCAGAAGGCTCCGGGGGAGCTTATAGGATAGGCAGTTGTCCGTCGTCGTCTGTGTCGTCTGCGTCTGCGTCAGCATTTTCAAACGACATCTCCTCTGAAGCCACTGGGCTGATTCAGCCCAAATGTCATCTGTAGCATCCTTGGGCAGGAGGATTGAAAGTGTGTGTTTTTAATGAAAATCGGCTCATTAGTTTGGTTGCTATGGCAACTTAAGAGTTTCCATAGACTTATAATGGGGAAAATAGAAAAATGGCATTTACTGCCAAGCCTCTGCAGATATTTTGACAAAACTTTCATAGAAATGTTCCATAGGTAATCTACTATCTGCCGTATGATTTTAGGCCTTCTGCTCATTTTTAGCTCACCTGTCACGTAGTGACAAGGTGAGCTTTTGTGATCACTTTTCGTCCGTCGTCCGTCGTCAGTGCGTGCGTGCGTGTGTGCGTGTGTGCGTAAACAATTTCTTCAAACGACATCTCCTCCTAAACCACTGATCGGATTTTGACCAAACTTCACAGGAATGATCCTTAGGTGGTCCCCTTTCAAAGTTGTTCAAATGGTTCCGGTCCGTTGCACATCTGGGTCACAGGAGCCAAAAATAGATTTTTTCACCGAAAACTTAAAAAATCTTCTTCTCTGAAACCACAAGGCCCAGGTCTTTGATATTTGGTGTGAAGCTTCACCTAGTGGACCTCTACCAAGATTGTTCAAATTATAGCTCTAGGGCCAAAAATGCCCCCGCCCCGGGGGCCTTTGGTTTTACATAGGCTTATACAGGGAAAATCTTTAAAAATCTTCTTCTCTGAAACCAAAAGGCCCAGATCTTTGATATGTGGTATGAAGCTTCATCTAGTGGACCTCTACCAAGATTGTTCAAATTATGGCCCTTGGGCCAGAAATGCCCCCGCCCCGGGGGCCTTTGGGTTTACATAGGCTTATATAGGGAAAATCTTTAAAAATCTTCTTCTCTGAAACCACACAGCCCAGGTCTTTGATATTTGGTGTGAAGCTTCACCTAGTGGACCTCTACCAAGATTGTTCAAATTATAGCTCTAGGGTCAAAAATGCCCCCGCCCCAGGGGCCTTTGGTTTTACATAGGCTTATACAGGGAAAATCTTTAAAAATCTTCTTCTCTGAAACCAAAAGGCCCAGGTCTTTGATATTTGGTATGAAGCTTCATCAAGAGGACCTCTACCAAGATTGTTCAACTTATGGCCCTTGGGCCAGAAATGCCCCCGCCCCGGGGGCCTTTGGGTTTACATAGGCTTATATAGGGAAAATCTTTAAAAATCTTCTTCTCTGAAACCACAAGGCCCAGGTCTTTGATATGTGGTGTGAAGCTTCACCTAGTGGACCTCTAACAAGATTGTTCAAATTATAGACCTAGGGCCAAAAATGCCCCTCGCCTGGGGGCCTTTGGTTTTACATAGGCTTATACAGGGAAAATCTTTAAAAATCTTCTTCTCTGAAACCCCAAGGCCTAGATCTTTGATATTTGGTGTGAAGCTTCATCTTGTGGACCTCTACGAAGATTGTTCAAACTATAGCCCTAGTGTCAAAAATGGCCCACGCCCTGGGGCCTTTGTGTTTACATAGGCTTATATAGGGAAAATCTTAAAAAATCTTCTTCTCTGAAACCACAAGGCCCAGGTCTTTGATATTTGGTGTGAAGCTTCATCTAGCCGACCTCTATCAAGATTGTTCAAATTATGGCCCCTGGACCTGAATTGCCCCCGCCCCGGGGGCCTTTGGGTTTACATAGACTTATATAGGGAAAATCTTTAAAATTCTTCTTCTCTAAAACCACATGGCCCAGGTCTTTGATATTTGGTGTGAAGCTTCACCTAGTGGATCTCTACCAAGATTGTTCAAATTATAGCCCTAGGGCCAAAAATGCCCCCACCCCTGGGGCCTTTGGTTTAACATAGGCTTATACAGGGAAAATCTTTAAAAATCTTCTTATCTGAAACCACAAGGCCCAGGTCTTTGATATTTGGTGTGAAGCTTCATCTAGTGGACCTCTACCAAGATTGTTCAAATTATAGCCCTGGGGCTAAAAATGTCCCCGCCCCGGGCGCCTTTGGTTTTAAATAGGCTTATACAGGGAACATCTTTAAAAATCTTCTTCTCTGAAACCGCAAGGCTCTGAATTTAATATTTGGTGTGAAGCTTCATCTAGTGGACCTCTACCAAGATTGTTCAAATTATAGCCCTGGGGCCAAAAATGCCCCCATCCCCGGGGCCCTTTGGTTTTTTATAGGCTTATTTTGGGAAAATATTTAAAAAACTTCTTCTCTGAAACCACAAGGCTCAGGTCTTTGATATTTGGTATGAAGCTTCAACTAGTTATAGCCCTTAGGCTAAGAATGTTCTAGAGACACTTATTCTCAGGTGAGCGATTCAGGGCCCTCTGGGCCCTCTTGTTATTGGTTACCATGGAAACCAAAATGCAAAAAATAGACAAAAAAAAAAACTTAAAAATCATCTCCTCAGAAACCATATGCTCTAGGAGGCTGAGACTTTATGAAAATATTCACCATATTTGCCTTTACAGGTTTTGTGTTTTTAGCTCACCGTCACGTAGTGACGAGGTGAGCTTTTGGGATCACTTTTTGTCCGTCGTCCGTCGTGCGTGCGTCCGTGCGTAAACAATTTCTTTAAACGACATCTCCTCCGAAACCACTGATCGGATTTTGACCAAACTTCACAGGAATGATCCTTACGTGGTCCCCTTTCAAAGTTGTTCAAATGGTTCCGGTCCGTTGCACATCTAGGTCACAGGAGCCAAAAATAACTTTTTTTCACCAAATACTTAAAAAATCTTCTTCTCTGAAACCACAAGGCCAAGGTCTTTGATATTTGGTATGAAGCTTCATCTAGTGGACCCCTATCAAGATTGTTCAAAATATAGTGCTGGCGCCAAAAATGCCCCTGCCCCGGATCCCTTTGGTTTTACATAGGCTTATATAGGGAAAATCTTAAAAAATCTTCTTCTCTGAAACCACAAGGCCTAGGACTTTGATATTTGGTATGAAGCTTCATCTAGTGGACCCCTACCAAGATTGTTCAAATTATAGTGCTGGGACAAAAAATGCCCCCGCCACGGGGCCCTTTGGTTTTACATTGGCTTACACTACAGGTCGCGCATAAAAGCCCGTTTTCTTTTTCACTCCGAATGCAATTTTCACAGTACTCCAAACCACTCCGCATATTTTCATCAAAACACTCGGAATGAGGAAACAAACCACTCCCAAACACTCCGCGAAATATCGAGTATACTCGGAGTTTTCCGAACGACTATACAGGTAATGTTTGGTCAATAATGCCCGGGGCTAATATTCCGAATGTCGGTAGAAATACTCCGAGTGGTTCAAGTTTATATTTATTCATATGATATTGGTTGTATATTAATTGTAATTATTATTATTATTATTTTACTGACAATTTTTCATTATGTCGTTTTTCCTTCCCCTACCAAAATTTCACCTTTCTAACATGCCTCGCCAACTTTCGCGCAGCCTAACATGTATCATTTGACCCAATCTTTTTTCATGCCTGTTGGATTTTCAATTTGCACGTGCAACTAATATACCCCAGCACGGAAACGGGACCATTACGGTAAAATGCCTTACTTGAAGTTGTAATAAACAGGCATATAATGAGTATAAGGTACTCCTCGTGATATGTTCCCAAATGCAATATATATATTTGTATATTTTTTCTTTTTTTGGTTTGATGTTCTGTTGAAGAATTCACTTCTTTCGACCAGATCGTTGTTTTAAAGGCTGGCGGAATCCAAATTTCAAGGAGAGGAAGGGAAAAAGTAAAACATCCGAATCAGCATCTACAGCAACCGTAGCCGAGCACGTGTCCGTCAGGTGGACAGGTCCGTGAGATGAACACCTAGCTTATATAAAGCAGTGGGGCTTACGAGGATTGGGGATATTCATTAGTTCTCTAATTTTTAGACAGAAGCTTACATGTACCGATTTATGGATCTCGTAAGGATCGGCTAATTGTGGCTGTTCTTACGAGCACCAGTAGTTTACATTTGAACTAGATTTGTAAAAACATTACGGAAGCACGCCTATTCAAATATATAGGATAATTTTACCACCAAATTGAAATTTTTCAGTGTAAAAACGTGATAGTTTTCTTATTTCTGCTCAAAATATGGATTATGGATACACATTGGAACCGCCTGATCGAGGCGGTTCTAACGAGTACCACTGGCTGTGTTATAGAGCAGAATAAAAAAATAACGTTTAAACCCTCTAAACCCCAGTTTTACTGTATAAAAGTGGGGTTAAAGGGGGTCAGAATTATTTAGACATGTTTTCGCGATGATACCGAACTATGTCATCTTAAAAAAAAAAAAAAAAAAAAAACAAAAAAAAAAAAAACGTTAGTTCTAGAGATAAGGAAGACGATGAGAGCCTCTCCTGCAAGAGCAATGATTTGGTCTCTCACCGCGTTTGGGTCTCACTCGGGCATGTAAAAAAAACAACGGCTATCAGGTTCTTATCTGGGTACTCCAGTTTTCGCCCATCTCAGATTAGCATTTTGATAGAAATAAATGAAATAATCTTGAGAGGGCCGCGAAACACTCCCACCCCTTAGCTCACAGTCTTGTTATCGTCAAGACAAGTTATATGAGAAATGACTCTATTTTATCATATTCTATGTGATTTGTTGAGTAATAAATCACAGTTTGGAGGCATTTGTAAAGAAGACTAAACCACGATTGGTGTATCTACTTTAAAGTAACCGGCAGCTTGAACTGTGATTTTTTTTTTTGCAATGGTTCACAAACTGGAGCTGATCTATTTGGATTCTAACACACTCATATTCGACAATACCATCAAATTCTCCCAAGTTTTCGACTGTTTCTTCCTTTTCTTTCTACTAATACTGCGATCGGTCACATCTTACCATTACTCGCAGATGTACATTACATACACACCAGTTTTGCAGGATGAAAGCCATCACAGTAATCATGTAATTACGGTAGGGGTCTTCAACCTGCATAGGACATGACTCTCCCTGCACAGGGGGCCTCCAGATAGCGTCCCGATCCGAAGGACGATGCCCTTTATGACATTCATCCCTGCAAATGATGCCAATGGAGCGTGTTCGGACATCGAAATTTTATCGCCGCTGCCGGGGATCGAACCTGGGACCTCTAGCATCAAATGCAAGTGCACTAACCACCGAGCTATCAAGGCACGTAATATGTTAAAAGGAATCCCGGCAAATTAAGTGATTCAGGGGGATGCGGATTCAATACCTGCCAGGAGTCGGTAGCTTTCTGTCGTGGAAATCGATCATTTCAACTTTTCTACAGTCATTCTCTCCATTCCGCTGACGGCCCCCGCCATCGGCGCTTGAAGAAATAGATGGGCTGCAAGGTGCTTCCACGCAGAACTGAAACCAACCGCACACTAGTACTGGTTGACTGCTTAGAGGATCTAAGCCTGCCCAGGCAAAGCAGTGCGAGTCGGACCGTCCATGCTTGTAAACCGTATTGGTTTCATTGGCAGACAGGGCTTGAGAAGTCATTTCATCTCAATGTCGGGTAAAAGTCCCACAAAATTGGAAGCAACGTCTCCAAAATGACCTATAGAGTGTTGACGGGGACGTAAACATCAAATCAAACAAACAAACAAATCCTTTCCGCTGAGTCAAGGGCACTTGCCAGTTTCTGGTGAAAGAATTTGCACACTGCAGCCTATTAGTTAAACGCTTACGTAGCCAATAGGTCTGCACAGGAAGTGTTGACAGCTAAAAGAATGACCTAAAATAGTATTGACTGGACTGTCAAACTCTTGTCCAAAAAAAAAAAAAAGGAGTGACGTTCTACAACTGCGGCTGTTCGGTCACGCTCTTCTTCGCTGAGATTTATTGCACAATAAAACACTCCATTTCCATTGCCGTTAGGGGTGTCATTTTTTAACTGATCAGTTTACCCATCAGCACTATTCCTGGGTAGTCTTTTACGGTAACGGTTAACCAGCACAGTGCGTATTCTTTCGCCAGAGAATGACAACTGCCCTTCTTGATAACAGCGGAAAGGAGAGAAAGGCAAGACCAAATTTCATGATCAGTCTCCACAACAGAATGTTGCCGACCCCGGCAAGTATCGGACCCACGTTCTCCTGATCCCAAGTCAGACGCGCATCCGAATGAGATACCGAGGCTGGCAATGGGCGTGATGTACTAGAATAAAATGATTATAGAAGAAATTGTGTTTGTTGGTTTTGAACATTCCAGGATGAGCAACGTAGCCATCAAAAATGTATGACCGGAAAGCCATACGGCGTAGTAACCTTCCAATGTGACCTTGACCTGGTGTCAGCAAGATTCATTTATGAACTCTGCACATGAGCTCACTGAGGGGGATAATTGATCAAAGTTTAACGAAAATCCTTTGAGGGGTCTAGGAGATATGGAATGGACACAAAATTCAATGTTTCAAAGTCGTGACCTTCAAAATGTGACCGTGACCTTGTGTCGGCATGGTTCATTTATTGGTTCTGCACATAAGCTCACTGAGGTAAAAGAATGGGGTATAAGAGATATGGAACGGACACAAAAATCAAAGTTTCAAACTCTTGACCTTCAGCTATGACCTTGACCTTGAGTCGGCATGGTTCATTTATGGGTTCTGCACATGAGCTCACTCAAAAGAACATTTGACCAAAGTTTAATGAAAATCGTTCCAAGGGTAAAGGAGATATAAAACGGACAAAAAATACCAAGTTTCAAACTCATGACCTTCAACTGTGACCTTGACCTTGAGTCGGCATGGTTCGTTATGGGTTCTGAACATCAGCTCACTGAGACTAACACTTGACCAAAGTTTAATGAAAATCTATCAAAGGGTAAAGGAGATATGGGGCGGACAAGAAAGTGTTACGGACAGACAGACGGACGGACATTCCTATTATCCCGCCGCGAAGGACGGATAGACGAAAGACATTCCTATAATCCCCGCTCCGCTTCGCGGCGGGGGATTAAAAATTGTTGATTTCACAAATCCTGGTATTGATAGCCGCGCTATTCTAATCGCTGTGAGGTCAGAGTGTTGCGCAAATGGGTTAATTATCTCTAGAATCTGGACTGGAATCCTGTTCTCGGGTTTGAAGACCCAGATCAGACGCCGCATGAAATTGGAAGTAAAGATATTTAAAATAATAATGATTTGCCACTATTACATACCTTTATCTGTAGTCAGTTAACGGACCCCTTAACATGAAATCTGTCATTGAGGAATAAATTATAATAGCCGGTGTATAGTTGTTACGTTACTCGCCTCATAAACCAGGGATTGTCGGATCAATCCTGGGCCTCTCCAGACTTTCGGATGCGTCTTTTAACCGAGAACCCGGCTCTGTATGACATTAGCTGTTGGTGGGACGAAAAACTAAAACAGACACATATATTCTTATACATTTTCCTTGTACATGAGCCGGCGCACGACAAAGTGTTTTTTTCTACTACAGAAGTATCGGATCAGCATTTGCATCTAGACAACATGTCCAGTCTTCGCTTGTTGCTCTTTGAATAGCCCACATAGTAGGCTTATTCGAACAGCAAAGGCTCTGATCAGACTGCACGGATGCGCAGGCTGATCTGAGTCTTCAATGGTTACACGTCTTATCGAATTACGTGTTCCCCAGTCTATGCATCCACTTTGGTCAAAGTCTTCACTTGTTGCTCTTTGAATAGCCCAGATATCAGAATGCTCACAGGAACAGCAAATGCTCTGATCAGACTGCACAGATCAATTCTCAAACGAGCAATTATGTTTCCTGTAAGTGCCTTTTCACACGCAATAACTGTGCGCGTGCTCACTAGTATGACGTAGTATGGTTAATCTGCACGTGCTTACATGACGAACTGCGGTAAATCGTGGGAATCATGTGCTCAGTCAGAGACAGCGCATGGAAAAAAGCAATCTGTCACACTGGTTGTTCACGAGAAGCGAGGGATGTTTAACCCTTTTTGTACCAAATGGAATCTTCCAGCTTATATATGGCAGGAGTCCATTTGAAAATTTAGGGGCGTCAGGTTGTGTTTTCTTCAAAATTGATTAGGAAAAGGGCTGAACTTTTTGCAAACAGTGTAGGCCCTGATCAGACGCCGCATTCTTCGGCGTCTGATCTCGGCCTGCACTGTTTGCCAGGGTACCCGCTTAGGGGTTTCCAGTCTGAAATGGGTTAATGGAGAAATAATGAAAACAGCATTACAATAAGATGGTTTAATCGAGGCATTGATGATTTGGGAAAATGGCCCTGGATGGGAGCTCAGACATTCGTTCGTTAATCCCTTAAATGCCTTAACTCTAAACAATGCAGACTCTAATCAGAGGCCCTTTATTTGGCTTCTGACCGGGATCTACCATGTTTGCCATTTCCAGACCGGATCGATTCTACAGGTAAACCTTTACACACTACTCTGGCCTCACTGATACGAACAGCGCGGCTTTAATAAACCGCCACCTGGATTTCATACAAATAAGTGACACTCATTTAGAATTAGCATCGTAAAGCTACTGCACTTCGTAAGTTTTGGTCGACTGTCAATCTACCGAAAACTTTCTATGGTGCTGTGTAATAATAAAAACCTTTTCCGAGATGGTATGCTACTCTTGAATTGGCCCCCGCACATAGGGGCTTGAAGAAATATATGGGCTGCATGATGCTTTCACGCAGAGCTGAATCCGGCCCGCACACTAGTACTGGTAAACCGCTTAGAGGATCTAAGCCTGTCAAGGAACCGCGGTGCGAGGCGGACCGTCAATGCTAATAAACCCTATTGGTTTCATTTGGCGACAGGGCTTGAGATGTCATTTCATCTCAATGTCGAGTAAAAGTCCCACAAAATTGAAAGCAACGTCTCCAAAATGACCTTTACAGTGTTGACGGGGACGTTAAACCACAAATCAATCAATCAATCAATCAATGCTACTCTTGAAGGAAAGAATTTGCTCCCGAAAGGCAAGTATTTTTTTTTTACTTTACGCACATGCGTAATATGTCTGATGAGCCTTTCGCCTATGAATACACTGGAAGTGGCTGGAATAACACACGCACCCACCTTTCATGGACGGTTTTTCCAGGTTGGCGTGCGCATCCATGCAGTCTGATCAATATTCAGCCATCACAAGTGGTCGCAGTTCTACCCATGGTGAAATGATACACTTACCTTTGACAGTTATGTTATTCTGGGTTTTTTTTTGGTTTGTTAGTTTGATTGAGGTTTAACGTCCCCGTCAACACTGTAAAGGTCATTTTGGAGACGTCGCTTCAAATTTTGTGGGACTTTTTGTCTTTTACCCGACAATGAGATGACATGACATCTCAAGCCCTGTTGCCCAATGAAGCCAATAGGGTTTATATGCATGGACGGGCCGGCTCGCACCGCTTTGCATGGGCAGGCTTAGATCCTTTAAGCGGTTTACCAGTACTCGTGTGCGGGTCGGTTTCAGCTCTGCGTGGAAGCATCCTGCAGCCCATATATTTCTTCAAGCCCCGATGGGCGGGGGCCGTCTCGGGTTTTATGTCAAGCGCTAACTAATGTACGATCTCAGTGTTTTGTTACATGCTGAACATGAGGCCGGCTGCGAATTTATTTTCAGTAAAAGGGTATACAATTCCTTGGTCGAGTCTACTGATTAAAATAGGGGTGTGTTGTTGATTTTAATATACCCGTTTTTTTATACCCCCGCAAACGAAGTTTGAAGGGGGTATATAGGAGTCAGCTTGTCGTCTGTCGTCGTCGTCGGTCCGTTACAAAAAACTTTAACATTGCTCATAACTTCCTTATTCTTTGACCGATTTCTTTAATATTCACACACCACACACCTTGCCACTAGTACTTAAGATTGATATACACAAACCTGACCTTGACCTTCCTCAAGGTCAAATACTTGTAAAAAACAACGCATGCGGGGGTATAATTGGCGCCCGTTAGGCGGCAGCTCTAGTTTTTTTTTTGAAGAAAAAAAACATGGACATATTATTTTCGTCATTGTTGTTCGTCCGTCCGTCATAAGTGGCCGCAGTTCTATCCATGGTGAAATGAGGGAAAACACTTACCTTTGACAGTGCATGTTATTCTAGGTCTTTGTTCATGCCGAGCGCTAGCTAATGTACGATCTCAATGGTTTGTTTTAAAACATGCTGAACATGAGAACGACGGTCAAAACCAGTCAGCTTCGGCTACGACATTTTATTTTTCAGCTAAAGGGTATACGATTCATTGGGTGGTGTCACTGGTTATTGTTTTTGGGCGTATAGTATTTTCGTCACTGGTGTTCGTCCGTCCGTCCGTCCTTCCAACTGTCACAAACATTGGGAATGCAACTACTTTTTTATTCAGCCTATATAGTTTTGACCCCCTTCAACCCCACTTTTATATAGCGAAGCTGGGGTTTACAGGGGTTAATCTTTATGTTCCCTATATAGATTGTGGGTACCCGTTACAACCGCCTCGTCGAGATTGTGCTAACGAGTACCCACAATCTATGTTTTGAGTAGAAATACGAAAAATTATCAGGATTTTCATCTGAAAAAATTCCATTTTTGGAGGTAAAATTTTGCCGATGTATTTCAATAGGCGTGTTTTCGTAATGTCTTAGCCTATGGTGACCAAACTGGACTGTAAAACTCGCACGAACTGCAAAGACTCGGGATTTGTAGACCGGAAAAAAACCTGGGCGCTCATATTTCAAACGCCTCGGTGAGTCGATAAAGTAAGCGGTGTAGTGAGAAAGATTCTGACTTATCAGTGTTTGTAAATCCGACCCAGTACCTAGCGCCGGCCAAAGCCTGCACGCTCCTTTCGAAACGCCTCGGTGAGGTGATAGAGATAGTTGTGTAGCCAGAAAAGATGTGACTGATCAGTCTATGAAAACCTCATCAGGTACTCAGATAAGGAACTGAACTGTTTACGCAAATAACAAAAATTATGTATGTTTTGTTTGTTTGATTTGAGGGTTACCGTCCCCGTCAACACTGTATAGGCCATTTTGGAGACGTTGCTTCCAATTTTGTGGGACTCTTACCCGACATTGAGATGAAATGATATCTCAAGCCCTGGCGCCCAATGAAACCATTAGGGTTTATAATCATGGACGGTCCTACTCGCACTGCTTTGCCTGGGCAGGCTTAGATCCTCTAAGCGGTTTACCAGTACCCTTGTGCGGTCGGATACAGCTCTGGATGGAAGCATCATGCATCCCATTTATTTTTTTCATCCCTGATTGGCGGGGGCCAAGAGGTTGTGGTGTATATAGATATCTAAAGCTTTGGGAACAATTCGCTATGTGCTCAAGTGCGATTTTGATTTGGCCATTATAAACAAACAAGTACTCGTGTGCGGTCGGTTTCAGCTCTGCGCAGCCCATCTATTTCTTCAAGCCCCGATGGGCGGGGCGTAATTATGTATGCTAAAGTCATGACTGATCATTCTTGTGAACGTCACTTTAACCCATCAGACCCAGTGCTTGCACGATCTGCAAAAACTCAAGATTAACCTGCAAATCCTGCCTAACCAGCGTAGATCAGCCTTTCCGTATGCGCAGTTTGATTAGCATTTCCGTTTTGTAGGCATCTGATCATGATCTATATACACGGTTTAAAAAAAAAAAAAAAAAAAAAAAAAAACACGCACACACAAACAGGAGTTATTACAAGTTATGCTATATATATAAATGTCATGATTTTTATTATAAATAATGGAATTGCCTCGTTAAACACGAAGCTAAGTTCGAGCGAGCGCCAGCCAAATACAATAAGATTCACATGACCGGTAAAGACGTAGATTGGAGCCCGACTAGAGTCGATCAGCCTGCACAACCGCGAGGTCTGATTAGAGACAATCATCGGGCATTCAGACTGGAATAACGCTGGTCATGTCATAGATACGTTTACATGTATCGCAGCGACGAATAAACACTACAAAAAATGGAATCGCCTCGCTAACTGTAGTTTGAGCCATTAAGTCCTGAACGAGCAGTAAAGACCTCACAGCCTGTGCACCCGCTCAGTCTCATCTGGACCAGCCTGCGCATTCGCGCAGTCTCATCTGCAGCATCTGAGGAATGAAAAGAGGGAAGTGAAAACATGCTAAGTTCTGCACCGAAAGGTCAAGCGGATTTTCTCCGGGTAAGCCGAGTTCCGCCCACCTTTGATTAACGATCGACATCTTGAAAGAGCCATATTACCACACTACACCTACCAAAAAAGATGGGTCAATTTAGGAGTGTTTACGAGATGCAATCTTGCATTTTCTAAACTCTGTCTGTCTGTCCATTGGTCTATCTTGTCTGTCTGTGCCTATCTGTTTGTCTGTCGGTCGGTCGACCAATGTTCAAGACGGATGTCCGAATTTTGATCGAAAGGCAAAAAAAAACATGGAAACTTCAAAACATCTAATGCGACATCAAATAGAAACATCAAACAACACGCGACCAAACATCGGAAGACAAAACATCTTGAATGTCACACAAGCAGACACACAAACATACACAAAGACAAAACATCGAAAAAAATCGTCTTTTTTGTATACAGAAAACGGACCGGGAAAACACATGAGCATATAAAAGATAAATTCTTCAACACTGATACACTGCGCCATTCAACCGTGTTTGTTTTAAACCTTTTCCCTTTTTCATTTCCAATAACTTTCTAATTTTTTTTTTTTTTTTTTTTTTTTGTTCTTCTTCTTCTTTTTTTCATAGTTAATTATCAGTTGTACACACAGGTAATAATTAAATACACTCCGCATAACTTTCGCATGGATTTCGCGGCAAAGATAGCCTGCGGCAAAGAGGTAAAGCTTCCGAAACACTCGGAATATGCTCCGCGAATCGCGAACGACGACGGTTCGCGGAGTGTTTGCGAGTAAAACACTCCGAATAATTTTCAGATTCGGAATGTTTTAGAGGGCCAAAAGAATCATGTGAAATGAAGAAATTCGGAATAAAGAGTCTTTCGGCTGTTCTGCGCGACCTGTACTGTATATAGGAAAAATCTTCTTCTCTGAAACCACAAGGCCCAGGTTTTTGATATTTGGTATGAAGCTTCATCTAGTGGACCCCTACAAAGATTGTTCAAATTATAGTGCTGGGGCCAAAAATGCCCCCGCCCCGGGGCCCTTTGGTTTTACATAGGCTTATATAGGGAAAATCTTTAAAAATCTTCTTCCCTGAAACCACAAGGCCCAGGAATTTGATATTTGGAATGAAGCTTCATCTAGTGGACCCCTACCAAGATTGTTCAAATTATAGTGCTGGGGCAAAAAATGCCCCCGTCCCGGGGCCCTTTGGTTTTACATGGCCTTATATAGGGAAAATCTTTAAAAATCTTCTTCTCTAAAACCACAAGGCCCAGGTCTTTGATATTTGGTATGAAGCTTCATCTAGTGGACCCCTACCAAGATTGTTCAAATTATAGTGCTGGGACAAAAACTGCGCCCGCCACGGGGCCCTTTGGTTTTACATTGGCTTTTACGGGGAAAATCTTTAAAAAATTTCTTCTCTGAAACCACAAGGTCCAGGTCTTTGATATTTTGTATGAAGCTTCATCTAGTGGACTCCTACCAAGATTGTTCAAATTATAGTGCTTGGGCCAAAAATGCCCCCACCCTGTGGCCCTTTGGTTTTACATAGGCTTATATATGGAAAATCTTTAAAAATCTTCTTCTCTGAAACCACAAGGCCCAGGAATTTGATATTTGGTATAAAGCTTCATCTAGTGGACCACTACCAAGATTGTTCAAATTATAGTGCTGGGGCCAAAAATGCCCCCGTTCCGGGGCCCTTTGGTTTTACATGGCCTTATAAAGGGAAAATCTTTAAAAATCTTCTTCTCTGAAACAGCAAGGCCCATTACTTTGATATTTGGTGTGAAGCTTCATCTAGTGGACCCCTACCAAGATTGTTCAAATTATAGTGCTGGGGCAAAAAATGCCCCCGCCATGGGGCCCTTTGGTTTTACATAGACTTATATAGGGAAAATCTTTAAAAATCTTCTTCTCTGAAACCACAAGGCCTAGGTCTTTTATATTTGGTATGAAGTTCTTCTAAAGGACCCCTACCAAGATGTTTCAAATTATAGTGCTGGGGCCAAAAGTGGCCCCGCCCTGGGGCCCTTTGGTTTTACATAGGCTTATATTGGGATAATCTTTAAAAATCTTCTTCTCTGAAACCACAAGGCCCAGGACTTTGAAATTTGGTATGAAGTTGCATCTAATGGACCTCTACCAAGATTGTTCAAATTATAGTGCTGGAGCCACATATGCTTGCTCTGGGGCCCTATGACCCAGGAATTTGATATTTGGTATAAAGCTTCATCTAGTGGACCCCTACCAAGATTGTTCAAATTATAGTGCTGGGGCCAAAAATGCCACCGTCCCGGGGCCCTTTGGTTTTACATGGCCTTATATAGGGAAAATCTTTAAAAATCTTCTTCTCTAAAACAGCAAGGCCCAGGACTTTGATATTTAGAATGAAGCTTCATCAAATGGACCTCTACCAAGATTGTTCAAATTATTGCCCTTGGGCCAAAAATGCCCCAACCCCATGGCCCTTTGGTTTTACGTAGACTTATATAGGGAAAATCTTTAAAAATCTTCTTCTCTGAAACAGCAAGGCCCATGACTTTGATATTTGGTGTGAAGCTTCATCTAGTGGACCCCTACCAAGATTGTTCAAATTATAGTGCTGGGGCAAAAAATGCCCCCGCCCGGGGCCCTTTGGTTTTACATAGACTTATATAGGGAAAATCTTTAAAAATCTTCTTCTCTGAAACCACAAGGCCTAGGTCTTTTATATTTGGTATGAAGTTCTTCTAAAGGACCCCTACCAAGATGATTCAAATTATAGTGCTGGGGCCAAAAGTGGCCCCGCCCTGGGGCCCTTTGGTTTTACATAGGCTTATATTGGGATAATCTTTAAAAATCTTCTTCTCTGAAACCACAAGGCCCAGGACTTTGAAATTTGGTATGAAGTTGCATCTAATGGACCTCTACCAAGATTGTTCAAATTATAGCCCTGGAGCCAAATATGCCCCCGCTCTGGGGCCCAATGGTTTAACATAGACTAATATAGGGAAAATCTTTAAAAATCTTCTTCTCTGAAACCACAAGGCCTGGGTCTTTGATATTTGGTATGAAGCTGCATCTAGTGGACCTCTATCAAGATTATTCAAATTACAGCCCTGATACCAAAAATGTCCCCGCTCCGGGTCCCTTTGGTTTTACATAGACTTATATAGGGAAATCTTTAAAAATCTTCTCTGAAACTGCAAAGCCAAGGCCTTTGATATTTAGTATGGAGCTTTATCTAGTGGACCTCTACCAAGATTGTTCAAATTATAGCCCTGGGGCCACAAATGCCCCCACCCTGGGGCCCTTTGGTTTTACATAGATTTATATAGCCCCAGGGCCATTTGGTTTTGCAAAGGCTTATGTAGGGAATAGCTTTAAAAAAAATCTTCTTCTCTGAAACTGCAAGGCCCAGGTCTTTGATATTTGATGTGTAGCTTCATCTAGTGGACCTTTGCCAAGATTGTTCTAATTATAGCCTTTGTTGATGTTTGGTATGAAGCTTCACCTTTAAGACCTCCCTCAACTTTATGCACATTAAATCCCTGGGGCCAATAATGGCCCTCTCTGGGGCCCACTTGTTACTCTATGGATCAGGTGAGCGATCCAGGGCCATCATGGCCCTCTTGTTAGCTCACCGTCACGTAGTGACGAGGTGAGCTTTTGGGATCACTTTTCGTCCGTCGTCCGTCGTGCGTCCGTCCGTCCGTCCGTGCGTCCGTAAACAATTTCTTTAAACGACATCTCCTCCTAAACCACTGATCGGATTTTGACCAAACTTCACAGGAATGATCCTTAGGTGGTCCCCTTTCAAAGTTGTTCAAATGGTTCCGGTCCGTTGCACATCTAGGTCATAGGAGCCAAAAATAGATTTTTTTCACCAAAAACTTAAAAAATCTTCTTCTCTTAAACCACAAGGCCCAGGTCTTCGATATTTGGTATGAAGCTTCATCTAGTGGACCTCTACCAAGATTGTTCAAATTATAGTGCTGGGACGAAAAATGCCCCCGCTCCAGGGCCCTTTGGTTTTACATGGGCTTATATAGGGAAAATCTTTAAAAATCTTCTTCTCTGAAACCATAAGGCCCAGGTCTTTGATATTTGGTATGAAGCTTCATCTAGTGGACCCCTACCAAGATTGTTCAAATTGTAGTGTTGGGGCCAAAAATGCCCCCGCTCAGGGGCCCTTTGGTATTACATGGGCTTATATAGGGAAAATCTTTAAAAATCTTCTTCTCTGAAACAGCAAGGCCAAGGTCTTTGATATTTGGTATGAAGCTTCATCTAGTGGACCCCTACCAAGATTGTTCAAATTATAGTGCTGGGGCCAAAAATGCCCCCGCCCCGGGGCCCTTTGGTTTTACATGGGCTTATATAGGGAAAATCTTTAAAAATCTTCTTCTCTGAAACCACAAGGCCCAGGTCTTTGCTATTTGGTATGAAGCTTCATCTAGTGGACCCCTACCAAAATTGTTCAAATTATAGTGCTGGGGCCAAAAATGCCCCCGCTCCGGGGCCCTTTTGTTTTACATGGGCTTATATAGGGAAGAGCTTAAAAAATCTTCTTCTCTGAAACCGTAAGGCCCAGGTCTTTGATATTTGGTATGAAGCTTCATTAAGGGTACCCCTACCAAGATTGTTCAAATTATAGTGCTGGGGCCAAAAATGCCCCCGCCCCGGGGCCCTTTGGTTTTACATGGGCTTATATAGGGAAAATCTTTAAAAATCTTCTTCTCTGAAACCGCAAGGCCTAGGTCATTGATATTTGGTATGAAGCTTCATCTAGTGGACCCCTACCAAGATTGTTCAAATTATAGTGCTGGGGTCAAATATGCCCCAGCTCGAGGCCCTTTGGTTTTACATGGGCTTATATAGGGAAAATATTTAAAAAATTTCTTCTCTGAAACCGTAAGGCCCATTTTTTTTATATTTGGTATGAAGCTTCACCCTACAAGGCCCAGGTCCCCCCCCCACCCCCAGGCCTTTTGGTTTTACATAGGCTTATATAAGGAAAATCTTTAAAAATCTTCTCTGAAACCGCAAGGCCCAGGTCTTTGAGTATTTAGTATGAAGCTTCACCTAGTGGACCCCTACCAAGATTGTTTAAATTATAGTGCTGGGGCCAGAAATGTCCCCGCTCTGGGGCCCTTTGGTTTTACATGGCTTCTATAGGGAAAATCTTTAAAAATCTTCTTCTCTGAAACCACAAGGCCCAGGTCTTTGATATTTGGTTTAAAGCTTCACCTAGTGGACCCCTACTAAGATTGTTCAAATTATAGCCCTGGGGCCAAAATGCTCCTGCTCCAGGGCCCTTTGGTTTTACATAGACTCATTTAGGGAAAATCTTGAAAAATCTTTTTCTCTGAAACCACAAGGCCTAGGTCTTTGATATTTGGTATGAAGCTTAATCTTGTGGACCCCTACCAAGATTGTTCAAATTATAGCCCTGGGGCCAAAAATGCCCCCACTGGGGCCCTTTGGTATTACATAGACTTATATATAGGGAAAATCTTGAAAAATCTTCTTCTCTGAAACCAGAAGACCTAGGTCTTTGATATTTGGTATGAAGCTTCATCTAGTAGACCTCTACCAAGATTGTTCAAATTATAGCCCTGAGACCAAAAACACCCCTGTCTCGGGGGGCCCTTTGGTTTTACATAGACTTATATAGGGAAAATCTTCTTCTGTGAAACCACAAGGCCTAGGTCTTTGATATTTGGTGTGAAATTTCATCTAGTGGACATCTATTAAGATTGTTCAAATTATAGCCCTGGGGCCAAAAATGCCCCTGCCCCGAGACCCTTTGGTTTTTTCATAGACTTATATAGGGAAATCTTTGAAAATCTTCTTCTCTGAAACCACAAGGCCTGTGTCTTTGATATTTGGTATGGAGCTTCACCTAATGGACCTCTACCAAGATTGTTCAAATTATAGCCCCTGCCCTGGGGCCCTTTGGTTTTACATAGTTTTATATATAGAGATAATCTTTGAAAATCTTCTTCTCTGAAACAGCAAGGCCCAGCTCTTTGATATTTGGTGTGAAGCTTCATCTAGTGGACCTCTATCAAGATTGTTTAAGTTATAGCCCTGAGGCCAAAAAATGCCCCTGCAGCGGGGCCATTTGGTTTTACATAGGCTAATGTAGGGAATATCTTTAAAAAATCTTTTTCTCTGAAACCCCAAGGCCCAGGTCTTTGATATTTGGTGTGTAGCTTCATCTAGTGGACCTTTGCCAAGATTGTTCAAATTATAGGCTTTGTTGATATTTGGTATGAAGCTTCACCTTTTTAGACCTCCCTCAACATTATGCACATTGTAGCCCTGGGGTCAATTATGGCTCTCCCCGAGGCCCACTTGTTACTCTATCATATGGGTCAGGTGAGCGATCCAGGGCCATCATGGCCCTCTTTTGTTTTATATAATAGGATCACTTTTTGTCTGTCATCCATGCGTAAACAATTTCTTCAAACGACATCTCCTCCTAAACCACTGATCGGATTTTGACCAAACTTCACAGGAATGATCCTTAGGTGGTCCCTTTTCAAAGTTGTTCAAATGGTTCCGGTCCGTTGCACATGTAGGTCACAGGAGCCAAAAATAGATTTTTTTCACCCAAAACTTAAAAGATCTTCTTCTCTGAAACCACAAGGTCCAGGTCTTTGATATTTGTTATGAAGCTTCATCTAGTGGACCCCTACCAAGATTGTTCTAATTATCTTGTTGGGGCCAAAAATGTCCCTGCCCCGAGACCCTTTGGTTTTACATAGGATTATATAGGGAAAATCTTTAAAAATCTTCTCCTCTGAAACCGCATGGCCCAGGTCTTTGATATTTGGTATGAAGCTTCATCTAGTGGACCCTTACCAAGGTTGTTCAAATCATAGTGCTGGGGCCAAAAATGCCCCCGCACCAGGGCCCTTTGGTTTTACATGGGCTTATATAGAGAAACTCTTTAAAAATCTTCTTCTCGGAAACTGCATGGCAAGGTCTTTGCTATTTGATATGAAGCTTCATCTGGTGGACCCCTACCAAGATTGTTCAAATTATAGTGCTGGGGCCAAAAATGCCCCCGCCCCAGGGCCTTTGGTTTTACATGGGCTTATATAGAGAAACTCTTTAAAAATCTTCTTCTCTGAAACCGCATGGCCCAGGTCTTTGCTATTTGGTATGAAGCTTCATCTAGTGGACCCCTACCAAGATTGTTCAATTTATAGTGCTGGGGCCAAAAATGCCCCCGCCCCGGGGCCTTTTGGTTTAACATAAACTTATATCGAGAAAATCTTTAAAAATCTTCTTCTCTGAAACCGCAAGGCCCAGGTCTTTGATATTTGGTATGAAGCTTCATCTTGTGGACCTCTACCAAGATTGTTCAAATTATAGCCCTGGGGCCAAAAATGCCCCCCCCCCCCACATCCCCTCCAGGGCCCTGTGGTTTTAAATAGACTAATATAGGGAATATTTTTCTCTGAATATGCCAGGCCCATGTCTTTGATATTTGGTGTGAAGCTTCATCTAGTGGACCTCTATCAAGATTGTTTAAATTATAGCCCTGAGGCCAAAAACACCCTAGACCCGGGGCCATTTGGTTTTACATAGGCTTATGTAGGGAATATCTTTAAAAAAATCTTCTTCTCGGAAACCGCAAGGCCCAGGTCTTTGATATTTGGTGTTTAGCTTCATCTAGTGGACCTTTGCCAAGATTGTTCAAATTATAGCCTTTGTTGATATTTGGTATTTAGACCTCCCTCAACATTATGCACATTATAGCTCTGGGTCAATAATGGCCCTCCCCGGTGCCCCCTTGTTACTCTATGGATCAGGTGAGCGATCCAGGGCCATCATGGCCCTCTTGTGTTTTATATTAGGATCACTTTTTGTCTGTCAATTCTGTGCGTAAACAATTTCTTCAAACGACATATCCTCCAAAACCACTGATCCGATTTTGACCAAACTTCACAGAAATGATCCTTAGGTGGACCCCTTTCAAAGTTGTTCAAATGGTTCCAGTCCGTTGCACATATAGGTCACAGGAGCCAAAAATAGATTTTTTTCACCGAAAACTTAAAAAATCTTCTTCTCTGAAACCACAAGGCCCAGGTCTTTGATATTTGGTATGAAGCTTCATCTAGTGGACCCCTAGCAAGATTGTTCAAATTAAAGTGCTGTGGCCAAAAATGCCCCCGCCCCGGGGCCCTTTGGTTTTACATAGGCTTATATAGGAAAATCTTAAAAAATCTTCTTCTCTGAAACCACAAGGCCCAGGTCTTTGATTTTTGGTATGAAGCTTCATCTAGTGGACCCCTAATAAGATTGTTCAAATTATAGTGCTGGGGCCAAAAATGCCCCCGCCCCGGGGCCCTTTGGTTTTACATAGGCTATATAGGGAAAATCTTTAAAAATCTTCTTCTCTGAAACCGCAAGGCCCAGGTCTTTGATATTTGATCTGAAGCTTCACCTAGTGGACCCCTACCAAGATTGTTCAAATTGTAGTGCTGGGGCCAAAAATGCCCCCGCCCCGGGGTCCTTTGGTTTTACATAGGCTTATATAGGGAAAATCTTTAAAAATCTTCTTCTCTGAAACTGCAAGGCCCAGGTCTTTGATATTTGATATGAAGCTTCACCTAATGGACCCCTACCAAGATTGTTCAAATTGTAGTGCTGATCCCCCCCCCCCCCCCCCCCCCCCCCCGGGCCCTTTGGTTTTACATGGGCTTATATAGGGAAAATCTTGAAAAATCTTCTTCTCTGAAACTGCAAGGCCCAGGTCTTTGCTATTTGGTATGAAGCCTCATCTAGTGGACCCCTACCAAGATTGTTCAAATTACAGTGCTGGGGCCAAAAATGCCCCCACCCCAGGGCCCTCTGGTTTTACATAGGCTTGTGTAGGGAAAATCTTTAAAAATCTTCTTCTCTGAAACCATAAGGCTTAGGTCTTTGATATTTAGTATGAAGCTTCATCTTGTGGACCTCTACCAAGATTGTTCAAATGATAGCCCTGGGGCCAAAAATGCCTCCGCTCCGGGGCCCTTTGGTTTTACATAGACTTATACAGGGAAAATCTTTAAAAATCTCCTTCTCTGAAACCACAAGGCCTAGGTCTTTGATATTTAGTATGAAGCTTCAGCTAGTGGACCTCTACCAAGATTGTTTAAATTATAGCCTTGAGGCCAAAAATGCCACCGCCTCGGGGCCCTTTGGTTTTACATAGACTTACATAGGGAAAATCTGTAATAAATCTTCTTCTGTGAAACCACAAGGCCTAGGTCTTTGATATTTGGTGTGATATTTCATCTAGTGGACCTCTATCAAGACTGGTCAAATTATAGCCCTGCGGCCAATAATGCCCCCGCCCCAAGACCCTTTGGTTTTACATAGACTTATATAGGAAAATCTTTAAAAATCTTCTTCTCTGAAACTACAAGGTCCATGTCTTTGATATTTGGTATGGAGCTTTATCTAGTGGACAATTAAAGCCTTTGTTGATGTTTGGTATGAAGCTTCACCTTTCTAGACCTCCCTCAACATTATGCACATTATAACCTTGGGGTCAATAATGGCCCTCCCCGGGGCCCACTTGTTACTCTATGGATCATGTGAGCGATCCAGGGCCATCATGGCCCTCTTGTGTTTTATATTAGGATCACTTTTTGTCCGTCATCCGTGCGTAAACAATTTCTTAAAATGACATCTCCTTCTAAACCACTGATTGGATTTTGCCCAAACTTCACAGGAATGATCCTTAGGTGGTCCCCTTTCAAAGTTGTTCAAATGGTTCCGATCCATTGCACATATGTCACAGGAGCCAAAAATAGATTTTTTTCACCGAAAACTAAAAAAATCTTCTTCTCTGAAACCAGAAGGCCCAGGTCTTTGATATTTGGTATGAAGCTTCATCTAGTGGACCCCTACCAAGATTGTTCAAATTATAATGATGGGGCCAAAAATGCCCCCGCCCGAGGCCCTTTGGTTTTACATAGGCTTATATAGAGAAAATCTTAAAAAATCTTCTTCTCTGAAACCGCAAGGCCCAGGTCTTTGATATTTGGTATGAAGCTTCATCTAGTGGACCTCTACCAAGATTGTTCAAATTATAGTGCTTGGGCCAAAAACGTCCCTGCCCCAGGGCCCTTTGGTTTTACATGGGCTTATATAGGGAAAATCTTAAAAAATATTTTTCTCTGAAACTGCAAGGCCCAGGTCTTTGCTATTTGGTATGAAGCTTCATCTAGTGGACCCCTACCAAGATAGTTCAAATTATATTGCCCGAGGCCCTTTGGTTTTACATAGGCTTATATCGGGAAAATTTTTAAAAATCTTCTCTGAAACTGCAAGGCCCTGATCTTTGATATTTGGTACCAAGCTTCATCATGTGGACCTCTACCAAAATTGTTCAAATTATAGCCCTTGGGACAAAAATGCCCCCGCTCCGGGGCCCTTGGTTTTACATAGACTTGTATAGGTAAAATCTTGAAAAATCTTCTTCTCTGAAACCACAAGGCCTAGGTCTTTGATATTTGGTATGGAGCTTCAGCTAGTGGACCTCTACCAAGATTGTTCAAATTATAGCCCTGAGACCAAAAATGCCCCGCCTCATGGCCCTTTGGTTTTACATAGACTTATATAGGGAAAATCTTTGAAAATCTTCTTCTATGAAACCACATGGCCTATGGCCTTGGTCTTTGATATTTGATGTGAAATTTCATCTAGTGGACCTCTATCAAGATTGTTCAAATTATAGCCCTGGGGCCAAAAATGCCCCCGCCCCGAGACCCTTTGGTTTTACATAGACTTATATATATATATACATGTATATTGATATTGACCATATATATATATATATATAGGGAAATCTTTAAAAATCTTCTTCTCTGAAACTGCAAGGCCCATGTCTTTGATATTTGGTATG
Source organism: Lucinisca nassula (assembly GCA_963580285.1). Taxonomy (NCBI): domain Eukaryota; kingdom Metazoa; phylum Mollusca; class Bivalvia; order Lucinida; family Lucinidae; genus Lucinisca; species Lucinisca nassula. The sequence goes on from OY757011.1 coordinate 34,767,708, forward strand.
GAGCTTCATCTAGTGGACCTCTACCAAGATTGCTCAAATTATAGCCCTTGGGCCACAAATGCCCCCGCCCCGGGGCCCTTTGGTTTTACATAGACTTATATAGAGATAATCTTTGAAAATCTTCTTCTCTGAAACAGCAAGGCCCAGGTCTTTGAAATTTGGTGTGAAGCTTCATCTAGTGGACCTCTATCAAGATTGATTAAATTATAGCCCTGAGGCCAAAAATGCCCCTGCCCGGGGCCATTTGGTTTTACATAGGCTTATGTAGTGCTGGGGCCAAAAATGCCCCCGCCCCCGGGGCCCGTCGTTTTACATAGGCTTATATAGGGAAAATCTTTCATAAAATCTTCTCTGATACCGCAAGGCCAAGGTCTTTGATATTTGGTGTGTAGCTTCATCTAGTGGACCTTTGCCAAGATTGTTCAAATTATAGCCTTTGTTGATATTTGGTATGAAGCTTCACCTTTTTAGACCTCCCTCAACATTGTGCACATTATAACCCTGGGGTCAATAATGGCCCTCCCTGAGGCCCACTTGTTACTCTATGGATCAGGTGAGCGATCCAGGGCCATCATGGCCCTCTTGTTTATGAAATTTGGCCTTTTAGTTTTGTTGCTATGGCAACTTAGTTTCCATTGACTTATAATGGGGAAAACTGAAAAATGGCATTTACTGCCAAGTCATTGCAGATATTTTGACAAAATTACATAAACATGTGCCTTGTGTAAACTTCTCTCAGCCATATACTTTTATGTCAACCTGGGGGTCCCCTAGGTTGTGCCGGGGCCATGCCGCGCCCCCTCCACTTCATAAAATGCCTTATATCTCAGAAACCTTACAGATCCCAACCCCTAAACCATATATATTCTTTTTCCATATGATAAGATGCATTAAGTGACACCAACCTGGGGGTCCCCCGGGATGTGCCGGGGACATGCCCCACCCCCTCCACTTCATAAAATGCCATTTATCTCAGAAACCATACATTTCCCCACCCCTAAACTATATATATTCTTGTTCCTTATGCTAAGATGCATTCAGTGACACCAACCTGGGGGTCCCTCCGGATGTGCCTGGGACATGCCCCACCCCCTCCACTTCATAAAATGCCATATATCTCAGAAACCATACAGATCCCTACCCCTAAACTATATATATTCTTGTTCCTTATGCTAAAATGCATTAAGTGACACCAACCTGGGGGTCCCCCGGGATGTGCCGCGACCATGCCCAGCCCCATCCACTTCATAAAAGGCCAAATATTCCAGAACCCTTACAGATCCCCTGCCCTAAACCATATATATTCTTGTTCCTTATGATAAGACACATTCAGTGACACCAACCTAGGGGTCACCCAGGGTGCTCCCGGGCCATGCTTCACCCCTTGACTTCACAAAAGACCATATATCTGAGAAACTGTTCAGAGCCCTACCCCTAAACCATATATATTCTTGTTCCTTATGATAAGACGCAATCAGTGACACCAGCATGCGGGTCCACCCATGGTTCCATGGGCCATGCCCCACCCCTTTACTTCATTAAAATCCATATATCTCAATAACCATACAGGTCCCCACCCCTAAACAATATATATTCTTTTTCCTTATGATAAGATGCATTAAGTGACACCAACCTGGGGGTCCCATGGGATATGCCGGGGATATGCCCTGACCCCTCCACTTCATAAAAGGCCATTTATCTCAGAAACCATTCAGATCCCCACCCTTAAACCATATATATACTTGTTTCTTATGATAAGACGCATTAAGTGACACCAGCCTGTGGGTCCTCGGGATGTGCCGGGGACAAGCCCCACCCCTTTCACTTCATAAAATGCCATTTATCTCAGAAACCATTGAGATCCCCACCCCTAAACCATATATATTCTCATTCCTTACGATAAGTTGCATTCAGTGACACCAAATTTGGGGTCCCCTAGGATGTGCCAACCCCCTCCTCTTCGTAAAAGGCCAAATGTTCCAGAAACCTTACAGATACCCACCCCTAAACCATATACATTCCTGTTCTTTATGATAAGACACATTGAGTAACACCAACTTAGGGGTCACCCAGTGTGTGCCCGGGCCATGCTCCACCCCTTGACTTCACAAAAGACCATTTATCTGAGAAACTGTTCAGAGCCCCACCCCTAAGCCATATATATTCTTGTTCCTTATGATAACACGCAATCAGTGACACCAGCATGCAGGTCCCCCCGGGGTGCCACAGGCCATGCCCCATCCCTTTACTTCATTAAAATCCATATATCTCAGAAACCGTTCAGATCCCCACCCCTAAACCATATATATTCTTGTTCCTTATGATAAGACGCAATCAGTGACACCAGCATGCAGGTCCTCCCGGGGTGCCACAGGCCATGCCCCACCCCTTTACTTCATTAAAATCCATATATCTCAGAAACCGTTCAGATCCCCACCCCTTAACCATATTTATTCTTGTTCCTTATGATAAGACTCAACTTCATAATAGGCCTTATATCTCAGAAACCATTCAAATCCCCATCCTATAATCACATATATTCTTGTTCATTGTTATTAGACACATTCAGTCACCCCCATCTTTGGGGGTCCGCAGGGGCCATTTCTCTCCCTGCCACTTCATAAAAGTGCCTCGTATCTCAGAAACCATTCAGATCCCCACCGTTTAACCGTATATACTCTTGGTCCTTATGATAAGACTTATTCATTGACAACAATCTTGGGCTTTTCTGGGATCTGCCATGCCCGATTCCCTCCATTGCTTAAAATGCCTTACATCTCAGGAACCATACATATTCCCACTGATAAACCATATATTTCTTTGTTCCTTTTGATAAGACGCATTTAGTGACACCAACCAGGGCTCCATTGGGTCCATGCCCGGATCTCTCTACTTTATAGAACACCTAATATTTCAGATACAGTCCACATGGGTGCTCATTTGGGTATGGGGTTTGTTTGGGAGACTTTATAATTGGTATAATAAAATCATATCATGTTATAATACATGGCTGCCATTGGGCAGTGTCCACCTGAGCTCTGGTTTATGAACTTTGGCTCTTTGGTTTGTTTGCTATGCCAAGTTATGAGTTTCCATTGTCCTATAATGGGGAAAATTGAAAAATGACATTAATGCCTTTCAAGATATTTTGTCACACTTCCATAGAAATGTTCCTTTAATAATATTCTTTTTGGCCTATTTGTTGCCACAGATGGGAAATTGTCAATTGTCATCTGTTGTCCTGCAACAACACATTCAAGCGACATCGAATCTAAAGCCACGAGGCTTATTGGGTCCAAATTTTATCTGTAGCATCCTAGGGCACAGTGCTTCCATGGTTAATTAAAATACATTGCTGCCAGTGTGCAGTGGCCCCCTGAGCTCTGGTGAGCATTGTGGCCCATGGGCCTCTTGTTTAAACAAACTTTGCACAAATGTTGCATATGATAATATCTCAAGCAAGTTGGACTTTTGCCATTTCAGTGTTTTCCACATACGAAGTTGTCTTGTTCGAGGGGATTTGTATCGCATGCGATGCCTTGTTTTTCTATATAATCTATACATTTTTGGGATCCATCTTAAAACCTTGTTACATGCAAAACTGTGTTATTTCGAACCGTGTTATAATGTAATGAGGTTGTCGTGTACATGTATTTAGTTTCTGCCAATGAGTTATTAACACTTTCTGTACCAAAGGGAATCTTCCTCCTTTTAAAATGTATAGCAGGTGTCCATTTCTAGGTGTGTTTTTTTTTTCTGGGTCTGCATTGTCTGCCAGGGTACTCGTTTTGGGGTTTCGGGTACAAAAAAGGTTATAATCAGTGGAATAGTCTTCCTGAGAATGTAGTATCTGCTGAAACACTGTATGAATTCAAATCAATGCTACAATTTCATTGGAAGATACTTGCAGTGAAATTCCAGCCCGATTGTTATACTGCATACTCTAAACCCATTCTGCACCAGTATCAAAGACGAATACCAGTACTTTATGTTAACGCAATAAATTAGTCCATATTTACTCTAGTAGGTTTATTGGTTACCCTGGTAGAAGTTAAACTGATCTAACGTCATAACGTCGTTACCATGGTATTGATGACGTCATAGTTAAGATAGTGTAGAGTAGCTTCCCCTGGATAATGTGCTTACAATTAACATTAATTATATTTTCTTTCTTTTGTTTTTGTTTTCTTTTCATAGTTTAAAATAATCTTTTCTGCTAAGGAATTTTAAACCACGAAAAGGTATAAAAAAACATTATATTGAATTTTGACAACTATATAATATTGAAGATATTAAAATGCCAAAATAAATTATTATCCAGAGGAATAATTTAAAGAGTTCCTATGAAGTTGCTATACATGTCTGTAGAAAGTTAATGGTTATAAATATCAGCCAACATGTTGCCTGACTGCAATACTTTAAGTAACAGAAAACCAGATGCCCCTTGCTTTGTCATCACATTAGCAAGTTGTAATTGTCCTGGTATCCACTGTATTAGATTAATGTCTTGTAACTTTAGCGATTCTTGAATTGCTGCCACATCAACCCTCAGGCGCTTGTCCTCAACCATTCGTGTTGAAAAGAGTGCTTCAATGACACTTTTATTATCCACGTAAGCTTCGATTCTGATAGTCTTGTGTTCATATCCCAAGATATCCTCTAACATCTGACGGTAACAGAAACTAGCTTCAAAACCTTCTTCTAAACCGAGCATCTCTGCAGCTAAAGTTGAACGTACTACTCTTTTTATCTTCTTCGCATTCCATGCTATTGGACAACATTGGCCACTACTATCCATTAGCCAAATGATATATGCCCCTGTACTTCCGGTCCCTTCATTTATATTCCCAAGAGATGCATCTGTGAAAACCACCACTTTTAATTCTTTTGTTTTGTCCAGACTTGGGAATGTCATGAATGACTGGATATCCTTTGTGTGGCTGATTTCCTTTATCGCTCGAACAAGATCTCCTACATTAGCTTGTTTCAGTTTTGTGCTCATGACTATCATTTCATGTGCCATGTCTGGTCTAGAGCCCTGGACAGCCCAGTTTAACTGCCCTATCAGCTGTCTAAACAGTGTTTGCTCCTTCTCACTTAAAAAATCATTTTTCTGCGAGGCTCGCCCTGGATCTAGAGAGACATTCTTCATGTTATTAACATTGTCAGAGTGATCTAAAACTATTGAATCTGGAAGCTGCTCTATCTGAAAACCTATGTATTTGAATTTTTCCTCTTCTACTTTGCCAGCAGAAAATCTTGCTCTTAATTTTTCCATCAATTGGTCAAAACGTAGGTCTCCTGCATGCAGGAAATCATCTACTAATTTATTGCGTTAACAAGTGGTAGCAGAGCGATTTACTGTCTGAGGGCAGTAATTTACATACACAGAAGTGGACAGCAATCCGAGGAGAGCTGATCAAGACCGAGAAGTGACATTAATTCCTGAAAATGGCAACCAGGATAGATCCACCTAGTTTAAGGTCAAAACCTTATGAGCTGTACAGGCAGGAGTTACTTGCTTGGAGAGAGGTGACAGAGCTTAGAAAGGAACAGCAAGGAGTGGCTATGGCCTTATCGCTTCCAGAGAATGACAAGACACAGATCAGAGAGAAGGTTTTTAAGCAAATCAGTATTGAAGACTTAAAGACGGAAGATAGATACATTGATTACAATTTTTGGATGAACATCTGAAAAAGGATGACCTAGCAGACAGTCTTGAGAAATTTGAAGAATTTGAAGATTTTCAAAGAATAAACAGTATGTCTATAACTGAGTACATAGCATCTTTTGACACAAGATACAGGAAGATTGAAAAACTGAAAATGTCTTTACCATCAGAAGTTTTGGCATTTAAACTTTTGAGAAAGGCAAACATTAGTAAAGAAGAAAAGTTGTTGGTTTTGACTGGTATGGATTATTCTACATTATATGAGGAAGCTAAGAAATCACTTAAAAAGTTCAATTGGCTGATTTTGCAGAAGGAAGTTCAAGTCCTGGTTCAGGCTCTGGAATAAAACTTGAACCATCATTTTTAGCTGACAATGAAGAAGCGTTGTTGGCAGCAGGATACATCAAGCAGAATCATGGAGGAAAGGCGGGTAAACCAGGACGAGGAGGTTTCGGTCGTGGCAGACAAGCAGACCATAGACAGCTTAGGAAAATGAATCCATTAGGCCCAGACGGTAAGACACTTACATGTCAATGTTGTGGCTCTTATAGACATTTTATTGCTGAATGTCCACATAGCTGGGAAAATGCATCTAAAGGCAGCATTCAAAAGAGACTGGCAAAGGTGAACATTGCAGAGGATGAAAATGTCGTGCTTTTCACGGGAATATAATCAAGGTGACATTGCACAACTGGGCATTGATGCTCAGAATTGTGCTGTGTTAGACAGTGCCTGTAGTAGCACAGTATGTGGAGAGAACTGGCTTCAGAATTATATCAGTTCTTTGAATCAGATTGATAAAGAGAGAATTAAACAGACTGTTGGAAAGCGAACATTTAAGTTTGGAGGTGGAGAAAGGCTGAGATAAAAGGGAGAGTTCATGCTTCCAGCAGTGATTGCTGGGAAAGAGGTTTTCATTAGAACTGATGTTGTAGACTCCGATATCCCTCTGCTATTATCATGACCAGCTATGAAAACAGCAGGGGTAAAGATGGATTTGGAAAGTGACGCTGCAATGATTTTTTGGAAAAGATGTTGCTTTGAATCTAACCACATCCGGGCATTACTGCATCCCCATAGACAGGGCAGAAAAGATACTAGCTGAAGAAGTGTTTTCAGTAAAACTAGGAGAGATGAAAAGTCATGAGAGATATGATACATTGCTCAAGTTGCATAGACAATTTGCACACCCACCACTTAAAAAGCTGAAGGCTCTAATGCAGGATGCAGGGCAATGGGAAGAGGACTTTCAGGGAATGCTTGAAGACATAGGTAAGACATGTAATTTATGTAAACGATACATGAAAACACCACCACGTCCAGCAGTCGGTTTGCCTATGGCATCAAGGTTCAATGAAAAGGATGCACGTAAGGCCTATATACAGACTGAAGCTGATGAAAGATTAAGGAGAGCATTGCGTACTAAAGTACGAGCAGCAGACCAAATTTTTGAGAATGGAGACACTGTTTTTACAAGCGCGAGGGAAAAGACAGATGGTTGGGACCCGCTAATGTCATTTTCCAAGACGGAAAGGTAGTATTTATTAGGCATGGTGGAATATTTGTCAGGGTATCTCCAAATAGACTAACCAAAACATATGATAGTCGGATCAAAGCAGAGGTGGAAGGCCTTGACTGTAACAGCTCAGATCAACATAATGAGGCTGATAAAATTAAGATGTCAAGTAACACAGAGACAAGTGTTTCTGAAACAGTGCCGACTCCACCTGACAATCCAGAGGCAATTCAAGATCAGGATGAAAGAATTGAAAGAGGCAGAATTAATCCAAGGCATGTCAAAGCTTATGATATCAAATACAAAGTAAATGATGAATGGGTGACTGGCACAATCATAAGTCCAGCAGGGAAATCCACAGGAAAATATAAGACATGGTATAATATAAGGGATGGTAACAATAAGGAAAGAAGTGTTGACCTAAGTGTTGTAGGGTGGAGAAGATTCCTGATACTGAAATAAATATAACATGTGCTTCTGGTAAAGTGGAGTCAGAAGAGAAAGACATTACCATGGCCAAGAAAAATGAGCTTGATAAGTTGGCTCAATTTAATACATATGAAGAAGTGGCAGAACAAGGACAAAGAACCTTATCAACAAGATGGGTTATTACAAGTAAAGAGGGGAAAACCAAAGCCAGGTTAGTCGTCAGAGGGTTTGAAGAGAAAGATCTAGAAATTCCAAGGGACAGTCCAACAGTTGGTAAGGGTGCAATGCGGATTTTTCTATCAATTGCAGGACTAGAACAATGGACAGTGAAAACAACAGATATCAAATCTGCATTCCTGCAAGGTAAGGAATTAGATAGAGAGATATTTGTCAAACCACCCAAAGAAAGTGGCACACCAAAACATAAAATTTGGAAGCTAAAACATGACCTATATGGGTTGAAAGATGGAGCAAGACAGTTCTATGCCAGTGTAAAAGAAGAGTTACTGAAACTAGGCTTCATCCAGTGCAGACTGGACCCAGCAGTTTTCTACTTTCAAGAGCAAAAGAAGCTGAATGGAATGATTTGTTGTCATGTAGATGATTTCCTGCACTTGTTAACACAATAAATTAGTCCATATTTACTCTAGTAGGTTTATTGGTTACCCTGGTAGAAGTTAAACTGATCTAATGTCATAACGTCGTTACCATGGTATTGATGATGCCATAGTTAAGATAGTGTAGAGTAGCTTCCCCTGGATAATGTGCTTACAATTAACACTTTAGAGCCGCCCCCGCCCATAGGGGCTTGAAGAAATATATGGGCTGCACGATGCTTCCACGCAGAGCTGAATCCCGCCCGCACACTAGTACTGGTAAACCGCTAAGAGGATCTAAGCCTGTCCAGGAACCGCAGTGCGAGGCAGAGCGTCCATGCGTATAAACCCTATTGGTTTCATTGGGCGACAGGGCTTGAGATGTCATTTCATCTCAATGTCGGGTAAAAGTCCCACAAAATTGGAAGCAACATCTCCAAAATGACCTTTACAGTGTTGACGGGGACGTTAAACCTCAAATCAAACAAAAAAAAACTGATCTTAGAGGCGAACGCCTAACAGCAATCTTGACGACAAATGAGCAAGTAAGAAGAAGTTAAATTGTCATAGAAATAGATAGCTTTACGAAAACATGCCTATACAAATACATTGCAAACTTTACCGCCCACCAAAAAAGAAAGTTTTTAGAAGAAAACTTTGATATTTTGCCTATTTCTGCTCAATATATAGATTGGTGGTACTCTAATGAGTACCAACAATCTATATGATGAGGCAGTTCTAACGAGTACCAAGAATCTATATATTGAGCAGAAATAAGAAAAATATGGTTTACCCCTGTAAACCCCAGATTTACTATATAAAAGTGGGGTTCAAGAGGTTCAAAATTATATAGGCGTGTTTTTGTGATGGGGTGGGTACATTATTTGGTGAAAATTAATGGACAGTTTTTATCAACTGTGAATAGAAAACAAAGGTTTATATGGAGAACTGACAAAAATATCCTTTTATAATCACCAAATACCCGCCTTATCTTTTTCTATGTAAGAGGAAAAAAGATACACATAGCTTAAATAATATTGCAGCTATGGAAGCAGTACAGTTAAGAAGAAAAAGACAAAGTACACCAACTATGCATCACGAAAACACGTCTACATAATTCTGAAGTTTTTAGCTCACCAGAGCCGAAGGCTCAGGGGGAGCTTATAGGATAGGCAGTTGTCCGTCGTCGTCTGCGTCGTATGTCCGTCGTCAACATATTCAAACGACTTCTCCTCAAAGCTACTGGGCAGATTGGGCCCAAATTTTATCTGTAGCATCCTTGCAAAAACTTACCTTTATGTACAAGTCTGTAAATGGCCTAGTTCCTACTTATATATCAGATTTAATTCCACCGTCAGTTAGAGAACTTAATACCTATGCTTTAAGAAACCAAAACGATATAACAGTCCCTTTCTGTAGAACTGAGATCTCACGAAAATCATGTATTCCGTCTTCCATAGCATCGTGGAATTCTCAAAGTATCGATCTACGGAACTCTTCGTCTCTTGCAAGTTTCAAATACCAGTTGAAAAAACAGCAAAACGCTCCAAAAGTTCCATCTTACTATAATGTAGGCAACCGTTATCTTTCAGTTTTACATGCAAGAATTAGAAACTTTTGCAGCAACTTAAATTCTGATCTTTACGCAAATCACCTGTTGCCCAATCCTTGTTGTAGTTGCTCCAATGACATTGAGGATGCTGAACACTACTTTTTCATATGTTCAAAATATACTAATGAAAGAGTTACACTCTTCCGATCTACTAGACATCTCCATCCATTAAATCTTCATGTTCTTTTGGTGGGCGACGATAATTTATCATTAGAAGATAATATCACTCTCTTTACTGCTGTACAGGCATTTATTAAAGGTACAAAGAGATTCATTAGTAATTAAGCCTTGCTCGCACACAGCCAGCCTGACATCACTTCATACTTTTATTTTATATACCTTCTTATTTTGCTAATTTACATTATTTTGCCATCATGTTTTTTTTTTTGTTTTTTTTTTTTTTGTTTTTCATGTACTTAAATGCTCAATCGTTTGCCATTACCACATGTATGCATATTGTTGTAAACATCTGTAGGGGGAGGGCCGTAACTAATGTTGGTAGAACTTGTGGCCCAACCCCTTTGCTTGAAATACGCAATAAAATATGTTTATACTGTTATGAAATTCGGCTCGTTAGTTTGGTTGCTATGGTAACTTAGATTTTCCATAGACTTCTAATGGGGAAAATTGAAAAAGGACATTAACTACCAAGCCTTTGCAGATATTTTGTCAAAATTTTCATAGAAACGTTCCTTGAGTAAACTTCTCTAAGCCATATGCTTTTATGTCAACCTGTGGGTCCTGTAGGTTGTGCCAGGGCCATGCCCCACCCCTTCCACTTCATAAAATGCCTCATATCTCAGAAACCTTACAGATCCCCACCCCTAAACCGTATATATTCTTGTTCCTTATGATAAGACACATTAAGTGACACCAACCTGGGGGTTCCCCCAGATGTGCAGGGGACATGCCTCACCCCCTCCACTTCATTAAATGCCATTTATCTCAGAAACCATTCAGATCCCCACCCCTAAATCGTATATATTCTTGTTTATTATGATAAGACGCACTCAATGATAGCAACCTGGGAGTCCCTCGGGATGTGCCTGGACCATGCCCCACCCCCTTCATTTCATAAATGGCCCAATATCCCAGAAACCCTACAGATCCCCACCCCTAAACCATTATGATAATTCGCATTCAGTGACACCAACCTTGGAGACACCAAGGATGTGCCAGGGCCATGCCCAACCCCCTCCACTTCATAAAAGGCCAAATATTCCAGAAACCTTACAAATCCCCACCCCTAAACCATATATATTCTTGTTCCTTATGATAAGGTGCATTAAGTGACACCAACTTGGGGGTTCCCCGCGATGTGCGGGGGACATGCCCCACCCCCTCCACTTCATAAAATGCCATTTATCACAGAAACCATTCAGATCCCCACCCCTTAACAATATATATTCTTGTTCCTTATGATAAGACGCACTCAGGGACACCAACCTGGGGGTTCCCCGGGATGTGCCGGGGCCATGCCCCATCCCCTCCACTTCATAAAAGGCCAAATATTCTAGAAACATTTCAGATCCCCACCCCTAAACCATATATATTCTTGTTCCTTATGATAAAGACACATTCAGTGACACCAACCTAGGAGTACCCCAGTGCATGCCCGGGCCATGCTCCACCCCTCAACTTCACAAAAGATCATATATCTGAGAAACTGTACAGAGCCCAGTGATTCAGCATTCAATAACAGCAATCTTGGGCTTTTCTGGGATCCACCATGCCCGAATCCCTCCACTGCTTAAAAAGCCTTACATCTCAGGAGCAATACATATCCCCACCGCTAAACCATAATGTCTCTGTTCCTTTTGATAAGATGCATTTAGTAACACAAACTAGGGCTCCATTGGGTTCATGCCCCACCCTCTCTACTTTATAAAACACCTAATATTTCAGATACAGTCCACATGAGTGCTCATTTGGGTATGGGGTTTGTTTAGGAGACTTTATAATTATCCCCACATTTTTCAACGAAAAGTGGGGATATTGTTATCGCCTCCATCCATCCATCCGTCTGTCTGTCTGTCCGTCTGTCCGTCTGTCTGTCCGGCTATCTCCTCCTAAACCGTTAGCCGGAATTCAACCAAATTTGGTATGCGAGTTGCTTACATGAATGGCTTGCGCAAGAGCACATTTTTTTTTTGTCCCTGCCCCCAGGGGCCCTGGGGAAGGGTCAAAAGGTCAAATTTTGACCTACTGTGGAGAAAACGTGGGGATTTGCGATGGCTTGCCATCGACTGCGCGCTCTAGTTGGTATATTAAAATCATATCCTGTTAAAATACAATGTCATGGGCAGTGCCCACCTGAGCTCTGGTTTATGAAATTTGGCTCTTTGGTTTGTTTGCTATGGCAAGTTAAGAATTTCCATTGACTTATAAATGGGGAAAATTGAAAAATGACATTTATGCCTTTCAAGATACATGTATTTTGTCAAACTTACATTGAAATGTTCCTTTAATAATGTTCTTTAAGCCTATTAGTTGCCACAGATGGGAAAGTGTCATTGTCATATGTTGTCCTGCAACAACACATTCAAGCGACATCAGACCTGAAGCCACTAGGCTGATTGGGTCCAAATTCTATCTGTAGTATCCTTGGGTGCAGGGCTTCCATGGTTAATTAAAATACATTGCTGCCAGTGGGCAGTGCCCCCTGAGCTCTGGTGAGCATAGTGGCCCATGGGCCTCTTGTTTATTTTTATGGCGGTAAATTAAATTTACAGTGTACATTGTATTTGTATAGGCGTGTTTTTGTAATGGGATCTATTACAGATTACCGTAGTGTACTATTAGCTCGTGGATAATTTTAAGTTTCTCTATTTCTTGTTTAAAATCCTATATAAAGACCACCTTTGGGACTGTTCAAAAGTGGTCTTTAAGACCACTTTTGAAAAGTCCCACAGGTGGTCTCTTAACCCTTCTCTTGCTGTTCACAACAACCCCTATCTTTGCAAACAGTGTAGATCCAGATCAGATGGCTTCTGAAGAAGCCATCTGATCAGGATCTGCACTGTTTGGCATTCAGTGTATGAATTTGTAGCAATAAATTATGTCAAGTAATTTGATTGGTTGATAGACAGAAATGGGTGTGGCTTAAATGAATATTCAGCAAGAAATGGGTTAGTAGGAGACACTAAGTGTAGAAAACAGAAAGAAAGAATGACTGAAACCTTATCAAAAAGCTTCTAAAAGCAGATTTAGTCTTAATTTTAGGTGGTCTTAATAGTGGAATTTTACTGCATTTGTTAGTTGTTAGAATTTCCTTATCGAGGCAATTTTAACAAGTACCCACAACATATATGTTCTAACTCTTATCTCGATCAACATGACAACCCCTTCCTTTGCAAAGATCTGATGGCCATCTGATCAGGATCTACACTGTTTTGCATCATTCAGTTCATGAGTTGAAGGAATACATTACTACATTACATCAAGTAATTTGATTGGTGGATACCCAGAAATGAGTAATACTCAGTATTGCTAATTTATTCAGCAGGATAAGGGTCATTCAACTTGGGATCTAAGGAAAAAAAAAAAATATCCTCTTTACACCTAATCTGGTGCTATGTTCTGATAATCACAGGGTACTCTGTAGGTAAGCCTAGTGTAATACCCCAAACCAGCGGACACATAACCTGCATTTGCAGCTATGCTTGGCCTGTGACCAATGTAAAACATATTTTCTAAAGAAAGTAGAATTGACCAATAACTAGAAATCTGTTTCTTCCAATAAAAATTGGTTTGATTATTATAGAGCACTCCACCAAAAGGGCCTTATCCCCCAACATTAGCCCATTTAGTACCAGAAACCCCAAAACGCTTACCCTGGCAAACAGTGCAGGCCCAGATCGGACGCCGCAGAACACGGCATCTGATCAGGACCTGCACTGTTCGCAAAAAGTTCAGCCATTTTCCTAATCAATTTTTAAGAAAACACAACCTTACATCCCTAAATTTTGAAATGGACTCATGCTAAGGAGGAAGATTCCATTTGGTACAAAAAGGGTTAACAGGCTCCAGATGAGGAGTACTGAGGATAATTTGGCAGTGTTTTTTATGCCACCGCATCGGTATGATGCCGGGGGCATATAGTTTTTCGGTTTGGTCTGTAGGTGTGTGTGTGTACGTACGTACGTACATACGTACGTGATCCTGTAACCTCAGGTAAAGGTTTTTGTAACAGGTAGAGCCTGAACTTTTAGAACTCATATTTTCCTAACCATTTGATGGAACTGGTTCATCTTTGGTATGATGATAGATATAGGTCCGAATTTTTATTAAGCAATACCCCACCCATGCCTGTGACCTCAAGGTCACGGTCAAAGACTTAGAAATTTTCAATGTTAAAGACTCGGGTTAAGGTTTTGGTAACAGGTAGACCTGAACATTTTAGAACTCATATTTTCCAAACCATTTGATGGAATTGGTTCATATTTGGTATGATTATAGATTAAGTCCAAAATTTTATTCAGGGATACCCCCACTCATGCCCATGACCTCAAGGTCAAGGTCATGGACTTAGAAATTTTCCATGTTAAAGACTCCAGTTAAGGTATTTGTACCTGGTAGAACCTGAACTTTAATGATGGCTTTGGTTCATATGATGATAGATATAGGTACAATGTTTTATTCAGCCATACCCCACCCATGCCAATGACCTCAAGGTCAAGGTCACAGACTTAGACAATTTTAATGTTAAAAATTTTAAAGAGCTCAAATTTTCCAACCATATTATGAATTTGGCTTATATTTGCTATGATGATAGATACAGATCCAAATGTTTATTTGGCAATACCCCCACTCATGCCTATGGCTTCAAGGTCACAGACTTAGACATTTTTAATTAGATTATTTTAAGAGTTGATATTTTCCAAATCGTATGATGGATTGAGTTTATATTTCATATGATGTTAGATACCTGTCCATTTTATTCAGCGATACCCCCACCCATGCCCACAAGCTCAAGGACAAGGTCACAGACTTAGAAATTTTTAATTAGATTATTTTAAGAGTTGATATTTTCCAAATCGTATGATGGATTGAGTTTATATTTCCTATGATGTTAGATACCTGTCCATTTTATTCAGCGATACCCCCACCCATGCCCACGAGCTCAAGGACAAGGTCACAGACTTAGAAATTTTAATTAGATATTTTAAGAGTTTATATTTTCCAAATCGTATGATGAATTGAGTTTATATTTGGTATGATGATTGATACTGGTCCAATACCCCACCAATGCACATGCCCTAAAGGTCAAGGTCACAGACAAAGAAACTTTTTATTTAAAGTTTATTTAGAGCTCATACTCACCAAACCATATAGATTTGCTTCATATTTGGTATGATGATAGTTACAGGTCCAAAGTTGTATATACCCCCACGCCTGACCTCAAGGTCAAGGTCACAGACTTAGTCTTATTAAGCTTTTACAGTTTTAGGGCTCATATTTATAGATTGGCTTCATATTTGGAATGATGATAGATACAGGTCCCAAGTCTCATTCAGCCTTACCACCGACCCTGCCCATGACCTCAAGGTCAAGGTCACACACTTAGAAAATTTTGTTGCCACATGGATTTTCAGATGAGGCCCGGCCCTGGGTGGGGGCATCTGTGTCGTCTGGACACATTTCTAGTCTTTTATCGCCATTAACCCATTGTATACCAGTGGACTCTTCCATTGCTATATGTTGGACAAGTCCATTTGTCATATAAGGGGTGTTAGGTCTATTTTTTCGTTTTTATTCTATTTTTGACATAAATTCTGTTAGCAACAGTGTAGGCCCTGATCAGACGCTGCATTCTGCGGCGTCTGATCTGGGCCTACACTGTTTACCAAGGTACCCTTTTAGGGGTTTTCCTGCATACACTGCATGATGCTTCCATGCAGAGCTGAATCCGACTTGCACACGAGTACTGGTAAACCGCTTAGAAGAGTTAAACCTGCCCAGGCAAAGCGGTGCACACAAGTCGGACCGTCCATGCTTATAAACCCTATTGGTTTCATTGGGCGACAGGGCTTGAGATGTCATTTCATCTCAATGTCGGGTAAAAATCCCACAAAATTGGAAGCAACATCTCCAAAATGAGCTTTACAGTGTTGACGCGGATGTTAAACCTCAAATCAAACAAAACAAAAACAGTGGGTTAATTGTCAGGTGAATTTGATATTACAGGGTGAGTGCGGCTGTGACCAGGTTTCCATCACTGGAATATCTTGCCGTCTGCCGCAGGCCAAGAATATGGTGGAGTTTAAAGAGAACCTACAAAACGGAGCTGACATGGTCACAACTGAAGAGCAGATACAGGCTAGAAATACTGGTATGCTATCGAACCTGTATTAAACCTTGACCTGCTGAATATTTATATATGCCACACCCACTACTGATTATCAACCAATCGGATTACTCGATGCAAATATTGCAACAAATTCATAAGCTGAATGACAAACAATGTAGGTCCCGATCAGATGGCTTCGTCAGATGGCCTCGTCAGAAGCCATCTGATCTGGATCTTCAGTGTTTGGAAAATAAGGCATATCAGGGTTCAGCAGGACAAGGGTTAAAACATAGATTGAGCTGGGATGGAATGGAATTGATGGGGGGAGGGGGTGTGCAGAGTTAATGTCCTTTCACAGGATTGAAAAAATCTTTTCGTCCTTTCACATTGGCAAGTGCCAAATGCTGTTGGGCAAGTAAAGATTTTGTCCAGTCTCTGAAATTTACCAAAGACTACATGGCCTTGGTCAGAATATTTGTACTTTACATATTTGTCAAGAATATTCACTTAACACTTAAGACGCCAAGAACAACTACATTTGAAAATAGTGTCTGCTTATGATGTCTGCTGAATCTTTTTACAAACTTTTTAAAAATATTTTTGCATACAGGCAAACAGTTTGGACCCAGATCAGACTGCTGCTAGAGGAGCAGTCTGATCTGGGTCCTCACTGTTTGAAAAAATGGCTTTTAAAGTAACAGGCAGACGACAAAATTGTCGTGAGTGGCATCTTATGCCTAACAGAATTTTCTGTAAAAAAAAGAATAAAAATGAAAAAATAGGCGTGACACCCCTTTTATGAGAAATGGACTTGTCCAACATATAGCAGTGCAAGAGTCCACTGGTATACAATGGATTAAAATAAACAAGTGACCTAAAAAAGTGTTGACTGGGCAGTTAAATTTCAAAACAAAAACAATTTGAACTAAGCCGATGCCATACCTGCCAACACTCCCGATTTGGGCGTGACGCTCACGATTTATTGTGTGTCTCACTCCCTCACGATCGTTTTTTGAAAATGGCCCAAATCTCACGAATTTCAATGCATCTCACGCCTATATAATAAATTCGCCATACCGGATATTTACCTATGCGAACTGGTTATTATCGGCTTTTCAGAATCGCTATTGTATGTGAATCAGAGCCGGAATTCAGGACTATTGGAAAAACACCTCCAGGTCACAGGTATATTTGGACTATTATTAGCAAATCTATTATTGGCCAGGTAAATAAACAAAACTATCCATCTTGTCTATAATCTATCTATCGGTAAATTTCTAAGTTTGGACCATAGAATAATCAGATATTGAGACACCCCTGTGTTACAAAAATATTACAGAAATCACATTTAGCCATTTAATTTCTTCATTACATACTAAAAATCTTCCATAATAACGATCTTTTTCATTTTTTTTGACATCTTACAATCCACCCAAAATTTTGTGTGGCGACCGATGTCCCATCTTGCAAATAAAATGGTTATTTTGTTTATGAATCTATGAAAACATAAAACGTTAGCAAAATCGCTCAAAGTATTGATCAATTATCCATTTTAGCATAAATATGTTCAGTTTTTAATAAGATTTGATGAAGTTCTGTGGTAAAATGAATCATTGTATCAGACTTGTAAAAGCGACCTTTAAAACTAAGTAAAATATATATTCGGACAGTACGCAATTTCATACATTTCACCCCTGCTAAAAATCCACATTTTTTTATGCTAGGTCGGTAAGCTAGCACTTTCTTTTTTAATGGGTGCATGGTCTGGTTAAAAATTGAAATTTGTTGGTGCTGAGGTTCAATGATTTTTTTTTTTATGAGTGGTGGGTCTTTGAAAAAGGTAGCACCCATCCCCACCCCCATACGGTTAATTCTGGAAAAGTCCTTAGCATTTTTAGGAAAAAAAAATCTCACTCTTTCAAATTTTTCCTGAAAATTCCTTGCAAGCCAAATACTAAAAAAGATGGTGAAAAATGGTCCGCCGCACGCAGTCTCACTCTTTGGATTTTCTCAAAGTTGGCAGGTATGCGATGCTGAGGCAGCTTGCTAAGGTAACCACAGCAGAAAATGCCTCCTTCTGTGTCTGTGGTTCCCATCGATGCTAATAAACCATATTGGTTTCATTGGGTGGCAGGGCTTGAGATGTCGTTTCATCTCAACGTCGGGTAAAAGTCCGACATAATTGGAAACAACATCTCCAAAATGACCTTTACAGTGTTGACTGGGACGTTAAACCTCAAATCAAACAAAAAACTAGGTCTGTGGTTGCAACATGATCAAACTACATGTATACATAATTTACCATAATTTACAGACATTGCAATGTACATCCATTACCATTTATCCTGCCTCCTTCAGAAATCAGTAAGCATTTCTATTTCTTCATGAAATACCTGTAGATCTTGGTGAAGCTACAAAGAGATGGGGCCGATTACAGGACCTGGACAAATTTGACGCGACTTTCTTCGGGGTACCACCAAAACAGGCTAACTTGATGGATCCACAGCTGAGGTTTATGTTGGAAGTTACTTATGAAGCCCTCATTGATGCAGGTAAATGAAAACAAGAACACTTAAGGTGAATGGGAACACCTGGCAGACTTTTTCGCCATTTTTCAAAGTAACACAACTTCTGGGACTTCCTGTCCCACTGAAAAAGGGGTCCACTCTTAAAGGAAAAAATTTGCTCGTAAGGAGCACATTCTTTTCTTTTAAGAGTTAATCACTATTGACATGGGAGACCTTTACCCTCATGCTGAATCTGGATTTATCATATGACGTAGCGTCTGAGAGTGTAATAACGCCATGTAATATTTTCGATAATCCACTAGTGGATTAAATATGCAAATTAGCTAGATACGTCCTGTAACATTACATGTACGACTTCCTTAACGATGTCGTGTTTACTAATGGCTGAATATTGCTATTTTTGAAAACAATCGTGAATAAAATGTGTTTTAAATGTCATATGATAAATAGAATCTTGCATTCGTGCTCATGTATTATTGAATTTACTAAACTCGTTGGGGAAAAGGGATAAAATGCTCGGCACAGCCTCGCATTTTATCCCTTTTCCTCAACTCGTTTAAAAAATTCAATAATACATGAGCACTCATGGAAGATCCTCTGTATATCCTTTTGAAAACAGAAAAGATCCTGATCAGCTTGCTTCCATTCTGCTTATGAATCGATGGTAAAAAATTAAATCATGCTTGCCACATTAATGGCTGATAATTGGGGAGGAGTGTAGTATATATTGAAATATCCAGCATGGTTAGGGTTAATCATCATCATCATAACACTGTTCATTGTTAGAAAGTTAAACTGGTTTTCTGCGGTCATTCTCTTCCGCTGATCCAAGAAAGGCAGTTGTCAGTTTCTGGCAAAAGAACGTGTACTGTACTAGTTAACCGCTTCTGTATAAGCTTGCCCAGGAAAAGTTTACCAGCTCGATATAATCTAAATGGTGGTGGCTGGGGTGTTCAACTCCAAAATAAACAAAGTTAAATTGGCGTCATTTATTTAAATTTGACCTTGGTAGTGATGACTAGGTTGTCAAAAGGTTTGATTCTGAGTTCGTAACCTTATGTCACATAAAGAGATTGATCATGAAATCTTTTCTACAGTCGTTTTCTCACTAAGGCTTATTCAAGAAGGGCAGTTGTCAGTTTGCGAGGAAAGAATGTGTACTGTTCTTGTGTAAAAACCTGTGGTTAGATACTGACGACTTGGCCAATCAGCACTAAACCTTAACCCAGTTCAGAAGGCTGGTTGTTGGGAGACATCATTTCCTCACTCAAGGACCAAGATTGTCATATTTACCACATAAAATTAGCCCTTTTCCCGCTGTTCATGACAACTCCTTCCTTTGCCAACAGCTAGTGTAGATCCAGATCAGATGGCTTCTGAAGAAGCCATCTGATCAGGATCTACACTAATTGACATTCAATATGTGAATTTATAAGTGATCTTGATTTGTTCATAGTCAGAAATGGGTGTGGCTAAATTAATTATTCAGCAGGATAAGGGTTGAAATGTCTAAGGACATGTGCTCAGTAAACACTCAGATAAGCCTCATCCGAGTCTTTACTGTGCACAATGTTTAAGCCTGCTGCGAAAGAGCTTCTTGACATTTAGACAGGAAACGCTTTAATCTGGCAAACTGGTATGCAAGCTGAACTGAATCTTCCCTTGGAGTGCACCGCCAGCCCTGGTGGTTCAGTTGGAAGCATCTGACTGATGATCAGGCCCCGAGGTAATAAAACTTTCGTGCTCAGCTCACTTGAGCATGGGATTTTAAATGCTAATAAAATATTAAAATACAGATAAAATAGGTACTTTTTCTGCTTAGGTCGAAAAAGCTTGTATTTATCCTGCTCATAAATATTAAAATGCCAACAATTGTTGGCATTTTTAGCTCACCGGAGCCGAAGGCTCATGTGAGGTATTAGTATACCACGAGCCGGCGTCCGTCGTCGTCGTCCGTCGTCCACACTTTCAAAGAAGTATATCTCCGGAACCAGTGGGCCAATCTTGATTAAATTTCATGTGAAGCATTATCAGGTAGGGGGAAAGGCTGCATACTGTTTTCGGGCAGATCGGATTGGAACTCTGGTTGCCATGGCAACAAATAGCTCCCATAGACTTAACATAGGAAAAAGTTTGTCATCACTCTAGCTCCGTCAATTTTTTTCTGATCGTCTGCATTCTTGCAGATAACGAGGACAGGCATGAAATCTCGATCAAGTTCGATTTTGGGCTGAATCGGATTATTCACTCAGGAGTTACGTGCCCTTGAGCGTTAGGAAAAAGCTTGTCATCACTCTAGCTCCGTCAATTTTTTTCTGATCGACTTCATTCTTGCAGATAACGAGGACAGGCATAAAATCTCGATCAAGTTCGATTTTGGGCTGAGTCGGATTATTCACTCAGGAGTTACGTGCCCTTGAGCGTTAGGAAAAAGCTTGTCATCACTCTAGCTCCCTCAATTTTTTTCTGATCGACTTCATTCTTGCAGATAACGAGGACAGGCATGAAATCTCGATCAAGTTCGATTTTGGGCTGAATCGGATTATTCACTCAGGAGTTACGTGCCCTTGAGCGTTGAAAAAATTGCCTATTGACTTAACATGGGGAGAATGTTGTCATCACCGTAGCTGCTTCAATTATTTTCAGATTGGCTTTATTCTTGCAGATAACCAGCACAGCCATGAAATCTCGGTCAAGTTCGATAACTGGCAGAATCGGATCATTCACTTAGGAGTTACCTGCCCTTGTGTGTTTTTGCATTAGGGTTAATGGGAATTTCAAAAATGTATATCTTAAAGACTACTTGGCCAACTTTGATCAAATTTCATGTGTTGCATTATTGGGCAAGTGGAAAGGCTTCATTAGGTTTTCAGGCAGATCTGAGTGGAACTCTGGTTGCCATGGCAACATCTAGCTCCCATAGACTTCACATAGGAAAAAGCTTGTCATCACTCTAGCTCCGTCAATTTTTTTCTGATCGACTTCATTCTTGCAGATAACCAGTACAGGCATAAAATCTCTGTCAAGTTCGATTTTGGGCCGAATCAGATAATTCACTCAAGAGTTACGTCCCCTTGAGCGCCCGAAAAATTGCCTATCGACTAAACATGGAGAAAATGTTGTCATCACTGTAGCTAGTAATGAGGACAGGCATAAAATCTCGGTTAAGTTCGATTTTGGGCAGAATCGGAATATTGACCGCGGAGTTACGTGACCTTGAGCGACAAAAAATTTGCCCATAGACATAGGGAAAATGTTGTGACTACGATAGCGACTTGAATTTTTTTCAGATCAGCTTCAAACTTGCAGGTAACGAGGACAGACATAAAATCACGGTTAAGTTCGATTTTGGGCCGAATCGGATTATTTGCCTACGAGTTACCTGCCCTTGAGCATGAAAAAATACGTTGTGACCACGATAGCAACTTTATTTTTATTCATATCAGCTTCAAACTTGCAGGTAACGAGGACAGGCATAAAATCTCGGTTAAGTTCGATTTTGGGCCGAATCGGAATATTGACCTCGGAGTTACGTGACCTTGAGCGACAAAAAATTTGCCCATAGACTTAACATAGGGAAAATGTTGTGACTACGATAGCGACTTGAATTTTTTTCAGATCAGCTTCAAACTTGCAGGTAACGAGGACAGACATAAAATCTCGGTTAAGTTAGATTTTGGGCCGAATCGGATTATTTGCCTTGGAGTTACCTGCCCTTGAGCATAAAAAAAAATACGTTGTGACCACGATAGCAACGTTATTTTTATTCAGATCAGCTTCAAACTTGCAGGTAACGTGGACAGGCATAAAATCTCAGTTAAGTTCGAATCGGAATATTGACCTCGGAGTTACATGACCTTGAGCGACAAAAAATTTGCCCATAGACTTTACATAGGGAAAATGTTGTGACTACGATAGCGACTTAAATTTTTTTCAGATCAGCTTCAAACTTGCAGGTAACGAGGACAGACATAAAATCTCGGTTAAGTTCGATTTTGGGCCGAATCGGATTATTTGCCTTGGAGTTACCTGTCCTTGAGCATAAAAAAATACGTTGTGACCACGATAGCAACTTTATTAGCTCACCTGAGCCTTTAGGCTCATAGGTGAGCTTATAGTATAGCCATGGTCCGTCGTCCGTCCGTCCGTCCGTCCGTCCGTCCGTCCGTCCGTCCGTCCGTCCACCATTTTCAAAGATCTTCTTCTCCTATACTGCAGGGCCAATCAAAGCCAAATTTCATATGGAGCCTCAGTGGGATGGGGGAACGAAAGTTTGTTCGCGGGGTCTGGATCACATGACCAAGATGGCCGCCATGCCCATATATGGTAAAAAGCCTTCAAAAATCTTCTTCTCCAGAACCATAAGGCCAGTGGCCTTGAAACTTGGCATGTAGCATATGGTACTCGGGCCCATCATGGTTTGTACAAATGGTGACCCTGGGTAGACCTTGACCGATTTTACAGCAATGTCAAATTTGTCGACTTAGGCTTTTGCATGGGGCAAAGTGAAAATAATGGATTTATAGGAAACCATTGAAGACAGTGTCAACAAAATTTGTAGATCAGGTAAAGTAACTGAATACATGAATGTATATGGATCAGAAAGGTCAAGGTCATTCATTGGCCTTGTTCGCGGGTCTGGATCACATGGCCAAGATGGCCGCCATGCCCATATATGGTAAAAAGCCTTCAAAAATCTTCTTCTCCAGAACCATAAGGCCAGTGGCTTTGAAACTTGGCATGTAGCATATGGTACTCGGGCCCATTATGGTTTGTAGAAATGGTGACCCTGGGTTGACCTTGACCTATTTTACAGCAATGTCAAATTTTCCGACTTAGGCTTTTGCATGGGGCAAAGTGAAAATAATGGATTTATAGGAAACCATTGAAGACAGTGTCAACAAAATTTGTAGATCAGGTAAAGTAATTGAATACATGAAGATCTATTGGTCAGAAAGGTCAAGGTCATTCATCGGCCTTAGACCAAGGTCATTCAGGATCCATATTTCAAACATTTTTTTCTCCAAAACTGCTGAGCCAATTTAAGTAAAATTTAATATGGAGCCTTTGTGAGTTGAACAAATGAAAAAATGCCAAACGGTCTAGATCACATGACCAAAATGGCCGTCACGCCCGTATATGGTAAAAAGCCTTAAAAATTCTTCTCCTCCAGAACCGTAAGGCCAATGGCCTTGAAACTTGGCATGTAGCATATGGTACTCAGGCCCATCATAGTTTGTACAAATGGTGACCCTGAGTTGACCTTGACCTATTTTACAGCAATGTCAAATTTGCCGACTTAGGCTTTTGCATGGGAAAAAGTGAAAATAATGGATTTTTAGGAAACCATTGAAGACACTGTCACCAAAATTAGTAGATAAGGTGTAGTAGATGAATACATGAAGATCTATGTGTAAGAAAGGTCAAGGTCATTAATTGACCTTAGACCAAGGTCACGCAGGTTCCATATTTCAAACATTTTTTCTCAGAAACTACTGAGCCAATTGAAGTGAAATTCAATATGGAGCCTTTGAGAGTTGAACAAATGAAAAGCTGCCAATATGGTCTAGATCACATGACCAAGATGGCCACCATGCCCATATATGGTAAAAACACTTCAAAATTCTGCTTCTCAAGAACCGTAAGGCCAATGGCCTTGAAACTTGGCATGTAGCGTATGGTACTCGGGCCTATCATAATTTGTTCAAATGGTGACCCTGGGTTGAACTTGACCTATTTTACAGTAATGTCAAATATGCTGACTTAGGCTTTTGCATAGGAAAAAGTGAAAATAATGGATTTTTAGCTCACCTGAGCCTTTAGGCTCATAGGTGAGCTTATAGTATAGCCATGGTCCGTCATCCGTCCGTCCGTCGTCCGTCCGTCCTTCCGTCCACCATTTTCAAAGATCTTCTTCTCCTGTACTGCAGGGCCAATCAAAGCCAAATTTCATATGGAGCCTCAGTGGGATGGGGGAACGAAAGTTTGTTCGCGGGGTCTGGATCACATGACCAAGATGGCCGCCATGCCCATATATGGTAAAAAGCCTTCAAAAAATCTTCTTCTCCAGAACCATAAGGCCAGTGGCCTTGAAACTTGGCATGTAGCATATGGTACTCGGGCCCATCATGGTTTGTACAAATGGTGACCCAGGGTTGACCTTGACCTATTTTACAGCAATGTCAAATTTGCCGACTTAGGCTTTTGCATGGGGCAAAGTGAAAATTATGGATTTATAGGAAACCATTGAAGACAGTGTCACCAAAATTTGTAGATCAGGTAAAGTAACTGAATACATGAAGATCTATGGGTGATAAAGGTCAAGGTCATTCATTGGCCTTAGACCCAAGATGGCTGCCATGCCCATATATGGTAAAAAACCTTCAAAAATCTTCTTCTCCAGAACCATAAGGCCATTGGCCTTGAAACTTGGCATGTAGCATATGGTACTCGGGCCCATCATGGTTTGTACAAATGGTGACCCTGGGTTGACCTTGACCTACTTTACAGCAATGTCAAATTTGCCGACTTAGGCTTTTGCATGCCAACAAATATTGAGATGGCATTTTAAAATTTATGAGCAGGGTAAATGACATTTTCTGCTGATCTAAGTAGGAAAATTGTCACCAGACAGGTGAGCGGTTCAGGACCACTGGTCCTCTGGTTTTTATTCATATCAGCTTCAAACTTGCAGGTAACGAGGACAGGCATAAAATCTCGGTTAAGTTCAATTTTGGGCCGAATCGGAATATTGACCTCGGAGTTACGTGACCTTGAGACAAAAAATTTGCCCATAGACTTAATTAGGGAAAATGTTGCGACTACGATAGCGACTTGAATTTTTTATGCCCCCGCATCATATGATGCCGGGGGCATATAGTTTTTCGGTTTTCCGTACGTGCGTACATGTGTACGTCCGTCTGTACGTGTGTGTGTACGTACGTACATGATCCTGTAACCTCAGGTTAAAGTTTTTGTAACAGGTAGAACCAGAACTTTTAGAACTCATATTTTCCTAACCATTTGATGGAACTGGTTCATCTTTGGTATGATGATAGATATAGGTCCAAAGTTTTATTAAGCAATACCCCCACCCATGCCTGTGACCTCAAGGTCAAGGTCACAGACTTAGAAATTTTCAATGTTAAAGACTCGGGTTAAGGTTTTTGTAACAGGTAGACTTGAACATTTTAGAACTCATATTTTCCAAACCATTTGATGGAATTGGTTCATATATGGTATGATTATAGATATAGGTCCAAAGTTTTATTCAGCGATACCCCCACCCATACCCATGGCCTCAATGTCAAGGTCATGGACTTAGAAATTTTCCATGTTAAAGACTCCAGTTAAGGTATTTGTACCTGGTAGAACCTGAACTTTTATGATGGCTTTGGTTCATATGATGATAGATATAGGTACAATGTTTTATTCAGCAATACCCCCACCCATGCCTATGACCTCAAGGTCAAGGTCACAGACTTAGACAATTTTAATGTAAAAGATTTTAAAGAGCTCAAATTTTCCAAACTATATTATGGATTTGGCTTATGTAGGCTATGATGATAGATACAGGTCCAAATGTTTATTTGGCAATACCCCAACTCATGCCTATGGCTTCAAGGTCAAGGTCACAGACTTAGAAATTTTAATTAGATATTTTAAGAGTTGATATTTTCCAAATCGTGCGATGGATTGAGTTGATATTTGGTATGATGTTAGATACCTGTCCATTTTATTCAGCGATACCCCCACCCATGGCCATGAGCTCAATGTCAAGGTTACTGACTTAAAAATTTTTAATCATCCCCTCACACAACATAGCTCTGGCGTCTATATTTCTTCACTGATTTCAATATAACTTCACACAAATGTTCCTTATGACAATATTTTGAGCGAGTTCGTCTTTCAAGGTCATGACCTCAAGGTCAAGGTCACCGTTGCTGTTTTTAGAAACACTTTGTCATCGCTCCAGCACCTACATTTCTTCACCAATTTCAATATAACTTCACACAAATGTTCTTTATAAAAATAGCTCGAGCAATTTTAACTTTCAAGGTCATGGCCTCAAGGTCAAGGTCACTGTGGCTATTTTTAGAAAACTTTGTCATCGCTCTAGCGCTTACATTTCGTCACTGATTTCAATATAACTTCACAAAAATGTTCTTTATGACAATATCTATAGCGAGTTCCACTTTCAAGGTCAAGGTCACTGTTGCTATTTTTAGAAAAACTTTGTCATTGCTCTAGCGCTTACATTTTTTCACCAATTTCAATATTACTTGACACAAATGTTCCTTATGACAATATCTCTAGCAAGTTCCACTTTCAAGGTCAAGGTCACTGTGGCTATTTTTAGAAAAACTTTGTCATCGCTCTAGCGCTTACATTTCTAAACCGATTTCAATATAACTTCACACAAATGTTCCTTATGACAATTCCTCGAGCGAGTTCGACTTTCAAGGTCAAGGTCACTAAGGCTATTTTTAGAAAAACTTTGTCATTGCTCTAGCGCTTACATTTTTTCACCAATTTCAATATAACTTCTCACAAATGTTCCTGATGACAAGGTCACACACTTAGAAAATTTTGTTGCAACATGGATTTTCGGGGTGAGGCGGGGCCCTTGGCGGGGGCATCTGTGTCGTCTGGACACATTTCTAGTTTCAGATCAGCTTCAAACTTGCAGGTAACGAGGACAGACATAAAATCTCGGTTAAGTTCGATTTTGGGCCGAATCGGAATATTTGCCTTGGAGTTACCTGCCCTTGAGCATAAAAAAATATGTTGTGACCACGATAGCAACTTTATTTTTATTCATATCAGCTTCAAACTTGCAGGTAACAAGGACAGGCATGAAATCTCGGTTAAGTTCGATTTTGGGCCGAATCGGAATATTGACCTCGGAGTTACGTGACCTTGAGAGACAAAAAAATTTGCCCATAGACTTAACGTAGGGAAAATGTTGTGACAGAAATAGCGACTTGAATTTTTAGCTCACCTGAGCCAAAGGCTCCAGTGAGCCGATAGTATACCAAGGCTCCGGAGTCCGTCGTCTGTTGTCCGTCCATCCGTCGTCCACAGTTTCAATGAAGCATATCTCAGAAGGCAGTCGACCAATCTTGTTTAAATTTTATGTGTAGCACCATTGGGCAAGGGGAAAGGCTGCATTAGGTTTTGGAGCTAGTCTGGTTCATTTGTTCCTTCATTCTTCTTTCTCTCCATATAGAGATAATAGACCAATGTTAAATTTTTAATCAAAGATTTCTCAGGAACTATAAAAGCTAGAAGCATCAAATTTGGTATTCAATAGAATAATGATGACTTATTTTGTGTAAGAGACATTGGGCTTTCTCAGCTTTTTTGTTCATCTGTTCTTTCATTCTTCTTTCTCTCCATTTTGACCAATGTTAAATTTTCGTCAAAGATTTCTCAGGAACTATAGAAGCTAGAAGTCTCAAACTTGGAATGCAATGCAATAATCATGACTTATATCCTGTAAGGGTCAATGGGCTGGATTCTATTAGCAGATTTAGTAGTCAAGTCTGTGAATTGTTAAAACTTATGTTCCTCAGGTGAGCGGTTTAGGCTCATTGAGCCTCTTGTAATATTTATGAGCAGGATAAATTTCATGCTAAGTTGGTTTGAGCATGAAAAAAAGTTTTTATAACCTCAGTGCAAGGTGGCAGGTTTGGTCAGTGCTGGGTATGGCAACATACTTTTGTGAAGATTTATCATCAAATATTTTATGCGGTCATGCTCTTCCTGACACAGATTCAAGAAGGATAATGGCTAGTTCCTTGCAAAGGATTGTGCACTGTACTGGTTAACTACATATGCATATAAACCTGCCCCAGCAAAGTGTGGTTGGGTACAGTTACTGACTTGATATGACCTTATTAGTGCCGACTGGGCTGTTAAACTCCAAACAAAAAAGAAAATCTTATCTGAAGCTTATATAAAGATTCATACTTATATGTGTATTTCTATTATGAACACATGTCTATACAAATACATTGTAACCTTTATCGCCGGAAAAATGAAAATTTTAAGATGAAAAGTTGTGATATTTTTCTTATTTCTGCTCAAAATATAGATTGTGGGTACTTGTTAGAACCGCCTCATAGATAGATTGTGGGTACTCATTAAAAACTGCCTCATAGAGACGGTTCTAATGAGTACCCACAATCTATATTTTAGAGCAGAAATAAGAAAAATGAGGTTTACCCCTGTAAACCCCAGTTTTAGTATATAAAAGTGGGGTTTAAGGGGGTCAAAATTATAAAGACGTGTTTTGGTGATGCTTATTAGGTATCCACCCTGACAAGATATCTGGCAGCAATACTGGTGTGTTTATTGGCTTGACCATCTCTGATTCTCATGAAGGCTGGGGCTCAAACCCTGAGGAGCCCAAAGGTTATGCTGCCTGGGGCTGCACCAAGAAC
Source organism: Lucinisca nassula (assembly GCA_963580285.1). Classification (NCBI taxonomy): domain Eukaryota; kingdom Metazoa; phylum Mollusca; class Bivalvia; order Lucinida; family Lucinidae; genus Lucinisca; species Lucinisca nassula. Next base: position 34,796,794 of record OY757011.1, read on the forward strand.
ATGTTTGCAAACAGAATATCCTACAACTTCAATTTTCAAGGTGAGTACGGTGTGTTCTTGCACACCAGACAAGGAAATCCGTGATTTTACCCTGGGATAGAAATTTATGTTCTGACCCTGGTGTTCCGACCCCAAATCGAATATAATTGCGTGTTTGATAAATGCACTGGTTGATTACAACCTCATGCACGGCGTCATGCGTGACGTCACTAAAGATTCCTGTTGTGTCATCACAAAATGGCGGAAGTCGGTAACCGAAGTGACTGCAGCATTAAAATCTGCGCTAAGAAATGGAAGGTATGCAAGAAAAAGAATCCTATATGGGTGTGAGGGGTGGATAGAAAAATCTGTCCCTCGGGATCACTGTCGTGAAGCCGGACAGTGACCCTTGGGACTGATTTTTCTATCCAGCCCTCACACCCATATAAGATACTTATATATTACAGGCAGCTGAGATGCAATGGCAAGCTTGTGCATCCTTCGACATATGAACTCATGGCAAATATTTCACAACATAAAGTCAATAACCTATAAATATTGGTGAAAGGTTATAACAACTAGGGGCCAGTTGTTCAAAATTAACAACACAAAAAGTTACCATATCATTTAATCTTTGATGATTGAATATATAGCAAATATTGAATATAGATTTGCTGAAAAAATGTGAGTAGCTTTTGCATTTGCAAAAGCTACTCACATTTTTCAGCAAAAAAATACTAGAGTATAATATTTTGAATTTGCACATCTGTGTCTTTTGTTTATGGCGAAACATTGATGTTAATACATGATAACGATTTTGTGTTTGTGTTGATTTACTATACAAAGAAATATTGAACTTGCTAGAATAATTTACATTTGGACCACTAATGAGTTTAAGGTAACGATGCTTTCAACGACTTGGCCCTGTTCAGTTTGTACCAGTTTGTACACTGAATGCACCTAGAAATGTTTTGGAACAGAAATTAAAAAAAAAAAAATGTTGAAACGGCGTATTCCTCTGTAAGCCACACCCTTCCCTACATAAATCGAGCCACATCAGGAGATTTCCATTTGCAAACAACACAGACTGCACACATCACATTAATATGTCCGTGTAATGAACACCCCTCTAAAACCCACTTTATATAGCGAAAACTGGGGTTTACAGGGGTATACGTTCTTTTACTTATTTCTGCTCCAAGACTTAGGTCATAGGGGCTTGAAGAAATATATGGGCTGCATGATGCTTCCATGCAGAGCTGAATCTGGCCCGCACACTACTACTGGTAAACCGCTAAGAGGATCTAAGCCTGTCCATGCTAATAAACTCTATTGGTTTCATTGGGCGACAGGGCTTGAGATGTAATTTCATCTCAATGTCTGGTAAAAGTCCCACAAAATTGGAAGCAACATCTCCAAAATTACCTTTATAGTGTTGACGGGGACGTTAAACTTCAAATCAAATAAAAACAAACAAAACCAAGACTTAGGTTGTGGGTACTTGTTAGAACCGCCTCGATGAGGCGGTTCTAACGAGCACCCACAATCTATGTTTCGAGTATGATTAAGTATGATTAAGAAATACAGTAGAACTTCGATGGCTTGAACACCGATGGCTCGTTTACCATGGATGTGTCGAACCCGTTCTTGAGCCCCTAGCGAAGTCCTCTACATAAGAAATAGTGGAGAATAATTAAGAAGATTTTAGTCTTTTATCTTGCAAATGAATGCTGTGTGCACTCATTAGAATCGCCTCGATGAGGCGATTCTAATGAGTGCACACAGCATACATTTTCATTATAGAACACCGAAAAGATGACTAAAAGTATCTCGTTATGCCTCCTGACAGTAACCTCAGTGGCTCGAACTACCCCTGTCTCAAACAGATTTTCGAGGTCCCAAAGGTGTTTGAGCCATTGAAGTTCGACTGTATATCACAAATTTTCATTGGAAAAATACTGTTTTGGTGATATAATAGAATGTACTATGTCGCACGAATGTGTTATCGTTATGCAGATCAGCCTCCACAAATGCACAGTCTGATCAACACCTTAATGTTCACTTCTTGGGAAGCACAATGCATTGTTTCTATATTTAACCCTTCTTGTACCAAATGGAATCTTCCTCCTGATATATAGCAGGAGTCCATTTCAAAATTTAGGGGTGTCAGGTTGTGATTTCTTCAAAATTGATTTGGAAAAAGGCTGAACTTTTCGCAAACAGTGTAGGGTTATGCGACGTCTGATCTGGGCCTGCACTGTTTGCCAGGGTACCCATTGTTGGGTTTCCGGTACAAAATGTGTTCACCCTTATCCTGCTGTTCACAGCTTCTTCCTGTGCAAATGGTGTAGATCCAGAAGTCATCTGATCAGGCTCTATACTGTTTGTCATTCAGTTTGTGAATTTGAACAAAAACATATGCAATCTGATTGGCTGATAGTCAGAAATGGGTGTGGCTAATTAAATGATGCAGCAGGATAAGGGTAATTTACAAGACTCTCGCTTGTCTGTGTAGATGAGAGGGCCAGTTTGTGTCTTATATACCATAATGATTCTAAGTATTGGGACAGATAGGCCTACAGTCAAACTTCAATAGCTCGAACACCTTTGGGACCATGAAAATCAGTTTGAGACGGGTAGTTCGAGCCACAGAGGGCTAATGCCAGGAGTCATAACGACATACTTTGGGACATCTTTTTCTGTGTTCTATAATAATGTATGCTGCGTGTACTCCTTAGAATCGCCTCAATGAGGCGATTCTAATGAGTACACACAACATACATTTGCAAGATAAAAGACGAAAATATCCTAATTTTTACCCTCCCTATTTCTTATGTACAGAAATTCCCTAGGGACTCAAGAACGGGTTCGACTCAGCCATGGTAAACGAGCCATCGGTGTTCGAGCCATCAAAGTTCTACTGTATTATATAAAGCAAACAGTGCAGACCCAGTTCAGGGTATACACTATTTGCCTTTCTGTCTGCACCTTTTGGACTCCTTGCAGGATCATGAAACAAATTTGTACTTTCAGGAGAATTACTTCCAAGTTCTCGAGGTGTCTGAACTTTCAGGATTTCTATGGTAGTTTATTCTCATGATGCTTTTTTCCAGGGGGTACATTACACAGACTTGTTAACATAGGTCAGTTTGTATATTTGAAGGCCCCAGTTATGCTATCCAAGGCAGTGATGCAGCCAGTGGCTTGGCCCTGGAGAAGGCATATCAGAGTATATTGTCAGAAGAATGTGAGACTGCGATCGTTGGTGGGACCAGTCTATGTCTGAAGAAAATGCAGAATTTGATTTTCTTGAATAAAAATATATTGTCACAGTCTGGGCTTTGTCAGCCATTTGATGAAGATGGTAAGTAATGGAGCATAGATAAGCATAAGTCCAAAATTAAAATCTTTTTTTTTTTTTTTTTTTCACCTTTTTATGTCCTCGATAGCGATAGCGGGGACAATGTCATATTGTTTTTGCCCTGTCTGTTAGTTTGTTTGCTTGTTGGTTTGTACGTGGACAACTTTAACGTTGGCCATAGCTTTTGAACGGTTGGAGATAGAGTATTCATATTTGGCTTGAAGGTTCCTTGTGACAAGAGCTTCACATTCATGCAAAAAAATTTGACCTGTAACCTTGACCTTTGACCTACTTTAAAGAAAATAATAACATAGGTTATAACTTTTGAACCGCTTGAGATACAGCCTTCATATTTGGCATGTATGTTCCTTGTGACAAAAGCTTTACATTCATGCAAAAATTTTTGACCTTGACCTTTGACCTACTTAAAAGATAAAAATAACATTGATCATAACTTTTGAACAGCTTGAGATACAGCCTTCATATTTGGCATGTATGTTCCTTGTGACAAATGCTTTACATTCATGAAAAAAAAATTTGATCTGTGACCTTGACCTTTGACCTACTTAAAATAAAAAATAACATTTTGGTCATAACTTTTGAATCATTTGAGATACAGCCTTCATATTTTGCATGTAGGTTCTTTGTGACAAGAGCTTTACATTCATGCAAAAACATTTGCATGAATGTCCTTGATCTTTGACCTACTTAAAAGAAAAAATTAACATTTTGGTCATAACTTTCAAACCGTTTGGTATAGGGCCTTCATATTTGACATGTAGGTTCCTTATGATAAGAGCTTTACATTCATGCAAAATTTTTTTACCATGACGTTGACCTACTAAAAAAAGCAAATAAAATTGTTCATAACTTTTGAATTGTTTAAGATAGAGCCTTCATATTCGGCATGTATATAGGTTCCTTGTGACGAGAGCTGCAAAATGTTTTGACCTGTGATCTTGACCTATGACCTACTTTAAAGAAAAAAATATTATTGTTCATAACTTTTGAACCGTTTAAGATAGAGCCTTCATATTTGGCATGTAAGCTCCTTGTGCCAAAGGCTTCCCACTCAAACCAAAAATCTTGACCTGTGACCATGACTTTGAACTGTGACCAACTTTGAAAAAAAATGACCATGCACGGGGACATATTCGTGTTTCACAAACAGATCTTGTTTCAGTTGACTTTAAAAGCAGGCCCATACCCAAAATTAAATAACATTTTTAGCTCGGCCATCGAAGAAAACAACGAGGTATTGTCATAGCTCTGGCGCCGTCTGTGTCGTCGTCGTGGTGCAAAAACTTGGACTTTTTGTAATATCTCTGTCATTACTGAACATATTTACTTGAAACTCAGACTAGTTGTTCATTATGAAAAGGGAAGCTCATACCAATAGGTGAGGTAACACTCAAAATATTTTTGGCACAGTTATGCCCCTTTTTCGACTTAGAATTTTTGCAGCCGAGTGTTGCCACCCGCATGCGGCTCTCTTGTTTTTTCATTATCAGAACTTTATTTTCTTAATGCAAATTAAACTTTGGTTTTTGAAAATTTTCTGCTTATTTTGTTATTTCATATATTGATGTTGTTTTTATACATCAATTAAATTCTGTATTCAACTAGATGTATGTTAACACCAATTCTGCAAATGAAGATCTGGTGCCAGTTGTTCAAAGCATCGTTAGCTTAACCAGCTCGTTAGTGGTCATATTGTTAACCATTCTAGCAAGTTAAATATCTAAAATTTTGGTATTTTTGCTGAAAAAATGTGAGCAGCTTTTGCAAAAAAGCAAAAGCTGCTCACATTTTTTTCAGCAAAAATATTGGCATATTTGCCATAATAAATGATCAAAAGTTTTAACGATACGTTAACTAACGAAACTAACGACGTCGTTAGTTTTGAAAAACTGGCCACAGGTGTTTTTTTCTGGGTATTCCAGTTTTTGTCCACCTGATTGAAGCTCGGCTCAGAATAACTGAAATATTCTTAAATGTACTGTAAAAGCAAAACCGAAACCAAAAATTGACTGTTTCACCAAAAATTTAAGGCATTTTATTTTTCCCTTTCATTCTTGAAACAATAAAATATTTCACCGAAAGACCAACCCTTCTCTTTTTGGGATTATTGGAAAAAGGGAAACAAAAATATTTCTAAGGCTGTGGTCTACTGCTAAAATTACATCAGGTATCCCAACCCTTGGTTTGACATTTGAAGAGTTCATGCTTCCTGGGTGAGTCAAAGAAAACTCATACAACAGTTGTGAGATTTGTAAAGAAGTAATAGTGCTCTCTGTCCATGAGAAAACTTTGTCCTGGAGTACAATAAATCAATGACCTTTAATGGGAATGGGAACACCTGACAGATTTTTCTGCCATTTTTCAAAGCGAGGGAACTTTCGGGACTTCCTGTTCACTTTTCTATATGTCCTGTCCCACTAAGAGTTGACCCCTATTGACCCCTCTTTCCTTTAAGAGTGACCCCTATTGACATGGGAGACAAAAATACTTTAGCAGAAGTTGCCTCCCCTGAAAGTGTATCCATTCCCCTTAAAGAGTTCAAAATTCAAGCATGATGAGACTATTCCATTTTTTAGGGAAGGCAAGTTTTCAATACCTTTTATCGCAGAAATTTTAAAAATATGGTATTTGTACAAATTCCAGACTGTTAGGACTATATGTCTATCTGGTAACATTACTTCCGGGTACTCCGGTTTTCGCCCACCTCTCATTAACGATCGGCTCGATATGAGTGAAATAATCTTGAAAGGGCCGTAAAACCAAACCCACCCCCCTAAAAAAAAAATTTAAAAAGTTTGCCAAAAAATTCAGCAGATGACATAAGCAGACAACATTTTCAGATGTAGTTTTTCTCAGCGTCTTAAGGGTTAAGAACAGAATTGTAACAGAATTGTAACTATTGACCATTGTAAAATACCAGCTGAAGGAGACTTAACTAAACCATGGTCTAGTTCAAAATTAAAAGTACAGTCCAGCCTGTATTAAGAAAGCACCTAAGGGATAACTGATATGTGCTTGTTTAAGACGGGTGCTTGCTTAATACAGGTGAATTTTGATGCATTTGTCATTTTTGGGAATAAAATGTATTGTTGCTTTAGACTGGTTGCTTGCTTAAAAGTGGTGGCCACTATAACAGGTTTTACTGTACAGTCACATTTCACTGCTGTTTGAAAGACTATACAGGGGTTAAAGTGTTAGTGCTAAGCTAATTTTGAGTAGTATATTTTGACTTTAACCAGTTGTATGCGGGACACCCCTAAAGGGGTACCTTGGCAAACAGTGCAGGCCCAGATCAGATGCCGCAGAACGCGGCATCTGATCAGGGCCTGCACTATTTGCTAACAGAAGTTTCCGTCAAAAATAGAATAAAAATGAAAAAATAGGCCTGACAACCCTCACATGACAAATGGACTTGTCCAACATGTAGCAATGGCTGACTCCACTAGTATACAATGGGTTAATAGTGATGGAGACTGATACTAGATGGATCTGCAGTCAATCATATATATTTACATTTCCAGTGTAAAGTCTAATGTAAACCTACAGAAAACAATTGCGTTCATACTTCCATGAACGCATCGAATCACATGATTTTCAGTGATGTTAAGTGACGTCATTCTAAACCATTGTTCTCTACGGGCATTGATGACGTCAACGCTGCTCCAGTCTTTGTAGAAAAACGGCTTGTAAATGTTTTTTAGCTTTAAAATTTTGACCTACAAGCTTTTTTTTCGCCCATTGACGAGGGGCAAATAATGTAAATATAAAAATAAACTTAATTTTTCTGCTTTTCATGAAAGTATGAACGACAGTGGGTCGCTAGCAAAGTTTACATGAACCCCTTCAGGGTTCATTTACTTTGCATGCGACCCACTGCGTTCATACTTCCATGAACTGCAGAAAAATCAATTTCATTTCTTAAATGGCTCGAACACTGTTTGGCTCATGAGATGTGTTCAAGACAACAGTAGTTTGAGCCATGGAGGGTTGATCATAGTGCCCTGTCTGAAGACATAACAGTGATATCTATTTGATTTTCTGTCAAAAGTATGTCATGTATACTCATTAGAATCGCCTCATCGAGGCGATTCTAATGAGTACACACAACATACACTTTAAAGATAAAATAGAGATGTATTCCAAAGATGTAAATATCTGCAATTCTAAAAGGGACTCAAGATTAGGGTCCAGTTGTTCAAAGCATTGTATGTTAGCTTAACAAGCTTGTTAGCAGTGAAAAAATATTAACCCTTATCTTGCTGTTCACGACAACCCCTATCTTTACAAACAGCATAGATCCAGATCAGATGGCTTCTGAAGAAGCCATCTGATCAGCATCTACACTGTTCGGCATTCTGTTTATGAATTTGTAGCAATAAATTACATCAAGTAATTTGATTGGTTGATAGACAGAAATGGGTGTGGCTTAAATGAATATTCAGCAAGATAAGGGTTAATATTCTGGCAGGTGCAATATCTAATACTCAATTTTTTTGGCTGAAAAAATTATGAGTAACCAAAAGCTTCCTGTATTTTGTTTAGCAAAAGTACTATTGTATATGCTACATTAACCCTTTTGTACCAAATGGAATCTTCCTCCTTATATTAAGCAGGAGTCCATTTAAAAAAATAGGGGTGTCAGGTTGTGTTTTCTTCAAACTTTTTTTGGAAATGGCTTAAATTTTTGCAAACAATGTAGGCCCTGATCAGACGCCGAGTTTTGCGGCGTCTGATCTGGGGCTGCACTGTTTGCCACGGTACCCGTTTTGAGGTTTCTGGTACCAAATTGGTTAAACAAATCAGTTATAATGATATATACTGAGAGGCAATAAAAAGTATACAGTATTTGATTTGGAATACCCGATCTTGCATTGTTGTCTGTAATGAAACATGCCTATGTCCGTTTTTCCAAAACGTTTAAGTTTGTAAAACTCCAAATTCGTTTCCTGTTGCAGTCATCCATGATGGAGTTATTGCCCTTCATGGATAATCAATATTTCCAACAAAATCTCGTGTTGTACATGACATTCAAATCTATGCACACCGCAAAAGTCATGGACGAATGTTCTTCGATAAAACGCCATCATTACCTTGCGATTAAACCCCAACAAACAGCTTAAAACACAATTGGAATTTCTGCGTGTGTATGATTACCTCCCTTTCAATTAAAATCATAGTGAATTAAATGAGTCTTTTTCTCGAATCGTGTAAGAGATATACATTTGAAATTTTCGCATAACTTTTGTTTTCCTCGGCATTTTTATGCTTACTCCTTAGTGATCCCTCTAAAATTGCTCAAAGAAAAGTTACTCCCCAATAAAAATGCCAATGAAACATAAAGCATTTAATCAAAGGAAGAATGTAAAAGGCGAAAGTGACTTTTCTGTGGACAAAAAATGATGCAATTTACCTTGTGTGTAATTTAAATATGGGATATATGCTAACCAATCAGTTCCCCTTCTTTGAATCTGTTGCACGAAAAATCATTTTTTGAATCACCCTTATCCGAAACACATGTTTAAAGGGAAACCACTCAAGACAAAAATTGGATTAGACCCCAAGTCCATTTCAAGTGATGCAATTTCATTATCCGTCTATCAATTTTAAAGAAAAATACTGCAAATTATGTGAAAGTGATTGTTCTTATTTATGATACCACATCTGTATGTATAGAGGGAGAGGTTTGGGCGCAAATCAGCGTTCAGTAACAGGGTTCGCACAGACCTTGAAAAGTCCTGGAATTTGACCTTGGTCCTGGAAAACTCCTGGAATTCTAAAAAAGTGCAATTTGTCCTGGAATTGTCCTGGAATTTTGAAAAAATGTCCTTGAAAATGACAAAAGGTGCTTGAATTTTGGGAAATATTCCTTGAAAACTACGATAGGTCCTTGAAAAAGATTCTCAACGATGTGGCGCACAAAAAAATGAAAGAAAATCGCTAAATTAGTAAAAAAAAACGCTGTATTCAGATTCAGTCAGCGGTAGTCCCGGCATTTATCACTATCTCACACAATATCCCGGTACTACGAATCAAGTGTAACCGGAAGTGGACCTCTTGCGTAGCGGAAAATACAAAAAAAAAAGCAAAAATTATCAGAACGAAAAATAAAAAAAAACCCTAAGCCCTGAAAGTAGAGTGGAGATTTGAGAACAGTCAGAATGAGCTTTAAGGGGAAATGTGCCTACAAAAACGAATGGGAAAGGAATCCTGCATATAGTGAATGGATTCAGCCTTTTAAGGGTGACAAGCTGAAAGCACTCTGTTCAGTCTGTGATCGGATAATAGACATTGCTAACATGGGGGAATCGGCCTTGAAGTCACATGCAAAAGGGAATAAACACCTTTCCAATGCATCCCGAAAAGAGAAGGCTGAGTCTTCCCATAAAATAACAGCCTTCTTTGGCTCACCAAAGTTGAAATCTGAACCGAAAAATGAAACAGACTTACAAGCTGACTCACTAACTGTGCCCCTGCCCCCTGCTCAAGCCTCAACTTCACAAGTTCAGCCATCCATTTCAGCTTTTGTTGGAAAAAATGATGTTTTGAAATCAGAAATACTCTGGACTTTACACACTGTTACATGTCACCAGTCTTACTCTTCAAATGAGAATGTGACATTGCTTTTCAAAGCTATGTTTCCGGACAGTCAGATTGCAGCTAAGTTCACTTGTGGTGAAAGAAAAACATCATATCTCTGTGTGTTTGGGATTGCAGAGTATTTTAAATCAGTGCTTATCTCTGAAGTGACAGGACCATATACAATATTGTTTGATGAAAGCCTAAATAAAAAGATGCAGCAAAAACAAATGGATATACATGTGCGTCACTGGAATGCCAGCAGAGTCAGCACTCGGTACATTGGATCCAAATTTCTTGGTCATGGCACAGCTGCTGACATGCTTCAACACTTCCATGAAGGTGTCCTGGAGAGTGGACTTGACATCAGCAACATGGTACAAGTCAGTATGGATGGCCCAAGTGTAAATTGGAAGTTCTTTGATAATCTGAAGACAAAGCTGTTTCAAGAATTTGATACAAAGCTTATCAATATTGGATCATGTGGGCTGCACATTGTGCATAATAGTTTCAAAGCTGGTACAAGTGCATCAGAATGGGCTGTATCTGAAGTACTCTCCAGTCTCTACTATCTATTCAAGGATGCACCAGCTAGAAGGGAGGACTTTCAGAATACTGCACAAACTACTGTTATGCCTCTGAAATTTGTAGGTCATAGGTGGCTGGAAAATGTTGCTGTTTGTGAAAGGGCCATAGCTGTGTGGGGAACTGTAGAGTCATATGTTAAAGCTGTAAAGGAGAAGAAGATTACCAAGCCTGATAACAAGTCGTTCACCACAGTAAAAGAAGCTGTTGAAGATCCCTTGATAATAGCCAAGTTGCAATTCTTCAAGTGTGTTGCTAGTCAACTGAAGACATTCCTGGAGACATATCAGACTGACAAACCTATGGTGGTATTCTTGTATCCAGATCTCTGTGACATAATAAGAAGTTTGATGAGAAGGGTTGTGAAACAATCTGTATTGAGCAATGCTACATCTGGTGAGAAACTTGTGAGTATAGACATATCTGACAAGAAAAACCTGGTCTTGTACAAAGATGTGGACATCGGATTCAGTGCTGAAAAGGCTGTGAAAGATGCTGTAAAAAAGGGTGAAAAGGGTAGCAAGAATGTTAGTGACAGGATGGTATTGCAGTTCAGAGAGGAGTGTAAAGCATTCATATTAGCAGTTCTTAAGAAATTATTACAAAAATGTCCAGTGACCTATCCACTAGTAAGATACATGACTGCTTTGAATCCCAAGGAAATGCAGGCAAATCCTCAACACTGTAGAAAACTATTCAGACAAATACTCACAGTGTTAGTCAGTGCAAACAGGGTGAAAGAATCTGATTGTGATTTAATTTTAGATCAGTATTCCAACTTTCTGGATCATATTCCTGCCATGGGATCTCAGATGTTTGCAGGTTTCAATGTTAATACAGAAAGAATTGATGAGTTCTTCTCTTCACACATGCCTGTCACAGAATATGGCAAGCTTCTTGCTGTTGTTCAGTTACTTTTGGTTCTTTCACATGGACAGGCCTCTGTAGAGAGGGGCTTTTCTGTTAATAAGGAAGTGGAAGTAGAAAACCTTAAATGTCAATCTTTGGTAGCTCAAAGAATTGTATGTGACTATGTGAAAAGTGTAGGAGGGGTCTTGAATGTGAACATTAATCAAAAACTTCTGCAATCAGCATCTGCTGCTAGACAGAAATATGAAACATACCTTTCAAATGAGAGAGAAAAAAAGAAGACACAGCAAGAGCAGATGAAGAGAAACGCCACTCTGGATTCTATTGAGGAGCTGAAGGACAAGAAGAAAAAGATAAAGTTGGACATTGACACTCTTCTCAAGTCTGCAGATCAACTAAGTGAAAAGGCTGAAAGCACAGGGAAAATGACATTTGTAACTCAATCAAATTCATTCAGAAGGACAGCTAAGGAAAAGCGAGAATCTTTGGTAGAACTGGATAAGGAACTTGCAGAACAACAGGAAATTTTAAAGAAGCAGTGTTAGGTGAGTAAACGGTCGATGAAATTGCATCCTGGAAAAATGAAGAAAATCCTGGAAAAGTCCTGGAAAAGTCCTGGAATTCTGTTTTCCCAGTTCTGTATGAACCCTGAGTAACCTGTATACTTACTTTTGCCTCTCAGTATATTTACTATATAACAGTTATCATTATTTTGGATATATATCCATGCCTCTAAATTTACTTGTATTTTTTTACAGCCTTTGGGTACTGTGGCAGCGATGGTGTGGTTGTCATGGTGTTACAGAAGTTTGGTGATGCAAAGAGGGTTTACGCTACCATTCGAGACTGTAAGGCTCAGGCCAGGACGCCAATGGCCAGAGGTAACCCTTTAACACCTTAATCCTTCTTCTACTGAGCCAATTTTTGCTCCACCTTTCATTACGAAAACAAGCCTATGCAAATGCATTGTAACCTTATTGCTAAAAAATGAAAATTTTGGGATGAAATTTTTTTTAAATTTTTCTTATTTCTGCAAGAAAAATAAGGTTTACCCCTGCAAACCATAGTTTAACTATAAAAAGTGGGGTTCAAGGGGGGCAAACTTATATAGGCATTTTTTTGTGATGCCAAACAGTATAAATCCAGATCAGATGGCTTCTGAAGATGTTTGTGGGTAATTGTACATGACTTATTAGCAACACCTCACTAAGGCAGTTCTAATGAGCACCAACAATCTGTTTTTCGACTATAAAAAGGAAAAAACAAAAAACAAACAAATTCTTACCTCTATAGGTATGGAAAAGAGCCTTGCATTGCATCATGGTAATAAGTCTGTGTAATGAATAGCCCTCTAAACCCCACTTTATATTATATAGAGAAAACTAGGATTTACAGGGGTACACATTATTTTTCTTATCTCACCTTTCGAGGTGGTTCTAATTAGCACCCACAGCCTATGTCACAAAATTTCATCAGAAAAATGACCATTTTTGGGGAAATAAAAGTGTACACAATGTCACCATCACATGAACAAGTCCGTGAAATGAACACCCTCCTAAACCCCACTTTATATAGAGAAAACTGGGGTTTACAGGGGTATTCCATATTTTTCTTATTTCTGCTGCAAGACATAGGTTGTGGATACTCCTTAGAGCCGCCTCAATGCGGCGGCTCTAACGAGCACCCACAACCTATGTTTGAAGTAAATATAAGAAAAATAGCATTGATTTTCATCAGAAAAGTAGCCATTTTGGAGATGTGAAAATGCACTATGTCGTATGAGTGTGTTATCCTCATGACATGATGACATGGATGTGTTATCATAATGCGTGGATATATGAGTCACATGACAGGTAAACCTGTGTGCTCATATTTTTGACTAGGTAAGACTAACTAGTGTGCTCAGCTACATAGGCTAGCAGAAGACATTACACAAAAACGCCTATTCAAATATACTGGTAAAATTTTACCACCAAAAAATGAACATTTTAAGATAAAATTCTGATATTTTTCATATTTCTGATCAAAACATAGATTGTGGGTACTCGTTAGAACCGCTCCTCTGAGGTGGTTCTAACGAATACCCACACTCTGTTTTAGAGCAGGAATAAGAAAAATAATGAATACCCCTGAAACCTCTGTTTTACTACATAAAAGTGGGATTTAAGGGGGTCAAAATTATGCAGACGTGTTTGCGTTATGGTCTTGAAAGTTTGGATCTAGAATCTAGAGAAAACATCCCAGCAGGCACATGTCACTAGGGCAACGTCAAATCAACGTCAGTGCAACGTGATGACGTTGCACCGATGTTGACGTGACGTTGCATAAAGGTCATGACTTTGCACCGACATTGATGTGACGTTGTCATGACGTTGCACCGACATTGATGTGACATTGTATAAAGGTCATGACATTGCACAGACGTTGCTTAAAGGTCATGACGTTGCACCGACATTGATGTGACGTTGCATAAAGGTCATGACGTTGCACTGACGATGATGTGAAGTTGCATAAAGGTCATGACGTTGCACCGACATTGATGTGATGTCACAATTACGTTATGTGCCCGCTGGGATACTATTCAAGCAGCAGATTCAAAGGGGCTGATCAGACTGCAATGATGTGCTTGCAAATTGCCAGGCAGACAAATGCACCTGAATTGTCAAGTCTTATTTTCTCTGAAAATTAAGGTAAAAAAAAAAAAAAGATTATCTGCTCTAGACTTTTGCTTGGTGCTTTAATGTGAAAATCATGTGCTAAATGAATCTATTTTCCCTTTAACCCATAAAATGCCAATGAAGAATATGTCATCTATCTATGTTGTCTATTGCATCTTGTGAACCTTTCAACAAATATTTTTGCATACATGCAAACAGTGTGGACCAAGATCAGACTGCTCCTCTGCGTCCACACTGCAACAATGACCGTTAAAGTAACCAGCAGACAACAGAGTAGACAACAGTTGTTGTGATTGGCAATTTAAGATACCAATCAGGACAATTGTCGTCTGCTTTGTCTGCTGGTTAATTTAAAAGTCACTTTTGCAAAGCATCCCTGCCCATCGGGGCTTGAAGAAATAGATGGGCTGCATGATGCTTCCACGCAGAGCTGAAACCGACCAGCACATGAGTACTGGTAAAACGCTTAGAGGATCTAAGCTTGCCCAGGCAAAGCGGTGCACGTCGGACTGTCCCTGCTTATAAACCCTATTGTTTTCAGTGGGCGGCAGGGCTTGAGATGTCATTTCATCTCAATGTAGGGTAAAAGTCCCACAAAATTGGAAGCAATGTCTCCAAAATGACCTTTACAGTGTTGATGGGGATGTTAAACCTCGAATGAAACAAACAAAACACTTTTGCAAACAGTGTGAACCCAAATCAGACTGCTCTGATTTGGATCCAGTCTGATTTGGGTCCACACTGTTTGCCTGTATGCAAAAATATTTTTAAAATGTTTGCAAAAAAATTCAGCAGACGACAAAAGTAGACGACATTTTCAGATGTAGTTTTTCTCGGCATCTTAAGGGTTAATATGTCCTGACATTTTCAGGTCTAACATTCAAATACCCATCAGAAGAGAAACAGACGGAGTTTCTGTGTGAGATATACAATGGCTGCCATCTTGAAGCCGAGGATGTTGAATATGTTGAATGCCATGCTGTGGGAGATCTTACAGCAGACGCACAGGAAGTGAATGCTATTGTTCGTGGGATGGAGGCTGGTATTGGTGCATCACCACTTCTGATTGGCTCCTTGAAATCTAATATAGGTCATCTTGGCCCTGCATCAGGTAAACACCGAGAATTAAATTATGGTGAAATATAGCTTCTAAATATTTATTTTCTTTTTACCACATAAATCTTTAATTGACCCTAAGGTTTGTGCAAAATACGTCTGGGTGACTCACCCAAAAATTTATATCCAGTTAAGCTGAAACTTGGTAAATTGTGAAACTATGGAGTAGTACATATCATTTTGATATTTTGATAATTTATATAAGTTCTGATTATGTGGACCAGTGAGTGTCCCTAGTCAAAAGTCCTACCACCGACCTACCCCTAAATGGGTTTTTAGGGATAATTTTTATGCCCCCGGAATCTAAGAGATTCGGGGGCATATAGTTTTTGGTCTGTCCGTCTGTTTGTCCGTTTGTCTGTTTGTCCGTTTGTCCGTCTGCAAAAACTTTAACATTGGGCATAACTTTTGAATGGTAGTAGATAGAGCTTTCATATTTCACATGTGTATACCTTATCACAAGACCTTTCCAGTGGTACCATAATTTTTGATCTCGTGACCTTGAACTTGACCTTTGACCTATTTTTTTCAAAATTTTTAAAAACATTAACATTGGCGCTGTCCGGGGGCATCAGTGTTTCACAAACACATCTTGTTTATCCTCTTATATACAGCAAAACTTCACTCACTCAGACACTGGGGGCCCCACCTATTGGGGCTTGGAGTAATAGATTGGTCTGCATGGGGCTTCCATGCAGCATTAAAACTGGCCGCAAATGAGTACTGGCAAACCACTTATAAGGTCTTAGAAGCCTGCTCAGGCAAAGTGATGCAAGTCGGACCACCCATGCATATAAACTCTTTCATTGAGCAGCAGGGCTTGAGATGTCATTTCATCTCAATGTTTTTGGTAAAAGTCCCACAAAATTGGAAGCAATATCTCCAAAATGACCTAAATACAGTTGAGGGGGACACTAAACCTCAATTCAAACAAACAAGCAAAACAAACTCAAACACTGAGGCCCCCCTGCCCATCGGGGCTTGGATAAATAGATTGGGCTGCAGGATGCTTAAACACTGAGGACCCTGCCCATCAGGGCTTGGAGAAATAGATTGGGATGCAGGATGCTTCGTCGCAGAGCAGAAAGGAACCACACATGAGTACTGGTACTTAAAAGGTCTAAGCCTGCCCAGGCAAAGTGGTGCGAATAGGGCCGTCTTTGTATATAAACCCTACTGTTTTCATTGGGATTTCATCTCAGTGTCGGGTGAAAGTCACACAAAATTGGAAGCAACATCTCCAAAATGACCTAAATAGTGTTGATGGGGGAAGTTAAACCTCAATTCAAACAAACAAAACAAACTCAGACACTGAGGCCCCCAGCCCATCGGGGCTTAGAGAAATAAATTGAGCTGCAGGATGCTTCCTCGCAGAGCAGAAAGCACAATCATGACTTCTTGTAAACCGCTTAAAACATCGAAGCCTGCCCAGGCAAAGTGGTGCTAGTAGGAAAGTCCATGCATATAAACCCTATCGGTTTCATTGGGCAGCAGGGCTTGAGATGTCATTTCATCTCAGTGTTGGGTGAAAGTCCCACAAAATTTGAAGCAATGTCTCCAAAATAGTGTTGATGGGGACATTAAACCTCCATTCAAACAAACAAACTCAAACACTAATGGCTCATTTACGATACCTATTTGGAATTCAAGAATATTCTTGAGTAGCTAGGAAAATTCCCTCCTACTGCAAAATATTGATACATTTAGGCTAATTCATCATGTTTACAAGTCTGTGAAATGAACACCCCTCTAAACCTACTTTACATAGAGAAAAATGGGGGCTTACAGGGTAAATTTAGGCCCCCGCCCATCGGGGTTTAAAGAAATCGATGGGCTGCGTGATGCCTCCACTCAGAGCTGAAACAGACTGCACATGAGTACTGGTAAACCGCTTAGAGGATCTATGCTTGCCCAGGCAAAGGCGTGCGAGTCGGACTGTCCATGATTATAACCCTATTGGTTTCTTTCGGCAACAGGGCTTGAGATGTCTTTTCATCTCAATGTCGTGTAAAAGTCCCACAAAAATAGAGGCAATGTCTCCAAAATGACCTATACAGTGTTGATGGCGACGTTAAACCTTAAATAAAACAATGAAAACAGGGGAAATTCAGTATTTTCTTTATTTCTGCTCCAAGACACCAGCTGTGGGTGCTCATTAGAACTGTACCAATAAGGCAATTCAAACGAGCACCCTCAACATAATGTTTGGAGCAAGAATAAGAAAAATAGCACAAATCGTCATTGGCAAATGGTCCGGGATAAGAAAAATACGCTATGCCTCACGGATGTTATCGTAATTCTATGTATGATACGGGCCTAAGTGTGGCCCATAGGTATGAGAGGTGACTCTTAATCATTAGGTCTCTCGCCACTGTGCGTTCGAGTCCTTTTCTGGTCACATGTGAGACACCAAGTTCTGCAACAGAAGGTCAGGTGGTTTCTCCCCCCCCCCCCCCCCCCCCCCGTACTCTGGTTTTTGCCCACCTCTGATTAATGATTGGTTGGAAATGAATAAAATAATCTTAAAAGGATCTTAAAACCAAAACCAAAAATTAAAAAAAAAGAGAGAGAGAACAACTGAAATTGATTTCATGCTGTTCTTTCCTTCAGGGACTGCTACTAACCCTCCATGTTGGTCATATAAGTACAGCATGTCAAAGACCTTCATTGATCATGTACATTATGTTAACCCTTCTCTTGCTGAATATTCAATTTAGCCACACCCATTTCTGACTCTGAACCAATCAGATTACTTGATGAAATTTATTTGTACAAATCCATAAATTGAATGTCAAACAGTGTAGATCCTGATCAGATGGCTTCTTCAGAAGCCATCTGATCTGGATCTACACTGTTTCCAAAGATAGGGGTTGTAGTGAACAGCAAGATATGGGTTAATACATGTAAGTATGTGTAATGAACACTAACAAACTCCACATTATACAGTCATGAAAACTACGGTTTACAGACATCTACATTGTTTCTTGTTTCAAACTGTAGGTTGTTAGTACTCTTACGACATGGTCGTATTAAAGGAAAGAAGCATAGCCTGAAAAAAATCCCCACTTATGGTGGGATTCGAACCCGTGCCACTTGGGTGATAGTCCAGTGCTCTAACCGCTGAGCCAAAGAGTCGACTCCCTGACACAGTTGTCAGAGAGTGATTATAAACCTAGAAGCTATGCATATGATCTACCAAGGTAGATAATGTAAGGGAGGTAACACACCCCCTCTTCAAGGAAGTCATCATTTATGATGACGTGGAGCCAACTTCGACACGAAGCCAATTCTGGCATATAAAGTCCATCCCCGACCAGCCCCCATCTTACGACATGAAAGCCGTAACAAAGGAAAGAAGCATAGCTTGAAAAAATCCCCGCCTATGGTGGGATTCGAACCCGGGCCGCTCGGGTGATAGTCCAGTGCTCTAACCACCTAGCCAAAGAGTCGACTCCCTGACGCAGTTGTCAGAGAGTGGTTATAAACCTTGAAGCTATGCATATGATCTACCAAGGTAGATAATGGAAGGGAGGTAACAGTACCCATTAGAACCTCCTCCATGAGGCAGTTGTGATGAACACCAACACCGTGTTTAAAACATTTAGAAGAAAAATAACACCACATAAATGAGGGGATTCTAATGAGTACCCACAGCCTATGTTTGGGACTAGTATAAAAATACCACAAATTTCCATCAGAAAGAATAACACCTCGCTCGGGTCACATGTGAAACGCCAAGTTCTGCAACGGAAGGTCAGGAGGTTTTTCTCCGGGTACTCCAGTTTTCACCCACCTCTGATTAACGATCGGCTGCATATGAGTGAAATAATCTTGAAAGGGCCATAAAACCAAAACCAAAAAAAAAAAAAAAAAAAAGAATAACTTGAGAAAAAAAAAGAAATTTGTACTATGTCACATGTATAGTGACTAGGAATTCTTTTCCTTGCTCGCCTGTCTTCCAACTGGGATTCAGTAGGGTTTAGCATTTTAAAAGAATCCATATTTTAGGTCAAATAAACTGAAATGGAGTAGATTGCACTGCATGAAGTACTGTTGTTCTTTTTAATGTTTTTTATTTTCAGCTTTAGCATCTATTGCCAAGGTAATAGTTGCCATGGAAGATGGGATGATCCCTGCCAACATTAACTACTCAACCCCAAATCCACTTATCAAAGGCTTGCATGATAACAGGGTTCAAGTTGCTGCAGAGAATACTCGTTATTGGGGTGGCCTGATAGCAGTAAACAGTCTTGGTCTTGGTGGCTACCACATACACACAATTCTGCAGCCTCACAGGAAATCCAAAGCTGTCCATTATCTGGCCATGAACAGGATGAGATTGTGTATTTATGGAGGTAAGTTCAAGATGATATATGAGCAAGAGGGTTGGGGGCGGGAAAATGGGGTCTACTCTTGAAGGAAAGAATTTGCTCCTCAGGAGCAAATTCTTTCCTTTAAGAGTTGACCCCTATTGTCATGACTGCTATTAGCATGGCATGATACAGGAGTCCGATTTTCTGTCCATTTGTCTGGCCATCCATCAGTCTTTCCTTTCGTTAATCCATCAACATTTGCAACAACCCTAGCTTTCACCCAAATAGTCATTTTAATTTCTCAAGAACTATAAGAGGTTCATTAATTATATTTGGTACAAACTTGCATCTGGGGATGGCAACAATATTGCAAGCACCATATTTGATCTTGACCCACATTTCATGATTTTACTTTGTAAACTACTGTGAGCACACAAGCGTTCACCCTAATGGTAGTCTATTTCTTCATTTATGATACTTGGTACATTCTTGCATCTAGGGGTGGTGTCTATAATTATTTAGTAACCAGATCAGACCTTGACCTTCATTTCATGGTTAACTGACATTGTGAACTATTGTGTCAACCCTAGCTTTCACCCTGATGTTCAAGTCCATTTTTTTCAACAACTGTAAGAGATTTATTAATGATACTTGGTATAAGCATGCATCTAGGAGTGTCAATTTTAATCTAAGTATCCATGTTTGAGCTTGACATACATTTCATAGTTGGTGACTTAGCACCCCCACGGGCACGACATAGCCTCTGGCGGAATTCTCGTTTATGTAGGTAGGTATAGGATTATAGATGAGTGAAAGATCTCAGGATTAAAATTAGATAAACCACAACTTATAATACTAATGGTTGGAGCCATTGCTAAATCTGTGCCAGCTTAGCAACCATATCTTTTATCTAAATTGAAATGTACAGATTATAGAAAAATGACCATGAACA
The DNA here is from genome assembly GCA_963580285.1 of Lucinisca nassula. Taxonomy (NCBI): domain Eukaryota; kingdom Metazoa; phylum Mollusca; class Bivalvia; order Lucinida; family Lucinidae; genus Lucinisca; species Lucinisca nassula. The sequence goes on from OY757011.1 coordinate 34,817,245, forward strand.
GTCATTATTTGTTGTCACTGATTTGGTAAGCAGGTCTGACATAGGGATTACTTTAAGGCGTAGGGAATGACAGCATTGCTGTCCACAATGGTTCTGTGCATTTAGCACAGTTTTTCAAACAGGTGTTCGAACCTGGTGCTTAAGATCATGGACTTCTCCTTGTGTCTACATGGGTTTCAAACAGAGGCCAGGCACATGTTGACATGCTTATATAAGGGTTCAGCCTCAGCCAAGAATCTCCTTTACTGTGCGATCGAGGTATCCTTGTGGCAGTAAACAATCTAGGTGATAGAGGCTTCCATATACACTAAAACTTCAAAGACTCAAAGGCAGATAAATCATTTACCATGGCTGATCAGAAATCAGAAAGTCCGTATAACTTTTTCTTAATGCCAGATACAAGTAAATTTAGAATTTTTTACTGAGGTTTTTCATAATTTATCTTGAAAATATATGTTGTGTGTGTGTTCATTAGAATCATCTTGATGAGGTGGTTCTAAAGGGTGCATACACATACCTAAGGAACAAGTAAGCTGGCTTTTTTGTGGAAGATTTTATTTCTTGTGCTCTGTTGTTTCCATTTACTGTGAATAGGAGAAAAGTGAACCCAATGACTTTCCTGTTTCAACATTTATTTACAACTTTATTGCTCTAACCCATTTTGTACCAGATACCCCAAAACGGGTATTTGGCAAACAGAGCAGGCCCAGATCAGATGCTGCATTCTGCGGCATTTGATCAGGGCCTACACTGTTTGCAAAATGTTAAGCCATTTCCGAAAGAGATTTTTAAGAAAACACAACCTGATACTCCTGAATTTTGAAATGGGCTCCTGGTTTATATAAGAAGGCTGATTCCATTTTGTACAAAAAGGGGTGAAAAATCTGTGTTACGAACATCCCATCAGACTCCTCTTTGTTTAGAGAAAACTGGTGATTACAGAGGTATACGTTCTTCCTCTTATTTCTGCTTCAGGACATAGGTTGTTGGTACTCATTAGAACCATTTCAATGAGTTGGTTCTAATGAGCACACACAACCTATGTTTTGAGCATAAGTTTGTAGAAAATTAACCCTTAAGACACCGAGAAAAACTACATCTGAAAATGTGGTCTGCTTATGTCGTCTGCTGCATTTTTTGGCAAACTTTTTAGAAATATTTTTGACTACAGGCAAACAGTGTGGGCCCAGATCAGACTGCTCCTACAGGAGCAGTCTGATCTGGGTCCACACTGTTTGCAACAATGACTTTTGAAGTAACCAGCAGACGACAAAGCAGACGACAATTGTCACGACTGGCGCTTTATGGGTTAGAACATAAACCATTCTGGTGATATGAAAGAATGCACTTCAAGTCGTTGCAAAGATGTTTTATCATAATCTGTTTTCAGGACCAACCAATGAAAGTGTGAACAAAATTCTGAAGCATATGACAGAACATAGTACAGAAATAGAGATGCATGCTTTGTTGAATGAGACGGCATTTTTGTCTGCACTTCATAATCCATACAGAGGTTTCTGCATTCTAAACAGCAAGGATACCGACATAAAAGTCCAGGTATGATCATTGTTGAAAAATACTGTACATGCTGTGTTTTTTAAACTCTTTACTGTACTTGCTCTAAAATTTGAACACATTACGAAAACACGCCAATACAAATACATTGTAAACTTGACTGCCGTAAGAAAGTAAAAATTTAAGATAAGAATTTGTGATATTTTTCTTATTTTGGCTCAAAATATAGATTAACGAGTACCCATAGTCTATATTTTAGAGCAGAAATTAGAAAAATAAGGTATACCCCTGTAAACCTTTAACCCCAGTTTTACTATATAAAAGTTAGGTTCAAGGGAGTCAAAATTATATAGGCATGTTTTCATGTTGAGTACAATTTACTACACAATTTTGTGTCTAAAGATAGCTGAAAGAGTGGCAAACAGTGTAGAGCCTGATGAGATGATGCAATATGCAGCATCTCATCTTGGTCTACACTTTTCTGCTCAAGCCTATCTGTCCGAATACGTAATATGCTAAATACGGTACACCGCAAGCACTACGTAACAGTATTTTGGGAACCACAGAAAAGTCCATGTAAGCTTAAAAACCATGTTGTATGGAAGCAAAATGAAGACTCTTGAAAATGACCATTGAAGATCTTTTTTTTTCCTGTATAATCTTTACATTTTCCATTTGTGTTATATCCATGTGCCTTTTAAGGAGGTCCTTTATCAGATTGACTGCACCGGTATGGATGTTTTTTGGGGGGGTTTTTGGTTTTACGGCCCTTTCAAGACTATTTCACTCATATCGAGCTGATCGTTAATCAGAGGTGGGCGAAAACCGGAGTACCCGGAGAAAAACCACCTGACCTTCCGTTGCAGAACTTGGCGTCTCACATGTGACCCGAGCGAGGCTCGAACCACAGCGGTGAGAGACCTAATGATCAAGAGTCAGCGCTCTTAAACACCAGGCCACGGAGGCCCGTACCGGTATGGATGTGCCTACTGGTGATGAGGTTGCAGGTTTGTTACCTGCCTGGCCTGCAACATTCTTTCATGGACATTGATCATGAAATCTTTTTTACGGTCTTCCTCTGCGTGCTGATTCAAGAAGAGCAGTTGTCAGTTCTGGCAAAAGAATGTTCACTGTACTGGTTAACAGATTTTGCATTACATAGGAACAGATAGGTTGGGTATTTTGTGATGATTGAAGAACAGTTTTCCTTATTTCTCCATATAAATCTATGTTGTTGGTATTCATTAGAACAACCTCGTCTTTCAGTTTATCTAACCATACTTTTCCTGGGCATTTTTGTGATAATTGAAGTATAGTTTTTGTCAATTCTCCATAAAAACCTATGTTGTGGGTATTCATCAGAACCGCCTCGACGAGGCGGTTCTGATGAATACCCACAACACAGGTTTTTATGGAGAATTGACAATAGCTATCCTTCAGTTATCATAGAACGCAAACCTTAACTGTTGCTGTGGCATTAGCATGCCCAGGAAAAGTGTGGTTTAACTTAGATAAACTGAACGGCTTAATATGAACTACATTGTGTTAACTCGGCTGTTAAACTCAAAACAAAGAAATAAAAACCTGCATGGAAAGTGTCATTACCAGATTTCGTGTTTTCTTCGCATTAAAATAACACATCCCTGTACCATAGTGCTTTCTTTCCTGTATCCAAAATAGCTACTTTTCCGACGAAAATTTGTGATTTTTTCTTATTTTTACTCCAAACATAGGTTGTGGGTAGTCTTTAGAACCACATAAATAAGGTGGTTCTAACAAGTACCCAACTGGCCCCGATAGCTCAGTTGGTAGAGTGTCCGCTCCGGGGAACGGAAGGTCACGGGTTCGATCCCGGGCCGCGACATACCAAAGTCGTTAAAAATGGTACTAGCTGCTCCTCGCTTGGTACTCAGACTTGTCGCAACCAGACACCATCGTGATATGACTGAAAAATTGTTGAAAGCGACATTAAACACGAATTCACACACTCTAACAAGTAACCACAGCCTTTGTCTAGGAGCAAAACTGAGCAAAACAATTTATACCCCTATAAATATAGTTTTCTCTTTATAAACTAGTTTTTAGAGGGATGTTCATTTCACAGACTTATCATGATAGTCTGAACTTTAAGGAGAAAATTATCCTCCTTCTGAGGGTAGCTTTTATCTCAAAGCCTTGTTTGTCATGCTGTGAAAGGGTAGCTGTGTACTGTTACCTGTTGTGCAGGTTGACTTTGAACACAGTTGAGCTCTTACCTATATTGTCACTGGATGCCGTCACATTACCCATAACCCATTTTGTACCAGAAACCCCAAAACAGGTACCCTGGCAAACATTGCAGACCCAGATCAGACACCGCTTTAATACCAGAAACCCCAAAATGGGAACCCTGTCAAACAGTGCAGGCCCAGGTCAGATACCGCTTACCAGAAACCCCAAAATGGGTACCCTGGCAACCAGTGCAGGCCCAGATCAGATGTCGCAGAACCCAGTGTCTGATCAGGGCGTACACTGTTTGCAAAAGGTTCAGCCATTTTCCAAATAAATTTTGAAAAAAAACACAAGATTCCATTTGGTACAAAAAGGGTTAATACAGGTTTTCTTGTAAAGTTGCTCTTTTACATATATGTGCTATTATGACCATCTAAAATTAAGAATAAAACATACTTAAGGGAATGGGTACGCCTTCAGGGGAGGCAACCCCTGCAAAAATATTTTGTCTTCCATGTCAATAGGGGACAACTCTTAAAGGAAAGAATTTGCTCCTGAGAAGCAAAGGAAAGAATTTGCTCCTGAGGAGCAAATTCTTTCTTTTAAGAGTAGACCCTTTTTCAGTGGGATAGGGCTGACAGAAAAGTGAACAGGAAGTTCCAAAAGTTGTCTCCCTTTGAAAAATGGCAGAAATAACTGCCAGGTGTTCCCATTCCCCTTAAAAGGTTTCAAATATTCTTTTTTCTATATCCATTGCCATCTATGAAGAGACCACCTTTGGAACTGTTCAAAAGTGGTCTTTAAGGCCACTTTTGAACAGTCCTAAAGGTGGTCTTGTAAGAATTTTACTGTATTTCTTGCACAGCGATGTACACCAGACAAGCGTCAGCTGTGGTACGTGTTCTCTGGTATGGGTACCCAGTGGCCAGGCATGGGGAGTGGGATGGTGGCCCTGGACACCTTCAAGAGGTCCATCTTGGAGAGTTCGGAAGTTTTACAACAGTATGGAGTCAGTGTTTACAAAATGATCACCGAGGGAGTGGAGAAGCAGTTTGACAGTGCCCTGAATTCTTTTGTCTGCATCACAGCAATACAGGTATGCTACAGAAATCAGTCTCCCCACTGTGGAATTAACAAAATCCAATGCTTGTCCATCATCTGACACACCACGTTCTGCAGCGGAAGGTCCTGTGTTTTTGAAAGTTGATACTTGTATCAACTTTATGTCATTGCATTTCTACTTCTGGTACTGGACCGCGTTACTACACTTCCGCTGTTCGTTCGCTGCTTAAAATAGTCCAAATTAAGCACTTGCCTCATTTCCTTTTCCAGTGCATTGATTTCTTAACATTTGCGCTGAAGGTCGACTTGATTCCACAGGACTGTTCCTTCCTTTTCACCCCTCAGTTGCCGAACTGGACTTTTCCAGCTTTGATACTCGGTGTATCCTTTTGACTTGATTCCACAGGTGTTCCTTCCCTTTCACCCCTCGGTTTCCGAACTGAACATTAGCCCATATATAACTAGCGTCACTTTTTATGGCATGTAAGTATTGTAGGCCCAGATCAGACGCAGCGCAATTTGGCGTCTGAACTGAGTCTGCATTGATTGCTAAAAAAAACATATTCTTGCAAAACCTACCTTTAACGAAACAAATCTGACAATCCTGTTCGAACTTATTTGTTGGAAGATTCCATTGTCATATATTGGTTAAGCAAATTCAGAAGCCACTGATCAGACACCTCATTCTGTGACCTCGAATCAGACCCTTCAGTGTTATAAAAGGAAGCTTTGCATTTTTGGGTGCATATGCACTCGTTTTATAGACACCTGGGTCAAATCGAGATACTGTTTAAAATGTAGAAATTAAAGGGCTCTGCTGTAACGTCTAGCAATGTACACTTCATTTTTGGAGACCCATGACTCGCCGAAAGAAAGCAATAGGTTTTAAAGTTCACTCCCGTCCAGTGCTCCAGATAAACAGCGTATTTGCGTAAATACTCAATCAAAGTGCTGAGAGAACTGGTGGAGCGATCGTCTCTGAATGTAAGTTTGGAGAATAGTCATGAACTGAGACTCGGACTGTTCGTTTAAGCAGGTACATTAGATCTGATCGGACACCGCATTATGTGGCGTCTGATTATGAAGGTTCTGTTTGCCAATGGCCAAATGCACGAGCACAGTCCTACCGCCCCCGCCCATCAGGGCTTGAAGAAATAGACGGACTGCAAGATACTTCCACGCCAAGCTGAAATCGACCGCACATGAGTACTGGTAAACCGCTTAGAGGACCTAAGCCTGCCCAGGCAAAGTGGTGCGAATCGGACCGTCCATGCCACAAGCCTATTTGGTTTCATTGCGCGACAGGCTTGATAATTATGTCATTTCATTTTAATGTTGGGTAAAAGTCTCACAAAATTGGAAGCAACGTCTCTAAATGACCTAGTCAGTGTTGATGGGATGTTAAACCACAAAACAAGCAAACAAACAAACAAACAAGCACAGTCCAGAATTTTCTTCTGATGTTCCGCTCTGACATCTTAGGGTGCTATCAATAACCAATACCTGGGTTTTGTTCAGGGTCGGCGCCAGTCAGATGGTCAGTGATTGTAACGAGGACAATAACAAGCAACAGGAATATTTTTCTTAGTCGAACCTGGTTAAACTCCTTTTTCAACCTTGTCAAAAAGATACTTAGAGAACTTTTTAATCTACCACTACCATTTTATCATGGTGAATATACCTCATAAATCAACTTTCCTCAGTATTTTCAGTACTTTGATTTTCTCTGGCATTACTATAACGCACTCATGCAACATAGTGCATTTTTTCACATCTCCAAAATGGCCATTTTTTTTAGCTCACCTGTCACGTAGTGACAAGGTGAGCTTTTGGGATCACTTTTTGTCCGTCGTGCGTCCGTGCGTGCGTCCGTCCGTGCGTGCGTCCGTAAACTTTTCTTCAAACGACATCTCCTCCTAAACCACTAATCGGATTTTGACCAAACTTCACAGGAATGATCCATAGGTGGTCCACTTTCAAAGTTGTTCAAATGGTTCCGGTCCATTGCTTATATAGGTCACAGGAGCCAAAAATAGATTTTTTTCACCGAAAACTTAAAAAATCTTCTTCTCTGAAACCGCAAGGCCCAGGTCTTTGATATTTGGTATGAAGCTTCATCTAGTGGACCTCTACCAAGATTGTTCAAATTATAGTGCTGGAGCTAAAAATGCCCCCGCATGGGGGCCCTTTGGTTTTACATGGGCTTATATAGGGAAAATCTTGAAAAATCTTCTTCTCTGAAACAGCAAGGCCCAGGTCTTTGATATTTGGTATGAAGCTTCATCTAGTGGACCCCTACCAAGATTGTTCAAATTATAGTGCTGGGGCCAAAAATGCCCCCGCACGGGGGCCCTTTGGTTTTGCATGGGCTTATATGGGGACCCCTACCAAGATTGTTCAAATTATAGTGCTGGGGCCAAAAATGCCCCCGCACGGGGGCCCTTTGGTTTTGCATGGGCTTATATGGGGAAAATCTTAAAAAATCTTCTTCTCTAAAACCGCAAGGCCCAGATCTTTGATATTTGGTATGAAGCTTATCTAGTGGACCCCTACCAAGATTGTTCAAATTATAGTGCTGGAGCTAAAAATGCCCCCGCATGGGGGCCCTTTGGTTTTACATGGGCTTATATAGGGAAAATCTTGAAAAATCTTCTTCTCTGAAACAGCAAGGCCCAGGTCTTTGATATTTGTTATGAAGCTTCATCTAGTGGACCCCTACCAAGATTGTTCAAATTATAGTGCTGGGGCCAAAAATGCCCCCGCACAGGGGGCCCTTTGGTTTTACATGGGCTTATTTAGGGAAAATCTTTAAAAATCTTCTTCTCTGAAACTGCAAGGCCCAGATCTTTGATATTTGGTATGAAGCTTCATCTAGTGGACCCCTACCAAGATTGTTCAAATTATAGTGCTTGAGCTAAAAATGCCCCCGCACGGGGGCCCTTTGGTTTTTCATGGGCTTATATAGGGAAAATCTTTAAAAATCTTCTTCTCTGAAACCGCAAGGCCCAGGTCTTTGATATTTGGTATGAAGCTTCATCTAGTGGACCCCTACCATGATTGTTCAAATTATAGTGCTGGGGCCAAAAATGCCCCCGCACGGGGGCCCTTTGGTTTTACAAGGACTTATATAGGGAAAATCTTTATAACTCTTCTTCTCTGAAACCGCAAGGCCCAGGTCTTTGATATTAGGTATGAAGCTTTATCTAGTGAACCCCTACCAAGATTGTTCAAATTATAGTGCTGAAGCTAAAAATGCCCCCGCACGGCGGCCCTTTGGTTTTACATGGGCTTATATAGGGAAAATCTTGAAAAATCTTCTTCTCTGAAGCCGCAAGGCCCAGGTCTTTGATATTTGGTATGAAGCTTCATCTAGTGGACCCCTACCAAGATTGTTCAAATTATAGTGCTGGAGCTAAAAATGCCCCCGCATGGGGGCCCTTTGGTTTTACATGGGCTTATATAGGGAAAATCTTGAAAAATCTTCTTCTCTGAAACCGCAAGGCCCAGGTCTTTGATATTTGGTATGAAGCTTTATCTAGTGGACCCCTACCAAGATTGTTCAAATTATAGTGCTGGAGCTAAAAATGCCCCCGCATGGGGGCCCTTTGGTTTTACATGGGCTTATATAGGGAAAATCTTTAAAAATCTTCTTCTCTGAAACCGCAAGGCCCAGGTCTTTGATATTTGGTATGAAGCTTCATCTAGTGGACCCCTACCAAGATTGTTCAAATTATAGTGCAGGAGCTAAAAATACCCCCTGCACGGGGGCCCTTTGGTTTTATATGGGCTTATATAGGGAAAATCTTGAAAAATCTTCTTTTCTGAAACCGCAAGGCCCAGGTCTTTGATATTTGGTATGAAGCTTCATCTAGTAGACCCCTACCAAGATTGTTCAAATTATAGTGCTGGGGCCAAAAATGCCCCCGCACCAGGGCCCTTTTGTTTTACATAGGCTTATATAGGGAAAATCTTGAAAAATCTTCTTGTCTGAAACTGCAAGGCCCAGGTCTTTGATATTTGGTATGAAGCTTCATCTTGTGGACCTCTACCAAGATTGTTCAAATTATAGCCCTGGGGCCAAAAATGCCCCCGCTCCGGGGCCCTTTGGTTTTACATAGACTTATAAAGGGAAAATCATGAAAAATCTTCTTCTCTGAAACCACAAGGCTTAGGTCTTCGATATTTGTTATGACGCTTCAGCTAGTGGACTTCTATAAAGATTGTTCAAATTATAGGCCTGAGACCAAAAATGCCCCCGCCATGTGGCCCTTTGGTTTTACATAGACTTATATAGGGAAAATCTTTAAAAATCATCTTCTCTGAAACACAAGGCTTAGGTCTTTGATATTTGTTATGAAGCTTCAGCTAGTGGACCTCTACCAAGATTGCTCAAATTATAGCCCTGGGGCCAAAAATGCCCCCGCTCCGGGGCCCTTTGGTTTTACATAGACTTATATAGGGAAAATCTTGTTTTACATAGACTTCTATAGGCAGGGTAAACCTTTAAAATCTTCTTTTCTGAAACCAGAAAGCCCAGGTCTTTCATTTTAGATATGAAGCTTCATCTTGTGGACCTCTACCAAGATTGTTCAAATTTTAGCCCTGGGGCCAAAATTGACCCTGCCCGGGGCCCACTTGTTTATGAAAATCCTTGAAAGTTTTCTTATAAATAGTGCAAATATAGGTTGTGGGTGCTCGTTAGAACCCCCTCACTGAGGCGGTTCTAACGAGTACCCACAACCTATGTCTTGAACAAAAATAAGAAAAATAATGTATACCCCTGTAAACCCAACAATTCTCTGTATAAAGTGGGGTATAGGGGGGTCTTCATTTCACAGACTTGTTCATCTGATGGTACTCTGGTTTTTGCCCACCTGATTAAGTGAAATATTCTTGAACAAGCAGTAAAACCAAAACCAAACCCATGCTTGTCCACAGACAAGTACATAATGAAAAACAATTTGTCCGAACCACAATACACCTGTCTGAAAAAAGGGGCACATGCCACAGTTAGACAATAAATGATACTGAAATCAGACAATTTATCTGAGAACTGAAAAGCTACATCTCAGAACATGTTGACTAGATTTGTTGAATAGATTTTTCGAATAAATTTCTAGAAGGGTGAATACTTCATGAAACATGAAGTGTTTACTGTGGTACACATACTTGAATCCCTTTCAAAATAGGGCTTACTCTTAAAGGAAAGAATTTGCTCCCACAGGGAGCAAATTCTTTCACTTAAGGGTAGCCACCCTGTGAGAAGAAATGCAAATCTTTTTATGCAGTCTGCTCCAGTAGTTTTACTTTTGCCTGTATCCATTCAGTTTATAAAGACTATGTCACTCTAGCCATCAACATTGTGATTTTCATTTGTCCTGGATAGACTAGGGCCAGCCAGATGAGCTGGACATGGCATAAGAAAACACTCCTATACAAATACAATGTATCTTTACCGCCAAAAAAAAAAATATTAGACAAAAAATGATATTTTTCTTATTTTTGCTCTTAATATAGATTGTGGGTACTCATTAGAACCACCTCATTGAGGCGGTTCTAACAATTACCCACAATCTATATTTTTGAGCAGAAATAAGAAAAATAAGTGTTACTCCTGTAAACCCCAGTTTCACTATATAAAAGTGGGGTTCAAGGGGGTCAAAATTATATAGGCATGTTTTCGTGATGGTTTTTCCACAGCCCTGACACAACAGATGGAGCACCTTAAATCATAACTTACATTAAGTAGTAGTTTGAAGATTAGTATGAAGATTGGTTTATTGATGATTACACATTTAAGGCAAAGGAATACCAACTTGATCATGGTTTTCAGTGAATGATTAGAATTTTGACTCTATATAATACAAGTCTCATTTTACCTCAACTGACTAAAGGTCAGGGTGAGCTTTTGTGGCTGAGATTTCCGGCGGCGGCGTTCATCGTGTGTCGTCCATTTGAAAGCTTTCCTTGTAAACACTCTAGAGGCCACAGTTTTGGGCCAATCATCATCAAATTTGGTCAAAATGATAATCATGACAGTATCTATGTCAAGATCAAATATGGATCATGTTGGGTCAAAAAGTAGGTCAGTAGGTCAAACCTTAGGAAAACTTGTAAACACTCTAGATCCAATCTTCAGGGAACTTGCTCAGAATGATCATCTAAACAATATTTGGATCAAGTTCAAATTTGGGTCATGTCAGGTCAAAAAATAGCTCAGTAGGTCAAATCATAGAAAAACCTTGTGAACACTCTAGAGGCCACCTTTTTGGTTCAATCTTTTAAGCTACTCACATTTTTTTCAACAAACATATTGGTATATTTGTCACATTAAATAATGAAGTTTAGTGATTTGTTAACTAACAGTGTGGTTAGTTTTGAGCAACTGGCCTCAGGTATTTCAATTTGGTCTAAGGCATTTCTAACGAGTTCCCACAATCTATGTTTTGAGCAGATATATGTAAAGTATCAGAATTTTTATCTGAAAAAAAAAAAGGATTTTTTGGGTGATAAAATTATGTATATTTGAATAGGCATGTTCTTGTAATGATTGGATTGACAGGCCCGAACAAACAGTGTACACCCAGATGAGACATCTCAACAGGGTCTACACCATCAAAACTAATGACGTCATTAGTTAACATATCGTTAAATAATTGAGCATTTAATATGGCAAATATGCAAAAGCTGCTCATATTTTTTCAGCAAAAATACCAAAATTTTAGATATTGAACTTGCTAAAATAGTTTACAATATGACAACGATAGAGCTTGTTTACGACCATAAGCTAACAATGCTTTCAACAACTGGATATTAAGAGTAAATATGGTAGCACAGGTAAGATTCAAGATAACCTTGGTCCGCTTGTTTCAGATAGCACTGGTTAAACTACTGCGAGAGATGGGCCTGGTGCCAGATGGTATCCTTGGTCACTCTGTTGGTGAGATAGCCTGTGGTTATGCTGATGGCTGTCTGACAGTTCAGGAAGCCATGTTGTCTGCATACTGGAGAGGGAAATGTATAGAGGAAGCCAAACTGGAGCCGGGTGCCATGGCTGCAGTAGGTAGGAGAAGTGTTTTGATTGATTTGAGGTTTAACATCCCCGTCAACACTGTATAGGTCATTTTGGAGACATTGCTTCCAATTGTGTGGGACTTTTACCCAACATTGAGATGAAATGACATCTCAAACCCTGTGGCCAAATGAAACCAATAGGATTTATAAGCATGGAAAGTCCGACTCGCACCGCTTTGCCTGGGCAGGCTTAGATCCTCTAAACAGTTTACCAGTACTAGTGTGTGGGCGGTTTCAGCTCTACGTGGAAGCATCATGCAGCCTATCTGTTTCTTCAAGCCCGATGGGCGGGGGCTGTAGGAGAAGTGTATTTAGAGGATGGGACACATCCCCAATTGGAATATCTCTTAACCCTTGTTCTGCTGAATAAATTAATTTTGGCACTCTCATTTTTGACTATCAACCAATCAAATTACTTGATATAAACCCAAAACCATCTTAAACAAACATGACATATTACAACAAAAAAGTATAGATTATATGAGCCCCGCCAGGCGAATTTGTGTCTTCGAGCATTCCGTCATGACAAATTTTAACTGCGCATGCTCCGCCATTCAGAGGGGCCAGGGATATGGCTTTCTGTCTGAAGGTTCCTCTTGATTCATTGCTTGTATGAGCGAGCAGCGAAGGTTCCGGCGAGACTGCGCGGATGCGCAGGCTCGCCTGAACCTTCGCTGCTCGCATAGGCGATAAGTACCAAAATCGATTGACGGGGCCCATATAGAAAAATGACCAAGAAATCAGTGTTTGAGTTAGAGATAACCCTCTTAATACCAACATTTCATATGATGACAAAACATGTAACAATAACAATATCAATTGAAGGAATCCTTAGCTCAAGGTGGTAGGGGTGTTAATGGAGGTAAATGAAGAATTTTGTACAGTCGAACTTCAATGGCTCGAACATCTTTGGGACCATGAAAATCTGTTCAAGACAGGGGTAGTTCGAATTACTGAGGGTTACCGCCATGAAGCATAACAGCCTTAATTTCGGGACATCTTTTCGGTGATTCTAATGAGTACACACAGCATACATTTACAAAATAGGAAAAAAATTCCTTAATTACCCTCCCTTTTTCTTATGTGGAGAAATTCCCTAGGGGACTCAGCCATGGTAAACGAGCTATCGGTGTTCGAGCAATCGAAGTTTTACTGTATTTATTATTCCAAGAAACAAATATTGTGGGTTGCTGAGGTGATTCTAAGAATTATCCAAAATATTTGTTTCTTAGAATAACTAAGGGGTAAAGACACTTCATTTCTTAATTATACTACTCCCTATTGGGATCCTTTATGGCAGCATATTCTTTTTGAGGGTAGCGTATGAGGGAACAAATACTGTCATTCTGACGAGGATCCACTATATTGAATTTGCATTGTACAGAGGACCCTCACTATAACGACAGTATTTGGCCCCTAGGAACTTGTGGCTATAGCGAATTTGCCACTATAATGAATCCCTATAAGGAGTAGTATAATAGATTTGTATGGGCACTTACCCTTAATCACACCAAAAACAAATGTTGTGGATATTTGTTAGAATCGCCTCGGTGAGGCGATTCTAACAAATACCCACAATATTTGTTTCTTGAGTATTAAATAATTACAATATTCTTGAATAACGCAATTAATCTGTCTCATCTTTCATAAGGATTTGTTCCATTGATATTGTTATGACGAGTTTTGTCATTATATCGAATATTGGTATAAAGAGGGTTGACTGTATTACAAAAATTTCACTACATTTTAGGCTTGACATGGAAAGAAGCTTTGGCCAAGTGTCCTGCTGGAATTGTCCCAGCTTGTCACAACTCCAAGAATACAGTGACAATCTCAGGCCCAGAGGATAGTTTAAAAGAGTATGTTACCCAGCTTAAGGAGAGGCAGGTGTTTGCACGTGAAGTGAACAGTTCAGGTGTGGCCTTCCATTCACCGTGTATGATGAAGGTGGCACCAAAACTGAAGGAAGTGTTAGAAAAGGTATACAGTGATATTTATTCTTTGTTGCCCTGCTTTAAACATGGCACAATTTTGAAGTTCAATTTTCCAACCATTCATACATCAAGCCATTAGCGTTTGGACAACCCTGACTTTTACCGTAATGTTCAAAGTCCCTTACGGGCCTCCGTGGCCTAGTGGATAAGAGCGCTGACTCTTAGTCATTAGGTCTCTCACCGCCGTGGGTTCGAGCCTCGCTCGGGCCACTTGTGAGATGCCAAGTTCTGCAACGGAAGGTCAGGTGGTTTTTCTCCGGGTACTCCGGTTTTCGCCCACCTCTGATTAACGATCGGCTGGATATGAGTGAAATAATCTTAAAAGGGCCGTAAAACCCAACCCCACCCCCCCCCCCCCAAAAAAAAAATGTTCAAAGTCCCATTTTTGAAGACTCGGAGCTTCATTAATGATACTTGTACTTGCATCTAGACATGACAATTTTAATGCAACTAACTATATTTGAGCTTGACCTACTATTCTTGGTTTACTGACTTTCTAGAAGTCTCAGTGGTGTAGTGGTTACACTAATCGCCTTATAAACCAGGGTCATGGAAACCGAGGTACCATCTATGTATGACCTTGTAAAACTCAAACACACACAATGACTTACTGAACTACTGCTTCAATCCTGGCTTTCACCCTATTATTTAAGTCTATTTCTCAAGAACTACAAGAGCTTCATGAATGATACATGGAACAAACTTGCATCTAGGGAACAACGACATAATTTTTTTAGCTTGGCTGTTTTCGAAGAAAACAACGAGGTATTGTCATAGCTCTGGCGTTGTCGTCTGCGTCATGCAAAAACTTGGACATTTTGTAATATCTCTGTCATTACTGAACATATTTACTTGAAACTCAAACAAGTTGTTCATTATGAAAAGGGGAACTCATATCAATAGGTGAGGTAACCCTCAAAATATTTTTGGCACAGTTATGCCCCTTTTTAGCTCACCGTCACGTAGTGAGGAGGTGAGCTTTTGGGATCACTTTTTGTCCGTCGTCCGTCGTGCGTCCGTCCGTCCGTGCGTCCGTCCGTCCGTGCGTAAACAATTTCTTTAAACGACATCTCCTCCTAAACCACTGATCGGATTTTGACCAAACTTCACAGGAATGATCCTTAGGTGGTCCCCTTTCAAAGTTGTTCAAATGGTTCCGGTCCGTTGCACATCTAGGTCACAGGAGCCAAAAATAGATTTTTTTCACCAAAAACTTAAAAAATCTTCTTCTCTAAAACCACAAGGCCCAGGTCTTTGATATTTGGTATGAAGCTTCATCTAGTGGACCCCTACCAAGATTGTTCAAATTATAGTGCTGGGGCCAAAAATGCCCCCGCCCTGGGGCCCTTTGGTTTTACATAGGCTTATATAGGGAAAATCTTTAAAAATCTTCTTCTCTCAAACCACAAGGCCCAGGTCTTTGATATTTGGTATGAAGCTTCATCTAGTGGACCCCTACCATGTTCAAATTATAGTGCTGGGGCCAAAAATGCCCCCGCTCCGGGGCCCTTTGGTTTTACATGGGCTTATATAGGGAAGAGCTTTAAAAATCTTCTTCTCTGAAACCACAAGACCCAGGACTTTGATATTTGGTATGAAGCATCATCTAGTGGACCCCTACCAAGATTGTTCAAATTTTAGTGCTGGGACAAAAAATGCCCCCGCCACGGGGCCCTTTGGTTTTACATTGGCTTATATAGGGAAAATCTTTAAAAATCTTCTTCTCTGAAACCACAAGGCCCAGGTCTTTGATATTTGGTATGAAGCTTCATCTACTGGACCCCTACCAAGATTGTTCAAATTATAGTGCTGGGGCCAAAAATGCCCCCACCCCGGGGCCCTTTGGTTTTACATAGGCTTATATAGGGAAAATCTTTAAAAACCTTCTTCTCTGAAACCACAGCCTAATAATAAAAGATAAAGGATTAAATTCCTTGTTTTAATCTTCTCTCCATTCAACCATGGATAAGAAGTCAATAATTCAATGGAATTGTCGAGGACTGAAAGCCAATTTTAACGAACTTTTAATTTTAACTACACTTTTTTCTCCTAATGTCATTTGTCTCCAAGAAACTTTCTTGAAAACTACAGATAATATTAATTTCAAAGGTTACAGTATGTACAATCATATCACAACGGATAATCAGAAGGCATCAGGAGGTACATCAATCCTGGTAAAATCTGACGTTCCTCATAGGAAAATAGATGTAAACACTAATTTACAAGCTGTTGCTGTAAACGTCACTTTATCCAAATCCATAACGATTTGTTCTGTCTACCTTCCACCACACTATAATTTTTCTAAGCAAGAATTAGAAAATTTAACAAATCAATTACCTAGTCCTTATATATTATTAGGAGATTTTAATAGTCACAGCAAATTATGGGGTTGCTCGGATACAAATGACAAAGGAGAAATCATAGAAAATTTTATTGCTGAAAATGATTTATGTTTATTTAACGATAAACAACCAACATACCTTCATTCTCCCACAAGAAATTATTTTGCTTTAGATCTTTCAATTTGCTCTCCAAGTATTTATTTAGATTTTGATTGGTCTGTTGTGGACGATCTCCATGGGAGCGATCATTTTCCGATAGTAATTGAAGAAATTGCATCGACCCATGCAGATGGAATTATTTGAATAAAGCAAATTGGGAAAATTTTAATCAATTATGTGATGAAAAACTCGACCCTGAACTTTTTAAAACTGCAAGTGATATACAAGATTTTACTGATGAATTGATTGATATTGCTGAAAAATGTATTCCTAAATCCTCGACTTTTTCAAAAAGAAACAGACCTTGGTTTAATGATGAAGTTAAAACTTCAATCAATAAAAGAAAATCTGCATTACGAAAATTCAATAAACAACCAACAAAAGAAAATCTTATCCATGCCAAACATATGCGAGCTAAAGCTCGCAAAACAATAAAATCGGCCAAAAAAGCATCTTGGCAGCAATACGTCTCCAAACTGAATACCAGAACACCAACTAAGAAAATATGGGACATGATTAGAAAAATTAGTGGCAAAAACAAATTGAATAAACATGTCCATATCAAATCGAACGGAAATATATGTTCAACGGCTAAAGACATTTCCAATGCCTTGGGGGAAAATTTTCAGAAAAACTCCTCTAGCTCAAATTATTCAGAAGATTTCCAAAATATTAAACAAGAACAAGAGAAAAAGAATTTAAAATTTTCCTCATTAAATCACGAAAAATATAGTTTACCTTTCACTACTAAAGAATTATTAGATGCTCTCCATAAATCTCATGATACTGCTGTTGGCCCTGATGACATACACTATCAAATTTTGAAACATTTACCCAACAAGGCATTGGAAACATTATTAAATATTCTGAATGATATTTGGATCACTGGAAAATTCCCTGAAAACTGGAGAAAAGCTACCATTATTCCTATTCCGAAACCTAATAAAGATCATACTGAAGCCACTAATTACAGACCTATTGCTTTGACAAGTTGCTTATGTAAAACAATGGAGAGAATGATTAATGATAGGCTGGTTTGGTTCTTAGAATCAAAGCAGCTTATCACTAAATTTCAAGCTGGTTTTAGAAAAAACAGCTCTACTAACGATCATTTGATTCGCTTAGAATCATTTATACGTGATGCCTTTATTAAAAAAGAACATGTCGTAGCTGTATTCTTTGACCTAGAAAAGGCCTATGATACGACTTGGAAATATGGCATCATGAAAGATTTACACAACTTGGGCCTTAAAGGCCGATTGCCACTTTTTGTTCAAAATTTCTTGTCCGATCGAACATTTAATGTTCGCATAGGAAATACATTATCGGACACATTTGATCAAGAACAAGGTGTACCACAAGGTAGTATTTTATCACCAACCTTGTTCAGCATAAAAATTAATAATATAGTTAAATGTGTAAAAGACCCAGATTGTTCGCTTTTTGTTGACGATTTTGGAATTTTTTATCGTTCCAAAAATATGGAAACCATTGAATTTAAACTCCAAAGGTGTTTAAATAATATAGAAACTTGGGCAACAGAAAATGGTTTAAAATTTTCTAAAACAAAAACTCAGTGTGTTCATTTCTGCCAAATTCGAAAGTTGCATTTAGATCCAGTTTTAACAATATACGGCAGTCCAATTCCAGTCGTCACTGAAGCGAGGTTTTTGGGTCTTTTATTCGATAACAAATTGTCTTTTATTCCTCATATCAAAGCTTTGAAAGCTAAATGTTTAAAAGCTCTTGATATTCTTAAAGTCCTGTCCAGTTCCAACTGGGGAGGAGATCGCACTGTTCTTTTAAATCTTTATAGATCTTTAATTCGTTCCAAATTGGACTATGGTTCCATAGTCTATGGATCTGCTAGGAAATCTTATTTAAAATCTTTGGATACTATACATCATCAAGGTTTACGTCTAGCACTAGGTGCATTTCGCACTTCACCTGTTGAAAGTCTTTATGCTGAATCAAATGAACCTTCACTTTACGTTAGAAGAGAGAAATTGTCTCTTCAGTATGTTACAAAATTAGCCGCAAATCCACGTAATTCAGCATATGACTCTGTTTTTAACCCTAACTATGAAAGATTTTATAACAACAAACCATCAGCGATAAAACCTCTTGGCCTAAGAATTAAACCATTACTCGAAGAGGCCAATATTAATATAAACAATATTCAGTCTTTCTCTTTACCATCTAAACAACCATGGACGTTAAACTCCCCAAAGATAATTTTAGACTTAAACAAAAATAAGAAATCCGAAGTAGAATCACATATTTTTAAGAACGAATTTTTAGAAATCAAATCAAATTTTAAACATCATATATCCATTTACACTGACGGTTCGAAACAAGATGAGAAAGTCGCTTGTTCTGTCATTAGTCCAAATTTCACTGACAGCATTAGATTACCTGATAACAGCTCTATTTTTACTGCTGAAGCGAAAGCAATTGATATCGCACTTTATCACATTAGAGATCAACCTGAAAGGCATTTTATCATTTATTCAGATTCTCTTTCTGTATTGAAATCTCTCAAAGATCAACATCACAGAAACCCCTTGATTCAACAAATTTTAAGAAAATATCATTACCTTTCCGTCTCAAAGGAGATCGTATTCTGCTGGCTTCCCAGTCACGTAAATATCCGTGGAAATGAGTTGGCCGATTTAGAGGCCAAATCGGCATTGTCGTTAAATATAACTAATTTTAAAATTCCGCATTCAGATTTTAAATCCAACATAAATAAATATATAAATAACAAATGTCAATCTATTTGGGAAAAAGAAACCAATAATAAATTAAATAAAATACAACCAAATTTTCATAGCAAATGCTCTTTTTCGAATTATAGTAGGAAAGATCAGACGAAAATCACAAGATGCCGCATTGGCCACACACGGCTCACTCAATCCTTTATATTAAAAAACGAACAAGCACCTTTCTGCATATCTTGTAACGAACCTTTCACAGTTAAACACTTTCTCATTTCATGTATAGAATTTTATCATATACGCACAAAATATTTTAATGTTTCAACAATGAAAGAGCTTTTTAACGATATACCATCTTATAAATTAATCAATTTTCTTAAAGAAATCGGCCTTTTTAACAAACTGTAATAGTAAATATTTTAACTTTTAAATTTTCATAACAATTTTATATTTAATACCTTAATTATTTTTAGACGCTATATGCCCTATTAGGGTTGAGCGTCTTTAAACAAAACATCCATCCATCCATCCATCTGAAACCACAAGGGCCAGGACTTTGATATTTGGTATGAAGCTTCATCTAGTGGACCCCTACCAAGATTGTTCAAATTATAGTGCTGGGACAAAAAATGTCCCTGCCACCGGGCCCTTTGGTTTTACATAGGCTTATATAGGGAAAATCTTTAAAAATCTTCTTCTCTCAAACCACAAGGCCCAGGTCTTTGATATTTGGTATGAAGCTTCATCTAGTGGACCCCTACCAAGATTGTTCAAATTATAGTGCTTGGGCCAAAAATGCCCCCTCCCCGGGGCCCTTTGGTTTTACATAGGCTTATATAGGAAAAATCTTTAAAAATTTTCTTCCCTGAAACCACAAGGCCCAGGACTTTGATATTTGGTATGAAGTTTCATCTAGTGGACCCCTACCAAGATTGTTCAAATTTTATTGCTGGAACAAAAAATGCCCCCGCCACGGGGCCCTTTGGTTTTACATTGGCTTATATAGGGAAAATCTTTAAAAATCTTCTTCTCTGAAACCACAAGGCCCAGGTCTTTGATATTTGGTATGAAGCTTCATCTAGTGGACCCCTACCAAGATTGTTCAAATTATAGTGCTGGGACAAAAAATGCCCCCGCCACTGGGCCCTTTGGTTTTACATTGGCTTATATAGGGAAAATCTTTAAAAAATTTTCTTTTCTGAAACCACAAGGCCCAGGACTTTGATATTTGGTATGAAGTTTCATCTAGTGGACCCCTACCAAGATTGTTCAAATTTTATTGCTGGGACAAAAAATGCCCCCGCCACGGGGCCCTTTGGTTTTACATAGGCTTATATAGGGAAAATCTTTAAAAATCTTCTTCTCTGAAACCACAAGGCCCAGGACTTTGATATTTAGTATGAAGCTTCATCTAGTGGACCCTTACCAAGATTGTTCAAATTATAGTGCTGGGACAAAAAATGCCCCGGCCACCGGGCCCTTTGGTTTTACATAGGCTTATATAGGGAAAATCTTTAAAAATCTTCTTCTCTGAAACCACAAGGCCCAGGTCTTTGATATTTGGTATGAAGCTTCATCTAGTGGACCCCTACCAAGATTTTTCAAATTATAGTGCTGGGGCTAAAAATGCCCCCGCCCCGGGGCCCTTTGGTTTTACATAGGCTTATATAGGGAAAATCTTTAAAAATTTTCTTCTCTGAAACCACAAGGCCCAGGACTTTGATATTTGGTATGAAGTTTCATCTAGTGGACCCCTACCAAGATTGTTCAAATTATAGTGCTGGGGCAAAAAATGCCCCCGTCCCGGGGCCCTTTGGTTTTACATAGGCTTATAGAGGCAAAATCTTTAAAAATCTTCTTCTCTGAAACCGCTAGGCCCAGGTCTTTGATATTTGATGTGTAGCTTCATCTAGTGGACCTTTGCCAAGATTGTTCAAATTATAGCCTTTGTTGATGTTTGGTATGAAGCTTCACCTTTAAGACCTCTCTCAATATTATGCCCATTAAAGCCCTGGGGCCAATAATGGCCCTCTCTGGGGCCCACTTGTTACACTATGGATCAGGTGAGCGATCCAGGGCCATCATGGCCCTCTTGTTCTACTTAGAATTTCGTGCAAAAACTTGGACATTCCGTCACTACTGAACAATTTTACTTGAAACTTGGACTAGTTGTTCATTATGAAAAGGGGAACTCATACCAATAGGCGAGGTAAACCTCAAAATATTTTTGGCACAGTTATGCCCCTTTTTCAACTTGGAAGTTTTGCATTTTCATCATGCAAAAACTTGGACATTTTGTAATATCTCTGTCATTACTGAACATATTTACTTGAAACTCGGACTAGTTGTTCTTTATGAAAAGGGGAACTCATACCAATAGGCGAGGTAAACCTCAAAATATATTTGGCACAGTTATGCCCCTTTTTCGACTTGGAATTTTTGCGTTTTCGTCATGCAAAAACTTGACATTTTGTAATATCTCTGTCATTACTGAGCATATTTACTTGAAACTCGGTCTAGTTGTTCATTATGAAAGGGGAACTCAAAACAATAGGTGAGGTAACCCTGAAAATATTTTTGGCACAGTTATGCCCCTTTTTCGACTTAGAATATTTGTTTAACTTAAAGAAACTGCAGCCAAGCGTTGGCACCCGTATGCGGTGCTCTTGTTTTATTTTCTTTTATTCTCCTTCAAACATAGATTGTGGGTGCCCTTTAGAGGCAGTTTTGATGAGTATGCACAGTCTGGCTTTGCAAGCAAAATAATGTAAGCCCTTGTAAAGCACAATTTATTCTATAGAGTGTGCTGTTTACAAGGGTGCTATTAATTGTGCATTTTAACGCCACTTTTTGTGAAACAAACTGGCGGTTTGCATTGCGATATAACCAAGTGTATACTGGTGGACTCTTCCATTGCTATATGTTGAACAAGCCCATTTGTCATATAAGGGGTGGTAGGCCTATTTTTCGTTCTTATTATGTTTTTGATGGAAAATTCTGTTAGCAAATAGTGCAGGCCCTGATCAGACGCCGCATTATGGGGCATCATCTGATCTGGGCTTGCACTGTTTGCCAAGGTACCCCTTCAGGGGTTTCCGGCATGCAATGGGTTAACACACCCATGTGCTAATATCTCTAGAACTAAAATTTTTCAGATGATATTTTTCTTACTTCTGGTCCAAATATAGATTGTAAGTGTCTGTTTGAACCGAGGCAGTTCTAACGAGTATCCACAATCTATGTTCTTGAGCAAAAAAGAAAAATAATGATTACACCAATAAACCCCACTTTTTCTCTGTATAAAGTATCTGGGGTTTAGTGGGGTCTTCTTTTCTCGGACTTGTTAAACTGATTGGAGTTTGAGAACAAATCCCAATATCTTCACATGATTGGAAAATACAGTGAAACCATTCTTTTAAGACCACCTAAATTTAAGACTATTTCTGCTTTTAAAAACTTACGTTGAAGGCTACACTTAATCTTTCTTTGTTTTTTCTGCCTGCAGGGTCCTTTGGTTAGGGACCACTTTTTGGGACTGTTCAAAAGTGGTCTTGAAGACCACTTTTGAACAGTCCCAAAGGTGGTCTTAATATAGGAATGTTACTGTACATCTCTAAACTGAGAAAATATTTGTCATTTTTATCCCCCGACCGAATAGGTTCGGGGGATATAGCGATCAGCCTGGCGTCCGTCCGTCTGTCTGTGCGTCCGTCCGTCCGTAGACGCAACCTTGTGATGGCCATACCTCCTATACCCTTCGAGATTCATTGATGGTTCTTGGAACAATTGTTCACAAGGCCGAGACGGCGTGTCATGCGCAAGAACCAGAACTCTGGATGCCAAACTTTTTTAGTTATCTCCCCTTTTAATAAAATAGAATGACTACTTTGTGATGGCCATAACTCCAATACCCTTTGAGATATATTGATGGTACCTGGCACAGTTGTTCACAAGGCTAAGACGGCGTGTCATGCACAAGAACCACAACTCTGGTTGCCATGGTTTTGGAGTTATCTCCCCTTCGAATAAAATAGAGTGACAACCTTGTGATGGCTATAACTCCTATACCCTTTGAGGTTCATTGATGGTTCTTGGCACAATTGTTCACAAGGCTGAGACGGCGTGTCATGCGCAAGAACCAGAACTCTGGATGCCATACTTTTTTAGTTATCTCCCCTTTTAATAAAATAGAATGACTACTTTGTGATGGCCAGAATTCCAATACCCTTTAAGATATATAGATAGTACCTGGCACAGTTGTTTACAAGTCTGTTACGGCGTGTCATGCACAAGAACCACAACTGTGGTTGCCATGGTTTTGGAGTTATCTCCCCTTCCAATAAAATAGAGTGACAACCTTGTGATGGCCATACTTCCAATACCCTTTAAGATATATTGATGATACCTGGCACAGTTGTTCGCAAGGCCGAGACTGTGTGTCATGCACAAGAGCCACAACTCTGGATGCCATGGTTTTTTAGTTATCTCCCCTTCCAATAATATAGAACCACTACCTTGGAATGGCCACATCTCCAACACTCTTTGAGATATATTGATGATACTTGGTACAGTTGTACATGAGGTTAAGCAGGTGTGTCACTTGCAAGAACCACAACTCTGGGTGCCCTGGTCTTTTAATTATCTCCCCTGACAATATAACCTTGTGATGGCTATAACTCCAATACCCTTTGAGATATATTGATGGTACTTGGCACAATTGTATACAACGTTGAGACAGCGCTTCATGCCTAAGAACCACAACTCTGGGTGCTATGATATTTGAGTTATCTCCCCTACCAATATAACAGTATGACAACCTTGTGATCATCGTACCTCCAATACCCTTTGAGACATATTTGTGGTACTTGATGCAGATGTACAGGAGGTTAAGAAGGTGTGTCATGCTCAAGAATTACAACTTTTGGTGCTAAGGTTTTTAGTTATCTCCCCTGGCAGTATAACCTTGTGATGGCCATAACTCCAACACCCTTTGAGATATATTGAAGCAACTTGGCACAATTGTATACAAGGTACAGAAGGGATGTCATGTGCAAGAACCACAACTGTTGGTGCTGTGGTATTTGAGTTATCTACCATTCCAATATACCAGTATGACCAGTTGTGATCACCAAATCTCCAATACCTTTTGAGACATATTGATGGCACTTTGTACAGAAATACATGAGCTTAAGCAGGCATGTCATGCGTAAGAACAACATTTCTGAGTGCCCTGGTTTTTTAGTTATCTCCCCTGACAGTATAATCTTGTGATGGCCATAACTGCAATACTTGTGATATATTGCTGGTTTAATTCTGGTGCACTCTCTGTTGGTGAACAATCTTCTGAAAGCCATGTTGGCTTTTGGTCGGGGGATTTGCCATCTCTTCCGATGGCTATTTTTGCATTGGGAATGTAGCCTGTATCTGGCTGTAAAATAGAAAAATAAAATCACTGTTAACAGACTTTAACAGGATGTACCAGTGACAATGAGGTCAAGGTCACAAGTTAAATTTTGTTCTCTAGATATTAGGCTGAGAATAGTATGTAGCTTTTGTATGCCAATAGATTGATGCATCTGTTCGCATTGATTCAAAATGGTTTCATTATGATAACACACCCGTGCGACAAAGTGCATTTTTTCACAACTCCAAAATGGCTACTTTTCTGATGAAAATCCTTGATACTTTTCTTATACCTAAATGCTCAATATATAGTTTGAGGGTGGTTCTAACGAGTACCCACAACCTATGTCTTGGAGCAGAAATACGAAAAATAATGTTTACCCCATAAACCCCAGTTTTCACTATATTCACTATATAAAATGGAGTTTAGTGCGGTCTTCATTTCACAGGCTTGTTCACATGATGTGCTTCAACATTTCAGCATATTATTCCCAAGCCTCGCACAAAAGCTTGGATTAGTACCTCCATACCCGAAGATAAATGGGACTCGGAACTCAACAAGCATTGCTCTGCTGCATATCTTGTGAACAATCTCACCAGTCCTGTTCTGTTTCAAGAGGGACTACAGCATATTCCACCAACAGCAGTTGTCATAGAGATAGGGCCACATGCCCTCCTACAGGCCATCTTGAAGAGATCACTGGATGAGAAGGCTGCCCATTGTGGTTTGATGAAGAGAAACAATGCTGAGGATAATGTGAAGTTCTTCCTGGAAAATCTCGGAAAGTATGTTCTCACCTTGGAAAGTTCACCACACCCCTTTAATCCTTATCCCGCTGCATAATTCATTTAACCACACCTATTTCTGACTTTGAACCAATCAGATTACTTGATTTAATTTATTCATGCAAATACACAAACTGGATGTCAGTGTAGATCCTGATCGGATGGCTTCTGAAGAAGCCATCTGATCTGGAGCTACACTGTTTGTAAAGGTATGGGTTGTCGTGAACAGCAGGATAATGGTTAATAAAACTATTGTTGGGACCAAAAGCAGAAACTGTATTAGTTAGACAACTGTTATGTTCAAGCAAATATGTATAGATTATATAGAAAAATGACCATTTATGGTCATTTTTCTATATAATCTATACATTTTGATCAATCTTTAAACAGGGATAATTATCCAAAACCATGTTCCAGGCCTTGCTGGTGAGATAGCTGTCTCTTAATAATTAGGTCTCTCATCACTATGGGTTCAAGCATTCATTCTTGGAGATTGATCCTGAAATTATTTCTATTGTCATTCTCTCCCTTTTTGTTGCTTCAAGAAGGCAGTTGTCAGTTTCTGGGGAGAGAATGCACACTACTGGCTTGCATATAAGCCTGCCCAGGAGGTATGATTAGGTAAACTGACTGGCTCTGTATCACCTAAATAGTGTCGACTGGGCCCTAAAACTCAAAAACAAGCAAAAACATCATTTGGTGTATGGTTTTGATTAGGGTTTACATTTCATAGACTTGTTAAAAATCAAGACCTGCTGCCTTATGTCATGTAATGACTAGCAACAGCTCATCACATTTATAAGTCTGTGTAAAGAACCCACTTTTAATCTTTACCATTCTCTGGCTTAGTTCAGCAGATGATTCTACCCCCACCCATCGGGGCTTGAAGAAATAGATGGGCTGCATGATGCTTCCACGCAGAGCTGAAACCGACTGCACATGAGTACTGGTGGATCTTAGCCTGCCCAGGCAAAGCGGTGTGAGTCAGACCGTCCATGCTTATAAACCCTATTGGTTTCATTGGGCAACAGGGCTTGATGACATTTCATCTCAATGTTGGGTAAAAGTCCCACAAAATTGGAAGCAATGTCTCCAAAATGACCTATACAGTGTTGATGGGGACGTTAACCTCAAATCAAACAAACAAACAAAGTTCAGCATATGACAAATTGTTGATATCTTTATTTTCCCCACAACACGGAAGTCAGCAGCTCATGCAAATTGTCTCCATAAGATGTTGAATCCTCTTCGCTGGGAAAAGTCCAATCCTGTATTCTGGGAAAAATGTTTCAAAATGTTGTCTGCTGAAAAAAATACCCATCTTGCAGAGCTTTAAAACCCCATTGTATATTTTGAGAAAAGTGAGGTTTATAAGGGTATACATTATTATCACATACTTGTTTCTATATTAACAACCATAACCACACTTTTGCATATGCGATAACAGCGAAACATACCGAAGGTTATGGACACTGCCCCTGATAACCAGTTTTTGCCCGCCCGGGCTGATAACCGGAAGTAATGTATTTTTACATTAA
The DNA here is from genome assembly GCA_963580285.1 of Lucinisca nassula. NCBI lineage: Eukaryota > Metazoa > Mollusca > Bivalvia > Lucinida > Lucinidae > Lucinisca > Lucinisca nassula. Next base: position 34,844,046 of record OY757011.1, read on the forward strand.
GAGAGGTTATCGTGCCCGGCTAATACACTTCTGGACTGTGTCCAGACCTTCAAACGTAAAAATCGATTTACCTATTTTAAAAATCACCAGTGACACCGTCATTGCTAACAACTACATCATCACTAACAACTACGTCATCACGTGATGTAAATATTCTAGCGTAATCTGTCAAACTGATTGATTGTTGGGGTTTCACGACACATCAACCTTTGTGTGTAGTTTTGTGTCGTCTCCACGGAAAAAAAAAGAAACGTATAGAAGAGATTGTCTAGAGGAGATGAAATGAGGGACACAGGAGACTGAGGAAAATGAACAGAAGAAACAGCAACCTCTCCGCACTCACCGCCCCCACCCCTAAACACACACACACACCTTTACCTGTTGCAAGCGCCACAGGCCTTGCACATCTTTAAGCCAATATCAGTAGGACTCCACAGTGAAGCAAGATAAAACGGCATCAACGACCCCCAAAATATACACTCAACATCAACAACCAACAACCAGTTGAACGGATTTTAGAGTTAAATCGAGACTCGTTTCATAAAAGGCGAACTCCCATCCTTTTGCCATTTTGTATGAAACGAGTGTCTGTGAAAAAGCATGATCGAAGAGAGAGAGAGAGAGAGAGAGAGAGAAAGACGTTTTAGAGAGGTATCGATTGAGAAAATGCACACATTTGTTGAAGACATGAAAAATGTGAACACTGACGGGGGATGTCAAACATCTTCAAACCCCATTTTGTGACCTTGATTACGGGTGAAACATAGTACCGAATTCACCTGGAGCAACAACGTTTGGCGGATCCATCAATATGTAAATATGGCGCTCCGCCGTATAAATATAGAAACAAGGTGTGATAAACAGATTATAACATGGTGTTTTGGTTATAGCGCGCAGTATCAACCCTCGACCATTATCAGCCCTCGAGCTAAAGCTCTCGGGCTGTTAATGGGGTCTCGGGTTGATACTGCGGGCGATAACCAAAACCCCATGTGATAATCTCTAATTATCTCTTTATTGTTTAACCCTTTTTGTACCAAATGGAATCTTCCACCTTTATATGGCAGGAGTCCATTTCGAAATTTAGGGGTGTGGGGTTGTGTTTTCTTCAAAGTTTATTTCTAAAATGGCTTAATTTTTTGCAAACAGTGTGGGGCCTGATCAGATGCCGCATTCTGCGGCGTCTAGAACGCGGCGTCTGATCTGGGCCTACAATGTTTGCCAAGGTACCCTTTAGGGGATTCTGATGCTGAATGGGTGTAAACATAGAGTGTGGGTAATCATTAAAACCGCCTCTTTGAGGCAGCTCTAGCAATACCCTTAAATATTTGATTGAAACATAAGAAAAATATCACAGATTTTCATCAGAAAATTATCAGTTTTGGAGCCATGAAAGAATATGCATTGTCATGTAGGTGTGTTGTTGTAATGTGGTATTTAAGGGCCTCAATGGTCTAGTAGGCCCCTACCCATTGGGGTTTGGGAAATAGATTGGGCTGCATGGTGCTTCCACGCAGAGCTGAAAAACAGACCCCCACATGAGGACTGGTAAACCGCTTAGATGGTCTCTAAGCCTGCCCAGGCAAAGTGGTGAGAGTCGGACCATCCATGCATGTAAACCCTATTGGTTTCATTGGGCTCGAGATGTCATTTCATCTCAATGTCGGTTGAAAGTCCCACAAAATTTGAAGCCACATTTCCAAAATGACCTAAATAGTGTTGACGTGTATGTAAAACCTCAAATCAAACAAACAGTGGCCTAGTATTTAAGAGCTCCGACATAAACTTTTGGTCTGTCACATGTAGTCACATGATGCCAAGTTCTGTAATGGAAGGTCAGGGTTTTTTCCCAGGGCACTCCAGTTTTCGTTCACTTCTGATTAACAGAATAATCCTGAAACGGTTACAAGACCAAAACCCAAAAAATGTGAAATATTTATTGAAATCTGATATGCTGTGAAAATTAATTTCAGGTGTTACCTGCATGGTATAAATTTGAATCCCCTTGGTATCTACCCAGAGATAGAGTTCCCTACCCCCCGGGGCACTGGGATGTTGTCCCCATTGATCTCCTGGGATCACTCCCAGTCCTGGGATGTTCCAAAGGAGGAGAACTTTCTCAGCGGTAGCAGTGGGCAGCAGCCAGAGATGGTGTTTGAAGTTTTCCCAGGGCCAGATGGGAAGGACCATTATCTTACTGGTAGGTTTGGTATACCATGTGTTAGTACATGTGTTAGTCGGCCCCTGCCCATAGGGGCTTGAAGAAATATATGGGCTGCAAGATGCTTCCACGCAGAGCTGAATCCTGCCCGCACACTAGTACTGGCAAACCCCTTAGAGGATCTAAGCCTGTCCAGGAATCGCGGTGCGAGGCAGACCGTCCATGCTAATAAACCCTATTGGTTTCATTGGGCGACAGGGCTTGAGATGTCATTTCATCTCAATGTCGGGTAAAAGTCCCACAAAATTGGAAGAAACGTCTCCGAAATGACCTTTAAAGTGTTGACGGGGACGTTAAACCTCAAATCAAACAAACAAAACCATGTGTTAGTGGTTGTAATCCGATAAATCGGCATAAAGTTTCTGGTCCATCATCAGGTAACTGATGATAGATCAATTCTTAAGATGCCAGTCACAGTAATTGTCATCTGCTTTATTGTCTAAAGGTTACTTTGAGAGTCATTATGTGGTTTTAACCCTTTTGTACCAAATGGAATCTTCCTCCTTAAAAAAAAGCAGGAGTCCGTTTCAAAATTTAGTGGTGTCAGATTGTGTTTTCATCAAAATCTGTTTGGAAAATGATGACTTTTAGCAAACAGTGGAGGCGTCTGATCTGGGCCTGCACTGTTTGCAAAGTACCCCCTTTAGGTGTTTCCGGTACTAAATAGGTTAATATAAGAATTTTACTGTATTCATATTAAAGGATGACATTTTAATATAATAATATTTCAGTACAAATCATAGCCCAGTTGTTAAATGCATTGTTAGCTTGTGTGTGCGAGTGTGTGAATTTGGGTTTAACGTCGCTTTCAACAATTTTCAGTCCTATCACGACCGTGTTTGGTTGTGACAGGGAGCTCAATGCTCAATTTTATAGTGCTGCCTCACTGAAGTATCATGTCCCAGACACATAACATGATACCACACCCAGTCACATTATCCTGACACTGGGTCGACCAGTCCTAGCTCTACCCTGTAAATCTGAGTGCCAAGCGAGGAGCAGCAAGTACCATTCTTAATGACTTCGGTATGTCGCGGCCCGGTATCGAACCCGTGACCTCCCGTTCCCTGGAGCGAACACTCTACCAACTGAGCTATCGGGGGCCATTGTTAGCTTAACGAGCTCATAAATAGCAAAAATGTTAACTATTCTAAATTATTATGTGTGTGTGTTTGAGTTGTATGTCCCACCAACAGCTAAGGTCATATGGAGAAGGAACCTCAGTTAAAAAAATTGTCTGAAAGTCTAGAGAAGCTGAGAATGGAGCCCACAACCGCTGGTTTGAAAGGCAAGTAACATAACCAGAATACCATGAAGGCCTCTAACACTATTAATTTTTTACGCCGGCCTCAGTAGCTCAGAGTGATGCGCGTCTGACTGGTGATCAGGAGGACGCAGGTTTGATACCTGCTGGGGTCTGCAACATTCTTTTGTGGAGATTGATCATGAAATCTTTTGTGCGGTCATTCTCTTTCGTCTGCTGATTCAAGAAGGGCAGTTGTCAGTTTCTGGTGAAAGAATGTGCACTGTACTGGTTAGCTACTTACATATAAGCATGCCCAGGAAAAGTGTGGAAAGGTAAACTGACCGGCTCAAAAATGACCTAAAAAAGTGTTGACTGGACCATTAATCTCCAATACAAACAAAAACACTATTATGTACAGTATCTGAGACGCCAAGTTCTGCAACGAAAGGTCAGGTGGTTTTTCTCCGGGTACTCTGGTTTTTGCCCAACTCTGATTAACGATCAGCTTGATATGAGTGAAATAATCTTGAAAGGGCCGTAAAACCAAAAAAAATAAAAAAAAAAATGTACAGTATCTGATTCCGTCAAATTTGCAATGCTACTCACATATTTTCAGCAAAAATATATTGTATGTATGTGGACAATCTTTTTTTGTAATGACTCTTCCAAGATGTCATTGATTTTGAGCCAGACGTTAATCAGAGGTCAGCTTAAACTGGAGTACCCAGAGAAAAACCACCTGACCTTCAGTTGCAGAACGCTCACATGTGGCCCATGGGAGCCTGGAACCATGGTGGTGAGACACTAATGATTAAGAGTCGGCGCTCTCATCCAGTAGAACACAGAGGTCTGTAGGACAAATTTCCTGCTAAAGGAGGCAAGTTTGGGAAATGTCCTTTATACAAATAATCAGTGTTGACCATGGGGTTTGAGTGCAAGTTTTCCCAAGGAACTAATCATAAGAGTATTCTTTCAGCTATATCACCATATATGAGCCCCGCCAAGCGAATTTGTGTCTTTGAGCATTCCGTCATGACAAATTTTAACTGCGCATGCCCAGCCATTCAGAGGGGCCCGCGATATGGCTTTCTGTCTGAAGGTTGCTCTTGATTCACTGCTTGTATGAGCGAGCAGCGAAGGTTCTGGCCAGGCTGTGCGGATGCCCAGGCTCACCTGAACCTTCGCTGCTCGCATAGGCGATAAGTACCAAAATTGCTTGACGGGGCCCATATATCTATACAAACAGACCTGGGGCCAGTTGTTCAAAGCATCATTAGCTTAATGAGCTCATTAGTGGTCATATTGTTAACTGTTCTAGCAAGTTTAATATTTAAATTTTTGGTATTTTTGATGAAAAAATGTGAGCAGCTTTTGCAGCTGCTCACGTTTTTTCAGCAAAAATATTAGCATATTTGCCATAATAAATGATCAAAGTTTTAACGATACGTTGACTAAAGACGTTGTTAGTTTTGAACAACTGGGGCCTGAACAACTGTTAATTGTACTAGCAAGTTTAATATTTAAATTTTTGGTATTTTGCTGAAAAAATTTGAGCAGCTTTTGCATATGTAAAAGCTGCTTACATTTTTTCAGCAAAAATATTAGTATATTTGCCATAATAAATGATCAAAGTTTTAATGATAGTGAGATACGTTAATCAACGACGTTAGTATTGAACAACTGGCCCCAGATCAATCTGGTTAAGCTGAAATGAGATGATACAGAATGTGTTATCTTAACAAGGTCTATACTGTTTGTCCCTCATCCAGGGGCCATTTGTTCAAAACTAATGACATCGTTAGTTAATGTATCGTTTAAACATTGATCATTAAATATGACAAATATGCTGAAATTTTTGCTGAAAAAATGTGCGCAAAAGCTGCTCACATTTTTCAGCAAAAATACCAAAATTTAAGATATAGTACTTGCTAGAAGAGTTAACAATATGACCACTAACGAGCCCATTAAGCTAATGATGCTTGGAACAACAGGCCCCAGTTGTTTTTAGACGCAACATCAGTTAGTAAATTGTACTTGATCAAATTTTAGCACAAGTATGGTAATGAGTAGAGTTGTGTGAATATTTAGGGTAAATAATATGGTATTGTAACACATTGCAACTTTATAAGCAATGGAAAAGATCTATGATTTATTTTGCAACAAATCACAGGTTGGATGAGTGTGATGTAAAATACTGCCATGTTCTGATATCACTCGTAAAGTCTATGATGTAAGACAGTGAAACATTCTTTTTTTACATCTAAAACATAACAAAACGACATAAATGTATGTGGTACAGTCAAAAATGTTGGTTGGATTTCTTCTAAGAATGGCAAAAGGTAAGGAGAATTTGAAAGAAGTAACAAAATTATTGCTGATTTAAAGCATTACGAAAACACGCCTATACAAATACATGTCACCTTTATCGCCGAAAAAATGAAAATTTTAAGATGAAAAATTGTGATATTTTTCTTATTTCTACTCAAAATATAGATTGTGGGTACTCGTTAGAACCGCCTCAATGAGGCGGTTCTAAAGAGTACCCACAATCTATATTTTAGAGCAGAAATAAGAAAAATAAGGTTTACCCCTGCAAACCCCAGTTTTACTATATAAAAGTGAGGTTCGTGGGGGTCAAAATTAAATAGGCGTGTTTTCGTGATGGTGTGTTAGAATTGAAATAGGTCAGATTTTGTGTGTGATTTGATGATTAATAAATCAGTTTTTTGGTCAGTCGTGAGTAGACAAACCACTCGTGCTACATGCTCATGATTTGATCTGCTTTACAGCTGACCTAACGGTGATTTATTACTCAACCAATCAGTGCTAGACCTAATCTATTTCTTAACCCTTTTTGTACTAAATGGAATCTTCCTCCTTATATATGGCAGGAGTCCATTTCAAAATTCAGGGATGTCGGGTTGTGTTTTCTTCAAAATTTATTTGGAAAATGACTGAACTTTTAGCAAACTGTGGAGGCCCTGATCAGACGCCAAGCTCTGCAGCGTCTGATCTGGGCCTGCACTGTTTGCCAGGGTACCCGTTTTGGGGTTTCTGGTACTAAATGGGTTAAATCAAGATCAATATTTTTCAGGTCATATGATAGATGGACGTCCCCTATATCCTGCTGCTGGTTACATTGTGATGGCCTGGAGGGTACTGGCAAAGTTCCAGGGTCTACTACATACAGAGGTTGCAGTCTTGGTGGAGCATATCAAAATTCACAGGGCCACATTCCTTCCAGTGTCAGGTAGAAACAAACATTTATGTCTCACACTGAAACTGATAAAGAGGGTGTTTGGTTGATAATTAAAATATACTCGGTCAAAAAAGTTCCTATACATAAAAATGCTTCTGTTTCCATAGCTACTACAAATGACAACAATGCCAAATGTGTTTTCTTTTGGTTAGAGGACTCACTTTGCTTTGCTAAAGGCACATTTGTAATTGTTTACTTCAAGTAATCATCATATGCTATTGCTGTAAACACCAAAGGGTCATTGTGTCATTTTTGCAGATAAAATCATTAAAATGCTTAGAAATTACTCTGTACTCAAGAGTCCTAAAATCTGATAAATGTTACATTTCCTTAGGTACCTTTTGTATCTAGCTAGAAAAGGTTTGGAACTTTTGTGCCATCGGCTCCAAGAAACAGGTGATCTGGTATGGTCCCCCGTTTCCTAGAAGTTGAGTGCAATGCTGCTTTCAATGGAAAACCCATAGAAAATCGCAATCGGTAGTGCTACATGCTACATGTATTTTCTGCATTATTTACCACCATGGTTAACAGCAATGGTATTAATAAAGCGTTCCTTAAAGAAATTGCAAAAAATGATTGACAGGTAAAGAAATAACAACAGTTCGAAAATTGCTATATTTTTAATTGAAAGGGAGATAATCTGAGAATTTCACAGATTAAAACTCTGCTTGTAATACAAGATCATGAGATGTAACGATAAGTGTTATCTAATATTCAGTAGATATGGTCCTTCATCTTAGACAAGCAAAAGATCATCTGCGTATGTGGAATGTCCATTTCTTTGCAAAACCTTTCTATGCATGAATTGCAAGACAACTCTTGAGCAGAAATGTTTGGGCAAATGCCAGTTTGTGTATTGTCTAGCCAAAGTCCGATTCATATGTCTAAAGCCATATTTTAGCTCAATAGCTGCCGGATAGCTAGTGAGTATACCAATAAGTTGGTGTAGTTACTTTTTTGAGTATATAATTTTTGTCTATTCTCCATAAACTAGTAAGCCTAGAAACTAGGCAGAACAGATACAAAATGTCCACCTGGAACAGGCGGAAAATGAGGTTCACTTGGAACAGGTGAAAATTTAGGCAGGATAGGCAACGAATAACCACCTTGTACAGGTGGAAAATGAGGTTTCCCTGGAACAGCTGAAAGATTAAAGATTTTAAGCAAGCCTAGGAACTAGGCAGAACAGACATCAAATGTGCACCTGGAACAGGTGGAAAAATGCGGTTCACCTGTACCAGGTGAAATACAGTTTATGCTATAAGCTTAATAATATATAGTTGTTTGGTAAGTCATTTGCCAGTTATAGAGAAACACAGTCCCATTGATGACAAGAGTTCATAATATTTACAAATAAACATTTCCTAAAGTATTGCATGTCTTCTTGCTGTTGATCACCAATGATCCCGCATATAATATGAAGTTCCTTAGTTACTTCTTACATCTAGGCGGAGTTAAGGGGAGGACGGTGGGTTAAGCGAAAGCAAGGAGCTCTTATCTTAATCACTGCAAAGTCACAACTGCCCCCAGTATCTAGATGATTTGCCTTCTCCTCCTTAAATTGATCTCATTGGTCAGTTTACTTTAGACTTTAGCCAGTAATCATTCAGTATATCTGCTTTTTCACTGGGTCAACTGCACTCTATAATCTTATAATTACATAATTCCAACTGAGAACCTCTTCAGTAGCATCATCAAACAAGATGAGTCAATATACACTTTCTGGTTCTTAATCCTCAGTTTTTTGACAGGTACTGGCACTCATTGAGGTCAAGAGAAAACTTAATAGTTCCAAAGATAGATATTAATATTGTGTATAAACCACAATTATACTAAATTGCAATGAAAAGGCCACAATCAAAGAACACAGCCATTTCAAGTCGCCTAAAGCAAGTAAGCCACTTGGAGGCACACACAAAAACATCAGAAGAAACATGAACCAAAGGCAAAAAGCCAAAAAACAAATACATCTCGCAAACAAGTCCGTGAGATGAACACCCCCTTACACCCCGATTTATATAGAGAAAACTGGGGTTTACGGGGGTATAAATTATTTTCCTTATATCTTCACCTAGACATAGGTTGTGGGTATTGGTTAGAACCGCATCAATGAGGTGGTTCTAACGAGTACCCACAACCTATGTTTTGAGTATAAATAAGGATAATATCCATAATTTTCTTCAGAAAATCGACCGTTTTAGAGATGTAAAAAAATTCACTATGTTTTACGGGTGTGTTATCGTAATGAGACACAGCAAAAAGAAGTACCACCTCGGGACAGTCAATAGTACTGTTTTACTACTGAGGGGTTAAACTCCGGACTTCACGAAATTTCAACCCTCGTCCTCGGTTCCAGTGCAGTATAAACATAATGGAGTGTCAGCAAGGCGGTGCAAATGTATACCCACAATATAGGTTTATATGGAGCAATATGGAAAATTATCCTTCATTTCACCCTTATATTATCTTGCTGAATATTCATTTAAGCCACACCCATTTCTGTCTATCAACAAATCAAATTACTTGATGTAATTTATTGCTACAAATTCATAAACTGAATGCCAAACAGTGTAGATCCTGATCAGATGGCCATCTGATCTGGATCTACACTGTTTGCAAAGATAGGGGTTGTCATGAACAGCAAGATAAGGGTTGACACCAAATGTCTATGGGCCTCTGTGGCCTAGTGGATAAGAGCACTGACTCTTTAAACATCAGGTCTCAACCCGCTATGGTTTGAGCATGGCTCGGGTCACATGTGAGACACCAAGTTCTGCAATGGAAGGTCAGGTGGTTTTTTCTGGGTATCCGGTTTTCACCCACCTGATTAACAATCGGCTCAAAATGCGTGAAATAATCTTGAAAGGGTCATAAAACCAAAGCCAAAAAAAACAACAGCAAAAACACAAAATGTTTTCCTCAAGCTTCTGCGGTGTCTCTATCCACGGTTCGGCTCAAGATCAGACTAGCTGAGACACACTGGCCCTTGTTTTGGGTTGCCCCGCCTGGGGGTGTACAGACTTCGATGCTAGTCTAGGGCATTTATAACTGGGTTGGTTTGTGATGCCAAAAATGTTGAGTGGTATGATGTAGTTTAGTAGTTCATTAAACATTATCTAGACACCTACTTTGTTACTTTAATTTATCCTGGTATAAACTATTTTTTAAGGCGCAACAACTGATTGTTTTAAGCCTATAAAATTGAAGATGTATGAGCATCCATTTTTTTTGCATGTCTGTCTGTCTATTTGTCCATCTGTCTGTTAGAAAAAAACACATTAATATTTTCCGTAACTGCTGGATTATAAAATTAAATAGTCTTACAGCTATTACATCGGACATCATCTTCACCCCTGGACGGATTGTCATGAAATTATAGTCAGATGTTTGGCTCAATTAGGATGTGTGTAAATAATCTTTTCAGTCCGGGTGAAGGCTTTTTTAACTCACCAGTGCAACAACTCCAAGGACATAAATATTAAGGGGGATGGGAGGCAACTTCTGCAAAAGTATTTTTGTCTCCTTTGTCAATAGGGGTCAACTCTTTAAGGAAAGAATATGCTCCTGAGGAGCAAATTCTTTACTTTAAGAGAAGACCTCTTTTTCAGTGGGACAGGGCTAATAAAGAAGCAAACAGGCAGTCCTGAAAGTTGTCTCCATTTGAAAAATAGCAGAAACATCTGACAGGTGTTCCCATTCCCCTTGAACGAATACAGAGTTGAAACAATGATTTGGACTCAACAGCATGAAATAACTAAAATGGTTATGCTAAAGTAAACCAACAGTTGGACTCGGCTATTTTGCATTGATGGGTTTATCCTAAAGGCCTGAAGCACAGCCTCAGCTGCCGTATTTAGTCCCATGTATTCGCACAGATAGGCCTGAACAAACTGTAAACCCAGATGAGACACTGCAGAATGCAGTAAACCCAGATGAGACACTGCATTATTCTGCAGTGTCTCATCTGGGTTTACACTGTTTGCCACTCACCCAGCTATCTATAGACACAACATCGAGAAGTAAACTGTTTTTGTTCAAATTTTTTATCAAGTATAGTAACGAGTTGCACTGTCGGAATACTAAGGGTAAATACATGTACTTTATTTTGCATTGATGAATTTATCCTGAAAGTTTGAAACACAGCCATTTGTATTTTTAATTTTTTATGCCCCGCCATACGAAGAATAGTTGAAAGGGCATATAGTGTTAACCCTGTCCCTGTATATGCCCAAGATGGTGTTAGCAATTCACATTTAAGTTCTCTTATTGCATTATCAGGCCGGGCCATCCATGTTCTTCCAAGCAGAGCTGAATCCGACCGCAGACAAGAACTGGTAAACTGTTTAGGGGATCTAAGCCTGCCCAGGCAAAGTGTTACGAGTCGGACCCTCTATGCTTATAAACCATGTTGGTTTCTTTGGGCGGCAGGGCTTGAGATGTCATTTCATCTCGGGTAAAAGTCCTACAAAGTTGGAAACATCGTCTCCAAAATGACCTTTACAGTGTTGACGGGGACTTAAACCTCAAATCAAGCAAACTGATGAACAAGATGGCTGCCAGAGCTAAAAATAGAATGTACTTGAGACAGTGACATTCAGATGAGCGAATCAGGGCCGGACCCTCTTGTTTCTGAAGGGCTAAAGCACAGCATAAGCTATTTTGCATTGATGGGTTTTTCCTTTTGACACACTGCACAGCCTCGTTTTTTTGCATTTATGACTATCCTTAAGGCCTGAAGCAAAACCTTTGCTATTTTACATTTGTCAGTTTATTCTTAACCCATAAAATGCCAATCACGACAATTGTCGTCTGCTTTGCTGTCTGCCAGTTACCTTAAAAGTAATTTTTTGCAAACAGTGTGGACCCAGATCAGACTGCTCCTGTAGGAGCAGTCTGATCTGTGCCCACACTGTTTGCCTGTATGCAAAACTACTTTAAAAAATATATATATATTTTGGAGAAGAAAATAAGGCTTGACATTCATGTGAATAGTCTGTCTCAAGATTAGTTTTTAGCTCACCTGTCACGTAGTGACAAGGTGAGCTTTTGTGGTCACTTTTTGTCCGTCGTCCGTCGTGCGTGCGTGCATCCGTAAACAATTTCAAATAAGTATATCTCTAATACCCCATGGTCAATCTTGATCAAATTTCATGAGAAGCATCATCAGGTAGGGGGAAAGGCTGCATAAGGTTTTCGGGCTAATCAGATTGGAATTCTGGTTGCCATGGCAACATATAGCTCCCATAGACTTACAATGGGAAAAAATTAAAATATCTTCTTCTCTGAAACCACAGGGTCCAGAGCTTAGATATTTAGCATGTATTAACGGTTAGTGATCACCTACATAATTCCTGCCAATCATGCCCCTGGGGTCCAAATTGGCCACGCCCCGGGGCCCCTTCGCTCCCATAGACTCATAATGGAACAAAAAGCTTCAAAAGTCTTCTTCTCGAAAACCACAGGGCCAAAAGCTTAGATATTTAGCATGTAGCAAAGGCAAGTGGTCACCTACATAATTCCTGCCAATCATGCCCCTGGGGTCCAAACAGGCCACGCCCCGGTGCCCTTTAGCTCCTATAGACTCATAATGGAAAAAAGCTTCAAAAATCTTCTTCTCTGAAACCACAGGGCCCAGAGCTGAGATATTTGGCATGTAGCAACGGCAAGTGGTCACATACATAATTCCTGCCAATCATGCCCCCGGGGTCCAAACGGGTCACGCCCCGGGGCCCCTTAGCTCCCATTCACTTATAATGGAAAAAAAAGCTTCAAAAATCTTCTTCTCTGAAACCACAGGGCCCAGAGCTTAGATATTTAGCATGTAGCAATGGCCAGTGGTCACCTACATAATTCCTGCCAATCATGCCCCTGGGTTCCAAATGGGCGATGCCCCGGGGCCCCTTCGCTCCCATAGACTCATAATGGAACAAAAAGCTTCAAAAATCTTCTTCTCGGAAACCACAGGGCCCAGAGCTTAGATATTAAGCATGTAGCAACGGCAAGTGGTCACCTACATAATTCCTGCCAATTTTGCCCTTGGGGTCAAAACGGGCCACGCCCCGGGGCCCTTTAGCTCCTATAGACTCATAATGGAAAAAAGATTCAAAAATCTTCTTCTCTGAAACCACAAGGCCCAGAGCTGAAGTATTTGGCATGTAGCAACCGCAAGTGGTCACCTACATAAATCCTGGCAATGATGCCCCTAGGGTCCAAATGGGCCACGCCCCGGGGCCCCTTAGCTCCAATAGACTCATAATGGAAAAAAAGCTTCAAAAATCTTCTTCTCTGAAACCACAGGGCCCAGAGTTGAGATATTTAGCATGTAGCAACGGCAGTTGGTCACCTACATAATTCCTGCCAATCATGCCCCTGGGTTCCAAATTGGCCACGCGCCGGGGCCACTTTGGTCCCAAAGACTCATAAAGGAAAAAAGCTTAAAAATCTTCCTCTTTGAAACCACAGCGCCCAGAGCTAAAATATTTAGCATGTAGCAACGGCAACTGGTCACCTACGTAATTCCTGCCAATCATGCCCCTGGGGTCCAAAAGGGCCACGCCCCGGGGCCCCTTAGCTCCTATAGACTCATAATGGAAAAAAAGCTTCAAAAAACTTCTTCTCTGAAACCACAGGGCCCAGAGCTTAGATATTTAGCATGTAGCAATGGCAAGTGGTCACCTACATAAATCCTGCCAATCATGCCCGTGGGGTCCAAATGGGCTTCACCCGGGGCCCCTTAGCTCCCATCGACTCATAATGGATAAAAGCTTCAAAAATCTTCTTCTCTGAAATCACAGGGCCCAGAGCTTAGATATTTAGCATGAAGCAACGGCCAGTGGTCACCTACATAATTCCTGCCAATCATGCCCCTGGGTTCCAAATGGGGGATGCCCCGGGGCCCCTTTGCTCCCATAGACTCATAATGGAACAAAAAGCTGCAAAAATCTTCTTCTCGGAAACCACAGGGCCCAGAGCTTAGATATTAAGCATGTAGCAACGGCAAGTGGTCACCTACATAATTCCTGCCAATTTTGCCCCTGGGGTCCAAACGGGCCACGCCCCGGGGCCCTTTAGCTCCTATAGACTCATAATGGAAAAAAGCTTCAAAAATCTTCTTCTCTGAAACCACAGGGCCCAGAGCTGAGATATTTGGCATGTAGCAAAGGCAAGTGGTCACCTACATAATTCCTGCCAATCATGCCCCTGGGGTCCAAATTGGCCACACCCCAGGGCCCCTTAGCTCCCATAGACTCATAATGGAAAAAAAGCTTCAAAAATCTTCTTCTCTGAAACCACAGGGCCCAGAGCTTAGATATTTAGCATGTAGCAACGGCCAGTGGTCACCTACATAATTCCTGCCAATCATGCCCCTGGGTTCCAAATGGGCGATGCCCCGGGGCCCCTTCGCTCCCATAGACTCATAATGGAACAAAAAACTTCAAAAATCTTCTTCTCGGAAACCACAGGGCCCAGAGCTTAGATATTTAGCATGTTGCAACGGCAAGTGGTCACCTACATATTTCCTGCCAATCATGCCCCTGGGGTCAAAACGGGCCACGCCCTGGGGCCCTTATGCTCCTATAGACTCATAATGGAAAAAAGCTTCAAAAACCTTTTTCTCTGAAACCACAGGGCCCAGAGCTGAGGTATTTGGCATGTAGCAACTGCAAGTGGTCATCTACATAAATCCTGCCAATCATGCCCCTAGGGTCCAAATGGGCCACGCCCCCGGGCCCCTTAGCTCCCATAGACTCATAATGGAAAAAAAAAGCTTCAAAAATCTCCTTCTCTGAAACCACAGGGCCCAGAGCTTAGATATTTAGCATGTAGCAACGGCAAGTGGTCACCTACATAATTCCTGCCAATCATGCCCCTGGGGTCCTAACGGGCCACACCCCGGGGCCCTTTAGCTCCTATAGACTCATAATGGAAAAAAGCTTCAAAAATCTTCTTCTCTGAAACCACAGGGCCCAGAGCTGAGGTATTTGGCATGTAGCAACTGCAAGTGGTCACCTACATAAATCCTGCCAATCATGCACCTAGGGTCCAAATGGGCCACGCACCCGGGCCCCTTAGCTCCCATAGACTCATAATGGAAAAAAAAGCTTCAAAAATCTTCTTCTCTGAAACCACAGGGCACAGAGCTTAGATTTTTAGCATGTAGCAACGGCAATTGGTCACCTACATAATTCCTGCCAAACATGCCCCTAGGTTCCAAATTGGCCACGCGCCGGGGCCCCTTTGCTCCCATTGACTCATTATGGATAAAAGCTTAAAAAATCTTCTCTGAAACCATAAGTCCCAGAGCTTAGGTATTTAGCATGTAGCAGTGTCAAGTTGTCGCCTACATGAATCCTGCCAATCATGCCCCTGGGGTCCAAATCCTTTGGCCCCTAAACTCCAACAAACTTATAATGGAAAAAGCTTCAAACATCTTCTTTGAAACCATGAAGTACAGACCTTAGATATTTAGTATATAGCAACACAAAATGGTCGCCTACATAAATCCTGCCAACCGTGCCCTTTGGGTCAAAATTGGCCAAGCCCCAGGGCTCATTAGCTCCATTAGACTTATACTGGAAAAAACTTCAAAAAATCTTTTTCTCCAAAACCATAAGGCACAGATTGTGTTTGATTTGAGGTTTTACATCCCCGTAAACACTGTATAGGTCATTTTGGAGATGTATCTTCCAATTTTGTGGGACTTTTACCAGACATTGAGATGAAATTACATCTCAAGCCCTGTCGCCCAATGAAACCAGTAGGGTTTATAAGCATGGACACCGCTTTGCCTGAGCTTAGATATTTAGTATGTAGCAATGTCAAGTGCTCTCCTACACTAATGATTTTCTGGTACACAGGTGAGCGATATAGGGCCATTGGGCCCTCTTGTTTTAGTTTATACTAATTTATTTTAGTTTGATTGCGCTGGAAGCTTCAAGCTTATTCAATCGCTCTCAAACACTCATTCCAGATGTTTTCACACGCGCGAGAGAGGCAGCGACTATTACACCATTTTACCCATTTACACCTGGGTGGAGTGAGGCAGTGTCATTATGCGTTGCCTTGGTACACACCTCGATACCGGGTGGCGGATTCGAACACACAACCTCACGATCAGGAGTTGAATGATTAACCACTTTGCTATCGAGGCTGACAAAATTCATACAAGATGTTACGCATTATGATAACACACCCGTGCAACACCGCACATTTTTTCACATCTCCAAAATGAAAACTTGAGGTATTTTTCTCATTTATACTGCAAACATGGGTTGTGGGTGCTTATTAGAATCACCTCAATGGCCCATTTCTAATGACCACCCACAACCAATGCTTTGGAGCGAAAATAAGGACTTCACATGATGCCTAATTTTCCTGGAAATTTAGTGAGAAAAAAATAATTGGGAGTGTGGTCTGCTACTGTTTTGCTTGGTGTTTCAATGTTTTATTAACCCATTGCATGTGGGAAACCCCTAAAGGGGTACCTTGGCAAACAGTGCAGGCCCAGATCAGAAGCTGCAGAATGCGGCGTCTGATAAGGGATTCTGCGGCGTCTGATCAGGGCCTGCACTATTTGCTAACAGAATTTTCCTTCAGAAATAGAACAAAAACGAAACAATAAGCCTGATACACTTTATATGATGAATGGACTTGCCCAACATATAGCAATGGAAGAGACCACTAGTATACAATGCATCACGAAAAGCGCCTATCTTTCTGACCCCCTTGAACCCCACTTTTATATAGTAAAACTGATATAGTAAACCTTATTTTTCTTGTTTCTGCTTTAAAATATAGGTTGTGGGTACTCGTTAGAACGAGTACCCACAATCTATATTTTGAGCAGAAATAATAACAATTTCTTGTTTCTGCTCTAACATATAGGTTGTGGGTACTCGTTAAGTACCCACAATCTATATTTTGAGCAGAAATAATAAAAATATCACCATTTTTCATCTTAAAATTTTCATTTTTTTGGCGATAAAGATTAAACTGTATTTGTATAGGCGTGTTTTTGTAATGGGGTTAATTGTTATTCAGGGACGTTGAAGTTTTCTGCAAGGATCCTCCCAGCGACAGGTGACTTTGAAGTACAGGAAAATGGAGAACTAGTTTGCAGCGGCAGAATCTTCAGGATAACAGACTCGTTCTGCATAGTTGACAGTCTGGAACAGACCACACCACTCAGTCCAACCAGGCAACGAGAGATGGAACTCAACCCAGAGGACATCTACAAGATTTTGAAGTTGAGGGGTTATGAATATCAGGGCAAATTTAAGAGCATTGTACAGAGTGATAATAGAGGTGAGTCTGATTAACCCATTGAATGTGGGAGACCCCCCTAAAGGGGTATCTTGCAAACAGTGCAGGCCAAGATCAGACGCCGCATTATGCGGCGTCTGATCAGGGCCTGCACTATTTGCTAACAGAATTTTCTGTCTAAAATAGAATAAAACCGTAAAAATAGGGCTACCACCCCTTATATGACAAATGGACATGTCCAGTATATAGCAATGGAAGAGTCCACTAGTATACAATGGGTTAACATTGAGGAGGTTCTAATGAGCATCCATTATCTATTTTTGAAGCAGAAATAATTAAATGTCACAAATATTCATCTGTAAAAATGCTACTTTAGCAGCCATGAAGTCACCATGTGCATACCATAAGGAAGTACACCCAAATCTCTTTATAACACTATTGTTGGGGTCCAAAGCAGAAACCGTGTTACTTAAACAATCATGTTATATCCAAACAAAAATGTATAGAATATATATAAAAAAATGACCATTTATGGTCATTTTTCTGTACAATCTATACCTTTTTGGGATCCATATTGAAACCGTGCTCTAGCCTAAATCGTGTTATAATGGGGTCATGGTGTACTTGATTAGAGTTTAACCCTTAATACTTAAGTTGTCATCAAAAACGTGCCTTGGAAATTGTCGTCCATTTATGCCATCTGCAGCATCTTCTTGTGAACTTCTTAATTATTTTTGCATACAGTCAAACAGTGTATAGCAAGATAAGACTGCTCCTGTGTCAAACAGTGTTGACCCTGGGTCCACACTGGTCACAAGAATGACTCCTAAAGTAACCAGCAGATGAGAAAGCAGACAACGATTGTTGTGGTTGGCATTTTAAGGGTTATGGCATCTTAAGGGTTAAGATGCCATAAAATTGCAATTTAAAATGTCATCTGTTTATGTCCTCTGCTGCATACTCTGGCAAACTTTTCAAACATATTTTTGCATACAGGCAAACACCGCTGACCCTGATAAGGCTTCTCTTAGAGGTGCAGTCAGATCTACACTGTTTGCAACAATAACTTAGATAACCAGGGTCCAGTTGTTCAAAGCATCGTTAGCTTAACAAGCTCGTTAGTCCGTGGTCAAATTGTTAACTGTTCTAGGAAGAACAATATCAAACATTTTGGTATTTTTGATGAAAAAGTGTTATCCGCAAAAAGCTGCTCACCTTTTTTCAGCAAAAATTGATTCAAGACGGACATTTGTCTGTTTCTGGTGAAAGAATGTGCACTGTACTAGGTTAACTGCTTACGTATAAACCTGCCCAGGAAAAGTGTGGATAGGTAAACTGACAAGCTCAAAAATGACCTAAATAGTGTTGACTGGGCCATTAAACTCCAATACTAACAAACAAATGATGATTCTGTTCTGCTGATTCTAGAAAGGCAGTGATCTGGTTTTGGCAAAAAAATGTACACTGTACTGAAGCACTGTGAAAAAGTGTGGTTAGGTGAACAAACCAGTTTGATATGACCTTATTAGTTTTAGCTTGGCTGTTAAATGCTAAACAAACAAACAATGTAGACAAACATCAGTTCAATCCATTTTCAGGGAACGCCCCCGCCCATAGGGGCTTGAAGAAATATATGGGCTGCACGATGCTTCCACGCAGAGCTGAATCCGGCCCGCACACTAGTACTGGTAAACCGCTTAGAGGATCTAAGCCTGTCCAGGAACCGCGGTGCGAGGCGGACCGTCCATGCTAATAAACCCTATTGGTTTCATTGGGCGACAGGGCTTGAGATGTTATTTCATCTCAATGTCGGGTAAAAGTCCCACAAAATTGGAAGCAACGTCTCCAAAATGACCTTTACAGTGTTGACGGGGACGTTAAACCTCAAATCAAACAAACAAAATCCATTTTCAGGGTTCGTAAATACAGTCAAACTTCAATGGCTCAAACACCTTTGGGACCACGAAAATCTTTTCGAGACATGGGTTGTTCGAGCCACTGATGGTTACTGCCAGGAGGCATAAGGAGATGCGTTTAGACATCTTTTCGGTGTTTTATAATGAAAATGTATGCTGTATGTACTCATTAGAATCGCCTCATCAAGGCGATTCTAATGTGTACAGACAGCATACATTTGCAAGATAAAAGACTAAAATCTCCTTAATAATGTATGCTGTGTGTACTCATTAGAATCGCCTCATCGAGGCGATTCTAATGTGTACAGACAGCAGACATTTGCAAGATAAAATTCTAAAATCTCCTTAATTATCCCCCACTAATTGTTATTTAGAGGATTTCGCTAGGGGCTCAAGAATTGATTCGACACATCCATGGTAAACAAGCCATCGGTGTTCGAGCCATTGAAGTTCTACTGTACTTCTGTTTAAAATCAGAATGTTAGAACATTTATAAATGGCCTTAGTACTTTTGTACTGAATGGAATCTACCAGCTTATATATAGCACTTGTCCATTTCATAATTTAGGGGTGTCAGGTTGTGGTTTCTTCAAAATTTAGTTGGAAGCAGCTGAACTTCTTGCAAACAGTGCAGGCCCTGATCAGAGAATGCAGTGTCTGATCTGGGCCTGTACTGTTTTTGGGGTTTCCTGTAAAAAATGGGTTAAAGAATGCAGCAAATATTTTAGCCCCTAATGCACCATAAAAATTCCAGAGCCTGAGAGGGTATGAGTATTTTTAGCTCACCTGTGCACAAATTGCTCAAGGTGAGCTGTTATGATTACCCTGTGTCTGTCTTTCATCGGTCGTAGGTCATTTTTGCTCCCAGGGCTATAATTTGAACAATTCTGGTAGAGGTTCACTAGATGAAGCTTCATTCCAAATATAAAGACCTGGGCCTTGTGGTTTCAGAGAAGAAGATTTTAAAAGATTTTCCCTATATAAGCCTATGAAAAACCAAAGGGCCCCGTGGCGGGGCATTTTTGGCCCTAGCGCTATAATTTGAACAATCTTGTCCCACCGAAAAAGGGGTCAACTCTTAAAGGAATGCATTTGCTCCTCAGGAGCAAATTCTTACCTTTAAGAGTTGACCCCTATTGACATTGGAGACAAAAATACTTTTGCAGGAGTTGCATCCAATAAAGGTGTTCCCATTCCCCTAAAGGGTTACTTCTTTTGCAGGTGAGAGAGGGGAGATTCTGTGGGCTGGTGACTGGATATCATTTATCGATGCTATGATGCAGTTTACACTTCTGTCTAGACCGAGATTCGGACTTCAGCTGCCGACAGAGTTGAACAGAATACTGATTAACCCTGATGTCCATAGTACCCGAGTGTGGGATCGTAGCAAAGATGAAAAAGGTGAGGTATCATTCATAAGTGCCAAAAATAACAATATCTTCAAAAATATTTTAAAATGATTAAATATTAAATACTGTAACTGTTAATGGTTCTTATAAGTACACTGTCTAACTCAGTGGAAAATTCATATTGTATTTATTAGAAAATAAACCATATCTACCGGTAATACAGTAATATTTTTCATTACGTGAAGTCCATGAAATGGCCACTCCCTTAAACTCCACTTTATGGAGGGAAAAATTGGGGTTAACTGGGGTATACATTATTTTTCTTATTTCTGTTTCAAGACATTGGTTGTGGGTACTCATTCTAATGAGCTCCCACAACATTTGTTTGCAGTAGAAATAAGAAAAATATCACCGATTTTCATCAGAAAAGTAGCCATTTTACAAAAGCTTCTTTTAATACATTTGTTTCTGACTCTTAATCAATTGGACTCTTACCACTTTGGTTCGTGCCTTGCTTGGGCCACATGTGAGACCTCTGATTAATGTTTGGCTTAAAATAAGTGAAATAATCGTGAAAGGGCCGTAAAACCAAAACAACAACATCAAAAATAAATAAAAAAAATTGCAAAATAGCTGTTGCTGTGCTTTAGGCCTTCAGGAACAAGAAATGTGCCCACAAGGACATGGATACCCCACCTGGTAGCCCAATTAAGAGAACTTTAATGCAAATTGCTAACACAATCTTGGACATGTACAGGGTTAACAATAATGTCCTTTCCATTATTCCTTGAATGGCGGGGCATAAAAAGTCATAAAAACAAAAGGTTGTGTTTCAGGCCTTTAGCAGAAATTCATCAATGCAATTTACAGTATCTTATTTACCCTTAGTATTCAGACAGTGCAACTCGTTACTATACTTTATCAAAGATTTGAACAAGAACAGCTTACTTCTCGATGTTGCGTCTAAAGATGGCTTGATGAGTGGCAAACAGTTTTTTGTCCCTGATGAGACACGGCATTCTGCAGCATCTCATCTGGTCATCTGGTTTTACTATGTTTCTTCAGGCATTTTGGGTTTAACAAAACTTGGATTGTTAAATATGGCATAAATTATACACTAAATTTTTTGCTGAAAAAATGTGAGTCGATTTTTCAAAGCTACTCACATTTTTCCAGCAAAAATATTGGATTAATGGATATTGTTCTTGAAGAACATTTATCAATTCAACCACAAATGAGCTTGTTAGCTAACTATCACGAAAACATGCCTATTTGATTTGGACCCCCTTGAACCCCAGTTTTATATAGAAAAACTGGGGTTTACAGGGGTAAACCTTTTATTATTTCTGCCCTAAAATATAGATTGTGGGTACTCGTTAGAACTGCCTTGATGAGGTGGTTCTAAGGTGTACATACAACCTATATTTTGAGCAGAAATAAGAAAATATCACAATTTTTATGTCACTGGTAGCGAAAGCGGTGACATTGTTTATGCCCTATCTGTTTGTTGGTTTGTTTGTTGGTTGGACACCTTAATATTGGTAATTACTTTTATACAGTTTGAGATAGAGAATGCATATTTGACATGTAGGTTCCTAGGGACAAAGGCTTCCCACCCATACAAAAAAATAATTAACCTGTGACCTTGACCTGTGACCTACTTTAAAGAAATAAATAACATTGGTCATTACTTTTGAACCATTTGAGCTAGAGCCTTCATATTTTGCATGTAGGATCCTTGTGACAAGGACTTAATATCCATATAAAATGTTTTGACCTGTTACCTTGACCTTTAACCTACTTAAAAGAAAAAATTAGCATTGGTCATAACTTTTGAACTGTTTGAGAAAGAGCATTAACATTTTTGCTTAAATCAAACAAACAAAATCCTTGTAACAAGGGCTTCACACCCATACAAAAAATTTGACCTGTTTCCTTGACCTTTGACCTACTTAAAAGAAAAAAATATCATTGGTCATAATTTTTGAATGGTTTAAAATATGGTCTTCATATTCAGCATGTAGGTTCCTTGTGCCTAGGGCTTTCCACTCATAAAAAATTTTTTACCTGTGACCTTGACCTTTGATATTTGAGACATTTTAGACCTGTGACATTTGAAAAAAAATGACCTTGGCTTGCCCTGGGACATGGTTGTGTTTCACAAACACATCTTGTTCATCTGAAAATTGATTTTTTTTGCAGAAAATTCCACAATGTATTTGAATAGGTTTGTTTTCATAATGCTTGCTTTGAACAACTGGGCCCAGGATGCTTTAGCCTTGGTGTTTACTGTGCCTTTCATATGGTGTTATGTTGTCAATTTCAGTTGCCTCGGCCACTGTTGCTATCTCGTCTGATACAGTTGTATGTGGTGGAGTAAAGTTACAGGGTCTGCAAACTGCTCCTCCCACCAGACAAATTGACACATCTGTGATTACTGAAGAAGCCAAATTCTTACCTTATTTTGACATGAAGCCATCAGTATCTGAGCCATCTCCTGTTGAAACAAAAATCAAAGACATGGACAAAGAGAAAGTAAATTTGGAACAGTATGCAGATGACTGTTCAAAAATGGCATTCACAATTGTGCAGAAGATAGCAAACAGCCAATCAGCATCTGAGGGTAAAATCTCAAATAAAGAGTTCTTGGAGGAACTAAGCAGGAAAGAGAGTGACATTGAAACTGGAAAGGTGGACATTGATCAGTATTTGAGCAGTCAGAATTTTGGAATCATGCAGTGTTTGGACAAGATTAATTCTTTGCCAGAAAGTGTGAATTTTGTGGAAAATCTTAAAACTGTACTTGAAGCTCTTGAGGATGATGTACAGAAGGACATTCTGATGACAACTCTGTATGATGGGAATATCTTGAAGAATTGCTTAGACATAGTCAATGAAAACTGTGAGGAAAGGAATTTACGAGTTCTGACATTGGGCCATGAACAGTTTCGGGATGTCACCAGTAAACTGTTGACAATGCTAGTGGAAAATGATCCAACATTAAATTCTGTTGAGGGCAAAGGAGATGAAGATGGTTCCTTGTCATCCAATTTAATCTCTAACCAGCCTTTAATATCAGACGATGCTGAGCGATATCATTTTGTCATGGTTGATGGGCTTGTTAGTGATTCAGTAAATTTGAATGGAGCTCTTTCTCGTTTATCTGGTGCAGTGACTGAAGATGGATTTGTTCTGCTGAAAGAAATGACACACAGTTTGAATGTGGCGCACCTCCTCTGGAGATTTTTCCGGGACATCACAGCCACAGAAGATTCGGAGAAAAGAGATGTTTGCAGTTTCTTGAAGAAAGAAACTTGGAATAATCTGTTTAAACAGAATTCAGACTTCACATTGGTTTCAAACTGTACTGATTCTGTTATGTCCTCTATATTCCTGTTAAGAAAGATAACCTCAAAAACAAAATTTGAGCAGCAGACAATTGTACACATCAACACAAAGACAGATTTTGACTGGTTGCCAGTTGTACAGAAGCAGTTGGAATTGTGCCAGAAGAAACCTAAAGGGCATAATTTGTGGCTGGTAGCTAATGGGGAACCAGCCAGTGGCATTCTGGGATTGGCTAAGTGTTTGGTAAAAGAACCAAATGGCAGTTGTGTAAGGTAAATTCAGCCATGTCATTTGTGGACTGCAGGAGACTTAATTGCATTCTACTTTTACAGTATAGCTTCTATTTATGGGTCATTTTAGACTATTTACCCTAAATATTTGGACACCTCAGCTCCCAGCCCCCACCCATTCGCCCCTGCCCATTGGAGCTTGAAGAAATAGATGGGCTGCATGATGCTTCCACGCAGAGCTGAAACCGATCGCACATGAGTACTGGTAAACCGCTTAGAGGATCTCAGCCTGCCCACATAAAACGGTGCGATTCGGTCCGTCCATGCTTCTAAACTTTTTATGCCCCCGGGTATTCGGAGAATACCGGAAGGGCATTAAGATTTACCCCTGTCCGTCCGTCTGTCCGTCCGTTCGTTCGTCCGGTGTCCGGGCTATAACTCCTAAACCGTATGGAATATATTCATGAAACTTCACAGTTGCATTCATCACACTGAGACGATGTGTCATGAACAAGGAAGACAACTCTTGCTTTTTTGGTTTTTGAATTTTCTGCCCTTGACTTAGTACCATATAGTAAACCGTGTCCGGAACGGGCCTCCGTGGCCTAGTGGATAAGAGCGCTGACTCTTAGTCATTAGGTCTCTCACCGCCGTAGGTTCGAGCCTCGCTCGGGCCACGTGTGAGACGCCAAGTTCTGCAACGGAAGGTCAGGTGGTTTTTCTCCGGGTACTCCGGTTTTCGCCCACCTCTGATTAACGATCGGCTCGATATGAGTGAAATAATCTTGAAAGGGCCGTAAAACCCCCCCCCCCCCCAAAAAAAAAAAAAAAAATGTGTCCGGGCCACAACTCCTTAACCGTATGGAATATATTCATGAAACTTCACAGGTGTATTCATCACACTGAGACGATGTGTCATGAACAAGGAAGACAACTCCTGCTTGTTTAGTTTTTGAATTATCTGCCCTTGACTTACATCCATATATAGTCAAATGGTATTTCGTGTCCGGGCCATAACTCCTAAACCGTATGGAATATATTCATGAAACTTCACAGGTGCATTCATCACACTTAGATGATGTGTCATGAACAAGGAAGACAACTCTTGCATTTTTTATTTTTGAATTATCTGCCCTTGACTGAGTACCATATAGTAAACCGTGTCCGGGCCATAACTCCTAAACCGTATGGAATATATTTATGAAAGTTCACAGGTGCATTCATGACACTGAGACGATGTGTAATGAACAAGGAAGACAACTCTTGCATTTTTGGTTTTTGAATTATCTGCCCTTGACTTAGTACCAAATAGTAAACCGTGTCCGGGCCATAACTCCTAAACCGTATGGAATATATTCATGAAACTTCACAGGTGCACTCATCACACTGAGACGATGAACAAGGAAGACAACTCTTGCATTTTTGGTTTTTGGATTATCTGCCCTTGATGCATATATTTTATGATTGATTGGAAGTAATATTTTTATCCCCTCGCACAACATAGTTGTGTGGGGGGATATAGCATAACTTCACACAAATATTCCTTATAAAAAAATCTCGAGCGAGTTCGACTTTCAAGGTCATGACCTCAAGGTCAAGGTCACTGTGGCTATTTTTAGAAAAACTTTGTCATCGCTCTAGCGCCTACATTTCTTCACCAATTTCAATATAACTTCACACAAATGTTCCTTATAAAAAAATCTCGAGCGAGTTCGACTTTCAAGGTCATGACCTCAAGGTCAAGGTCACTGTGGCTATTTTTAGAAAAACTTTGTCATCGCTCTAGTGCCTACATTTCTTCACTGGTTTCAATATAACTTCACACAAATGTTTCTTATGACAATATCTCGAGCGAGATAGACTTTCAAGGTCATGACCTCAAGGTCAAGGTCACTGTGGCTATTTTTAGAAAAACATTGTCATCGCTCTAGCGCCTACATTTCTTAACTGATTTCAATATAACTTCACACAAATGTTACTTATGACAATATCTCGTGCGATTTTGACTTTCAAGGTCAAGGTCACTGTATCTATTTTTAGTAAATTTTGTCATCACTCTAGCGCCTATATTTCTTCACCGATTTCAATATAACTTCACACAAATGTTCCTTATGACAATATCTCTAGCGAGTTCCACTTTCAAGGTCAAGGTCACTGTGGCTTTTTTTAGAAAAACTTTGTCATCACTCTAGCGCTTACATTTCTTCACCGATTTCAACTTCACACAAATGTTCCTTATGATAATATCTCAAGCCATTTCGACTTTCAAGGTCAAGGTCACAATGGCTATTTTTAGAAAAACTTTGTCATCGCTCTAGCGACTACATGTCTTCACTGATTTCAATATAACTTCACACAAATGTTCCTTATGACAATACCTTGAGCGAGTTTGACTTTCAAGGTCAAGGTCACTGTGGCTATTTTTAGAAAAACTTTGTCATGGCTCTAGCGCTTACATCACCGATTTCAGTATAACTTCACACAAATGTTCCTTTTGACAATATCTCGAGCTATTTCAACTGTCAAGGTCACTGTGGCTATTTTTAGAAAAACTTTGTCATCGCTCTACCGCCTACATTTATGATATTAATATAATTTATGATTGATTTGAAGTACATTTGTAATTTTTTTTTATGAATGGCATTTGGCGGGGGGCATCCGTGTCCTATGGACACTTTTTCTAGTTTTGGTTTCATTTGGCATCAGGGCATGGGTTGTCATTTCATCTCAATGTCGGGTAAAAGTCCCACAAAATTGGAAGCAATGTCTACAAAATGACCTTCACAATGTTGACGGGGTCATTAAACCTTAAACAAAAGCCCCCACTCATTGGGGCTTGAAGAAATAAATGGGCTGCATCATGCTTCCATGCAGAGCTGAATCCGACTGCACACGAGTACTTGTAAACAGCTTAGAAGATCTAAGCCTGCCCAGGCAAAGCGGTGCAAGGCGGACCATCCATGCTTATAAACCCTATTGGTTTTATTGGGTGACAGGGCTTCAGATGTCATTTCATCTCAGTGTTGAATAAAAGTCCCACAGAATTGGAAGCAACGTCTCCAAAATGACCTATACAGTGTTGACAGAGACGTTAAATCTTAAATCAAAGAAAACCTCAGCTCCTTATCATACTTTACTAGAATATGAACAAGTACAATTAGCTACAAGATGTTTCACCTAAAGGTAGTTTGATGAGTGGCAGTGTAGACCCAGATGAGATACCTTGTTCTGTTGCATCTTATCTTGATTTACACTGTAGGCTCAGCCCTGTCTATCCGAATATGTATAGTACACACTGTGCTTGTGAAAACCTGAAGGTAGCTCAGTCGGATGCGTGCTGACTGGTGATTAAGAGGACGCGGGTTCAATACCTGCCGGGGTTGGCAACATACTTCCATGGAGGTTAATCATAAAATCTTTTCTACGGTCATTCTCTCCCTTCTGCTGATTTAAGAAGGGCAGTTGTCAGTTTCTGGCGAAAGAATGTGCACTGTATTGGTTAACCGCTTATGTATAAGCCTGCGCAGGAAAAGTGTGGATAGGTAAAATGACCTAAAATAGTGTTGACTGGGCCGTTAGACTCCAATACAAACAAACAAACAAATCTTCTCCACCGAAACTGGGGGGTTGATTGAAACCAAATTACATGTGGAGCCTCTGTGGGTAGGGGGAATGAAACTTGTTTGTAAGGACTGGGTCACACAACCAACATGGCCGCCATGCTCATATATGGTAAAAACAAACTTTAAAAATTTTCTACACGGGAACCTAATGGCTTATGACCTTGAAATTTTGTATGTAGCATCGGGGATGCAGGTCTTACCAAATTTTTTTGAATGATGACCTTTGGTTGACCTTGACCTGTTTTACGTCAAGGTTAAATTTGGTCACTTAGACATTTGTATGGAAAAAAGGCAAGACAGTGGATTTTACTGATTGCATGGTAGCCTGTCACATCAGAAATATTATTTACAATCAGCTGAATGGAAGTTAATCAATCCAAAGGTCAAGGTCATTTACTGACCTATGTCTTGGATGGCTCAGATTCACTATTTTTGTCTGCTTTTCCACTAAAACTGGTGTGCTGATTGAAACCAAATTACATGAAAAGCCTCTATGTGGCGGTGAAGTTACCCATGGGATGTGTCACGTGACCAAGATGGGCGACATGCCTGCATTTGGCCTAAACCACATCACCTCTGGTGAGCGTAGTGGCCCATGGGCCTCTTGTTCTTAAGATGCTGGGCTCATAATGACATATGGGTTTATAATTTCAGATGTATCCTGAGTGATGTTAAGCTCCCAGATCTTAGTGAGGAAAAGCTGCCACATAGTGATCTGTTCAGCGACCTTGCAGAGAAAGATTTGCTCTTCAATGTGTACAAGGATGGGACATTGGGAGCTTTTAGGCATCTGCCAATGGACACAGGTGATCCACCTTTCAGTATTACATAAGCAGGTCCATGTTATGAAGAACATGTGAGCCTTAAGGTATTTCGTGTTGCTAAAAAAGGTTTTGCTGGTGTAAACATTATTAGGGCCCCGCAAATTTATTTGAGGGTGCCCTATAGTAATCACCCTGTCTGTCTGTCTGTCTGTCTGTCTGTCCATCCGTCTGTCCGTCCACATTTTTTATGTTTTTTTCTTAATTTAAAACCGTCAGACGCATCGACTTCAAACTTTAAATATACTAAGGGAAACAAGAAACGCAACATTATGATTTTTGGCAAGAAAATAACCATCTTTTTTTCTGGTTAACAATAGTTTTAAATTGTTCTATCTAACTGTGAATGAACCATAGCAAAAAAACGTCTGAGAATTGTAAACGTCCCGGAGTTGACGGTTCCGTATTTAACCAACCCCATAGAAAAAGAACTGCACAAAATTGCATTAAAATCGCAAAAAGAAGAATGGTGTCGTGTTTGTAACACACTATACACGTTGAGACTCAATTAACCGGAAAGGAATGAATAAAGTCAAAATTCCGTTACTTGTTTCGACGTTGACGTCATAAACGGCAGTGTTCAAAAAGCGCATGAAAGACACAATTTTCCGTTTGAGTACGGGTTTGGATGCTAAAAAAGCTTCAATGTTGTCTACGCCAGATAACATTTCCGTATACAGATCGTTTAGCCACAGTCAACACCCTTAGAAAGACGTTAAATGCACTTCTTTGTCGTTGCGCGTATGGTTATGCATTAACTTAGTTTGAAACAAGTTTATCCAAATGTTCTTTAACTTTTTATGCTGGTTCATACTCGCACTTTGTAAAGTCGACGTGAAGGGCTCTAAAGCCGCAAAAAAGCATCCATTAGTGCGACATGCTGACGTCAATGTCACATTGATTGGTTTAAAGTGATTTTCATATACGACATGTAACGCATTATTTCAAATGACGTTTTCAGTAATAAACTAACCACAAAAATAGTCAGTTTATCATACGAGATATAGAAATTATAAAACGTCAGCAATTTACGCAGACATTCAAGAATACAACTGTTGCGTTTCTTTTTTCCTCTAGTATATAAGGTCACAATATCATTTCACAATTTCATGTCAAGTTATGTAACTCTCGCTACAATACTCTCAGAGTTATGGCCCTTTGAAAAACTTACAAAATGTCCACATTTCTCATGTTTTTTTTCTTAATAACTTTCAAACCGTCAAATCTATCAACTTCAAACCTTAAATATATGGTCTCATCATCATTACACAATTTTATGGCAAGTTACCTAACTGTAGCTTCAATACTCTGAGTTATGGCCCTTTGAAAAACTAAAAAAAACAGCCTTTTACAAACCGTCAAACCTATCAACTTCAAACTTTTAGTGTATGGTCTCATTATCATCACACAATTTTAGGACAAGTTACATAACTGTAGTTTCAATACTCGAGTTATGGCCCTTTGAAAAACTTAAAAATTCAGTTTTTTTCATCTTTTTTTTCCATCTCTATTTTAAAATCGCTATACGAGGGTAGGCTGAAAAGTTCTGAGCCTGACCAAGAAGCAAGCATCGAACAGCCATGAAATTTTGTATTCGTTGCTACATTAGGGGATGATGCTCCTTCGTATGCAACCGTGAAAAGGTGGGCAGCAAATTTTAAGATGGGCAAGGACAGCCTTGAAGATGATGACCGGTGTGGACGACCCACAATGGCAACAACTGAGGAAACCATTAGCCAAGTGCACAGGGCCGTGATGGATGAAAGGCGTTTAACTGTGAATCAGTTAGCTAATAATGTTGGCATCTCCCGTAGAGACCATTCTACACAGTGAATTAAGAATGTCGAAAGTTTCTGCCAGACGGGTGCAACGGCTTTCGACGCCTGACCAAAAGTTGACCAGGCTGAACCTGTCACAAGCCAACTTGGCTATTTTTGAAGCAGACCAAGATGGTTTTCTTGACCGTTTTGTCTCTCAGGATGAGTGTTGGGTTCATCACTTTGAGCCAGAGACCAAAAGACAATCCATGCAATGGAAGCACCCTGGTGCACCCCCTCCAAAGAAGGCAAAGGTCGTCTCCTCTGCAGGGAAGGTGATGGCATCAGTGTTCTGGGATGCCAAGGGTATACTATTCATAGATTGCCTTCAAAATGGCAGAATAATTAATGGGGAGTATTATGCAGATCTGCTAAAACAATTGCGAAAAGCAGTTAAGGCTAAACGACCCGGAAAATTGACAAAAGGGGTCTTGTTCCATCAGGACAATGCACCTGCTCATAAATCGGTTGTCGCAATGGCTGCTGTGCATGACTGAGGCTTCACACTTGTCGATCACTCTCCGTATTCACCTGATCTAGCTCCATCAGGTTATTTCCTGTTTCCAAACATGAAAAAGCACTTGGCTGGGCAGCATTATCGGTCAGACGAGGAGGTGATAGCTACTGTGGATGAGTTTTTCAGGGACCTTCTATACCACTGGGATCCAAGGACTCCAGCATCGCTGGAGGAAGTGTGTGGACAGGAAGGGAGACTATGTTGAAAAATAAGGCACTTTCAGCATGGACAAACCATTGGATCTTGGTCAGGCTCAGAACTTTTCAGCCTACCCTCGTAGATATCCAAATGAAACTTCATATAGTTACTGACAGTTGCCCAATAGTAATACCCTGTCTGTCTGTCCGTCTGTATGTCTGACCATCCATCCATTCATCCATCCATCCGTCCATCTGCCGATGTCTCCAACAAGTCGTATGCCTCTGCGACAGCCAGGAAAGGCTGTTATTATTTGGAGAAAATTGCAAAATCTAAATTTTTGTTCAGACACTAAGACAACTCTGACAGGTCCGACACACCCTTTTAAACCATATATAGAAGTGGTTACTGCTCTTGTAAATTACAAGGGCGTCTATATTTTATTTGCTCGATCACATCATGGAAAATCATTAGCTGTGACACCACATCTGATATCGGTATAATTCATTTTGACCACTGATGACAGCACATCGCACTAGTGGCCCTCCGTTCATAGTGAGCTTCTATTTAGCCATTGGAATGTAAGAAGGTATGTCGTAACTGCATATCTATTTATAAAATGCATCACATGGATTTGAATATGTATTATTTTACCTGACAATCATCATCAAATGGACTTAGTCTGTGATCTCATTTCTTTGTTTTGCGAATTTCTCCAAATAATCACAGCCTTTCCTGACTGTCACAGAGGCATACGACTTGCTGGAGAAGTTGGCAGATCCGGTCTAAAACTTTCCCATAGTGATGTATGGGCTTAACTGAGTATTAAAAGGAAGAAAAGAAAAAATTGATGATTCAGATTTTCTGAACGGAGTTTAGTAATACCCTTCTGTATTTTATTCATAACTCACAAACCGTCAAATGCATCAACTTCAAACTTAAGATATAAGGTCACAATATCATGATACAATTACATGGCAAGTTACTTAACTCAGCTGCAATACTCTTAAGAGTTATAGCCCTTTGAAAAAAATCAAACTCCTCTGATGGCACTGCCGGGGCCCTAGTCCGTTTCACTGACAGCTCTAGTTTTATTCTTACATCTGCTCTGTAAACAGTGTGTGGGTTCTTGTTACTGTTGTTTCCAAGTCTCTCTAAAAGTGGGGTCATCTCTTGAAGGAAAAATTTGCTACAAAGTGTGAGATCTGTGCATCTGTCCAACCAGCTTATGTCAAACTTCTCTTGTGCAACGATTATAATTGCAGATGGTCTGTGTATGAAAAACCAAATAACCTCAGAGGTACGACACCGCACTTTACAGAATTCTCGACACACTCTATGAAGTTAAAACGAGATCATTATTTAACATTGCATAACAGTGCTTCCATGCAGAGCTGAAAAGGACTGCATAGGAGTACTGGTAAACTTCTTATATAAAGAAGGTCTAAGCCTGCCCAGGAACAGTGGTGCGAGTTAGACTCTCCAGCCATATAAACCATATTGATTTCATTAGGCGGCAGGGCTTGAGAGGTCATTTCTTCTCAGTGTTTGGTAAAAGTCCCTCAAAATAGACGTTTCCGAGATCCTAATCTTATGCTCCGCCTACTTGGTTACTGTTGCTACGTCCCACAAGCTTTGCAGCCAATATGGCGGAAACAAAGAAAGTCTGAGTAGATCTCGGAGGAGATTTATTAAGTATTCCGGACAATATTGGCGTTTCTTAAAACTTTGACAAAAAAAAACAAAACAAATAAAAAAAAAAAAAAAAAAACACTTACGCACACACACACACACAAAGAAAAAAAACGGCCTAACCAAAGGGCTAAGGAATTATAAAATAATTATGTGCATAATTTCAAAATATTCGACCTGGAAAACTATCTCAAAGTTGCCTCGAAGTGTTGGCGTTTGGTGTGGAAAACGAAAGCACACACACACACACACACTTATATGCATGTATTGAAAACCACCTTCACGCTTTCAAAAGCGCACCTTGATGGTTCCAGGTACATGTATTTTCTTTGCACCCCCTATACATCCTGTATGCTCTAGTGAAAGACCATCTAAGGGAGCATTCACAAGTAGTCTTTAGACCACTTTTGAGCAGTTCCAAAGGTGGTCCCAATATAGGAACTTCACTGTACAAGCACACATCCCACAACACACACATACATACTTGTGCTCATTAAACACTTGTTTACTTAATTATAAGCAATGCGGTGCGAGTCGGCCCGTCCATGCTTATAAACCATATCAGTGTCATTGGGCGGCAGGGCTTGAGATGTCATTTCGTCTCAATGTCTGGTAAAAGTCCCACAAAATTTGAAGCAACGTCTCCAAAATGACCTTTACAGTGTTGACGGGAACGTTAAACTTCAAATCAATCAAACAAACAAACAAAACTTAATTATAAAGCACATATTCCTCATTTCATTAAATAATAATTCCGCACCGAGGGCACAATATAATGCAACCGAGAGTGGTGCCAATCATATACACTAACCCTTTCATGCAATCCGCATTAAATCTATATCTACTGATCCCTAATCAGAAAGCCAAATGTAGACCAGCAGCCCACTCATCAACCTCTAGACCAGAGATCCTGGTGTGAGCATATACTATATGAGCCAACTCTACCGCCGCATCAGTCTGCTTAATTACTCACTACGACACGAGATTTCGTGCATCTCTCTTTGAAAAGCCAGCAGACTATAAAAGAGCAGTTGCAATCCGCGAGGGCCCCTGTTAGACTGCGCAAATGCGCAGGCTGATCCCAGTCCTTGTTGCCTGCATAAGCCCGAACGCTGGCCCCGCAGCATACCAACCATACAATATTTGTGACTGCACTGCAGTCTGAGGAGAAAAATCTGTAAATAAAAATCCAGTCGAGTGCCCCGACCGGGGATTGAACCCACGAAACTCGGGTTAAAAAGCGAGCGACAAAATCACCAGGCCCGGACCAACCAGACCAGTCAGTTCTGCACTCTATATAGATATTTATTATGGTCGTATTACTACATTCCTCCATACTACAGAGAGACATTTGTTTCAAATGTTAAGGAGATACTCGTGTAATAATATCACATTTCCAGCTTCATTTGATTCCGCTGCATCTGCCCCGCCACTGGGCTCAAACGGTTATCATTGTGGCACCAGGCACAACTGTAGTAGGAGGAGGACTGAAACAGTCTGTTAAGAAAAATCCAGTCGAGTGCCCCGACCGGGGACTGAACCCACGACCTTGGGTTACAAAGCGAGTGACACAAGGACCAGGCCAAAAGGCCTGGAGCAGTTAGACCGGTCACTTATGCACTCTAAATGAATATACACATATACATGTTCGTTTGTTTGATTTGAGGTTTAACGTCCCCATCAACACTGTAAATGTCATTTAGGAGACATTGTTTCCAATTTTGTGGGACTTTTACCCGACCTTGAGATGAAATGACCTCTCAATCCCTGCCGCCCAATGAAACCAATGGGGTTAATTAGCACTGACGGGCCGACTCACACCACTTTGCCTGGGCAGGCTTAGATCCTCTAAGCGGTTTACCAGTAGTCGTGTGCGGGTCGGTTTCAGCTCTGCGTGGAAGCATCATGCAGCCCATCTATTTATTCAAGCCCCGACGGGCGGGGGCCATCATATATACATGTACATGTTTATCTAAATGTGGCCGTACTACAACATGACAATTGTTTGACAGTCCTAATAATAAACTTCCCACACAACCCCATTACCCTGAAATTCCCTTCCCCACTACCGCGTTTCTTTGTTTGTGGGTGAAAATGGCCGTTGGTGACCAACACAGCGGCACTACATAAAATCAATTTTTTCGATTGGATGAAACAGTGTTCTTGATTGACAGCTCGGAAACGTCTATTGGAAGCAAGGTAACCAAAATGAGCTAAATAGTGTTGTTTGATGATAAACCTCAAATCAAAGGAACATTGCATAAAAACTATCACATGGTATATGGCAAAATCTGCATACATTTTCTAAAAAGAAAATTGAGTACCTTTTGTTATTTCAGCAAAACACCCACAGTAGTAGATACAGTTCTTGATAGGATGTTTTGACAGTTTATGAGGTCATCACCAAGGATATTTATAGCCCCGCTTTGAAAAAGTGGGGGCTATATTGGATTTGCCTTGTCCTTCTGTGATTCCGTAATTCTGTAATTCCGTACTTCCATAATTCCGTTATTCATCGTAACTCAAAAACCGTTTGAGGTATTTTCATGAAATTTCACACAAATGTAAAGCACTATAAGACGATGTGCAGAGCACATGAACCATACCTCTGGATTGCCTACTTTTGGAGTTATTGCCCTTTGAACATTGAAAAATCACAATTTTAACCTTGTCCGCTCCATAATGCAAAAACCGTTTGAGATATTTTCATGAAACTTCACACAAATGTAAAGCACCATGAGACGATGTGCAGAGCACATGAACCATAACTCTGGATTGCCTTTTTAACACCTTTAA
The DNA here is from genome assembly GCA_963580285.1 of Lucinisca nassula. Classification (NCBI taxonomy): domain Eukaryota; kingdom Metazoa; phylum Mollusca; class Bivalvia; order Lucinida; family Lucinidae; genus Lucinisca; species Lucinisca nassula. The sequence continues at coordinate 34,879,282 of OY757011.1, forward strand.
TTAGAGGCTGAAAGCTGAAAACATTTTTTCTTTTCTTGTATTCTTTTCTGGTAGCGCTATAGTCAGGCTATAGTCAGATCCTCTGACAGTTCTAGTTGTGTCTAGTTGGTCAAGCTCGTTAGAACTACCTATTTGCAAACAGTGTAGACCCTGATCAGACAGTATGATCTGGATCTGCACTGTTTGCTCAGGCCTATATCTGTCCCAATACTAAGGATCATTGACAATGCCCGTTTTGAAAAAAAATGATGTATTATAGTATTGCTCTGTTCATCTATTCGTAAACATTCTTGTACGCTCCATAAATCAGTAACAGTTAGGGGTATCTTCATGCAGGTTTCTGGTCAACTCGTACCTAAGTCAACTCGTACCTTCGTCAACTCGTACCCGAATTTGGTCAACTCGTACCTTAGTCAACTCGTACCTAAGTCAACTCGTACCTTAGTAAAAATAAAATTTGTTTTGGGGTAAGTTTGGCTTAAGTACACATATATACAGGTCAACTTTATGGTCTATGCAGACTCCTGATCCTTTTCCCGACGATGAAGACGATACATAGTGTGTGCATGACGCCATTACGCACGTGCGCCAAAATGGCGCCTTTCATGTGTATGACCCCCATATCCCTTTAGCCAGACATAATTTATGGGTGCTCATTAGAACTATCCCTGTGGGGCAGCTCAACGAGTGCCAACAATCTATGCTCCAGAGGGATGTGATTGGTACATAACATCATGCTCAACATAAGACGAACTTCATATGTAAATATGTAAATGAAAATAACGAGAAAAATATAATTGTAGAACTTACATTTCATGCTCAGTTGCAAATAAAATGTAGTTATACAATTATAATTTGTTCTCATATATGCTCAAAACATAAATGTTGGCTAACATAAATGTTGGATATTCCTTATTACTGTTACTTTACGATAACACACCCGTGCAATATGGTGCGTTTTTCACATCTCCAAAATGGCAAGTTTTCTTACGAAAATCCGTGTTGTGTTTTTTTTTTCTTATTTATACTTCAAACATAGGCTGTGATCTTTAGTTGGAACGACTCTAACGAGTATCCTACACCTATGTTTTGGAGCATAAATAAATAGAGGATCTTACATCTATCTATCTTCCATAACACCTTAACCTCCGAAGAGAACTTCAGATGGGTATTCCGGTATACCAAGTGCTAAAGGGGGTTAGTTGAATAAAAGGGGACAGAAAAGTGGGTGAGATGAGTTTGTGCAGTGCGAAAAGAGAGTGTTAGTATAGTTAAAAGATAAAAACAGCTTCTGGTGTTTAAGGTGATAAGTGAACTACCTGGCAGACAGCTGTACTAAACTGTGCCAGGGTAGGGAGGACCGGTATGTGATGGGGTAGGGCATTCCAGTGGATGATAGTGCGGGGGAAGAATGTGAACCTGTAGTAGTCTTTCAGAGTCATGATCTGTCGGTATGCAAGAGGATGGTTTTTTGAGGAAGTACGGGTATTCCGGATCAGGTAGTCAGCAGCAGGTATCGCAACAAGGTCAAATGTGACCTTATAAAGGAGGACCAACCGACTGTCTATGCGTCGTTGGTCGAGGGTGCGCCATTTGAGATCCTGAAGCATTTTCGTGGCGCTAGATGTATATCGGTAATCTCTGTTTACCCATCTAGCAGCCCTTCGCTGCACTGATTCCAATTTGTAGGTATCTGAAGCCGTATAAGGGGACCACACAGTAGAAGCATACTCTAACTGTGGGCGGACAAGCGTTTTGTATGCTGTGGCCTTCAGGTCCTTATTGTGGACCCGAATATTACGTTTTAGGAAGCCTAGAGTCTGATTTGCCTTTTTACTAATGTTATTTACATGATCTGTCCATCTGAGGTCTTCCGAAATGGTGACCCCTAAGTATTTGGCGGATGATACAGTTTCAAGTACACAGCCATGAAGACAGTATTCAGTTTGGAAGGGAGATTTACTTCGGGTCACATGGATGACCTGACACTTTGAGGGATTAAAGCTCATATCCCAGAGCTTTTCCCATTTTTCAAGGTTCTCAAGGTCTTTCTGGAGGATCTCCGAGTCTGTCTCAGCATCGAGGGCAAGGTACATGGCTGTGTCGTCTGCGAATAGCCTTACTCTGGATCTTACCTGATCCGGAAGATCATTTATGTAGGCTAAAAACAACATGGGACCGAGAACCGAGCCCTGCGGTACACCTGAGGGAACTGGGATGCTGTCCGAGTTAGAGCCGTTTAAAATAACTGATTGTGACCTGTTGTCTAGAAAATCTTTTATCCAGTTTAATGTGTTTCCTCTTATACCATAGAAATGAAGTTTTTGGAGTAATTTTTCATGTGCTACCTTATCAAAAGCTTTGCTAAAATCTAAAAGGATGAGGTCAGTTTGTTTTCCAGACTGCATATTTTTAGCAAGTTCATCAACAAGCATAATGAGTTGTGTCTCGCAAGATCTCTTTTCCCGGAACCCAGTGTTCATGTATTATTGGATTTTATTAAATGAGTTGAGGAAAAGGGATAAAATGCGAGGCTTTGCCGAGCATTTTACCCCTTTTCCTCAACGAGTTTAATAAATTCAATAATGCATTAGCACGAATGTAAGATTCTATTTATCATATGACATTTAAAACGCATTTTATTCACGATTATTTAAAAAAAAATCAATATTCCGCCATTAGTAAACGTGACGTCGTTAAAGACGCCGTACATTTAACGTTACGGGACGTATCTAGCTAATTTGCATATTTAATCCACTAGTGGATTATCGAAAATATTATATTGACGTTATAACACTCTCAGACGCGACGTCATAGGATAAAGAAAGATAATGTATACCCCCGTAAACCCGAGTTTCCCTATATAAAGTGAGGTTTAGGGGTGTGCCCATTGCACGGACAAAACCGGTTACATGTCGGCGAGTATAAACACAGCGGGATGTACAGGTTGCACAATAAAAATATATTCAGTTATTTATATAATTTTATTGCTTAAATTATAAACATTTGTTACACCGTTTAACTAACAAACTCTTAAATAAAAACAATCATCACGAATGCAAGCCTATATGAATTTGTCCCTCTTAAAACCCACTTTTATATATAAATAGTAAAACTGGGATTTAGTTTTAAGTTTTGTCAGAACAAAAACAGCCGCTCGCCGGCAAAATTAAAGCAATTAAAAACAGTCTTTAATGAAGGATGATTAGATTAAACTATTACCGATAATCTTTTTTTTTTACACCCAAATTAATCGGTACACGATTAACTAAAGTGTTAATTAAATTAACCCAAATGGAATCTTCCATCTTATATATTTCGAAATTTAGGGGTGTCAGGTTGTGTTTTCTTCAAAATTTATTCGGGAAGTGGCTATACTTTTTCTAACAGCGTCCGCCCTAATCGGACGACGCCGCGTTCTGCGGCGTCTGATCTGGGCATTCAGTGTTTGACTACCCAAATGAAATTTGCCATCTTATATATTTCGAAATTTAGGGGTGTCAGGTTGTGTTTTCTTCAAAATTTATTGGGGAAGTGGCTAAACTTTTTCAAACAGCGTAGGCCCTGACCATACGACGCCGCGTTCTGCATCGTCTGATCTGGGCCTGCAGTGTTTGAGAAGGCATCCCTTTGTGGGTTTCTGATACTGAATGGGTTAAAAGTGAATAATAATAAAATAATAATAATAATAATGATAATAATAATGATAACAATAATAAAAATAATAATAACTAGAGCAGGTTGATGGCGCGCCATCGCATATCCACGCGTTCTGCGGCGTCGGATCTTGGCCTGCAGTGTTTGACAAGGTACCCCTTTGTGGGTTTCAGGGACGGAATGGGTTTAATACTAATAAAATAATAATAATTAGAATAAAAATAATAATAACTAGAGCAGGTTGATGGCACGCGATCGCAAATCCCCGCGCTGTGAAAACCATGTTACAATAAAAGGACCCAAAGTACTTCTTTCTGGCCTCCGGTGAACTCAAGACATGTCTCGGGGCAAGTTATAACCCATTTCAACTATTGTTCGGCAAAGAAATAGAGTACCCCACCTACCCCTGGGGTACGAGTTGACCAAAATAGGTACGCGTTGACTAGGGGGTACGAGTTGACCAAAGAACGGGTACGAGTTGACCAAAAGCAGGTACGAGTTGACTCAGGTACGAGTTGACTTAGGTACGAGTTGACCAGTTACCTTCATGCAACTTTACAGGAATATGTATTAAATAGAGGATCTTACATGAGTGTGCATGTATTATTGAATTTATTAAACAAGTTGAGGAAAAAGGATAAAATGCAAGGCTTTGCCGAGCATTTTATCCCTTTTCCTCAACTCGTTTAATAAATTCAATAATACATGAGTACGAATGCAAGATTCTATTTATCATATGACATTTAAAGCGCATTTTATTCACGATTGTTTACAAAAATGTCAATATTCCGCCGCTAGTAAACGCGACGTTGTACATGTACCTATCTAGCTAATTTGCATATTTAATCCACTAGTGGATTATCGAAAATATTACATGGGGTTATTACATTCTCAGACGCGACATCATATGATAAGAACTCTTATTTCTTTCTCAGACAAAAATACTCATTGTGAGACAACATCAGCTGGAGTTGAGGCCATTGGTACACCACTGAAACCAGCCTGGGTAGAATCTCCTTTGAAATTCCACACCAACTTGGACATTGATGTAGACAAGGTGCTGTGTTACCCCACCCACTGTCCTGTTAATGAGCGAGACAGTCAGATAGTGGCTGGAAAATTGAAGCCGGATCCCAACACACTTATGGAGGGTTACCTTGGTTTGGAGTTCTCTGGATATGATGACAGGCAGGAAAGAGTCATAGGAGTAGTGCCATATCATGTAAGCTTTAACTTTCATAGCCTCAGATAAGGTTGAGTTACAAGGATAGTGATTATGAAAACTTGCCAATTCAAATATATTAACCACTAAAAGCCAATATATTAACCCATAAAATGCCAATCACGTCAATTGCTGTCTGCTTTGCCATTTGCAGGTTATCTTTAAAAGTAATTTTTAGCTTACCGGAGCCGAAGGCTCTTTGGCTCCGGGGGAGCTTATAGGATAGGCAGTTGTCCGTCGTCGTCTGCGTCGTCCTCTGGCGTCAACACTTTCAAACGACATCTCCTCTAAAGCCACTGGGCCAATTCAGCCCAAATTTCATCTGTAGCATCCTTGGGCTGGGGGATTGAAAGTTTGTTTTTTTAATGAAAATCGGCTCATTAGTTTGGTTGCTATGGCAACTTAGAGTTTCCATAGACTTATAATGGGGAAAATAGAAAAATGGCATTCACTGCCAAACCTTTTCAGATATTTTGATAAAACTTTTACAGAAATATTCCTTGAGTGAACTTCTTTTAGACACATGCTTTTATACCAACCTGGGGTCCCCCAGGGTGTGCTGGGGCCATGCCCCACACATTCCAGTGCATAAAAGGCCATATATCTCAGAAACCATTCAGATCCCACCCCTAAACCATATATATTCTTTTTTCTTATGATAAGACACATTCAGTGACACAACCCTGGGGTCCCCTGGGATGTGCTGGGCCCATGCCCCACCCCTCCTCTTCGTCAAAGGACCAATATCTCAGAAACCGTTTAGATCCCCACCCCAAAACCTATCATATTCCTATTTCTTATGATAAGACACATTCAGTGACACCAACCTGGGGGTCCCCTGAGATGTGCGCGGGCCATGCCCCCACCCCCTCCACTTTGTTAAAGACCCAATATCTCAGAAACTGTTGAGATCCCCACCCCTAAACCAGATATATTCTCGTTCTTTATGATAAGTCGCATTCAGTGATACCAACCTATTGGTCTTCCAGGGTGCGCCGGGGCCATGCCCAAACCCTCCACTTCATAAAAGACGATATATCTCAAACCATCCAGATCCCCACCCCAAACCATATATATTCTTGTTTCTTATGATCAGATGCATTCAGTGACACCAACCTGAGGGTTCCCTGGGATGTTCCTGGGCCTTGCCCCACACCCTCCACCCCATAAAAGGCCCAATATCTCAGAAACAGTTTAGATCCAAACCTCTAAACCATATATATTCTTGTACCTTATGATAAAACACATTCAGTGATTTCAACCTAGGGGTCCCCTTGGGTGCACCGGGGCCATGCCCCACCCCCACCACTTCATAAAAGGCGCTATATCTCAGAAACCTTTCAGATCCCCACCCCAAAACCATATATATTCTTGTTTCTTATGATAAGATGCATTCAGTGACACCAACCTTGGGTCCCCTAGGATGTGCCCAGGCCATGCCCCACCCCCTCCACTTCATAAAAGGCCCAATATCTCAGAAACCGTTTATATCCCCACCCCATAACTATATATATTCTTGTTCCTTGTGATAAGAGGCATTCAGTGATACCAACCTAGGGGTCTCTCAGGGTGTGCCATGGCCATGCCCCACCCCTCCACTTCATAAAAGGTGATATATGTCAGAAACCATTTAAATCCCCACCCCACAACCATATATATTCTTGTTCCTTATGGTAAGACAGATTCAGTGACACCAACTTGGGTGTCTGGGATGTGCCCGGGCCATGCCCCACCCCCCTCCACTTTGTAAAAGGCCCAATATCTCAGAAACCATTTAGATCCCCATCCCTAAACCATATATACTCTTGTTCCTTTTGATAAGACACATTTAGTGAACCAACCTAGGGGTCTCCCAGGGTGCGCTGGGGCCATGCCCCAACCCTCCACTTCATAAAATGCCATATATCTCAGAAACTGTTCAGATCCCCACCCTAAGGCATGTATATTTGTGTTCCTTTTGATAAAACCCATTATGTCACATTAACCTTGGGTGTATTTGTGCTATAGGGCAATGTGTCGATGCCATGGCCCACCCCTCCACTTTATAAAAGGCAATATATCTCAGACCCCATTAAGATCCCCACCTCATAGTATATATATTCCTGTTCCTTGTGATTAGACACATACAGTCACACCAACTTGGCAGTCCACAGGGGCCATTTCTCTCCTCTTCACTTCATAAGAAAGCCTCATATCTCAGAAACAGTTCAGATCCCCACTACTAAACAATATATTTTCTTGGTCCTAATGATAAGACACATTCAAGGACAACAATCTTGGATTTCCTGGTGTCTGCCAGGGCCATGCTCCAACCCCTCCACAACTTAAAAGGCCTTATATCTCTGGAACTGAAAACATCCCCACCCCTAAAACCATATATATATATTCTTGTTCCTTATGATAAGACCCATTCAGTGATACCAACCTGGCCTCTGTTGGATCCATGTCCCACCCTTCCACTTCATAAAAGGCCTAATAATTCAGATACACAGTCCACATGGAATGGAGATTTGTTTGGGAGACTTTATAATCGATAAATTGAAACCATAAATGGCTGCTAGTGGGCAGTGCCGCCTGAACTCTGGTGAGCATAGTGGCCCATGGGCCTCTTGTTTGCAAACAGTGTGGACCCAGATCAGACTGCTCCTGTACAGGAGCAGTCTGATCTGGGCACAGACTGTTTTCCTGTATGCAAAAATATTTCTGAGAAGTTTGCAAAAAATTCAGCAGACAACATAATCAGACAACATTTTCAGATGTAGTTTTTCTCAGTGTCTTAAGGGTTAAAATTTTACCTCCCAAAAAAGAAAAAAAGTTTGGATAAAAGTGATGTTTTTCATATCTCTTCTCAAAACATAGACTGGGTACTTGTTAGGGCCATGGAGAGGTGGTTCTGAATACCCACAATCTATGTTTTTAAGCAGAAATAAACATGTAAATACCCCTACAAACCCCAGTTTTATACTACCTTAACTGATTTTCCAACTTTTGGAGTTATTGAACTTTGAATATAGCTGTTGCTATCAGTTTCGTGTCCGCTCTATAACTCTGATACTATTTCAGATATTTTCACGAAACTTCACAGATATGCAGAGCACCCTGAGACGATGTGTGCAGAACATATGAACCATAACTCTGATATTTCTACTTTTGGAGTTATGGCCCCTTGAACATTGAACATAGCCATTGCTATCATAATCTTATGTCTGCTCCATAACTTTGATACCATTTGAGATACTTCCATAGAACTTCAGATATCTAGAGCACCAGGAGACAACATGCAGAACATATGAACAGTAACCATTAGTTACACTGATTTTCCTACTTTTGGAGTTCTTGTCCTTTGAACATTGAATAAGTTTCATGTCCCCTCCATAACTTCGATACCATTTGAGATATTTTCAAGAAACTTCACAGATATGTAGAGCACCCTGTGACAACATGCAGAACATATGAACCATAACTCTGATTTTCCTACTTTTGGAGTTATGGCCCCTTGAACATAGCCATTTCTGTCATTTAGTCTGTTTGAAGCAGTATATCTCCAAAATATGGGATAGCAAACAGTGTAGACCATGAGCAGTCTGATTTGGGTCTGCACTGTTTACTTAGGCCTGCCTGTCCCAATATTCAGGATCATAATGGTACCTTAAATAGTACGACACCTGCACTCCTAACCATTCTCTTTCTAAAAATTGAATAAGTGCAATTCACTACTTGATGTTGTGTCTATAAATAGCTTGATGAGTGGCAAACAGTGTAGACCTTCATGAGATGCCCCATTCTGCAGCATCTTATCAGGATCTACACTGTTTGATTAGCAATTATGTCCTAATGCTTACAATTAATCCAGTATTTAACCCCGATTTAACCATTCAGGGCATTTCAACAATGATGCGTGTGGATAAAAAGCAGCTTTGGAAGATACCAGATCATTGGCCACTGGATCAGGCCTCAGTTATCCCCCTTGCCTACAGCACCGCATACTACTCTCTTATCATCCGAGGCCATCTCAGCTGTGGGAAGTCGGTTCTGATTCATGGGTCGAATAGTGTTGGACATGCCGCCACAAGGGTAGCACTGCATCATGGATGTGAAGTTTATATAACCACCCCAAGACTTGAAGATGTGCCGGACCTTCTTGTCAGATTTAATCAGCTCAAGAAAGGGAATGTACTCCAGCTGGGAGAGGAATTCCAGTATGAATTATTGAGAAGAACAAAAGGCTTAGGTAATTTTTTTTTTTTGTTTGTTTTTGGTTTTGCGGCCCTTTCAAGATTATTTCACTCGTATCGAGCCGATGGTTAATCAGAGGTGGGCGAAAACCGGAGTACCCGGAGAAAAACCACCTGACCTTCCGTTGCAGAACTTGGCATCTCACATGTGACCCGAGCGAGGCTCGAACCACAGCGATGAGAGACCTAATGATCAAGAGTCAGCGCTCTTAACCACAAGGCCACGGAGGCCCGTTCTTAGGTAATTTAAGTTCATTATATTGGGTTGGTTATTTTCTATCAACCCAAAGTTATTAAGCTTAGTAGCTTTACCCAATTAGTACAGGAAACCCGAAAACGGGTAAATGGCAAACCATGCAGGCCCAGATCGGACGCTGCAGAAAGCGACGTCTGATCAGGGTCTACACTGTTTGCAAAAAGTTCAGCTTTTTTCCAAATAAGTTTTGAAGAAAACACAACCTGACTCCCTTAATTTTGAAATGGACTCCTGGTATACATAAGGAGGAAGATTCCATTTGGTACAAAAAGGGCTAAGGTTGTCGATGTCCACATGAACAGTTGATGTGTGCGGGTGTGAAATTATGTTATCAGAGTTCACCAGTCTCAGATCAATTTGTTCACAAAATGCAGGTAATGTTTATTTATAGCCATGCTGTTCTTGTTGTGATGCCATTGTTGTGTTGAAACTGGACTGGATACGTTTCTGGATCAGGTAAACAGTGCTGACCTAGATCAGATGTTGGTGTCTCACTGTCTGATCAGGCTCTACACTTTCTGCAAAAAATACAGAAATTTGAGGGTTAAACAAAATCTCCCTCTCAGTTGATGACTCTATACCCCACCACACAATACTGATGGGGTATTATGGTATACCTTCCGGTGTCTGTCCATCCCTCCCTACATTTGTCCATCCATCCATCTGCACCATTTCTGATCTATAACTTTAGTATTTTTTCTCTGAATTTTTTTAGCTCACCTGTCGCGTAGTGACGAGGTGAACTTTTGTGATCACATACTTTTTGTTCTTCATGCATGGGTCCATGCCTCCATACTTCAGTTTTACTTCAAATGACATGTCCTCCTTAATCACTGATCCGATTTTGACCAAACTTCACAGGAATGGCGGGTTTGGTTGGGAGAGGCAAAAGTGACATGCTTCTTGCATCACTGGCGCCCCAAACTGATATTGGCTTACAGTTGGACAAGGCCTGCTGTCCCTGCAGCAGGTAAGAGCAGCGGGGATTGTTATTATACCCCCACTGGGCTGTACTGGATTTGCCATGTCCTTTTGTCATTCCATGATTCCATGATCCTGTCATTCTGTGACTCAGTGATTCCTTGACTGCAAAATTAAAATGCAGTTTGCTTGATAACTTTGTTTGTGGTCCAACTTTGATGAAACTTATACTGCACTTGGTCCCCGAGGTAAGGAAGATGTAGTAGCAGAATAATGACCAAGGTGCATAACTCTTAGAGTTATGTGCAGAAAAATATGACAAATTTTCACTGGAAAAGGAAACCATTTTGGAGATGTGAAAAATGCACTATGTCTCAGGGTTGTATTATCGTAATGTACAGGAAAAACAAGGATAAATCACAGTTCAGCAGGTGAGGGTTAACATTCACGTTATTAAGTGTGTGAAATTAGCATCTTTGTAAATCCTTGTAAACTCCACTTTATAGACCTTATTTACCCACAGTTTTTGGACACCTCAGTTCCTTACCATATTTGGATACCTCGGTTCCTTACCATACTTCTTTTAAAATTAGGAAAACTTTACTAGTGGGGAGACATTTGTTTTTCCCCCAGCTGGCATCTGTCCGTCTTTCACAAAATTGTGTCCACTCCATAACTTGAAAACTGTTCAAGCTATCTTCAGGAAACTTCTTATGAATATCATTCAACAGTGGGCAATGTGTAGAGCACAAGAACTTTAACTCTTGCTTTTATACTTTTTGAGTTATTTCCCTTGGGAGTTTGTCTGTCACAAAATCGTGTCCGCTCTATAACTTGAAAACCGTTCAAGATATCTTCACAAAACTTCATATGAGTGAGTGAGTGTTTGAGTTTTACATCCCACCAACAACTAAGGTCATACGGAGATGGTACATTGGTTTAAAGACTCATCCAAAAGTCTGAAGCCCGGGATCGATCCTGCCACCCCTGGTTTACAAGGTGAGTAGCGTAACCACTACACCACGGAGGCTTCTAAATTTCATATGAATATCAGTCAACAGCAGACGACATGCAGAGAGCAAGAGTTATAATAACTCTTGCACTCATACTATTTGGAACTTTGTCCATCACAAAATCGTGTTAGCTCTGAAAGTTGAAAAGTTTAAAGGTCTAGTCAACATTAGTTAGGTCATATTGAACAAGTCAGTTTACTTATTTACACTTGTACATACCGGTATTAAGCAGTTTACCAGTGTAGTGCAGATTCATTTCCCAGAAACTGACAACTGCCTTTCTTAAATCAGTTGAATAGAGAGAGTGGCCTAAGAAGAAAAGATTTCACAATCTCCACAAAGTATGTTGACGACCTGGCAGGTTTTGAACCCAAGACCTTCTGATCATCAGTCAGACCGGCAGGTGACTGAGCTACATACCAAGGCCAGCTCAGTGAGGTCTGTATAGAAATTTTCATATCTCCAAAATGGCTACTTTTCTGATGAAAATGTGATATTTTTCTTGTTTTTACTACAAACATAGGTTGTAGGTGCTTGTTGGTACCGCCTTATTGAGGCAGTTCTAAGGAGTACCCACAACCTATGTCTTGGATCAGAAATAAGAAAAATAATATATACCCCAGTAAAACCCAGGTCTCTATTTAAATTGATGTTTAGGAGGTGTTCTTGAGACGGATTTTTCTATCCAAGTCTCATACCGATATAAGATTCTCACCCTGTGACATTTTGTAGGTATAGATATGATATTTGACTGCTCCAAGGATGATCTGATAGAGAACAGTATTCAGCTGTTGAAACCTCATGGTCGTCTGCTCAAAACCAGTGGGAAAGGACCAAACATGGGACTGACAAGATGTAAGTTTGGGTTGAAAAACTAAAATTACTACATTTGCCCTGGGTGTTTGGACACTTCAACTCCTTACCATATACAGCAAAATTACTGTATTAAGACAACCTTTGGGACTGTTCAAAAGTGGTCTTTCAACCTTTGGGACTGTTCAAAAGTGGTCTTTCAACCTTTGGGACTGTTCAAAAGTGGTCTTAAAGACCACTTTTGAACAGTCCCAAAGGTTGTCTCTCACCAGAGGACAGGCCCCCGCCCATTGGAGCTTGAAGAAATAAATGGGCTGCATGATGCTTCCACACAGAGCTGAATCCGACCACATACGAGGACTGGTAAACCGCTTAGAGGATCTAAGCCGATGCTAGTCGGACCGTCCATGCTTATAAACCCTATTGGTTTCATTGGGCGACAGGCCTTGAGATGTCTTTTCATCTCAATGTCCGGTAAAAGTCCAACAAAATTGGAAGCAACGTCTCCAAAATGACACTTATTGTGTTGACGGGGACGTTAAACATTAAATCAAACAAACTCACCAGAGGACACTGTACGCAGAAAATGCAGAGAAAGAATAACTGCAACTTAATAAATAAGCTTTTTAAAGCAGAATTAGACTTAATTTTAGGTGGTCTTAATAGCAGAATTTTACTGTACTTGTATTAAAAATTATACAGGTACACTTTATGGGCCCCTCCCTTTGGGGCTTTGAGAAATAGCATGGTGCTTCAGTGCAGAACTGAAACTGACAGAAATGTTGAGATGAGTAAACTGCTTAGAAGGTCTAAGCCTTCTCAGGCAAACTGGTGCGAGTCAGACTGTCACATAAAACCTATGGGTTTCTTTGGGGTGGTATGGCTTGACATGTCATTTCATCTCAATGTGGTGTTTAAGTCCTACAAAACTGGAAGCAACGTCTCCAAAATGTTTTAATTTTGACATTGACATAAACTTCAAAACAAAACAAAGTACAGTTTACCAGCCAGTGTTGTGATTAAGAATAGCTGGATGAGTGGCAAACAGTATAGACCCCTAGTAGACGTTTGCTTAGGCCTGTCAGTCCAAATCCACACAGTAGATACGGTACATTACGCAAACACGCCTATACAAATACATTGCCACCTTTATCGCCAAAAAAATGAAAATTTTATGATGAAAAATTGTGATATTTTTCTTATTTCTGCTCAACATATAGATTGTGGGCACTCATCGAGGCAGTTCTAACGAGTACACACAATCTATATTTTAGAGCAGAAATAAGAAAAAAAGGTATACCCCCGGAAACCCCAGTTTTACAATATAAAAGTGGGGTTCAAGGGGGTCAAAATTATATAGTCGTGTTTTCGTGATGTATATTCTTGCATGTGGAAAATAGCAAAATTTTATTCTTGTCAAACGAAAAGTACAGAGTAAAAATTCCTTTGTCTGAATTAAATTTCACTTGTTCAAAAAAATGGACAAAATTGATTAAATATTACAAAGGAGAATTGAAAAGCTACATTCTACTTTCTGAGAACTTACAGGATGGTGAATGAGCCTTCAAGATCAAATAAATACAAGCAAGTTTTTCAACTTTAATGGAGAATACTGTTTCAAACAATTAGGGCTTCCTATTTGTTAGAATCCTTTTCAAAATGGAGTTACTTTTAAAGGAAAGAATTTACTCCGATATCTATCTATCTCTATCTCCCGTATAGTCAAACCCCTCGCGGGGACATAGACTTTGACGCGCGTCATCTGCCAAGAAGGTTGAAAGTGTAGTAAAAGCATAAAAGACAGAAAAGAAATATTAAAAATGGATAAAAACAGGGCAAGAGTACTACTGGGTATAGCACGATATAATGCGAATGTGCTTCTATTGGGAGCAAACTCTTTTAACTCATTATCCCCTAGCGTCACTTAATGCAGCTATAAAATATTGATATATTCTCAAGCGCTGCATAAAAGCAACAAGTAAATTCTTATCTGTACAGTTTGCGATGCTTATAAGTGGCCCGCAAACAAGTAGTCCACTTCCCGAGCGTCAAGTATAAGCGACTTTTACCATTGGTCCACAAAACTAAAAAATATCGCCAAGTTTGATTTTCAGCCAATAAAAACGCAGTTTACAAACACTGTTCGAATATTATTCATGCTAAAAAATAGAAAATTCAACATGTTTACCAGGATGGAAAAGCAATAAATTTGAGGTAAAAAATCATGGAAAACGCGAAAATCTGTGATCACAGCTTGTGATCGGTAATGATTCGTATATAATGGAGTCTGATGTTAGTGATGGCAAATTCAGGTTTTGGCTCTGAAAAGACATTGAAATTGACGGAAATTCGTCGGTTTCAACTGTGCATACAGCAGACTTGTATGATTTGGAGGATGACTTGTCGGAACTGTTTTGTTCTCTTTCGGAGTATACTCCTGGAGATTCTCATTGAAATTATGGAAATTATGAAAGAGGAATATGCGGTAATATATGCGAAAATGAAGGGTCATAAGAGTTATGATTTTATCAATTTATTGTTAAATACATGTCTTTTCATTATTTTTGTGGATTAAATTTGGATTTATTCCTACAAACGGTGGAGTAAGACATTTTCTTTATCGATCACCCACCCTGTATGTAATTCAGAATTTTGCATGTGTTTGGTATGATCTTGTGGATAATGTTTTCACTTTTCATCTACCTTTGTGTAAAATTTCGATTTCCAGAAACTTGTTACAATTGAATTATACATAAAATAGCATTGCAACCCTCAGTTACAAAAATCATTTCTAATCAAAGCTAGAAAAAGTCTAGGGAGATAGGCACTGAAAATACTGATAAGCCTCACAGGTATCAACTATAGCGGTATTTACCAGGGAATTAGTGGAGATAAGATTCTAGGGGATAATGAGTTAAGTGTTACCAAACTCCATACCCATTATCAGAGAAAGTGTTGCGAAAACATGCCTGTACAAATACATTGTAAATTTTACCGCCCAAAACACAAAGATTTCAATGTCAGCATACGACACCTCATGATATTATACGAGGACTGTTCAAATATGAATGAAGTAGAACGTTTTCTCATGCACTAATGCGAAAATCACCTGGAAATAAATATCACGGCGTAGAAAAATATTTTACCTATACATTGATACCAAACCAGTTAAAATCTGTTGACTTTAGCCATGTATATCCTTCCCTAAACACTGTCTACTCTTGTATACTAATACAAAACATGGTTGGAAGGAGGTCAGAGTACGCCGTTGAAATACAGCCCTATATTAAGAATCGTTGTATTCTTGGTAAACGGTGCAACGACATTTTTGATGAAATATGTTCGGTTTATGGGCATAATGAAATGTCTTTTCCGACAGTTTTTCATTGGTGTAAGAAATTCAGCTGTGGGCTAGGCTCAACAGAAGATGCACCACATGATCGTCGGCCAAAAATAGCAACATCTGCCAAGATGGTTGCTAGAGTGAAAGAAATAGTTGCTACCGATGCATGATACACCACTAGGCAAATAGCTAGTATGGTTGGCATCTCATTAGGAGCAGCTCATACAATTCTGAAACGGGATTTGAAAATGAGAAAGATCTGTGCTAGATGGATGCCCCGTCTGTTGACAGATGAGCAGAAAAAGACACGCGTTCAGTGCGCCAAGAAGCTGCTTAAAAAGTTTCCAAATTACAATGCACGGTCTTTCGCTAATGTCATCACAGGTGACCAGACATGGGTTCACTTTTTTGAGCCAAACCGAAAGATTCAGAACAAAATATGGGCAACAAAGTATTGCAAAAGACCATGCATTGCAAAGCGGACCATGAGCGTCAAGAAGGTAATGTATGCCATATTCTTTTCAAATCAGGGCCCTGCTATTCAGGTTGCTGTGCCTAAAGGCAAATCTGTAAATGCGAAGTTTTACAAGAATAAAGTTCTTCAAAAATTGAAGAAATATTTCAAAGAACGAAGACCTGCAACTGGTTTGGCCTATGCAGGCTTTCAAGTTGTCCTACTTTTTCCTACTTTTCCTACTTTTTTGGTCTCTTCCTACTTTGTTCCTACTTTTTCCAGAAAAACTCCTATGTCTCCTACTTTTTTGATTTGTTCAAAAACTAAGATCCCAAATAAATAAATACACAAACAAGGCATTTAAAAGTATAACATATATCTCAGTCTATTTGTAGAATGCATCTTATTACATGACATATGTGTTGATGATCCTCAACATTCATCTGCTGTTTTTAGCTGTACCACTAGTTTGAATATGTTGATGTAAAGCAAATCTGCAATGACCATCTACAGTTTTGTCTTGTTGAACATGACAAGAATTTTTGCAGTCAGTAGTGTAGTGATGCTTTAACTAAATGACCAACTGGAGCTCTGTCTTGTTGAGAATGGTAGGAAATTCTCTACAGCAATGCTTTGATGCCCTAACTGCTGTGACAAACTGTTCTGTCTTGTTTAGCATCACAGAAATTCATTGCAGCAGTCCAGTGATACCTTAACTGCAGTGACCAGCTATAACTCTGTCTTGTTAGCATTCAGCAATGCTGTGATGCCTTAACTGCAGTAACCAGCTTGAGCTTTGTCTTGTTTAGCATGACAAAAATTCATTGCAGCAATGCTTTGATGCCTCAGCTGCATTGCCCAGCTAGAGCTCTGTCTTGTTCAGCAAGGCAGGAGTTCATAGCAGCAGTGGTTTGATTTCTTAACTGCAGTGATCAGCTAGAGCTATGTTTTGGTAAGCATGTGAGGAAGTCATTGCAGCAGTGCTTTTAGGCCTTAACAGACCAGCAGTTCATAGCAGCAATGCTTTGATACCATGTCTTTGACGCCCTACTAGAGCTCTGTCTTGTTTAGCATGACAGGAGTTTAATGCAGCAACCCAGCAGGCACTCAACGTTTAATAAACGTTGAAAAGTTGTTTAAGAATGGTTGATTGGTTTATAAACTATATATCAACCTTTAATAAACGTCATTTTGCCACCGTTTATCAAACGTTGATATTTGACATTTAATAAGCGTTTTATACATGTTTATACTAAACTAAACTTTCAGCAATACAATTAAGTTTAATCTTCAACATAGATTAACCGTAGAATTCAAGCATTTATTAAACTGTGAAATATGGTTTAGATCTCAACCATTCCCGGAATGCACTGCATAAGTATACGTCATCAATACACACCGCCATAAAGTTCCATCAGTATTTTCAAGCGTGTGTTTGAAGAATTGAAGAGTTTTAGGTAAGTGTTTTCATTGCACTGCTATGACAACAATGATTTTGAAAGTTACGATAAATCGGATTTATGTTAGTTGGAAGCACAGATTTCTTAATTCTTGAAAATTTTCTGAAAATTTGTTATTTCTTTGTTTGATCTGCGCGCGTATTTAACCCATATATGCCTAGCCTCACATTTTAGGGACACTGGTAAACGGTGAAGACCCAAAATCAGACGCCACAGAAGGCGGTGTCTGATCTGGGACTACACTGTTTGCTAATGCTTCATGCGTTGTCGTACAATTTAGCACAGACAAGCCATATTTGGCAGCCCTATAATTGGAAATGGACCAAACCAGATTAAACATATAAAGATGGAAGATTCCATTGCCACATACGGTTTAATAATCTGGCATGCCAGACTAAACAGGCTAATCTAATTTACTCGAGAGTACATGTCATATTATATATTCGAGAAATATGAACTAAATTTATCTTGTTGATTTTTTTTTTTTTCAGTCTGTGCATATACTGCAGTGGAGTGATAATCGTTTTTGCAGACGCTGAAATTTATCGGCCATGACCTAGTCAGTTCGAGTTTGTAGTTTTAAAATACACTGCACAAGGAGGGAAAAAGAATCATGTTAACCAGACCCCAGTAAACACCACATTACAGTTATACCTATGTATTTTTATTGGGTTTTCCTTCTAAGTATATCTGCTATAGCAGAGTCAGTGGGATTTTATTTATTTATTTATCTATTTATTACATTGTTAACCCATAATTAGTTGTTTCATTATGCAGCATAATTGAATATGATTAGTCAAATTAAAATCAGGGTACAGACTTATTATTTATATACATATGGATTTATATAAACAGAGATTTAACCCATTTTGTACCACAAACCCCAAAATGGGTAACTGGCAAACAGTGCAGGCCCAGATCAGACGCCACATTTTGCGGCGTCTGATCAGTGCCTACACCATTTGCAAAAAGTTCAGCTATTTTCAAAATAAATTTTGAAGAAAATACAATCAGACACCCGTAAATTTTGAAATGGACTCCTGCTATAAATAACAAGAATATTTATTACACAGTCTTTATGGTGGAGCTGAATATTTTTCATACAGTATAGACTAGTAAGAGTGTCTGCTTTACAGTAAAATCTTTTATGCTGGAGAAGAATATTTCTCATACAGTAAGAGTGACTGCTTTACAGCAAAATCTTTTATGCTGGAGAAGACTTTTTCTTACACACTAAGAGTGACTGCTTTAAAGCAAAATCTTTATGCTGGAGAAGACTATTTCTCATTCAGTAAGAGTGACTGCTTTAAAACAAAATCTTTATGCTGGAGAAGAATATTTCTCGTACAGTAAGAGTGACTGCTTTAAAGCAAAATCTTTGTGCTGGAGAAGTATATTTCCGATGCAGTAAGAGTGACTGCTTAAAGCAAAATCTTTATGCTGGAGAAGAATATTTCTCATACAGTAAGAGTGACTGCTTTACAGCAAAATCTTTATGCTGGAGAAATATATTTCACATACAGTAAGAGTGACTGCTTAAAGCAACATCTTTCTGCTGGAGAAGAATATTTCTCATACAGTAAGAGTGACTGCTTTACAGTAAAATCTTTATGCTGGAGAAGTATACTTCTCATACAGTAAGAGTGACTGCTTAAAGCAAAATCTTTATGCTGGAAAACAATGCATCCTGTGCAGTAAGCGTGGCTGCTTAAAACTGAAGCAAAATCTTTATGCTGGAGAAAAATATTTCACATACAGTAAAAGTGACTGCATTAAAGCAAAATCTTTATGTTGGAGAAAAATATTTCTTACACAGTAAAGGTGACTGCTTTAAGGAGGGTGGGGAGTAATTCTTTTCTCTTTAGATTTTTTTTATTTGCTTATATTTTGTAGCTTGAAATCTCTGCACTCGTTTGCCGGTATAAAAATATAGGCACACCAGGCTTTTTTTCGAGCTTTTTAGCCTTAAAGATGGGTACTGTTTTCGAATTTATCGAATGTTTCAATAATTACCCCAGTCATTGACAAATTGTCGATAACAATTGTTTAAAACAATATTTCCAAGTTTGGTTAAAAAAACCACAATGCAGGATTATGTCATGTTTGCGTACCTATGTGTGAAAGACAACCTCTTTCACAGATTTTTGTCGAAACACCTATTTATAAATGTCCTTTTCTGCATGTTTTGCTGTTTTGAGATGCAATTTTCGCTATATTTGAAAAAAGAATGCATTTTTCGTCTTTAGTTTTTTCTTATTTTCACATATATTGTGTAATAATATTAGATACACGAAATAGGCGTGAAATTTGACCATGTCACCAGGCATCTGAGAGAAATATTGCAGAAAAAATTACCCCACCCCCCAATAAAAATGGCTAAAAAAGCATTAAGATATTGTTTAAATGACAAGAACAAGGATTATACCTTTATTATTGCACATACTTATGCTTCCTTAATGTGATATGAATCAAAGTATTTCATTAGAATTGAAACACAATTTCATTTATAAGTTTTATGGTGTGAAACATGGATTTTTCTGGCCAAAAAATGCATGTTCTGATATAGCCATATTGTCGTTTTGTTCATGTTTAAAAGATATGAAGCCATTAACATTGTCGCAGACGTTCAAACAATGTCAGATATATGTTATTAATATACCTGGGAAACATTATTATACATTTTTAGCTTTCTTTTTTGACAATTTATTACCCCACCCCCTAATGAAATGAAATGGGTTGAAATTGATAAAAAAAAAAAAAAAAAATACAATACAATAAGCTGATGCAAAAGAATATAAAAATTTCCTTTTTCCAATTTAAGTCCCTGCCAACGTTATAGGGAAAGTAGAAACACTTCTAATTATTTTTTTTTTCTATAATTTTGACAAGTTTTTTTTTTTTTTTTTTTTTTTTTTCATGCCATATTGACCGGAAACGCTATTTAATTATCTATTGCCTGTTTATGCAAACTGTGAAAGGGAGGTGAGATAAGTTATCCTTTTACTTTCCGAAAGTGGATAGAAGTGATGGCATTGACCTGGAATCGATACAATTACCCAACACCTCCGATCAGACACACCAAAGGGAAAGAACCACGAACATGAATAACTAGACCGTAATGGAAACATCACTAGCGAAAATGGCATTTGCATTCCCACATAGTGGCTTTCGTGGACCTTGAGAAGGCATTTGGTTGAGTGTCTCGGAAAGTCATCTGGGAGGCACAGAGAAAATTTGAAGTGGAGGAGTGGAATGTTCGAATGGTCCAGTGGGTGTATGCTGATTCGCGGAGCCGTATGCGTTTTTGTGTTGGTTCCATTGAAGAATTCGAATTGAAGGTCGGTGTTTCTCAAGGCTCTTTTCTCAGCCTAATGCATTTCATCATTGTGCTTTATGTCTTGTCATGCGAGTTCTGTTCAGGGGGGGGGGCTTTGTTATCATAGCTGAACCACTTCAAAGGCGTCGCCCAAAAACTTCTCATATAATATATAGTCTCTACAATGCATGATAGCCCCGAACTGGCCTTGAAGAAAAAGATTGTGCTGCATGATACTAACCCAATCACTCATGAGTACGAGTAGACCGCCCTGCCCAGGTAAAGTGGTGCAAGACGGACGGTCCTTATAAACATATAGATTGGTTTCACTGGCCGTCAGGTTTCATCTCAATGTCGGGTAAAAAGACCCACAAATTGGGAAGTAACCTCTCCAAAATGACCAATATTATGTTGACGTTAAAATGACATCTCAAGCCCTGCCGCTCAACGAGACCAATGGGGTTTATATGCATGGACGGTCCGACTCGGACCCATTTTCCTGGGCAGGTTTAGACCCTCTAAGCGGTTTACTAGTTCTCACGTGCGGTCGGTTTCAGCTCTGCGTGAAAGCATCATGCAGCCCGATTGGCTGGAGCCGGTACATTGACAAAATTATGTTATGATGGTGGATGTGTGGGCATACAAAGGCTCCGTGTGGCACAACCTAAACCATCATCTTTATATTCGAAACAGATCAAAGGGATTTTTTCTTGTACACCCTTTTGCTTATGCTTGATTATTGTTTGTTTGATTTGAGGTTTAACGTCCCCGTCAACACTGTAAAGGTCATTTTGGAGACGTCGCTTCCAATTTTGTGGGACATTTACCCGACCTTATGATGAAATGTCAACTAAAACCCCGCGGCCAATTGAACCAATAGAGTTTATTAACATGTACAGGCCGACTCGAACCGCTTTGCCTGGGCAGGCTTAGATATTCTAAGCAGTTTACCAGTAGGCCTACACCTGTTGAGTGCAAGATCCTAATTATGGGTGCTGGCACAGGCTATTTGTTCACTGAGATGGCTTAACAGTAATTAAACCTGAGACTGCGACTGACAGTTGAAAGAATATTGTGCGCTGCCAGGCATTACAGTCTGCACTTTTAGTTATCAAATATGGCAGTGTTTTCTTTCCATATATATGACGTCACGCAAACTAAAGTAAACGTCACTATTGATTCATTGTTTTGTTTGTGTTGACAAAGAATGGCCGTGGAATATGTGAACTGATAGACTCTTCGAGGCTATATTTTTGACACCAATGGAAAAATAAAGTAAACATCGTGCGTTAAAGAGAGTTCAGATTTGCCATGGACAGCTGATGGGCTGCAATCGGAGGAAACAAACCAGTAGCTGGAAAAATACAGGGTTAGTCTGTTTATCCCTCTATTTTCCTGTGCTTCCAGCCATGCGGACTAGACAGGAAAGTAGTCTATGAAGTCGCAAAATAATTTATAACAAAATGCACATTGCAATGGTTATTAAATGTTACAAAAACCTCAGAAAACACTTTGAAAACTAAATAGAAACAAAAATCATTTTGAGGTAAAAATTCGAACCTGATTACGGCAGAGTCAATTATGCGCGACCCTCCTTAAGGCAAAATCTTTATTCTGGAGGATAGAGTAAGAGTGACTGCTTTAAAGCAAGAGCTTACAAAGTACGAAATAAAAATAAAAAATGAGTTCCTTTAAGAGCAATGAAAACATTCATAAGAAAGAAGATGGGTCATACTACGTAGTTTCGGCTAATAAAGCCTCATCAGTGACCCGGTAATGATCCGGCAACGAAAGCCAGAGGAAACATACTGCAAATTTTGCGAATTTCGAATAGGCAGTCGATTCAAAGACTGATGTACATCAAAATTGGGTCCAAATAATTAAAAAAACCTGTCTAGAATATGAGTCTAAACCAATAGTTTATTTCTGATTTCTCAGAATATTAACGCTGATCTCAAAGGACCAAAAGTAAAATATAAACTGCACTATGGTTGATGTACGGGGAGACGTTTTACGGCCGCCACATGGCACAACACCAGCTGCAGTGAAGGCAAATAAAAATCAAAAATGAGTTCCTTTAAGAGCAATGAAAACATTCATAAGAAAGAAGATGGGTCATACTACGTAGTTTCGGCTAATAAAGCCTCATCAGTGACCCTGTAATGATCCGGCAACGAAAGCCAGAGGAAACATACTGCAATCTTGCGAATTTCGAATAGGCAGTCGATTCAAAGACTGAAAGACTGTTTTACAGTAAAACCGTTATGCTGGAGAAGAATATTCCTCAAATAGCAGACAAACAACGTTGGATCGTTGTTTCAACGTTGAAAACAGCGTTGAAACAGTGATATAAACGTTTTCTGAACCTTGAATCAACTTTGAGTGTCGCCTTCATGTTTAACCCTTTTTGTACCAAAAGGAATCTTCCCCCTTATATATAGCAGGAGTCCATTTCAAAATTTACGGAGGTAAGGTTGTGCTTTCATCAAAATTTATTTTGAAAATGGCTGAACTTTTAGCAAACAGTGGAGGCCCTGATCAGACGCCGCGTTCTGTGGCGTCTGATCTGGACCTGCACTGTTTTGCCAGGGTACCCGTTTAGGGGTTTCTGGTACTAAATGGGTTAACAAATGTTTAAAAAATGTTTAATTAAAGGCATGATCAACATGGAAATAAACATTTATTCAATGTTTATTAAACATTTATTTTTAGTGTAGAATAAACGTTTATCTATCAACGTTTAATAAACGTTTTCACTTCTATGTTTGCTCAACTTACAAAATCAACAAACAATCTATGTTTATTCAAGGTTGAAGCTGAATGTTGATTAAACATTTATTCAACTTAAAATGCCCGCTGGGAATGCTTTGACACCTTAATGGCAGTGATCAACTAGATCTCTAGTCTTTAGCACAAGAGGAATTCATTTCAGCAGTGCTGTGATGCCTTAACTGCAGTGACAAACTAGAGTAGCTTGATAGAAATTCATTGTAGCAGCCATGCTGTGGTGCCTTATCTGTGGTTACCATCTAGAGCTATGTCTTGTTGAGCATGACAGAAATACATTACAGCAGTGCTCTGATGACTAAACTGCAGATACCCACTGGAGCTCAGTTTTGTTGAGCAAGACAGAAATTCATTGCAGCAATGCTGTGATGCATTGACTGCAGTGATCAACTAGAGTTCTGTCTTGAGCATGAAAGGGATACACTGCAGCATTCCTATGCCTATGATGCCTTAACTGCAGTTACCCACTAGGGTTCTGTCTTGTTGAGCATGGCAGCAATTTATTGCAGCACTTCTGTGGTACCTTAACTGAGTTTCCAACTACGGCTCTGACTTTTTAAGCATAACAGAAATTCATTGCAGCAGTGCTGCTTAAATTTGCCTTAAATGCAGTGACCAACTAGAATTATTGTCTTGATAAGTATGAAAGTAATTCATTGTTGTCATGCTTTGATGCCTTTAACTGCAATGACCATTTAGAGTTCTGTCTTGTTGAGCATGACAGGAACTCATTGCAGCAGTGCTGTGTTGCCTTAATTGAAGTTACCAACTAGAGTTCTGTCTTGTTGAACATGACAGGAATTCATTGCAGCCGTGCTGTGTTGCCTTAATTGAAGTGACCAACTAGAGTTCCGTCTTGTTGAGCATGAAAGGAATTCATTGCAGCAGTGCTGTGTTGCCTTAATTGAAGTGACCAACTAGAACTGTGTCTTGTTTAGCATGAGAGAAAACCATTGAAGCAGTGCTGTGATGCCTTAACTGCAGTGCAAAATCTGGAGATCTGTTTTATGGAGGATGACAGAAATTCAAAGCAGCAGTAATGCAATACATGTCTTAACTGCAGTGAACGACCAGCAGGAGATCTTTCTTGTCTAGCAAGACAGAAATTCATTGCAGCAGTGCTGTGATGACTGGAGTGACCAACTAGAGCTCTGTCTTGTTTAGCATGACAGAAATTCATTGCAGCAATGCTGTAATGACTGGAGTGACCAATTGGAGCTCTGTCTTGTTTAGTATGACAGAAATTCATTGCAGCAATGCTGTGTTGACTGAACTGGCCAACTAGAGCTCTGTCTTGTTTAGCATGACAGAAATTCATTGCAGCAATGCTGTGATGACTGAAGTGACCAAATAGAGCTCTGTCTTGTTTAGCATGACAGAAATTCATTGCAGCAGTGCTGTGATGACTGAAGTGACCAACTAGAGCTCTGTCTTGTATAGCATGACAGAAATTCATTGCAGCAATGCTGTGGTGACTGAACTGACCAACCAGAGCTCTGTCTTGTATAGCATGACAGAAATTCATTGCAGCAATGCTGTGGTGACTGAAGTGGCCAACTAGAGCTCTGTCTTGTTTAGCATAACAGAAATTCATTTCAGCAATGCTGTGGTGACTGAACTGACCAACTAGAGCGCTGTCTTGTTTAGCATGACAGAAATTCATTGCAGCAATGCTGTGATGACTGAGGTGACCAACTAGAGCTCTGTCTTGTTTAGCATGACAGAAATTCATTGCAGCAATGCTGTGATGACTGAGGTGACCAACTAGAGCTCTGTCTTGTTTAGCATGACAGAAATTCATTGCAGCAATGCTGTGATGACTGAATTGATCAACTAGAGCTCTTTCTTGTTTAGCATGACAGAAATTCATGGCAGCAATGCTGTGTTGACTGAAGTGACCAACTAGAGCTCTGTCTTGTTTAGCATGTTTAGCTCGGTGAGCAACTAAAATGCTGTCTTATTTTGCATGACAGGAATTCATTGTAGCAGTGCTATGATGCCTTCACCTGGACATCTTGTAGCTGATGCTTCTCACAAATGTAAAGTTTCAAAATTCATCAATTCTTTTGAATTAATATTTTGACATTTGTCATTATCTAGGTACAGATATCTGCCAGTGACAAACTCTTGACAAAAGCATTGGAAGTTCAGGCTGCATGCATGAATATCTGTACTAGATGGGTTAGCCACTAATATTTTACAGGTGCCTGCTAACTTTGATGTAAAAACATTAGACTCAAATGCACAACTGAAACTGCCCAAAATGAAAAAACTGATAAAATGTGAGACATATGGATATGTTCATGTCCATTAGCTCCTACTTTTTATATCATGTTCCTACTTTTTTCCTACTTTTCTCCTACTTTTTGATATCTCAGGCTCCTACTTTTCTCCTACTTTTTCACCAGGAGTCCCTTGAAAGCCTGCCTATGTCAGATTGCTACATGACAATGCGTCATCGCACAAGGCGTTCATTGTGCAAGACTATCTGAAGCAGGAAAAGGTTGTTGAACTCCCTCACCCCCCATATTCCCCTGACCTTGCCCGGTGTGACTTTTTTTGTTCCCGCAGCTGAAAAAATACCTTTCTGGTCGAAAATTTGTACAGCGCAAACACCTCGGTTCTGCAACATTCCAGTGTCTTCATAGTATACCTCGAAAAGACTACCAAAATGCATTCAATGATTGGATCAGAAGACTAGACTGAAAGTTTGTATATCTGTTAAAGGGGAATACTTTGAGGGGACAGGATAAATTTTTCATCAAAATCTATCACGGAATCATTTTTAGCTTGTCTGTTTTTTGAAAAAAAACTTTCGAGCTATTGTCATCACTCCGGCGTCTGCATTGTCGTCTGGCGTCGTTCCAAAAAAACTTAACCTTGGCTATAACTTAAAAAGTATTAGACCTAGCCTCATGAAACTTCATACACACACTCATCACAAGAGCTACATTTTGACCAAGGACTATAACAACATTGTTCATTTTGGCTGAATTATCTCCCCTTTTCCAATTTTTTTCTGAAACACATTTTTTGCTCTCATTTTAATACTATTCACAACAGAGCCTTCAAACTTCACATGAATGTTCCTTGGGACAAGACCTTTTCAGTGATACCACACTTTTTGATCTGTGACCTTGACCTTTGAACTTTGACCTATTTTTCGAAAATTTAACCGAAAACCTTAACCTTGACCATATTTCCAAAAGTATTTGGCCTACCTTCATGAAACTTCATACACATACTCACCATCACAAGAGCTACATTCCCTACAAGTTTTATAACTCCATCTTGCAATTTGATTGAATTATCTCCCCTTTTCTCTCCGTTTTTTTTAAATTGTTTTTGTCTCTTATTTCAATACTATTCACAACAGAGCCTTCCAACTTCACATGAATGTTTCTTGGGACAAGACCTTTTCAGTCATACCACGCTTTTTGATCTGTGACCTTGACCTTTGAACTTTGACCTATTTTTCGAAAAATTAACCAAAAAACTTAACCTTGACCATATTTCCAAAAGTATTTGGCCTACCTTCATGAAACTTCATACACATACTCACCATCACAAGAGCTACATTCCCTACAAGTTTTATAACTCCATCTTGCAATTTGATTGCTCTTGTTTGACTTAGAACTTTGGTTTTCTAAAAGAAACTGCAGACGAGCGTTGGCACCCGCATGCGGTGCTCTTGTTATATGCTTAGTTGCATTCATATTTGAACAGTCCTCGTATGCCATTCGAGTGGCACTTCCACGAGAATCAACCTTTAGAAGGAAAAAGAAACAAGAAAAAAAACAACAACAGAAAACAGACTGTAGCTCAACCTGGATTGTTCCCCACTTCCAAGCGCCGCATTGCTAAGAGCAATCGACTGGGAACCAATGTACTGGTTCCCCAGGAACCAACACACTAGTTCCCCAGGAACCAACACACAGGTTCCCACATACAGACCACACCAAACCAGAAAATGAAATGATGACAGGCAACTAGGACTTGTTTTCAGCCAAAACCTCTTTATAATGCTGTTGTTTGGGCCAAAGCAGAAATCATGTTTTTGTTGACCCATTCAGTACCAGAAACCCCTAAAGGGGTACTCAGGCAAACAGTGCAGGCCTAGAACAGACGCCGCAGAATGCGGCATCTAATCAGGGCTTCCACTGCTTGCTAAAAGTTCAGTCATTCTCCAAATAGATGATGAAAACACAACCAGACACCTCTAAATTTTGAAATGGACTCCTGCCATATATAAGGAGGAAGATACCATTTAGTACAAGTGTTAATATTATTTACCAAACCAAAATTGTTTGCCCAGACAAGTGGTGTGAGGCAACCCTTCCCTACATATTAACACTTTTGGTTTTGTTTGGGCAAAAGGACTTGAGATGACATTATATCTTGGAGTAGGGTAAAAGTCCCACAAAATTTGAAGCAAAGTCTCCAAAATGACCTAAGTTGACGGGGATGTAAAACCTCATTTCAAACAAATATATAATTTATTCAGTTTTGAGATAATGCTTTAATTGTTTTATGTCCAAATCTGATTTATTTTATAGAGAGATTTAGGTGAATTTTAGTATTATGTCGCTTACAGCCTTGGAGTTCCTACAGAACGACCTACACTATCATTATATAGAGATGGACCAACTAGATGTCCCCAGCAGGGCTGAACTATACGTCCTAGTAGCAGATGGTATAAAATATGGGACAGTCAGACCCATGGAGGTGACAGTGTATGCTCAAGAGGCACTAGATGATGCATTTAAATACAAGGCTGTTAATCCTGATGAAAATGTTGTTATACAGGTACCTGTGTTTATCATGTTGACAACTGTGTGTGCTTGTGCGAGGAATGTCCATGTAAATCTTACTGGATGTAGAGAAATAGTGGGGTATATTACATGCATAACAGAGAAATGCTATGACTTCTACCAGACATAACTTGGTATTTTCCTTTTTGCTGAGAAGAAATGTTTCCTCTTAGCCGGGGAAATAAATCTCATTAGCTGGAACTACTTTTTGTACAAGATACAAGAAACCACTTTTGCATTGAAATCATTATATTCAAATGCCGGAAAGTTTCAGTCACGTTGATGATTTTTTATGACATCATCGCAATGGTGTCTGGGAAGATGTCAACAGATGTTCAGAATGCATGATGTTTGAGTCAGATGCAACGTTGAAACAAAGAAAACATGGTCATGACCATTGAATACAAAGTATGTTTTGCTTTCTTTGATCTCGTATTTTAGTTGTTTTTATGCCCCCGTAGGAGGGCATATAGTTTTTGTACTGTCCATATGTGGGTTTGTTTGTGCATTTGTAAGTCCGCACTTTTTTGTGATGCGAACTACTTCCACATTTCTTCAAAGATTGAGCTGAAACTTTGCACATGCATTCTTTGTAAGGTGACAGGATGCCTAACACAATTTTCATGTTGGTTCTATCATTATACCCCCGGCATACGAAGTATGCAATGGGGGTATATAGTTTTTGTCTTTTCCGTCTGTCTGTCTGTCTGTGTGTCCGTAAACAATTATTTTGTGTCAAAGATATCTCAGGAACTGCTTCACATAGAAACTTGAAATTTTGCACACATGATCAGTATGACTACTTGTATTGTGGGAAAGAAAATAAGGGCCAAGGGGTCAGGCCTTTTAGAGTTATTTCCCTCTTTGTAGTTCTTGATGTATAATAGTGTATATTTTTATTTTGTGTCAAAGATTTCTCAATAACTACTGTACATAGAAACTTGAAATTTTGCAAACATGATCAGTATGACTAGTTGTATTGTGGGAAAGAAAATAAGGGCCAAGGGGTCAGGCCTTTTAGAGTTATATCCCTTTGTAGTTCTTGCTGTTTAATAGTGTATATTTTTATTATTTTGTGTCAAAGATTTCTCAATAACTACTGTACATTGAGACTTAAAATTTGGTAGCAACAACCAGTATGACTACTTGTTTCAGCTGAGTTGATGGCACTGGCCGGGGGTATACGTGCCCCACTGGGCACTTTTGTCTAGTTTTTGAAGGAGTTACGGCCCTTTCTTTTCTAAAAATGTGCTAAAAACCTTGTGATGCGAACTACTTCAACATTTCTTCACTGATTCAGCTGAAACTTTGCACATGCATTCCTTGTGAGGTGAAGGGGTCCTAATATAATTTTCGCGTTGATCCTATCATCTGTGACGAAGTTACAGCCCTTGTTTTTCTGAAAAACGCGTTCGAAAACCTTGTGATGCCAACTTCTTCCACATTTCTTCACCGTTTGAGCTGAAACTTTGCACATGCATTCATTGTGAGGTATAGGGGTGCCTAACACAATTTTCACGTTGATCCTGTCATCTGCAAAGGAGTTATTGCCCTTTATTTTCTGAAAAAACGCATTCTTAAACCTTGTGACGCGAACTGCTTCCACATTTCTTCAACAATTTTGCTAAATTTTTGCATATGCATTTGCAGTGATATGTAGATGTGCCTAACACAAAATTCATTCAGCTCGGATGAAGCGTTTTGGAGTTACGGCCCTTGATTTTCTAAAAAATAAGCTAAAAAATCTTGTACACATTTCTTCACCGATTGAGCTGAAACTTTGCACATGTATTCCTTGTGAGGTGAAGGGGTGCCTAACACAATTTTCTAGTTGATCCTATCACCTGCAACGAAGTTAAAACCCCTGATTTTCTGAAAAACTCATTCGAAAACATTGTGACGTGAACTACTTCTACATTTCTTCACCGATTGAGCTGAAACTTTGCACATGCATTCCTTGTGAGGTGAAGGGGTGCCTAACACAATTTTCAAGTTGATGCTATCACCTGCAAGGAAGTTATGGCCCTTGATTTTCTAAAAAAACGTGTTCGAAAACCTTGTGACGCAAACTCCTTCCACATTTCTTCACCGATTGAGCTGAAATTTTGCACATGTATTCCTTGTAAGGTAAAGGGGTGCCTTACACAATTTTCATGTTGATCCTGTCATCTGGGAAGGAGTTACGGCCCTTTATTTTCTGAAAAAACATGTTCTTAAACCTTGTGACGGGAACTACTTCCACATTTCTTCGACAAATTTTGTTAAATTTTTATGCCCCCGTAAGAGGGCGTATAGTTTTTGCACTGTCCGTTTGTTTGTGGGTTTGTGTGTGGGTTTGTGGGTTAGTTTGCCCTTTTTTTTCCTCAAATTGGCTCCCACTTATAGCTCTTGTTTATTACTGAAACACTTTTTCTTATATTTTTATTCACAACTATAGAAAGCACTTTCAAAATTGCACCCATCCAGTTTTTGTTCCAGCCAGCTTCTGTAACACTACCATGATAGAACCGTTAACATGAGCTGTAAAAAGTCAACTCTACCGAAATTCAGATCCAAAATTCAAGATACAAACTGTCCTTAAAGTCTATGGAAGTGCATGTAATAAACATATTATTCATGTCTCCTATTTGAAATATGAGATTTATAAACCTCGTGAGGTAAAACAATCCATTAAAGGAATTTGTACTTTGCACTTGTTTCTTTATTGGATTGTTTTACCTCCCTCTGTTTTTAAATCCCATATTTCAAATTAGAGATTGACAAGGTTGACCTTGGATGGTTTGGTGAGGCAAAGGTGTCCTGAAACTTGTATCACCTGAGCTTTCAGCTGGTTTGCTTACAGTGCAGAAGGTGTGCTAACCTTGCAGCAGGTAAGGCCCTTACCTGCTGCAAGGTTTATTTCACTTATAATAAGTGAAATAACCTTTAAAGGGCATGAAAACCAAAATAAAAAAAAAGATTACCCAATATACTATATAAAGTGATGTTTTTTTTTGGCTATAGGATGAGTTTAAACCAGTTTCAGCCTGAGTGAACTAATCACTGTCCAATATTTTTTGCTATTGGACAGTTCTATTGGACTGTCGGTGGTCTATATAATATAATGCATTTTTGGAATCCATCTTTGAACCTTAGTATATCAAAAACAGTGCTATAAGGATCCGAGCGAAAAACACATTTAATGTGTTCTTTATGTGTTGTGTTTACATACTATTGAAGTCATAATAATGATTGAAAAGTGGTGTTTTTGTCTAGACCATAAAATACATTCTAATGCACTTACGTATGTAACGCGACGTCTGATTGGATAACGTCAAAAAATTGCGACAGTATATTCCACGATATACTGTCGGAAATCCGACGTCACCACGTAACGTCGCTTTTCATTGGCTGGCATTTGGTTTTACGCAGCTCACTGCGCTTGCCGCCTTGTGCAAAAAGGTACAAATTTTAGCTTAACAACCGAAAAAGTGCATTAGAATGGGGATAACTGTATTGAAAATTGTCATTTGGGGAGGTAAATCGTCGGTTTTACGGTCGCAAATTACGTTTTACGGCTCCGCTTACGCGTCGCCGTAAAACGAAATTTCCGACCGTAAAACCTCCGATTTACCTCCCCAAATGACAATTTTCAGTACAGTTATCCCCTAAATTATCTCTAAAAAATGTTCATTCATTACGACAACACACCCGTGCGACATAGTGCATTTTTTCACACTCCAAAATGTCCATTTTCCTGATAAAAATCCATGATATTTTTCTTATATTTGCTCCAAGGCATAGGTTGTGGGTAGTCTTTAGAACTGCCTCAATGAGGACTCCAAACAGCCATGAAATAGCTATAGAATATATTCTCTTTTGAAACCTGTGTTGTAGGTACCACAATATATGGGTCGTACAATTTAACCTATTTCAGACTGGAAACCCGTAAACGAGTACCAGGCCCAGATCAGACGTCGCAGAAAGCAGCGTCTCATCAGGGCCTACACTGTTTGCAAGAAGTTCAGCCTTTTTCCAAACAAATTTTGAAGAAAACACAACCTGACACCCCTAAATTTTGAAATGGACTCCTGCTATATATAAGGAGGAAGATTCCATTTGGTACGAAAAGGGTTAATATATGAAATAAGAAAACATACATGTACCTTTTAAATTATCTTCATTGCTATACTTTATCTGGAGCTGTATCCTGGCATTATGATAACACACCTGTATGACATAGTGCATATTTTCACATTTTCCAAAATGGCTACTCTGTGATATATTTCTTAATACAGCAAACATAGTTTACGGTGCTCATTAGAACTGCCTCAGCCTCATTAAGGCAGTTCTATTGAGTACCCACAACCTATGTCTTGGAGCAGAAATAAAGAAAATACCCCATGAGCCCCAGTTTCCTCTATACAAAGTGGGGTTTAGAGGGATATTCATTACACGGACTTGTTTATGCGATGGACTGTGATTTGAATTTGAATTTTATAGGTAGCTGAGGTGCAAGACAGCCCTCCTCCTCTTCCAGTCACAGTGAGGGCTGTAAAGAGGGTCATGTTTGACCCCATAAAGTGTTACATTATAGCTGGTGGACTTGGAGGCTTTGGTCTGGAACTGGCAGCATGGCTTATAAGGAGAGGGTCTACAAAACTTGTGCTTACTACAAGATCAGGTATATTCATAAGATGGTACAAAATTTATCAGAAGCCTCCAAGGTGTAATGGTTAAACTACTCGCAACATAAACCAGACGTTGTGAGTTTGATTCCAGGCTTCTTAAGTCCCTCAGATGACCTAAGCCCTTGGCAAGACCTAAACTCAAACAAATAATCAAAGTCTGGTTCTGAAAACTTAGACATTTTGTAATTTTTCTGTTTTTGATAATTCCAATTTTCCATCATGATGTATGTTTCGATTAACTTTATTGGTAGAAGTAAAAGTTTTGTACTTCGATAAATTCCATGAGCAAGAATCTCAGAACAACCAATCATCATGTCAT
This sequence comes from Lucinisca nassula, assembly GCA_963580285.1. Classification (NCBI taxonomy): domain Eukaryota; kingdom Metazoa; phylum Mollusca; class Bivalvia; order Lucinida; family Lucinidae; genus Lucinisca; species Lucinisca nassula. Next base: position 34,912,559 of record OY757011.1, read on the forward strand.
CTTGATCAGGTTTCTTTCCTTTGAAGTCTATTTATTGGCATACTTACATATTTTCATCCTCTTTAAATTTACCCGGCACATGTTTTCACACCTGACACCTGCTGACTGTCCACGCTTCAGCGACCGTAATTAGGGCCCCGCACTGTCTGTCTGTCCGTCCACAAATTTTCCTACTCCTCTGATAGCGCTGCCGGGGCCCTAGTCAGTTCCACTGACAGCTCTAGTTAGTGACTTAGATACGGTTATGTAAATGTGTTTTTAGCACCAGCTGACACCTGTTGACTGTCCACACTTCAGCGACCATAATTAATATAGTGTCTTTGGCATTGATTATAAATACTGTTGTGTAAATGCACAATCTTAATGCTTTTGACAGTAACAGAGACTAGGTTGATTAAATGTGAGCTCGGTATTCAATATTAATATAAATAAATAGCGCTCGAGAAGTCAAAATGGAATATGTTTAAGTGTGTTCATCCATATCAATTCTTTCGAAATGAATTTGTTGTAAGTTTTAGAGTGTGCAATTTCTACCAATTTGCAATATAAAGCGGATTTGTAATACATCTCAACCTCGTTATGTCACGGAACTCTGGGTTGACAAATGCACCGTGTTAGTTAACCGAATTGTGTTATAAACTCGGAGCATATTCTCGATGTTACTATTCTACTATTACACTGCAAACACATGCCTCCGGTCATATTGATAAGCCTATACAAGGTGTGAAAATAAGGTCAAGTTATGTCTTTTACTTGGGTATATCCCTCAATCATAAAACTCAATCAAGAAGTGTGAAAATCCTCCTAAGGTGATTAGCAACATCTAAAGGTAGATGTATGCATAATAAAACATACTAATCTACTGTCTTGTGTACGCTAGTTTTTTTTTCACGGGGAAAAAGCTTGGTGCGAAAAAACAAAACAAAAACGACCTCTTGACAAGGAGAGGCTACCATTTTCATTTGTGTAAACACACTGTAGGCCACTATTGATAAATAAGATAGAACTTTCAAAAATAAAATGTGCATAATACCAGGCGCATTTCTCAAAACACTTTGTTATTGAGAAAATATTTTCTTGCACACCAGACAAGGAAATCCGTGATTTTACCCTGGGATAGAAATTTATGTTCTGACCCTGGTGTTCCGACCCATGCAACTAACCTAAATGCGCTTCAATTCTATTCAACTGCCGGAACTACTTCCGCACTACTTTTGTTTTGTAAACAATATACATGTGCGAGCTGTCAAAACTAACCGGGGGTGTTGTGCAAGAAAAAGAATCCAATATGGTGTTCTGTTGTAGACGGGCGTTTCCAACCCTCGGGATGACCGTGCGTAGCCTTGGTTCCCTTCAGCACGGTCATCCCTCGGGTTGGAAACGCTCATCTACAACAAACCATATCAGATTCTTATATTATCGGTCCCAAATTTTTTTTATGAAAGAAAAACGCCCTATTAAAATAAAACAATAACATTCAATGTGTGTATATTCGCTACAATCTGATGACGGCATTTACCGATCGCCTACAGAAAAATGATAGACAATTAATTTTTCAACGATATAGGTTGCAGAAAACTTTTCTGTTCACCTTGGTCTTGCTCACAAAGGCGGGTATGAAAGTTTGGGCTCATTTTATAGCCTGATTATTATATTGTTAATAACTGCTTCCTTTTTCTCGCTAAGCTGACAGTTTTGAGTTGATTGCATGTCATGTTTTATCACGTTTGTCAAAGTAATTAAGTTTATATAACTGTAACTTTAATTAGGTGTTATGACATTTTTGTATTCCATCTCAAATTGTGTGTGATTGTCACACCAAGGTATTTAATGGAATCAACCATTCCCTCAATTGTATTGGTTCTCTTTCTAGTTATCTGCATAATACTGCATTTAACAGGCTGAAATTTCATGCCCCATTTTCGTGCCCAACATCCTAATTCACATGTGTCAATGTCATTCTGAAGTTTCACTGAGTCCTCTATATTTCTTGTTATTCTGAAGTTTCACTGAGTCCTCTATATTTCTTGTTTCCCTGTAGGAAACACAGTCGTCTGCAAACTCTTATTTCTGAATCAATGTCAGTGCGAATATCATTAATGTACAGGGAGAATAATAGTGGACAAAGAACAGTCCCTTGTGGGACACCAGACAAAACTGGAGCCCGCTACCTCATTAACTATGAGCTGTTTTCTGGAGCAAAGAAAGGAGTGAGTGAGTGTTTGAGTTTTACATCCCACAAACAGCTAAGGTCATATGGAGACGTGAACGGGCCTCCGTGGCCTAGTGGATAAGAGCGCTGACTCTTAGTCATTAGGTCTCTCACCGCCGTAGGTTCGAGCCTCGCTCGGGCCACGTGTGAGACGCCAAGTTCTGCAACGGAAGGTCAGGTGGTTTTTCTCCGGGTACTCCGGTTTTCGCCCACCTCTGATTAACGATCGGCTCGATATGAGTGAAATAATCTTGAAAGGGCCGTAAAACCCAAACCAAAAAAAAAAAAAAAAAAAATATGGAGACGTGACATCAGTTTAAAGACTCATCTGAAAGTCTGGAGAAGCCCGGGATCGATCCTGCGATCTCTGGTTTACAAGGCAAGTAGCGTAACCACTACACCAGGGAGGCTTCTAGCAAAGAAAGGAATCTATCCATTTGAAGTGATGATAACCTTTGCTCTTTGATGAATATTACACTCTGTAATTCTAAAGGTGGGAATATATAAATGGAGGCTTTTAAAAAGCATTTGCTATCATTATATATTGTTGAAGCGAATTACATCCAATTGTACAATCAATAATCAATCTGTTTGACTTTACTGATAATCGATTGTGATTTTTCTGTCCGATTCACAACACTACTGAAATAGGTTATCTATCTGCCCTTACCCCGAAATGTAGTTCAATGGTTATAAGCTTAAAGCAGGTATATTACATGTATAACAGAGAAATACCATGATTTGTACTTGTCATTAACTTGGTATTTTTTCTTTTTTCTATGAAGAAATATTTCCTCTTAGTCGGGTAAATTATCTCTTTAGCTGGAACTAAGGTGAAACCTGTCTTAGTGGCCACCTGTATTAAGCAAGCAACCTGTCTTAAGCAAGCAGGTATCCCATTCCCCTAAAAGGCAAATGCTTTAAAAACACACCAGTATTAAACAAGCACTTGCTTTTAGCAAGCACACTGATTATCCAATAGGTGCTTGTTCTAGATACAGGATACTGCTTTTGCAATGCAGACTTTCGGATGAGTCTTTAAACCGAGGTCCCGTCTCCATATGACCTCAGCTGTTGGTGGGATTTAAAACTCAAACGCTCATTCACTCACTGCTTTTGCAATGAAATTGTTATATTTGAACCCCTGAAAAGATCATTTATGTTGGCATTATTCTTGACGTCACCTCAGCGGCATCTGACAAGATATCGACAAGCATTAAGAGTGCTTGACATTTGAAATAAAGATTACATGGAGTACATAACCATTGAATAAGAGGTAGGTTTTTTCTTTCGGTAATCTGTAATTTTTATTTGTTTTATCACTGAAACACATCCCTTTATTTTTACTCAGAATTGTAGAAAGCGCTTTCAACATTGCATCCATCCAGTTTTTCTTTGTCAGTTTACAGCACTAGACTGATTGAACTGTGAACATGATAATGTAAAGTGTTAACTGTGTATGGATAACTGTTTTGAAAATTCAGATTCAAAATGATCCTAAAAGTCTATCAAAGTGCATGTAATATACAGTTTATTCATTTTCCTATTTTAACCCTTATCTTGCTGTTCACGACAACCCCTATCTTTGCCAACAGTGTAGATCCAGATCAGATGGCTTCTGAAGAAGCCATCTGATCAGGATCTACACTGTTTGGCATTCAGTTTATGAATTTGTAGCAATAAATTACATCAAGTAATTTGATTGGTTGATAGACAGAAATGGGTGTGGCTTAAATGAATATTCAGCAAGAGAAGGGTTAATTGAGATTTATACACCTCGGGAGGTAAAAAAAATCCAATAAAGAAACTCCTGCTTGGCCCTCGTTGCTTTTGGATTTTTTTTTACCTTGTTTGTTTTATAAATCCCATATTTGAAATAGGAGAATGAATAAACTCTATATATTCAGCCTAAAATTATATCATTACGAAAACACGCCTATACAAATACATTGTAAATTTTACCGCTGAAAAAATGAAAAATTTCAGATCAAAAATCCCGATATTTTTCTTATTTCTGCTCAACCCATAGATTGTGGATACTCGTTAGAACCGCCTCGGCGAGGCGGTTCTAACGAGTAGCCCCAATCTATGTTTTCGAGCAGAAATAAGAAAAATAATGTATACCCCTGCAAACCCCAGTTTTACTATATAAAAGTGGGGTTCAAGGGGGTCAAAATTATATAGACGTGTTTTCATGATGTGAAAAAGAAGCAGTAATGACTGTCAAAAAAATTAATCATGGTAAATAATTTTGATTGGATGACTTAAACAATTAAACAATAGTAATTACAGAAAAATCATTTGTGCCTCATAAAAGGCAGAGCATGGAACCAGAAGTTATTTTGCCCAGCAGAGAAAATGAGGCTAATGTCCTTTTACCTTGTGTGACATGAACTTTGGACATGTTCATCACCAAAACATGCCTATATTATTCTTACCCCTTTGAACCCTACTTTTATATAGTATAACTGGGGTTCACATGGGTAAACGTTATTTTTCTTATTGCTGCTCTAACATAAAGATGAGGTGGTTCTAACGTGTACCCACAATCTATATTTTGAGCAGAAATAAGAAAAGTATCATAATTTTTCATCTAAATATTTTCATTTTTCCTGTGGTAAAATTTAGTGTATTTGAAAAGGCGTGTTTTCGTAATGTATAACATCACTTGCCTCTGACCTTACCAACATTCTGTATTTCAGGCATCAGGACAGGATACCAGGCCAGGAAGTTACGTATCTGGCAAGGTCAAGGTGTCACAGTTGTGATCTCCAAAGCTGATATAGGCACCGAAACAGGAACCAGAGAACTAATCGCAGAAGCCAAGCTCCTAGGACCTGTTGGAGGGATCTTTAATTTGGCTATGGTATGTCTGTCAAGATAAAAAAAGCTGATGCATCACAGCCTCTATATAACACTCTTTCACATCATGAAAACATGCCTATATAGTTTTGACCTCCTAATTCCCCACTTTTATGTTGTAAAACTGGGGTTTACAGGAGTATACATGATGGACAGTCTGATACACCACTTTGCTGGGCAGGCTTAGATCCTCTAAGCAATTTACTAGTATTTGTGTGCAGTCACTTTAAGCTCCTAATGTTTCAGCCAGGGCTTGAGAAAATATAGGTTTGTTGGCCTGAGACAGATTTCTTTTGCAAGCCGGACTTATTTTCACTTCACTTCAAAAGGACTTCTAAAATTCTGTTCATAATTCACTTATGCTTTTCACTACATCTGAAATATTAAGCTAACAAACAGATTATTAGTTAATAGATCATCCAAGTTTGTCTTAAAAATTTCTTAGAGCAGATGTTAGATTGGTCCATTATATAAGTAGGTGAAAGTTAGAAAATAGTCCAATTTGGTTACTTTGATCTTACCACATTGGATTATTTGTCTGAAATAGAGTAATTTATGTCCGACATTTTTCCCAAAATGACAGGTGCAGACATGTAACAGAGACTTTGATGAAGCTTCATTATGTTACCAAATCTTCGTAATGAGCACCCCTCTAAATGCCACTTTGGTAAACATTATTTTTCTTATTTCTGCTCCAAGACATAGGTTGTGGGTACTCGTTAGAACCGCCTCAATGAGTCGGTTCTAACGAGCCCCCAAAACCTGTATTTGGAGCATATATGAGAAAATTATCACAATTTTTATCAGAAATATGACCCTTTTACAGGTATGAAAGATTGCACTATATCACACAGATGTGTTATCGTAATGAGAGGATCATCACGTGAACAAGTCCGTGAAATGAACACCCCCTTACACCCCACTTCGTATATAGAAAACTGGTTTACGGGGGTAAACATTATTTTTCTTATTTTTGCTCCAAGACATAGGTTGTGGGTACTCGTTAGAACTGCCTCAATGAGGCGGTTCTAACAAGCACCCATCACCTATGTTTGGAGTATAAATAAGAAAAATGTCAAGGATTTTCATCAAAACGTAGCCATTTTGGAGATGTGATCAAATGCACTCAGGCGCACAGATATGTTATCGTAATGGAAATCACCGAACTGTCCCAGAAGATACTAGGCAAATCTATAAAACCCAAACCCTTATTAATGAAAGATATTTTGATGTAATGACGTTTGTGATTAACTTTAGACTCGAATATAAGAACTTGTTTGTTTAGCCTTGCATGCCCATTTGAACAAAAAAGTGCAGTCTCCGAAGAGCTCTAGCTGTTTGCTGACATGTAGAGGAGATTTTGCGGTAGCTTTGTGCCCAGATAATATATCCTGTTTTGAACAACTTGTAGATCCAAATCAGCTGGCATCTGTGAATCTTGCTGATTAGGATCTGCACTGTTTTACATTCTGCCTCTCAATCCATGGTAAAGTTTGAACTCACAGTGCAACAACAGGGGCTTGATATTTGGGAGAGAGGGTACAGCATATTGAACTATTCGAGCTGGTGAGGATTAACCAATAAAATCAAAACAATTGCCGTCTACTTATGCAAACTGTGTGGACCCAGATCAGACTGCTCCTCTAGGAGCTGTCTGATCAGGGTTCACACTGTTTGCCTGTACGCAAGAATTGTTTTGTTTGATTCGAGGTTTAACGTCCCCGTCAACTATGTAAAGGTCATTTTGGAGACGTTGCTTCCAATTTTGTGGGACTTTTACCCGACATTGAGATGAATTGACATCTCAAGCCCTGTCGCCCAATGAAACCAATAGGGTTTATTAAATAAGCATGGACGGTCCGCCTCTATATTTCTTCAAGCCCCTATGGGCGCGGGCCGCTGTACGCAAGAATATTTTTAAAAAATTTGCAACAACATTCAGCAGACGACATAAGCAGACGACATTTTCAGATGTAGATTTTTTCAGCATTTTAAGGTTTAATACAAGCATGCCTATCCCTATTTAGGTTGCTGTCCTTGACATTATATGTTTGGGTTTAACTGCTTCCACGCAGAGTTGAATCCGGCCCGCACACTAGTACTGGTAAACCGCTTAGAGGATCTAAGCCTGTCCAGGAAACGCGGTGCGAGGCGGACCGTCCATGCTAATAAACCCTATTGGTTTCATTGGGCGACAGGGCTTGAGATGTCATTTCATCTCAATGTCGGGTAAAAGTCCCACAAAATTGGAAGCAACGTCTCCAAAATGACCTTTACAGTTTTGACGAGGACGTTAAACCTCAAATCAAACAAACAAACTACATGTTAACCCTCATGGGTCATTTTGTGTTGTCTCCCAGAGCAATGGAAAAAGGAGATAGAAGAGATGTAGAGGAGATGATGGAAGTGAAGGGTGGGAAAGGAAAAAGGATGAAAGTGTAGAAACTGAAAAATATCATTTCCCCTTTCCCTTGCTGTCGTTGTGCAGTGAGGGCCCTTTTTATGTCCCCGGTAGAGATAGCGGGGACATTGTTTTTGATGTGTTTGTTTGTTTGTTTTTACGTGGACAACTTTAACTTTGGTCATAACTTGTGAACCTTTTGAGGTAGAGCATTCAAATTTGGCATGTGGGTTCCTTGTGACAAGAGCTTTACATTCATGCAAAGACTTGACCTGTGACCTTGACTTTGATTTGTGACCAACTTTGAAAAAAAGGCCTTGCCTGGGGACATGTTGGTGTTTCACAAACACATCTTTCTTGTTCAATACTGGTTATGACGGTTTTATAATTTCACTGGCAGGTATTGAAGGATGGACTGATAGAAGGACAAACCAAGGAATCGTTCCAGAAAGTTTGTGAACCTAAAGTAAATGGCACCCACAACCTTGACCTTGTCACAAGAGAGCTTTGTAACAACACTCTTGATTGGTTTGTTGCCTTCTCTTCCATTAGCAGTGGGCGTGGCAATGCTGGCCAATCAAATTATGGCTATGGTAATTCAGTGATGGAGAGAATATGTGAGAACAGGAGGGCAGATGGTCTCCCAGGTATGCTACAACTTTATCATTACAGTAACACATCTGTGTGACCATCACGACAACACGCCTATATAATTTTGACCCCCTTGATCCCGGCTTTTATATAGTAAAACTGGTGTTTACAGGGGTAAACCTTATTTTTCTTATTTCTGCTCTAAAATATAGGTAGTGGGTACTCGTTAGAACCCCCTCGATGAGGCGGTTCTAACGAGTACCCACAATCTATATTTTGAGCACAAATAGGAAAAATATCACAATTTTTCATCTTAAAATTTTCATTTTGTCAGCGATAAAGTTGACACTGTGTTTGTATAGGCTTGTTTTCGTAATGATAGAACATTCTGTCATATCTCCATAATCAGGTTTTAGCTCACCGGAGCACTAAGTGCTCTAAGTGAGCTATTGTGATCACCCTGCATCTGTCGTGGGTCGTGCATCCGTGTGTCATCAACAATTTACTTTAATGACATCTTAACCAGTGAATGGATTTTGAAGTAATTTTATAGATATGTTCCTTGGGTGAATATGACCTGAAGGAGCAATCTGGTCAGGGTCTACACTGCTGTAGCTTTTGGACTCCTTGCAGGATCATGAAACAAATTTGTCAAAAAGTTAGGAGAATTACAGTCATACCTTATAGTGTCCGAATTTTTAGGATTTTTACGGTAAAACAGTAGAATCTCAACTAACGGCTATGGCTGTTTAGAGCCATGGCACCTTTAATTTCTTCAGCAGTCAATCATCTCCGCCCCCTTTCTAAAAAAGCATACTTACCTAGGTGATATGCTCTCTGCAGGGGGTGGTTGCGACCTTTCAACTACATCACGTGTGAAAACAGCCTGGAAGAAATTCAAGGAGTTGCTACCAGTTCTCTCTTCCCGCCACCTCTCGTTCAAGACACGTGGCCGTGTGTATAGCTCTTGTGTGCGGAGCGCAATGCTCCATGCCAGTGAGACATGGCCATTGACAAAGCCAAACCTCCAACGTCTACAGCGAAATGACAGGGCAATGATCAGACAGATCTACAATGTCAAGCCACAGGACACTGTCACCATCAGGTCCAGTGAGTTACTTGAGCGTCTTGGCATTGAGGACCTGGACCTCATCCTGAAAGAGAGAAGACTTCGCTGGTATGGACATGTGGAACGCTCCAACGGTGCAATCAAGACTGCCTGTGACATACAGGTAAGTGGAAAGCGGGGGCCAGGAAGGCCCAAGATGACCTGGAAGCAACTGACAGAAAGAGATTGCAGAGAATGGAAGCTCTCTGCTATCGATCCTCATGATAGACAAGCCTGGAGATCTGGTGTAAGATCTGCCATGCATGCAGCAAGCCAGCTACCTGGAAGGGGGCCCACTTATGTGGACGTTGCCCCTGTACCTGCACGTTAATCAAAAATCCGTTGATGATGATGATTAGTGGATATGCAGGGTGATATGAGTCTACACTGAGCAAACATGCTTAGTGACTTTTTTGTTGCACCTGCTTTAAACACAGCCCGATATAGGAGTCCAGGTTTCAGTCCATTCATTCCATCATCACTCCATATGTTCAAGTCCATTTCCATCACAAAAACACGCCTATGTAATTTTGTCCCCCCTTGAACCCCACTTTTATATAGTTAAACTGGGGTTAACAGGGGTGAACATTTTTCTTATTTCTGCTGTAAAATATAGATTGTAGGTACTCGTTAGAACCGAAGCCCCCGCCCATAGGGGCTTGAAGAAATATATGGGCTGCATGATGCTTCCATGCAGAGCTGAATCCGGCCCGCACACTAGTACTGGTAAACCGCTTAGAGGATCTAAGCCTGTCCAGGAACCGTGGTGCCAGGCGGACCGTCCATGCTAATAAACTCTATTGGTTTCATTGGGCGACAGGGCTTGAGATGTCATTTCATCTCAATGTCGGGTAAAAGTCCCACAAAATTGGAAGCAACATCTCCAAAATGACCTTTACAGTGTTGACGGGGACGTTAAACCTCAAATCAAACAAACAAAAAAACTTTGAAAAAGTTGGAGGGGCATATTGCTTCTGGTTCGTTCGTCCGTTCGTCCGTCCGTTACGCTTTTGATGCATTGCATAACTAAAGAACCGTGTATACTAGGGTTTTTAAATTTCATATATGGATTCCTCATGGAAAATTAGCTGACGCGTATTTTTTTTCTCGTCCGGATTATGCCCCCTTCAAGAGTTATTGCCCTTTGAAATTTTTTTAATAAAATTTTGTCAGCAAGATATCTCGAAAACTATTGGAGCTAGAGCCTTGAAAGTTGGTGAATATATTGGTGGTGATGAGTAGATGAACTGATTAACTTTTGACGAAATTCCGAAAAATACTTTGTGAGTTATGGCCCTTTGTCATTTTGGTAATTTGTGCCCATTGTAATGTATGCTTAAAGTGATGCATAGCATATCTTTAGAACCGTGTATGCAAGGGTTTCGAAATTTCATATATGGATTCCTCATGGAAAATTAGCTGACGCGTATTTTTTTTTCTCATCTGGATTATGCCCCTTTTAAGAGTTATTGCCCTTTGAAATGTTTTTAATAAAATCTTGTCAGCAAGATATCTCAAAAGCTATTGGAGCTAGAGCCTTGAAAGTTGGTGAATAGATTGGTGGTGATGAGTAGATGAACTGATTAACTTTTGACAAAATTCCGAAAAATACTTTGTGAGTTATGGCCCTTTGTCATTTTGGTAATTTGTGAAAAACTTTGTCATCGTTCTAGCGCCTACATTTCTTCACCAATTTCAATATAACTTCACACAAATGTTTCTTATAAAAAAATCTCGAGCGAGTTCGACTTTCAAGGTCATGACCCCAAGGTCAAGGTCACTGTGGCTATTTTTAGAAAAACTTTGTCATCGCTCTAGCGCCCATATTTCTTCACCAATTTCAATATAACTTCACACAAATGTTCCTTATAAAAAAATCTCGAGGGAGTTCGACTTCAAAGTCATGACCTCAAGGTCAAGGTCACTGTGGCTATTTTTAGAAAAACTTTGTCATCGCTCTAGCGCCTACATTTCTTCACCAATTTTAATATAACTTCACACAAATGTTTCTTATGACAATATCTCAGCGAGTTCGACTTTCAAGGTCATGACCTCAAGGTCAAGGTCACTGTGGCTATTTTAAGAAAAACTTTGTCATCACTCTAGCGCCTACATTTCTTCACTGATTTCAATATAACTTCACACAAATGTGCCTTATGACAATATCTTGAGCGAGGTCGACTTTCAAGGTCATGACCTCAAGGTCAAGGTCACTGTGGCTATTTTTAGAAAAACTTTGTCATTGCTCTAGCACCTACATTTCTTCACTGTTTTCAATATAACTTCACACAAATGTTCCTTATGACAATATCTCGAGTGTGTTCGACTTTCAGGGTCATGACCTCAAGGTCAAGGTCACTGTAGCTATTTTTAGAAAAAAATTGTCATCGCTCTAGCGCCTACATTTCTTCACCGATTTCAATATAACTTCACACAAATGTTCCTTATGACAATATCTCTAGCTAGTTCCACTTTCAAGGTCAAGGTCACTGTGGCTATTTTTAGAAAAACTTTGTCAATGCTCTAGCGCTTACATTTCTACACCGATTTCAATATAACTTCACACAAATGTTCCTTATGACAATATCTCAAGCCATTTCAACTTTCAAGGTCAAGGTCACAATGGCTATTTTTAGAAAAACTTTGTCATCGCCCCAGTGCCTACATTTCTTCACCGATTTTAATATAACTTCACAAAAATGATCCTTATGACAATACCTCGAAAGAGTTTGACTTTCAAGGTCAAGGTCACTGTGGCTATTTTTACAAAAACTTTTTCATTGCTCTAGCGCTTACATTTTTTCACCAATTTCAAAATCGATTCACACAAATGTTCCTTATGACAATATCTGTAGCGAGTTCCACTTTCAAGGTCAAGGTCACTGTGGCTATTTTTAGAAAAAACTTTGTCAATGCTCTAGCGCTTACATTTCTTCACCAATTTCAATATAACTTCACACAAATGTTCCTTAAGACAATATCTCGAGCGATTTCGACTTTCAAGGTCAAGGTCACTGTGGCTATTTTTAGAAAAACTTTGTCAATGCCCTAGCGACTACATTTCTTCACTGATTTCAATATAACTTCACACAAATGTTCCTTATGACAATACCTCGAGTGAGTTTGACTTTTGAATTTTTATGCAGGCATCCATGTTTGACCTTGACCTAGATTTCATGGTTTGGTGACTTTGCGCCCCCACAGGCGCGACATAGCCTTCAGGGGAATTCTTGTTGTATGTTTTTGAGTCTTTAACAATATTTGTTGAATATTTTGCCATCTAAGGACAAGCAAAGGTTGGGGGCATTGTGTTTTACAAACACCATTTCTAGTTTTATGTTGACCATGAGGGAGATTTGCTTCTCAGATGAGGGAGATTGGGGTCTCAATGAGGGAGACTTTCTAACGGCATGTTTAAGTGTTTTTTTTCTTGTCATTTTTTGTGGTTTAGATGTACAAAGGAACTGGAACTACTTAATTAAAATGATAGGAACATATTTTGTCAAGTTTAATTTCAAAATAGCAAGTTGTAGGTTGTTTACAAGCAATGCTGTGACCACAAGTCCATTGATGTGATGTTGTGGGTATTTGTCAGAATCACCTGATTGTTGAAAGTACCCGCAACATGCTTTAGTTTAGAAATACTTGTTTAGAAAAGATATCCTAAAATGTTTCCAGTCCTCCTCTTTATCCAGTGCTGGGTTTTACTGCTACTGAACAGACCCAAAGCACAAAGTTCTCTTCAATGATAAGCATTACTTCTAGCACTATTTACACTCCTTCATATAGTCTGTGCAGGCAACTTTTTTGGCCTTTCTCAGAACACCCTGTTCATAAATACATGTATAGGTAAAGCCGTCCATGCTGAAATTAATACCATTTTATGACAATTGTTCAGGTTGGCCCCAAAAAATTAGTGAGAATCCCAGAAAAAAATGCTGAGTCTTTATTTGTTTAAAATGTAAATTTTGTTACATCCAAACCTTGATATAATGTCCTGGATCCCTTACCTGATCCACACTGAAGAAATGAAATGGTGGGTAATATAGTATGGTGCCTTGTCAGAAGGAGCATACATGCCAAATATGAAGGATCTATCTCAAATGGCTCAAAGGTTATGATTAAGTAGGTCAAGGTCAAACTTTTTGTATGGTGGGAAGCCCCTCTCACAAGTAATATACATGCCAAATATGAAGGCTCCATCTCAATTGGTTCAAAAGTTATGATTAAGTAGGTCACAGGTCAATGTCAAAATTTTTTTGCATGAGTGGGAAGACCTTGTCACAAGGAACCTACATGCCAATTATGAAGGCTCTATGTTAAATGGTTCAAACGTTATGACAAAAAAGGTCAAAGGTCATTGGGTATTGGTGGGAGGCGGTTTTCAGAATGATCACACATGCCAAATATGAAGGCTCTATCTCAAATGGTTCAAAAGTTATGATTAAGTAGGTCAAGGTCAAACTTTTTGTATGAGTGGGAAGCCCCTCTCACAAGTAATATACATGCCAAATATGAAGGCTCCATCTCAATTGGTTCAAAAGTTATGATTAAGTAGGTTACAGGTCAATGTCAAAATGTTTTGCATGAGTGGGAAGACCTTGTCACAAGGAACCTACATGCCAATTATGAAGGCTCTATGTTAAATGGTTCAAAAGTTATGACAAAAAAGGTCAAACGTCAAGGTCACAGGTCAAAAATTTTGTATGTGTGGGAAGCCCTTGTCACAAGGAGCCTACATGCCATATATGAAGGCTCTATCTCAAATGGCTCAAAAGTTATGGTGAAGTAGGTCAAAAGTCAAAGGTCAAGGTCGCAGGTAAAATTGTGTGTATGGGTGGGAGGCCCTTGTCAGAAGGAACACACATGCCAAATATGAAGACTCTATCCCAAATAGTTCAAAAGTTATGAACTTAAGTAGGTCAAGGTCACAGGTCAAAATTTTTGTATGTGTGGGAAGTCCTTGTCACACAGAACAAACATTCCAAATATGAAATCACTATCTCAAATGGTTCAAAAGTGATGATAAAGAAGGTCACATGTCAAGGTTACAGGTCATTTTTGTATGAATGGAAGCCCTTGTCACAAGGAACCTACATGCCAAATATGCAGGCTCTATCTTAAACGGATCCACAGTTATGATAAAATAACCTGACGATCTACTTTTTGATTTTTAAACTTGATCAAGATATTGTGAAGATGATCATTCTGAGCAAGTTTGATGATAATCCGACTAAAATTGTGGCCTCTAGTGTGTTCAGAACGTTTTTCTATGATTTGACCTACTGACCTACTTTTTTACCCGACATGACCCATATTCAAACTTAACCGAGATATTGTCAAGAAGATCATTCTGAGCAAGTTTGATGATGATCGGACTAAAACTGTCTACAAGGTTTATTAATGATTTGACCTACTGACCTACTTTTTGCTGAACTTGACTTAGATATTGTCAAGATGAGCTTTCTGAGCAAGGTTGATGAAAAGCAGATTAAATCTGTGGCCTCTAGTGTGTTGACAAGGTTTTTCTTCAATTTGACCTACTGACCTACTTTTTGACCCAACATGATCCATATTCAAACTTGACTGAGATATTGTCAAGATGATCATTCAGATTAATAATGATTGGACCAAAATGTCAAGATGATCATTCAGATTAATGATGATAGGACCAAAACTGTTGCCTCTAGTGTGTTCACAAGGTTTTTCAATGATTTGACCTACTGACCTACATATTGACCCAACATGACCCATTTTCGAAATTTAATTAGATATTTTCAAGATGGTCATTCTTAGCAAGTTTGATGATGATCAGACTAAAACTGTGGCCTCTAGTGTGTTCACAAGGTTTTTCTATGACATGACAGAGATATTGTCAAGATGATCATTCTGAGATAAATCGATGATGATTGGTCCAAAACGGTGGCCTCTAGTGTGTTCACAAGGTTTCTCTATTATTTGACCTACTAACCTACTTTTTGACCCGACATGACCCATATTCGAACTTGACCGAGATATTGTTAAGATGATAATTCTGAGCAAGTTTAATGATGACCAGACCAAAACTGTGGCCTCTAGTATGTTCACAAAGTTTTTATATGATTTGACCGACTGACCTACGTTTTGACCCCACATGACCCACTTTCGAACTTGACCGAGATATTGTCATGGTGATCATTCTGACCAAGTTTTATGATGATTGGCCCAAAACTGTGACCTCTGGTGTGTTCACAAGAAAAGTTTACGCACGGACGACGCACGACGGACGATGCACGACGACGACGGACATCTCACAGTCACAAAAGCTCACCATGACCTTCGGTCAGGTGAGCTTATAAATGCACACTAATTGTTATAGATTTGTTCCCGGTCACAAATCTTTTTAAATACAGTACTTGTACAAAGCTTACTCAAGGGGAGCAATTTCCAAATAAGAAAATC
Source organism: Lucinisca nassula (assembly GCA_963580285.1). Classification (NCBI taxonomy): domain Eukaryota; kingdom Metazoa; phylum Mollusca; class Bivalvia; order Lucinida; family Lucinidae; genus Lucinisca; species Lucinisca nassula. The sequence goes on from OY757011.1 coordinate 34,928,174, forward strand.
TGCTGTTGATTTCATGACTTTTAGTAATTACTCGTTATTGATTGGTAAATAATAACTATTTTCCACTTTCAAAATCAAAATTTCTAAGTTTACATAAAATATAAAAAGAAAAGACAAATGGGAGAGTGATATAAAAGGAACAAACAGTGATAAAAAATGGGAAAATAAACGCACAATTTCAATTAAATCTAGGCTAAATATAAGTAAAATAGAACTGGTACTGTTACCATACAAAACTATGTATCTGTACTACTGAGTGCAGATGCACCGCTTTCTTAAGAGATAGTCTAACGGTAAATAAATTACGTCAGCTTATGTAATCTTTACTGGCAGCCAGATCATGTTTATTCTGTGCAGTCAGCTGAGACAGAAAGGATTATCGCTTTTAGAAGTTGATATTTACCGTTAAGTGTCCGATATGTTCTGCTTCAGCAGAGAAAATTTTAACAAAAATTTACCGCTTACCGCAAATGGTAGCTCTGGAAAAAATCGGGGACAGGAAAATTGCAAATGCGGGAGATTTCGTCTCCCGGACGGGAGAGCGGGAGGTATGCTTCAAATGCGGGAGCCTCCCGCATGATCCGGGAGATATCACAGGTATGTTTACAATGTATTTGTATAAGCGTAATTTCTAACAAATTTCTTTTGCTTTTCCTAGCACACACAACAAGAGGAATTCTATTATAATGACTTGGTTTCTTGTAGGTTTGGCTATCCAGTGGGGAGCTATAGGGGATGTTGGTGTGGTACAGGACAAATTCGGTAACACAGATGTTGTCGTAGGTGGCACCATGCCACAGAAACTCAACTCCTGTATTGTCAAGCTGGAGAAGTTTATGTTGAGCAATGCGGCTGTGGTGTCTAGTTATATACCTGCAGTGGGTTCTGCTGGTCTGACAGCTGGTAGTAAAGGGGGTATGAGGAAGAGGTCACTGTTATCAGCTGTCTGTGCTGTGATTGGTGAGTAAATATGTAGGGTATGCTTAAGATGAACAAAGTTCAGAGAACAATTTTCAATTGTGTGAGTGTTTGAGTTTTACGTCTCAACAACAGCTAAGGTCATATGGAGAGGGGACCTTGGTTTAAAGACTCATCCGAAAGTCTGGAGAAGACCAGGATTGATCCTGCGACCCTTGGTTTACAAGGCGAGTAGCATAACCACTACACCACAGAGGCTTCTATTTCGAATTGTCTTAAATAAACAGTCCAACCTGTGTTCAGCAAGCACCTAAGGAATGAGCAAAATGTGCTTGCTTAAGACAGGTGCTTGCTTAATACAGGTAAATATTAATGCATTTGTCTTTTTCGGGTACTGAATGCATACTTGCTTAAGACAGGTTGCTTGCTTAATAGAGGTGGTCACTATGACAGGTTTGACTGTATATACAGTAAAATTCTTCTATTAAGACTACCTAAAATAAAGACTAATTCTGCTTTAAAAAGCTAATTAACAGACTGTAATTATTCTTTCTTTTTATTTTCTGCATATATATATGAGTAATGTCCTCTGGTCAGAGACCACCTTTTGGACTGTTCAAAATTGGTCTTAAAGACCACTTTTGAACAGTCCCAAAGGTGGTCTTAATTTGGGACTGTTCAAAGGTGGTTTTCAAGACCACTTTTGAACAGTCCCAAAGGTAGTCTTAGTATAAGAATTTTACTATATTTACACAATGTCTCAGCCTTCATTGACCTTTATCAAATGCAGTTAATAAGAAGACAAGGCCCACTTGATCACCGTTATGATAACACACCCGTGCGACATAGTGCATTTTTTCAAATCTCCAAAATAGCTACTTTTCTTATGAAAAAGTAGTACAAGCCTGCCCAGGAAAAGTGTGTATATATTTCACTGACTGGCTCAAAAATGACCTAAATAGTGTTGATTGGGCTATTAAACTCCAATCAAACGAACAAAAACTGTATTCTTATCCCCTCCCCCCTAAATAGTGTTGATTGGGCCATTAAACTCCAACAATCAAACAAACAAAAAGTATTTTTATGCCCCCCCCCCACTTGAGAATCTTTGATTTGGGGGGGGGGAGGGGGGGGACTTTAACCTTGATCATAACTTCAAAAGTATTTGAATGAAACTTCACACACTTAATAACCATCACAAGGGCTACATTCTGACCCAAGGGCCATAACTCTGTTCTCAATTTTGGCTAAATTATCTCCCCTTGAAATTTTGCAAAAACTCAGAAATTGGCTCCCACAGGGGGCATTGGTCTAGTGACAGCTCTTGTTGGAGCTAAGGTGGTGTAGACTTGCCATATGTATATACACATACACATTTCTGGTTCTCTGTATTGATAGGTGTTACTAAGAAAAGCTCCCTGAAGCAGGAAACCAGATTGGTTGATCTTGGACTGGACTCTCTGATGGTTACAGAGATCAGGCATCTGATTGAGAGAGACTACAACATGACCTTCACGGCAGATGAGGTAGTAGAATTACTCGGAACTATTCATATTTAGAGCGCCCCACCCATTGGGGCTTGGAGAAATAGATTGGGTTGCATGCTGCTTCGACACAGAGCTGAAACCGGCCAAACCTTTGAGTACTGGTAAACCACTTGGAAGCTCCCCAGCAGACATATGTCGCTGGGGCAACGTCAAATCAACATCGGTGCAACGTCGTGACGTAGTTGTGACATTGCATAAACATCATTACGTTATACCAAAGTTGATGTGACGTCACAATAACATCATGCGCCTGCTGGGTCTAGGCCTGCCCAGGCAATGTTGTGCGAGTGTCTTTAGGTGGTAGGGCTTTGGGTGTCATTTCATCTCAGCGTTTGTTAAAAAACCAACAAAATCAGAATCAATTGATGTCTAAAAAATTTCAACAAAAAAAAATTCTGTATCATCACATTTACAAGTCCAGATAATGAACACACCTGTAAATCCCACTTTATATGGTAAGAGTTGGATTTACAGGGGTAAACGTTATTTTTCTTATTTTTTCTCTAAGATGTGTTGTGGGTACTCATTAGAAGGGCCTCAATTAGGCAGTTCTTACAAGAACCCACAACATATGTGTTTGGAATATAAATGAGAAAATATCAGATATTTTTATCAGAAAAATAATCATTTTGGAGATGACAGAATGAAATACATATGGATTTGTTATTGTGAATTGTTGTATGGAAGATTTTGTCGCACCTGCTTTAAGCATTATCCTGTTTTTCATCCTTTAAGTTGCTCATCCATTCGTTTGTCGAGCTGTAAACAACCTTAGCATTTGTCTGTTTGTATGTTTGTTTGATTTGAGGTTTAACGTCCCTGTCAACACTATAGGTCATTTTGGAGACGTTGCTTCCAATTTTGCGGGACATTTACCCAACATTGAGATTAAATGACATCTCGGCCCTGTCGCGCACCGCTTTGCCTGGGCAGGCTTAGATCCTCTAAACGGTTTACCAGTACTCATGTGGTCAGTTTCATCTGTGCGTGGAAGCATCATGCAGCCCATCTATTTCAAACCCCGATAAATGGGGGCCAACACCCAAGCATTTACACTAATGTTCAAGCCTGTACAGGCACTAAGCCTTTGGAGGAAATCTTGTTACAAGAGCCCAAACTGATTTATCCCTTACCCTGCTGAACATGACAACCCTAATTTTTGCAAACAGTGTAGATCAAGATCAGAAGAAGCCATCTGATCAGGATCTACACTTTTTACCATGCAGTTTGTGAGTTTGTGAATTGAGTTACTATATTATATCAAGTAACTTGATTGGTGGCTAGTCTGAATGGGTGTGGCTAAATTAATTTATTCAACAGGATAAGGATAAAAGTACCTGGCTCTTTCAGATAAGACAGTTGACCATTCAGGATATACAGGAGTTGGACAAGTCCAACCCAGACCTGAGTAAAGGTGACAACACAACTTTAACCGAGAGTTCTCTTGGGCCAAAGGAAGAACCTGTTAACAGGAAGCCAATTTTCGTGTCCTTGAAACAAACTTTACTTAAGATGAACAGTGTAGAGAATGAAGAAGTAATTCCTATTTACTTTGTACATTGTCAAGGTAAGTAAAGCTGTATAGCTGACATGAAGGCCCAGTTGTTCAAGGCCTCGTTAGCTTAACTAAGTCGTGAATGGACAAAACATTAATTAGCTGACATGAAGGCCCAGCTGTTCAAGGCCTCATTAGTTTAACTAAGTTGTTACAAAACATTAACTAGCTGACATGAAGGGTCAGTTGTTCAAGGTCTCATTAGTTTAACTAAGTTACGACAAAATATTAACTAGCTGACATGAAGGGTCAGTTGTTCAAGGCCTCATTTGTTTAACTAAGTTGTTTAGGTTTCAGAACTTTGGGGTTGAGACACACTGATGAAGATTAAATATCAGAAAGGCCTCTGTGTCACTAAATTTAGTATAGTTACGCCTTAATTGTTACAAAACATTAACTAGCTGAATTGTTACAAAACATTAACTAGCTGACATGAAGGCCCAGTTGTTCAAGACCTTGTTAGCTTAACTAAGTCATTAATGGACAAAACATTGACTAGTCGACATGAAGGCCCAGTTGTTCAAGGCCTCATTAGTTTTAAGTTGTTACAAAACATTAACTAGTAGACATGAAGGCCCAGTAGTTCAAGGCCACGTTAGCTTAACTAAGTCGTTTATGAACAAAACATTAACTAGTATCCATGAGATTAGTATTTTTTAGTGGTGGAAATATCAGGGATGCCATTAATGTATGTATTAATGATAATTTTTGTGTACCTCAATGACCCTAAGTATTGGGTACAGACAGGCCTAAGCAAACAGTGCAGACCCAGATTAGACTTGAGCAGTCTCATCAAGGTGTTTGGTTTATTTTTAAGTTTTTCAGGAATTCCACTTTCCGCGGTACTTCAAAATCTATTTTTATTGGTTCACTGATTTTGACATCTGTAATTGTTTAAGAAGCCTCTATGGTGTAGTGTTTATGCTACTTGCATCATAAACTTGGGATGGGTTAGATTTCTGGCTTCTCCAGATATTCGGATGAGTCATTAAACCAAGGGCCTGCCTCCATATTACCTTAGTTGTTGGTGGGGTGTAAAAACTTGCATTACGAAAACAGGCCTATGCAAATACATTGAAAATTTTTACACCCAAAAAAAGAAAATTTTAAAATGAAAAATGGTGATATTTTTCTTATAAGAAAAAAAACGTTTACCTCACTTAACCCCAGTTTTACTATATAAAAGTGGGGTTCAATGCGGTCAGAATTATACAGGCGTGTTTTCCTGATGAACAGGAGAACATTTGATGTTTTTGATATCTTATGCTTCAAGTACTTACCATGACTGACAACATTTTCAAAGCATTTTTAGGCCCACACATGCGTTGGGGGCTTGTAAAAATAGATTGGGCTGAATGATGCTTCTATGCAGAGCTGAAACTGACCGCACATGAGTACCTGTAAGCCGCTTAAAGGGTCTAAGCCTGCCCAGGCAAAGTGGTGGGAGTTGGATCCTCCCTCTGGTTTGATCTTGGTAGCAAGGTCTAAAAAATGACCCAGTTAGTGTTGACAGGAATGCAAATCCTCAATTCAAACAAAGCATTTTTGTTCTTTCTTTTTTTTCGAGGAAACAAGGTTTGACATCACATGAGTTTCATCTGCTGGGAAGACAATTCTCATGTAATGTCAAGCTTTACTTTTTCTGAAAAGTAAGAAAAAAAAATAAAGTTTTGACTGCTCTAGAATTGAAATTTTCAAAATTTTGTATTGAGAGGTTGCAGATGATGTCACATACCTATCTTGCTGGAGAAACCTAGGCTCATTTCCAACAGACTCTTAATCTACTTTCGTTGTAAATAACTTTCTTGTCCATTGGATAATTATGAATATACTTTATTTTATTCTTATGGTCTTTAAGAAGAATCACAGACACATAGTAACCCCATCAGTGTTTTTATCACTATGGGATAATTGGTCAAACATCACGAAAACACGCCTATATAATTTTGACCCCCTTGAACCCCACTTTTATACAGTAAAACTGGGGTATACAGGGGTAAACCTTATTTTTCTCATTTCTGCTCTAAAAATAGATTGTGGCTACCCGTTAGAACCGCCTCGACGAGGCGGTTCTAACGAGGACCCACAATCTATATTTTGAGCAGAAATAAGAAAAATATCACAATTTTTCATCTGAAAATTTCCGTTTTTACGGCGGTAAAGTTTACAATGTATAAGTATAGGCATGTTATCGTAATGAAAAACGAATAAATTTGTACACAAAAACCTGCCTGGTGTCTCCAATATGGCGGATCAAGGGAGAATAATCTTACACAAATATTATGCATGCAACCTCTCAATTGAGTATACAGTCCAATTAGCCATTACCATTACTGTAGGGACTATAAGAATCTTATATGGGTGTGAGGGATGGATGGAAAAATCCGTCCCCGGACACTGTCCGGCATCACGAGGCTTGCCGAGTGATGCCAGACAGTGATCCAGAGGGACGGATTTTTCTATCCACCCCTCACACCCATATTGGATTCTTTTTCTTGCATACCTTCCATTTCTTAAAGCGGATTTTTAATGCTGCAGTCACTTCGGTTACCAACGTCCGCCATATTGTGTTGACACTGCAGGAATGTTTAGTGACATTGCTGTGACGTCAACCTTAACGCCGGCGCATACGAGGTCGTAATCAACCAGTGCATTTATCAAACACACGATAATATTCGTTTTTGGATCGGAACACCAGGGTCAGAACATAAATTTCTATCCCAGGGTAAAATCATGGATTTCCTTGTCTGGTGTGCAAGAATTTTTCTTATTTGCAATTTAGAGAAACTAAATACCAAAATGGACAGCCATAAATCAGTTGGGTCTACCAGACACACTTAAAGAATCCAAACATCACATGAACATGTCTGTGAAATGAACACCCCCTAAAACCCATTTTATAGAGGGTAAACTGGGGTTTATTGGGGTATACAGTATTGTTCTTATTTCTGTCCCAAAACATATGTAGTGTGTACTCGTTAGAACCACCTCAATGAGGCATTTCTAACGAGCACCCACAACCTTTGTTAGTGGTATAAATAAGAAACATACCACAGATTTTCATCAGAAAATAGAAGAGAAGGCAATGATCAGGAATCAATACAATTAACCCACAGCTCCCATCAGAGACACCAAAGAGAAAGAAACACAACCATGAAACAACTAGACCCTAATGGAAACATCAATAGCCTAGCCATTTTGGTGATGCGAAAAAATGCACTATGTCGCATGGGTGTGTTATTGTAATGATAGTTGGTTCCAGACCAATTGACATACAGTAAAATTCCTATATTAAGACCACCTTTGGGACAGTTCAAAAAAGGTCTTTAAGACCACTTTTGAACAGTCCCAAAGGTGGTCCCTGACCAGAGGTCAATGTATGTAGAAAACACAGAGTAACTGCACCCTTCTAAATACAGTAAAACCTGTCTTAGTGGCCACCTCTACTAAGCAAGCAACCTGTCTTAAGCAAGCAGGTGTTTGGTTCCCCAAAAAGTCAAATGTGTTAAATTTCCCCTGTATTAAGCAAGCAACTGTCTTAAGCAAGCACATTTCTGTTATCCCTTAGGTGCTTGCTTAATACAGGTTGGACTGTATGCTTTTAAAGCAGAATTTGTCTTAATTTAGGGTCGTCTTGCTAGCAGAATTTCACTGTATATTCTTATGTAAACCCCTACGATGAGTTACCTCATTTATAGTTTATCTGCTTGTAGAGGACCATTTGTCTTTAAAAGACCTGGCTGACTCTCTTGACTGTCCTGCGTATGGTATTGTCAATACTGATGGTGATCCACAACAGTCGATAGAATGTTTGGCTGGCTACTACATTCAGGTAGGACAAACAGTTTGTTTGATTTGGGTTTAATGTCCCCGTCAATACTGTATAGGTCATTTTTGAGACATTGCTTCCAATTTTTTGTGGGACTTTTACCCGACATTGAGGTGAAATGACATCTAAAGCCCTGCCTCCCAATGAAACCAATAGGGTTTATGTGCATGGACGATCCAACTCGCACCACTTTTTCTGGGCATGCTTAGAACCTCTAAGCGGCTTAGCAGTACTCACCTTCGGTTGGTTTCAGCTCTGCGTGGAAGCATCATGCAGCCCATCTATTTCTTCAAGCTCCGATGGGCGGGGATGGGTAGCACAAACAGTCAAGTTAACAAAAACAAAATGAAAAATCTAGAAAAAGAAACACAGAAGGGATATGTTACCAATCTAACAATAATTATTATTCACATGCTTAAGGGTGATGGGAACACCTTCAGGGGAGGCAACTCCAAAAGTATTTTTGTCTCCCTTATCAATAGGTGTCAACTCTTAAAGGAAATTCTTTTCTTTAAGAGTAGACCCCTTTTTGAGTAGGACAGGAGAGCAAACAGGAAGTCCCAAAAGTGTCTCCTTTTGAAAAATGGCAGAAAAATCTGTCGGGTGTTTCCATTCCCCTTAAGCATTTCAGGATATTGTGAATGCCTCCATCTATCCATCCTTCAGTATGTCTATCCACCTGTCTCATCCTACTAGACAGACCACTGAAGAGAATGCATCAAAACTTGGCATAGCACTTCCTTACATGATGTGAGTGTGCAAGAGCAATGTTTAATTGGCTCATCTGTGGATAAAGCTTGGGATTTGCAATGGCATGCCATGGACTGTGTGTTCTAGTTGCACATGCTGTTATCAGCACACACAAATACTTTTTTTCTTTTTCAAGAAGTATACAGTGCAATTCCACTATTAACCCTTTTTGTACCAAATGGAATCTTCCTCCTTATATGTAGCAGAAGTCCATTTCAAAATTTAGGGGTGTCCGGTTCTGTTTTCTTCAAAATTTATTTGCAAAATAGCTTAACTGTTTGCAAACAGTGTAGGCCCTGATCAGATGCCGCTTTCTGCTGCCTCTGATTTGGGCCTGCACTGTTTGTCACTTACCCCTTTTGGGGTTTCCGGTACGAAATTGGTTAAGACCACCAAAAATTAAGACTTATTTTGCTTTAAAAAGGTCATTTAGTAGGTTGCAGTTATTCATTTCTTACATTTTCTGTAGAGACCTGGTCAGAGACCACCTTTGGGACTGGTCAAAAGTGGTCTTAAAGACCACTTTTAGCATGGTGGGATATAGGCTCCCTATTTTCCATCCATTCTTCGTTCGTTCATCCGTCTTAGTACAAGCTTGCATTTAAGAATGGAATCTTTTGTGCAAGCATCTATGTTTGACCTTGACCTACATATCATGGTTGGGTGACTTTGTGCCCCCACAGGCGCGACATAGCCTTCGGCGTAATTCTTGTTATATAGGACTTTTACTGTATTTGACACTTAGAATTAGAATTTGCAGTCTATTGCAGTTGAAACGGTGCTAAAAGTCGCCCCCGCCCATTGGGGCTTGGACAAATGGATTGGGCTGCATGATGGTTCCACACAGAGCTGAAACTGGCCACACACGAGTACTGGTAAACCGCTTACAAGGACTAAGCCTGCCCAGGCAAAGTGGTGTTAGTCAGACAGTCCAGTGCATATAATTGGGTGACAGGGCTTGATATGTTATTTCACCTCAGTGTCTGGTAAAAGTCCAACAAAATTAGAAGCAACTTCTTCAAAATGACCTAAATAGTATTGGAGGGGACGTTAAACCTCCATTCAAACAAAAACAGTGCTAAAGGCCACACTAACATATCATTTGAGCTGGGGCACAGAATTTCCTACCCAGGGAAGAATCAGATCAGCATGTACATCCATATAGTCTGACCAGAGACTTCTCTTGCTGCGTGAAGGAGCATTGAGCCCTTAGCTATCCTTAAAGTGCACAGCAAAGACTGATCAGACTGCATGGATGTGAAGGCTAATCTGAATTGGAGTCTTCACAGGGCATGCATGTAAATTGTAGGAACTGCTGTGCCCCATCTCATTTTATTATTAAGCTGTATAGGAAAAAAAGCTAAAATTGATCGTATGTATTTGGACAGACAGGCCTAAGCAAACAGTAGACCCAGATCACACTGCTCCTGAAGGAGCAGTGTGATCAGAGTTTACACTGTTTGCCATTTGGTCTGAACTTTTTGGACTTCAGGCTGGATTGAAAAACAAATTTGTTAAAATTTTGGGAGAATTATAGCATGTCCTCAGGGTGTCCAAATTTCTAGGATTTTATGGTACTTAAGTTATTTGGACTAGTAGTCAACAATGGGTGTGGCAAAATTAATTTAGTCAACAGCAGAAAGGTTAACCCGTCATATACCGGTGGACTCTTGTCCATTTGTCATTTAAGGGGTGCCAGGCAAATTGTTATCATTTTTATTCTATTTTTGATGGAAATACTTGTTAGGAAACAGTGCAGACACTGATCAGATGCGTCTTAGCTGGGCCTGCACTGTTTGCCAAGGTACCCATTTAGGGGTTTGCTGCTGAAAATGGGTTAATAGATAGACTCTAGGACTTGTTTTCATGATTTAAATGAAATTTATAAGCACACTTTTATTTTGGTTAACATGGTATTTTGTAGCAGCCTCTTAGAGCCTTTGGCTCTGGGGGACCTTGTAGGATAGAGAGTGATCTGTCGTCTTTTGATGAAGTTTACCGTGTCTGCATCTGCATCTTCAACATTTCTGACAACATCTTCTCTGAAAACGGTGTGCACATTTATACCAAATTACATGTAGGGCTTCCATAGGGCAATGAAATTTGTTTGTAAGGACTGGGCACCTGACCAAGTTAGCACATTTACGAGCAGGACAAATTTCATGATTCACCAAGTTGAGCATGCAAAAAAAGTTTCCAACCACAAGGCCTGGTTAGAAAATGTTCTATGTTTCACAGGAACTGATGTTGCAGAACCAAAAAGGCCCTTTAGCTCTAGCAGGTTACAAGTTTGGGGCACCTGTTGCCTTGGAGATGGCAGTTCAACTCCAGGAGGATGACCTTGACCTTGTGAAAAAAGTAGTGTGTCTGGAAGGCTCTCACAGCTATATACCAATGGAGGGATACAGTCAGCTTCATGTGGAAGCTTTCAAGGAGAAGGAAGAGCACCAGATTCACTCAGAAGCTTTGTTGTCATTTATAGACATGTATCTGGGACATAGTGAGGAGGTGAGGTTTCATCAGTATTTACCTGTCAAAAGTTGGCAACCATAATTGTAAAGAAATATTAAATGCATGCCCATTGTCCTGCTGTCAAAATAACCCCTACCTTTGCAAGCAGTGTGGAATCAGTTGAGATGGCTTCTGAAGAAGCCATCTGACCAGGATCTACACTGTTTATTAACTCACCTGAGCACAAAGTGCTCATGGTGAGCTATTGTGATCAGTGAATGTCCGTCATCATTGTCCGTTGTGGGTTTTCATCGTCTGTCATGCGTAGACCTGCATCCCACATCAACAATCGCTTTAAAAGACTACTCCTCATAAACCCTTGGGTCAATTCCATGCCCCGATAGCTCAGTTGGTAGAGTGTCCGCTCCGGGGAACGGGAGGTCTTGGGCTCGATCCCGGGCCGCGACATACCAAAGTCGTTAAAAATGGTACTAGCTGCTCCTAATTTGGCACTCAGATTTACGGGGTAGAGCTAGGACTGGTCGATCCAGTGTCAGGATAATGTGACTGGGTGTGGTATCATGTAATGTGTCTGGGACATGATACTTCAGTGAGGCAGCACTATAAACGTGAGCATTGAGCTCCCTGTCGCAACCAGACACCGTCGTGATATGACTGAAAAATTGTTGAAAGCGACGTTAAACCCGAATTCACACACACACACATTCATTTATTGGTATCAGGTTGCTCTCTACCAAAGTGGCTAAAATCATTCCACTCTGATAAACAAGATGGCTGCCAGGGCTAAAAATAGAAAGCTCTTTTAATGAATACTCCTCCTGTACCCCTAGGTCAATTTCATTCAAACTTCATAGGAGGGTAACCAAAGTAGCTTCACCCTCGCCCATAGGGGCTTGAAGAAAAATATGGGCTGCATGATGCTTCCACGCAGAGCTGAGTCCAGCCCGCACACTAGTACTGGTAAACCGCTTAGAGGATCTAAGCCTGTCCAGGAACCGCGGTGCGAGGCTGACCGTCCATGCTAATAAACCCTATTGGTTTCATTGGGCGACAGGGCTTGAGATGTCATTTCATCTCAATGTCGGGTAAAAGTCCCACAAAATTGGAAGCAACGTCTCCAAAATGACCTTTACAGTGTTGACGGGGAAGTTAAACCTCAAATAAAACAACTCTACCAAAGTAGCTAAAATCAATCTGCTCCGATGAACAAGGTGGCCGCCAGAGCTAAAATAGTAAAATCTTTAAACGGCGTGTCCTCCCATACCCCTGGGCCAATTTCATTCAAACTTCATAGGTGTGCTGCTTAGGTGACATTCTATCAAATTACTAAAATTGTTTAGCTCCAATGATCAAGATGGCCGCCAGAATTAAAAATATAAAAACATCAACAATTTGCTTAAACTAAATCCTTAGGCCATTTTCAGTTAAACTGCACGGGAATGTTGCCTAGGTGGCTGTCTACAAAAATAGCTAAAATCATTGCACTCTGATGAACAAGATGGCCATCACAGCTAAAATCAGAAAAAAATCTTTAAATGACTACTCTTACCATACCCATGGGTCAATTTCATTCAAATTTCATTATCATAGGAATTTTGCTAATAGGTGACCCTCGGCCAAAATAGCTAAAATTGTTCAGCTCCAGTGAACAAGTTGGCCGCCAGAGCTAAAAACAGAAAAACTTCCCAAAAAAATTGCTTAAAATGCTAACTCCTCCTCAACCTGTGGGCCAATTTCAGTTAAACTTCACATGAGTGTGGCTCTCTACCAAAATAGTTAAAACTGTTCTGCTCTGATGAACAAGATCATCACCAGAACATTCCTATATCAATTTGACCCCCTTTAACCCCACTTTTATATATTTAAACTAGGGTTTACAGGTGTGTACATTATTTTTGTTATTACTGCTCAGAAACATAGATTGTGCGTACTCGTTAGAACCGCCTCGCTGAGGCAGTTCTAACGAGTACTCACAATCTATGAGTACTCGTTAGAACCGCCTCGGGTGAGGCGGTTCTAACGAGTATTCACAATCTATGTTTTGAGCAGCAATATGAAAAATATCAGGATTTTTTTCTGAAAAATTTCATTTTTTGGTGGTAAAATTTTACCAATATATTTGAGAGCTAAATACCAGAGCTAAAAATAGAAAAATCTTTAAATGACAACTCCACCTAAATCCCTTGGGCAATTTCATTTAAACTTCATAGCAATGTTGCTTAGGTGACCCACTATCAAACTAGCTAAAACAGTTTTGCTACAGAGAGAAAAATGGCCGCCAGAACTAGAAGTAGAAAACAGTCAACAATCTTCTTAAAATGCCAACTTCTCCTAAAGCCTTGGGCCAATTAAGCTTAAACTTCACAGGAATGTTGCCTACATGACTGCCTACCAAAATAGCTAAAATGGTTCCTCTCCGATGAATGAAATGGCTTTCAGGTCTAAAAATAGAAAAAATATTTAGAAGACAACTTCGTCAATACCCTCTTCCAAACCATATAATTTTGCAAAGGTGACCCTCTACCAAAATAGCTAAAACAGTTCCGTTCCGATGAGAAAAATGACGGGTAGAGCTAGAAATAGAAAAATTTCAGCAAACTCCTTCTGAACCCTTGGTCAGTTTGATTCTAACTTCACAGGAATGTTGCTAAGGTGGCTTCCTTCAAAAACGGCTAAATTTGATGGAATCTCAAGTTCACTATACACAATATGTTTGGAAAAAGAGCTAACATTGTTCTTAACCCTTCTCTTGCTGAATATTCAGTTTAGCCACACCCATTTCTGACTTTGAACCAATCAGATTACTTCATGTAATTTATTCTCACAAATCCATAAACTTCATGTCAAACAGTGTAGATCCTGATCAGATGGCTTCTTCAGAAGCCATCTGATCTGGATCTACACTGTTTCCAAAGATAGGGGTTGTCGTGAACAGCAAGATAAGGGTTAAAATTAGGGCATATATAAACAATAGGTCACAGTTTGTAGACATCCACTACGAGGTATGTGATATTTATGGGAGGACCAAATGTCCTTCAGAAGGATTTGCAGGTGGGTAGCTAAATTTAGGCAGCAGCAATTTAAAGATGCTGCATAAATAAATTGTAGATCCTGATCAGATGGCTTCTGGATCTACACTTTATGCAAAGTTAGGGATTGTCATGTTCAGTGGGATAAGGGATAAATTTAAATATACACCATTTTATATTATCCGAATCTATACTGTTTGTCACTCAGTTTACCTATTGGAATGAATACTTTATATGTAATATACTACGTTGATTTATTGATTGTCACATTAAGAAAATGCACCCCTGTGACAAAGTGCATTCTTTCATTTCTTCAAAATGGCTACCGGTACTTTTTCGATGAAAATTTGTGATATTTTTCTATTTTAGTCTCCAAACGTAGGTTGTGGGTGCATGTTAGAAACTCCTCAATGAGGCAGTTCAAACGAGTACCACCACCCACAACCTATGACTTGGAGCAAACATAGGTTGTCCAAGACAAAGGTAGTGGGTGCACGCGAGGCAGTTCTTGAGTATCAACAACCTATGTCTTGGAGCTGAAATAAGCAAAATAAAACACCACAACCTCGTTATAACATGGTTCATTATAACACTGTTTTGGATATAACACGGTTTCAAGATGGATCCCAAAAATGTATAGATTATATAAAAAAATGACCATAAATGGTCATTTTTCTATATAATCTATACATTTTTTGTTTGGATATAACACGGTTGTTTAACTAACACTGTTTCTGCTTTGGACCCCAACAATAGTGTTATAAAGAGGTTTGCTCTATATAAAGTGGGGTTTAGAGGGGTATTTATTTTACGGACTTGTTAACATAAGAAATTGGTTTGACAAAATTAAATTTACTCAGCAGGACAAGGGTTAAATTTGTCATGATACTTGATTTGGATATTTCTGTTACAGATGTTAGAAACTCTAGATGATGCTACTGAGGCTGACATAACAGAGAAGATTGATATTGTAGCAGATTATGTAGCGGGTACTCTGGATATTCCATTGTCTAAGGTAGAGAGTCAGCTCTGGAGATACCTACACAGGTTCCTTATAACAGGTGAGTGAGCACTGCATCATGAAAAGATGCCTATATAAAATTGACCCCCTTGAACCCCGCTTTTATATAGTAAAACTGGGGTTTACAGGGGTAAACCTTAGTTTTCTTAATTCTGCTCTAAAATATAGATTGTGGGTACTCCTTAGAACCCCCTCGAAGGTGGTTCTAAGGAACGAGTACAAATATACATCATAACACTTTGTATAGTAGATTGGGTATGAAAATATTACAGGATGAGGTGTTCGATCAGGCCAATTGGTTGCAAAACATTCAGCCATTGTCTAAATAAATTTCTAAAAACAACCTAGCATCCTAAATTTCTAGTAGACCGCTTTGGATTCAATTCAGTATAAATTACAAGTTCTAATGCCCATATAAACAGTTAAATATATCCTTCAGCATTAACACATTTTATACATGTACCAGAAACCCCACAACAGGTAACTGGCAACGAGTGCAGGCCCAGATCAGACATTGCAGAACGTGGCGTCTGATCAGAACCTACACTGTTTGCAAAAAGTTAAGCCTTTTTCCAAATAAATTTTTGTCGCGCCTGCCATTAGCATGGCGCAATATAGATGCTTGGTTTTCCGTCCGTTCGTCTGTCCGTTTGTTCGTCCGTCCGTTCGTCAAGGCGTCAACATTTGCGACCACCCTAGTGTTCACCCTAATGGTCAAGTTTTTTTCTCAAGAACTATAAGAGCTTCATTAATGGTACTTGGTACAAACTTGTGTTTGGGGATGGCAACTTACATGCATGCATCCATATTTGACCTTGACCTACATTTCATGGTTCACTGACTTTGTAAAATGTTGCAACCTGCCTAGCGTTCACCCTAATGTTCAAGTTTATTTCTCAAGAACTATTAAGAGCTTCATTAATGATACTTGGTACAAACTTGTGTCTGGGGATGACAACTTACATGCAAGCATCCATATTTGACCTTGATTTACATGTCATGGTTCACTGATTTTGTAAAATATTGCAACCACCCTAGTGTTCACCCTTATGGTCAAGTTTATTTCGCAAGCACTATAAGAGCTTCATTAATGATACTTGGTACAAACTTGTGTCTGGGGATGACAACTTACATGCAAGCATCAATATTTGACTTTGACCTACATTTCCTTGTTCACTGACTTTGTAAAATATTGTGACCACCCTAGCGTTCACCCTATTGGTCAAGTTTATTTTTCAAGAAGTATAAGAGCTTCATTAATGATATTTGGTACAAACTTGAATCTGGGGATGGCAACTTAAATGCAAGCATCCATATTTGACCTTGACATAAATTTCATGGTTCACTGACTTTGTAAAATGTTGCGACCACCCTAGCGTTCACCCTATTGGTAAAGTTCATTTCTCAAGAATTATAAGAGCTTCATTAATGATACTTAGTACAAGCTTGCATTTAAGAATGGAAACTTTTATGCAAGCATCTATGTTTGACCTTGACTACCTACATATTATGGTTGTTTGACTTTGCGCCCCCACAGGCGCGACATAGCCTTCGGCGGAATTCTTGTTTAAGAATTCACAGCCTGACAGCCCTAAATTTTGAAATGGACTCCTGCTTTATATAAAAAGGAAGATTACATTTGGTACAAAAAGAGTTAAGTGGATGATTCCATTGTTTTGCAGGAAAATACAAACCCAGAAGCAAGTACAAGGGACAAATCACATTGATTAGAGGGAGACAACTTCATTCTGATATAAAGATAGCTTTTGATTACAACTTGTCACAGGTAAAGTAGTGTTAGTCCAGTCTTGTATGACCACAAGGGATATAACCATATTATGTACATGATAATTTATTCATAGACTTAAACCTGGCCCCCACCCATAAGGGCTTTAAGAAATAGCTTGGGCTGCATGATGCTTCCAGGCAGAGCTGAAAGCGACTGCATATGAGTGCTGGTAAACCACTTAGAGGGTCTAAACCTGCTCAAGCAAAGTAGTGTGAGTCTGTCTGTCCATGCATATAAGCCCTATTGGTTTCATTGGACGGCAGGGCTTGAGGTGTCATTTCATCTCAATGTCGGGTAAAAGTCCCACAAAATTGGAAGCAATGTCTCCAAAATGACCTATACAGTGTTGATGGGGATGCAAAACCTCAAATCAAACAAACAAATGACATTAGTGCAAAAAATAAACAATGTTAGAAACAATTAAAGTGATGTCGTATCCTGTAAGATATAGTGTTCATACCTGTGATAATTTTTTTAACTGAATGAGGCAGATCTGCCATTGTGATTAGGGAGATGTAAAAAATATATAGGGGAATTCTCAGTTTAAATGAGGGAGACTCCAAAATTTTACTTAAATTTAGCATAAATTGGACAAAATTAGCATCAAAATGTGAGAGTCTGCCTTCTGATGAGGGAGATATCACAGGTATGAGTGTTGTGTAGTTCTATTTAATTTTGACATGAAAAAAACTTTCATTTGATTTTCTGTCCATCACACTATATGAATCAGTTTTCCTCTTGTATTACGGAAAAATGTTAAATTGGACATTCATTCCTCTGGTGCAGTTATCTGTTATCCTTTAAAGTATCATCATTTTCTCATATGCATTCTTTTTGGTATCTGGCATATTACATTATACCCTGATATATCAGATTCCTGCTATTGCATGTCATGTCTGTTTTAACAGTAAAGCTTTTGCCACATTTAGATGAAAAATTGTCTCTTGGAAGGGCTTCAAAATTCAAAGTAATTAAGCTGTCGAGAAAATTGCATCTTAAAATATCGTTGTTTTATCGTCTGCGACATCTTGCAGACTTTTAAAAAAAACAACACATTTTTGCATACAGGCAAACAGTGTGGGCCGAGAGTCTGATCTGGGACCACTTTGTTTGCAATAATGACTATTAAAGTAACTGGCAGACAACAAAGCAGACGACAATTGTCGTGATCGGCATTTTATGTATTAAATAATTGTTGCTTTTACAGGTGTGTGAAGGAGGGATATCTGTGGACATTCTGAACTCTCAGCACGAAGGCTTCCTGCAGGAAAACAAAGAGGACATTGTTAGGACACTTAATGCTTGCACGGTTATAGCATAAGTTGACTCTTGCAGGCAGTGGTGCCAGTTGTGAAGCTGTTAAGGGAACTGGATACAGTAGCGACTAGTTAACCCTTACCCTGTTGTTCATTACGAAAACACGCTTTTACAAATACATTGTAAACTTTAACCCCGAAAAATGAAAATTCACAGATGAAAAAATGCGATATTTTTCTTATTTCTTCTCAAGATATAGATTGTGGGTACATGTTAGAACCGCCTTGCTAGATGGTTCTAACGAGTACCCATAACCTATATTTCAGAGCGGAAGTAATAAAAATAAGGATTGCCCCTGTAAACCCCAGTTTTACTATATAAAAGTGGGGTTCAAGGGGTCAGAATGATATAGGTGTGTTTTCGTGATGTCACTACAACCCCTACCCTTGCAAACCGTGTAGATCCAGATCTGAAGAAGCCATCTGATCTGGAACTACACTGTTTGTCATTCAGTTTGCGAGTTGGAATGAATAAATAACATCAAGTAATTTGATTGGTTGAAATGTAAATGGGTGTGGCTAAATTATTTTTTGCAGCAGGATAAGGGTTAAACTTTGATGGCTGAAACACATATGGCTCATTTATCATGCAGAATTGTGTCAAACCTGTTCTTCAGTCCTGAGAAAAATAAAGCCCATAACTGCAGATATTGATTTATTGGGGACAAATTCGGAAAATGTTTTCATTCATCTTGAAAACATATGTTGTGTGTACTCATTAGAATTGCCTCAATGAGGCAATTCTAATGAGTACACACAGCATACATTATTTTTAAAGAAAACTTGGAAGGGCCTCCATGGCCTAGTGGATAGAGTGCTGACTCTTTATCATTAGGTCTCTCACTGCTGTGGGTTCGAGCCTAGCTTGGGTCACATGTGAGACGCCAAGTTCTGCAACGAAAGGTCAGGTTTTTTTCTCCGGGTACTCCGGTTTTTACCCTCCTCTGATTAACGATCAGCTCGGTATGAGTGAAACAATCTTGAAAGGGCCGTAAAACCAAACCCCCCCCCCCCCCCAAAAAAAAGAAAAGAAAATTGGAAATACATCCCTGTTATGCCTCTTTACTTGAGGTTATGAACAATCCCCTTGTCACTCATAAGAAATATTCACGGTTCCACAGGTGTTGGAGTCATCAAGATTTTTCCCGCCTATTGGGGCTTGAAGAAATAGATGAGCTGCATGATGCTTCCACGCCGAACTGAAACTGACCAAATACAAATACTGGTAAACCGCTAAGAGTATCTAAGCCTGCCAGGTAAAGCGGTGCAAGTCAAACTGTCCATGACATAAACCCTATTGGTTTCATTGGGTACAGGGCTTTAGGTGTCATTTTATCTCAATGTTGGGTAAAAGTCCCACAAAATTGGAAGCAACGTCTCCAAAATGACCTATACAGTGTTGATGGGGATGCTAAACCTAAAATCAAAAAACAAATTTCCGGAATGTTCTGTTCTAAACAAGGGAGACAATTTGACTTTTCTGCTTGCTTTCCTGTAAATGGGGCTCCTCTGAAAAGAGGGTTTATATACTTGTTAGAATAATAGACACACAATACAATGTGCTCTTTCATGGTTGTTTATTTAGCTCCCTTGACCACAAGGTGCTCAAGTTGAGCTATTGTGATCAGTGTGGGTCTCTTGTCGTATATTTTAGAGCAGAAGAAAAATAAGGTTCACCCCTGCAACCCCCAGTTTTGCTATATAAAAGTGGGCTTCAAGGGGTCAAAATAATAAAGGCATGTTTTTGTGATGCACACGCTTTAAGACATTCATTATTGAACTATATGCCATTGATTTGAGTGTCATAAGTTCAAGGTCATGGTGACGACCTACATTTCATGGTTAGTGATTTTTATACGCCCGTTTGAAAAACGGGATGTATTATGTTATACACCCTGGCGTCCATCTGTCCGTCTTTCTGTTTCACTTCTGGATAACTCCTCCTACAGTTTACACCCGATCAAGCTGAAACTTCATACATAGTTAGACCATGATGTTGGGCAGCGCATATTGTTTCGAGGTTACGGTCCACCAAATAATTATTAATAGAGTTATGCCCCTTTGAATTTTTTTGTAAACTTTTCGTTTCCGCATAACTCCTCCTACAGTTTACATCTGATCAAGCTGAAACTAAATACATGGTTGGACCATGATGTGGGTCAGCTCATATTATTTCGAAGTCACCGTCTACCAAATGATAATAGAGTTATGCCCCTTTGAAATTCTGTAAACATTTTGTTTTCGGATAAATTCGCCTACATTTTACATCCGATGATGTTGAAACTTTACATACAGTAAGACCATGGTATGGAATAGTGCATATTATTTTGAGGTAAAGGTCCGGAAAATGTTATATCCCTTTCACAGATTTTTCTAAACATTCCGTTTTTGGATAACTCCTCCTACATTTTACATATGATGAAGCTGAAACTTTACATATAGTAAGACCCAGATGTGGAACAGCGCATATTATTTTGGTTACAGTCCACCAAATATAACCAGAATTATTCCCCTTTCACAGATTTTTATGCCCCCGCCATTCGAAGAATGGTGGAAAGGGCATATAGCGTTGCCTGTCCGTTCGTCCGAAACTTAAACGCAGTCAATAACTTCCTTATTTCTTGATGGATTTTAAAATTACTCGGCAGAAATGTTAACCATTATAAAATGATGTGTCACGTGCAAAACCCAGGTTCCTACCTTCAAGGTCAAGGTCATACTTAGAGGTCAAAGGTAAAAAAAAGGGTCCGAAACTTAAATGCAGTCAATAACTTTCTTATTTCTGGAAGGATTTTGTGATTACTTTGTAGAAATGTTAACCATCATGAGACGATGTGTCACTTGCAAACTCAGGTTCGTACCTCCAAGGTCAAGGTCATACTTAGAGGTCAAAGGTAAAAAAAAGGGTCCGAAACTTAAACGCAGTCAATAACTTAATTATTTCTGGATGGTTACTTTGAAGAAATGTTAACCATCATGAGACGATGTGTCACATGCCAACCCAGATGTGTACCTTCAAGGTCAAGGTCATACTCAGAGGTCAAAGGTAAAAAAATGGTCTGAAACTTAAAAGCAGTCAATAACTTTCTTATCTCTGGATGGATTTTGAAATTACTTGGCAGAAATGTCGGCCATCATGAGACAATCTGCCTCACACAAAACCAAGGTTCTTACCTCCAAGGTCAAGGTCATACTTAGAGGTCAAATGTGAAAAAAGGGTCCAAAACTTTCTATGGATGAATACGAACATAGACATATTTTCAGATGGGGGCATCCGTGTCCTATGAATGCATTTCTAGTTTTTCCATATAACGCCTCCTATATTTTACATTTGATGAAGCTGTAACTTCAAGTATACATATATATAGTTAGGCTACAGTGGTGAGCAGCGCATATTTTTTCAAGGTTACAGTCCACCATTGCCAGAGTTATGTCCATATTATTTTGAGGTTATGGTCCACAAAATATTACCAACCATGGAAATTTGTTGGAGACAGGTAGTTTGAGCCATTGAGGGTTATTTAAAGTGCCAGGTAAGAATATATATAGAGCACATATTGTTCCTTGGTTACATTCCACAAAACCAAATTTGTACAACAGTCAGTATATATATGCTCCATCTTACTAATTGCCACAACGGCCCCCACCCATCGGGGCTTGAAGAAATAGATGGGCTGCATGATGCTTCCAGGCAGAGCTGAAACCGACCCGCACGCGAGTATTGGTAAACAGCTTAGAGGATCTAAGCCGCCCAGGCAAAGCGGTGCGAGTGTCGGACTGTCCATGCTCATTAGCCCTAATGGTTTCATTTGGCAGCAGGGCTTGAGATGTCATTTCATCTCAATGTCAGCTAAAAGTCTCACAGAATTGGAAGCAGCATCTCCAAAATGACCTTCACAGTGTTGATGGGGACGTTAAACCTCAAATCAAACAAACAAAACTAATTGCCACGGGCGTATAATGCCCGCTGGTGGAGCTCTTGTTGCCTAATATATCTCATCACAAAAGAAAGGAAATAAACTTTTGATTGCATCATGAAAACATGCCTATAGACTTCTGACCCCCTTGAACCCCACTTTTATGAAGTAAAACTGGGGTCTACAGGGGTGTACATTATTTTTAGCTCACCAGAGCCGAAGGCTCTGGGGGAGCTTATAGGATAGGCAGTTGTCCGTCGTCGTCTTCGTCAACATTTTCAAACGACATCTCCTCTGAAGCCACTGGGCCAATTCAGCCCAAATTTCATCTGTAACATCCTTGGGCAGGAGGATTGTAAGGTTTGTGTTTTTAATGAAAATCGGCTGATTAGTTTGGTTGCTATGGCAACTTAGTTTCCATAGACTTATAATGGGGAAAATAGAAAAAATGGCATTTACTGCCAAGCCTCTGCAGATATTTTAACAAAACTTTCATAGAAATATTCCATAGGTAATCTACTATCTGCCGTAGGATTTTAGGCCTTCTGCTCATTTTTATTGGTTACCATGGAAACCAAAATGAAAAAAAAAGAAAAAAAAAGATACTTAAAAAATCATCTCAGAAACCATTATGCTCTAGGAGGCTGAGACTTTATGAAAATATTCACCATATTTGCCTTTACAGGTTTTATGTTTTTTATGAAATTTGGCCTTTTAGTTTTGTTGCTATGGCAACTTCAGAGTTTCCATTGACTTATAATGGGGAAAACTGAAAAATGGCATTTACTGCCAAGTCATTGCAGATATTTTGACAAAACTTACATAAACATGTTCCTTGTGTAAACTTCTCTCAGCCATATGCTTTTATGTCAACCTGGGGGTCCCCTAGGTTGTGCCGGGGCCATGCCCCGCCCCCTCCACTTCATAAAATGCCTTATATCTCAGAAACCTTACAGATCCCAACCCCTAAACCATATATATTCTTGTTCTTTATGATAAGATGCATTAAGTGACACCAACCTAGGGGTCCCCCGGGATGTGCCGGGGACATGCCCTGCCCCCTCTATTTAATAACATGCCATTTATCTCAGCAACTATTCAGATCCCCACCCCTAAACTATATATATTCTTGTTCCTTATGCTAAGATGCATAAAGTGACACCAACCTGGGGGTCCCTTGGGATGTGCCGGGGACATGCCCCACCCCCTCCACTTCATAAAATGCCATATATCTCAGAAACCATACAGATCCCCACCCCTAAACTATATATATTCTTGTTCCTTATGCTAAGATGCATTAAGTGACACCAATCTGGGGGTCCCCCGGGTTGTGCCGGGACAATGCCCAACCCCTTCCACTTCATAAAAGGCCAAATATTCCAGAAACCTTGCAGATCCCCTGCCCTAAACCATATATATTCTTTTTCCTTATGATAAGACACATTCAGTGACACAAACCTAGGGGTCACCAAGGGTGCTCCTGGGTCATGCTTCACCCCTTGACTTCACAAAAAATGATATATCAGAGAAACTGTTCAGAGCCCCACCCCTAAACCATATATATTCTTGTTCCTTATGATAAGATGCAATCAGTGACACCAGCATGCGGGTCCACCCAGGGTGCCATGGGTCATGCCCCACCCATTTACTTCATTAAAGTCCATATATCTCAGAAACCATACAGATCCCCACCCCTAAACAATATATATATTCTTGTTCCTTATGATAAGATGCATTAAGTGACACCAACCTGGGGGTCCCCCGGGATATGCCCCGACCCCTCCACTTCATAAAAGGCCATTTATCTCAGAAACCATTCAGATCCCCACCCTGAAACCATATATATTCTTGTTCCTTATGATAAGACGCATTAAGTGACACCAACCTGTGGGTCCCCCGGGATGTGCCGGGGACATGCCCCACTCCTTCCACTTCATAAAATGCCATTTATATCAGAAACCATTGAGATTCCCACCCCTAAACCATATATATTCTCATTCCTTACAATAAGTTGCATTCAGTGACACCAATTTTGGGGTCCCCTGGGATGTGCCGGGACCATGCCCAACCCAACCCCCAACCCCCTCCTCTTCGTAAAAGGCCAAATATTCCAGAAACCTTACAGATACCCACCCCTAAACTATATACTTTCATGCTCCAACCCTTCACTTCACAAACGACCATATATCTGAGAAACTTTTCAGAGCCCCACCCCTAAACCATATATATTCTTATTCCTTATGATAACACGCAATCAGTGACACCAGCATGCAGGTCCCCCCGGGGTGCCACAGGCCATGCCCCACCCCTTTACTCCATTAAAATCCATATATCTCAGAAACCGTTCAGATCCCCATCCCTTAACCATATTTATTCTTGTTCCTTATGATAAGACTCCACTTCATAATAGGCCATATATCTCAGAAACCATTCAAATCCCCATCCTATAATCACATATATTCTTGTTCATTGTTATTAGACACATTCAGTCACCCCCATCCTTGGGGGTACGCAGGGGCCATTTCTCTCCCTGCCACTTCATTAAAGTGCCTCATATCTCAGAAACCATTCAGATCCCCACCATTTAACCGTATATACTCTTGGTCCTTATGATAAGACTTATTCATTGACAACAATCTTGGGCTTTTCTGGGATCTGCCATGCCCGATTCCCTCCATTGCTTAAAAGGCCTTACATGTCAGGAACCATACATACATATTCCCACAGATAAACCATATTATGTCTTTGTTCCTTTTGATAAGACACATTTAGTGACACCAACCAGGGCTCCATTGGGTCCATGCCCCGATCTCTCTACTTTTATAAAACACCTAATATTTCAGATACAGTCCACATGGGTGTTCATTTGGGTATGGGGTTTGTTTGGGAGACTTTATAATTGGTATAATAAAATCATATCATGTTATAATACATGGCTGCCATTGGGCAGTGTCCACCTGAGCTCAGGTGTATGAACTTTGGCTCTTTGGTTTGTTTGCTATGCCAAGTTTTGAGTTTCCATTGTCCTATAACAGGGAAAATTGAAAAATGACATTAATGCCTTTCAAGATATTTTGTCACACTTTCATAGAAATGTTCCTTTAATAATGTTTTTTTTGGCCTATTTGTTGCCACAGATGGGAAATTGTCAATTGTCATCTGTTGTCCTGCAACAACACATTCAAGCGACATCAAATCTAAAGCCACGAGGCTTATTGGGTCCAAATTTTATCTGTAGCATCCTAGGGCACAGGGCTTCCATGGTTAATTAAAATACATTGCTGCCAGTGGACAGTGGCCCCCTGAGCTCTGGTGAGCATTGTGGCCCATGGGCCTCTTGTTCTTATTTCTGCTGAAAAGCATAGATTGTGGGTACTCGTTAGAATGGCACTGCCTATCGGGGCCTAAAGAAATAGATAGGCTGCATGATGATTCAATGCAGAGCTGATCAACCTGTCACACACATACTGGTAAAACGCTTAGAGGATCTAAGCCTGCCCAGGCAAACCTGTGCGAGTGGGACCGTTCATGCTTATAAACCCTATTGGTTTCATTGGGTGACAGGGCTTGAGATGTCATTTCATCTCAATGTCAGGTAAAAGACCCACAAAATTGGAAGCAACATCTCCAAAATGACCTATATAGTGTTGACGGGAACGTTAAACCTCAAACTAAACAAAGAACAGCCTTGATGAGGCGGTTCTAATGTGTACCCACAGTCTATGTTTTGATCAGAAATAACAAAAATATCACAATTTTTATCGGAAAATTTTCAATTTTTTGGCCATAAAATTTACAATATATTAGTATAGGCTTGTTTTTCGTAATTGTCAGCCTTGGTAGCTCAGTAGGATGCACTTCTGGTTGGCATGTGTATCAACTTCCATATTTTGATAGGAACTTGTTAAAGCTTTTTGTGCAAAATTGAGGAAACTAATGTATACTCCTGAGGGTAAATACAGAATATGTGTGCTTGTAAAACCCACTGTTCTCTGTATTAAGGGTTTTGGGAACACCTGGCAGATTTTTCTGCCATTTTTCAAGGGAGACAACTTTCGGAACTTTCTTTCCCTTTTCTATAAGCCTTGTCCTACTGAAAAAGGGGTCTACTCTAAAAGGAAAGAATTTGCTCCTCAGGAGCAAATTCTTTCCTTTAAGAGTTGATCCCTATTGTTGACATGGGAGGCAAAAATACTTTGAGGAGTTGCCTCCCCTGAAGGTGTTCCCATTCCCTTAAGTCTGGTTTACAAGGGTGTTCATTATTCAGATCTGTTAATTCTATAGAAATTTTATGAAGTACTCTGTGCTTTCAGAGAGATTTACATACACCACAACCTCTTTATAACGCTGTTGCTGGGGTCAAAAGCAGAACTTGTTAGTTTAAACAACTATGTTATATCCAAAAAAAAAATGAAAATAGATTATATAGAGAAAAACGGTCAATTTTAGCTCGGCTGTTTTCAAAGGAAACAATGAGGTATTGTCATAGCTCTGGCCTCGTCTGCATGCAAAAACATGGACATTTTGTAATATCTCTGTCATTACTGAACATATTTACTTGAAACTCTGACTAGTTCATTATGAAAAGGGGAACTCGTAGCAATAGGTGAGGTAACCCTCAAAATATTTTTGGCACAGTTATGCCCCTTTTTCAACTTAGAATTTTTTGCAGCCGAGCGTTGGCACCCGCATGCGGTGCTCTTGGTTTTTTAGCTCACCGTCACATAGTGACGAGGTGAACTTTTGGGATCACTTTTTGTCCGTCGTCCGTCGTGCGTGCGTAAACAATTTCTTTAAACAACATCTCCTCCTAAACCACTGATCGGATTTTGACCAAACTTCACAGAAAAGATCCTTAGGTGGTCCCCTTTCAAAGTTGTTCAAATGGTTCCGGTCCATTGCACATCTAGGTCACAGGAGCCAAAAACAGATTTTTTTTCACCAAAAACTTAAAAAATCTTCTTCTCTGAAACCACAAGGCCCAGGTCTTTGATATTTAGTATGAAGTTTCATCTAGTGGACCCCTACCGAGATTCCCCCGCCCCGGGGCCCTTTGGTTTTACATAGGCTTATATAGGGAAAATCTTTAAAAATCTTCTTCTCTGAAACCACAAGGCCCAGGACTTTGATATTTGGTATGAAGCTTCATCTAGTGGACCCCTACCAAGATTGTTCAATCTATAGTGCTGGGACAAAAAATGTCCTCGCCACAGGGCCCTTTGGTTTTGCATTGGCTTATATAGGGAAAATCTTTAAAAATCTTCTTCTCTGAAACCACAAGGCCCAGGTCTTTGATATTTGGTATGAACCTTCATCTAGTGGACCCCTACCAAGATTGTTCAAATTATAGTGCTGGGGCCAAAAATGCCCCCATCCCGGGGCCCTTTGGTTTTACATAGGCTTATATAGGGAAAATCTTTAAAAATCTTCTTCTCTGAAACCACAAGGCCCAGGACTTTGATATTTCGTATGAAGCTTCATCTAGTGGACCCCTACCAAGATTGTTCAAATTATAGTGCTGGGGCCAAAAATGCCCCCATCCCGGGGCCCTTTGGTTTTACATAGGCTTATATAGGGAAAATCTTTAAAAATCTTCTTCTCTGAAACCGCAAGGCCTAGGACTTTGATATTTAGAATGAAGCTTCATCTAATGGACCTCGACCAAGATTGATCAAATTATAGCCCTTGGGCCAAAAATGCCCCCGCCCTGGGCCCTTTGGTTTTACATAGACTACCATAGGGAAAATCTTTAAAAATCTTCTTCTCTGAAACCACAAGGGTAAGGTCTTTTATATTTGGTATGAAGCTTCTTCTAAATGACCCCTACCAAGATGATTCAAATTATAGGGCTGGGGCCAAAAGTGGCCCCCGCCCCGGGGCCCTTTGGTTTTACATAGGCTTATATAGGGATTATCTTTAAAAATCTTCTTCTCTAAAACCGCAAGGCCAAGGACTTTGATATTTGGTATGAAGCTTCATCTAATTGACCTCTACCAAGATTGTTCAAATTATAGCCCTGGGGCCAAAAATGTCCCACTCTGGGGCCCTATGGTTTTACATAGACTAATATAGGGAAAATCTTTAAAAATCTTCTTCTCTGAAACCACAAGGCCTGGGTCTTTGAAATTTGGTATGAAGCTGCATGCAGTGGACCTCTATCAAGATTATTCAAATTATAGCTCCAAATATGTCACTGCTCCAGGGTCCTTTGGTTTTACATAGACTTATATAGGGAAATCTTTGAAAATCTTCTCTGAAACTGCAAGGCAAAGGCCTTTGATATTTAGAATGGAGCTTTATCTACTGGACCACTACCAAGATTGTTCAAATTATAGCCCTGGGGCCACAAATGCCCCCACCCCAGGGCCCTTTGGTTTTACATAGATTTATATAGCCCCGGGGCCATTTGGTTTTGCATAGGCTTATGTAGGGAATATCTTTAAAAAAAATCTTCTTGTCTGAAACCGCAAGGCCCAGGTCTTTGATATTTGATGTGTAGCTTCATCTAGTGGACCTTTGCCAAGATTGTTCAAATTAGAGCCTTTGTTGATGTTTGGTATGAAGCTTCACCTTTAAGACCTCCCTCATTATTATGCACATTAAAGCCCTGGGGCCAATAATGGCCCTCTCTGGGACCCACTTGTTACACCATGGATCAGGTGAGCGATCCAGGGCCATCATGGCCCCCTTTTGAATCTATAATCTATACTTTTTTGGGATCCAACTTGAAACCGTGTTATATCCAAAACAGTGTTATAATGAACCGTGTTAAAATAAGGTTGTGATGTATTTCCATAAAATGGTGCTCTAACTTGTTTATTTATTTACATTCCAGGGTCATTAATTACAAAATAGCAATTAGTATTTGTTCTTTTTGAGATTTTGATATTTGAATGCTTTTTTGGCATACAAATAAAATATTTTTCCTATACTGTTGTTCTCTTTTGCTATTTTGTCCAGGAAAATACACGTGTCTAACAATGCTAACAATGTCCATTACAAAAATATATCAGTTTGACATGGTACATTTTTTTCACACGAGGGTCCTTAAAAGTTTTGTCACTAATAGGTATCCGTAGATTTATCTTAGTATATTGTATGTATTTCTGATAACACTTAATTGCACTTGAATAGCCCTTCAGATAGCTACCAAAACAGTTTATTTCATGCAAATTGCATTTATAATGACTGAGATATGTCAAATTGAAATACATGCAGTTATATACACTGACCAATTTACGAGTTACATTGCAAAATGAACAGAAAGGTTGAAATTCATGGCTACATTAAATGCTGTGTTAGGTTTGGCATACATGTAGGTTCAAGTCGGATATTTGATAAATTGTGTGGCATATATGAACCTCTTGCCATTTCAAAGCACACAGTTTATTGGTGGGTCAAAGCTTTTAAAGCTGGTAAATCATCGGTCAAAGATGATGCCAGTGTTGGTAGGCCCAAGATCTCCATCACCAAGGCAACCATCACTGCTATAAAGGCAGCGATCGAAGAAGATGTGCAACTGTCAGTGAAAGAGATAGCTAAATGCACTGGCATATCAGAATGCAGCGTGAACACCATTCTGACAAAGTACTTGGGGTTCAGAAAGATTTGTATTAGGTGGGTGCCCCATTTGCTCACTGAGGAGCAAAAGAAGCAATGCCTTACATGTGCACAACAGCTCTTGAAAAAATACAAAAACTGTGACACCCGAGTTATTTCGAACTTGCTAACAGGTGACGAAACCTTGATGCACATATTTGAGCCACAGAGAGCTGATAACTGGAAGCTCAAAGATCAAAGTGCCCTTGTTTTGCCAAGAGAACCATCAGCTCCAAGATGTTGATGCAATCTTCTTCAATTCTAGTGGGCCAGTGGTTCAAGTGGCTTGTTCTTCCGGTCATATTATCTTGGCTATTCTATAAGAATGCTGTACTATAGAAAGCCATGACATTCTACAATAAGAAGCTTTGTTTTGTTTGTATTGGAGTTTAACAGCCCAGTCAACACTATTTAGGTCAGTTTTGAGCCGATCAGGTTACCTATCCAAACTTTTCCTGGGAAAACAATAAGAAGCATCCAAGCAGAGGTTGGCCAGGAGTGTACTTCATCCATGACAATGCCTTTTCGCACAAGTCTGAGATTGTGAGGTCGTATTTGGCTGCTGAAAAGGTCGAGGTTGTAAATCATCCTCCCTATTCTGCTGACCTGAGCCCATGCGACTTTTTAACTCACCTGTCACAAAGTGACAAGGTGAGCTTTTGGGATCACTTTTCGTCCTTGATGCGTGTGTGCGTCTGTGTGTGCATCCGTGCATCCCTAAACAATTTCTTCAAACCACATCTCCTAAACCACTGCTCATATTTTGACCAAACTTCACAGGAATGATCCTTTGGTAGTCCCCTTTCAGTTGTTCAAATGGTTCCTTTCCATTGCACATCTTACAGATATTTTTACTGAAAATTTAAACAATCTTCTTCTCTGAAACCGCAAGGCCCAGGTCTTTGATATTTGGTATGAAGCTACATCTAGTGGACCTCTACCAAGATCGTTCAAATTATTGGCCTGTGGTCAAAAATGCCCCCGTGCCAGGGCCCACCAGTTTTACATAGACATATAGGGAAAGCCTTTAAAAATATTGTCTGAAACCAGAAGGCCCAGCTGTTTGATATTTGGTATAAAGTCGTACAAAAAATGGAAATCTACCCAGATGTTTCAAATTATAGCCCTGGGTCCAAAAATGCCCCCGCCCCGGGGCCTGTTGGTTTTACATAAACTTATGTAGGGAAACCGTTTAAAAATCGTCTCTCAGGTGTTTGACATTTGGGATGAAGCTTCATCTAGTCGACCTCTATCAAGATTGTTCAAATTTTAGCCATGGGGTCAAAATGGCCCAGCCCTGTGCCCACCGGTTTAAACATAGGGTAAGCCTATTAAAAACTCTATATACGGGCCTCCGTGGCCTAGTGGTTAAGAGCACTGACTCTAGATCATTAGGTCTCTCACCGCTGTGGTTTGAGCCTCGCTCGTGTCATATGTGAGACGCCAGCGGGCCACGTGTGAGACGCCAAGTTCTGCAACGGAAGGTCAGGTGGTTTTTCTCCGGGTACTCCGGTTTTCGCCCACCTCTGATTAACGATCGGCTCGATATGAGTGAAATAATCTTGAAAGGGCCGTAAAACCCAAACCAAAAAAAAAAAAAAAAAAAATGTGAGACGCCAAGTTTTGCAACGGCAGGTCAGGTGATTTTTCTCCGGGTACTCCGGTTTTCGTCCACCTCTGATTAACGATCGGCTCGATATGAGTGAAATATCTTGAAAGGGCCATAAATCAAAAAAAAAAAAAAAAACTATATGAAACAAGTAGGCCCAGGTATTTGATGTTTGGTATGAAGCTTAGTGGACCTCTACCGAGATTGTTCAAGTTATAGCCCTGGGGTAAAAAATGGCCCGCTCTGGGGCCAACCAGTTTTACAGGCTTCTATAGGGAAAACCTTTAAAAATCTACTTGTCTGAAACCAGAAGCCCAGGTTTTTGATATTTGGTATGAAGCTTCTTCTTAAGGACCTTTACCAAGATCTTTCTCAGCCCCCGCCCATCAGGCCTTGCAGAAATAGATGGGCTGCCTGATGCTTCCACGCAGAGCTGAAACCGATCTGCACAAGAGTACTGGTAAACGGCTTAGAGGATCTAAGCCTGCCCAGGCAATGTGGTGCGAGTCGGCCCGTCCATGCTTATAAATCCTATGTTTCATTGGGGCGACAGGGCTTGAGATGTCATTTCATCTCAATGTTGGGTAAAAGTCCCATACAATTGGAAGCAACGTCTCCAAATGACCTTTACAATGTTGATGGGGACGTAAAACTTCATATCAAACAAAACTAAGATCGTTCCAAGTTATAGCCTTGGGGCCAAAAATGGCCTCACCCTGTGGCCCACATGTTGTGCATAGCTTACTCATAGAAAACAATTAGAAATTGTTTTTTCTGAATTCAAAAGGCACCGACCTTTGATATTTGGTCGGAAGACCTCTACCAAGATTGTTCAAATTATAGCCTTTGGGCCAAAAATGGCCCCGCCCAAGGGCCCACCGGTTTAAAATAGACATAATGGGAAACCCTTTAAAAATCTTCTGGTCTAAAACCAGAAGGCCCAGGTCTTTGATGTTTGGTATGAAGCTTCATCAAGAGGACCACTACAAAGATTGTTAAAATTAAAGCCCTAGATCCAAAAATTGCCCCGCCCTGGGGCCCACAGGTTTTACATGGACTTCAACCAATCTGAAATTATTGAAGCTTTTAGCTCCACTTCTAGATATTTAGATGATTTATTAAATATTGATAATACCTATTTTGATGGTTTGATCAGTCAGATTTACCCCCTAGAACTTCAGTTAAATAAAGCAAATTCTTCTGATACTGAGGCCCCGTTTTTGGATTTACATCTATCTATTGTAGATGGATTTGTTTCGTGGAAAATTTATGATAAACGCGATGACTTTGATTTTGAGATTGTAAATTTTCCTTTTTTGGATGGTGATGTTCCTCGTGCGCCATCCTATGGCGTTTATATTTCGCAATTAATTCGATTTGCTAGAGTGTGTGGTCATGTAACTGACTTCAACACTCGTAATAAATTATTAACGGCTAAACTCCTTAATCAGGGTTATCGGTACCATAAACTACGCAAAGCCTTTTCAAAATTTTATAGACGCCATTCTGATTTAATTTCAAAATTCAATATTGGACTTAAATCTCTTCTGCAACAAGGTCTATCGGAACCCGAATTTTATGGTGACTTAGTATATAAATTCAGAAAAATATATAACCGCAATGACTTCAGCACCCAATTTCGTAAAATCATTCTTCGATATAAAAAGATTGGGTACAACATGGATATTATACGACAGACTGCATGCATGGTAGTTAACCCAATCACGGTTGGCAACTTTGCTTCCCTCTTTAATTGCACGCCGGTGGGTCAGGCCTCAGATTCTATGACGGCTCCAACGTAAAGGCTTATTGAGAATTAGAGAGATCTAATTCAAGGTAATGTTGGTTGGTGCCTGATGCTCTGTCTCTGGTTGGGCCCATCGGAGTCTAACTGTTGGTTTTCTTTTGCTCCAGCATTTCAGTGGTTTCTTGCTGTCGAGTCCTCACCGTTGTCTCACCTCTGTGGTTCTTTGATTTTTGTGTTCACGGAGATGTTGCACTGATGAGTTAGGAGGCCTTCATGCGGACTGAACAAATTATTTGTCTAAATCGCGACGGAAGTAAGGGCGAGGATTGTGGCCACGTAAAATCGATTTAAGCCCCCCCAGTGGAAATCTTCCACTGACCGTTCCAAGGCGGATCTTCTGTGGCGATTTATTTATGTTGTTGTTTGTTACTTAGTGTGTGTATCACTTGTGTCTTTTAATTTTGGATGGCCATATGGCCATTTTGTGGGAAAGTAACTGTCCTTATGGCCTTCTTTTGTTTAGGTTTCCATTATGGTCTGGTCGCTTAATGTTTGTATTTCTTTCCCTTTGGTGTCTTTTATGGGTGGAGTAAGATAATTGTATCACCTTTAAAAACCTTCTCTGAAACCACAAGGCCCAGGACTTTTGATATTTGGCATGAAGCTTCATGCAGGGGGCCTCTACCAAGACTTTTCAAATTGTAGCCCTGAGGCCAAAAATGGCCCCACCCGAGGGGCCCACCAGTTTTAATCACACTTACACATGTATAGGGAAAACATTTAACAAATCTTCTGGTCTAAAACCAGAAGGCTCAAGTCTTTGATATTTGGCATGAAGCTTCATCTAGTGTCCCTCTACCAAGATTGTTCAAATTATAGCCCTGGGGCCAAAAATGGTCCTGCCCTGGGGCCTACTGGTTTTATATAGGGTTAAGGTATTGTTAGTTAAGGCGAGTAAACATTTAGCAATTCTTCTTGTCTGAAACCAGAAGGCCCAAGTCTTTGATATTTGGCATGAAGCTTCACCTAGTGGCCCTCTGCCAAGAGTGTTCAATTTATAGCCCTGGGGCCAAAAATGGACCTGCCCTGGGACCCACTGGTTTTATATAGAGTTAAGGTATTGTTAGTTAAAGTGAGCCTGATCATCTCCATCTGTTGCCCAAGGACCTGACCCTCAATGTCCACAAGGTGCCCAGATAGTTAAATACAAGTCTGCTCTGTATTGTCAAAGGGAACCACCAACTATAAGTATGCTAAACCTATTGACCAATTTGATTCAGACTTCACAGTAATGGTGCCTAGGTGGCTTTCTACCAAAAGAAGCTAAAATGGTTCCACTCTGATGAACAAGATGACCCCCAGAGCTAAAACAGGAAAAATCTTTAAATGACTACTCCTCCTATACCCCTGGGCCAATTTGATTCAAACTTAATAGGAATGTTGCTTAGGTGACTGACTATCAAAGTAGCTAAAACAGTTCTGCTCTGATGGGCAAAATGGTTCATAATAGAAAAATATCAACAATCTGCTTCTTTTAAACTTTGCAAGATTGTTGCCAAGGTGACCATCTATGGAAGTGCAAAATTTAGGTTTCAAGGAATAAGATGGCTGTCAGGTATCCATTTGATTTCCAGAAGCTATGCCACATTTTGAAATCCGGTGAGCGATTCAGGGCCATCTTGGCCCATTTGTTCTTGTTTCCAAGGCTCAAGAAAATGCTTTCTGGAAAGAAATGTAAGTCCAGAAGTGCACTTGGCAGCATGATTTATCAGTGCCTCAAACAGGTACCCAAAGAGAAATTGGATCCGAAGGTTACACAAATGCGTTTTGGCAGAGAGGGGGCTACTTTGGGAAAAATTATTAAATTTAGCGTTTAGGAAATAAAACCCCAGTGACAAAACTTTTTGAAGGACCCTTGTATCTCCAAAATGGTTATTTTTCTGTTGAAATTTTATGATAATTTTCTTATTTATTCCAAACATAGGTTGTGATGCTTATTAGAACCGCCTCATTGAGGTGGTGCTAATGAGTACTGACAACCTGTCTTGGGCGGCCCCCGCCCATAGGGGCTTGAAGAAATATATGGGCTGCATGATGCTTCCACGCAGAGCTGAATCCGGCCCGCACACTAGTACTGGTAAACCGCTTAGAGGATCTAAGCCAGTCCAGGAACCGTGGTGCGAGGCCGACCGTTCATGCTAATAAACCCTATTGGTTTCATTGGGCGACAGGACTTGAGATGTCATTTCATCTCAATGTCGGGTAAAAGTCCCACAAAATTGGAAGCAACGTCTTCAAAATGACCTTTACAGTGTTGACGGGGACGTTAAACCTCAAATCAAACAAACAAAACCTGTCTTGGAGCAGAAACAAGAAAAATAATGTATGCCCCTATAAACACCAGTTTTCTCTGTATAAAGTCTGGTTTAGTGGGGTTTCCATTTCAGGGACTTGTTTACATGATGAATAGTTTTGTTTGTTTGTATTGGAGTTTAACAGTCAACACTATTTAGGTAATTTTTGAGCCGGTCAGTTTACCTATCCACACTTTTCTTATACCTAAACGGTTAACCAGTACAGTGCACATTCTTTTGCCAGACACTGAGAACTGCCCTTCTTGAATCAGCAGAAGGGAAAGAATGACCATGGAAAAGATTTCATGATCAATCTCCACGAAAGAATGTTGTCGACCCCGGCAGATATCGAACCCACATCCTCCTGATCACTTGTCAGATGCCCATTTGACTGAGCTACCGAGGCCGGCCATGATGATAAGTTAAAAGTTATGTTAAAGATTCCAATCATTCACACAAAGCTCTTGGTTTTTGGCTTAGAAAATTTGCATTGCAAAACTACTAGATTTTTTTTTCAGCAAAAGTACCCAGTATTAGATATTGTATTTGCTAGAACTAAGAACATTTTGACCACAAATTAGTTTGTTAAACTAATGAGGCTTTGTCATTTTCTGGCAAAAACATGGAAGACAAGCCAATACAAATACATTGTAACCTTTATCGCCAATAAAATGAAAATTTTAAGATGAAATATTGTGATATTTTTCCTATTTCTGCTCAAAATATAGATTGTGGGTACTCATTAGAACAGCCTCATCGAGGCGGTCCTAACGAGTACCCCAAATCTATATTTTAGAAAAGAAATAAGAAAATTAAGGTTTACCCGGCAAACCCCAGTTTTACTATATAAAAGTGGTGTTCTAGGGGGGTCAAAATTATATGTGTGTTTTAGCTCACCTGTCAGGTAGTGACGAGGTGAGCTTTTGGGATCACTTTTTGTCCGTCGTGCATGCCTGTTTGTGTGCGTGCCTAAACAATTTCTTCAAACAACATCTCCTCCTAAACCATTGATCAGATTTTGACCAAATTTCACAGGAATGATCCTTAGGTGGTCCCCTTTCAAAATTGTTCAAATGGTTCCGGCCCGTTGAACATTTAGGTCACAGGAGCTAAAAATAGATTTTTCACTGAAAATTAAAAAAATCTGCTTCTCTGAAACCGCATGGTCCAGGTCTGATATTTGAATTGAAGCTTCATCAAGTGGATCTCTACCCAGATTCTTCAAATTATAGCCATGGGGCCTACCGGTTTTGCATAGACTTATAAAGGGAAAACCTTTAAAAATCTTCTTGTCTGAAACCAGAAGGCCCAGGTCGTTGATATTTGGTATGAAGCTTCATCTAGATTGTTCAAAATATAGTTCTGGGGCCAAAAATGCACCCTGGCCGGGGCCCACTGGTTTCACATAGGCGTATTTAGGGAAAACCTTTAAAAAATCTTCTTGTCTGAAACAAGAAGGCCCAGGTCTTTGATATTTGGTTTGAAGCTTCACCTAGTGAACCTCTACCAAGATTGTTCAAATTCTAGTCCTAGGGCCATAAATGACCCCGCGCCGGGGCCCAACAGTTTTACAAAGACTTATACAGGGAAAACCTTTAAAACTCTTCTTGTCTGTAACCAGAAGGCCCAGGTCTTTGATATTTGGTATGAAGCTTCATCTAGTAGATCTCTACCACGATTGTTCAAAATATATTACTGTTGCCAAAAATGCCCCGACGCCAGGGCCCGCTGGTTTCACATAGGTGTATATAGCGAAAACCTTTAAAAATCTTCTTGTCTGAAACAAGAAGGCCCAGGTCTTTGATATTTGGTATGAAGCTTCATCTAGTGGACCTCTACCAAGATTGTTCAAACTATAGCCCTGGGGCAATAAATGCCCCCGCGCCGGGGCCTACCAGTTTAACATAGACTTATGTAGGGCAAACCTTTAAAAATCTTCATCTGAAACCAGAAGGCCCAAGTCTTAGATATTTGGTATGATGCTTCATCTAGTAAACCTCTACCAAGATTGTTCAAAATATAGTCCTGGGGGCCAAAAATGCCCCCGAGCCGGGGCCTGCTGGTTTCACATAGGCGTATAGGGAAAACCTTTAAAAATCTTCTTGTCTGAAACAAGAAGGCCCAGGTCTTCGATATTTGGCTTGATGCTTCATCTAGTGGACCTCTACCAAGATTGTTCAAAATCTAGTCCTGGGGCCATAAATGGCACCCGCTGGGGCCCACTGATTTCACATACACATGTAGGCGTAAACAGGGATAACCTTAAAAAATCTTCTTGTCTGAAACCAGAAGGCCCAGGTCTTTGATATTTGGTATGACGCTTCATCAAATGGACCTCTGCCACGATTGTTCAAATAATAGCCTTGGGGCCAAAGATGTCCCTGCATCGGGACCCACTAGTTTTACATAGGCTTGTATGGGAAAACCTTTAAAAATCTTCTTGTCTGAAAACAGAAGGCCCAGGTCATTGATGTTTGGCGTGAAGCTTCATCTAGTGGTCCTCTACTGAGATTGTTCAAATTATAGCCCTGGCGCCAAAAAATGCCCCCGCACCAGGGCCCACTGGTTTTACATAGGCTTATATTGGGAAACCTTTAAAAATCTTCTTGTCTGAAACCAGAAAGCCTGGGTCTTTGGTATTTGTTATGAAGCTTCATCTAATAGACTGCTACCATGTTTGTTCAAATTATAGCCCTTGGGCTAAGAATGTACTAGAGACACTGATACTTAGGTGAGCGGTTCAGGGCCCACAGGGGCCCTCTTGTTGTGATGGTTTAACCCATTTTGCAGAAGTGCTTTTTAGCTCACCTGTCACGTAGTGACAAGGTGGGCTTTTGTGATCACTTTTTCGTCCGTCGTCCGTCGTCAGTGCGTGTGTGCGTGTGTGTGTGTGTGTGTGTGTGCGTAAACTTTTTCTTCAAATGGCATCTCCTCCTAAACCACTGATCAGATTTTGACCAAACTTCACAGCAATGATCCTTAGGTGGTCCCCTTTCAAAATTGTTCAAATGGTTCCGGTCCATTGCACATCTGGGTCACAGGAGCTAAAAATAGATTTTTTAAATGAAAACTTTAAAAATCTTCTTCTCTAAAAACCGCAAGTCCCAGGTCTTTGATATTTGGTATGAAGCTTCATCTAGTGGACCTCTACCAAGATTGTTCAAATTAAAGCCCTGGGGGCCAAAATGCCCCCGCCCCGGGGGCCTTTGGTTTTACATAGGCTTATATAGGGAAAATCATTAAAAAATCTTCTTCTCTGAAACCACATGGCCCAGGTCTTTAATATTTGGTGTGAAGCTTTACCTGGTGGACCTCCACTTAGATTGTTCAAATTATAGCCTTAGGGCCAAAAATGCCCCCGCCCCGGGGGCCTTTGGTTTTACATAGGCTTATACAGGGGAAATCTTTAAAAATCTTCTTCTCTGAAACCGCACGGCCCAGATCTTTGATATTTGGTGTGAAGCTTCATCTAGTGGACCTCTACCAGGATTGTTCAAATTAAAGCCCTGGGGGCCAAAATGCCCCCGCCCCAGGGGCCTTTGGTTTTACATAGGCTTATATGGGGAAAATCATTAAAAAATCTTCTTCTCTGAAACCACAAGGCCCAGGTCTTTAATATTTGGTGTGAAGCTTTACCTGGTGGACCTCTACTAAGATTGTTCAAATTATAGCCTTAGGGCCAAAAATGCCCCCGCCCCGGGGGCCTTTGGTTTTACATAGGCTTATACAGGGAAAATCTTTAAAAATCTTCTTCTCTGAAACCGCACGGCCCAGATCTTTGATATTTGGTGTGAAGCTTCATCTAGTGGACCTCTACCAAGATTGTTCAAATTATAGCCCTGGGGGCCAAAATGCCCCCGCCTCGGGGCCTATGGTTTTACATAGGCTTATATAGGGAAAATCATTAAAAAATCTTCTTCTCTGAAACCACAAGGCCCAGGTCTTTAATATTTGGTGTGAAGCTTTACCTAGTGGACCTCTACTAAGATTGTTCAAATTATAGCCTTAGGGCCAAAAATGCCCCCGCCCCGGGGGCCTTTGGTTTTACATAGGCTTATACAGGGAAAATCTTTAAAAATCTTCTTCTCTGAAACCGCAAGGCCTAGATCTTTGATATTTGGTGTGAAGCTTCATCTAGTGGACCTCTACCAAGATTTTTCAAATTATAGCCCTGGGGGCCAGAATGCCCCCCGCCCCAGGGGCCTATGGTTTTACAAAGGCTTATATAGGGAAAATCATTAAAAAATCTTCTTCTCTGAAACCAGCAGGCCCACGTCTTTAATATTTGGTGTGAAGCTTTACCTGGAGGACCTTTACTAAGATTGTTCAAATTATAGCCTTTGGGCCAAAAATGCCCCCGCCCCGGGGGGCTTTGGTTTTACATAGGCTTATACAGGGAAAATCTTTAAAAATCTTCTTCTCTGAAACCACAAGGCCCAGATCTTTGATATTTGGTGTGAAGCTTCATCTAGTGGACCTCTTTCAAGGTTGTGCAAATTATAGCCCTGGGGCCGAAAATGGCCCCACCCTTGGACCCTTTGGTTTTTCATAGCCCTTTAAAGGAAAACCTTTAAAAATCTTCTTCTCTGAAACCACAAGGCCCAGGTCTTTGATATTTGGTATGAAGCTTCACCTAGTGGACCTCTACCAAGATTGTTCAAATTATAGCCCTGGAGCCAAAAATGCCCCCGCCCAGGGGGGCCTTTGGTTTTACCTAAGCTTATGTAGGGGAAATCTTTAAAACTTTTCTTCTCTGACACCGCAAGGCCCAGATCTTTGATATTTGGTGTGAAGCTTAATCTAATGGACCTCTACCAAGATTGTTCAAATTATAGCCCTGGGGCCAAAAATGCCCCCGCCCCGGGGGCCTTCGGTTTTACATAGGCTTATATAGGGAAAATCTTTAAAGAAACTTCTTCTCAGAAACTGCAAGGCCAAGGTCTTAGATATTTGGTGTGAAGCTTCATCTATTGGACCTCTATCAAGATTGTTCAAATTATAGCCCTAGGACCAAAAATGCCCCCACCCTGGGACCCTTTAGTTTTTCATAGTCTTATAGGGAAAATATTTAAATTCTTCTCCTCTGATACCACAAGGCCCTGCTCTATGCCATTTGATATGAAGCTTCAACTAGTAGACCTCTACCAAGATTGTTAAAATTATAGCCCTTGGGCCAAAAATGCCCCCACCCCTGGGGCCTTTGGTTTTACGTAGGCTTATACATGAAAAATCTTTATAAAACTTCTTCTCTGAATCCGCAAGGCCAAGATATTTGGTATTTGGTGTGGAGCTTCATCTAGTGGACCTTTTTCACGATTGTTCAAATTATAGCCCTGGGGGCAAAAATACCCCCACTCTGGGACCCTTTGGTTTTTCATAGGCTTATATAGGGAAAACCTTTAAAAATCTTGTCTCAAACCAGAAGGCCCAGGTCTTTGATATTTGGAATGAAGCTTCATCTAGTGGACCATTACCAAGTTTGTTCAAATTATAGCCCTTGGGCCTAGAATGTACTGGAGACACTAATTCTCAGATGAGCCCTTTGGTTTTACATAGGCTTATATAGGAAAAATCTATAAAAATCTTCTTCTCTGAAACTGCAAGGCCCAGGTGTTTGATATTTGGTATGAAGCTTCATCTTGTGGACCTCTACCAAGTTTGTTTAAATTATAGCCCTGGGGCCAAAAATGTCGCTGCTCCGTAGCCCTGTGGTTTTAGATAGGCTTATATAGGAAAAATCTTGAATAATCTTCTCCTCTGAAACCACAAGGCCTGGGTCTGTGATATTTGGTATGAAGCTTCATCTAGT
Source organism: Lucinisca nassula (assembly GCA_963580285.1). NCBI lineage: Eukaryota > Metazoa > Mollusca > Bivalvia > Lucinida > Lucinidae > Lucinisca > Lucinisca nassula. The sequence continues at coordinate 34,969,435 of OY757011.1, forward strand.
GAACCTCTACCAAGATTGTTCATATTATAGTCCTGGGGCCCACAAGTTTTACATGGACTTACATAGGGAAAACCTTTAAAAATCTTGCTGCCTGAAACAAGACGGCCCAGGTCTTTGATGTTTGGTATGAATAAAAATAAAAAATGAGTTCCTTTAAGAGCAATGAAAATATTCATAAGAAAGAAGAAGCCTTATCTAGTGGACCTCTAGCAAGTTTTTTCAAAGACCAAAAATGGCCCCGCCGAGGGGGTCCACGGTTTTACATGGACTTACATAGGGAAAACATTTAAAAATCTTCATGTCTGTAGCCAGAAGGCCCAGGTCTTTGATATTCGGTATGAAGCTTCATCTAGTTGCTACAAGGATTGTTCAAATTATAGCCCTGGGGCCAAAAATGGCCCAGCTTTGGGGTCCACCAGTTTTATGACTTTTACAGTGAAAACCTTTAAAAATCTTGTCTGTAACCAGAAGGCCCAGGTCTTTGATAGTTGATATGAAGCTTTAGAAATGGTTAAGCTCTCCACCCATTAACCATATATTTTCTTGTTCCTGACCTTTTAGCTTATCTAAGGCTTTATCTTGGCTAAATATAACTGAAAATTCAAACTCAAAAGTTTTCGAACTGATCTTCAAGAGTCCGTAATGTGATTAAGGACCACTTGGTCATGCAGCCAGATGCTAAAAAGTAATCAATGCTTAGTAAAATTCTTTTCAAGAACCAGATACATATCACAAGGGACATCATTATTTGTTCAAGTGATGAGTCTGGGATTACCTTTGCTTGTTTAAGGTTAAGGTCAGCTTTGGTTACAAAGGTATTTGTGTGATATTGATGAACAGTTTAATATGCAGGTTGTCTTCTTTTTAGCTCACCTGTCACGTAGTGACAAGGTGAGCTTTTGGGATCACTTTTTGTCCGTCGTGCGTCCGTCGTGCGTCCGTCCGTCCGTGCGTCCGTCCGTAAACTTTTCTTCAAACGACATCTCCTCCTAAACCACTGATCGTATTTTGACCAAACTTCACAGGAATGATCCTTAGGTGGTCCCCTTTCAAATTTGTTCAAATGGTTCCGGTCCGTTGCACATATAGGTCACAGTAGCCAAAAATATATTTTTTCACCGCAAACTTAAAAAATCTTCTTCTCTGAAACCGCAAGGCCCAGGTCTTTGATATTTGGTATGAAGCTTCATCTAGTGGGCCCCTACCAAGATTGTTCAAATTATAGTGCTGGGGCAAAAAATGCCCCCGCACGGGGGCTTTTGGTTTTACATGGGCTTATATAGGGAAAATATTTAAAAATCTTCTTCTCTGAAACCGCAAGGCCCAGGTCTTTGATATTTGGTATGAAGCTTCATCTAGTGGACCCCTACCAAGATTGTTCAAATTATAGTGCTGGAGCTAAAAATGCCCCTGCACGGGGGCCCTTTGGTTTTACATGGGCTTATATAGGGAAAATCTTGAAAAATCTTCTCTGAAACCGCAAGGCCCAGGTCTTTGATATTTGGTATGAAGCTTCATCTAGTGGACCCCTACCAAGATTGTTCAAATTATAGTGCTGGGGCCAAAAATGCCCCCGCACGGGGGCCCTTTGGTTTTACATGGGCTTTAGGGAAAATCTTTAAAAATCTTCTTCTCTGAAACCGCAAGGCCCAGGTCTTTGATATTTGGTATGAAGCTTTATCTAGTGGACCCCTACCAAGATTGTTCAAATTATAGTGCTGGATCTAAAAATGCCCCCGCACGGGGGCCTTTTGGTTTAACATGGGCTTATATAGGGAAAATCTTTAAAAATCTTCTTCTCTGAAACCGCAAGGCCCAGGTCTTTGATATTTGGTATGAAGCTTCATCTAGTGGACCCCTACCAAGATTGTTCAAATTATAGTGCTGGGGCCAAAAATGCCTCAGCACCAGGGCCCTTTTGTTTTACATAGGCTTATATAGGGAAAATCTTTAAAAATCTTCTTCTCTGAAACCGCAATGCCCAGGTCTTTGATATTTGGTATGAAGCTTCATCTAGTGGACCCCTACCAAGATTGTTCAAATTATAGTGCTGGAGCTAAAAATGCCCCCCACACGGGTTTAACATGGGCTTATATAGGGAAAATCTTCAAAAATCTTCTTCTCTGAAACCGCAAGGCCCAGGTCTTTAATATTTGGTATGAAGCTTCATCTAGTGGACCCCTACCAAGAATATTCAAATTATAGTGCTGGGGCCAAAAATGCCCCCGCACCAGGGCCCTTTTGTTTTACATAGGCTTATATAGGGAAAATCTTGAAAATTCTTTTTCTCTGAAACTGCAAGGCCCAGGTCTTTGATATTTGGTATGAAGCTTCATCTTGTGGACCTCTACCAAGATTGTTCAAATTATAGCCCTGGGGCCAAAAATGCCCCCGCTCTGCGGCCCTTTGGTTTTACATAGACGTATATAGGGAAAATCTTGAAAAATCTTCTTCTTTGAAACCACAAGGCTTAGGTCTTCGATATTTGTTATGAAGCTTCAGCTAGTGGACCTCTATAAAGATTGTTCAAATTATAGCCCTGAGACCAAAAATGCCTTCGCCATGTGGCCCTTTGGTTTTACATAGACTTATATAGGGAAAATCTTTAAAAATCATCTTCTCTGAAACACAAGGCTAAGGTCTTTGATATTTGTTATGAAGCTTCAGTTAGTGGACCTCTACCAAGATTGTTCAAATTATAGCCCTGGGGCCAAAAATGCCCCTGCTCCAGGGCCCTTTTGTTTAACATAGACTTATATAGGGAAAATCTTGTTTTACATAGACTTCTATATGCAAGGTAAACCTTTAAAATCTTCTTCTCTGACACCAGAAAGCCCAGGTCTTTCATATTCGATATGAAGCTTCATCTTGTGGACCTCTACCAAGATTGTTCAAATTATAGCCCTGGGGCCAAAATTGACCCTGCCCGGGGCCCACTTGTTATACATTGGATCAGGTGAGCGAACCAGGGCCCTCTGGGCCCTCTTGTTATACTCCGCCACACGATAGTGGCGGGGTATTATGTTATACCTTCCCATGTCTGTCCGTCCGTCCGTACCCCGCCACACGATAGTGGCGGGGTATTATGTTATACCTTCCGGTGTCTGTCCGTCGGCACTTAGTTTCCGATCAATAACTTGAGTATTTTTTCACGGATTCTGTTCAAATTTTGCATACATATTAGTATCATATTAGCACCACCATGCCCTTCAAGATTTCATCCTGAAGAGTTCACCTGGTTCAACGGATGTACAACTATATTGACAACCCTGGATCGATGAAGATATTTATATCACTCAGGTAAACAACCATGTCTTGCTTTTCATCACAGTTTGCCTTTCTTCAGTTTTTTTATTCCTTTCTAAACATCAGTAATGATTTTCTTGTACACAGATGAGCGACACAGGGCCATCTTCAGGAATATTACGTAGTTGACATCCTACCAAAATAGCTGAAATCTTTCTGCTCTGACGGACAAGATGGCTGCCATAGCTAAAAAATAGAAAAACATCTTCAAAAGACAACTCCTCCTGTAACCTTGGGCCAATTTCATTCAAACTTCATAGGAGTTATGCTTAGATGACCGTCTACCCCATAGCTAAAAAAGAAAAAAAATTGTAAATTTTCTTCAAACACGGACTCCTCCTAAATCCTTGGGCCAGTTTTATTCAAACTTCACAGGAATGTTACATAGGTGACTCTATACCAAAATAGCTATAATCATTCCACTCTGATGAACAAGATGGCCCCTTTTCTAAAAAACATCATAGGAGTGAGTGTTTGAGTTTAAGTCTTACCAACAGCTAATGTCATACGGTGACAGGACCTCGGTTTAAAAAGACTCATCTGAAAGTCTGGAGAAGTCCGGGATGGATCCCTGGTTTACAAGGCAAGAAACATGACCACTTCACCATGACGGCCTCTAAATTTCATTGGAGTGTTTTGTAGATGACCCTCTAGGAAAATAGCATAAACGATTAACAAATGGCCACAAGAGCTAAAAAATAGAAAAACATGGTAAATTTGCTTAGAATGTGAACTCCTTCTAAACCCTTGGGCCAATTGGATGCAAATTTCACAGAAATATTGCCTAGGTGACTCCCTACCAAAATAGTGTAAACTCATTCTACTCTGATGAACAAGATGGCAGCCAGAGTTAAAAATAAAAAAAAAAAATCTTCAAACGCCATCCCTCCAGTACCATTGGACCAATTTCATTTAAACTTTGAAGTAATGTTGCTTAGATGACCCTCTACCAAAAAAGCTAAAACAATCCTGCTCAGATGTACAAAATATCGGGAGCTAAACATAGAAAAATATTGTAAATATGATCCAAACATGAACTCCTCCTAAAACCTTAGGCAAATTTGATTAAAACTTCACAGGAATGTTGCCTATGTTACTCCCTACCAAATAAGCTAAAATCACTCTGCTGATGGCCAAGATGGCCACCAGAGCTAAAAGTAGATTGTCCTCGAGGCAGTGACACTCAGGTGAGCGAACCAGGGCCCTCTGGGCCCTCTTGTTTGGTAAACTGACCAGCTTGATATGACCTAAACAGGGCCTTTAAATACCAAACAAGGCATTGAACAGCTGGGCTTAGAGCTATTGCAGCACTGGAGCCAGTTGTTCAAAACTAACGACGTCATTAGTTAATATATCATTAAAACTTTGATCATTTAATATGGCAGATATACTAATATTTTTGCAGAAAAAAATGCGAGCCTCACATTTTTTCAGCAAAAATAAAATTTTAGGTATTAATCTTGCTAGAATAGTTAATAATTTTACCTCTAATGGGCTCATTAAGCTAATGATGCTTTGAAAAACTGGCTCCTGATCTAGATAAGGCCCAGGGCCCAGTTCCTCAGAGCATCCTTAGATTAACAAGCCCAATAGTGGTCATATTGTTAACTGTTCTAGCAAGTACAATATCTAAAATGTTGGTATATTGCTAAAACAAATGAGGAGCTTATGCAAAAGCTATATCAAATTTTTCAGCAAAAATATTAGTATATTTGCCATATTAACTGGTTAAAGTTTTAACGATTTGTTAACTAATGGTGTCATTAGTTTTGAACAACCAGCCCTAGATTGTACATGTATATGCAGCACTGATCGGAGCTTTCATCATTCATTACATAGGCTTGTGGCAATAGCTTGGCATCAAGAAAACACGCCTATATAATTTTGATCCCCTTGAACCCCACCTTATTATGTCCCAGATAGCGATAGCGGGGATGTACTGTTTTTGTCCTGTCTGTTTGTTGGTTTGTACGTGGAAAACTTTAACGTTGGTCATAACTTTTGAACCGTTGGAGATAGAGTATTCATATTTGGCATGAAGGTTTCTTGTGACAAGGGCTTCACATTCATGCAAAAAATTTGACATGTGACCTTGACCTTTGACCTATTTAAAAGAAAAAAAAAAACATTGGTCACAACTTTTGAACCGCTTGAGATACAGCCTTCATATTTGGCATGCATATTTCTTGTGACAAAAGCTTTACATTCATGCAAATATTTCGACCTATGACCGTGACCTTGACCTTTGATCTACTTAAAATTAAAAAATAACATTTTGGTCATAACTTTTGAACCATTTGAGATACAGCCTTTATATTTTGCATGTAGGTTCCTAGTGACAAGACCTTTACAATCACACAAAAAAATTGACCTGTGACCTTGACCTTTGACCTACTTAAAAGAAAAAATAACATTGGTCATAAATTTTGAACAGCTTGAGATACAGCCTTGATAATAGGCATGTATGTTCCTTGTGACAAAAGCATTACATTCATGCAAAAAAACTGACATGTGACCTTGACCTTGGACCTACTTAAAATGAAAAATAACATTTTGATCATAACTTCTGAAGCATTTGAGGTTCAGCATTCATATTTTGCAGGCAGGTTCCTTGTGACAAGAGCGTTACATTCACACACAGCAATTTGATCTGTGACCTTGACCATTGACCTACATAAAAGAAAAAGTAAAAATTGGGCATAACTTTTGAACCGTTTGAGATACAGCCTTCATATTTGGCATGTAGGTTCCTTGTAACAAGAGCTTCACATTCAAAATTTTGACCTGTGACTTTGACCTTTGACCTACTTCAAAGAAAAAATTAACAGTTTGGTCATAACTTTCAAACCATTTGGGTTGGGCCTTCATATTTGACATGTAGGTTCCTTACGATAAGAGCTTTACATTCATGCAAAAATTTTTTACCATGCCCTGGACCTTCGACCTACTTAAAAGAGCAAATAAAATTGTTCATAACCTTTGAATCGTTTAAGATAGAGCCTTCATATTTGGCACTTCGGTTCCTTGTGACAAGAGCTGCACATTTTTTGACCTGTGACCTTGACCTATGACCTACTTTAAAGAAAAAAAATATTATTGTTCATAACTTTCGAACCGTTAAAAGATAGAGCCTTCATATTTGGCATGTTAGTCCTTTGTGCCAAGGGCTTCCCACTCAAACCAAAAATCTTCACCTGTGACCTTGACTTTGAACTGTGACCAACTTTGAAAAAATATGACCATGCCCGGGGACATATTCGTGTTTCACAAACACATCTTGTTTTTCTTATTTCTGCTGTAAAAATATATATTCAATGAGGCGGTTCTAACGAGTACCCACACCCTATTTTGAGCAGAAATAAGAAAAATATCACAATTTTTCATCTTAAACTTTCATTTTTCGATGATAAAGGTTACAATGTATTTGTATAAGCATGTTTTCGTAATGCATTTCATATATAGGCTTGTGTCAATAGCTCCGTCAGATTCACATCTGACTGGTGATCAGGAGGTCCCCGATTCAACAACTGCAGGGCTGGCATTTGGTAGTTGTGGAGATTGATCATGAAACCTTTCCTGCAGTCACTCTCTTCCACTGGTTCAAGAAGGGCAGTCGTCAAGTTGCACTGGTTAACCACTTTTTATAAGCCTGCCCAGGAAAAGTGTGGTTAGGTAAACTGACCTTAATAGTGTTGACTGGACTGGGCCATTACCTGAAACAAAAAATCGGTGCACAAGACCATCTTGCATTGTCTGCTATTTTCCTCATTTCCCTGCTGGAGGTGTGTCCTTCGATCTTCTGATTGGTTCAGCTGGGAAATAATATCAAGTCAAAATCTCTACACCAAAAATTCAACTAGATATGTTTTCAGAGGAAAACTATGCCCCCATCCCCACAATGCATTTGACCTTGAAAGCGAAGTCACCAGAATCTTTCTTATCAGGTCGTTGATAGGTTAAAACATTTTTTGAACACAATTCAGTAATTAATTTTGGAGACCATTATTCATTGAAGAAATTGAGTTTATGGGAGCCTGTGACAAGTCGCCATAAGCTAATGAGATCTTCAGTAATTTGTTTCAATATATGGTACCACGTTTGACCGAAATTAATTTGTTCATGAGCTTGAGTGCAGACATACTGACCAAAAATTGACAAGTTTTCGGGAGCCTGTGACCTTGAAAATCGGGCCATTAAGGTCACAAAAACTAATCAACTCTTGTTGCAATAATATATTGTGTTGATTTAAATTTATTTATTTCGTCATGTGATAGGGTGCAGACAAGCCGTTTTTGACCAAACTTCTGTTTCTGGAGCCTGCATCCTTGAAAATAGGTCAAGGTCGCCAGATCTAGTCAAATCTTTAGTAGTTGGACCCAAATTCTTCTTTTCGTTCATGAGATTGGGTGCAGACTAGCCATACTTGGCGTGAAATTGACCCTTTTTAGGGTGGGGTCTGTGCCTTTGCCATCAAAGACTAATGACAGTTTTCCCCTATCCCAGTGATGTAACCATGAAGTGTAGTCAGAATCCCTCCATAGGTTCAGGCAAGGACTTAAATAAGAACTTCTTTGATTCAGATGATGGTGTTTCAAACAGGCTATGCGGACGCAAACAGGATCTGCACCAAAAATAATATATGTGCCCCATCCCTTAGTGACAGTTTTGGTTATAATGCAGTTCTAGATAAATTAAGACAAAAGAATAGTTACCCAGCAGGCACACGTCGCTAAGGCAACGCCAAATCGACGTCGGTGCAATGCCACGACATTGCACCGACGTAGATGTGACGTTGCACCGACGTTAATGTGATGTCACAATTCCGCCATGTGCCTGCTGGGTCAGGCTCACAATAGCTAGGCTCGCCATGATCTTAATAGTGTTGAGTGGGCCGTTATACTCCAACATTGTGAGGTCTTCAGATGTCAAAAATGACGAGGAAGAGAGTGAGTGAGCGTTTTAGTTTTACGTCCCACCAACAGCTAAGGTCAAAGACTCATCCGAAAGTCTGGGGAAGCCCGGCATCGATCTCTGGTGACAATGAAGAAATAAACTACAGTTAAAATTGAGCATTCTGAAGGCATTAGCCTCAGTAACCTTGTATTGGAGTCTTCACTTTTGTATTGAGTCTTCACTATTAAGTGCTGGTAAACCGCTTAGAAGGTCTAAGCATGCACAGGGTGCGAGTCGGATAGCCCCTTAAACTCTTGCGCTTTTTAGGCGGTAGGGCTCGAGATGTCATTTTATCTCGATGTCGGGTAAAAGGTTAGCAGAATTGGAAGCAACATCTGCAAAATGACATTGTGTTGACGTTAAACTTCCACACAAACAAATTAAAAGCATTAGATTAGATGGAACTTGGAAAGACTACACTTCTATTGATTGTCCCAAGAAAAAGAAAAAGAAAAAGAAAAAAAACTCGGCTGTGTCGTTTGTTTCGTTTTTTTTTTTTTTTTTTTTTTCTGTTCATAGAAATATTAGAACACACCAAAAACACCGGAATACACTGGTAATTGCCGGAACTGAAGAAAGTTTTTTTTGTTTTTTTTTTTTTTTTGCTCAAATTGTTTTTAGGGGAGGGGGGAATATTTGGTCCGTTTGTATATTGTTATATTATATCACCATTGCTCTATTTTGTTCTCTGCTCATACTAAAACCGATCAGCCTTTATAATCCGACTGACATATGACCTTTGTTGTTGACTGGGTCATAAACAAAACATGTAAACAAGTCAGTGAAATGAAGACCCCATATACCCCACCCTGTATAGAGAAAACTCGGGTTTACAGGGGTATACATTATTTCTTTTATTTCTGTTCCAAGACAAAGGTTATGGGTACTCGTTAGAACCGCCTAAATAAGGGGGTTCTACTGAGTACCCACAACCTATGTTTGCTGTATAAATAAGAAAAAAATCATGGATTCTCATCAGATAAATGGCTGTTTTGGAGATGTGAAAAAATGCACTCTGTCGCACGGGTGTGTTCACTCTGTCGCACGGGTGTGTTATCACAATGACCATAACAGGCGGTTCAAAGGCATACCGTGGAAAGAGTTACTTATTACGAAAACACGCTTATACAAATGCATTGTAAACTTTACTGCCGAAAAAGCTAAAATTTTAAGATGAAAAATCGTGATATTTTCCTTGTTTCTGCTCAAAATATAGATTGTGGGTACTCGTTAGAACCGCCTCGGCGAGTCTAACGAGTACCCACAATCTATATTTTAGAGCAGAAATAAGACAAATAAGGTTTACCCTTGTTTACCCCCAGTTTTACTATATAAAAGTGGGGTTCAAGGGGGTTAGAATTATGTAGGCATGTTTGCTTGATGTACTCTGAAATTAACTCTAGCATTCTGGGTAAAAATTTCAGATAACATTTGGAAATTTTCCCAGCTAACGGTTTTGAAATTTCATATTTATCTTCTCCAAAGGAGACACTTTGCTGGGAATGTCAATTCTTTTTTAGTTGGAAGAATATGCAAAGTGTCTTCATTTTGTCATCAGAGAGTGGCAAGCTCTGTAATAATTACCCCGGCCTCGGTAGCTCAGTCGGATGCGCGTCTGACTGGCGATCAGGAGGAGGCGGGTTCGATACCTGCCGGGGTCGGCAACATTCTTTCGTGGAGATTGATCATGAAATCTTTTCCACGGTCGTTCTTTCCCTTCGCTGATTCAAGAAGGGCAGTTGTCAGTTTCTGGCGAAATAATGTGCCCTGTACTGGTTAACCGTTTGTATAAGCCTGCCCAGGAAAAGTGTAAATAAGTAAACTGACCGGCTCACAAAAATGACCTAAATAGTGTTGACTGGGCCGTAAAACTCCAAAACAAACAAACAATAATTACTTGTGTGCGTATTCAGACCCATCAGACCAGACCACATTTTATATACAACACTGGAATGAGGTTGATTTATTGTCGCACCTGCTTGTAGCAAGGTGGGACATAGGCGTCCGCTTTTCCGTTCGTCTGTCCATCCATCCATTCGTCAGTCAACTTTTATGTCCAAGTTTGACATTCACTACGAAAACACACCTATACTAAGAAATTGAATATTTTACCGCCGAAAAAAATTAAAAAAATTCAGATAAAAAATTGCGATATTTTTCTTATTTCTGCTCAAAATATAGATTGTGGGTACACGTTAGAACCGCCTCATCAAAGCGGTTCTACCGAGTACCCACAATCTATATTTTACAGCAGAAATAAGAAAACTAAGGTTTACGCCTGTAAACCCCAGTTTTACTATATACAAATGGGGTTCAAGGAGGTTAAAATTACATACGAGTACGTGTGTTTTCGTGATGTTTACGACGGTCAAAGTTTGTATCGTAATAAATAACAAGACTAATCGAAACCATCAAACCTTGCATGATACATCTCCCAGACCCGACTAGGCAGGCACCTTGACCTGGTGATCTTGACCTAGATTTTGCGCTCCAGTGACTTTGGCACAATTTACGTGGATGTTCCAGATCTCCTCAAACAAAAGGCCTACAACCATCAAACCTTGCACAGTGCTTCTCCTAGATGTACTGACTTTGCAAGTACATGTACCTTGACTCTGTGACCTTGACCAATATTTTGCGCTCCAGTGACTTTGACTCATTTTACATCGACGCAAGGTGTCTCTTCAACGATAAGATCTACAGCTACCATACCTTACATATTGCTTCTCCTCCGTATACGACTTGGCAGGTACCTTGACCCGGTGAGCTTCACCTATTTTTCACACTTCAGTGACTTTTACACATTTGCCTTGACATTGTATAAGGCCTACAACCACCAAACCTTGCATAGTGCTTCTCGATGAACTGACTCAACAGATACCTTGACGTGGTGACCTTGACCTATATTATGCACTCTGGTGACTTTGACACATTTTACGTCTATGTTCGATATCTCCTCAAATACATGTATAAGGCCTACAGCCGCCAAACCTTGCATAGTGGTTCTCCTCAATGTACGTATTGACTCAGCAGGTTCATTGACCCGGTGACCTTTACCTATATTTTGCAGTCCAGTGACTTTTACACATTTTATGTCTAAGTTCAAGGTCTTCCCAACTCGGCTCGTGTTTCTGAACATTGGCAACAGTGTAGACCCTGATCAGGCATCGCTGCTAATGCTTATTTAGAACAGCGCTAGTCTTCTCCTTGTGACGTCAAGAGTGCTATATAACAAGTAACATCTGGACTAGGCTAATGTACCAGGATATTGGCAAAGAATGTTGACCCAGATCATACGACGCTTGCGCGGCGTCTGATCGGGGTCTACACTAGTTGCATAAAGTACAGGAATTCAACACACCGGTTACCGCGGTACAACGTGACGCGACTGAGTACAACAAACGCTACCGTCTTTTTTTTTTGACAGGAGAAGTGTGAGTTCAATGTTTCCTTTATTTTGTCGAACATATCACGATTTACGTTTTTCTGTTGGTTTTGCGATGACAACAGATTGTGTTTTTGTTGTTTTGTCCAAGTTTTAAGTTATGACACTGTCAGAGAAGGGAAATCAAAGCCATAAATTAGACCAAAATAGGTAGAAAAACAAAACTTCAAGTTTTAAGGGTCTATCAATCAGAAATAAATGACATATACACGAGCATTCTTGGGTTTTTCATTACTTTAGGCATTGAAGTAAGTATATTATTTTTAATAATTCATGAAATCATTTAGAATAAGAATCGTACCGATTTTTCTTGGCTCACTACCTTGAAACACGGGTACACCTTACCACGGATCATGTGTTGAGTCTGAGTACACTAAACACGGAACAAATGGAACAACAAACACGGATATGAAAAACCGAATCTGGACGTTTTTACCCATTATAAGCGCCATTTTTCAAGAAACAGCCAAGAGAAACGATACATATTTGCCCTTTAGTTGAAAAATTACGATATGTACGGTATGCGCTTGGCCATTCCTAAAACAAAAAAGTGTTTTGGGTTGTAAGGTGTGTTTATGACATAGAGACAACTTTTTACAACAGATGCACAATAAACAGTCTCTATAATCCATCAAAAATGTCACAAAATAACCTGTTGTTTGTTTGAACTGAGCTTTAACGTCCCCGTCAACACTTTTAAGGTCATTTTGGAATTGTTTCCAATTTTGCAAGTCTTTTATTCGTCATTGAGATTTAACGACATCTCAAATCTACCGCCCAAGGAGACTAATAGGGTTCACATGTATGAAGGAACGGTCGGGCTCGCACCACTTTGCCTGGGAAGACTAAGACCTTCTTAGTGGTTAACCAGTAGTCCTGTGTGACGGGATTCAGCTCTGTGTGGAAGTATCATGCAGTCCATTTATTTCCACAAGCAGCGGTGGATGGGGCCCAAGAATAGCTTGTACATAAACATGTAAACAATATAGAACTACAGAGGGACCGTTCAAATAGCCAACAATGAGCTATACTGAGCAAAACCAACTTCAATGAGACAACACTTTCAGTGTAACCACAAGAATCTGCAAAATAATTTGTTAGTACAAAAGTTGCGCATGCACATAGTCTGATCGCTGAAAGCGATCAAATTCTGCGAGCAACGAAATACTAGCCCCGTTTTACAAGTTCTTGCACACCAGACGAGGAAATCCTAGATTTCACCCTGGGATAGAAACTTTTATCCTACCCGGGTTTTCTACGAAGGGCTGGCATTGAAGTCGAGAATTCTGAGGTGTTAAACTCAAAGGGTGTGTGATGTGCGCTATTTGTATAGAAAGTCGTGTACGCTGCCCGTAATGCGACGTCACTAAACGTCACAATGGGCGTTAGCAGTCGAAGTGAACGCATATTCAAAATCTATGTTTAAAGATTTAAGTAATGCAAGAAAAAGAATCTGAAATGGGTGTGCCATGTAATGTTCTCTTTGGTAATCATTCTGTTTTACTCACCTCATAAACCAGGGGTCCTGGGTTCGATTTTTGGCTTCTCTAAACTTTCTGACGAGTCGTTAAATGAGGCCCCTTCTCTGTATAACCTTGGCGGGTTGCTGAGACGTATAACTCAAAATACACACACGATCATTCTCTCCCTTTCACTGACTCAAGAAGGGTGGTTGTCAAATTCTTGCGTAAGAATATGCACTGTGCTGGTTTTATAAGCCTTCAAGGTAAACTAACTGGCTCGATGTGACCTAAATAGTGTTTGCTGGGCTGTTAAACTCCCAACCAAACGAAGAAACAAGCCAGCCAAAGAAATCAGTGTGAGGGATAGATAGGAAAGTTTGTCCATTATACTCAGGGGCGTAGCTACCTGTACGCAGATACGCACTTGCGTACCCATTACAAACGTAAAAAATAGACGTAGAAGAAAAAGAAGAAGAAAAAAAAGAGGAAGGAGAAGAAGAAGAAAAACAAGAAGAAAAAGAAAAACGAAGAAAAAGAAGAAAAAAAAGGAGAAGAAGAAGATGAAAAAGAAGAAGAAAAAGTGACAAAAGAAGAAGAGGAAGAAAAAAAAAGAAGCAGAGAGAAGTAAGAAGAAAAAGAAGAAGATGATGAAGAAGCAGAAGAACGAGAAGAAGAAGAAGAAGAAGAAAAACTGTATTTGTCTAGGATATACGCAACACTTTTTATTAGCTAGCACAGTTTCCTCCTCTGCCACGGGGACCGCACTTGATGGGAGCAAATTCTTTCCTGTATGAGTGGTCCCCATTTGGTTAACGGAGTTTTTATTATAAGTATTTTCTTTGATTTGCGTACAAATGATTTTCTTCCAGCTACCCCCCTGATACTGTTACGACCCACAACTTCTAATCCTGAATTATCTTCCTTGGCCTACAGGTTTATAACTAATGACAACTGCGTCATGGATACGACTCTTTCGCACAGAGTCGATTTTTTTTCAGCTATGCTCCATTCCTTCATTATGGCTGTCATGTCAGAAGATGGTGGCTCGCCCGGGATTTGACTTTCTTCCAAAAATGACCTCGCGTCAACATACGGACTTGAAGAAAAGGGGTGAGGTGTTTCGGCCTGCAGCACCTAACCTACATTATACCTGCCTTGGTTGATTATGCGGAAGACAACTGAGGAAGACAGTTGACTCTTTGGCTTAGTGCTTAGAGCAGTTGATTTTACCCGATTGTCCCAGGTTCAAACCTCACCATAAGCGATTTTTCCCCTCTTTTTTTACAACTATGCTTCTCTCCATTGTTACGACATTCATGTCGTAAGAATACCCAAGTAAGAGTCTTATATTCTTTATTTCAGAAAGATACATTATGGCTGAGTTTGAGTTTAGCGATGCTGGTCATCCAGATGACCCCAACACCATGTATACTATTGCCGAACCTAACAGTGAAACTTAGGATTGGGCTCTCAAGTTTTGTGTGGTGTCTCACAAGGTGCCGTTTTCTGTCCAGTTTTGTTCTTCGTGGACATAAATGACATTTTTACTGACATTGTGTAACAGGTGACAAAAATGCTACACACCTTTGACCCGGCCGGGTTTCGAACCCGGGCCGCCGGATTGATAAGCAAATCTACCACATTGCTGTAAAATCCGGCTTGTACCGAAAGGCAGTACAAGTGTGCTATATACCTATACGCTATGACATTCTCACCCTCCACATTGAAATTCGCCCTCGAATTTCTGGGAGTCCGAGAATCATGTGAAATGATACTCAAGGAGTTCTAATGCACGAACCCTCAATTTCATTGGTTCTCTGCCTAGTTGTCTGCTTAATGTATTGCATTAAACGGCCTGAAAACTCACTCCGGTAACACACCCGTGCGACATAGTGTATTTTATCACATCTCCCAAATGGCTACTTCTCTGATGAAAATCCGTGATATGTAGCTTATTTATACTGCAAACATAGGTTGTGGGTGCTCGTTAGAATCGTCTCAAGGAGGCGGTTCTAACGTGTACCCACAACCTATGTCTTATAGCAGATATAATAAAAAAGTATGTATATCCCCTTAAATCATAGTTTTCTCTATATAAAGTAAGGGGTGTTCATTTCACAGACTTGTTCGCAAGATGTCATTCCACATTTTCATGCCCAACATCCTAGTCTTATTTCTGAGTCAATGTCGGTGGAAATATGATTAATAGACAGGAAGTATAACAGAGGACTAAGAACAGTCCCATTCGGGACCCAGACAAAACTGGAACACACTCCATATACTCGCCATTAACTCATATTGGGTCCATATCATTTACAACAAGAGCTGAAACTATAGGGCACCAATGACCCCGTGGGAGCCAATTTCTTAGTTTTTGCAAAATTTCAAGGGGAGATAATTCAGCCAAAAATGAAACAGAGTTATGGCCCTTGGTCAGAATGGGCAAATACTATATGCCCCCCCCCCCCCAAAAAAAAAAAAAAAAAAAAAAAAAATTAAAGATTCTCGGGCGTGGGGGATGGCATAAAAACTTACTATTTTCAGTAGCAAAGAAAAGGAATCTATAAATTCAAGAGTCTCCCCTCTCCAACAATGCCGAAACTAAATAAGTTGGGTTTCAGTTGTTCATAAGTGGGGGATGTGGTAAAAACGTTCTGGAAAGCCAGAATAAACGTGTTCACCCTTCCCCTTTGTCCAAGATTTTTACCCAACCCTTTAAATGTTCGGAGATCATAATGAGAATCAAACAGGCATTAAAGAGTATGTAACAGCAAAATGGATCATTTTGAATTAAAAACAGCATCATGTAGCATGCCTTCGCTGGCGGATTAAAGAGTTTTATTTCAATTTATTTCGTCCCCGCCCATAGGGGCTTGAGAAATAAATTGGGCTGCATGGTGCTTCCACGCAGAGCTGAATCTGACCACAAACGAGTACTTGTAAACCGCTTAGAAGGACTAAGCCTGCCCAGGCAAAGTGGTGGGAGCCAGATCGTCCAATGCATATAAGCCTTCTGGTTTCATTGCTCGGCAGGGCTTGAGATGTCATTTCATCTCAATGTCAGTTAAAAGTCCCACAGAATTGCAAGCAACGTCTCCAAAATGACCTAAATAGTGTTTATGGGACGTTAAATCCCGATTCAAACAAATATTTCAATTTATGAAGAATATATTCCGTGTTTGTTGTACCCAAATTGTGCTGACTAATCGCATTATGGTGTATCATAACCCGTGGTAAGGTGTACCCTAACAAAAAATCAACCATTGAACCATCCACGGATTCAGAGGGTGCTCAAGCAAATGCATCAATGGATGCTCTAAAATCGCAATAACATATAAATCACAAAATCATGTGCACGAAAGATGTATTACTGTCAAAAAACATTTACCGAAGTATGCTGGGGTTGGTGAAAACACACTAGACGAAATAAAATTGTTTGTGTCTTCGTTTATAATGAACAGAATTCTCTGCCACCGTATCAGTAAATGGTAATACCATTACTCTGCAGCTATGCAAAATAACCACCCAAAAAAATTAGGATCTGGGCTAAAATAAACCTTTTTCTTACCGAAAATACTGCTGTGACGTCATGATTTCTGTAGCGTTCGTTGTACTCTGTCGCGTTCGTTGTACTGCGGTAACCGGTGTGTTCAAAGCTTAAGGGAAATTGGAACACCTGGCAGATTTTTCCTCCATTTTGCAAAAGGAGACAACTTTCCAGACTTCCTGTTTGCTTTTCTCAAAGCCCTGGCCCACCGTAAAAACGGGTCTACTCTCGGGAGCAAATTCTTTCCTTTAGGAGTTGACCCCTTTTAACATGGGAGACAAGATTACTTTTGCAGGAGTTGTCTCTCCCCGAAGGTGTATCTATTTCCCTTAAAACGAAACGGTTTAAGGCCCCACCCTGTTCAGGCCCATCTCAAAGACAATCGCGGCCCCCGCCCATCGGGGCTTAAAGAAATATATGGGCTGCATGATACTTCCACTCGGAGCTGAATCCGACCCACACACGAGTACTGGTAAACCGCTTAGAGGATCTAAGCCTGCCCAGACAAAGCGGTGTGAGTAACGGACCGTCCATGCTTATAAACCCTATTGGTTTCATTTGGCGGCAGGGCTTGAGATGTCATTTGATTTCAATGTCGGGTAAAAATCCCACAACATTGGAAGCAACGTTTCCAAAATGACCATAGAGTGTTGACGGGGACGTTAAACCTCAAAACAAACAAACAAACAAATCTCAAAGACAATCGACCCACCAGTGCTGTCAGTGTTTTCATTAACTTACAAAGTGAACATACTGTCGAGAAGCCTTATGAAATGTAATTTCAACAGCCCGAATACCTTTGGAACCATACAAACATGTTCGAAATTGGGGTAGTTCGAGCCACTGAGGGTTTTTCATGGTGCCCTGTCTGGAGACATAATGCTTTTGTCAAAAGATGGTAAACACTGTGTGGACTTGTTAGAATCGCCTCATCGAAGCGCTTCTTACGAGTACACACAACATATAATTGTTCGAGACGGGGGCTAGTTTAAGCCACTGGAGGCTTTTCATGTCATAGTACCATGTCTGGAGACACACAACACACCTTTTCATGACAGAATATGGGCCCCGTCAAGCGATTTTGGTACTTATCGCCTATGCGAGCAGCGAAGGTTCAGGCGAGCCTGCGCATCCGCGCAGTCTCGCCAGAACCTTCGCTGCTCGCTCATACAAGCGGTGAATCAAAAGGAACCTTTAGACAGAAAGCCATATCCCTGACCCCCCTGAATGGCTGGGCATGCGCAGTTGAAATTTGTCATGACGGAATGCTCGAAGACACAAATTCGCTTGGCGCGGCTGAATTATTTCGAATGGTGTGGTTTGGCGACGCGAAGGTGTCATGAATCATTTGTCACCTAGGTGTTCAACTGATATCGGCTTCACAGTAGGGCAAGGCCTGCTGTCCTTGAAGCAGATTAGGGTAGTTTTGTTTGTTTGTTTGATTTGAGGTTTAACGTCACCTTCAACACTGTGTAGGTCATTTTGGAGACGTTGCTTCCAATTTGGTGGGGCATTTAAACGACACTGAGATGAAATGACATCTGAAGCCCTGCCACCCAATGAAACCAATAGGGTTTATTTGCATGGGCGGTCCAACTCGCACCTCTTTCCCTGGGCATGCTTAGAACCTCTAAGCGGTTTACCAGTGCTAATGTGCGGTTGGTTTCAGCTCTGCGTGGAAACATCATGCGGCCCATTTATTTCTTCAAGCCCCAATGGGCGGGGGCGGTGATTAGGGTAGAGGTTGTGAATACTCGTTGTGGATACTCATTAGAACCGCCTCGATGGTGGAAATATGTGCTAGGTGTTCCCATTTCCCCTAAGAAAGCGTTTGACTCAGCCAAAGTAAACGAAACATAGATGTTTGAGCAATTGAAGTTTCGCCTCTGTTTCGTGCTCAGGGGAGTCCGTCCTTTACTTTATACTCCCGGCCCTGAAATTAATCTTAAATCACTATCAATGCCTTCTTTGTCATTTACTTACATTACTTATCCATTTTCGCCCTGAAATTCATCTAAAATCACCATCAGTGTCTTCTATGTCGTTTACTTACATTACTTATCCTTTTTTGTCCAGAAATGACCGAAATAAACAGTCTTGTGGGTTTAACTTACTTTTCTTAGATTACTTATTAGTCAGCAATGACAGGTAAGTAAACTGAGTTGAAGTTAAGTTTAGCCTCTATAATAACTACCAATGTATGCTGTGTCGTTTACTTACCTTACTTATCCTTTTTTGTCCAGAAATCAGCGAAATAAGGTATTTTGCTTTCTTATATGCCATCACTTTCTGATAAGGTAAAGTAAGTAAACTGAGTTGAGGTTAGAATTCCAGTTCCATCCACCAAAACGACAAGATACATGATATATTGAGTTTCATGAGCTTATAATGACGTCATAAATCAAAGGAAATATAGATTCATGCACGTGTTACCACTCGTGAGAATCACCTCGGTGAGGCGTACCCACAATCTATGTTTTTAAGCAGAAATAAGAATTATAATGTATACACCTGTATGTATGAAAAGTGGTTTAAGGGGGTCAAAACTAAGGCTGACACGATTAATCGTATAATCGATTAATCGATCGATTAATTCCACAAAAATGATTATCATTGCTGATTTGCTTTTAACCGATTACTTGATAGGTACAATTTACTACCCAAAGTTATGCCTAAAATAGCTGGATGAGTGTCAAACAGTGCAGACCCTGATGAGACACCGCATTCTGCGGCGTCTCATCTGAGTCTACAATGTTTGCTCAGGCCTGTCTGTTCAAATATACATAAGGTAAAGTGCAACATATGGAAAGAGTCGTGCTCAGAAGAAAGCCAGACAGGTAAAATTATGAAAAACACCTTAGCGATTGCTAATCGATTATCGATCGCAATGACATGACTGATAATCGATTATCTTTTCAGCTCCGATTAGCCAGCCCTAGTCAAAACTATATAGGCGTGTTTTCATGAACATTACGAATGCCTATTCCAGACATTCGGATGAGTCTTTAAACCGAGGTCCCGTCTCCGTATGACCTTAGCTGTTTGTGGGACGTAAAACTGAAACACACTGACTTACGAATGCCTATTCAAATATATTGGTAAAATTTTACCATAAAAGAACGAGTTTTTTCAGATAAAAATCCTTAAATTGCTCATATTTCTGCTCAAAACAAGAGCCTGAGGGTACTCGTTAGAACCGCCCCAGCGAGGCGGTTCTAACGAGTACCCACAATATATGTTTTTGAGCAGAAATAAGAAAAATAGTGTATACCCCTGTAAACCCCAATTTAAGTGTATGAAAAGTGGTTTAAGGGGGTCAAAATTATATAGGCGTGTTTTCGTGATGGTAAGATGTCTGCTGTTTCTTCATCTCATTATCGTAGGTCCATACCTTTCAATGGCTTTCATCTCCCCTACTGTCTTTCATGCCGGCCTCGGTAGCTCAGTCGGATGCGCGTCGGGGACGCGGGTTCGATACCTGCCGGGGACGGCAACATTCTTTCGTAGAGATTGACCATGAAATATTTTCTACGGTCATTCTCTCCCTTCCACTGATTCAAGAAGGGCAATTGTCAGTTTCTGGCGAAAGAATGTCCACTGTACTGGTTAACCGCTTACGTATAAGCTTGCCCAAGAAAAGTGTGGATAGGTAAACTGACCGGCTCAAAATGACCTAAACTAGTGTTGACTGGGCCGTTAAACTCCAATACAAACCAAAACCAAACCTTTTTCTCCCATTCGTAAACTCCAACGTCAACTCTTTTTGTACCAAATGGAAACCTTCCACCTTAAACGTATATAGATGGAATCCATTTCAAAATTTAGCGTGTCATGTGTTTTCTTCAAAAACTATTTGGAAATAGGCTGAAAATTTTGCAAACAGTGTAGGCCCTGATCAAACGTCGCGGCGTCTGATCTGGGCCTGCGCTGTTTGCCAACTACCCGTTTTGGGGGTTTCCGGTACAAAATGGGTTAATGCATCGCTCAAAAACTTCAATATGAGGCTTTATAACAGCGCATTCTGGTCAGTAGCTAAGGATTTACGAAACTCGGGAAAAACAGTAAAAACCCATCAAAAAAAACCTATATAATTCTGACCCTCTTAAACCACACTTTCATATCGAAAAAACTAGGGTTTACAGGGGCATACATTATGTTTCTTATTTCTGCTCAAAAACATATGAGTTCCCACAAATTATGTTTTGAGCAGAAATATGAAAAATTATCATATTTTTTATCTGAAAATTTTCAAATTTTTGACGGTAAAATTTTCGACATATTTGAATAGGCGTGTTTTCGTAATTCTCAGCGTAGTTTGCACTAAGGTTATATCATACTGCACAAGTTACTGTAGTTCCCGACCCAATTGTAAGATTTTCCTTTTTTTTTTTTTTTTTTTTTTTTTTCGTTCGGTGCAAGATAAAGCATACACTCAAAGGTGTAATAAAAGGTTCCTAATCTAAAATAATTATCGAACTAAACTGAATGATCGTTCTGATTCATTGGAAATTGATTAATTTTCTGGATTTAGCATAAACTTGGCGTTTAGCCGTATAATTAGAAAACTGATAATGATACAATCAAAGAGCAGGATCGATCCCGGGCTTCTTAAGACTTTCGGATGAGTCTTTAAACCGAGGTCCCGTCTCCGTATGACCTTAGCTTTTGGTGAGATGTAAAACTCAAACACTAACTTTTTCACGTAGTGGAAGGCTGGGAAACTGGTTCTAATCGGGGGCTCAGACCGTTTTGCTAAACCCTTAAATTCCAGTACTTTAAGAAAACAGTGTAGACCCTTATCAGACGCTGCAGAACGCGGCATCTGATCTGGGTCTACACTATTTGCCGAACTCAAAACAAAGAGTCCGGTCAAAACGATCTTAACATAAAATATTGACCTCACCACGATAAGAATTGCGAGGCTATAAATAACCGCTACCTGGATTTCGTACAAATCAGTTATAGTCACGTGGATACCAGACGCATAAAGCTTCTGCGCTTAGTAACTTTGGGTCGATTGACAACTGACCGCAAGAGGTTACTTCGGAACAGCACGAACACCGCCCACATGGATCTTACGCCACCAAAAGAAGAAGAAGAAGAAGAAAAACAGGCTTAAGGGGAATTGGAACACCTTGCATATTTTTCCGCCATTTTTCAAAGGGAGAAAACTTTCGGGACTTCCTGTTCGCTTTTCAATAGGCTCAGTCCCACTGAAAAAGGGGTCTACTCTTAACATTAAGAGTTGACCCCTTTTGACATGGAAGACAAAAATACTTTTGTAGGAGTTGCCTCCCCTGAAGGTGTTCCCATTCCCCTTAATCACATGATTTTGTTTGTTTGGTGTTTTCCTAACCACTCTTTTCTTGGGCAGAATATAAGCAAATTGGGCTTCTTGAATAGGAATGAAGACAATAGCCATAGAAAAGATTCCATGATTCCTAATCTGAGCTATATGGACCGGCCACACACAAGAAACGAAATATCTCGTGCACCAATACACAACGCCAGCCATACTTCTTCGTCTTCTTCTTCTTCTTCTTCTTCTTCTTCTTCTTCTGTTAACCACGTAATAGATCAATTATTTTTTTCGTCTTTTTCTTCTATTATGAGAAACTGCAAAAGAAATTCTTCTTCTTCTTCTTCTTTATCTTCTTCTTCTATTCACCTCATAAGAGATCGGTTCTTCTTCTTTTTCTTCTTTTCTTTTTCTATAATAAGAAGCAGCAAAAGAAACTCTCCTTTTTCTTCTTCTTGAAAAGGTTAGAATCCATCTACATGTAGACCGGAAGTGCTGTGCACTGCCTCAGAAAGTACCCACCCATTGACTTGAACTTGAACGACAAAACCTGTGTATCAAGACCTGTGTTACAAATAAAGTCTCAGCTTAGCCTGCACACCAACCCTCTCTTTGGGTAGCCCGTCACAGGCTGATCAATCAATCGCTGGTCACACAATTCTAACTGTAAGTTTCGTCGTGAAAATGCTCATTACATGTTTTAAAGGTCACTGTAACGTCATTATACCCCCACAATGAAATTTTTTTTTTTGGGGGGGGGGGGGGGGGGGGGTATATAGGAGTGAGCTTGTCGGTCGGTCGGTCGGTCTGTTGACTTGGTTTCCAGACGATAACTCAAAAAGCGCTTCACCGATTTTTATAATTTTTGGTACACTGATGTAACATCATAAAATACAGTTCAAGTTCGATTTCCACTACAATTCGTCAATTTTCGACATAGTTACGGCCCCTTTCAAGTGAAAAAAATGCAAAATGGCGCTGTTGTACTATCAAGGCAGTTTTTGTGGGGGTATTCATCACATTCAGTGATAGCTCTAGTTGGTTTTTATTTTTCGGACCTTTCCCCAAGTCATAAATTAACAGCCATAGATTTTTGTTTCGTTTAAACTGAGGTTGCACGTCCCCGTCAATGCTTTTAAAGTCATTTTGGAGACGTTGCTTCCAATTTTGTGGGGTTTATAGCCGAAATTGAGATGAAATGACATCTCAAGCCCTACCGTCCAAACAAACCTATATGGTTTATGTACAGGGACGGTGCGACTCGCACCACTTTGCCTGGGCAGATTTAGATTTTCTGCAGGCGGTTTACCAGTACTCATGTGCGGAATTTGTGTAGGAAATGGCTGAACTTTTAGCAAACTATGAAAATCCTGATCAGACGTTCTGTGGCGTCTGATCAGGGTATGCACTGGTTTCCATTTCCTTGTTCATTAAAGCTTTCAAGAAATTTGATTACAAATGGACAAGTGCTTTCTGACAAAAGTGTTTTTTTTTTTTATTTTCATATCTAGATGACCTTGACCTTGAATACTCAAATAGTTTCATTTTGTCCTTTTTCTACCTTCATTTAAAAAATTTACGAAAAATACACAGTTTTGACTTTTTCCCAAATAAAAGCCTATGTGACCAAATTTGACCTTGGCCTAAAATAGGTCAAGGTCATCCAGGCATCATCATGTGAACAAACTATGATTGGCTCGAGTCCCAAATGCTACATACCAAGTTTTAGGAAAAAATCAACTAACTGGCTCTGAAAAAAAAAAAGATTTCTGAAGGGTTTCATTTTTACCTTACATGGGCATGGTAGCCATATAGGTCATGTAACTAAACTCATATTAATTATTTTTCAGTTCCATGTTCCTAAAGGCTTTCAGATGAAATTTGGGTAAAAATGGCCAAATTGTTGCTGTGGAAAATAAGTTTAAATTTTCATATCTCAACTACCTTGAATACCCGTGCAGTTTAATTTACTCCTTTAGCTAACTGCATCTACCAATTTCCAGATCACAAACTGCAATACATGTAGTTTCTGAACAATACATAATTTTCACATTTCCTCATGCAAAAATCCATACGACCAAAATTGACACTGGCGTAAATTAGATCAAAGTCATCCAGAGGTCATCATTTGAACAAACTATGACTAGCTCGAGTCCCTTCATACATGTACCAGGTTTTTAGAGAATCGCCAAATTGGTTCCAGAGAAGAAGTTTGTTAAGTTTTTTTACCTTATTTGGGCATAGCGGCCGTATTGGTCATGTGACAAAACCCATATTAATTAATTTTCATTGTCTTGTTCCCAAAAGCTTTTCATATGAAATTTGGGTACAAAAGACTCGGTGGTTTCTGAGGAAAATAAGTTTTAATTTTCATTGAATGTCCTTAGACCAAGGAAGGTCAAAGAATGACCTTGGCTACTAATGTAGTTTCATCCACTCGTTTAGCTAACTGCTCCCAATTTTCAGAGCACAGGCTTTAGTAGTTTCCGTAAAATACACAGATTTGACTTTTTCCCATACACAAGTCTATGCAACCAAATTTGACCTAGTTGTAAAATATGCCAAGGTCTTCCGAGGGTCAGCATTTGAACAATCTATGATGGGCGCGAGTCTCCAATGTTACATACCAATTTTCATGATAATCGGTCTTCTGTTCCGGAGAAGATTTTTGAAGTTTTTTTTTAACTTATATGGGCCTGGCGGCCAGCTCAGATTAATAATTTTCATTTGCTTGTCCTTAAAAGCTTTCATGTGAAATTTGGTTATAAATGGCACAGTGTTTTTTGTGGAAAAACAAGTTTAAATTTTCATATCTGAATGACATTGGGCCAACGTCAATGAATGACCCTGACCTTGAATATTCCTGTAGTTTCATCCACCTTTTTAGCTTACTGCATCTACCAATTTTCAGATCACAGGCTGCAATAGTTTCCAAAAAAAAACTCAGTTTTGACTATTTCCCAGACAAACGTCTATGTGACCAAATTTGACCCTGGGCGTAAAACAGGTCATGGTAATCCGCGGGCATCATTTGAACAAAATATGATGGGCACGAGTCCCCAATGCTACATACCAAGTTTCATGACAATCGGCCCACTGGTTCCGGAGAAATTTTGAAGGGGTTTTACCTTACATGGGTATGGCGGCCATGCTGGTCATGTGACCTGGACCCCACGAACAAACTTTCGTTCCCCCATCCCATGGATGCTCTACATCAATCGGCCCAGTGGTTTCGGAGATGTTTGAAAGTGTTGACAGACAGACAGACAGACAGACAGACAGACACAAACAGACAGAGATAGACAGACAATGGACCCGTGCCATACTATAAGCCCACCTAGGAGGTGAGCTGATAAGACTAAATATTTCGCTTAGAGGATCTAAGCCTGCCCAGCGGTGCGAGTCGGACAGTTTATGCTTATAAACCCTATTGGTTTCATTGGGTGACAGGGCTTGAGATATCATTTCATCTCATTGTCAGGTAAAACTCCCACAAAATTGGAAGCAACGTCTCCAAAATGACCTATACAGTGTTGACGGGGGCGTTAAACCTCAAACAAAATAAGACTAATTATTCTCCAAAACCATATTTAAAATGTTACAGTGAATCTCGTTTGTGTGTTCTACACTCGGTGTAATCTAGTGAAAGACAACTTTAGGGACTGTTCAAAAGTGGTGTTAAAAGACCACTTTCGAACAGTTCCAAAGGTGACCTTAATTTAGAAATACTACTGTACATGTACATGTATACATGGCATCAGTCGGATTTACAGAAAAATAGGCACGATTCCCCGCAATATTTTGGGCCTCCTAGACCTTGTGAAGAAGAGCGCTGGCCCTTGAAAATTAGCTAGGTCTCTCACTGCTGTGGTTCGAGCTTCGCTCAGGCTACATGTGAGACACCAAGTTCTGAAACGGAAGGTCAGGTGTTTTTTCTCCGAGTACTATGGTTTTCGCCCACACCTGGTTAACGACCAGCTCGAAATAATCTTGAAAAGGCCGAAATCCCACCCCACCAAAAAAATATGTAATTTGGGTAGAAAATGGCTATTTTTAGGTCGCATATTGTTTTTGACAATACTTTGTTGAAAATGTTAGTTTCATGCAGGTGATTTCATATACTTATGTCGGCCCCCGCCATTCGGGGCTTGGAGAAATAAATTGGGCTACGTGATGCTTCCGCGCAGAGCTGAAGCCGACCGCACATGGGTACTGGTAAACCGCTTAGAAGATCTAAGCCTGTCCAGGTAAAGTGGTGCGAGTCGGACCGTCCGCGCATATAAACCTTAATTGGTTCCATTGGGCGGCAGGAATTGAGATGTGAATTCATCTCATTGTCGGGTAAAGTCCCACAAAACGTCTCCAAAATGACCTAAATAGTATAGACGGGGACGTTAAACCTCAAATCAAACAAAACATTAAAACATATGCTGGTGTATATGTGAAAACAGAATAAACAACAACAACAACAAATGAGTAGATAGTGCACGTGAAAACCATTTCGACGTATTCATACCCCTTGACCATTTCCGCTGGCTGCAGTTACTCTAGAATAGTACG
Source organism: Lucinisca nassula (assembly GCA_963580285.1). Taxonomy (NCBI): domain Eukaryota; kingdom Metazoa; phylum Mollusca; class Bivalvia; order Lucinida; family Lucinidae; genus Lucinisca; species Lucinisca nassula. The sequence continues at coordinate 34,996,008 of OY757011.1, forward strand.
CACATAGTAAATAAATCCACATGAAGGGATTTGAACAACAAAAAACTTCAGGGCAGCTGGTGTTGTGTCGTGTGGCAGCCGTAAATGCTCCCTGTACATCATCATAGTGCAGATTATATTTTCTTGTCCTTTGAGATAATTGAGTTCATTTTGAATCATTTTGAAAATAGAGTTTTGCTTAAGCCAGCGCTAGAGGCCGTGACCCATGTTGCACATTTCAGTTCTGGTCATGAACAGACTCGATAAGACCGAGTCTGCTAATTTCGTTTATTTGGTGTATCCTTTACTTCCAAAGGATCTAACTATTCAGAACTTTTTTATCTTCACTGCAGCTGGTGTTGTGCCGTGTGGCGACCGTAAAACGTCTCCCCGTACATCATCATAGTGCAGATATTAATTTCTGGTCCTTTGTTATCATTGGGTTCAGACTACAGAGTTCTGCTTAAGCCGGTGCTAGAGGGCATGGCCGGTGTTGCGCATTTCAGTACTGGTCATGTACAGACTCAATAAAACCGAGTCTGCTATTTTCGTTTATTTGGTGTATTCTTTGCTTCCAAAGGATCTAACTATTCACAACTTATTTGATATCCCAGCGGGCACACATTGCGTTGATAACCTCTTATCAACGTCGATGCAACGTCGTGATATTGCATCGACATTGATGCGACGTTGCGGAAACGTAATGACGTAATTCGACGTTAATGATAGCGTCCCACTGGGCACTTGACGTCTAAGCAACGTAGCATCGACGTTGATGCAAGGTCATGACGTTGCATCGACTTTGATACGACGTTGCATACACGTTGTGGTGAGTGGGATAGAACAATGCAGCAAGAACACAGACAGTACCACATGAAATCAAATGGAAGCTTTTCATTGACTTGAATTTATGTTCTCTCTGTAGGTCGCAATTTGATAAATTGTGTTGCCATTATCAGACGTTTAAATCGGTTTGTCTTTTAAACAAGGAGCAATTTGCAGGCTGATTCCATAAATAATATACGTAATTTAGTGGGAAAGCAGGGTTATAACACCACATCAAAACTAATTCCACGTCAATTATGCCAGACGCACAATGATTAGAAATATCGTACCATAATGGCAAAATATTCATTTCTACAATGAAACTGTGCGATTGTACGGAGTGCTGGTTTTATTTTTAAGTTGTATGATCAAGATAATATCTTGTGCGCTCAAGATAATATCTTGTCCACAAAACATAATATCTTGTTCGCACAACTTATTATTTTGTCCGAACAACATAATATCTTGCAGCATATTATCTTGTTTGCACAACATATTATCTTGTTCGCAAAACATATCATATTGTTTGCACAATATATTATCTTGTTTGCACATGACCTATGCAGTGCTGACGGGGGCGTTAAACCTCAAATCAAACAAACAAATCATTTTGCAGAACGTGTTATCTTGTTCGCACAACATATTATCTTGTTTGCACAATTCATTTTCTTTTTAAAGAAAGATATTGTGTTGTGCGAACAAGATATGTTGTGCGAACATAATAAGTTGTGACATGACATTTTGTTACTGCCAATGTTTTCTTTATCCAGTGACATTAACCTTGAGCTTTGACTTTGACCAACTTTAAAAGATTTTTTTTGGTTTTGGTTTTACGGCCCTTTCAAGATTATTTCACTCATATCGAGCCGATCGTTAATCAGAGGTGGGCGAAAACCGGAGTACCCGGAGAAACACCACCTGACCTTCCGTTGCAGGACTTGGCCTCTCAAATGTGACCCGAGCGAGGCTCGAACCCACAGCGATGAGAGACCTAATGATTAAGAGTCCGCGCTCTTATCCACTATGACACGGAGGCCCGTCCTACTTTAAAAGATATGACCTCTAACAAATGACCGTACCTTTCTGCTGGTATCGATGATTCTGACCCTGTTTCCTTGACTGTGACCTTTGACCTACTTTGTTTTCTTTGACAAGCACTGTCTGGGGATGTTCATGTTTCAAAAAATACACATTTTGGGTCGATTGTTTGTCAATCGATCTAAAGTTACTAAGCGCATAAGTACTACAGTGCCGATTTGTAGGAGATCCAGGGCCCAGTTGTTCAAAACTAACGACGTCGTTAGTTAACGTATCGTTAAAATTTTGATCATTAAATAATGGCAAATATGCTGAAATTTTTGCTGAACAAATGTGAGCAGCTTTTGCGAATGCAAAAGCTGCTCACATTTTTCCAGCAAAAATATCCAAAAAATAAATATTAAACCTGCTAGAACGGTTAACAATATGACCACTAACGAGCTCGTTATGCTAACGATGCTTTGAACAACTGGCCCCAGATAACTGTTATTTATAGAAAATAGCCGAGTTAATCTTGTCGTTTTGAAAGTGCTGCGTGAAAGATTATAAGAATCTTATATGGGTGTGAGGGGTGGATTGAAAAATCCGTCCCGAGGGACACTGTCCGGCATCACGAGGCTTGCCGAGTGATGCCGGACAGTGATCCCGAGGGACGGATTTTTCTATTCACCCCTCACACACATATTGGATTCTTTTTCTTGCATACCTTCCATGTCTATTGCGAATTTTAATGCTGATGTCACTTCGGTTACCGACGTCCGTCATTTTGTGATGACACAACAGGAATGTTTAGTGACGTCGCGCATGACGACGCCGCGCATGAGGTTGTAATCAACCAGTGCATTTATCAAACACGCGATTATATCGATTTGGTGTCGGAACACCAGGGTCAGAACATAAATTTCTATCCCAGGGTAAAATCACGGATTTCCTTGTCTGGTGTGCAAGAAATTGATATGTCATGAGCCTCATATTGAAGGATTTGAATTTTGTCAGCCATATTGTATTATTTTTCCACATAATCCCCTTCAGTATCTATACACTTTTGCCAGCCGTGTTTAAGGGCCTCAATGCCACTTTTTAGAACTCCTTTTCTTGGCTGTTCAGAAAGTCATCCACTGCATATATGACGTCAACATCGGACTGAAAGCGGGTGTCTGAAATAGCCGTTTTCAGTTTTGGAAATAGATGAAAGTCTGATCGAGTGAGATCAGGGGCCAGTTGTTCAAAACTAACGATGTCGTTAGTTAACGTATCGTTAAAACTTTGATCATTAAATATGGCAAATATGCTGAAATTTTTGCTGAAAAAATGTGAGCAGCTTTTGCGGATGCAAAAGCTGCTCACATTTTTTTCAGCAAAAATACAAAAATTTTCGATATTGTACTTGCTAGAAGAGTTAACAATATTGCCACTAACGAGCTCGTTAAGCTAACGATGCTTTGAACAACTGGCCCCAGATGAATAAGGCGGATGCTCAACCAAGTTAAAGCCACAATCGTGAATGGCAGCCATAGCAATGACAGACTGTGAACAGGAGCATTGTCCTTATGGAACAACACGCCTTTTGTGAGCTTTTCGCGGCGCTTAAGTTTAATATATTCCCATAACTGTGTCAGAAGTGAAGCATAGAATGTGCCATTGATTGTATGTCCATCTGCATCTCAGAAGCCCGGGGCCATAACCGCCCCAGCTGATGAAATAGTCTTTGCCTTCTTTGGTGGGAGTGAGCCAGGGTGCTTCCATTGTTTCGATTGTTGTTTGGCCTCTGTTGGACCCATGCTTCGTCCATAGTGACACATCTCTGAAGAAAGTTGGCAGGATCTTCCTCAAAAAGGTTGAGATTATCACGCAATAATGTGCGCCTGGTGTGGTTCTGACCAACTGTCGGAAGTCTTGGTACCCATCGGGTAGAAAACTTTCGCATTGCAAGATCCTCTGTCAGAATGGAATGTTCTCTTTCCAGTGAAATGACAACTCTACTGGCTATATATTTTTCTGTGACTCGTCTGTCAGTCATAACAATATCATGAACTTTATTGACCATTTCTGGGGTGTCTTCCAGGACGGGAGTCATCTTCAAAGCTCTGCCTGCAGCGCTTAAATTCCACCACCCACCTTTTCGCTGTAGCATATGAAGGGGCATCTTTCCCTGGTGGTGCTACCATATCATTATGGATATCCTGAGGTGTTAAACCTTTTATGCAAATGTTGGACCACGGCTCTTTCACCGATTGTCCATTTTGCAAAAGCTGCTTGTCTTGTTTACTTTAGAATGCTACCTGACCAAAATGAGATCAGTCCTTGGGTACACGGCCTTAGTTGGACTTAAAAAGAACTTCCCAATTCGAGGCCCACAACATATTAATCAGCCCTCGTAATTGTAAAACATTGACTCAGCGCATGTGCTGGGATATTTGCAGAACCCAGTGCCTGATCAGGGTATACACTGTTTGCATACAGTACGGAAAATTAAGGATTAAACACGGAACAGTCAAAGTCCCCGTTTAGGACCTTTTTTCGACCTATACTCAAAGACAATCGACCCACCAGCGCTGTCAGTCCTTTGATTTTGTAGCTGTGGTGCCGTAAAGTTTTCATTTCCAAAATGCATTACGAACACACGCCTATTCAAAACCATTGTAAACTTTACCGCCGAAACAACGAAAATTTTAAGATGAAAAATTGTGATATTCTTATTTCTGCTCATAATATAGATTGTGGATACTCGTGAGAACCGCCTCATCGAGTACCTACAATCAATATTTTGAGCGATGAGGTGGTTCTAACGAGTACCCACAATCTATATTTTGAGCAGAAATAAGAAAAATAAGGTTTACTCCCTGAAAACCCCTGTTTTACTTTATAAAAGTGGGGTTTATTGTTTGTTTGATATAAAGTTTAACGTTCCCTCAACACTGTATATGTCATTTTGGAGACGTTGCTTCCAATTTTGTAAGACTTTTACCAGACATTGAGATGATCCTCTAAGAGGTTTACCAGTACTCGTGTGCGGTCGGTTACAGCTCTGCGTGGAAGCATCATACAGCCCATCTATTTCGATGAGCGGGGGCAAAAAAGTAGGGTTTAAGGGGGTCAAACTTATATAAGCCTGTTTTCGTGTTGTTCTTCAGAATCAGGTAATATTTTATGGAATGATCTTTGCCACATGCTATACAATAATTATATTTTATGTTCTCCGCCCTTCTCTCTCTTTAGGCAGCACTCCGATCAATTATGCCGCTATTATCAGACATTTAAATCAGATTGTCTGTTAAACAAGGAGCTATTTGCAGGCTGATGCAGCAAATATCTGTTATTAAGTGGGTAACTGCATTTAAACTAAAACATCAAAAGATTTTTTTAATATTACGTAAGCCTAATGCACGAAAGCAAGAGTCTACTGGGGCAAGAGTGGACTTTCTCTTTTGAGAGAGAGAGAGAGAGAGAGAGAGAGAGAGAGAGAGAGAGAGAGAGAGAGAGAGAGAGAGACAGAACAGAGCAGAGGCAGAGCAATGTTTTGAAACTGTGGATGCCTGACCTTTTTAGCACACCAGAACCGAAGGCTTCAGGGGAGCTTATAGGATAGGTTGTCCGGCTCGTTGTTGTCGTCTTCGTGTGGCGTCAACTTTTTGCCACTGAGCCGATTGGGCCCATATTTTACATGTAGCATCCTTGGGCTGGGGGACTGAAAATTTGTGTTTTTATGAAATTCGGCTCGTTAGTTTGGTTGCTATGGCAACTTAGAGTTTCCATAGACTTATAATGGGAAAAGTTGAAAAATGGCATTTACTGCCAAGCCTCTGCAGATATTTTGACAGACTTTTCATAGAAATGTTCCATAAGCAGTCTACTACCTGTCATATGATTTCGGGCCCACTGTTCATTTTTATTGGTTAATGAAAAAAAAATACTTAAAAATCATCTCCTTAGAAACCATATGCTTTATGAGGCTGAGACTTTTTGAAAATATTCACAATAATTTTCTCAACAGGTTTTGTGTTTTTTATGCAATTCGGCTCTTAAGTTTGGTTGCTCTTGTCGAAGCCGGTTAGTGCTTTCCCGTACTGTGTGTGTGTACAGTAGTTTCATATGTACCGTCTTCGTCGTGGGTTCTCATTCTGAGGTCTACATGGATTGGGGAGGAAAATTCTGCAACAAATGTAATACAATATCACATTTAATAATAATGAAAAATGCCAATAATAATGAGCAATTATGGAACGTTCATTGTACAATACAATGACATAAAAGGTGTGTTTTATTGAATGTAAATCATCATCATATGGTGAAAAAACTAAGAATGGATGGACAAGTGGCTTCATTGTTTACAAATATTCAAACATGAAATGCACAATTTCAATCCAAAATAGACAAATATCCATTTCAAAATATGTCATGAAAATCATGTCAAAATGAAGGAAAAATACAAGACAACATACCTGCAACAAATGATATACAATATCACATTAAATAATAATGAAAAATGCCAATAATAATTCGCGATTTTGGAACGTTCATTGTACAATACAATGACATGAAAGGTGTGTTTTATTGAATGTAATAATCTCCGGAACCTAACTTTGAAGAAATACCTGCCTAACGCGACCTACCTGGGCAAACGGACTACCTACACTATAGGAGACTACTAAAAGGGACTTCCTACACTACAGGAGACTACTCAAACACTGAGCTCAAAAGGGCATTTTATGGGAAGGCCAGGAATGATATCAGATAGCGTACATATAAAAAATAGTACCCTATGACATTATCAGCTGACTATGGCAACTTAGAGTTTCAATTGACTTATAATGGGGAAAATTGAAAAATGCTCATGCCAAGCCTTCGCAGATATTTTCAAAAAACTTTCAGTGTTCCAGCAGCAATCAACTATCTGCCATATGATTTTGGGCCCACTGCTCATTTTTATTGGTGGTCATGGAAACCAAAATGCAAACAATAGAAGAAAAAAATATACTTAAAATCATCTCCTCAGATACCATGCGCTCTGTTAGGCTGAGACTTTATGAAAATATTCACCATGTTTAGCTCTACAGGTTTTTTTTTTTTTTTTTTTTTTGTGGAATTCGGCCCTTTAGTTTGGTTGAAAACTGAAAAAAAAAATCTGCATGAATTGCCAAGCCTTTGTAGATATTTTGACAAAACTTTCATAGAAATGTTCCTTAATCTATCTTCTATCTACCATATGATTTTAGGCCTACTGCTTATTTCTATTGGTTGCCATGGAAACCAAAATGAAAAAAAAGATGTATAAAAATACTTAACAAATCATCTCCTCAGAAACCATATGCTCTATGAGACTGAGATTATATGAAAATATTCCCCATATTTGCCTCAACAGGTTTTGTGTTTTAGCTCACCAGAGCCGAAGGCTCCGGGAAACTTATAAGATAGGCAGTTGTCCGTCGTCGTCATCTGGGACCTGGCGTTAACATTTTCAAACGACGTCTTCTCTGAAGCCACTGGGCGGATTGGGCCCAAATTTTATCTGTAGCATCCTTGGGCTGGGGGACTGAAAGTTTGTGTGTGTGTGTGTGTGTTTTTTTATGAAATCCGGCTCATTAGTTTGGTTGCTATGGCAGCTTAGAGTTCCCATAGACTTATAATGGGGAATATTGAAAAAAATGGCATTTACTGCCAAGTCATTGCAGATATTTTGACACAACTTTTATAGATATGTTCCTTGAGTAAACTTCTCGCATCGTTAGCTTAACGAGCTCGTTAGTGGTTAAATTGTTACATGTTCTAGCAAGTACGATATCTAATATACTGTGTTTTTTTTTTTGCTGAAAGAAATGAGAGCATCTGCAAAAAGCTGCTCACATTTGTTTTCAGCAAAAAAAAATATCAGCATATTTCCCATATTAAATGATCAAAGTTTTAACGATACGTTAACTAACGACGTCGTTTGTTTTGAACAACTGGCTGCTGGTTAGAATTATTTTTGTAATCGTTTTCGATATTCTACATGCAGTTTACACCGACAGAATGTTTCCCCTAACATTTTACCATCATAAAGCAATTTTCCGCTTTTAAGAAGCCCAGTGTGTAGTTGTTTAATAGGGAATAAAGGGCCTTTTCCCCTTAATTATTCCAAGAAATAATTATTGTGGTGACGATTTTTAGAATCGCTTCGCCGAAACGGTTCCAAAACATTCCCACAATATGTTTTCTTGGTGTATTAGATTACAATAATCTTTCATGAATATGGGCCCCGTCAAGCGATTTTGGTACTTATCGCCTATGCGCGCAGCGAAGGTTCAGGCGAGCCTGCGCATCCGCGCAGTCTCGCCAGAACCTTCGCTGCTCGCTCATACAAGCAGTGAATCAAGAGGAACCTTCAGACAGAAAGCCATATCCCTGGCCCCTCTGAATGGCTGGGCATGCGCAGTTGAAATTTGTCATGACGGAATGCTCGAAGACACAAATTCGCTTGGCGGGGCTCATATGGTCTCGATGTTAGCGCTTCCAATACACACGCCTAGAAGCCTCAGTGGTGCAGTGGTTACGCTACTCGCCTTGTAAACCAGGGATCGCAGGATCGATCCCGGGCTTCTCCAGACTTTCGGATGAGTCTTTAAACCGAGGTCCCGTCTCCGTATGACCTAAGCTGTTGGTGGGACGTAAAACTCGAACACTCACTCACTCACTCAATACCCACGCCGATCCGCACCAGCTATAGAATTCGTTCCATTGAATCTCTAGTTATAACGTTATAATTCCAGTTCTCTATTATTATATATATTTCGAGCGATTTGACTGGTTGATATATAGAGGATCTTACATGAGTGTTCATGTATTATTGAATTTATTAAACGAGTTGAGAAAAAGGGATTAAATGCGAGGCTTTGCCGAGCATTTTATCCCTTTTCCTCAACGAGTTTAATAAATTCAATTATACATGGACACGAATGCAAGATTCTATTTATCATATGACATTTAAAAAGCATTTTATTCACGATTGTTTCCAAAAATGTCAATATTCCGCCGTTAATAAACGCGACGTCGTTAAGGACGTCGTATATGAAACGTTACGGGACGTAACTAGCTAATTTGCATATTTAATCCACTAGTGGATTATCGAAAATATTACATAGAGGATCTTACATGAGTGCTCATGTATTATTGAATTTATTAAACGAGTTGAGGAAAAGGGATAAAATGCGAGGCTGTGCCGAGCATTTTATCCCTTTTTCTCAACGAGTTTAATAAATTTAATAATACATGAGCACGAATGCAAGATTCTATTTATCATATGACATTAAAAGCGTATTTTATTCACCATTGTTTACAAAAATGTCAACATTCCGCCGTTAGTAAACGCGACGTCATTAAGGACGTCGTACATGTAACGTTACGGGACGTATCTAGCTAATTTGCATATTTAATCCACTAGTGGATTATCGAAAATAATACATGACGTTATTACACTCTCAGACGCGGCGTCATATGATAAATGACGTTATTACACTCTCAGACGCGACGTCATAAAAAGTTTTTCCACCAGCAAGAATCTCATATCCAATTCACACAGCGACGGGTAGTAAAAGAGCGTGTTTTGAGTCCGCGCGTTACGTCATTTATATGAAGCGACGTCAACAGCGTTCGGTTAAAGGATGGAGAACTATTGAAAACGTAAATGTTAGAAGACAAATAAACTGAATTTAAAAGACTTGGCGCTTTTTCGCTTGGGATTCTTTCAAAGAAGGCAGTTGCTAATGGAATAATTATTCCGCCGTAGCCGAATGTAAGTTTGTTCTTACGCTTTTGAAACAATTCCTTAAATTTTGGTGGTAATTTTAACATTGCGATGAGAAAATTGGAATAATAAGGGATGAATTATATTTTTTGTGGAGTTTATCGATGTGTAAACTCTGGCGTAACACTTACAAACTTAGCATGGAGCCTGTCGGGTTTGATGCAGTTTGTGAGTGATTCGCCGGAACTTTACACATCGCTAAAGTCCACAGAAAATGAAATTAATTCCTATGGGCCCCGTCAAGCGATTTTGGTACTCGCCTATGCGAGGAGCGAAGGTTCAGGCGAGCCTGCGCATTCGCGCAGTCTCGCCAGTACCTTCGCTGCTCGCTCATACAAGTAGTGAATCAAGAGGAACCTTCAGACAGAAAGCCATATCCCTGGCCCCTCTGAATGGCTGGGCATGCGCAGTTAAAATTTGTCATGACGGAATGCTCGAAGACACAAATTCGCTTGGCGGGGCTCCTATAATAACGAGTTTTGTCGTTCTCACGATTTTCGGTATAAACATTCACCTTATTTGCAGTATTTGCTGGATCCCAGCTTCCACATTGTCAATATTGGAAAAACAGGTAACCAGACCCCCCTAACCTTGAAAGGTCAGGGGGGGGGGGGTCTGGTTACCGGTTTTCCCAACACTGATAGTCCTCAGACTAGGAACCAGCAATTAATGCAAATAAGGTCAATGGTTGACTGTTATTTTGTGTCTACTCATAAGAATTGCCTTATCCTTAACGTGTGACATTATAAGCTATTTTGATTCTCGGCGGGGAACATGGGACCATTTTTCCCGCCTGAGAGCGATACTTGCCAGAGCAGTCAGGCGAGGGCAAATATGGCTTTCAGGCGGGGAACATGATCCCCGTCAAGAATAAAAAAAACGAATTGTAATCTATGTAATGCAAAGTGTTTTCAGGGGGTTCCAAACAATTCTTTTGTAGCGGACGTTGTGAGAACTGTGTGTTTATATGTGTGACGTCATCAGTTGCGCCATTATGCACGCATTGAGTTATCTCGGCCAGTAGAAGGCTTTGAAATGAAATGAAATGCGTTTATAACGTTGCTCAGAGGAAAAACGTTTACGGCATGTTAGAATGAAATAAGATACCGAAACAAGAGGGCCCCTCTGGGCCCTGATCTCTGGGCCCTTGATTCGCTCACCAGAATGTCGCTGTCTTTAGAACTTTCTATTTTTTAGCTATGGTGGCCACTTTGTTCGATCTTAGCTATTTTGGTATGGAGTCACATAGGCAACATTCCTATGAACTTTCAATCAAACTGACCCAAGGATTTAGGAGGAGTTCGCATTTGAAGCAAATTAACAATGTTTCTATTTCTAGCTCTGGCGGCCATATTTTTCATCGGAGAGGGATCGCTTTAGCTATTTTGGTACAGCGTAAACTAAGCAACATTCCTACGAAGTTTGAATGGAATTGCCCCAACGGTACAAGAGTTGTCGTTTGAAGATTTCTATTTTTAGCTCTGGTGGCCATCTTGTTCATCAGAGCGAAATGATTTTAGCCATTTTTGGTAGGGAGTCAATTAGGCAACATTCCTTTGAAGTATGAATCGAATTGGCCCAAGGGTTTAGCAGAATCTCGCGTTTGAAGCAAATTTATGACGTTTTTCTATTTGTAGCTCTGGTGGCCATTTTGTTCATCGGAGCGGGATCGTTTTAGCTATTTCGGTAGAGGGTCATCTAAGCATCATTTCTATGACGTTTGAATGAAATTGGCCAAAGGGTACAGGAGGAGTTGTCGTTTGAAGATTTTTTCTATTTTTAACTCTGGCAGCCATCTTGTTCGTCGGAGTGGACTGATTTTAGCTATTTTGGTAGGGAGTCACCTACCTAACATTCTTGAAAAGTTTGAATCAAATTTACCCAAGGGTTTATGAGGAGTTCGTGTTTGACGCAAATTTACGATGTTTTTTTTTTTCTATTTTTAGCTATGGCGGCCATTTTGCTCATCAGAGAGGGATTTTTTTAAATCTATTTTTGTAGAATGAAATTGGCCTTAGGGTACAGGAGGCATCTGGAACAATCTTCGTCAGATAAGTATGGGAGACAAATTTGCATTCAGCCGCAATAAGCCGCTGGCAAAAAAAAATGAAGTTATTTCCCTTAGAGTCACTTTCGCAGTTATCGGATTCTCTCTATCTCCTACCTGTCCAGCGTAGGATATAATCACCAACTGATTATTAGTACGTTAATGTTCAGGGGTGCCTTGCCTTAAATCGGTTTAATGTAGTGACAAAATTCATATCAAGGCACAAAATACATGCATTTACTCAAATCATTGGTCGTGATATTGAAACATATTTTTGCATTACTCAACTGGGCATGTGTAATTTATCCCGCTACTAAATGTTAAGATACCAACAATTTCAACATTATTTAGCATTACGAAAACACCCCTTTGTAATTATGACCCCATTAAACCCCACTTTTAGATAGTAAAACTTGGGTTTACAGGGGTATACATTATTTTTCTTATTCTGCGCACCCCCACCCCCCCCCCCCCCCCGCCACACACACACACACACACACACACACACACACACACACACACACACACACACACACACACACACACACACACACACACACACACACACAAGATTACGGGTATAGTACTCATTGGAACTGCCTCAATGAAGCAGTTCTAACGAGTTTCCACAATCTATGTTTTAAGTAGATCTGTGAAAAATATCAGAATCTTTTATCAGAAAAGTTGAAAACTATCAATAATATATGAATAGGGGTGTTTTCGTAATGGGGGGATAGACAACTTCAGCCAATGCAAAACTTTTAGCATTTATAAACACTATTAATTTCATTTTTGATTTTCAGCCGGAGTTGTCGTTTGAAGATATTTTCTATTTTTAGCTCTGGCAGCCATCTTGTTTATCAGAGCGGAACGATTTTAGCTATTTTGCTAGGGAGTCACCGAGGTAACATTCCTGTGAAGTTTGAATCAAATTGGCCCAAGGGTTAAGGAGGAGTTTGCATTTGAAGTAAATTTACAGTGTTTTTTTTTTCTATTTTAAGCCATGGAGGCCATTTCGCTCAGCAGAACAGAACTGTTTTAGCTATTTTGATAGAGGGTCACCTAAGCAACATTCATATGAAGTTTGAATAAAATTGGTCTAAGGGTACAGGAGGAGTTGTCGTGTAAAGATGTTTCTATTTTGAGCTCTGGTGGCCATTTTGTTTGTTAGAGCAGACCGAATTTAGCTATTTTGGTAGGGAGTCACCTAGGCAACATTCCTTTGAAGTTTGAATCAAATTGGTCCAAGGGTTTAGGAGGAGTTTGCTTTTGAAGCAAATTTACGGCATTTTTCAATTTTAGCTCATGTGGCCATCTTGATCATCAGAGCGGAACGAGTTTAGCTATTTTGGTAGCGGGTCACCTAAGCAACATTCCTATGAAGGTTGATGAAACTGGTCCATGGTATGGGAGGAGAAGTCGTTTAAAGATTTTTCTATTTTTAGCTCTGGCGGCCATCTTGTTTACTAGAGCGGAACGATTTTAGCTGCGTTGGTAGAGAGCAACATAGGCCACACTTCTTCTTCTTCCAATAAGTGAAGGGCCCTCTCTGGAGCATCGTCACACTGTAACTTCACTCCTGTGAAGTTTAAATGAAATTGGCCCAATGGTTCAGGAGGAGTAGTCTTTTAAAGCAAATTGTTGACGCGGGACGCGGGACAACGCACGACGCACGACGCACGACGCACGACGGACATTCACTTATCACAATAGCTCACTATGAACACAATGTGCTCATGGTGAGGTATTGTGATCAGTAAATGTCCGTCCAGAGTCTTCCGTCGTGCGTCGTCAACAATTTGCTTTAAATGCGAACTCCTGATAAACCCTTGGGCCAATTTGATTCAAACTTTACAGGAATGTTACCTAGGCGGCATCCTACCACAATAGCTAATATCGTTCCGCTCTAGCAAACAAGATGGCCGCCAGAGCTAAAAATTGAAAAAAATATACGCCACCTCCTCCTGTACACTTAGGCCAATTTCATTCAAACCTCATAGAAATGTTGCATTGGTGACTCTCAACCAAAATAGCTAAAACGGTTTCGCTCCGATGAGCAAAATGGCCGTCAGAGCTAAAAATAGAAAAACATCGTGAATTTGTCTCATAAACCCTTGAGCCAATTTGATTCAAACTTCACAGGAATGTTGCCTAGTTGACTCCCTACCAAAATAGCTAAAATCGTTCCGCTCTGACAAACAAGATGGCCACCAGAGCTAAAAATATGAAACATCTTCAAACGACAACTCCCCCTGTACTATTTGGCCAATTTCATTCAAACTTCATAGAAATGTTCCCTCTACCAAAATAGCTACAACAGTTCATCTCCGATGAACAAAATGGGCACCAGAGCTAAAAAAAGAAAGGCATCGTAAACTTCAAATGCAAACTCCTCCTAAACTCTTGAGCCAATTTGATTCAATCTTCACAGGAATGTTGGCTCGATGACTCCCTACCAAAATAGCTAAGCTGTTCCGCTCTACTGAACAAGATGGCCACCAGAGCTAAAAATAGAAAAATCTTCAAACAACAACTCCTCCTGTACCATTGACCCAATTTCATTCAAACTTCACAGGAATGCCGCTAGATGATTCGTTACCAAAATAGCAGACCCCTTTTTCAGTGGGACAGGGCTTATAGAAAACCGAACAGGAAGTCCCGAAAGTTGTCTCCCTATAAAAAATGGTGGAAAAATCTGCCAGGTGTTCCCATTCCCCTTTAGTTTCATTATAAGAGTTGCGACTAAAATTATGAAACAAAAAGTGGAGACCCATTCCACCCGTGCATCACGTTCTGAGTCTGGATGTCTATAGCAATCTGGAACAAATTGACATTGGCGATATTTCATGAGCGTGAAAGTATCAGTTCCTATCTCCTGAGATATAAGACAATACAATAGCCATATGTTTTGGATAGAAACCATTCGGCCAGGTTGTCCATTTCTCAATAATTATCTTGCAGAATGTTATAGTTAGTATAGGATTAATAATATAAGAATCTTACATGGGAATCACGAAAAACACCTATATAATTTTGACCCCCTTGAACCCCACTTTTTGTATGAAAGCTGGGGTTTGCAGAGGTAAATATGATCTAGTGGAAGCAAGGAATACACCACAGAACTGAAATATATATGGAGTGCACATGTTTTCTGGGACAGACCAGCTAGCCCCGGCCATCTAGGCACCATCGGTGACCCTCAGATATTTTCAAAAATTCACAATTGAATCAATAAACTACACTATGGGCAGGGAGACATTTTACGGCCACCACACATTCCCAGACAACAGCTGTAGTGACGTAAACCTTATTTTTCTTATTTCTACTCTAAAAGAAATAAGATTAATACTTTGAGGCGGTTCTAACGAGTACCCACAATCTATATTTTGAGCAGAAATAAGATTAATACTTTGAGGCGGTTCTAACGAGTACCCACAATCTATATTTTGAGCAGAAATAAGATTAATACTTTGAGGCGGTTCTAACGAGTACCCACAATCTATATTTTGAGCAGAAATAAGAAAAATAACATAATTTTTCATCTTAAAATGTTCATTTTTCAGCGGTAAAATTTACAATGTGTTTGTATAGGCGTGCTTTCGGAATGGGTGTGAGGGGTGGATAGACAAATTCATACCAACGGTCACTGTCTGGCATCACGAGGCTTACCGAGTGAGCTCGGGACGGATTTTTATATCTACCCCTCACACCCACGGACGATTCTTTTTCCTGCATACCTTTCATTTTCGAGAGTGGGTCTTTAATAAAGCAGTCCCTTCGAACGTTATCGTCTACAATATTTGTATGACAATAATGCGGCTTTTTGGACGTCATTGTATGAGCAGTAACGTCAAACTTAACGACGGCATATGTTACATCCTATTCAACCCATAAACATCAAACTCGTGAAAATTCTTAATATTTATACTGTCCTTGGGTAGGACTACCTGGGTAGGATAAGATTTTCTATCCCAGGGTTAAGTCCAAGGTTTTCTCATCTGGTGTGCCAGAAAGATCAAACAGTAAATTAAAAATCAAAGCACTGATACATGTAGGACTGGTGGGTCTATTGTATCTGGAAAATGGTCCTGATCTTGGACTTACGAGGGTTAGTCAAAGTAGCTTATCATTACGATAAGGGAGTGACCATTTGAATTTTATTTGGGGGAGGGGGGCGATTGTGACGGTCCTGGCTTTTTTCTTCTTCAAGAAACGGATCCTCACTTTTTTAGCTCACCTGCGCACGAATGGTGAGGTATGGTGATCAGTGAATGTGCATCGTGCGTCGTCAACGATTTGATTTAAATGCGAGCTCCTCCTAAAACTTGAGTCAATTTGATTTAAACTTCACAGGAATTATGCCTGGGTGGCTCCCTACCAAAATAGCTAAAATCGTTCCAATCCGATGAACAAGATGGCCACCAGAGCTAAAAATAGAAAAATGTTTAAACGCCAACTCCTACTGTACCCTTGGGCCAATTTCATTCAAACTTTTTTTAGGTGACCCTTTACCAAAATAGCTAAAACGGTTCCGCTCCAATGAGCAAAATGGCCGCAAGAGCTAAAATAGAAAAACATCGTAAATTTGCTTCAACGCGAACTCCTCCTTAACCCTTTGGCCAATTTGATCCAAACTTCACAGGAATGTTGCCTAGGTGACTCCCTTCCAAAATAGCTAAAACCGTTCCGCTCTGACGAACAAGACGGCCGCCAGAGCAAACAATAGAGAAAAAAACTTCAACGAAAACACCTGCTGTGCCCATGGGCCAATTTCATTCAAACTTCATAGGAATGTCGCTAAGGTGACCCTCTACCAAAAAAGCTAAAATTGTTCTGCTCCGATGAACAAAATGGCTACCAGAGCTAAAATAGAAGAACTTGCTTCAAATGCGAACGCCTAAACCCTTGGGCCAATTTGATTTAAACTTCACAGGAATGTTGCCTAGGTGACTCCCTACCAAAATAGCTAAAGTCGTTCCGATCTTATGAATACGATGGCCACCAGAGCTAAAAATAGAAAAAAAAAACAAAACTTGAACCGACAACTCCTCCTGTACACATGGGCCAATTTTATTCAAACTTCATGGGAATGTTGCTTAGATGACCTTCCACCAAAATAGCTAAAACGGTTCTGCTTGGATGAGCAGAATGGCCGCCATACATGTAGATTAAATTAGAAAAAAAAACATTGTAAATTTGCTTTCCTAAACCCTTGGGCCAATGTGATTCAAACTTTACAGGAATGTTTTGTAGATGACGCGATACCAAAATAAGTAAATTCGTTCCGCTCTGACAAACAAGCTGGCCTTTAGAGCTAAAAATAGAAGAAAAAAATCTTGAAAAAACTCCTTCTGTACCCTTGGGCCAATTTCATTCAAACTTCATAGGAATAATGCTCAGATGACGATCTACCGGAATAGCTAAAACGATCTTGCTCGGATTAACAAAACGGCTGCCAGAGCTAAAAATAGAAACGCATCGTAAATTCGCTACTAACGCGAACTTGTCCTAATCCCTTGGGCCAGTTGGATTCAAACATCACAGGAATTTTGCCTTGGTTACTCCCTACCAAAATAGCGAAAATCGTTTCGCTCTGACAAACAAGATGGCCACCAGAGCTAAAAGTAGAGAAAAAATTCAAAGGACAACTCCTCCTGTACCCTTGGACCAATTTCATTGAAACTTAATAGGAATATAGATGACCCTCTACCAAAATAGCTAAAAAGATCCTGTTCTGGTGCACAAAATGTCTACCAAAGCTAAAAATAGAAAAAACATTGTAAATTTGCTTCAAACGCGAACTCCTCCTTATCCCTTGGTTTTTTTTTTAAAAACAACACAGGAATGTTGCCTAGGTGACTCCCTACCCAAAAGCTAAAATTGTTCCACTCTGATGAACAAAATGGCTACCACAGCCAAAATTAGAATGTACTAGAGACAGTGAGTCTCAGATGAGCGAATCAGGGCCCTCTGGGCCCTCTTGTTTATTTTATGAGACTCCCGTCTTGTTTTGTTTTTTTAATACAGCTTTTTTCGAAATGGAATGATACAGAAACAAGAATAAGCCATGCATCTATTTTTCTTCCTTTACCGTATCCTGGCTATTTTTGTTTCATAAAAATCTCTGTCCCCAACCCCCAATAAAAATCAAATGATCGCTCCCTAACACACCTGTGTGACAGACACATTGCATTCTTTCATACATGCACCTCCAAAAATAAATTTCCAATTTATACTCTAAACATAGGTTTGGGTGCTGGTTAGAACCGCCTCATTGAGGCGGTTCTAACGAGTACCAACAACCTATGTCTTGGAGCAGAAATAATAAAAATAATGTAATCCCCGTAAACCCAAGTTTTTCTTTGTAAAGATAGGTCTAGGGGGTGTCTATTACACGAACTTCATAGTGTAGATTATAGTGTAGATTATATTTTCTTGTCCTTTGGGATCATTGATTCCATTGTGGAATTTTGAAAATATCTGAGGGTCACTGATGAACTCTTATTGGCCGAAACTAGCTAGTCTGGCCCAGAAAACATGTACACTCGATATTTTTCACTTCTGTGGTGTATTCCTTGCTTCCAAAGGATAACCCTTTTAAAGAACATATTTAACTTCACTACAGCTGGTGTGTGGGAATGTGTGGCGGCGGTAAAACGACTCCCTGCCCTACATCATAGTGTAGATTATATTTTCTTGTCCTTTGGGATCATTGGTTCCATTGTGGAATTTTGAAAATATCTGAGGGTCACTGATGAGGCCTTATTGGCCGAAACTAGCTAGTCTGGCCCAGAAAACATGTACACTCCATATTTTTCACTTCTGTGGTGTATTCCTTGCTTCCAAAGGATAACCCTTTTATAGAACATATTGTTCACATGATGCCACTTCATCATAACTTATTTTTCGACGTAGGTTCTCCATACATTGGCACAATTCTTGATTAACATCTTTTGCATTACTTACGCGAGACAAAATACCATTACATGTGGCGTCATTGGCAGCAACAAGCACATGTGTGAAAGGACATTGTCAGCAACCACTGATTAAAATGTGGAATGCGTAGGAAAACTGCTTAACGATGGCAGAAGATATGCAGGTAATGAAATTGCTCACGAGTAGACCAAACGTGATGGGCCAGTTCAATGTACTCCTATCGAACGATTGCAAATGTGAAAGATCGCGGCCCAGTGAATGCCCGACTTGCTGCAGCAAGTGAGAAATCTAAACATGCGGAAATTGCCCGGTAACTCACCAAAGGTATGGCGAAGACGTCGATGAATGTTACAATTCAATGTCGCAATAGATACCGTCATTCGAATTGAAAAGGGCATATACAATTCCGTCAAAGTTCAAAGTGTACCATAACGTTAATGACTTCTGTCTACGATTTCCATGGGGTATTGATAAGACGTAGGGTCCCAACAGGTGAGACTATGAATGAAATGTAGAAAAATTCTTCGTGCAGCAATGCGCCGGCAAAACTGAAGAAACCACTATGGTTAATATGTATAGGGTATGACAGTTTGGATAAGCTAGACTGTGCCATGAACGTGGATGGATCAACTTAAGTGGCCTAGCAAGCAGCAATGAAGCGTTTTCAAGGAAATTGAATTCTGTCATCACTCCAAGGGAAATTACTTTGATAAAGGGTTACATGTAAAATTTATAATTATCGAAAAGTAAACAGGGAGGCAGGCACGTTCAAGAAATAAATTGACAGAAAATACAAATTATTCTCTTCAACTCTATCAGCAGTTTCCGTTTTAGATATGAGGAACGTTTGAAACTGTTTTTGATGTGGACCAATATTTTCTCACGGATGTCTCGGCGGTGATTAGGCCATCCGCAGTAGCTAGCCAAGTTTTAGTCTAATGATAAATCTGGGTCAATTGTCGATTACAATCGACCCAAAATAGTTATATTCATCTATCGTTTTACTAGCATGTATCATCTGGCCGTTCTAGGACATTATTTATACGCATTCAAACATGCAAGAGAAAATATTCTAAAGCTAACAAACCAATTTGATTTAATTGAAACCTTATGCAAAAGCCCGAAAAGGCATTTTTAAGTGGCGGTGAAAGCCAGTATCTCCGTCCGAAACAAAATTATTTTTACCTTTGACGCACAAACAGTTTTATTACATTTATTGTTCGCAATAATTCTTCACTATCTCCGACGTTTCGGCTTTTTACAGCCTTTATCAAGGAATTGTTCTTTCAAGCTATCATATATTTTTCCCTTTCATTTTTCCACCACATTCAATATGGTGGAAAGATGAAATGGAAAAATATATGATAGCTTGAAAGAACAATTCCTTGATAAAGGCTGTAAAAAGCCGAAACGTCGGAGATAGTGAAGAATTATTGCGAAAAATAAAAAAATATTATTATTTTGTGTGTGTGTGAAACTATTACAATAGATTGTTTTTACAACAAATTGGGGATAATTTTGTATCAGAGAAGTTTACAAGTTTCAAAACTACCGGTAATTACCAGAAACGTAACTTCATGAATAAAAACAATATAAAAACCTGTTAGCTAAATCTGTTTATCAATTGAAAAAGCGATTATAAATTGTTCGATTAAATGGCTGTTGTAAATAGTGTAAATATTCGGACAGAACTGAGCAAACAGCGTAAATATTCTAGAAGCTGTCTGATCTGGGTCTACATTGTTTACAATAATTAACCGCAATTTTATACACTAAAATATAAACCAAGGCCCAGTTGTTCAAAACTAACAACCTCGTTAGTTAACGCATCGTTAAAACTTTGATCACTCAATACGGCGAGAATAATATTTTTGCTGACCAAATGTGAGCAGCTTTTGCAAATGCAAAAGCTGCTCATATTTTTCAGCAAAAAGGACAACATTTCAGGTATTAAACTTACTAGAATAGTTAACAGTTTGACCACTAACGAGCTCGTTAAGCTAAGGATGCTCTGAACAACTGCCCCCAGGTTAACAAGTCCTTGTAATTAACACCCCACTAAACCAACTTTATATAGAGAAAAGAGCAGTTTACAGGGTATACATTATTTTCCTTATTTTAGCTCAAAGCCATTACGAAAACACACCTTTACAAATACATTGCAAAGTTTACCGCCGAAAAACGAAAACACGAAAATTTTAAGATGAAAAATTGTAATATTTTTCTTATTTTTGCTCAAAATACAGATTGTGGGTGCTCGTTAGAACCGCCTCATTGAGGCGGTTCTAACGAGTACCCACATTCTATATTTTAGAGCAAAAATAAGAAAAAATAAGATTTACCCCTGTAATCCCAAGTTTTACTATATAAAAGTGAGGTTCAAGAGGGTCAAAATTAATTATAAAGGCGTGTTTTCGTGATGATAGATTGTGGGTTCTCGATAAAACCGCGGTTCTAATGAGCACCCACAATCTATCTTTTGACTAGAAATGGGGAAAATGTAAAAAAAAAAAAAATCTGAAAAATGCTTGTTCTAAAGATCTGAAAGACGCCATTGTGTTGTCATGATTTTTACTATTTTTTAGGATGATTATTTTATATAGATAAAACGAATTTTACCGCCTTTACGGTAATTGCGTTTTGCTGATTGAAGTTGAGCAGTCAATATCTAACAATAAGCGTAAGCAGACGAACGCTGCAATAGCTTCTCGCGGGAAAAAAAAAACGTTTTCTTAAGAATTTGGTGAGCTGATTATATATAACTATTGTGGAGATAATATTTAAATACCTTCTTGTGTGCATTCTGTGATTGATTTCTGAAAGCTTCTTGCTACAAGGACAGTTTTCATCCTGGTCCTGGAAAAAGCTCTCTTTGAAGTCGAGTAAGTATTGATGTCACGCATGTCACCGTAATGAACCCTAACTACAGTGAAACTTCAATAAATCGAACAGCGGTGTCTCGTTTGCCTTGCTAATTCGAATTCAGTGTTCAGTTCCTAAGAACCCTTCCCATAGTTCCAGTATATCAATATACATCTATTTAGGATATTTTATGGACTTTTTCTAGTTTTATCCTGAAAACGTATGTTGTGTGTACTCATTAGAATCGCCTCATCGCTGCGATTCTAATGAGTTCACACAAAATACATTTTTTTTTTCAAAGGTAGAAAAAATAATAACCATGATCTTGTGCTATACCTGTCTTGGCATAGCAACAGATATGGTTGGTATTTTATGATAACTGAAAGATAGTTTTTGTCAATTCTCCATGAAAACATGTGTTGTGGGTATTCATTAGAACCGCCTCGACGAGGCGGTTCTAATGAATACCCGCAACACAGGTTTATATGGAGAAATAAGGAAAACTATCCTTCAGCTATCACAAAATACCAACCTTGTCTGTTTTTATGCTCGAATTCATTTTCAAGGTCCCAAAGGTGTTCGAACCATTGAAGTTTGACTGAATTGGTCATTTAATTATACAAAATTAGAAATAGTTTATTTTACTTGAGCAGAAAAGAATGTAGATCCAGACTTCAATTCAAGTTTCTTTCCAGGTTTAACTTTAAGACATAACTACGGAACCCGGGAAGGGACATGATTTTTTATTTTTATTATGTTGTGCGAACAAGATAATATCTTGAGCGGACAAGATATTATCTTGTTTGGACAACATATTATCTTGTGCGGACAAGATATTATCTTGTGCGGACAAGATATTACCTTGTGTAGACAAGATATTATCTTGTTCGCACAAGATATTATCTTGTGCGGACAACATAATATCTTGTTCGCACAACATATTATCTTGTGCGCACAATATATTAAGTTGTGCGAACAAGATATTATCTTGTCCACACAAGATAATATCTTGTCCACACAAGATAATATCACAACATATTATCTTGTGCGCAGTCCACACAAGATAATATCACAACATATTATCTTGTGCGCACAATATATTAAGTTGTGCGAACAAGATATTATCTTGTCCACACAAGATAATATCTTGTCCACACAAGATAATATCTTGTCCGCACAACATAGATCTTGTGCGGACAAGATAATATCTTGTGCGCACAATATATTAAGTTGTGCGAACAAGATATTATCTTGTCCACACAAGATAATATCTTGTCCGCACAACATAGATCTTGTGCGGACAAGATAATATCTTGTGCGCACAAGATTTTATCTTGTCCGCACAAGATATTATCTTGTTCGCACAACTTAATATCTTGTCCGCACAAGATAATATGTTGTGCGAACAAGATAATATCTTGTCCGCACAAGATAATATCTTGTTCGCACAACTTCCCAAGCTCTATGCAGTGCAAACAAGATAATATGTTGTGCGAACAAGATAATATCTTGCCCGCACAAGATAATAAGTTGTCCGCACAACATAAATTATGTTGTCCGCACGAGATAATATCTTGTCTGCACAACATATTATCTTGTTCGCACAACTTAATATCTTGTTCACACAACATATTAGAAAAAAATTATGTCCCTTCCCGGGTTCCGTACATAAGTGTCTATATTAGATGGTGACATTCATAAGACACGTGTATCTTGCGTCACTGGGGCGTCCAACTGATAATATTTACATTTTCAGTGTAAAGTCTAATGTAAACCTATAGAAAACAATTGCGTTCATATTTCCATGAACGCATCGAATCGCATGATTGTCAGTGACGTTAAGTGACGTCATTCTAAACCATTGTTCTCTACGGGCGTTGATGACGTCAACGCTGCTCCGCTCTTTGTAGAAAAACAGCGTGCAAATGTTTTTCAGCTTTAAAAATTTGCCGCCAACAAGCATTTTTTCGCCCAGTGATGAGGGGCAAATAATGTAAATATAAAAAATAAACTTAATTTTTCTGCTTTACATGAAAGTATGAACGACAGTGGGTCGCTAGCAAAGTTTACATGAGCCCCTTCGGGGTTCATTTACTTTGCACGCAACCCACTGCGTTCATACTTCCATGAACTGCAGAAAACTAAATATCATTTCTTAATTGGCTTACAGTTGGACAAGGTCTGCTCCCTGCTAGCATTCTACATAAATCTACAGCGGGCCGTTAGCGGCCCGTCAGCTACCCTGACGGGCCGCTAACGGCCCGCTGTAGATTTATGTAGAATGCTTACTGGGCTGTTCTTGCAGCAGGTAAGGGTGGCGGGCGGAGTATTGTTGTTATTTCTTCTGTTTCTACTCTGCCATTCATTTTCCTCATTCTCCTCCGTCCCTCACTTTCATCTCCTCTACTATCTCATCTGTCTCTTTTCTCCTCTTCTCTGGGAGACGACACAAAATGACCCACAATAACGATAACACGTCCGTGAAACGAAGACCCCCCTAAACCCCACTTTATATAGAGAAAAGTGGGGTTTACGGGGGTATACATTATCTGCCTTATTTTTGCTCATAAACATAGATTGTGGGTACTCGTTAGAACCGCCTCACTGAGGCGGTTCTAACGAGCACCCACAACCTTTGTTGAAAGCAGAAATAATAAAAATGTTATCATTTTTACCTAATATTTATCATTTTCTGACACCATGTTGGACGCCATTATTTCTTACGGACATGTTTTCCTAATGTTAAACCCAAAACAATCAATTAATCAATCATAAAACACATTTACAAGCAATTATTTTTTAGTTTTCTCTTTCCTGTTGTTAGTTAAGATTGTGGGTGCTCTATCAAATGCTCTAAGTTTCAACAATATTTTAACTAAAAACATAGATTGTGGGTACTCGTTAGAACCTCTTCGATGAGTCGGCTCTAACGAGTACCCGCAATCTATGTTTTTTGCCCCCCCACCCCCCCCCCCCAAAAAAAAAAAAAAAAAAAAAAAAATCGTGACACGTTTTAACTCTTGTAAATTCCACCTTTTCCTATATGGTATATGGACGTGGATTATCATGGATGTAATTTTGGAGGACTTTGTTTAAACGATATGTGAACGGATACTCATATTTTCAGCAAAATGTCAATTTATTTGCTCTATTAAATGCTCGAAGTTTTAACAAAATCTTAAGTAACAACATCCTGAGGTTTTAAGAGCAGTGGTGAAGCTACTGGCCTCTTAAACAAGGGGTCGTGGGTTCGAGTCTGGGCTTCTCCAGTCTTTCGGACGAGTCTTTTAACCGAGTTCCTGTCTATGTATGACCATAGCTGTTGATGGGACGTCAACTCGACCCCAACCCATATTCATACACAAACACACACACAACTGGCCCCTGATGCACCATATCTGATCGAATACTTACGGTAATATCAATGAAACACTAGGAGAATATAAATATGCATTCGTAGATACGAGAAATTATAAGATTAAAATAAGAGAAAGAGTTCTTATGGTCCTAACGTTTAAAGTATCCCCACTTTTCTTCGAAAAGCGTGGAGATAAAAAATGACAGTTTTGAGAGCATAGTTTGGGCTTGGAAAAACGTGTAGACCCAGATCAGACGCCGCGTGCAAAACGCGGCGTCTGATCAGGGTCTACACTTTTTGCTTAGAAATAAAACTGGAATTCAAGGGTAAAACGAACCAGTCTAAGTCCCCTTCAGACCAGTTTCAAAGCCTACATTCAGAGACCGTCAACCCACCAGTACTCTCAGTGCTTTGATTTTAAATTGTGTCCGAATCATTAGCATTTTAACAAGTCTATTACAATGTAAATTGGTTCAAATCGACCTGACAAAACCATGAAAGTCATATATAATCTTGTTAGGGCGAAGATAAAATCAGACCATTGAATATTTCCAATCGTTCTCCGCGAGTGCATTTTATTTTAGGATATC
Organism: Lucinisca nassula; assembly: GCA_963580285.1. NCBI lineage: Eukaryota > Metazoa > Mollusca > Bivalvia > Lucinida > Lucinidae > Lucinisca > Lucinisca nassula. Next base: position 35,021,423 of record OY757011.1, read on the forward strand.
CAGACAGTGTCGAGTTTCTGAAACATGTTCAGATTACTGTCACAAGCATCACGTGAACAAGTCTGTTAAATGAAGACCCAGCAAACCCCACTTTATTTAGAGAAAACTTGGGTTTACGGGGATATACATTATTTTTCTTATCTCTGCTCTAAGACATAGATTGTGGGTACTCGTTAGAACCGCCTCATAGATTGTGGGTACTATCCCTAATTGGAACGCATTACGAAAACACGCCTCAGTATACAAATACATAGTAAATTTTTCGTCGAAGACAATAAACTTCGAGAATGAAAAATTGTGAATTTTTCCTCATTTCTGCTCAAAACATAGATCGTGGGCACTCGTTAGAACCGCCTCATCGAGGCGGTTCTAACGAGTACCCACAATCCATTTTTGGAGCAGAAATAAGAAAAATAAGGGTTGCCACTATAAACCCCAGTTTTACTAAATAAAAGTGGGGTTCAAGGGGAGGTATGTTTTCGTGGTCCCAAAGGTGGGCTTAATTATGCAGCGCCTCTGATTGTTGTTGTTGTTGTTACATCTGTGTACCCTTTTGGCCGGGGCTTCAAAAAGTAGTTGTCCTCTCTGTTTTCATTTCCCTTTCATTCCTGTGCATAAAAACATGTACATGTGTAAAACGTGTAGATCCTGAATAGCCGTCTCCTCAGAATCTTAACTGTTTTTGATGTTTTTCATATTTTCCTTTTACTGAACCGCCTGCTTCCAAAAATATAAACTATACGAGTGAAGAGGAGTCTATTTCTGAATAGGTATATCTCTGGACTGTTTACTTTACTTAAGGAGTAGCCCCCGCCCATCGGGGCTTGAATAAATAGATGGGCTGCATGATGCTTCCACGCAGAGCTGAAACCGACCCGCGCACGAGTACTGGTTAACCGCTTAGATCTAAGCCTGCCCAGGCAATGCAGTGCGAGTCGGGCTGTCCATGCCTATAAACCCTATTGGTTTCATTGGGCGACAGGACTTGAGATGTCATTTCATCTCAATGTCGGGTAAAAGTCCCACAAAATTGGAAGCAACGTCTCCAAAATGACCTGTACAGTGTTGACGGAGATGTTAAACCTCAAACAGACAAACAAACAACCAAACAAACAAACAAATTTACTTAAAGGCGGAGCTTGGTAGTACAGTGGAACTACAAATGATTGACAGAATCTCATAGTTTAATGAGCTATAATAAATACATTAACTCCCAGCATGTTTATGTTTGGTCTGGGCAGAGCTGCTCATTAGCCTGCAAAATGTGTTATTGCAAGAAATCATTTGTTTGTTACATCATCTGCCATAGAGGGTTTAATAATTCAGATTGAAAGTTTGTTAACACGGGATATAGTGCATTTTTCACATCTCCAAAATGGCCACTTTTCTGATAAAAACCCATGAATGATATTCTTCTTATTTTAATATACTGAAAACATATGTTGTGGGTGCTCGTTATAACCGCCTCATTGAGTCGGTTCTTACGAGTACCCACAACCTATGACTTAGAGCAGAAATAAGAGAATTAATATATCCTTCTATATATAGAAGGGGATTTAGGCGGGGTGGGGGCTCTTCGCTGTACTGGCTTGTTGACATGATGTGTAAACAATGCAGAATTCCAGATACAAAAAGTGGGGCTTGAATAAATAGATTGGGCTGCATGATGCTCTCACGCAGACCGGAAACTGACCACATATCCACACATGAGTACTAGTAAACCGTTCAGAGGTTCTAAGCACGCCCAGAAAAAGTTGTCCGAGGTGGACCGTCCATGCATATAAACCCTATTGGTTTCATTGGGCGACAGGGCTTGAGATGTTATTTCATCTCAGTGTTGGGTAAAAGTCCCACAAAAATGGAAGCAACGTCTCTAAAATGACCTATAGTGTTGACGGGAACGTTAAACCTCAAACCAAACAAATAAACAAAACATCTGCTCAAAACTTAGATTCCAGTAACAGACACAATAATTCTGTTGTTTGTGAAAAATAAGTATTACCCCTGTAAACCCCATTTTACAACATAAAAGTAGGGTTGGTTCAAGAGGGTCAAATTATAGAGGCGTGTTTTCCTGATGGAAAGTCTTTAGAAGCCCGGGATTGATCCTGCGATCCTTGGCTTATCAGGCGAGTAGCATAGCCTATATTCCACAGATTTTGTTTTGTTTGTATTGGAGTTTAATGGCCCAGTCAACACTATTTTAGGTCATTTTTGAGCCGGCCAGTCTACCTAACCACACTTTTCCTGAATATGCTTATTCGTAAGCGGTTAACCAGTATAGTGCACATTCTTTCGCCAGAAACTGACAACTGCCCTTCTTGAATCAGCGGAAGGGGGCGAATGACCGTAGAAAAGATTTCATGATCAATCTCTACGAAAGAATGTTGCCGACCCCGGCAGGTATTGAACCCGCGTCCTCCTGATCACCAGTCAGACGCGCATCCGACTACTGAGGGCTTCTACATACATCGTTGAATCAACGTTGAATCATAGCTGAAAACGCTGTTTCAAGTTCAACATATTCAAATGTCTGCCAACTTTGACACATCTTATTTGCTTGCACTGGAAGTGGTGCATGAACCCAGTGGGGTCACACCATTGAAGCCACATCCATTACATTGAAATCAAGCTTATTCAATGTTGTACAATTCATAATTAAACATAATAACTAACTACATTCCAATGAAAACAGTGCAAGTTGTAATATAAATTAAATTGTGTGTAAAATTCCCAATTAGTGTTAGGTAAATCAATATCTTGAACCAGCTGATGAGCCTAAAACTGCTTCAGATGTTATCAGTAATAGCCTGTGTCCAGGGCCTAATAAAACTTCATCAATGTCAGATTTTATAGCCTTCTCTCAAACTATCTTAGAGGAATGAAAATGCATCAAGCTCTCCCTTTAGGCATATTCTAATTTCTGGCCTGGCTTGGTCTGGCCCGGTCTGGCCTCTCGCGACCTATTTAATTTCAATGACATAACGCTTCGGGCCGGGCCGGGCCAGGCCAGTATTGGAATTAACATCAGAAGGAGTGTTCAGGGGCATGTTCTAATTTCTGGCCTGGCTTGGTCTGGCTTGGTCTGGCCCGGTCTGGCCTCTCGCGACCTATTTAATTTCAATGACATAACGCTTCGGGCCGGGCCGGGCCAGGCCAGTATTGGAATTAACATCAGAAGGAGTGTTCAGGTCAAGAACCTAGACAGGAAAACTTAATAATTAAGGAAACCCTTATAATTACTTTTCTCTTTTGCACGTGCGATCTATTAGAATCTTCGTTAGGATATAATATATTACAGCTCGAACAAGGCTTTTAAGTTTCCGTAGCCCTTACCACCCGAGAATCTGAAATGAACACTTCTATCATGGCATTGTATCTAGTGGGTTCTTGTTTTGGTTTCAAGACAATTAACAGAATGGCAAACGGTGTAGTTACAGATCTTACGACCTGAAAGCCGTAACAAAGGAAAGATGCATAGCCTGAAAAAATCACCACCTATGGTGGGATTCGAACCCGGGCCGCCCGGGTGATAGTCCACTGCTCTTACCCCTGAGTCAAAGAGTCGACTCCCTGACGCAGTTGTCAGAGAGTGGTTATAAACCTAGAAGCTATGCATATGATCTACCAAGGTAGATAATGGAAGGGAGGTAACACAGAGGCGATCCATTATGAACCGTATCATCCAGATCTGCGCTATTTTCAAAGATATTTAAAAAGGTATTCAGGGTTGAAAGAGTAAGAACAAACATGCTCATGAAGCTCCTTAATGTATAGGTACCATCCCAAAGAACATGCTTACATGTACGAAAATGTTTCACACCTGATAGGTGTGAATAATGCGATTAACCACAGAAAATAACATGTCAGAAAAAAGTTTTAAGTATATTTATTTAAATTACATCGAAGGCGCAAGCGGTCTTTGTTTATTAGTTGTTAGTACAGTAAAATTCCTATATTAGGATCACCTTTGGGACTGTTCAAAAGTGGTCTTAAAGACCACTTTTGAACAGTCCCAAAGGTATTCTCCCACCAGAGAACATCACGAAAACACGCCTATATAATATTCACCCTCTTGAACCCCACTTTTATATAATAAAACTGTGGTTTACAGGGGTTAACCTTATTTTTCGTATTTCTGCTCTAAAATATAGATTGTGGGTACTTGTTAGAACCGCCTCGATGAGGCGGTTCTAACGAGTACAATCTAGGGTACTTGTTAGAACCGCCTCGATGAGGCGGTTCTAACGAGTACCCACAATCTATATTTTGAGCAGAAATTAGAAAAATATCACAATTTTTCATCTTAAAATTTTCTTTTTTTTTTCGGTGATAAAGGTTAAAATGTATTTGTAAAGGCGTGTTTTCGGAATGAAACCGGATGTAGTTAACACAAAGACAATGTATCTGAAGCCTTCTAAATGTGCTTTTAAAAGCATAATTTGTCTTTATTCAAGGTGGTCTTAATAGCGGAATTTTATTGTACAGAGAAATTCCGCTATTAAGACCACCTAAAAGTGAGACTAATTATGCTTTAAAAAGTTTATTTAGAAGGAAGCAGTCATTCTTTATTCGTGCTTTTTGCACACAATGTCCTCTGGTCAGGGACTATATTTGGGACTGTTCAAAAGTGGTCTTAAAGACCACTTTTAACAGTCCCAAGGGTGGTCTTAATATAGGAATTTTACTGTATATAAATCTGAGTTATACTGTTCATCACGATATCAAGGACTCTTTAAACCCCGCTTTATAATGATACGTGGAGGTTTACAGGGATATACATTATCTGCCTCGGCCCCGCCCATCGGGGCTTGAAGAAACATATGGGCTACATGATGCTTCCACGCAGAGCTGAATCCGACCCGCACACGAGTACTGGTAAACCACTTAGAGGATCTAAGCCTGCCCTGGCAAAGCGGTTCGCTCGTGTCGGACCGTCCATGCTGATAAACCCTATTGGTTTCATTGGGCGACAGGGCTTGAGATGTCATTTCATCTCTTATATTGCTCAAAGACATAGATTGCGGGTACTCACTAGAACCGCCTCATTGAGGCGGTTCTTACGAGCACCAATAGACTATGTTGAAAGCAGAAATGACATCACGAGTGAGTGAGTGATTTTAGTTTTACGTCCCACCAACAGGTAAGGTCATACGGAGACGGGACCTCGGTTTTAAAGACTCATCCGAAAGTCTGGAGAAGCCCGGGATCGATCCTGCGATCCCTGGTTTAGAAGGCGAGTAGCTTAACCACTGCGCCACAGGGGCTTCTAAATGACATCACGAAAACACAACTATATAATTTTGACCCCCTTGAACCCCACTTTCATGTGGTAAAACTGGGGTTTCCGGGGGTATACCTTATTTTTCTTATTTATGCTCTAAAATATAGATTGTGGGTACTCGTTAGAACCGCCTCATCGGTAGTCTTTAGAACCGCCTCGAGTAGGCGGTTCTAACCGAGTGCCCACAATCTATATTTTTGAGCAGAAATAAGAAAAATATCACAATTTTTCATCTTAAAATTTTCATTTTTTCGGCGATAAAGGTGGCAATGTATTTGTATAGGCGTGTTTGCGTAATGAAACGATGTTGTTGCAATCTTTACCTTATGATTGTCATTTCTGACACAAGGTTGGACACAGTTATTTCATATGGACATGTTTTTCTTATGAATGTCCAACTGATTCACTGAACGTGCAAATGGCATTTGTCGAAATCCAGTTAATTGTTATTTTTAGCCGCGCTATTCTGGTCCCCGTGACGTCAGAGCGTTGTGTAAAAGTGTGGTTAACTGGAATCGTGTGCTGGGATATTTTCACACAGTGTAGACCCTGATCATAGACCATAGAATGTGGCGTCTGATCAGGGTCTACATTGTTTGATTAAAATACGGGAATATCTGGGTTAAACGAAACAAACAGAGTCCCAGTTCAAGACTATTCTCCCAGCTCACACACCCACCGGTGCTGATTAAATGGAATGAAGGTTATAGCTGATATTTTCCCGGCATTTGCTTAACATTACGAAATCACGCCTATACAAATACATTGTAAACTTAACCGCCGAAAAAACGAAAATGTTAAGATGAAAAATTGTGATATTTTTCTTATTTCTGCTTAAAATATAGATTGTGGTTACATGCACTCGTTAGAACCCCCTCATCGAGGCGGTTCGAACGAGTACCCACAATCTATATTTTAGAGCATAAATAAGGAAAATAAAGTTTACCCCTGTAAACCCCTATTTTACTATATAAAAGTGGGGTTCAGGGGGAATCAAAATTATATAGGCGTGTTTTCGTGATGAGGCAGGCTATTTTTGTGGCTTCTTGTAACTTTCTAATGAAAGAGCCTTTTCAGGCTGAGAAAGGGATCTGCTCTTAAAGGAAAGAAAGGTGCAAAGTACTGTAAATCTAAATTTAAGCGTTCTTGAAGGCGTGGATGCCTGCGAATTCTTGGCAATTGTAGGGGAGTACCCGGACAAAACATCGACCTTGGACGGGCGATCACTTTCACTATTCTGAAAATGAAACTGGCGGGAAACTAAAACAGGCGTATCAACAAGCAAGGGTTAATAACAAACAAGGGTTAACCATCGGTATTTTTTCTGTTGAATGTAAAAAGTGTAAAATACAATGTATCTCCGGTTAGTCAAGTGATCTTCTTACGGCACAGACGAAAATTGATTTGAGCTGACATGCAGCCAGTTTACATACACATTTTCCATGTGATGACCATCTTTGCGACTATATATACATTTATTTATAAATTTTGGTTTCACAACTCTTTCGAGATAGTTTCACTTATTTCGAGCTGATTGTTAATCAAAGGTGGGCGAAAACCGGAGTACCCACTCTGGAACTATAGAAATATGTTCTTTGACAGGGGTCTATGTCAAAGTAAAGCATTATTTGTATTTGTTTGTATTTGAGTTTAACGACCCAGTCAACACTATTTTTGGTCATTTTTGAGCCGGTCAGTTCACCTATCCACATTTTTCCTGGTCAGGCTTTTCCGTAAGCTGTTAACCAGTACAGTGCACATTCTTTCGCCAGAAACTGATAACTGCCCTTTTTGAATCAGCGGTAGGGAGAGAATGACCGTAGAAAAGATTCCCTGATCAATCTCCATTATTGGGCAACATGATATAACATGGCTGTGTTTTTCTTATGCCGGTTGCGGGGCTAAGACTCAATTCCGATTGGTCAGGTATCCTTCGGGTCAGGAACGTTTGTAAACGTCAACTGTAAATTTGAGGAATCCTTATAATCATTTACAGTCGACCATTACGAAAAGACGCCTATTCAAATACAGTAGAACTTCGATGGCTCGAACACCGATGGCTCGTTTACCATGGATGTGTCGAACCCATTCTTGAGCCCCTAGCGAAATCCTCTACATAAGATATAGTGGGGGATAATTAAGGGGATTTTAGTATTTTATCTTGCAAATGTATGCTGTGTGTACTCATTAAAATCGCCTCGATGAGGCGATTCTAATGAGTACACACACCATACACATTTATAATACAGACCGCCAAAAAGATATCAACAATTATCTCCATTATGCCTCCTGGTATGGCACTAATAGTAACCCTCTCTGGCTCGAACTACCGCTGTCTCGAACAAATTTTCATGGTCCCAAAGGGGTTCGAGCGATCGAAGTCTGACTGTACATTCTAAATTTTAGTGGTTTACCAGTACTCTTGAGCGGTCAGTTTCAGCTCTGCTTGGAAGCATCATGCAGCCCAATCTATTTTCCTCAAGCCCCAATGGGCGGGACCAACTCATGGAAAATCCATATTATTTCACATGGGCGTGTTTTTCTAATGGCGGCAAAAATACCAAGCTGGCATTAACTCAAGCTATGCACTCACTGATAGAATGTACTTCTTGAAAAATATTTGCACTCACCGTCACGAAAACACGCCTATATAAATTTGACCCCCATAAACCCCACTTTTATATAGTAAAACTGGGGTTTGCAGGGGTATAAGCTATTTTTCTCATTTATGCTCAAAAACATAGATTTTGGGTACTCGTTAGAACCGCCTCTCCGAGGCGGTTCTAACGACTATCCACAACCTTTGTTTTAAGCAGAAATCAGAAAAAATATCACAATTTTTCATCTTATTATTATTTTTTTTGTTGATTTTTATTTCGGCCGTCAAGTTTACAATGTATTTGTATAGGCGTGTTGTTGTAATGGTGGTTTACCAGTATTCATGTGCGGTCAGTATCAGCTCTGCTAGGAAGCATCATGCAGCCCAATCTATTTCCTCAAGCCCTGATGGGTGGGACCAACTCATGGAAAGTCCATATTATTTCACATGGGCGAGTTTTTCTAATGGCGGCAAAAATACCAAGCTGGCATCAACTCAAGCTATGCACTCACCGATAGAATGTACTTCTTGAATTCTTGGCTGTATAGAATATTTGCACTCACAGTGAGCGAATTACTGTCAGTTAAGTCAATATAATTATGCTCAGTATTTGTCTTGTTAACCACAATATTTGTTAATTGCATTAATTTGCCAAATGACTGCAAAATCAAAATAAAAGAAACTGACAGTAAACGCCGTTCTTTGCATATCAGTAATAGTGTAAATTTCGAATCTATACTGCACAAAACAAGTTAAACATCAGCCAGGGCACACGTTACGAAAACGGCTTGAAGTTACATACATTACGTTAACACGGCTATACAAATAGCCTACATTGCCACCTTTATCGCCGAAAAAATGAAAATTTTATGATGAAAAATTGTGATATTTTTCTTATTTCTGCTCAAAATATAGATTGTGGGCACTCGTTAGAACCGCCTCATCGAGGCGGTTCTAACGAGTACCCACAATCTATATTTTAGAGCAGAAATAAGAAAAATAAGGTATACCCCCGGAAACCCCAGTTTTACTATATAAAAGTGGGGTTCAAGGGGCTCAAAATTATAAAGGCGTGTTTTCGTGAGGAATGGGCTGCATGATGCTTCCACGCAGAGCTGAATCCGGCCCGCACACGAGTACTGGTAAACCGCTTAGAGGATCTAAGCTTGCCCAGGCAATGCGTTTCGAGTCGGACCGTCCATGCTGATAAACCCTATTGGTTTCATAGGGCGACAGGGCTTGAGATGTCATTTCATCGTGTAAAAGTCCCACAAAGTTTGAAGTAACGTCTCCAAAATGACCTACATAGTGTTGACGGGGACGTTAAACATCAAATCAAACAAACATTACGAAAACACGCCTATACATACATTGCAAACTTTACCGCCCCAAAAAGGGAAAATTTTAAGATTAAAAGTGTGATATGTTTCTTATTTCTGCTCAAAATATAAATTGTGGGTACTCCGATATTTTTCTTATTTCTGCTCATATTATCCATTGTTGGTACCCATTAGAACCGCCGCATCGAGGCAGTTCTACCGAGTATCCAAATCTTAATTTTAGAGCAGAAATAAGAAAAATAAGGTTTACCATTGTAAACCTCGGTTTCACTATATAAAAGTGGGGTTCAAGGGGGAGGGGGGGAGTGGGGGGATCAAAATTATATAGGCGTGTTTTCGTGATGCATCAAAGTATTCATTAAGGTCGCGTTGTTAAATTGAAACAGCGTATATATCTAAAACTGGCTTTCAAATAAAAATAATGGTATAAACAATTGACATTGATGTGTATTTATATTTGCTTTCAACATTGTCTGGGCGTATGTCAGAAGTATTTGCTTCCACCATACACTGGACGTGTGTTAGATCGAGCACACAAAAACTATTTTGAGCAAGAATCATCACGAAATCACACCTATATAATTTTGACCCCCTTGAACCTCACTTTTATATAGTAAAACTGGGGTTTGCAGGGGTAAACCTTATTTTCTTGTTTCTGCTCTAAAATATAGATTGTGGGTACTCGTTAGAACCGCCTCAATGAGGCGGTTCTAACGAGTACCCACAATCTAGATTTTGAGCAGAAATAAGAAAAATATCGCTATATTTCAACCTTAAATTTTCATTTTTTCGGCGATATAGGTTACAATGTATTTGTATAGGCGTGGTTTCCTAAAGGATGTAAATAATGTCTAACCTTCCAGACCAAACTTTTCTGTAAATAATATGGGATTTGCAAAAATGCCTAGTTCACGGACGGTTTTTGGGTCGATCGATCCAAAGTTATAAAGTGGCAGTAGCACTCCAGTACTAAAGTCCACGTGGCTATCACTGACTTGTAGGTAACTCATTTATAGAAATATAGCAGCGTTAATTTTATCGCAGTGAGGTCAGAGTGCTGCGTATTTTATGCGTAATAAGATTATCTATAGAAAATGGTATGGAATCGTTGGTTCGGCTTGGCAAGCAGTGAAGACCCAGATCAGACGCCGCTTGCGCGGCGTCTGATCTGGGTCTACACTGTTTGCTTGCAGTACATGAATTTAAGGGTCAGACGAAGCAGAACGCAGCGTCTGTTCATGCTCTACACAGCTTGCTGAGAGGACAGGAAAATAAGTGTTACATCACGAAAACACGCTTATATTATTTACCCCTTTTAACCCCACTTTTATATAGTAAAACTTGGGCTTACTGGGGTAAGCCTTTTCTTATTTTTGTTCTAAAATTTTGACCAGAAATAAGTAAAATATCATTTTTTTCATCTGAAAATTGTCGATTTTTCGGCGGTAAAGTTTACAGTGTATTTGTAAAGGCGTGTTTTCGTAAAGAAAGGAATAATAACAGTCAAAGTCACCGCTCAGGATCATTTTTCCAGTCTACACTCACAGGCAATCGACCCACCAGTACTCTCAGTGCTTTGATTATGTACCGTTTGCTGAAATATAATGCCGCATCATGAAACTGATAAATTATTGTTTGTTTAATTTGAGGTTTATTGTCCCCGTCAACACTGTATAGGTCATTTTGAAGGCGTTGCTTCAAATTTTGTTGGACTTTTACCCGACATTGAGATGAAATGACATCTCAAACCCTGTCAACCCAATGAACCCAATAGGGTTTATTAACATGGACGGTCCGACTCGCACCGCTTTGCCTGGGCAGGCTTAGATACTCTTAGTGGTTTTAAATTACCAGTACTCGTGTGCTGTCGGTTTCAGCTCTGCGTGTAAGCATCATGCAGCCCATCTATTTCTTCAAGCCCCAATGGGCGGGGGCTGATTGAATCATGTGGAAAAACTGGTCTAGTCAATACTTTAAATCGAAGTCGATGTTTGGTAGTATTCGATTCATTTTACTGTTGTCTGATCAGGATCTGTCCTGTTTGCTAACAAAAATGGTTTAAAAATGTCAAAATTGGCCTGACACCCCTTAAATGACAAATAGACTTGTCCAACATATAGCAATGGAAGTGTCCACCAGTATACAGTGGGTTGACTTAGACAATGCGGCATTGTTTGACATTATGGTTACTCTTGTCATGCTGAATATTTCAATTTACTACATTCCTCCCCAATTTTCAGCCATTGGTGTTGCATGATTTCAATTTTACCATGGATTCAGGAGCAGAATGAAAAACAGTATAGATCCTGATCAGCTGGCTTCAGAGAAGCCAGCTGATCTGGATCTATACTGCTCTCAAGGAAAAGGATATGTCCGGGTTCAGCATGGAAAGGGTTAACATGCCCGTGTATTGACTAACCTTCCAGTCCCCACCATGGCCAACTATATCTGACATTAGCCCGATGATTTTCAACCGCGACAGTCGCAGAGAAAGTCAATATTGGGTTGTCTCCCTTTGACTGAGGCCTACAATAGATACCTATCTTGTACCTATCGTGTAATCAATATTGTGTTTTAATCCGGCTAAGTGTGAAAATGACCCCGGGGGATATTGAACGATAGATACGTCTAGTTAATTTGGAACTGCGTGTTTTGGTACTTTAAGCGAGAAAAATTCTCTTTTTAGCAATCGGTTAAAATTGAGCCTTTTTGTACTTAAAATATTATCGGTTCTCATAAATCCATTTCTTTTGGAATATGATATTCCACATTATTTTTTGAAAAAATAAATAAATAAATAAACATTTATAGTTAATGGATGTCAGATTGCATTATTTAAAAAAATAAGGAAATCAATGATTACCCTTGTAAACCCACCTGTAAAGTGGATTAAGAGGTGTGTTCATTACACGGACATGTTAACCTGATTGGTATATTTACAAAGGCCTCAATGAGGCTCTTCTAAACGAGTACTAACAATATATAGGATGAAATATACAACTAATAAACCCCATTTTTTATCATTAGAAAGGCCTCGATGAGATTTTTCTGATCAGTATCCACAATCTGCGAGGTAATAAAATTAACTCACCATTATAACCATTGTAAATCCAAATTTGGGGGTTACTTACTGTTACTTTATATGGGTTATATTGTTTCTGTGAACGTTCTTTAACATAAAGACATAGCGTAACCCTACGGGGTTATAGCAGTGCGTGAGCATACCGTGTCTCCCATGCCTTTATTTCAAAGACGTCCAACATCAGTATCATAAAGTGATGATTATCAGCCATAAATCAAGCGAGAAAATATACTGATTTAATAGATCAGTGAAAATATTTTCAACGTTAGCACATTGGACATACGTGAAATAGCACTCGAAATAATAATAATAACGATAATTGTAATAAAACTAATTTTATTTGAATTGAGGATTTACGTCCCCGTCAACATTATTAGGATCAATACTAATAATTATAATAATAATAATCAAAGCACTGACAGTAGTATACGGGTTGATGTTCAATGGGGCGGTTCTAGCAATAACCCACAACCTATACATGGAAATATGAAAGACGTCAAACGAATGTATCATCGTAACTCGGACCCATTATACAGCCGGCCTCGGTGGCCCCCGCCCATAGGGGCTTGAAGAAATAAATGGGCTGCATGATGCTTCCACGCAGAGCTGAATCCGGCCCGCACACTAGTACTGGTAAACCGCTTAGAGGATCTAAGCCTGTCCAGGAACCGCGGTGCGGGGCGGACCGTCCATGCTAATACACCATATTGGTTTCATTGAGCGACAAGACTTGAGATGTCATTTCATCTCAATGTCGGGTAAAAGTCCCACAAAATTGGAAGCAATGTCTCCAAAATGACCTTTACAGTGTTGACGGGGACGTTAAACCTCAAATCAAACAAAAAACCGCCGGCCTCGGTGGCTCAGTCGGATGCGCGTCTGATTGGTGATCAGGAGGAAGCGGGTTCGATATCTGCCGGGGTCGGCAACTTTTTTGCGTGGATATTGATCATGAAATCTTTTACGGTCAGTCTCTCCCTCACGCTGATTCAAGAAGGGCAGTTGTCAGACGCGCACTGTACTAATTAACCGCTTACGTATAAGCCTGCCGTAGAAAAGTGTGGATAGGTAAACTGACCGGCTAATAAATTACCTAAAATAGTGTTGACTTGGCCGTTAAACTCCAACGCAAACAAACAAAAACCCAGTTTACATGTAAATTCGATTCAAGATATAATAATTAGCCCCCGCCCATCGGGGCTTGAAGAAATAGATGGGCTGCATGATGCTTCCACGCAGAGTTGAAACCGACCCGCACACGAGTGCTGGTAAACCGCTGAGAGGATCTAAGCCTGCCCAGGCAATGCAGTAAAAGTCCCACAAAATTGGAAGCAACGTCTCCAAAATGACCTTTACACTGTTGACGAGTTCGTTAAACCTCAAATCAAACAAACAAACAAAGATATAATCATAATAATAACAACAACAACAATTGGTACTCATTATCTAAATAGCACCAATACTTCATAGTTAGTTAGTAAGTTTTATTTCAAATTCCATAAGGCAATAAAGCCCATGAGGATACAATAATACAACACATAATGGCAAACAGACAAGATAGCATTAACTGTACATATACCACAAATATTTGTTAATGAAGCAAAGTATCAAAGTCTGGAGAAGGTAAACGCCTAAAATGTCATTGAACAGTTTGGGCTGGCCACGTCATTGAGATTTATTTATTTATTTATTTTTCCGCTGTTCGTGGAAACACGAACGCAGTGGGTCGCGTGCAGAGCAAATGAACCCCAAAGGTACACTATGCTAGCGACCCACGGTCGTTCATACCTCCATGGAAAGCAGAAAAATTAAGCAAAATGTTTACATTCACATTATTTGCCCCTCATGACTGGGTGAAGAAAAAATAAAAATAAAGCTTATAGGGCAAGCTTTTAAAGTTGAAATATCAATCACGTCATTTGACGTCACTGAAAATCATGTGACTCGATGCGTTCGTGGAAATGAGTGAGTGTTTGAATTTTACGTCCCACCAACAGCAACAACAACAGCTAAAGTCATAGGGAGACGGGACCTCGGTTTAAAGACTCATCCGAAAGTCTGAAGAAGCCAACGCGTTCGCGGAAGTATGAACCACATTTTTTCATACTTTACACTGGAAATGTAAATATAAATATATGACCAAGTCATATTCTACATTCAGTATATCGGGGTTAGACCCTTCCACCAAGATGGAAGGGAACACACCGACTACGGAATGAATATCCATTTCGCAGATTGTAGTGTCACCAGAACCAAGCGTTATATAAGGAAAAGTGGGGTTAACAGGGGTTTACATTATGTTCTTTTTTCGGGGAAAAAGAGAATGCGGGTCCTATCGATCACCCACAATGTACATGTATGTCTGGAACTGAAATATGAAAACTATCAGCCATCACGAAAACACACCTTTATAATTCTGACCCCTGGAAGCAATTTTTATCTAGTAAACTTGAGGTTTACGGGGTTAAATCTTAGTTTTCTTATTTCTGCTCTAAAATATAGATTGTGAGTACTCTTTAGAAGAGTATATATATAAACAATCTATGTTTTGTGCAGAAATAAGAAATCTCATTTTTCCATCTGAAATTTTTTTTTTTTTTCGACAATAAAATTTTAAAATGTATTTGAATTGGCGTGAGGACCCCTTGATACACCCTAATCTCTAAAAATACTTGTGTTTCCGCTTACCCGACCGACCATGATATCATCACGATAACACATCCGTGTGATATAGTACTTTTTTCAAACCTAAAAAAAGGCAATTTTTCTGATGAAAATTTTTGATATTTTTCTTATTTATACTCCAAACATAGGTTTTGGGTGCTCGTTAGAACCGCCTCATTGAGGCGGTTCTAACGAGTACCCACAACCTATGTCTTGGGGAATAAATAAGGAAAATAATGTTTACCCCTGTAAACCCCAGTTTTCTCTATCTAAAGTGGGGTTTAGGGGGCCTTTATTTCACGGACTTGTTCACGTGATGTTTTGTGCCAAACCTGCAGCCTTTATAGCCATCCAGAGAAAAAAGGATTTTCTTCCCTACCGACCTTCATTAATATTCTCACGCACTTCTGATAGAAATTCATAAAACTGTCAGAATAGCAAAACTAATACGTTTAGCTCCTTGATCATCATAACCTCATTATTTGAATGTTTCTGGTAATGTGGTTTGCCCTTTTCAAGATTGTTGTTCTTTTTTCATCAAATAAAATGTCGAAAACATTTTTTTTTCGACCTACCGAACTATTTTTTGGGCATGTAGCGGAAATGCAGCTATTTTTAGGCCTAATTTTTACCATCTTTTGCAAGGGAGATACCTGTCTGGACGTCCTACATGTATTTTCTTACCCCAAATTGCTCTGAAAAAAGGGTCTACTCCTTAAGAGAAGAATTTGCTCCCTGTTAGTTAGAGCAGACCCTGGCAAGTCCGTGATACCACAAACATAGATTGTGGATACTCGTCACATCACGTGAACACGTCCGTGAAAACAACACCCCCTTACACCCCACTTTGTAAAGAGAAAATTGAGGTTTACGGGGGTATTCATTACTTTTCTTATTTCTGCTCCAAGACATAGGTTGTGGGTACTCGTTAGAACCACCTCAATGAGGCGGTTCTAACAAGCACCGACAACCTACGTTTGAGGTATAAATAAGAAAAATATCGCAGATTTTCTTTAGAAAAGTAGCCATTTTGGAGATGTAAAAAATGCACTATATCGCACGGGTATGTTATCGTAATGAGAACCGCCCCGTTGAGGCGGTTCTAACGAGCACCATAATCTATGTGGAAAATAAAAATAAGAAAAATATTACAATTATAACTTAATACTTGTAATTTCTGACACCATTTTAGACGCCATTATTTCTCATGGACTTGTTTTCCTAATGGACAACATTCTTTTTCCTAATGGACAGTTGTCAGTTTCTGGCGAATAAATGTGCACCGTGCTTACGTATAAGCTGGCCCAGGAAAAGTGTGGAAATAGTTGCCTACCTCGCAGGTGCTGCTATTTCCCTTAAAAACGGTTAAACTGCAACATGATAAAGTACGGTGCTGCCTACTTGACTATGATGGTTTACTTGTCGCAGATAAGATATGCAGGGCGGAACTAGCGTTTCCACCTGCCTCTGGAATGTTCTGTGAACGAAAAGGTAAATCTACTCACCCGATCATGTGAACTGAACTGGAGCGAAAACAATGCTATGGTATACATGGCCATTGGGTCCGTTCGCAAAACAAAGTATACGAAAGACACTCTACCGAATTTTCTTGTGGACACGATATTGCCAGCACGTGAACTACTGTTGCTTCTGACCGAAGGACAAGTCAAATCCTAAACGCTCTGCATGCTGGGTATTTGTTTTCGCAGCAGGCGACATTTTGAAATATTGTTTTCTAATTTTCAAGAAAACAGGATTTGATACCTCATCCAAATTGCCGGAGACAATTTGCATGAGCTGTGAAGTCCTGTTTTCTGGGGAAAAAATAAGTAAAATATCAACAATTTGTCGTCTGCTGACTTCGCCTAGTGTGTGGTAAAGACTGATTACTGTTTTCAATGTTAACATCTAAAATTCTTCCGCGAGTATTAAACGATGCCAACTCTTAATAAATAGAAAACTATACAAGTGCATGACACGATATTGTCTAGGTACAGATAACAATGCCTCTCATTCTGATGAGCTTTATCTTGAATGAACCGCGCCAAGAAACGGCAATAATTGCTTTGGGCATGCTTGTCTCGGGGCCTGCATGTCAACTTAATCTTAATTCAACCTTTTCTTAGCTCCCGTAAAGCTTTATGGAAAGGGATGTCAATTTAGGGTTCAGTGAAAACTCGGATCAGTCTGCGCGGACGCGCAGGCTGATCTGAGTCTTCTCAGATCACAAACGCGTGAAGTTACACTTTTGTCTGAAGTGGCCCCTTTACGAGTAAGTGCATCTGATATTCATGCACTCTGTTACTTTACGGATGAAGTTTCCATTGGTTACTTTATGAGTACTTCCACTTCTTTGATGAATTCGAGTGATATGGTTAATGGCTTTCTGAACCCGTTCAACCCTTTTACATAATAATAATAATATTGATAATAATTATCATGAAAACACGCCTATATAATTTTGACCCCCTTGAACCCCCCTTTTGGTTTACAGGGGTAAACCTTACTTTTCTTATTTCTGCTCTAAAATATAGATTGTGGGTTCTCCTGAGGCGTTTCTAACGAGTATCGACAATCTATATTTTGAGCAGAAATAAGAAAAATATCACAATTTTCATCTTAAAATTTCGTTTTTTTTCGGCGGTAAAGTTTACAATGTATTTGTATAGGCGTGTTTTCGTAATGCGGAAGTTGAATAATAATAATAATAATAACAATAATAATAATAATAATAATAATAATAATCGACCTTGTTTATTGAAGGTAACACATTTAGTACTAGAAATACTCTTCCATGTGGCCCTCTTAGAAGCCTCCATGGTGTAGTGGATAAGCCACTCGCCTCATAATGCTCGATCCCGGGCTTCTCCAGACTCTCGGATGAGTCTTTCAACCGAGGTCCCGTATCCGTATGACCTTAGCTGTTTGTGGGACGTAAAACTCAAAAACACTCACACTCAATGTGGCCATCGTTTTCCTGGGTAGAATCCTGAAGAAAGCAATGTGAATAAAGTCTCTTGTCAAGGAAACAACGCTTGGCGTTTGCGGGAACTGTACAGGCAACTTCTCGATCTGAAATCCGATGACTTACCACTGCACCACAGTGGTTTTGTTTGTTTGAATTGCGGTTTTACGCCCCTGCCAACACTATTTATGTTATTTATGAGATGTTGCTTCTAATTTTGTGGGAAATGCCCCATGAAACCACTTTTATATAGTAAAACTTGGGTTTAAAGGGGTAAACCTCATTTTTCTTATTTCTGCTCAAAAAAATATCTGTATTGTGAGCAGAAATAAGAAGAATATCAAAATGTTTCATTTGAAATTTCATTTTTCGGTGGTAAAATTTACAATGTATTTGTATAGGCGTGACTTCGTAATCCCGACGCTTTAGAAACTCGGGGATGAAATAGTAACCCTTTCCACTACCTATTTAAGCAGAACATTTCGTTTATTGTAAATTCACCCAGAATCGCTTTACTTAAAGCAAACATTGTAGATCCTGATCAGACGCTACAGGCTACATGCCATCACGAAAACACGCATTTATAATTTTGACCCCCTTGAACCCCACTTATATATATAAAAACTGGGATTTACAGGGGTAAATCTTATTTTTTTTTATTTCTGCTCTAAAATATAGATTGTGGATACTCGTAAGAACCGCCTCATCGAGGCGGTTCTAACAAGTACCCACAATCTATATTTTGAGCGGTTCTAATGAGTACCCACAATCTATATTTTGAGCGGAAATAAAAAAAAATATCAAATTTTTCATCTGAAAATTTTCAGTTTTTCGGCGATAAAGGTTACAATGTATTTGTATAGGCGTGTTTTCCAAATAAGAAGATTGAACAGTCCACTTGAGAAACTCGGGGATGAAAGGGTAACCCATTCCACTACCTATGTAAGTATTAAAGATTCACGCAAAATCACTTTACTTAAAGCAAATATTGTAGATCCTGATCAGATGCTACAGGCTTCATGTCATCACGAAAACACGCCTATATAATTTTGACCCCCTTGAACCCCACTTTTATATAAGAAAAACTGGGGTTCACAGGGATAAAATATAAATCGTGGGTACTCGTTAGAGCCGGCTCGATGAGGCGGTTCTAACGAGGACCAACAATCTATGTTTTGAGCAGAAATAAGAAAAAAATACACAATTTTTATCTTCAAATTTTCATTTTTTCGGCGATAAAGGTTACACTGTATTTGTATAGGCGTGTCTTCGTAATGTCTCTACTATTTTGGCAGTGTCCCTTTTATGTGGGGCTAGCTAGGCATATACGGATGAATTTTGTGAGCTTTATGGAGGACGAAAACTGACACTAAAGAAAAGGCACACCTAAAAGAAACGACAACTCTTTATGAAGAAGTGTCCCCCTTTTTCTCCCCGAGGCATGCATGCATTTAAAGGAACGGATTTCTTCATTGGTAAGGTCTACTTATGATGGAAAGACTTTGCTTCTGTCTATCTAGTTCGGCGGTTTTAAACAGTACCCGGTCCGAGCCACATTCTGTGATATAAGCAATGTCCTTTGTAGGTTATGACATAAAGATGTCCTTTGTAAACTTAAATGGACTGGTATCACTTGATCTCTGTTACAGTGGTTCAAAAACTAAAGCAAAGCTGGGCAACAAAATAGCTAGTCACATTTAACCCAGCAAAGTAAAGACTCCATTACCTTTCCGCGGAAGCGTCACAAAGTGCAGCATACCCCAATTCTAATGGATCATTCATACGTCAATGAAAAAACTTGAATGAACATTTCTCGAGCATGCACTTGGCATATATCAACTCAAAGTCAAGGAATCGCATAGATGTAAGGCGGAGGCATAAGTTTACTTCTACAGTGTATTCTTACCTCTTTTTGGAAGACCTCTCTTGGAATATGCGGATGTTGTTTGGACAATTTTACCCAGTACAGAGTTAATGAACGTGAAAAAAAAACAACAATTTATGCAAATCTGTCACAGGAGCAACTAAATTTGTCTCTATAGATGCTCTCCGCTCCGAATCATTCGTCTAGGATGAGCCAAATTTGACCTTGGCGTAAAATAGGTCGGGGTCAACTTTTTGCAAACTTGCTAGTACTCAGTCACCCGATGCTACATACCAAGTTTCAAAAACATCGGCCCAGTGGTTCTGGAGAAGAAGATGTTTTAAGGTTTTTACCATATTTGGGCATGGTGGCCATCTTGGTCATGCGACTCATTATTTTTTAAAATGAAAAAAATACTTAGGTCGAATTATGTCATATTAATAGATTATAGACATAAATCTACATTTTGTGACCTAAACAAAGTACATATTCATTCACTGACAAGATTTTCAAGCTGCTTGTGACAAGATTCACAGCTTTGGAGTTTCATTCCCTAGCCTCGTTTATCATTCATTCCGCAGTTAATATCACGTGGGTGGTAAGCTTCATTATAAGCTTATTTGCATAATCAGGTTAATCTTGGAGGCAATTTGTAGAGCTTAGACTTTCAACCCTGTGGACAGGGACCTTTGCCAACAGTGTAGAACCAGATGAGTCAGAGTCGTCTCATCCGGATTTGCTATCCTTTAAAACCCATATTTGCCAAGCAGGACGTGTCCAAATTCAAAGAAGGTAGGCTCTACTTCAGAAACTCGGTGCGTGAAAAGGTTTAAACAGTTAGTCTAAGGGTTTTTGCTAGATTCTCCATGTAAGTAACGCACTGCTGCCTATTTTGGCCGGGGTCTTTTTAGCTCACTGGTACGGGGTGGATTTAATGATGCATAGGCTCTGTATAGGTCGGAGCGTCTTTTAAAACGCACCTTTGTAAATCAGTATTATATGTATCAACGACAGCTCTTGGAATAGTACAAAATTTGGCTTTCATTACCTAGAGCCCTTTTAATGGTGAAAATACGAAATGGCTAATTCCACAGTCTATACGGTCTTTATACGGCTGGCTGGTACATGCAACTTCAGCGGATTCATGCTACAACTTTAAGTTCTTCACGTTATGGAACCGCATAACTCCCTCATCTTAAGATACAGAGACTAGTGTGGCTACGTTTACCTCTTTGGTGAGAGCTGGAGACTAATGATCCATATCGAAAGCCATGAATGTCACTGGACATCACGCAAACACGCCTATATAATTTTGACCCCCTTGAACCCACATTTCATAAAGTAAAACTGGGCCACGATTTATAGGG
This sequence comes from Lucinisca nassula, assembly GCA_963580285.1. NCBI lineage: Eukaryota > Metazoa > Mollusca > Bivalvia > Lucinida > Lucinidae > Lucinisca > Lucinisca nassula. The sequence continues at coordinate 35,042,588 of OY757011.1, forward strand.
GTAAACCTTATTTTTCTTATTTCTGCTCTAAAATATAGATTGTGGTACTCGTTAGAACCGCCTCGATGAGGCGGTTCTAACGTTAGGCGGTCCTAACGTGTAACCACAATCTATATTTTGAGCAAAAATACGAAAAATATCACACTTTTTCGTCTAAAATTGGTAGAACTTACAATGAATTTATATAGGCGTGTTTTCGCAACAATTATAACTATAACCTTATATCCTAAGTGCATTAACAGAAAAATCCTGTAATTAAATATCTACAGGTAATATTGCTCATTTTCAATTAACCTTTTTTTTTAACCAAATGGAATCTTGCACCTTATAAATAGCACACGTCCATTTCGAACTTTAGGGTTGTCAGATTATGTTTTCTTTAAATTCTATTTGGAAAATGGCTGAACTTAATGCAAACAGTGTAGACCCTGATAAGACAGGGCGTCTGATCTGGGCCTGCATTGTTTGCCAGGGTACTCTTTTTGCGGTTTCCGGTACAAAATGGGTTAATACGTAGATTCACGCCTTCCCACCAGATCAGTACGTGAAGTCAAAATAAACAACATAATTGGACGATGCTGACGTTATGGCGTCACGATGCTGGCGTTATGAGGTCAGCTTAACTGTTCCGCAGTTAAAAGACAATCTGTGTGTAGGTGTTTTCTGATTTGAATCTCGGCCCTCAAAGTAGATTTTTTTTTGTCAAATAAAGGATGGAAAATAATTTAAATATAAGCAACAAAACATTATTTTACTTATTTCTGCTTCAAGACATAGGTTGCCGGTACTCGTTAGAATCGCCTCAATGAGGCGATTCTAACAAGCACACACAACATATGCTTGCAATAAAAATAAAAAAAAGATATCAGAAATGTAGCCATTTGGAGATGTGAAAAATGCTCTGTCACACGGATATGTTATATTAGTGTGCTCAGGAACCCTTTTTCTTGGTACCACATCAGAGATGGAGAGCTTTTACTTGTTGATGCAGCCATTAACCCATATATGACAATGGAATCTCCCACCTTATAAGTTTGGAGTAGTCCATTTCCAATCATAGGGGTACCTGGTTTGTCTTGTTAGCAGTAATTTGTGCAAACGTGTATGCACCTTCAGCAAACAGTGTAGTCCCAGATCCGGCTGATATGGGTCTGCGCCTTTTGCAAATGTCCCAAAAAGGGCCGCTAGGCACAAAACAGGTTTAAGCAGAATTCGCAAGTGAAATAAAATATCAAAGAGACATAACAAATGTTGACATTCATTGTTTTTAGTAACATGTAGCAAAACAAATTATGTCACGTGTTTGGAGAAATTCAACAAAATCTATTCTTTTTCAAACCATCTCTTGAGACCGCATTATAAAAACACGCCTATACAAATACATTGAAATTTTACCGCCGAAAAAACGAAAATTTTAAGATGAAAAAGTGTAATATTTTTCTAATTTCTTCTCAAAATATAGATTGTGGGTACTCTATAGAACCGAGGCGGTTCTAACGAGTACCAACAATCTATATTTTAGAGCAGAAAAAAAGAAAAATAAGGTTTACTTAGGAGCTGTAAATCCCAGATTTACTATATAAAAGTGGGGTTCAAGGGGGTCAGAATTATATAGGCGTGTTTTCGTGACCGTGTGCTAAAATCATTGAAACGCTATATTCAGAGAGTGCCTTTTTCAGCATATTCCTTTTTGTCAGAACCGAAGAACGACAGCATGTATAAAGATAATTGTTTGTTTGATTTAAAGTTTAACGTCCAAGTCTACACTGTAAAGATCATTTTGGAGACGTTGCTTCCAATTTTGTGGGACTTTTACCCGACATTGAGATGAAATGACATCTCAAGCCCTGTCGCCCAATGAAACCAATAGGGTTTATAAGCATGGACGGTATGCCCAAGCATGTATCTCGAGCTCATTTTCTTCCTATGCATGTTTTGAGGCTATTTACTTTTTTAAGGTGAATACCAAAAATATTTCAACGAGTGTGTTGAAAACAATTCTGATGTTTTCAAAACACGAGATGAAATGTATTTGGTGTTTATGTATGAAAAAAAAAATCTTTAAGACATGTATCGCTGGTCAAAATTTCTGACACAACAAGTTCAGAACAAGTTTGGTTTCGTGCAAAGTGGATAAATTAGGAATCGCGTAGTAATATCTGGTGATGCGTCATACTAGTCAGTCGAAGATTGTGAAATGCGAAGACAATGAAGATATCGGAAAAAATATTTGTGACCTTAGAAGTTATTGCTCGTTTTGTTTGAATTGAGGTTTAACGTCCCCGTCAACACTATTTAAGTAATTTTAAGAAGAAGTTATAGCCCTGAAAATAATTTAGCAGTGCAATTTTTTCTGTCAGAAAAACATGATAAATTTTTCATTAAGAAAATGTTATTTTTTTGAGTTATTAAAGACTAAAGTAAACCATTGCGGTGTATTAACTAAATATGCTACTTACGAAAAAATATTTACTTTAGGAGTAGAACCCTGTTTAAAACAATCGAAAGGCGCCCTCACATGGGGGCTTGGGAAAATAAATTGGGCTCCTTTCTTGATTCCGCGCAGATCTGGAACCGACCGAACATTTTAGCACTGGTAAAGTGCTTTGAATGTCTAATCCTTCCCAGGCTAAGTGGTCCCTTCAACCCTAACGATTTCTCTGGGCGGTAGGGCTCGAAATGCCATTGCATTTCGCTCGATATGCCATTGCATTTCAATGTCGGGTAAAAGTCCCACTAAATTGGAAGCAACGTCTTAAAAATAACCATCACGAAAACATGCCTATATAAGTTTGACCCCCTTAAAAGCTACTATTATATAGTCAATTAGAAGTGAAGGCAATGATCAAGAATCGATACAATTAACCCACAGTTCCCACCAGAGACGCCAAAGGGAAAGAAACACAAACATTTAATAACTAGACCCTAATGGAATCATCAATAGAGGAAAGCCACTAAGACAGTTACTTTCACACAAAAAAAAAAAAAACATTCTTGTTTTGGTTTGTCTTTGAGTGTGTGTATTTGAGTTGTATTATTTTTTTTTTTTTGATTGGCTTTTCAGTTGGCTTTCAAAAAAAAAAAAAAAAATAATAATACAACTCAAATACACACACTCAAAGACAAACCAAAACAAAAATAGACCGCGTCAGAGGAACCCCCTTGGAACGGTCAGTGAAACGAATTCCACTGGGGATGGCGGTTATATATCGATTTTACGCGGCCGCAATCTAAACTGGGGTTTACAGGGCTATACATTATTTTCATTATTCCTGCTCAAAACATAGATTGTTAGTACTCGATAGAATCGCCTCACCAAGGCGGTTCTAACTAAAACCCACAATCTATGTTTTGGGCAGAGATATTGAAAATATCAGATTTTTTCTGAAAACGTTTGTCATCACGAAAACACGCCTACATAATTTTGACCCCCTTGAATCCCACTTTTATAAAGGAAAACTGGGGGTATACCTTATTTTTCTTATTTCTGCTCTAAAATATAGATTGTGGGTACTCGTTAGAACCGCCTCGATGAGGCGGTTCTAACGAGTGCCCACAATCTATATTTTGAGCAGAAATAAGAAAAATATCAAAATTTTTCATCTTAAAATCTTCATTTTTTTTCGGCGATAAAAGTGGCAATGTATTTGTTTAGGCGTGTTTGCGTAATGTTTTTGGTGGTAAAATGTTCTGCGTGTTAGTGCAAACTGAGTCAAAACCTTAACACAAACAAGCAGACAGACTATCATTGAAAATGTTGATCAGAATCTCAGTTGAAATTGTTTACTTATTTTTCTTGCATGCTTACAAGAAAGAAAGAAAGAAAAAAATGAACCTAACTGAGCTACTACAGCTTACGTAATGGTTTGTTAATTGACACAACGTACATAACAGCTTGAAATGCTAGAATGGTTTAATTGGACAAAAACCTGACAGATGCAAACGTGGACTTCTCGCAGACTATGAAAACTCAATACACTGAATTGTTATTTTTGTTTGTATTGGGATTTAACGGCCAAGTCAACCCTGTTCGTATCATTTTTGAGCCGGTCAGTTTACCTATCCACACTTTTCCAGGGCAGGCTTATACGTAAGCGGTTAACCAGGCAGGCTTATACGTAAGCGGTTAACCAGTACAGTGCACCTTCTTTCGCCAGAAACTGACAACAGACCTTCTTGAATCTGCGGAAGGGAGAGAATGACCGTAGTAAAGATTCCATGGTCATTCTCCACGTAATAATGTTGCCGACCATGGCAGGTATCGAACCCGCGTCCTCCTGCTCACCAGCCAGACGCGTATCCGACTGACCTATGATAACTTATACACTAAATTGTGATTGTGTTGTAAATTAACGTTGTGCCGTGTGGCGGCCGTAAAACGTCTCCCCGTACATCAACCATAGTGCAGTTTATATTTTACTTTTGGTCCTTTGAGGTCAGCGTGAATATTCTGAGAAATCGGAAATAAATTATTGGTTTAGACTAATATTCTAGACAGGTTTTTAATTATTTGGACCCAATATTGATTTATATCAGTCTTTGAATCGACTGCCTATTTTAAATTCGCAAAATTGCAGTATGTTTCCTCTGGCTTTCTTTGCCGGATCATCACAGGGCCACTGATGAGGCTTTATTAGCCGAAACTACGTAGTATGACCCATCTTCTTTCTTATGAATATTTTCATTGCTCTTAAAGGAACTCATTTTTTATTTTTATTTACATGAATCATGGTGGGTAATGATACAGAGAGAGAGAGAGAGAGAGAGAGAGAGAGAGAGAGAGAGAGAGAGAGAGAGAATGGCTGTATACATACAGTAAAGTTTCTATATTAGTCCACCTTTTGAACAGTCCCAAAGGTGGTCCCTAAACAAGAGACAATAAGTCTAGAAAATACAAAGAAAGAATAACTGAAACATTCTCAATAGGCTTTTAAAAGCAGATTGGGTCTTTATTTTAGGTGGTCTTAATATCGGAATTTTACTCATTACGAAAACATGCCTATACCAATACATTGTAACCTTTATTGCCGAAAAAAGGAAAATTTTACAAAGACAAATTGTGATATTTTTCTTATTTCAGCTCAAAATATAGATTGTGGGCACTCGTTAGAACCGCCTCATCGAGGTGGTTCTAACGAGTACCCACAATCTATATTTTAGAGCAGAAATAAGAAAAATAAGGTTTACCCCCGGAAACCCCAGTTTTACTATATAAAAGTGGGGTTCAAGGGGGGGGGGGGGTAAATTATATAGGCATGTTTTCGTGATGGTAATTTGTAATGTTTGGCTGAGTCAACCATAGATTGTGGCCCTTCATTAGGACCGCAATCTATATTTGGAGCAGAGATAAGTTTTAACTAACGTGGTGTGGGTTTGGTTTTACGGCCTTTCCGAGATTATTTCACTCATATCGAGCCGATCGTTAATCAAAGGTAGGCGAAAAGCGGAGTACCCGGAGAAAAACCACCTGACCTTCTGTTGCAGAACTTGGCGTCTCACATGTAACCCGAGCGAGGCTCGAACCACAGCGGTGAGAGACCTAATAATCAAGAGTCATCGCCCTTAACCATTAGGCCACGGAGGCTCGTTTTTTTTTTTCTGACGTACATGTGTTTTCGGACATATGCAAAGACCAGTCTGTGAATTGGAAAAGTATCCTGTTCAGTTATGAAAGACAGCTTAAACAGGGATAGGGCGTGTGATCCTTATTATTCAGATCAACAAAATAAACAAGGCATAGCGGGGGTGCTTTCTGTGGCACATCTTACGTAATAGCATTTTAATTGACACAAGTAACAAACCAGCTTGAAACGTCAGGGAGGGTTAATTATGTCGATATCTGACGGATGCGAATGCCTTTTCAGAAATAATCTAGACTTGCTTACGATAACGAGTCACTTACTAAAATCGTTTTTTGGTAAACAGGATCTTTCCCGATTACATATAGTTGATATAAACGACAATCAGGTTTAAAGAGTTCTAATCTATCCTTTTTTTCTCATTTTATCATATGACGTCGCGTCTAAGAATGTAATAACGACATGTAATAAATTCGGATTAAATATGCAAATTAGTTATATACGCCCCGTAACGTTTGACGTACGATGTCCTTATTGACGCCGCGTTTATTAATGGCGGATTTTTTTTCAAACATCGTGACTAACTGCGTTTTAAATGTTATATGATAAATAGAATCTTGCATTCGAGCTCATATATTATTAAATTTCTTAGACTCGTTGAGGAGAAGGGATAAAATGCTCGGCCAATCCTAACATTTTATCCCTTTTCCTCAATGAGTTCAAGAAATTCAATAATACATGAACATTCATGTAAGATCCTCTATGTAATCTTAGCTCTAGGGTTTACTTATTCCTGTTATTTCTGCTCTAAAATATTGATTTTGAGTACTCGTTAGAACCGCCTCGATGAGGCGGTTCTAACGAGTACCCACAATCTATATTTTGAGCAGAAATAAAAAAAAAATATCACAATTTTTCATCTTAAAACTTGTGTTTTGTCGGCGGTAAAATTTACAATGTATTTGAATAGGAGTTTTTTTCGTAATTGTAGGCTCCTGGAGCTTGCTGTTATATCAGCTTACGTTTTTGATACTGACTGTAGGGAGCTTACCACCAAATATTTTCCATAAGCGACAATAGTAACCTTTTACATGCTCCCACAAAAACTACAAATACTCGTACAAAACTTTTCAAACCTTACTTATTTATAGAGCCACAACAAGTTGATGAGAAAAAAACCACATGTTGCCCTGCTCCTTTTCAAGTTACGGTCCGCCATGTTTGTTTACATGCAGATTCGCAGTGAATACAAGCCGGCTTTTTAACGGAGAGGTGACGATATAAAATCAGCAACAATTTCTTTGAGCTTGCAGATATAATTATAAAACACACATCATTTTATTTCCTTATAACTATCCTTTTCTCACATTGAAATGAAACATGGGATATTTATCCAATGGAATCCTGCCTGGTATTTAGATTGCAACTAAAAGCTCTGTCCCAAAGTGATAAAACCCAGAATCTCCAGTATTTAGTGCAAAGCTACCTGTAAGATGATGGCTGTCATATGAATCAGAAACTTGATCCACGCCTTTGGTTTATCTTGTCTTCTGTTGGAACACGCTCTGTCCGGTCATTATCAAAGAGGAAGTCGTCTGGCATCTCTGTCTGCATCTTGGATTTAGCTTGCAACCTTCTTAGGCTGAAAAGCATCGCATGAAAGCGACAACTAATCGGTATATCATTGTTACCGTCTTGGAAACCATTTGTGAGAAAGGCAGAAAACATCTTGCTAATCTCTGAGCTGTAGCATTTTTCGTTTGAATAGATAGATAATCGATGTATCTTTGAACTTTTAAGAGGTGGCTCTTTTTCTCCGCCTAATGTAAATGTTACTTTTTCAGAGGATCGCCTGCTGTGTAGATCTTGATTCTGAGGCACTACCTGAAGTCATAAAACTTATTGATTTCGCCGTTTCATAGACTGCTAGGAACTCATCTAGCAGTAGATAACTTTCCTTTTGTGGTAGCCTGTTGATGCATTCGTCATTGTTAGATGGTGAGCCATCAAAAACTTCTTTGTAAACCAGAACGTAGTTCCTGTTTGACTAAGAAGTGTGTTGGTTCCTGAGCTGTTGGGACCGTAAACTGTTTTAAATGTATCAAACAGTTTCTTTATATCTTTTTTCTGCAAAGGACTTGATTTCATCAGCTTTCCTTGCTCAGCCAGAAGTCTTGCTGAGACTAGACTAGACTGTCTTAAATTATGTTTGATTAGGCAGTCATGTACACTCCATATTTTCCAGTTTTGTGGTGTATTCCTTGCTTCCAAAGGATAACCCTTTCTAGAACATATTACTAGATACTAAGCTGGAATTACGTAAGGTGTGTTGTGTTTTTGTTGTTTCTCTTCAAGGAGCCCCTACATTTCTTCAACATTTTCATCAAACCAGCCTAGGTGTTTGCGATATTTTTGTCCTAAAGAATCCATTGTCTCTGAATAGTATTCGGTTCTTTCCGAACATCTGGAGTTCCGGTGCATCTAAATGGCCGTAGAAATCATTGCTGGATGCTTGATTCCTGCTGTCTTGTTTCAGCTTCGAGACATTCAGTCTCTTTGGCACTTTCTCGCCTTGGAGCCGCCGTGCGAACTGAATGCACATGTTAAGTTTGCTGACAACAAATCTGTCCAGAAGTCTGCAACACACAGAGTCTTTGTCACTCTGACATCCTTTCTGTCCTTCTATCGTACTGTGATATAGTCCGTGAGATGCTGACGTTTGGTGCATCAATGATGTTTTGTTGCGAGTTCGTACTCAAGATCTGTAGCTAATGCCCCAACTAAACACTTCATCAAGACAAAGAATCCATTGTTGTTACACTTTGATAGTCATTCAGTTCCAATCACACATTTCCAGGTCTGTGTCCACTCTGGCATTGGAGACCCCGATGAGACTGAGTTTGCCGACAACAAGTTAGTGACCTGTTCAGCCGTCGGTACCTCGCATAGTCTTTGGCAGTATGAGAACTTGTCTATCGCACTCTGACATAGTCATCGAGATACCAGTGATTGGCGCAACGGTTAATCCATGAAGTAGTGTTGCGAGTTCGTAGACAGGAGCCTGTGTTGATGATCAGTAGTTCATGCCCTACACATTTCCTTAAGAGGAGGAAGAAGTTGCGCTTTGACATTTCCTACTCTTACAGTTCGTTCCAGTCACGGCAATTGCTCCCGCCCATCAGGGCTTAGAGAAATAGATTGGGCTGCGTGATGCTTCCACGCAGAGCTGAAACCGACCGCACATGAGTACTGGTAACCCGCTTAGAAGGTGTCATAAAAAACTAAAGTCCAAGTCTGCCCAGACAAAGTGGTGCGAGTCGGACATAATATACATATAATAAGTTCTAGAAAGGGTTATCCTTTGGAAGGAAGGATTACACCACAGAATTGTAAAATAGAGTGTACATGCTTTCTGGGCCAGACTAGGTAGTTTCGGCCAATTTAGGCCTCATCAGTGACCCTCAAATATTTCCAAAATTCCACAATGGAATCAATGATCCCAAATGACAAGAAAATATAAAAACCCTGTTGGTTTCATTGGATGGCACGAACTGAGATGTCATTTCATCTCAGTGTCGGGTAAAAGTCCCACAAAATGGGAAGCAACGTCTCCAAAATGACCTAAATAGTGTTCACGGAGACGTTAAACCTCACATCAAATAAACAAAACAGTCACGGCTGGCTTAGAATTTGTACTCAAGTGCTCCATATACGAAATAACCAAAATAATACAAAAATCTATCCTACAGTCCTTTCGTGACGAGTTTGGTTTACGAAACAGTATTAGTGAGTACGAAAAAAAACAACAGGTACAAAATGACCGGGAATGTACGAAATGACTTAAGTCTACGGATTTGAGATATGTGACAACCTGACATACTGTAAACTGTTAAATGCAGTACGTCGGGCAAACTGATCGCATGTTAAAAACAAGATTTAACGAACACTATCGTAGAATGAGTAAGTCTAGAAAAAACTAACACTTTCTTGTACCGTCATTTTAAACGTACAGGTTATTCTGTAAAGGATAATTCTATACAGACCGTGAAACAAAATACGATGATGTGAATTCTACAGCTAGGTTTAAAATTATTAAAACGACATGAAACTGAATTAAAATGGGTCATATTTTTATAGACACCTTTTCTATTGGACTTTAATGACATCATTAATCATGGGGGTAATATTTCTAAAATGCCCCAGTTTGATATTTTCTCGCTTCTCGACTGTCGAAAGCGTAAAACTAGATCGCACGGCACCAGAAAAAATGACAACTATAAACTTACATTACGTGCTTTTAAAAGAAACAATACCATGCTGAAGTGACTGTCCATAATATTATTGAATCATGGACACCACTCAATGCTTGCATTTCTTCGTTCATTAGCCATTTCTTTAATACGTATTCTGGACACCGAGGCGAATATATTCTACGATAGTTCTATCAGTTATATACCATGCTGCTGTTTTAACTAGCGGTTGTACCCAGCATGCTCTTCGTCCTTTCATAGATTCTGAAATTAATCACAACGTCATTACATCAAAATGTTCTTCATTGATAAGGGTTGGATTTTATAGATTTACCTAGTATCTCCCGGGACAGTTCGGTGATTTTATCTATTCCTGTTTGTTTTCAAAATAATGAAACACCCATAATTTGCTATAAATACAAAAAATATGTTAGATCTATCATTTTTAATTTCAATGAACTTGTTTCTGATCTTGTTATTGACACTTGCACCCCAGATACCTGATATTGTAAAAATTCAGTGTATTGGTATCCCGCTGCTGTTCATATTATTACTGGCAATTTGAAAATTATTTCTGATGCTAGCATACGAAAAACAATTTCCGAAATATCGATTTCCTTCTAAAGTCGATTTCAATAAGTGTAGAGATGAAATCGCTGCTGCCTTGAATGAATTGGGTAATCGATGGTGTAAACGAGAGTGTGTTGAGCATAAAGCCCTCAAAGAATGGAAACTTAGCATTCTGAAACAAGTGAGCAAACGCATTTCTTTCTACTCTCAAAATACGAAGTTATTACAACCTTAACCTAAGACGTCATACTAGGCATTCAAGAATTTAATAAGAAGTTTGTGTTGGCTCCAGCAGACAAGGTCGCTAACAATGTGGTCGTTGCTTGACGGCTCCACTATGTTAGCACTCTTTGTGGTAGGGAGGCCTATGAACGGCAGACTTTGGCTGTAAAGAGGGCTGTAGTTGATGACCACATTTGTAATTTAGCCACCAAGTTTGCTGTATGTGTTACAGGAGGCCAAGACAAGCTCTCTACGTTATATTGGTTACCTAAACTTCATTAACGACCATACAAAGCACGGTTTATTGCAAATTCAAGCTCTTGTTCCACCACTGAACTTTCCAAATTATTAATGTGATCAGTAAATTGTGACACAATCTTTGAAATATCAGGGAGAAATCTGTTTAGGTACATTCTAATGACGTTTTAAATAAACTGAAATCCAGTCGTTTTCGTGCTTAAAGTTTGTCTACTTATGATTCTTCCACCCTTTACACTACACTTCCTCATAATCATATAAAAGAAAAACTTATTGATTTAATTGAATGGACATTTTAAAGGGAAGACTCCCTCTGTCTTGCATGTAATGTAAGAAATGCTTTTTTCACTTCTGAAGAGTATAAAAATTATATTTTATGGTCATGTCGGAAAGTGTGTGAAGCTCTCGCCTTTCTTCTTGACAATATTTACATAAGATTTGGTACTAAATTATTTAGACATGTTGTGGGTATTCCGATAGGTACAAATAGCGCACTTCTTGCGGCTGATTTGTTATTGTTATATTATGGAAAAGACTTCATGATGTCCCTTTCCGTTGAAAACCAATCTGAAATCATTGTAGCCATTAGCTCGACCCTTAGATATTTGGATGGATTTATTAAATATTGACAATAGCTATTTCGAGGGTTTTATCAGCCAAATTTACCAACCCCACCTAAAACTTCAGTTAAATAAAGCAAATTCTTCTGATTGCCTGGTCCCGTTTTGGGATTTACATCTGCCTTTTGTTGATATGTTTGTTTTCTGCAAAAGGTATGATAAACACGATGATTGTGCTTTTGAGATTGCAAATTTTCTTTTCTGGATGGTGATGTTCCTCTTGTGACGTCCTTTGGCGTTTATATTTCGCAATGAATTCGATTTGCCAGAGTGCATAGTCATGTAACTGACTTCAACACTCGTAATAAATTGTCAACTGCTAAACATCTTAATCAGGGTTATCGGTATCGTAAACTACGCAAAGCCTTTTCAAAATTTTATAGGCGCCATTTCGATTTAATTTCCAAACTCAATTTTGTTCATAATCTCTTCTGCAACAAGGTCTATCGGAGCTCGAATTTTATGGTGACGTATATTAATTCAGAAAAATATATAATGGCGATAACTTCAGCACCAAAATTAGTAAAGTCATTCTTCGTTATAAAAAGTTTAGGTACAACATAAATGTTATACGACAAACTGTATGCATGGTAGTTAACCCAATCCCAGTTGACAACTTTGCTTCCCTCGTGGGTCAGGCCTCAGATTCTATGACGGTTCCAGCGTAAAGGCTTTCTCAGAATTGGAGAGTTATTAATTTTATGTAATGTGGGTTGGTGCTTGATGCTCTGTCTCTGGTCGGGCCCATCGGAGTCTAACTGTTGGTTTTCTTTTTTCAAGCATTTCAGTGGTTACTTGCTGTCGACTTATAAATAACTTTGAACTGATATTAGAGATATTAGCTTATTCATACAAAGTGTGAAAATATTTTGACTAATTACAATTATTACTATTATTTTATTGTTTTAACTGCTTTAAAAGTAAGTGAATTTGTACACACATATTTCTTATATGTGCTATCATCATATGGGCCCCGTCAAGCGATTTTGGTACTTATCGCCTATGCGAGAAGCGAAGGTTCAGGCGAGCCTGCGCATCCGCGCAGTCTCGCCAGAACCTTCGCTGCTCGCTCATACAAGCAGTGAATCAAGAGGAACCTTCAAACAGAAAGGCATATCCCTGGCCCCTCTGAATGGCTGGGCATGCGCAGTTAAAATTTGTCATATCGGAATGCTCGAAGACACACATTCGCTTGGCGGGCTCATATAATCTCTTTTTTGGGTAACAAAATGCTTATATTGTTTTAAAAGCAATCAGAGTAAGTTTAGTTGTACACATTTTCTTATATGTGCTATCATCATAAAATTTCTTTTATGTAAAAATGTACTTTTAATCATGTATTCTGTAATGATTGTGTTTGATTTATTCATGTTTTGTAAATAAAAGCATCTATCTATATTTCCACATTCACTTTTGTAGTGTTAATGGGAGTATATTGTCGCATACCCTTCCAAATCCCTTCCTCCTCCCTAACACCACCTCAAGAATATGGGATGTTTTGTCCACCCTGTCGAAATGGCATGGGACGTTTTGTCCATCCAGAGAAATGATGTGGGACGTCCATCCTGAAAAAATAGGTTTGACGTTTTGTCCACCTGGTCAAAAATGGCATATGGGACGTTTTGTCGATGGTTGTTTTGTCCTACATTCATCAGAGACACCAAAGGGAAAGAAACACAAACATTAAATAACTAGACCCTAATGGAAACATCAATAGCGGAAAGCTAAAAGGACAGTCAGTTTCCCACAAAATGGCCAATTGGCTATCCAAAACAAAAAAGTATAAGCGATACACACACACTCAAAGACATTCCATAACAAAAATAAACCGCGACAGAAGAACCGCCAAAAATTGCACTGGGGGCTTAAATCGTTTTTACGCGGCCACAATCCTCGCTCTTGATTCCGTCGCGAATTAGACAAACAATTTGTTCAGTCCGCATGAAGGCTTCCTAACACATCAGTGCAACATCTCCGAGAACACAATAATCAAACAAATACATAGATGAAACATCGACGAGGACTCGACAGCAACAAAGCAACACTGAAATGGTGGAGCAAAAAAAAAAAAAAAAAAAAAAAGAAAATCCAAGAGTTAGACAACGTCGGACCCAACCTATTTAGAAAAGACTTTGCGTAGTTTATGATACCGATAACCCTAAATAAGAAGTTTAGCAGTTAACAATTTATTACGAGTGTTTAAGTCAGTTGCATGATTAGACCCTCTGGCAAATCAAATTTATTGCGAAATATAAACACCAAGTCCAGTTTGGCGGCTGGGGCGGAGTTGGGGTGGGGGGTGGGGGGGGGAGCTAAATTGCAGCGACCCAAACGACAATTCAGCAGCATGTATCGAAGCATGGAAAGCATGACATGGCTTAAAATATGGTGGGCTAGGGTCCAGAGGTCTTAATCGAGTCTTGCCTCTGGATCCAACAAGTTTAGGACGAGAGAGTGAGGTTGACGCTGCCCACCTCTCCCTCACTATTCCACAGTCCATGCCATCTTATAATCAAACACATTCACAGCAACACACATATGCAAGGTACACATAAAGCCCCGTGAACATGGACGGGCGGCAAACTTGCAGTAGTATTGGCCTATTCTTTTTAGCCAAACTGGCTTTGACCTGACCCAGTTTGCCCGTTCGTTCATTTATATTGTTCATTGTTGGCCAGTCGGTATGTTTTTTTTGTTTTTTTTTTTTATCCAGGTACTGTTTCTAAGTGCTGTAATGATGAAAACCGGAACCTAGCTTAAGTCACTTTCATCACAGTCAACAACAATGACATCGAGTGCGTCTTGAGAAGGGTTTTCTTCGGCGAGCGAAAAAGACTTATCGACTGAATGGGCCATAAAACAGTTATTTCATGGCTGCTTCGAGTATAGTCAAACTATTGCCCAGTTCTGCTGCTGACGACCTGGGGCCAGTTGTTCAACGTATCGTTAGCTTAACAAGCTTGTAAGTGGTCAGATTGTTAACTCTTCTAACATGTACAGTATCTAAAATTTTGGTATTTTTCGTTGAAAAAAATGTGAGCAGCTTTTGCTTTTGCATATTTGCCATATAAAATGATCAAAGTTTTAACGATTCGTCAACTTACGACGTCATTAGTTTTGAACAACTGGCCCCTGATACACTATGGCCTTTGCCCTCGGGTAGTAGCATCATCTCGTCCATAGCATTTCACGGCAATTGTTTTGACTACACTCCAAGCTGTCATGAAAAATGTATATTATAGGTCACTACCGATTAAAGCGTGCAGTTACTCACCCCACCCCCTTTATTATGTTAATAGAATCATAGACCAGATTATTTGGTTCTTACCCATTTGCATGTCCTCGATCTACAGTCATCATGATAACAAGTCCGTGAAACGAAGACCCCTCTAGACCCCACTGTATATAGGGAAAACTGGGGTTTATGGGGAATACATTATCTGTCTTATTTTTGCTTAAAAACATAGATTGTGGGTACTCGTTAGAACCGCCTCAGTGAGGCGGTTCTAACAAGCACCCAAAATCGATGTTGTAAGCAGAACTAAGAAAGATGTTACAATTTTTACATAATATGTGTCATTTCTGACACCATGTTGTACGTTAATATTCACATGGACAGAATTTCCTGATGGTGTTTGTCCTAAACCGATTTGATCAGCCTAATCGGCAATTCGCCAAATACAGCTGAACTCGCATCTATTTGTTTGTTTGTTTGTTTTTGTTTGATTTGAGGTTTAACGTCCCCGTCAACACTGTGTAGGTAATTTTGGAGACGTTGCTTCCATTTTTTTGGGACTTTTACCCGACATTGAGATGGTCGCCCAATGAAACCAATAGGGTTTATGAGCATCTGCAACTTGGCTAATATGAGCGCACTGAAATATAAATATTGTGCAAGTGAAAGTTGTATAATAGGCCAGTAAAAATAACGAATCCATTGTTCATTTTCGACATGAAAGTTAAATGACACAGAAAAGCTTTCTAACTTGATGAAAATGCCAAGTTCAACATCTTTCACTGTTGTTTGTCACATAAGGAACACGGTAAAACAGAATTTATAACGCGAATGCACATGCAGTACGACGGATTTGCATTAACATGATTAGAATCGCGAGAAAGATGCTGTATGGCTTCTAATATTAGTCTGTGAATGACATAACATAGCATATAGAACCTATAGAAATGCGATGATGCCTTTAATATCAGTTCGATAATTCTAGGAAATACAGTAAAATATCGCTATTAAAACCACCTGAAATTAAGACTAAATGTGATTTTTAAAGCTTTTTGATAAGGTTTCAGATATTATTTCTTTGTATTTTGTACACCCGGTGTCTCCTAAAAAGAGACCACCTTTGGGACTGTTCAAAAGTGGTCTTAAGTCTTATTATAGGATTTTATCTATATGTTAGCAGCGTGTAAGGGTCATATGCTTTTTCTATGTTTTTTTTTTTTGTTGTTGTTACCAGGAAAAGCAGCCTTTAACCCATTTGGTAGCGGAAACCGCAAATCTGGTACTCTGGCAAACAGTGCAGGCCCAGATCAGACGCCGCAAAATGCGGCGTCTGATCAGGGCCTCCACTGATTGCTAAAAGTTCAGTCATTTTCCTAAAAAAAAATTGAAAACACAACCTGACAACCCTAAATTTTGAACTACATAAAAGGAGGAAGATTCCATTTGGTACAAAAAGGGTTAAGAAGGTTTTGATTCTGCTTACTAAGTTAAATAAGTAGACCAAGAACATGATATCAGAATCCTAAAAAAAGACGTTCCAAGGGCCATTGTCCGGTATCACGACTCTTCTAAGACCTTGAAGTCTTTCTACTGGTTAGCGCAAATAACAATGTGAAACATACAAGTCTGTGCCTGCCTTGTTATGTCGACAAGTAGCATAATGAAATAAAGCTTGCCTTTGGAAAGGAAGTAAATATTACCGGTTTGCAAAGACATAAACAGGCGCCATTTTCAGATGCGTTTTTGCTTGTTATCTCAAGAGCCTTAACGATTGTCAGAGAGAGAGAGAGAGAGAGAGAGAGAGAGAGAGAGAGAGAGAGAGAGAGAGAGAGAGAGAGAGAGAGAGAGGCACGCTACACACACGTGCCTATTTAAACAAACAAGCTCTGTCTTTATGCTGGCTCGTACCGGTATGTTATCGGAACTTATCTTCAATTTACAGCTGCTTTGATTTTGCATAGTGACTGATTGATATGATGCCTCAATCAGATATTTTGCCGCGGCAAGCCTTTAGCGTTTGAGCTTGTGCCATTAACGAACATAGTCAGGATAATCTCCCCTGATTACACATTTTAAAAGAAGCTTTGTATGAGGGTTCATTTACATAACAAAAAGCGAAGACTCTTAGTAGACTGCGCGAGAGCACTGGGTGCGCATGCTCAAAGACCCATTTTCCGCTTGGCGCAACCCAGCTAAAGGGAATGGATACGCTTTCAGGGGAGGCAACTCCTGCAAAAGCATTTTTGTCTCCCATGCAAATAGGGATCAACTCTTATAGGAAAGAATTTGCTCATGAGGAGCAAATTCTTTCCTTTTAGAGTAGACCCATTTTTCAGTTGGACAGGGCTTATGGAAAAGCGAACAGATAGTCCCGAAAGTTGTCTCTCTTTGAAAAAATGGTGGAAAAGTTCCAATTCCTCTTAAAATGTTGTTTACTTAATTCTGCTGAGGGCGAGCTTTTTTTTCTCCTAAGTTCTTTAAATGTTTTTATTTCGCTGCACTGGGCCACCGCCCATAACAGACAGCTGCACTTCTTGAATCAATGGAACGGAGAAAATGAGCGTAGAAAAGGGTTTGTCGAAAGATTGTGGATTGATAGACTGCTACACAGACCATCTATTGGTCTATTTTAAAACAGAAGTCTATGTAGCAGTCTAGTGGATTGATTGATTGATTGTTGTGTGTTTAACGACACATCAACCCTTGTGGGTCATTTTATGTCGTCTCCCAGAGAAAGGGAGAAGAAAAGTGGTAGAAGAGACAGAAGAGGAGATGAAAGTGAGTGAAAGAGGAGTAAGAGAAAAATTAAATGTCATTATTGAAACAAAGGAAATAGCAACACTTATCCCCTACCCTTTCCTGGTACAAGGACAGCAGGCCTTGTCCAACTGAAGGTCCATATCAATTGGACGCCCCAGTGAGACAAGATACACATCACCTTCGCCCCACCCATCCACCCAATTTGTCGAAAGAATGGCTGGGTTCTTTGATTAGACCTCTTTTTTACTGTTCATTACGAAAACACGCCTATACAAATACATTGCCAATTTTTTGGCCAAAAATTAGAAAATTTTAAATTGTGATATTTTTTTATTTCTGCTCAAAACATAGATTGTGGGGACTCGATAGAACCGCCTCGACGAGGCGGTTCTATCAAGTACCCACAATCTATGTTTTTGAGCAGAAATAAGAAAAATAATGTATACCCCATTTAACCCCAGTTTCACTATATAAAAGTGGGGTATGAGGGGGTCAAAATTATATAGGCGTGTTCTCGTAATGTATGGCATAAATAATCGGCGTATACCTGTATTTTACATTACGAAATTACGCCTATACATTTTACAGCCGTAAAAATGAAAAAAATTAAGATGAAAAGTTATGATATTTTCTTATTTCTTCTCAAAATATAGACTGTGGGTACACGTTAGAGGTTCTAACGAGTACCCACAATCTATATTTGAGAGCAGAAATAAGATAAACAATGTTTACCCCTGTAAACCCCAGTTTTACTATATAAAAGTGGGTTCAATGGGAGGCATGTTTTCGTGATTTTATAGTGCTTCTGTCCTTTCACTCAACTTGGAATCAATAGATATAGACTGATTTTGTGTCACCGCAGTCAAATAGCCGATTATAAGGAAATTGACCGTTTAATTTCAAATAAATGATTCCATCGGCTGAGATATTATGTCCGAACACACTGCGATGCGGCATCGTTAAAGTACAGAAGGGAATATCATCACCGATTCGTCCTCATTTTTCACTAAAAATCCAGTTTTTCTTTCAGCTTACTTAGAAATCACAGGAGATGTCACCAAGCTTTAGGTGGGGCTAAAACGTGTCCCTATTCTCCTCGATAACTGACAAAATCATCACGAAAAGACGCCTATATCATTTTGACCTCCTTGAGCCCTACTTTTATATAATAAAACTGGGGTTTACATGGGTAAACCTGATTTTCTAATTTCTGCTCTAAAGTAAAGATTGTTGGTACTCGTTAGAACCGTCTCGATGAGGCGGCGATGAGGCGGTTCTAACGTGTACCCACAATCTATACTTAGATCAGAAATAAGAAAATTATCGAGGCGGTTCTAACGAGTACCCAAAATCTACACTTTAGAGCAGAAATAAGAAAAATATCATATAACATTTTTTTTTTTCGGCGGTAAAGTTTACAATGTATTTGTATAGGCGTGTTTTCGTAATGTTAGTTAGAAATAAAGTGAAACTTCGATGGCTCGAGCAGCGAAGGCTCGTTTACCACGGTTATGTCGAACTTGTTTTTCAGTCCCCTGGAAAATTCCGATGACTGCTGGTATAGAATATATTTGTGATCAAATTGTTAACTGTTCAACCTAGTTCAATATCTACAATTTTGTTATTTTGCTGAAAAATGTGAGCAGCTTTTGGATTTGCAAAAGCTGCTCACTTTTTGTCAGCAGAAATAATGGCATAATTGCCATAATAAATGATCAAAGTTTTAACGATACGTTAACAAATGACGTCATTAGTTTTGAACAACTGACCCCTGATCATCATTACGAAAACACGCTTACAAAAATACATACATGTAGAACATTTTATCGCCGAAAAAATGAATATTTTAAGATAGATGTAAAATTGTGATATTTTTCTTATTTCTGCTCAAAATATAGATTGTGGGTACACGTTAGAACCGCCTCATCGAGGCGGTTCTAACGAATACCCACAATCTATGTTTTGGAGCAGAAATAAGAAAATATCTTTCACCCCTGTAAACCCCAGTTTTTCTGTATAAAAGTTTTGTTCAAGGAGGTCAAAATTATATAGGCGTGTTTTCGTGATGCCACTCCTGTGGGCAATAATTTTTGCATCAAATAGCCCTGAAAAAGTGGTATGATCTTTCATTTGTTTGTTTTGTTTGACTTGCGGTTTAACGTTCCGTCAATACTGTACAGATCATTTTGGAGACGCTGCTTCCAATTTTGTGGGACTTTTACCCGACATTCAGATGAAATGACATCTCAAGCCCTGTCGCCCAATGAAACCAATAGGGTTTATTAGCATGGACGGTCCGCCTCGCACCGCGGTTCCTGGACAGGCTTAGATCCTCTAAGCGGTTTACCAGTACTAGTGTGCTGGCCAGATTCAGCTCTGCGTCGAAGCATCATGCAGACCATATATTTCTTCAAGCCCCGATGGGCGGGGCCCATTATGATCTTTCATGATATGAGAAAATGCATTGTGCAGGTGAAATATATTGTGCCATATTGATTTATTTTCCTCTAAATATAGATTACTGATGCTTGTCATAAGCTCTTCCGTCACGAAAATACGCCTATATAATTTGGACCCCACGAATCCCCACATTTATATATAGTAAAACTGGGGTTTACAGGGGTATGCAGTTTTCATCTCAATGTCGGATAAAAGACCCACAAAATCGGAAGCAATGTCACCAAAATGACCTTAATAGTGTTGACGGGGACGTAAAACCTCACCTCAAACAAACAAAAAAACAGGGGTATGCATTATGTTTCTTATATGGATTGTGGGTACTCGTTAGAATGGCCTCGCCGAGGCGGTTCTAACGAGTACCCACAATGTATGTTTTTAACAGAAATATGAAAAAAATCATGATCTTTATCTGAAACTTCATTTCGTGGAGTGTTAACAATTACATGTCATTGGGTGTATATTAACCCATTTTGTACATGGAACCCCAAAACAGGTAATTGGCAAACAGTGCAGGCCAAGATCAGACGCCGCAGAACGCGGCGTCTGATCAGGGCCTGCACTGTTTGCGAAAAGTTAAGCCATTTTCCAAGTAAAGTTTGAAGAAAACACAACCTGACACCCCTTAATTTTGGAATGGAGTCCTGGTATTTATAAGAAGGAAGATTCCATTTGGTACAAAAGGGTTAAGTGGAGTTGAGACAAATATTCATTACACTGACTAATTTGCCTACTTAACAAAGCGTCACTGAATACTGTGCGTCCCAATATATTTATTTATGGAAAGCTTCACTTGCATTTTCATTTAAATGGATAAAACTGGCTGTAATTTGATGTTTCATCCAATTTTATAGACAGAATCTTCTTATCACTTGTAAGTTAAGGGCAAACGAATCACTGGTATATTGCCCACCATTTTGTACAAGGGGTGGATTTGGGTGTGTGGAGTAATTGTCATGGGCATACGGCTAACACTGTGTCATTGGGGACATCTTGGTTGTAAGATCAAATTGCCTTTTAAGCAAATCTGAATCTGCCTGTTGTCTTGATGCATCTGATTAAGTTTCGAAACAGCTCAATTCGACTTTGGATTCAAGAGGTTATATTGGTGAACCGTTGTTGGTTTGTTTGATTTGAGGTTTAACATTCCCGTTAACACAGTATAGGTCATTTTAGAGACGGTGCTTCCGATTTGTTGGACTTATACCCGACACTGAGATGAAATGACATCTCAAGCTCTGTCGCCCAATGAAACCAATATGGTTTATAAGCATGGACGGTCCGACTCGGACCGCTTTGCCTAGGCAGGCTTAGATCCTTTAAGCAGTTTAACAGTTCTCGTGTGCGGTCGGTTTCAGCTAAGCATCATGCAGCCCATCTATTTCTTCAAGCCCAAATGGGCGGGGGCCGAGGTGCACCGTTGATATCCGAATGCAAGATTGAACAACGCTGAATCTCCATGCACACCGATGTCTCCCATCAAGTTTCAGCTCTACCTGACTTTTGGTCGCTATGAACCAGACAACATTTTTCCCATTATATGTCTATGGGAGACTAAGGGCAAGTCATCCTAACAATATGTTATAACTCCTCATTGCCTGCAAGTCTGATGAGAATTGGATGAAAATGAAATCGCTATCATCCGGGCAACAGTTTCCTAAGTCAACGGGGCCCTCAAAGGCAGGTGACTCTCAGGCAAATAGTCCAAACTGTGCCGAAATTAAACTTATCCGAGCTTATATGCGTGCCCTTGTTATCTGAAAGTTTATTGATGAAGCCGCTATCGTCCACAAAACATTTATATGCCTATAAGTGACAGTTAACTTTAAAGAGTGATCTGCCCTTAAGTAGAGACGTATTGATTTAACTTAACCCATACTCTGAGTATATGTCTAGCGGCCCTTTTTGGGGACATTGGCAAACAGTGCAGTCCCAGATCAGACGCCGCAGAACGCAGAATGCGGCGTCTGACCAAGGTCTACACTGTTTGCTTACCGAACATTTATTTTTGTAAAATTTGCCACAAACAGAAACAACAAACCTGACACCCCTATAATTGGAAACGGACCACTCCAAACTTACTGGGTGGATGATTCCATTGTCATATATGGGTTAAGTAAACTGTTCGTTTCGTATCATTTCGAAAATACGCCTATACAAATACACTGTAAACTTTATCGCCGAAAAAAAAAGAAGAAAATTTTAAGATGAAAAATAGTGATACTTTTTCTTATTTCTGAAGCCTCCGTGGTATAGTGGTTACGCTACTCGCCTTGTAAACCAGGGATCGGATCGCAGGATCAATCCCGGGCTTCTCCAGACTTTCGGATGAGTCTTTAAATCGAGGCCCCGTCTCCGTATGACCTTAGCTGTTGGTGGGACGTAAAACTCAAACACTCACTCAAACACTCTCTTATTTCTGCTCATAATACAGATTGTGGGTACGCGTTAGAACCGCCTCATCGAGGTGGTTCTAACGAGTACCCACAATCTATATTTTAGAGCAGAAATAAGAAAAATAAGGTTTACTCCGGTAAACCACAGTTTTACTATATAAAAGTGGGGTTCAAGGGGGTCAAATTTATATAGGCGTGTTTTCGTGATGGTTTGGCAATTGTTTCCAGTACAAAGTATGTCTCATTTTGGATCTTCCTCCCTACCTAGACTATTAAACTTGAAATTTGCTTATTCCTACAAAAGAAACTTTCCCGACATCTTATTTGTGTTAATCTAGTGGTAAATTATTCCATTGTAATACACTAAAACTCAATATAACGCTAATCATCTCCTTAAATTGAGTTTCAGAACCTTCAATTTCGTAGAATTATTTTTCAAAATAGTCTGAAACTTTATATCTGAAATTAACGTGAACTTGAGGCACTTTTGGTTTACGGTTGTGAAAATTACTCACTGATTGTTATTTTATTGCACTATAAGATTGTTTAGAAGGGAAGGGCAGATTTTTGTCGACGACGTCAATGGATTTCAATTTTAAGATGGTATGATATTAGTCGTTAAAAGCGAATGAAACGATCTAAAAATTACGACCAATTTCTGAGAGCTGCTAGATATCATGTGACTCAATGTCGGAAGACGCGGGTTCGATACCTGCCGGGGACGGCAACATTCTTTCGTGGAGATTGATCATGAAATCTTTTCTACGGTCATTCTCTCCCTTCCGCTGATTCAAGAAGGACAGTTGTCAGTTTCTGGCGAAAGAATGTGCACTGTACTGATTAACCGCTTACGTATAAGCCTGCCCATGAAAAGTTTGGATCGGTAAACTGACCGGCTCAAAAATGACCTAAAATAGTATTTGTCACGGAACTACCGTGACTTTGTTACTTATTCTTTTTATACATTCTTTAATATTCTTAAATTGTTTCTGAAAATGTTTTTGATAATATGTAACATGCAATTCATCTTAATGACGTTAGATTCATTAAGGTAACTTGCAGTTTATTGTAACAATAACTGACGTAACGTCTAATGACGTTGACGTCGTTGCTAAGGACCGAAGGTAACAATAGTAGGAAGAGACTCTAAGAAGAATAAAGAAAAACATAAGCACGTTTTCTAAGATTAGATGCTACCAAAGTGAAAGACTAGGAAAGAAGTGACCAATGTAACCGAAAGGAAAGTGTTTTATGTTAATCATTAATGAAAGAATTAGTCTGAACTGAATTAACTGATCTGTGCTGATATTTAACTGAAATACTTAGACTGCTCATTCAGAATTTACCAATGTGGCTTTATTACATTGTTATATTAAACATATATATATTTTACATGTTTATCAACTATTTGTCGCCGCCACATTGTTTGGTGCCGGAACCCGGGAAATATTGATAAAAATTAGGGGCCTATACTGTAGAGAACAAATATGTCACTGGGATTTTTAAAATCAAACCGAACACGGTACAAGAATATTCTTGATAGAGAGTTGGCGTTAGGAAACAGTCTATTACTTGACGACCATGATGGAATAGAACTGAAAGACTTTATTTTAAAGATTGAATCCTGTATAAACAGACTGACAACTTTTTGTGACAAGCTGGAAACCACAAATGAAAAACTTTCACTGGCTGTCGCTGGAACACAAGGAGTGGAAGATATGGAGCAGTCGCTGGCTGTTGATGGTTTATTCATGACGTCAATCATAGATTGTAGAGATAAGCTAGTGACATTGAGTAAGTCACTTTGCGATGAAAAATCCTGTATGTTTTTACACCTGTTGGCGATGTTGTACCTACAAAGACCACTACCAAAGTAAGGATAAAGTATGATGCTTCCGCAAAATTCAAGAAGAAGAAGAGTAATTCTAGATCAAAATCCAATAAAAGATCCAAATCCAAGAAGAGGTCTAAGTCCAAGAAGACGTCAAAAACCAAGAAGAGGTCCAAGTCTAAGAAGAGATCCAAGTCTAAGAAGAGGTCCATGTCTGAGAAGAGGTCCAAGTCCAAGAAGAGGAATTCTAAGTTTAAGAAGAGATCTAAGTCGAAGAATAGTAAGTCAACGAGAAAGAAGTCCAAGATGAGGAGCAAGTCCAAGAAAAAGGCAAGCTGCCATCAGAGCAAGACAACTAATCAATAACCAACTAAAGGACACTTAATTTCTTTGCGGGGAGTGTCACGGAACTACCGTGACTTTGTTACTTATTCTTTTTATACATTCTTTAATATTCTTAAATTGTTTCTGAAAATGTTTTTGATAATATGTAACATGCAATTCATCTTAATGACGTTAGATTCATTAAGGTAACTTGCAGTTTATTGTAACAATAACTGACGTAACGTCTAATGACGTTGACGTCGTTGCTAAGGACCGAAGGTAACAATAGTAGGAAGAGACTCTAAGAAGAATAAAGAAAAACATAAGCACGTTTTCTAAGATTAGATGCTACCCAAGTGAAAGACTAGGAAAGAAGTGACCAATGTAACCGAAAGGAAAGTGTTTTATGTTAATCATTAATGAAAGAATTAGTCTGAACTGAATTAACTGATCTGTGCTGATATTTAACTGAAATACTTAGACTGCTCATTCAGAATTTACCAATGTGGCTTTATTACATTGTTATATTAAACATATATATATTTTACATGTTTATCAACTATTTGTCGCCGCCACAGTATTGACTGGGCCGTTAAACTTCAAAACAAACAAACAACGACTTAATGTCCTTTATAACCTTAGGCAATCATAAGACGACAGACTGCTACTTTTTATTTGAATTCAAAACAGACGTTGTATGTATCATTAATTGTGGGTACTCAGTAAGGCGTTTCTAACGGATACCCATAGTCTATGTATATCGCAAAATAAAATAATACGACTTAAGGGGAATGGGGACACTTTCAGGGGAGGCAACTCTTGCAAAAGTATTTTGTCTCCCATGTCAATAGGGGTCAACTCTTAAAGAAAAGAATTTGCTCCGGTGGAGCAAATTCTTTCCTTTAATATTAGACCCCTTATTCAGTGGGACAGGGCTTATAGAAAAGCGAACAGGAAGTCCCGAAAGTTGTCGCCCTTTGAAAATGGTGGAAAAATCTGCGAGGTGTTCCGCCGGCCTCGGTAGCTCAGTCGGATGCGCGTCTGACTGATGACCAGGAGGACGCGGGTTCGATACCTGCCGGGGTCGGCAACATTCTTTCGTGCAGATTGATCATATTATCCTTTCTACGGTCATTCTCTCCCTTCCGCTTATTCAGAAGGACAGTTGTCAGTTTCAGGCAAAAGAATGTGCACTGTACTGATTAACCGCTGTCCAGGTAAATAGTGGATAGGGGATAGGTGAATTGACCGGCTCGATATGACCTAAATAGTATTGACCGGGCCGTTAAATTAAATTAAAAATAACCAACAACAACAAAAACTGACAGCCAATGTTTTATGATCGTATCACTTCTTGGCCATCTTCATTCGAACCGGAGATCCATCTTTTGCATGTGCTTGATACGTCCGCGACTTTTTAAACGGTCTAAACACCTCGACAGCGATGGTCAGCACGAATCCGTTAGCATAGCGTCCCTAAAATGGCAAACACTGAAGACCCAGCTCATACGCTGAAAATGCACGAATATTCCAAGGCTTAGAACGTATAACAAAAAAAATTAATCTGACACCCTTTAAATTAGAAATAGATCTGACCCAGGCCATCAGGTGGAATATACAGAAAACTCGAGACCTGCAATATTGTGTTTTCTACCGTTCCGGTTCAGTTCACTAAATTGTTGAACTGAAACTTCTTCAAAAATACATTGTAAATTTTACCGCAGAAAAAATGAAAATTTAATTCTGCTCAAAATATAGATTGTGGGTACACGTTAGAACCGCCTCATCGAGGCGGTTCTAATGAGTGCCCACAATCTATATTTTGGAGCAGAAATAAGAAAATTAAGGTTTGCCCCTGTAAACCCAAGTTTTACTACATAAACGTGGGGTTCAAGGGGCTGAAAATCATATAGGCGGGCGTGTTTTCGTGATGCGGTGTTTGCGACCAGGCGAGAGACACTATTAATCCGGTCTACACAGTTTAGCAAACTCCCTTGAATTTTGGGAGGTATTGTAATGTCCCCGACAGGAAAATGGCAAAAACTCATTATTTTTTAGCAATCTCTCTTTTGATCACAATAGGGAGTAAAATGATGATTAAGATAGGAATAACAGAAATGTACGAAAATGGTGAAATTTCGAGCTCAGATATGAACGATACGAGTATGCATACAGAAAAATATTTCAGAAGTAATGCCAAGGTATTCTTTAGTACCTTTTAGTTCAACGACCCACTGTGATGCCGGGCGACGTTTTACCTCCACCACGGCACAGTGTGACTTGTTTTGTTTGAAATGGTGTTTAGCGTTGCCGTCAACACTATATAGGTCATTTTGGAGACGTTGCTTCCAATTTTGTGGGACTTTTACCCGACATTGAGATGAAATGACTTCTCAAGCCCTGTCGCCCAATGAAACCAATAGGGTTTATAAGCATGGACGGTCCGACTCGCACCGCTTTGTCAGGGAAGGCTTAGATCCTCTAAGCGGTCTTCAAGTACTCGTGTGCGGCCGGATTTAGCACTGCGTGGAAGCATCATGCAGCCTATTTAATACTTCAAGCCCCCATGGGCGGGGGCCAATGGCTTACCTCTACCGCACGACAGAGTCTGATAAAGCGTGTACACGGACAGTATTTCAAAGATACATGCATGTACTTATCTGAAGTGCAAGTTGCTTTCTACCCTGCATGATACCACAGAATATAAGAAATTAAAATCTAATTTGCATAATGGTAAAGAACGGGGTTATGTTCTGGCACCAACTTACAATGAAGTTCATACAGACAGAAAGTGGGCTGAAGTGTTTAACCAATCTGTGCTTAGCGGTCCTTTTTGAACATTGTCAAACAGTGTAGACTCAGATCAGAAGCCGCAGAGTGCGAAATTCTGATTAGCCAGCCCTAGACATAAGGCATTGTTTTCATATCTCCACTACTGATGATTTTGAAAAAAGTTTGTTTGTTTGTGTGAGGATAAAGTCCCCGTCAACACTTTATAGGGGATTTTGGAGACGTTGCTCCCAATTTTGTGGGACTTTTACCCGATATTGAGATGAAATGACATCTCAAGCCCTATCGCCAAATGCGACTAAAAGTGTTAACAAGCATGGACGGTCCGACTCGCACCGCTTTGCCTGGACAGGATTAAATCCTCTAAGCGGTTTACCAGTACTCGTGTGCGGTTGGTTTCAGCTCTGCGTGGAAGCATCATGCAGCGGCTCCGATCTATTTCTTCAAGCCTCGATGGGCGGGGACCGGATTTTGCAATGTAAAATTAGTCCTATTTGTCTTATTTCTGCTCCAAATATAGATTGCAGGTGCTGTTTACACGAGTACAAACAATCAAATATTTTGATCAAATATGTGAACAGTCGAGCTTCAATAGCTCGAACACCTTCGGGACCATTGATTTGTGTTCGAGACAGCGGATACAGGAAAATTCCGCTATTAAGACCACCTGAAATCAAGCTGCTTTAAAAGTCTTATTTAGAAGGTTTCATTTATGCTTTCTTCATTATTTCTGCTTACAGAGTGCTCTGGTCAGAGACCACCTTATGGACTGTTCAAAAAGGGTCTTAAAAATCACTTTTGAACAGTCCCAAAGGTAGTGTTAATATAAAAATTTTACTGTATATTGTCGATTTTTTTATGAAATAAATGTATGTTGCGTGTACTCATTAGAATCTCCTCCATGAGACGATTTTAGAAAGTCCATACAACATTTCTTTATTATACCCGCTTTTTTGAAGAAAACTTGGGTATATTGTTTTCGAACCAGAGTTGAGTGGTCGTCAGTCCGTCCGTCCGTCCGTCCGTTCGTCTGTCTGTCTGTCTGTCCGTCACGTTTCTTGTAAATGGATCTCCTCTGCAACAACTGAAGTTACACTTTTGAAACTTTGCATGTGGATGGTACATGGTATGTAGATGGCAGTGGGCTATTTTTTTGTGACCTTGACCCCAACATGGCCCAAAGGTCAAAGGTTAAAAAGTACGATTTTTGCCATATCTCCTAAACTATTCGAGTTACACTTCTGAAACTTTGCTTATTGGATAGCTTTGGTTTATAGAATAAATTGGACTACTTTTGGGATGACCTTGACCTCAACATGACCCCAAGGTCAAGGTCAAAAGTATGATTTGGCCATATCTTCTAAACTATTGGAGTTACACTTCTGAAACTTTTTTCATTGGATGGCCCTTGGAATATAGAATAAATTGGGCTACTTTTGGCGTGACCTTGACCTCAACATGACCCCAAGGTCAAAGGTAAAAAAATATGACTTTGCCATATCTCCTAAACAATTTGAGTTACACTTCTGAAACTTTGCTTATTGGATGGCCCTTGGAATATAGAATATATTAGGCTAGTTTTGATGTGACCTCGATCACAACATGACCCCAAGGTCAAAGGTCAAAAAGTATTATTTTGTCATATCTTCTAAACTATAGGAGCTACACTTCTGAAACTTCGGTTATTGGATGGCCCTTGGAATATAGAATAAATTGGGCTACTTTTGGTGTGACCTTGACATCAACCTGACCCCAAGGTCAGAGGTAAAAAAGTATGACTTTGCCATATCTTTTAAACTATTGGAGTTACGCGTCTGAAACTTTGATTATTGGATGGCCGTTGGAATAAAGAAAAAATGGAATACTTTTGGTGGACCTTAACGTAACCCCAAGGTCAAAGGTCAAAAAGGATGACTTTGCCATATCTTCTGAACTATAGGAGTTACACCTCTGAAACTTTGCTTATCAGTTAGAATGTTCTTTGCAACTTTGTTTAACTTACATGTAGTTTTGGCTAGCTAATACATAGTCATTAGTGTTATTCAAAGAAAAAGCGGGTATTTGCGATGGTTTACCATCGACTGCGCAATCTAGTTTCATTTAAGATCGAAAAGAAATACCGATTATTTCCCAAGGACTTGCGCTAAACTTTTCCCTCATTTATTCGAACTAATTCCCTCGGTCCAACATCACGTGAACAAGTCCGTGTTTAGTTTAGTTTAAACATATTTTATTGCTTTTCATTTACAATGAAACAAGCAAGTGGGTTGGGCCACAAGTTCTAGCAACATTAATTACGGCCCTCCCCGTCCGTGAAATGAACGTTCGCTAAACCCCACTTTATATAGAGAAAACTTGAGTTTACGGGGTATACATTATTTTTCTTATTTTCCAATACATAGGTTGCGGGTACTCGTTAGAACCGCCTCAATGAGGCGGTTCTAACGAGCACCAACAACCTAAGTTTGCGTATAAACACGGATTTTCATCAGAAAAGTAGCCGCTTAAAGTGGCCATTTTGGAGATGTGAAAAAAATGCAATATGTCGAACGGGTGTGTTATCGTAAAAGAAGGTATTCGACCTTTTTAAGTTTGACTGATTGCGGTTTTTGCACGCTGTTCATATTCATCCAATTTTTGACAAGCATTTCCAGTGAACTGATGCACTGCGTCAATATTTTCAGATATTTATGAGCTATAAGGGAGCAGTTTTTACATGACTAGGAACATAGTTTCTGCTTTTCGCTCAGAAAAAGTAGCACCCCGTATGATTTAAACTTTATTAATCCTGACTGTTCGGGCCTAATCTGTCAAACAGATCTTAGTTTTATGTATTTTTTCAAGCAACTTTGTTTTTAACGAACATAAAACCAATCAGCCGGGGATTAAAGAATACACACTATTTCCTTCGTGAATGAAAAAAATGAAAATAAAATTTACACCAAGGAAATGATCTGATTATTACTGATGAGATCTGCGCATGTCAAAATAATTATCACCTTATGTTACGTACTCATCAGACACCTGCAGAACTAGGTGTGCCAGGATGCAGTGAAAAAACTTACAAAATGGCGTCATATATTCACACTCGTGCTCAGTAGAATCTACGAGGGTCGTTCAATATTTAACTGGCCTGACCCACTTACTGAACCGTGACAAGTGCACGCTTTTCACTTATTACACACCAATGCCTTATATGTCATATTTATTTATTTATTATCAATTTCTTGACAACATATATACATACAAAGTACATACATATGCATCAAATCATATGTCATATGATCGCGTATGCTTAGTAGAATCTACGAGGGTAGTTCAATATTTAACTGGCCTGACCCACTTACTGATCCGTGGCAAGTGCACTCTTTTCACATGTTATACACCAATGCCTTATACATGGTTACAAAACATTTTATCGGTCGGTCAAGTATTTGCAGTTCGTGCGAGATAACATCACGAAAACACGCCTATATAATTTTGACCCCCTTGAACCCCACTTTTATACAGTAAAACTGGGGTTTACAGGGGAAAACCTTATTACTCTTGTTTCTGCTCTAAAATATAGATTGTGGGTACTCGTTAGAACCGCCTCGATGAGGCGGTTCTAACGAGTGCCCACAATCTATATTT
Organism: Lucinisca nassula; assembly: GCA_963580285.1. Classification (NCBI taxonomy): domain Eukaryota; kingdom Metazoa; phylum Mollusca; class Bivalvia; order Lucinida; family Lucinidae; genus Lucinisca; species Lucinisca nassula. The sequence continues at coordinate 35,073,513 of OY757011.1, forward strand.
TGAGCAGAAATAAGAAAAATATCACAATTTTTCATCATAAAATTTTCATTTTTTTCGGCGATAATGGTGGCAATGTATTTGTATAGGCGTGTTTGCGTAATGAATAACATTGCAGGTGTCAGTGTTGCAGAAGCTTCTTCACAAACTGAGTATAGAGCAGTGATTAGATACCTGATTTTAAAAATGAAGCCGGACCAGGAAATTTATGAGGATTTTTTAGAAGTCCACGGAAAGACTGTCCCCTCATATGCAACTGACAAAAATTAGGTGGCTGATTTTAACCGTTGTCGGGTACATGTAACGTTGGAAGACAAGCACCGTAGTGGTAGACCTGTGAACGCTACTGATGACGTCTCTAGTGAAAATCTTAAGAGGACAGGCGAATGAAAGTTTCAGAAATGGCTAGCAGATTGGAAATTTCTGGGGGTAGCGTTTTGACTGTTTCACATGAACGGCTGGGCATGAGGAAGCTTTCCATTACGAAAACATGCCTATACAAATACACTGTAAATTTTATCACTGAAAAATCGTAAAGAAAGATGGAAAATTGTGATATATTTCTTATTTCTGCTCAAAATATAGACCTCATCGAGGCGGTTCTATCGAGTATCCACAGTCATTATTTCAGAGCAGAGATGAGAAAAATTATGTTTACCCCTGTAAACCCCATTTTTACAATATAAAAGTGGGGTTCAAGGGGGTCAAAATTATATAGGCGTGTTTTCATGATACAGCGCTTTGGGTGCCAAAATGCCTTGGTAAAGAGCAACGAGCCGTCCGAGTGCCCCATGGCTGAGTCACTTTAGGAAGATATGATTCTTTCTTGTGGGACGAAACTTGGATCCATCTCTATGAACATGATAGTTAACAATGGACTGGTCACGGTTCACCGCGTCCAAAGAAATTCAAGACTAAGCCTTCAGTTGGCAAGGTCATGGCAACTAAGTTTTAGGATTGCAAGAGGGGTCTGTTAGTGGACTATTTACCTCATGGCCAGACTATTAATGAGGACTATTTTGCTAATATTTTGGACCAATAATGTGCTGCTATAGTACAGAAAATGCGTGGAAAAAAATACAAAAGTTGTGGTGTTACAACAATACAATGCTAGAGTCTATACTTTTAAAGTTTCTGCGAACGTAATGAAGCGGAACGGTTTCAAAACCCGTACCCCCATCCACCCAGTTTTCCTGATCTGGCACCCAGTGACTACTTTTTTGTTTCCGAACTGCGTGGACGACACTTCCGGTAAGATGAAGAGCTGAAGGCAGCGATTGGAGGGTGGATTGACTCTAAAGCTCATGAGTTCTACAAAAATGGACTTTCAGCCTTGGGACATCGATGGGGGAAGTGCTTATTGCTGCGGGATGACTATGTGGAAAATAGAAAATGTCAAGCGTGACTCTAGGTAGGTATAGTAAGAGCACCAAGCTATTGAGATTGAGCAATAGGTGGTCTGAAAGTACCAAAAATTTAAGCCATAACCCTTTTAAGATCAACATATTGGAAGGTAGAAAACAGATGTTTCCCAACTTTTACGTCTTGCAAAAGCTTTGAAATTATGGGATACATTTAGGTACTGTTGCACTTATTCGAAATTTGCTGAATGGCCATGTTAAATGACAGGATTCGAAATTTAAGGTACACTGACAACTCAAAAAAGCATTTATTAACCATAACAGACCACACAATATAAGGTTATGGCAAATTTACCGTGCTTTCAATATCTACTGGCATTTTCTGAGTCGAGACATGGTAAAAAGTACCTAATTTTATTGTATATCACTGTGTGACAGAATGCTGTGGAAAGCTATGCTTTTTTCTCCAGTGCAAAATATCGAGGGTCACTGATGAGGCCTAATTGGCCGAAACTAGCTTGTCTGGCCCAGAAAACTTGTACACTCCATATTTTTCAGTTCTGTGGTGTATTCCTTGCTTCCAAAGGATAACCCTTTTATAGAACATATTTATATTGTATGATTTATGATATATGCAATACAAACAAAGTATTTGCAAAGTCAAAATCATTTTTGGCCATATCTGATGTGCTGAAGCAGCAGTTCAAAGTCATTAACATGGAGAACTCTCTGATGAATCAAATACACACAGTCCCGAATTGCTGCCAGAATATAAACAAGAGGCCCATGGGCCACTATGCTCACCAGAGCTCAGGTGGGCACTGCCCAATTACAGCCATGTATTTAACGTGATATCATTTTAATCTGCCAAGAGAACCCCCATATCCAAATGAGCACCCACGTGGATTCAGTATATGAAACATTAGGCCTTTTATGAAGTAGAGGGGTGGGGCATTGACCCAATGGAGCCCTGGTTGGTATCACTAAATGTGTCATATCACACTAGGATGGTTTAGCAGTGGGGATCTGTATGGCCTCTTAAACACTGGAGGGGTTGGAGCATGCCCTGTCAATCCCAGGAAAGCCCAAGGTTGTTGTCCCTAAATGTGTCTTATCATAAGGACCAAGTATATATATGGTTTAGGGGGGGGAATCTGAACAGTTTCCGAGATATGAGGCCCTTTTATGAAGTGGAAAGGCCCCTGCGGACACCCCTACAGTAGGTGTGCTAATAATAAGGAACAAGAACATACATGATTATGGGGTGGGGATTTGAATGGTTTCTGAAATATATGGCCTTTTATGAAGTGGAAGGGCGGGGCACATTGCCTCAGCACAGAGACCCCCCAAGTTGGTGTGACTGAACGAGTCTTATCATAAGGAACAAGAATATATATGGTTTAGGGGTGGGGAGCTGAACGATTTCTGAGATATATGGCTTTTACTGAAGTCAAGCGGTGGGGCATGCCCCAGGGATTCACAAGCTGGAGTCACTGAATGCTTCTTATCATAAGGAAGATGAATATATATGGTTTAGGGGTGGGGCTCGGACCAGTTTCTGAGATATAAGGCCTTTTCTGAAGTGCAGGGGTGAGGCAAGGCCCTGGGAGACCCCCAGGTTGGTGTCAATGAATGTGTCTTATCATAAGGAACAAGAATATATATGGTTTAGGGCTGGGGTATCCAAGATATTGTGATATTATGAAATGGAGAGGGTGGGGCATGGCCCCAGAACATCCCTGGGGACCCCCAGGTTGATGTCACTGAATGTGTCTTATTATAATGAACGAGAATATATATGGTTTAGGGGTGGGGATCTGTAAGGTTACTGGGATATTGGGCCTTTTATGAAGTGGAGGGGGTGGGACATGGCCCCGACATATCCCAGGGGACCCCCAGGTTGGTGTCACTGAGTCCATCTTATCATAAGGAACAAGAATATATATGGTTTAGGTGTTGGGATCTCAATGGTTTCTGAGATAAATGGCATTTTATGAAGTGGAGGGGCTGGGGCATGTCCCCGGCCCATCCCGGGGGACCCCCAGGTTGGTATCACTTAATGCATCTTAGCATAAGGAACAAGAATATATATAGTTTAGGGGTTGGGATCTGAATGGTTTCTGAGATAAATGGCATTTTATGAAGTGGAGGGGCTGGTGCATGTCCCCGGCACATCCCGAGCGACCCCCAGGTTAGTGTCACTTAATGCATCTTATCATAAGGAACAAGAATATATATGGTTTAGGGGTTGGGATCTGTAAGGTTTCTGAGATATAAGGCATTTTATGAAGTGGAGGGGGTGGGGCATGGCCCCGGCACAACCTAGGGCCCCCCAGGTTGACATAAAAGCATATGGCTGAGAGAAGTTTGCTCAAGGAACAAGTTTATGTAAGTTTTGTCAAAATATCTGCAATGACTTGGCAGTAAATGCCATTTTTCAGTTTTCCCCATTATAAGTCAATGGAAACTCTAAGTTGCCATAGCAACAAAACCCAAAGGCCAAATTTCATAAAAAAACACACAACTTGTAAAGGCAAATACGGTGAATATTTTCATAAAGTCTCAGCCTCCTAGAGCATATGGTTTCTGAGGAGATGATTTTTTAAGTATTTTTTGTCTATTTTTTTGCATTTTGGTTTCCATGGCAACCAATAAAAATGGGCAGAAGGCCTAAAATCATACGGCAGATAGTAGATTGCCTATGGAACATTTCTATGAAAGTTTTGTCAAAATATATGCAGAGGCTTGGCAGTAAATGCAATTTTTCAATTTTCCCCATTATAAGTCTATGGAAACTACAAGTTGCCATAGCAACCAAACTAATGAGCCGATTTTTATAAAAAAACAAACAAACTTTAAATCCCCCAGCCCAAGGATAATACAGATGAAATTTGGGCCCAGTGGCTTCAGAGGAGATGTCGTTTGAAAGTGTTTTTGTTTTTTTTTTGTTATTCAACTTTTATTTCTGAAATATTATATTACAAAATAACACAACAATTCAAATTACAGTAAGATTCCACAAAACATACGAGTTAGTATTCATTACCAAACACATCACGAAAACACGCCTATTCAAGGATTTTGAAAGTTTTGTCCCCCAAAGAATGAAAAATCCCTCATAAAAATTTCCGGTATTCCCTATATTCCTGCACCAGACACAGGTGATGGGTACTCGTTAGCACATCCTTTGTAAGATCGCCATAAGAGCACCCAAAATCCATGCCCCGAGCAACAATAAGAACAATTTTGTTTTTTCCAGTTAACCCCAGTTTTACCAAATATTAGTGGAGTTTGAAGGGGTCAAGATTATATAGGCATTTTTTCGTGCTGAGATATTTCATTTTTGTTATGTCATAGATTTGTATAGACTATTATTACGTTATATGATAGAACAGAAAAAGGAAGTGAATAAAAATTTTAATAATAATAATAATAATAAAAGATAATAGTAATAAAGATATACAATAAATACTATTAGGTACTACTATATAAATAAGAAAGTCAAAATAGTAAAAAAAAAAGAAAAAATTGAAAGAAAGCAGAGAACCAGATAATGTAATAAAGAGTACATAAAATTTGATAAATATATGCTTAAAAAAGAAAGAAAGAAAAAAAAAGACAAGAGAAGGACTCTGCTGTATTCTGTTTTGAAAGTGTTGTCGTAGACGACATACGACATACGACGGACGACGACGGACAACTGCCTATCCTATAAGCTCCCCCGGAGCCTTCGGCTCTGGTGAGCTAAAAATGTTCACTGTTTAACATACAATTCACATTCAAATGAAAAGGCCTCACTGGTGTGTATTGAGCTAAACTTTTTGATGAAATCATCATCATCATCATCATCATCATTGTCATCAATGGCAATATCATCATTTACATTATTTATTGTCGGTGCCATAATCCAAATATTCATAATATGAGCATTTAGTATATAAACACCATATGTTTAAACAATCAGTTTCTATCCAGGGCATCAATAACAATATTAATATCATGACCATTTATAGCACCAATATCAGCAATATTATGTAGCAAAAACAATGATTTTGATTTAGATTTGGGACACTAATTGCACACCTGGGTCAAAGGTCTGATCCTTTGTTTGGAAATTCCATAGAGGGTTTCCATCCCATGAGATTCAACAGGGAAGGACCAGACAAGACTGTGCTAATGCCAAAGATGCTGATTACACTGTGTGTACACACAGGCTTATCTGTATATTTATCGCTCATACATGAAATTTGCAGGTTTTCTCATGATGAGCTCATTCATTATGGTCTAAAATATATTAAATGATAAAAGTGTATGAATAGATTGATGCAAATGTTAAGCAGCTAAACTACACAGTTTGATCTAAACCTGTGTGAAAATATTTCTATGAAGCAGCCATCACAATTGTACCACTTTTGGGGCGGCTATACTTACACATTCTATGCCAAATAGAGAATAGTATTCTCAATTCTCAAACAATGTATTATTTTATTCCTAAAAATTCCAGAAAGGGGTGTGTGCATGGCATATGCAGGTTACAAAAACACATTATAATGTATTTACTATTTAGCAATATACAAGTTGCCTATGTTAACTTAAAACAAGTTTTTCGTGAAAAGCTTGCCCCAAATATGCTTACCATAGTCCCATTTTGGACCATTTTATTGGTTAAAAATCATTGTGTGTATCATATTTATACTTCATTTATAAGTTTCCTGCTTGAAACAAGTTAACAAATGTAAATTGCACCACTGTTAATGACTACATCTGAAAAGACCTTAATATTTATACCCCCGGCATACGAAGTATGCAATGGGGGTATATAGTTTTTAATATTTATACCCCCGGCATACGAAGTATGCAATGGGGGTACATAGTTTTTGTCTTTTCCGTCTGTCTGTCTGTCTGTCTGTCTGTCTGTCCGTAAACAATTATTTTGTGTCAAAGATATTTCAGGAACTGCTTCACATAGAAACTTGAAATTTTGCACACATGATCAGTATGACTACTTGTATTGTGGGAAAGAAAATAAGGGCCAAGGGGTCAGGCCTTTTAGAGTTATTTCCCTTTGTAGTTCTTGCTGTTTAATAGTGTATATTTTTATTTTGTGTCAAAGATTTCTCAATAACTACTGTACATAGAAACTTGAAATTTTGCACACATGATCAGTATGACAACTTGTATTGTGGGAAAGAAAATATGGGCCAAGGGGTCAGGCCTTTTAGAGTTATTTCCCTTTGTAGTTCTTGCTGTTTAATAGTGTATATTTTTATTTTGTGTCAAAGATTTCTCAATAACTACTGTACATAGAAACTTGAAATTTTGCAAACATGATCAGTATGACTAGTTGTATTGTGGGAAAGAAAATAAGGGCCAAGGGGTCAGGCCTTTTAGAGTTATTTCCCTTTGTAGTTCTGTATATGCCAAGAAGCTTTTGACATTGCTATTTTCAGCTGAGGTGATGGTACTGGCCGGGGGTATACGTGCCCCACTTGGCACTTTTGTCTAGTTCAACATTGTCCTAATGTTAGTCTTATTACATAACTGGCACATTCGTGAACTTGCGTACCGCATGTTGGCATGATATAAAACATGTTTTGCAAGACTTAAAAAATGGGAAATATTGTGTTTCATACTGCCCAGATATAGTACTAAAATAATATACTAAAGAGAATTTTGGTACCATGGTGGCCACTCAAAATGCATTTTTGTGAGCTTTCGTCACACGGGAGCTTCTACTAGTAAGGCCAGATACATATTGAACGACCCTCGTAAATTGCTCGAGAAGTTATTAAACCAAGATGGTGAAACACAGAGATACTGGTCTATCGTTTTTGTTGAAATTTAGGGTTCGTCTTTATTCTGCTACTCTGCACAATCTTATTAGGCGTGTCACGAGAAAACCTTTTTTGACATCCCGCGCAGCCTGACCAACACCTTTGTGTTTGCGGCTTTGATTAATTGAATGATCGATGATCGATTGATTCTGGTTTAACGACACGTCAATCCTTGTGGGCTATTTTAAGTCATCTCCGATGGTAGAGGAAATGAGTGAGAAACGAGAAAATTAAACTGAAGAAATAGCAACATTCCCCCTCTACCTTTACCTTTGGCAAGGACGGCCCCCGCCCATCGGGGCTTGAAGAAATGTATGGGCTGCATGATGCTTCCACGCCAAGCTGAAATAGACCGTTTACACGAGTACAAACAATCCATGATGCTTCCACGCAGAGCTGAAACCGACCGCACACGAGTGCTGGTAAACCGCTTAGAGGATCTAAGCAAGCTCAGGCAAAGCGGTACGAGTCGGACCGCCCATGCTTATAAACCCTATTGGTTTCATTGGGCGACAGGGCTGTAGATGTCATTTCATCTCAATGTCGGGTAAAAATCCCACAAAATTGGAAGCAACGTCTCCAAACCGACCTATACAGTGTTGACGGGAACGAAAAATCTCAAATCAAACAAACCGTTCCGCAAGGACAGATGAAAGCCAATATCAGTTTGCGGGATAACCGACACGTTTGCCTAACCCAACCACCCCCATAATATCTGAATATCTGAAATTTAACCCATTTCATGCGGGAAACCCCTTAAGGGGTAACTTGGCAAACAGTGCAGGCACAGATCAGACGCCGCAAAATGCGGCGTCTGATCAGTGCCAGCACTATTTGCTAACAGAATTTTCCGTCAAAAATAGAATAAAAACAAAGAAATAGGCCTGACACCCCATATATGACAAATAGACTTGTCCAACATATAGCAATGGAAGAGTCCACTAGCATGCAACGGGTAAAAAATCTAGCAAATCTGTGTAGCTGAGCAGGCCATTTTGTATCTTTCCTGCAGGTCGGAAATCCAGAAGACAGATTTGCTGGAAACGGGGCCCATATTTTACCTGATCTTACATTTTGTGTGGTAAATATAAGTTTTTGAAGTGAGCCTCTTAAAAACCATTTCCAGTGCAATCATATTTATGTAGTGGGAAATTTGAACTTCTTAAAAACCTTTTGTTTATTTCTGTAAAACTCATTGCTTGCACATTTCATGACACTTGACGGCACTTTGAAGACATACTGAATGTTCATTTGAATGAAAGTTGATCAACCACATGGTATTGTGGTTGTCAAAATTTACAAATTGGGAGTTACAGAAAAAGGTACTTCCCTGTTTGCATGGGTAACAAAACATGCAGAAGAGACAGTTTTAGGAAGAAAAAAAAACACAAAAACAAAAACAGTTCCACTGCAATGTATATGTTTTCCTAAATTAAGAAATGAATGACATATTGATACAGCTGATAAACCCTTAGGTGAGACAGTTGTGTACGACAAAGAAATCACACACTGTCATTCAGTCCCATGGGTGACAAAAATGAGTGTCAATGGATTAAACCAACCTAAAAGGCGTTTGTTGGAAGTAGCACATGATACCTGATAAATAATTCCTTTTGAGGCAGATGTACAATGTTGACTGAAGCAAACCAAAACGTCCGATTAGGATATTGCAGAGAAACCTTGTAAACGAGATAGACGTGATAAGACAAGTAAAAGCAAACCAAAACGTCCTTGTATAGTGTTTTTATCACATTGTGTACCGGAAACCCCAAAACGGGTACCGTGGCAAACAGTGCAGGCCCAGATCAGACGCCGCAGAACGCGGCGTATGATCAGGGCCTCCACAGTTTGCTAAAAGCATGTTGAACTTTTTCCTTCATTCGCCGGAAATTACCGAGTTGAATATCGATTTCCTTAGGAAATCGGCAGTTAAAGTACCTGTATATTTTGAAGGTTTTTTATATTAAAATTATGAAGGAAAAAAATCTTATCTTATTTATCCTTAACACTAGAAAAAATGTCACTGTTATCCTCATGTAAGAAAATTATTCAGTTTTTATTTGATGCATTTCAAAGTGATGAATAATTAATTCTTATTGCTTCCATCTGCAATTTAAAGGCATGCCTATATGCTCCATAGACGGCAATGTATTTTTTAAAAAAACGTTCAGATTTCCATGTTTTGTTGCCAATATTAAATAGAAATGATTTGTTTGGAATTAAGTCACTGTTATATACTGTTAGACTGTTGTTCAATGTTTACGATGAAATAAAGTTTATTTCTACTGAAAAAATGATAAATTGCTTCCCCGAGAGCTTAAAAATCGTTTATAAGCTGTTTTTTCAGTACTGAAGTTCATGATGGGAAAATCGCTAAGTCCACATTATATGTACCAGAAATCGTATCAAACCTGTAAACCTTTTTTTTTGGTATTAATTTTGTGTTAAAAACCTAGTAATAAACAACATGTGCATAATATACTTGATACAGTGGTTATATTTCTCAGATTTCTTAATTTTATTTTGTCTCAATTTTGTAACATTTACGTTTTCATTCATTATGAATGGGCTGCAAATATGTCAAAAGGACAAAAATTGTCGAAATCATTAACTGTGAAATGGCGATTAAAACCACAATGAAAAGTTAATTGGCAGTCTGAAGCCAGTGATTGATTTTGTTTGTTTGTTTGTATTAGAGTTAAACGGCCCAGTCAACACTATTTAGGTCAGTTTTGAGCCGGTCAGTTTACCTGTCCACACTTTTCCTGAGCAAGCTTATCCGTTAGCGGTTAACCAGTACAGTGCACATTCGCCTCATCGAGGGGGTTCAAACGAGCACCAACAATTTATGTTTTTCGCAGAACAAAACACTGTTTGCTATTCTGTTAATTTCTGTTAATGAGTTTCAACTCTGCCTGTCCGCACAGTTACTTTGCAAACAGTGTAGAGCATGGTGCGACTGCTCAGGATGAGCCGTCTTTTCTCCAGATCTACACTGTTTGCCATTCTGTTGATGACTTTGACTAAACCACCGTCAATAAAAATGGAATTGTCTAAATTCACATTACGAAATCACGCCTATACTGACAAATTTTTCCACAAAAAATGAAAATGTTTAGTTATAAAATTCTGCTATTTTTCATACTTCTGTTCCAAAAATAGATTATAGGAACTCGTCATAGCCGCCTCGGTGAGGCAGTTTTAACGAGTATCCACAATCTTTGTTTTGATCAAAAATAAGAAAAAAACATAATGTATACTACTATAAACCCCAGTTTTACTGTATAAAACTTATTTATCTTCACTGCAGCTGATTTGAGGTTTAAAAGTAACAGTCCAATAAATAATGTATACCCATATAAACCCCAGTTGTACCATATAAAAGTGGGGTACACGTGGGTCAGAATCATATAGGTGTGTTATCGTGATGACGAAGTTAACAAACGTGCTTTAATATAACGAGTTGGCACGTGCCCGTCGTCCCCCACTATGTGTTAATCTTTAAAGTGTCAATCATGTGTAACCCTTAAAGTGCCAATCATAATATTGAAGATAACAATTTGATTAATTAAATTAAATTAAATAAATAAATAAATAAATAAATAAATAAATAAATAAATAAATAAATAAATAAATAAAGTAACAGTCTCATCATTGTTCACTTTTTGTGATTGATTTGATAGACAATTTTTGTGGTGTCTTGATTTATGTACAGTTTTATTAACTCTTAAAGTGTAAATCATAACTAGTGCAGATGACATTTTCCAGGTTTTGAGTTGATTAATTTCGAAAACACGTCTATTAAAAAATATTAAAAATTTTACCACCAAACAATGATAGTATTCAGATAAAAAAATATGCTACTATTCGTATTTCTTCTCGAAACATAAATTGATGGAATCGTTAGTTCCACCTCAGCGAGGCGGTTCTTACGACAAACAACAATACATGTTTTAGCAGAAATAAGAAAAATAATGATCCATATTTTACTACATAAAATTGGGTAATATGGGGTGTTTTTGTGATGTGATCATAAAACTATTGCAGCCCATTCACATATTAATTGCATGCCTCATTTTAATAAATAAATAAATAAATAAATATGCCGTATCTGTAATCACCTTCTGTGACCGACTTTTAAGGCACTTTTTATATCTTTCTTGAATTCTTAAAGTGTCAACCATAGCTCGACAAAAAACATTTTTCGAAATTGTGTTAAAATTGTTTAGGACAAACATTACAGCCGATTCAAATATGAGTGAAATGTCCTTTATAATAAATAAATAAATAAATAAATAAATAAATAAATAGACTTATCTGTGTTTACACATTATGTATTTTTTATGGCGTCCTTTCAATTATTCAGGGAATATCTTATACAATATACTGTATATCGGTGTAGTGTTCTCTTAAGGTGTCAATCATGACTTGGGAAGTCAACATTTTTCAAAATGTGTTACCTATAAGTTACTTTTTATGGCGTCCTTTTAATTATTCAGGAAATATCTTATACAATATACAGTATATCGGTGTAATGTTAACTATTAAGGTGTCAATTATGACTGCGGCAGACCATCACGAAAATTTGACCCCCTATAACCCCACTTTCATATAGTAAAACTTGGGTTTGCAGGGGTATACATTATTTTTCTTATTTCTTCTTAAAAACATAGATTGTGGGTACTCGTTAGAGTATCCACAATCTATGTCTTGAGCAGAAATAAGAAAAATACCATTTTTTTTTTTCATCTGAAAATTTTCATTTTTTGGTGGTAAATTTACAATGTCTATGTATAGGCATGTCTTCGTTATGGAACAAAATTGGTTTTAATGTAAGAACTTTCTCATCTGAGTTCATCTCGGCTCCCGCCCATAGGGGCTTGAAGAAATATATGGGCTGCATGATGCTTCCACGCAGAGCTGAATCCGGCCCGCACACTAGTACTGGTAAACCGCTTAGAGGATCTAAGCCTGCATGTCCAGGAACCGCGGTGCGAGGCGGATGCTAATAAACCCTATTGGTTTCATTTGGCGACAGGGCTTGAGATGTCATTTCATCTCAATGTCGGGTAAAAGTCCCACAAAATTGTAAGCAACGTCTCCAAAATGACCTTTACCGTGTTGAAGGGGACGTTAAACCTCAAATCAAACAAACAAACAAATCTGAGTTTATCTTGATCGAGTCTTATAGGCATGTGTTCGTGATTGGCTAACAATATTTTTCATGGCGTTATTTATTTAAATAAATAGATAAAATAAATGCATAAAAAGATCGGAGTCAAGAGATTTCACGTATTATATTTGACCTTAATTCTTATTTAAAATCACTGGACAAGAGACTGACAAGAGATATAGACCCAATATCCTACATGTCAAAAAAATAAATAATAGATAATAATAATAAAAAAACTACTACTACTACTACTAATAATAATAATATTGATAACCATAATTATTATTATTTAGCTCTTCAATATGTTAAATATGTTCGTTCATACTCGATGGCTCGAATTGAAATGGCATGGTTGTTCCTTCAAGAAGTTCTTTTCCACATTTAGATAGCCTTAATTTGAGCACTACTTAAGCGCTACTTTGAATACCTACAGGTAGATCAAAGTGTCATATCTGCAGATATATGATTAATGATTCCCTGAGGTCAGCGACTAGAGAAAAAATATTGGCTTTTCTGTACCTTGATCCCAGTTGTGTACAGGGAGATAACTCGAATATCTCGTCCAGATAGGTTTCAACGGAAATTCACGACTTATTCCGATCGCCGCCTATGAAGGAAAAAGTTCGGTATGTTCAGTCATTTTCCAAATAAATTTCGAAGAAAACACAACCTGACACCCCTAAATTTTGAAATGGACTCCTGCTATATATAAGGAAGAAGATTCCATTTGGTACAAAAAAGGCAAAACGACTCCGTTGAGACAGATGTAGAGTGACGAATAAAAGGACACTTAACTGTAGGAAAGTGTCGGAGTTTGTTGTTACACATAACCCTCAATTAACGAACCCTTAATTAACGATTTAAGGTAATACATGTAAATAAAAGCAAACTGAAAGGTCCGAAATGACCAAATCAATCCAGGCAGACATAATAAACGCTTATTGTTTCAGATAAAAAAATCTGATATCTTTTACTGTATAAAGTGGGGTTTAAGAGGTTCAAAATTATATATGCGTGTTTTCGTGATGATAACAGGTATTGTGATGACTCGTACGATCCACTTACACCTGTCCCGATAGCTCAGTTGGTAGAGTGTCCGCTCCGGGGAATGGGAGGTCACGGGTTCGATCCCGGCCCGCGACATACCAAAGTCGTTAAGAATGGTACTAGCTGCTCCTCGCTTGGCACTCAGATTTACGGGGTAGAGCTAGGACTGGTCGACCCAGTTCAGGATAATGTGACTGGGTGTGGTATCATGTAATGTGTTTGGGGCATGATACTTCAGTGAGGCAGCACTATAAAATGGAGCATTGAGCTACCTGTCGCAACCAGACACCGTCATGATATGACTGAAAAATTGTTGAAAGCGACGTTAAACCCAAATTCACACTCACACACACACACACACACACACAGGATACACTGACGAAGTACACTTTGTTTATTGTCTGCCTAAACTTCGATGTTCAAATATGGATTGCACAAAGAGTTATGGTTTTGTGCGTTTTAATAAAGGAATAAAGCTAGGACATTTTACTGAAATAGTTTTCAGAAGAAAATCTTTAATTTCCGTTCAATATGAAATTGAATATTAAGAAATTTAATCTTTGGATATTTGTAGGATGTTATTTTCAGACTTGAGATATTGCGCAACTGTCTTTTAAAACATTTTGCTTTCAGCATCATTGACCTTTATATGTAAAACGTGAGGGGTTTCACTTAGAGGATGCAGTTATGGAAGTATACCTGGAACAATTTTGTCAAATCAGATTGTCACAGCAGAAACTGTCTTTCTTGAATCAGCGGAAGGGAGGGAATGGCGTAGAAAAGATTACCTGGCCAATCTCCACGAAAGAGTCACGCGGGTGCCGACGTGGCAGGGATCTCCTGTTCACCTATCAGCCGCCTCGAAGGCCAGAAGCAAGGAATTCACCCGATACTTTCAGCAAATTGATCCTTATCATTGACCCTTTAACCATTTTTTCACCAACTGGAATCTTCCTCCTTAAAGCAGGAGTCCATTGCAAAATCTAGGGTTGTCAGGTTGCGATTTCTTCAAAATTGATTTGGAAAAGGCCTTTTTTTTGTAAATAGCACAGGTCCTGATCAGACGCCGCGTTCTGCGCGTCTGATCTGGACCGGCACTGTTTGTCATGGTACCCGTTTTCGGGTTTCTGGTTCAAAATGACCGGTTATAATTTCAAAATTCCACAATGGAGTCCACAGTCGTAAAGACCTGGGCCCAGGATTACAATGCGTACTTAAATTTTAAGTACCTACTTAAACTAAGTATTTACTTAACTGTCGTATAAAGTGAACTACAAAGAATTTCTTTCGTTTAAGTCGATACTTAACCAGAGAATATCCTTAAATATTTAAGGTAACCCAGGTAGGTACCTTAACTTTTAAGATTTGACCTTGACACATGAATGTATATATCATCAACGGCAAACACGAGAGCTTTTATTTGCCCGAAATTACCAGTCATGCTCGGTAGCTCAGACGGTAAAGTGTTTGCATCATATTCAAGAGGCCCTGGGTTCCGGTCCCAGTCGAGCCACTTTTTTTTTCCTCCTTGGAGCGCAAGTCGACTCGGCGATGAGGTATAAAACAACTGGGATTTCTCCCTTGGTGTGTCACAGTTTTCGACCGATAGAGCTGTATAAAAACTTCCCTTTAATACTGTATAATACTGGTAACAGGGTAACAATTTATTGTTTGGTGTAGGAAGGTTCTTACAAGCGAAAGGGGGCCTTAAACGACTTGGTTGTTTTTGTCAGGGTAGGTGTGTGTATGTTTGATTGATTGATTGGATGTTGAACGTCCCTTTCAACTATATACAGGTCATTTTGGAGACGTTGCTCCTATTTTGAGGGACTTTTACCCGACATTGAGATGAAATGACTTCTCAAGCCTGTCGCCCAATGAAATCAATAGGGTTTATAAGCATGGACGGTCCGACTCGCGCAGCTTTTCCTGGGCATGCCATAGGGGCTTGAATCATGAAAAAAAAAAAAGAAAAGAAAAAAAAAAAAAAAAAAAAAGATTCAAGCCCCTATGGACAGGCTTAGATCCTCTAAGTGGGTAACCAGTACTCGTGTGCAATCGGATTCAGCTCTGCGTGGAAGCGTCATGCAGCCAATTTATTTCTTCATGCCCCGATGGATGGGTGGGGCCGACAGGTTTGTGTGTCGGGGGATGGGGGTGTTTGGGGAGGGAGGCTGGAGCATATTACTTTTGTCTGTTATTTAAAAACTGATCCTGTGGCACAGCGGGTCCATGTTCCTACGCTTATGCATGTCCTGCTACTTTTACGCATACAATGTTCACAATCATCATATGCCGTCTTTATATTCAGTGTCATGAAATAGTATGACGCCACGTGCATTTAAGAAATGACTTATTTTTCTGCTGTTCATCAAAGTATGAACGAACAGGGTCGCCTGCAAAGTAAATGAACTCCGAAGGGGTTCATATAAACTTTGCTAGCGACCCGCTGTCGTTCATGAACATCGAAAAAAATATTTCTTATATTTACATTTATTCCTCACTTATAAGGCAAACTGTTAAAGCTGAAAAACATTTACACGCACATTTCTAATAAGAGCGGAATGCCCAATGAGATAATAGAGAACCATGGTTTAGACTGGCGTCACTTGACGTCATGGAAAATCATATGACTTGATGCGTTCATGGAAGTATGAACTGCATTGTTTTCTATAGGTTTACATTAGTATTTTCACTTGAAATGTAAATAATTTCTATTTTGGCGGGAACAACTGTAACGTATGTCAGCGATGTACATTTGCAGGGCAAATGGTCATAGTAAAGGCAATAAAATCCAATTTAAAATCCAATTCGAAGGCCCGTTTCGTAACTTTCATATGAAAGGACCATTTGTGTAAGATTCGCGATATCAAAATTTATTAAATACAAAGAAGTTGTTTTTTTTTACGGCGTAGCCGTTATGGTTTTGCTTTTGTCCTACATTTTTCGTTATTCCATTGGTCAATAAAACCACATGTCCAAGGAGATGACCATTTCATTGGTCAATGATTTGCATAAATAAATCTACTCAAAAGTACGACAGTTTACTGAAGTTTTAACCAAGGAAATGTTTCGTTTTTTATGTGAGACATGAATGAAAAATATATACAGTTTCGGCTTGCTCACCGTCTAGTCCTTTGATGACCATACGTCATATGTATAATTGTGTTTCTAGTGAATTCTGTAACTGCTGCGGTGAATAGCTATTTTGACCTAATTTCACGTGGTTGGTCTATATAGCGAAAGGAACCATTTCGCGAAAGGAAGAATTTTCTGCGAAAGGAATTGTTTGTTTGATTTGAGGTTTAACGTCCCCATCAACACTGTGTAGGTGATTTTGGAGACGTTGCTTCCAAGTTTGTGGGATTTTTACCCGACATTGAGATGAAATGACACCCAAGCCCTGTTGCCCAATGAAACCAATAAAGAGATATAGCATGACAAAAACATGTAATAATCGCATTACAAATTGACAGATGTTTAATTTACAATATATGCTAAATAAAAGTTGCAATGTATCATTTGTCTTCAGCATACTTTATGTCCTCCATTTTAACACAAAATGGACATTTTCGAATATCATTAATGTTATATAAATTCTGAAAAGGAATAAGTGTAATTTGAGTTTTAATTAGGTGCACATAAGATCAAGTTTCCGTCCGTTTGTCTGCTCGTCCGTTTGTTCGTCCGCCTATGCGTTTACGTTCACCATAGCGACAACCTAGAATTTGTGTTCAAAGACAGAAAATGATAACGTTTTCTTATTTGTTGTGCATATACTTGAGATCATATGCTCTTGAAATGAGGTCATGTTTTTAACCTTGACCTTTTACATTGACCTTAGCTCAAACAGGCGGGACACCGCCCTCTGCAAAGCTATTTTTCCTCGCGTGACATCTGAATTGTTTGAATACAGTAAACCAGTTCATAGCTAGACAATTGTTGCTGTCACTATTGTAGCTCATATTGCACGACCCGCAGAAAAAGCGACCGACTGAAGTCGGTTGATTTTCTAAGAGTGCCCTAAAATCACCGTGTCATTCTGTCAGTCTGTCTGTCCGTCCGTCTGTAACCCGTTTGTGAAAATTGGTGATAGTGACTTAACCGCTTGGAATATTAGAACAATTTTTGGCATACTGATAGATATCAATGAGATCTAACCAATGAACTTACGAAATATTATATTCCATTTAGTATAGGCTCGCCGAGGCGAAAACATGTGAAAATTTTCGAACTGCTTCTCCTCGGAAACCGTTGGGCCGATTGAAGTCAAATTTCATATGGAACCTCTATGGGATGGGGGAAACCACAATTTGCTCATGGGGTCCAGGTCACATGACCCAAATGGCCGCCAAGCCATATATGGTCTGTCTGTCTGTCCGCCCGTAACCCGTTTGTGAAAATTGGTGATAGTGACCTAACCGCTTGGAATATTTATACAATTTTTGGCATACTGATAGTATCAATGAGGTCTAACCAATGAACTTGCGAAATATTACATTCCATTTAGTATAGCCTCGCCGAGGCGAAAAATGTGAAAATTTTCGAACTGCTTCTCCTCGGAAACCGTTGGGCCGATTAAGGTCAAATTTCATATGAAGCCTCTATGGGATGGAGGAAACCAAAATTTGCTCATGGGGCCCAGGTCACATGTCCAAAATGGCCGCCAAGCCATATATGGTAAAAACCCTTCAAAATAGTCTTCTCCAGAACCACTTGGCAGATTTCCACGAAACTTGATAAATAACATCTGGGACGTAGGCCCATCATAAATTGCTAAAATGGTGACCCTGGGTTGACCTTGACCTTCTTTGTGCCTAGGTCAAACTTTGACACATATGCTTTTGTATTGGAAAAGTGAGAATTCATTTTATCCTGCAAACGATTCAGAATACAGTACTAAAGTATTAGATATATTTTTGCTCCTTACGATAAGGCGCATTTATTGGGGGAACCGTTTTATGTCCAGGTCACATGACCAAAATGGCCGCCATACCCATATATGGTAACACTCATCAAGCTAAAGGCATCCGGCGGGTCGTGCACTTCAGCTGAAGCACTGGTTTCTAAACAACCTTCCAATTAAATCTACGCCGCATATCTTTTTTAAAGATATTTCTTGTTTTTGTTGATTTGAGATTCGTCCTCGCAACACTATTTAGGTTTGATTTTGGAAGTGTTGCTTTCAATTTTGTCGGACTTTTACCCGACATTGAGATGAAATTACATCTCAAGCCCTGTCGCCCAATCAAACTCGTATACGCATGGACGGCCCGACTTGCACCACTTTGCCTGGGCAGGCTTAAGCCTTCTAAGTGGTTTACTGGAGGTCGGGTGTGGTCGGCTTGTGCTGGTTGGGTGAGGCAAGGTGACGTGTATCTTGCGTCACTGGGGTGTCCAACTGATATTGGCCGCAACCAATCATAAGCTTCTACTCCTTGCCTCGAAATGCTAAATAAAAATAAGTTTGAGGCGTACCACCTCCCTTGTTTGTTTTGTATGATTTGAGGTTTAACGTCCCCGTCAACACTGTAAAGGTCATTTTGGAGACGTTGCTTCCAATTTTGTGGGACTTTTACCCGACATCGAGATGAAATGACATCTCAAGCCCTGCCGCCCAATGAAACCAATAGGGTTTATATTCTCGCACCGCTTTGCCTAGGCAGACTTAGATCCTCTAAACGGATTAACAGTACTCGTGTGCGGGTCGATTTCAGCTCTGCGTGGAAGCATCAAGCAGCCCCTCTATTTCTTCAAGCCTCGATGGGCGGGGGCCGTCCACCCCCTTGTAAGCTTGTGTATGTGAGTGATTGAGTGTGTTTGTGAGGTGAGTGAGTGAGCGCTTTATGCCTCATCAACTGTAAGGTAATACGCAGATAAGGACCACATTCATAAAAAGACGGGGCAATCCGAGATGGAATGTACAGAGATTTTATATCACATTTTTTTTTCCTTTGTTTTACTCCGACTGGAGCTACGGTTTTTCTCCGTGTTTGTCTGCACGATGTTTGATCTAGTCGTTAATGACTATATCATCTACATACATGTATAATAATGACATCCGAAAACAATATTGTAGCCGGTGTTAAGTTTGGGGTGGTTTCTGCGGGAGTCTTCCCTGTTCTTCACCATAGTGCAGAATATATTTATTACTGTACCAGATTGTATTGAATATTATGCAATACGCCTAACGGCATGAGAAGGGTTGAATTATAGACAGACTCTGTAAAACCGATTCCGGGGCTTCAGATTTGGCTGCATGATGCTTCCATGTAGAGCTGACACTGACCACACTGGCACGAGCACTGGTAAACAGCTTAAAAGGACTAAGCCTACCCAGGCAAAGTGATGTGAGTCAGACCGTCCACTGCATATAAGCCTTTTGGTTTGTATATTCAAATATTGTATGATTTCTTGTTTCTAAAGGGACCCCGTAGAAACAGCGTTTTGAATATGGCGTGGTGCTACATTGTGACCAATGTTTGTCGCACAAATCGTGATCGAGTGTGATCCTTCAATGAAACACGTTTTATAGTGTATAAAACATTTTTCATGGTTTATGTGGTGAAATGGAAACTAAACCATCATATTTTCTATTCAATGAAACAGAAGAAGTGATTTTTGACAGATCGCGGGAAAATTGTGGGCCGCCTACATCAATGTGTAATTGAAACTTACGTGCTGATCGTCGTGAAAATTTCCGTCAAAACTACGACTTTATCCGAAGTTAAATACTTAGCTAAGTAAATGAAATAGGTGGCTTTCGAATGCACTTTTTAAGGAAATACTTTACTAAGATATTAGTTCCTCCTTAAATCGTTAAGTCGACCTTAACTTAAGTAACGATTGTAATCCTGGGCCCTGATGTACATGCTCGTACACTATTGTGAAAGGCAGAGAGACTTTATCAGCCGCTACATCAGGACGGTCGCAAGTTTGTTACCCGCCGGGATCGTCAACATTATTTCTTGGAGATTTATCATGAAATCTTTTCTTACGGTTCCCTGATTAAAAAAAATAGTTATCAGTCTTCGATGAAAAAATTTCAGTCTCTCATTACGATCTCACGCCCATTCGACAAAGTGCATTTTTTACAGCTCCAAAATTGCTACTTTTCTCATGTAAATCCACGATGTTTTTCTCATTTATATCGCAAACATAGGTTGTGGGTGCTCAATGAGGCGGTTTTAACGAGTACCCACAACCTTTGTCTTGGAGCAGAAATAAGAAAAATAATGTACACCCCGTAATCCCCAGTTTTCTCTATATAAAGTGGGATTTGTGGGGAGTTCATTTCATGGACTTGTTCACGTGATGGATGGAAGATTTGCACGATTATGTAAAATAGAAGTGAAGGCAATGATCAGGAATCGATACAACCAGCACCTCCCATCACACATACCAAATTTTAAAGGAAACACAAACATATAATTAGGGGATAATTGTATTCAAAATTGTCATTTGGGGAGGTAAATCGGAGGTTTTACGGTCGGAAATTTCGTTTTACGGCGACGCGTCAGCGGAACCGTAAAAAGTAATTGCGACCGTAAAACTGAGATTTACCTCCCCAAATGTTTGCCCCCGCCCATAGGGGCTTAAAGAAATATATGGGCTACATGATGCTTCCACGCAGAGCTTAATCCGGCCCGCACACTAGTACTGGTAAACCGCTTACAGGATCTAAGCCTGTCCAGGAACCGCGGTCAAGGAACCATGCTAATAAACCCTAATGGTTTCATTGGGCGACAGGGCTTGAGATGTCATTTCATCTCAATGTCGGGTAAAAGTCCAACAAAATTGGAAACAACGTCTCCAAAATGACTTTAACAGTGTTGACGGGGACGTTAAACCTCAAATCAAACAAACGAAACCTCCCCAAATGACAATTTTCAATACAGTTATCCCCATTCTAATGCAATTATTTGGTTGTTTTGTTAAAAATTATACTATTTTGCACAAAGCGGCAAGCGCTGTGAGCTGCATAAAACCAAATGCTCGCCAATTAAAAGCGACGTTACGTGATGACGTCGGGTTTCCGACAGTACGAGAATATCGCAGAATATACTGTCGCAAATTTTTGGCGTTGTCCAATCAGACTTTGCGTTACATACGCCGGTGCATTAGAATAACTAGTCTAATGGAAACACAAATTGCGGAAAGCAAAACGGACAGTTACAGAACATAAAATAAAACATGCTTTCAGGGGCTTACCCATCTTAGAACATATTGTACAAGTCTATGGAGGATTGCTGCAGCGTAAAATCGATTTAAGCCTCCCCTTCCCCTCCCCCCACCCCCGGTGTACAAGGCTGTGGAGGATTGCGGCAGCGTAAAATCGATTTAAGCCTCCCCCTTCCCCCTCGCCCCCCCCCCCCTCCCAAGTGATATTCTTTTCACTGACCGTTCCAAGGCGGTTCTTCTTTAGCGGTTTAACATTAAACTTGTATGCCAGATCAAAAATTAGGTCACCAGGGCCCAGGATTACAATGCGTACTTAATTTTTAAGTACCTACTTAAACTAAGGATTTACTTAACTGGCGTATAAAGTGAACTACAAAGAAATTCGATCGTTTAAGTCGATACTTATCCTAGAAAATACTTAAATATTTAAGGTAACCCAGGTAGGTACCTTAACTTTTAAGATTTGACCTTGAGACACGAATGTATATATCAATAACGGCAAACCTTAGGGCTTTTATTTGTTCGAGATCACCAGTGATGCTCGGTAGCTCAAACGGTAGAGTGTTTTCTTGATATGAACAGAGGTCCGGGGTTCTAGTCCCGGTCGGGCCATTTTTTTTTCCTCCCTGTGGGGCAAGTCTACTTGCCATATAGGTACTGGGATGTATTTCTCCCTTGATGTGTCAAAGTGTGCGACGAACAGAGCTGTGTAAAAACTTCCTTTTACATAATACTGTTTATCATATGACGTTATTGATAAGCAGTGGATAAGGTCGTGTAATAAAAATCCTATGACCACACGTGTAATAACACTTTGGCGGAATTACGTAACGTCATGACGACGTCCGTGTCAACTATGCATTTTCTGTGAAGAATAGTGTCAAATTTAATGGCGATAAAATCTAATTTCAAGTGGCCATATGATAAACAGAATCTTACACTCGTGGTCACTTCATATGAATTTTATGAAACTCGCCAAAGGCTCGTTTCATAAATTTCATATGAAATGACCACTCGTGTAAGACCCTCTATATAATACTGGTGACAGGGCAATAATTAAGATTTCCAGACACTTCGGCCCCACTACCACCTCGGCCCCTAGACAGGTCGGCCCAAAACCAAGTCGGCCATAGACACCTCGGCCCTAGTCACCTCGGCCCTAGACACCTCGGCCCCACTGTCACCTCGGCCCCTAGACATCTCGGCCCCAAAGACACCTCGGCCCCACTTTTGATATCTGTTAGGGTATGGGCGTGTATATCATGTTAAAATCGGCCCCGGCCATCGGGACTTCAAGAAACCAACAGCCTGTGACATGAGTACTAGTAAACCGCTTAGAGGTTCTAAGCCTGGCCAGGAAAAGCGGTGCGAGTCGGACCGTCCATACGGCTTATAAACCCTAATGGTTTCATGGGGCTGCAGGGCATGAGATATCATTTCATCTGAATGTCGGGTAAAATTCCCACAAAATTGGAGGCAACGTCTCCAAAATGACCGATACAGTGTTCATAGGGGTGTTAAATGTCAAATCTAACAAACAAAACTTTGAACTCAGTGCATATCCAGATCCATCTGATCTGGATCTACACTGTCATTCAGTTTGCGAATTTTAAATGAATACAATATAAATTTGAGGGTCTGAAATGTGACTTATAAATGAATAAATAAATAAATAAATAAATAAATAAATAAATAAATAAATAAATAAATAAATATACAGTATACTTGTTACTGTCCGTCTTTAAATTAAGAGCTGAAATAACAATCAAATAGGAATGTCTAAATGTGTGAAAATTGATAACAATGGAAACTTACGGGTAGTGAAGACTTTGCACACAGTGCACATCCAGATCTACACTGTTTGCCACTAATATATACATATAGTACACATGTATCAAGTAATTTGAGTGGCTGATAGTCAGAAATGTGACTATAATTAAATAAATAAATAAAAAAATAAATAAATAAATAAACAAAGTATACAATATGCTCGTTACTGTCCGCCTTTAATATGAGCTAGAATGGCAATCAAATGTGTGAAAATTGATAACGATGATCTGTTTATCATCAAGGATCTCTTTATTGGGGGAAAAGGGATTAGTAACGCCTGGTTGTTTATTGAGCTTCACACTTTACTAATTTAAGTCAATAATTAATTGTTCTTGTACAACTTTTTGCTAAATAGTGTACTAACCTGAAATACATTAATCCTTGCCCCGCTGGACACGATAATCCTTATTTTTGCAAACAGTGTAGACCCTGATCGGATTGCTTCTGCCCTCTGAACCGGATCTGCACCGTTTTTCATGCAGTTTTGTAATTGCAAGCATACATTAAATTAATTGGTCTACTTACAAGGATAGTTCTAGTTCAGCGAACCTGAACACTGATAATTACCTAATAAATAAATAAATAAATAAATAAATAAATAGTTTGTATTGGAGGTTAACGGCCCAGTCAACATTATTTTAGTTCATTTTCGACCCGGGCAGTTTACCTATCCACACTTATCCTGGGCTGGCTTATACGAAAGCGGTTAACCAATACAGTGCACATGTTTTTCGCCAGAAAGAAACAACTGCCCTTCTTGAATCAGCAGAAGGGAGAGAATGACGTAGAAAAGATTTCATAATCAATCTCCAAGAAAGTTAGTTGCCGACCCAGGTAGGTATCGAACCCGCGTCCTCCTGATCACCAGTCAGACGCGCATCCGACTTAGCTACCGAGGCCCAAAAAAAATAAATATATAAATGTGTTAACAAATATAAGATTATCCCCATCATCACCATAATTGACGAAACCGAGGAATGTTGTTTTTTTATTATTATTATTATTTTGTTTTACGGCCCCATCCACCGAACCATCCAGATTTCCATCAAATTAGTATGGATAATTAGGTATCAAGTTCTTATTGAAATTAATTTAAAAAGTATTTTAGGGGTGTGGAATTATTTCGGATAATAAAAAAGCCTATAGATGTTCAAAAGAGCAGAAATGTAGAACAAACGAGCCTGCTCTAAAGCATGCTGCAATGCAATTAGAATTATACATTGAAATAAAAGATGGGAATTTTCAAATGTATCTTCCATTCTTCCTAAATGGACATATAGCTTTTCTATTTAGTAATCTTATAATATATAATAAATATATATATTATAGGTTCAAATATTCGTGGCTCCCTATCAAAATAATCCAATCAGCAAATAAAAATAATAAAAAAAACTCATCCGGCATACAACACGATCTCCAATTTAAGTGGAAGCCCCGTGAAAAGCAAAGTGGGGCCGAAGTGTCTAGGTATATGGGGCCGACGTGTCTAGGGGCCGAGGTGTCCAGGGGCCGACCCGTCTAGGGTTTTAATTTTATGTGGGGCCGAGGTGGTTTTGGGGCCGAGGTGTCTAGGGGCCGAAGTGTCTAGGGGCCGAGGTGGTTTTGGGGCCGAAGTGTCCTGTTACCATAATTAATTGTTTGGTGCGGGAAGGTTATTATACATGAGAGGGGATCCTAAATGACTTGGTTGTTTTTGTCAGGGTAGGTGTGTGTGTGTGTGTGTGTGTGTGTGTGTGTGTGTGTGTGTGTGTGTGTGTGTGTGTGTGTGTGTGTGTGTGCGTGCGTGCGTGTGTGCGTGCGTGTGTGTGCGGGGGGGAGGGGGGGGTCGGCGCATATCACTTTTGTCTGTTAGTTAAAAACTGATCCTGTGGCACATCGGGTCCATGTTCCTACGCTTATGCCCTGCTAGTTTTACGCATACACTGTTCACAACGTTCATATGCCGTCTTTATATTCATTCTCATGAAATAGTATGACGCCACCTGCGTTTATGAAATGACTTGTTTTTCTGTTGTTCATGAAAGTATAAACGGACAGCGTCGCCTGCAAAGTAAATGAACTCTGAAGGGGTTCATATAAATTTTGCTAGCGATTCGCTGTCGTTCATACCTTCATGAACATCCGAAAAAATATTTCATTTATTTACATTCTTTTTTCCTCATCACTCGGCGAAAAAATTCTTATAAGGCAAACTGTTAAAGCTGAAAAACATTTACCCGCTGTTTTTTCTACAAAGAACGGAACAGCATTGTCGTCGTCAACGCCCATTGAGATCATAGAGAACCATGGTTTAGGGTGTAGACTTGCGACACTTGACGTCATTGAAAATCATGTGATTCGATGCGTTCATGGAAGTATGAACAGGCGTATAGGTTTACAATAGGTTTTACACTTGAAATGTAAATATTAACTATTTTGGCGTGAACAACTGTAACTTATGTTAACTATGTACATTTGTTGGGCAAATGGTCAAGGTAAAGGCAATAAAATCCTATTTAAAATCCAATTCGAAGGCCCGTTTCGTAACTTTCATATGAAAGGACCATTTGTGTAAGATTCTCGATATCAAAATTAATGAAATACAAAGAAGTTTTTTTTTGATTGATTGATTGATGGATTGATTGATTGATTGATTGATTGATTTGAGATTTAACGTCCTCGCAACACTATTTAGGTTTGATTTTGGAAGTGTTGATTCCAATTTTGTCGGACTGCTACCCGACATTGAGATGAAATTACATCTCAAGCCCTGTCGCCCAATGAAACCAACAAGATTTATATGCATGGACTTGCACCTTTTTGCCTTGGCAGGCTTAGACCTTCTAAGTGGTTACTGGAGGTCGCGTGTGGTCCTTGTGTACTGGTTGGGTGAGGCGAAGGTGAAGTGTATCTTGCGTCACTGGGGCGTCCAGCTGATTGTGAAAAGGCCTGCTTTCCTAGCAGCAGGTAATGGTAGAGGGGAATGTTGTTATTTCTTCTGTTTCTGCACATCCAATCATTTGCCTCTTCTCTCTGCCTGGGAATGCTAAATAAAAATGAGTTTGAGGCGTTCCACCTCCCTTTGAAAGCTCGTGCATGTGAGTAAATAAGTGTGTTTGTGAGTGAGTGAGCGCTTTATGTCTCACCTCACACATAAAAAGACGGGGAAATCCAAGATCGAATGTACAGTGATTTTGTATTCATGTTTTTTTTTTTGTTGTTGTTGTTGTTGTTTTTTACTCCGACTGGAGCTACGGTTTTCTCCGTGTTTGTTTGTATGATGTTTGATCGTGTCCTTAATGACTATATCGGCTACATACATGTAATGATGACATCCGAAAACAATATCGTAGCTTGGGTAAAGTGTCGGAGTCTTCCCTGTTCTTCACCATAGCGCAGAATATGTTTATTTTCTTAATTATCGACTCTACCAGATTGTTTTGAATATTATTCAATACGACTAACGGCATGAAAAGGGTTGAATCATGGACAGACTCCATAAAACCGATTCCGCCCCCGCCCCTCGGGGCTTGAAGAAACAGATTGGGCTGCATGGTGCTTCCATGCAGAGCTGAAACTGACCACACATAACGTAAACACGCCTATACAAATACATTTTAAATTTAACCTCCAAATAAGGAAATTTTTAAGATGAAAAGTTGCGGTATTTTTCTTATTTCTGCTCAAAATATAGACCTTTGGTACACGTTAGGCGGTTCTAACCGGTACCCACATTCTATATTTTAGAGCGGATATAAGTAAAAAAAGGTCGACCCCTCCCCCTAAACCCCAGTTTTACAAAATAAAAGTGGGGTTCAAGGGGGTCAGAATTATATAAGCGTATTTTCCCGATGCCCTAGTACTTGTAAACAGCTTGGAAGGACTAAGCCTGCCCAGGCAAACTGGTGTGAGTCTCACCGTCCACTGCATATAAGCCTTTTGGTTTTATAGGGCGACAGGGCTTGAGGTTTCATTTCATCTCAGAGTCGATAAACGTCCCACAAAATTGGAAGCAAAGTCTTCAAACTGACCTGCATACTGTTGACAGGGACGTTAAACCTCAATTCAAATAAGACTCCATAAAACTGAGCTTTGCATATTCAAATATTGTATGAGTTCTTGTTTCTGAAGGGACCCCATAGAAACAGCGTTTTGAACATGTCGTGGTGCTACTTTGTGACCAATGCTGCCCGCACAATTTGAGATCGAGTGTGATCCTTCAATTACACAAGTTTAATAGTATATAAAACATTTTTCATGGTTTATGCAATGAAATGGAAACTAAACCATCATAGTTTCTATTGTCTCCATCCATTCAAGCAGAAGCAGTAATTTTTGACAGATCGCGGGAAAGTTGTGGGCCGCCTACATCAATGTGTAATTGAAACTTACGTGCTAAACTTCGTGAAAGTTTCCGTCAAAATTACGACTTCATCCGAAGTTAAATACTTAGCTAAGTAAATGAAATAGGTGGCTCTCGAATGCACTTTTTAAGGAAATACTTTACTAAGATCAGAATTCCTCCTTAAATCGTTAAGTCGACCTTAACTTAAGGAACGATTGTAATCCTGGGCCCAGGTCAGATTTTCAATAAAACCTTATGTGCTTCAATCTTCTAAAAACTTGACATGATGATATGTCACGTTTTAAATATGCGTCATTTCAGATCAAAAACTAGTTAAGATTTTGTTAAAATCTTGTGTGCGCCCTAGCCACCACACTATTTCGTCGGTCTTCGTAAGCCTTTACAAAAATGTTTGACCTGATTATATCTCTGTCAAGTTAGAAAGTAGGTCATTTCGGATCAAAACCAAGGCCAAATTTTGTTAAAACATTGTCTTAAGATTCAAATACTGGTTATATGGGGTCAAAACAAGGTCATAATGTCAGATTTCTGTCTCTAGATGCTACAATTTTGCATTAATCCTCATAACACTTTACCAAATGTCTGACTTGATTATATGTCATTCGACTTACTATGGTTAGTGCCATATAACCAGGTCATATTTCTTTTAAACCTTGTTCTCTTCCTCTAGAGGTCACGGTTTTACGTCATTTGTCAGGTCAAAGACAAAGTCATCAGGTCAAATTGCTTTATATGACTCAGGTGAGCGAATAAAGGGCCATCATGGCCCTCTTGTTATTATTTATATAATATAGATTGCGATGCCACTTTAACACGAACTCTCAATCTATGCTTTGAGCAGAAATAAGGAAAATACAACTGTTCATCTGACTTTTTTTTTTTTTTCATTCTTTTGATACCTTTAACATTTACAGTATATTGCACAGGTATGTTTGCAGCTTTCTACAGTCTGACTGATTTCATCTGCAGATTTTAAGATTTAACATCATCTGTCTGTTGTCCGATATTTTCGTGAGGTTTATGGATATCTAAAGCAGAGGTAAGATTATAAGAATCTTATATGGGTGTGAGGGGTGGATGAAAAAAAATCCGTCCCGAGGGACACTGTCCGGCATCAAGAGGCTTGCCGAGTGATGCCGGACAGTGATCCCGAGGGACGGATTTTTCTATCCACCCCTCACACCCATATAGGATTCTTTTTCTTGCATACCTTCCATTTCTATTGCGAATTTTTAATGCTGCTGTCACTTCGGTAACAGACGTCCGCCATTTTCTGATGAGACAACAGGAATGTTTAGTGACGTCACGCATGACGACGCCGCGCATGAGGTTGTAATCAACCAGTGCATTTATCAAACACGCGATTATATTCGATTTGGGGTCGGAACACCAGGGTCAGAACATAAATTTAAATCCCAGGGTAAAATCACGGATTTCCTTGTTTGGTGTGCAAGAATAATATATTCAGTATCAACAAGATGTCATGGCCACTCGCAACGGAATGCTTTTTCTCTTATAATGCCCCTGTCACACAAAGCTAGTTCTTAGACACTCCGGTCAAATGCTTACAAAATCGTTAAACGGACGGTTGTCACTTTTCGCCCAATTATGTCTGTTAATACTATT
This sequence comes from Lucinisca nassula, assembly GCA_963580285.1. NCBI lineage: Eukaryota > Metazoa > Mollusca > Bivalvia > Lucinida > Lucinidae > Lucinisca > Lucinisca nassula. The sequence continues at coordinate 35,102,907 of OY757011.1, forward strand.
CTTTATCGATCATAAGAAGTCCTCAAAAGGTCCAGCCTGTCTGTATCTCGTCCACAGTTCGTTCGCATCCAGTTCAGATCGGGACAGAAGTGCCCGCTCAGTCCATGCGAACACCGTTCCCAAGCAGTCCAAGCCCGTCCATGGTTGTTTTAGATACGTTAGCAGCTAGTTTTGTCCATCTCCAGAACGTTCAAGCCTTTTATAGCTAGTTTATAACTCGATCACCTTATTCGGAGTCTGACTACGTCCTCATCTCATCCATAGCGCGTGTGGAACGTAATTACAATCGCGTCCTAGCCCGAATGTATAAAAATCCCGCGCGTTCTTGTCAATCCTCATTCTGGATCGTCGCATCAAGATGTGCAAATCAAGTGCATGACATTTAAAATTATCACCTCACCATTGTTTTAGTAATCACCTCCGTGTGATCAATGGAACTAGCACCAAGCCCATTGCAGCTTTGTTGTCACCATGCTTCAAATACTGAACGTGGCCAAAAAGACATAACCTGTTAAAAGAAAGCAATCACTACCCCCAGAGCCCCATCCTGCAGTTCCATTGAAGCCCAAATGCATCGATCACTTTCAACACATACCGCTAGTTGATACCCGAGTGCACCACGTCGTAACACGATCCTGATAGGTTTGAAGTACGGCAGCTCCGTTCAAAATACGTCCATCTCGTTTAGGTACGGTCATCTTGTTTTAGTACGTTATCACTCCGTCTCAGAATTGTAGAACGGGGTGGGTAGCAAAAACTTTTGAGCAGGCTCAAAGGTCTTAAGCACCCTTCCTGTCCAAGCCCGTCATAACGTTCCAAAACAGATCGTAAACGGTTGCTGCTACGTCAACTTTGTTCAGAGACATTTCGAGTTCGTTTAGGGAAAACAATCAGAACGTTGTGAAAACGAGTTTGGTGTGACGGGGGTGTAAATTAAAGCGCTGACAGCTCTGGTGGGTCGATTGTCAGTGAGGGAAGGCTTGGGAAATAGTCCTGAACTGAGACTTAAGGGGAATGGGAACTATTTTCCCGCCATTTTTGCACAGGGAGACGACTTTCGAGACTTTCTCTTCGCTTTTTTTATAAGCCCTGTCCCACTGAAAAAGGGGTCTACTCTTTAAGGAAAGAATTTGCTCCTGAGGTTAAAGGAAAGAATTTTCTCCTAAGGAGCAAATTCTTACCTTTAAGAGTTGACCCCTATTGACATGGGAGGCAAAAATACTTTTGCAGGAGTTGCCTCCCCTGAAGCTGTTCCCATTCCCCTTAAATATCGTCCAATAACCCAGTACACGAGCCAAGACCAGATTTTAGCTTTTTGACACATCAGTTTGACGTCAGAGAGAGATGACTAGCGCTGCTATATATAACCGGTACATGGTCAGCGATACTTGTGGTCACGTTGACAGTAGCAGGTGGGGAGCTTCTATAGTTAGTAACTTTAGGTCGATTGATTAACAATTGACCCAGTCGATTTGATTAACGATCGACCTCAAAAATGGGGGTTTCCTACTGACATGTCTATATGACGAAGTATGTACATGTACAGTGAAATTCCTATATTAAGACCCCCTTTGGGACTGTTCGAAAGTGGTCTTTAAGACCACTTTGAACCGTCCCAAAAGTGGTCTCATATGAGAGCAGATTAGGTTTAGAAAACTCTAAGAAAATGTACCAAAAACATCTAAATATGCTTTTAAAAGCATAATTTGTCTTAATTTTAGGTGGTCTTAATAACAGTGTTTGAGTTTAACGTCCCATCAAGAGCTAAGGTCTTACGGAGATGGGACCTCGGTTAAGAGACTCATCCGAAAGTCTGGAGAAGCCCGAGATCGATCCTGCGACCCCTGGTTTACAAGGCCAGTAGCATAACCACCACACGACGGAGGCTTCTGTGGTCATAATAACGGAATTCATCTGATCGTAATACAATCAGGATACAGTTTAATAACGGAATTCGTCTGTATCATAATACGTGTATCTTACACATGTTAATATGTGTTGATATCGCAAACACCACATGTTGAAAGGAAAGTCTTTATACTGCAACTAAGACAACGCTAATCTTTTTAACATATGCTACCTAATTTTAATGCACACAAATAGACATCTGAAAAACCATAATTGGGTAAGATAATTAATAACGCATGCGCCGAAAAAGATATTGATAATTTGCTATCTTGTATGTTTAAATAATTATTGAATAGAAAGAAAAAATAGAAAGACAGGTGCTATAAAATGAACACGTCAATTAGAATAGTTTTTGAGAACGAATAATCTAAAATCGGTATTTAGCATTTGGCCAAGTTCCTTTAAGCTCATTAAAACCTCAAAGTGCATTTCGGTGCACAAAATATAGATAGTTCGCTTCTAGATGTATAAAATAACGTTTTACAGTGGCGGTTTCTAAACTCGAAATAATGTCTCATTTCGAAAACATGCCTAAACAAATACATTGTAAACTTCACCACCGAAAAACCGAAATTTTAAGATAAAACATTGTGGCATTTTTCTTATTTCTGCTCAAAATATGGATTGTGGGTACTCGTTAGAACCGCCTCATCGCGGCGGTTCTAACGAGTACCCACAATCTATATTTTAGAGAAGAAATAAGAAAAATAAGATGTACCTCTTACTGGTTGGGAGCGTACAGTACAGTTAACCCGGATGTTCCGATCTGTATAGTGGACAGATCCTTGTCTTTTGTTATGACCTTGAAGGTGTATGTGCGTGGTCTGTCTTCTATATTTGTATATTTATTTTTTTGGACATGAACAACTTGGTAAGTGTGTTTTATTTATTTTGTTTTCCATACTGACTATCTTTGGGCACGGCAAGATGTCGTTCTCTGTGCTCTAAATCTATTTTTCAGCTGCAAATCACTAGTGTTTGTAAGAATCACACCTCACCTGTGACCAGAAAATCGACCAATTGGGAGCGTTGATCGAAAGAAAAATATCTTTTAGGACAGTTTTAAGATAGAGTAATAATCTATAATAAGTTATACTTAAAATAAGTGCCTCTAGACTTCCATACGAAATCACACGAAGAGCAAGACTGACAATCGCAAAACATTTATGACTGTGTGGTATGTCTCATATTTACTGTATAGCTTGTCTAAGATACTTTGTTTTGACTGTATTGGATGTCGCTATTAATGTGTGAAAGTTATTCAAAGGTACATTGCAATATTTGTCTATGCAAAAAGATGATAATGCTTAACAATAGCAAACAGGCAAAGCTACGTAAAAATATTAAATACCTATAAATTCCCGAAATCTTGGAGAAATTACACGTGCTGTGGTTTAATAGAGCACAACAGACTAAAGGTTTTAACCACTCGGCCAAAGGAGCCAGCCTTCGAGGACTGTCTTCAGGTACGAAATATTTAACAAACTGAATCGCATCGTCACGCGTCTCTCTTCTTCCACAGAACTCATAGCAAATACTCTGATCTGATCAGACTGCACAGAAATGCAAAACGACCTGAGTAATATGACTAGTTACGGGCTATTTGTTCAAGATATATACATTTATACAAAGAAATGAAGAGTTGTGGACCAGTCTGTTAAAGATATTTCCTTTTCTTCTCCCAACCGAATAGATTCGGGGGAATATAACGATCGGCTTGGCGTCCGGTCGTCCGTCCGTCCCGGCGTAGACGCAATCTTGTGATGGTCATAACTCATATACCCTTCGAGATATATTTATGATACCTGGCAATATGGCAAACAATGTTGAGCCGGCGTGTCTTCCGCAAGAACCACAACTCTGGGTACCATAGTATTTGAGTTATCTCCCATTCCAATAAAAACAGAAATACTATCTTGTGCTCTCTATAACTCCAATACCCTTCGAGATATATTGATGATACTTGACAAAATTGTAAACAAGGTCGAGACGGCGTGTCATGGGCAATAATAACAACCCTTTGTGCCATGGGTTTTTTTTATTTATCTCCCCTTCGAAAGAATAGAATGGCTATCTTGTGATCGCTATAACTCCAATACCCTTCGAGATATATATACCTTTTGATCATTAACCGATTGATGCTTATGACCCACAAAGAGGGTTGACGCGTTGTTAAACACGAAATCATCATCATCATCATCTTCGAGATATATTGATTAAACTTGGCATAATTGTTCACAAGGTTGAAGCAGAATATCACGCACAAGAGCCACAACTCTTGGTGCCATGTCATTTGAATTATCTCCTCTTTCAATAAAATAGAATGGATAGCTTGTGATCGTCATACCTCGAATACCCTTCGAGATATATTGATGAAGCTTGGCACACTTGTTCACAAGGTAGAAGCAGCATGTCATGCGCAAGAACCACAACTCTCGGTGCTATGGCATTTGAATTATCTCTCCTTCCAATAAAATGGAATAACTATCTTGTGATCGCCATATCTCACATACTATTGGAGACATGTTGATAGTACTTGGTACAGTTGTACATGAGGTTAAGCAGGCGTGTCATGTGCAAGAACCACAGCTCTAGGTGCCATGGCATTTCAATTATCTCCCTTCCAATAAAAATAGGATGACTATCTTTTGAGCGCCATATCGCCAATATTCTTCGAGACATGTTGAAAGTACTTGGTACAGTTGTGCATAAGGTTAAGCAGACGTGTCATATGCAAGAACCGCGACTCTTGGTGTACTGGTTTTTGAGTTACCTTCCCTGACAAAATAACATTATGATGGCCATAACTCCAAAACCCTTTGAGGTATATTCATGATACTTGGCATGATTGTTCAGACGGCATGCCATTCACACGAACCACACCACCGGGTGTCATGTTATTATTGTATTTGAGTTATCTCCCCTTCTAATAAAATTGTTTGACTATCTTGTGATCGCCATATCTTCAACAGTCTTCGAGACATGCTGATTGTTTAAGTTAAGCAAACCGGTCACGGGAAAGAACCCAGACGCTTGGTGCACTGGTTTTTGAGTTACCTCCCCTAACAAAATAATCTTGTGACGGCCATAGCTCAGAAACCCTTTGAGATATATGGATAATACTTGGCAAGGTTGTGACAGCATGTCATGCACAGGAACCACAACTCTGGGTGCGATGGTATTTGAGTTATATCCCCTTCTAATAAAATCGAATGACTATCTTGTGATCGCCATATCTTCAATACTCTTTGATACATAATGATGGGACTTGGTACAGTTGTACGTGAGGCTAAGTGGGCGTATCATGTGTGAAAATCATGACTCTTGGTGCACTGTTTTTTTTTAGTTATTTTCCCAAACAATATAATCTAGTGATGACCATAACTTGGATACCCTGTAAGATATATTTATGGTATTTGGCACGGTTTTTGACATGGTTGAAACAGTGTGACATGCCAAAGAACCACCAGCCGGATCCATCATGAACGACTAATTCATCACGTCTGAAATTAGTGAAAGAAACAAAATGGGACTATTTCAACTTGAGCATAACGAAACAAAAACTGATCTATGCGCCCAGCAAAGACTAAGCTTAGTCTGAGCATCTGCCCAGTTTGATCAGTGTCTTCATTTTCCGTGTGAAAAAAGTCGAGTAGTAAGCTACCCATCAAGCGCACAGCAAAGAATCTAATCAGATTGGGTGGATGCCCAAGCTGATCTGAATCTTTGGGCGCAGTCATTTTGTCATGTTTTGTGTTTCATCAGAGACAGTATGAAGAACTCGATGAAGAAATGGTGTTTATGCCAAGTTTCCACATTTCAGAAACAAAATAGCTAACGTATTTAAATGTTATCTTACGAAAATATTGAAATCGCTCTATAGTATTATCAGGACACACAATATAGTATGATCGGAACACGGCATACAGTGCTGAGAAATCAGTTTTGCGACATGCCATACAAACCAGTTTTTGACCCCTCTATCGTTTTCTTAGAAAATAATTGCCTTACATGGCAACGTGTTTAGTAATATTAATAAAAGATGACCTGAAATACATCATAAAACAGTAAAAATGCAATGACAGTCGTTTCAAGTAAGGTTGGTGGCAAAGTTTGATAAAATTGTACCGGTGCAGCGTTTGAAATCGAATGTAGGATAATGATTTTCTAAAATTAATTGTGAAAATAAAAGAAATCAGAGCAATAAACAGAAAATCAAGGTGGCATGTCGAAAAGACTTTTAGTTATGCTTCCTGAACTACTGCTATGAAGATGAAATTCTCGCGATTAATAATTTCAAAACACAAAAATAAGCATTCGGAAACATACCCGACATATCGGAACAAGGATCTGTCCACTATAAAGATCGGAACATCCGGGTTAAGTGTACTGTACGCTCCCAACCAGTGCCTCTGTAAACCCCAGTTTTACAATATAAAAGTGGGGTTCAAGGGGGTCAAAATTATAAAGGGGTGTTTTCGTGATGATTTTTGGAAAACTAAGTGAATTTTGCTTTGTGAGTCGATGGTTTGTCAATCGTCTCAAAGTTACTAAACCAGAAGCTTCCCTTCTGTTACTGTCTACGTGACCGTCTCTGGCCATGCACAAAATCCAGGTTGTTTATAGCAGCGCTTTTCTTCTCCATGTGACGTCAGAGTACTGTGTAACCGTATTATCTGGAATGGGCTGGTATGCTGGGACATTCGTAGCCACTTAAGGACCAGATCAGACGCATCAGAACGCGGCCTCTGATCAGGGTCTACACTGTTGATTTAATAGTAGAATTTAAGGGTTGATGCCATGAAGATTCAATCCGTAACAAAGCGTGACAACAGGATAGTAAATTAATTCCAACGCATCGCCCCGCCCATCGGGACTTGGAGAAATAGATTGAGACGCATGCCAAAGTACAATTTATTCAAAGGAAGTCTATCCTACCCAGGCGTCGTAGTGTGGAATAGTATCCCCGTTCATATTAAATTGACACTTTCAATAAAAATAGTACAGAATGGATTTAACTTTAATAATCTACTTGACTTGATGAAACTCGCATGCATTATCATAGTTCAAGCTTCCGTCGCCAACTCATTTTAATATATGTTGTATTAGGCATGTCTTGTTTGCATACAACTTGTTTGTCTAACTTGAATACAATTACTGACCACACATGAGTACAGGTAAACCACTTAGAGGATCTAAGCCTGCCCAGGCAAATCAGTGCGAGTCAGAACGTCCAACAAAATTGGGAGCAGCTTCTCCAAAATTACCTAAATAGTGTTGACGGGGACGTTAAACCTCAATTCAAACAAATAAAATAACTCCAAGGCTATGTTACATGTTAACAGAGAATTTCACATCGGCCCCCGCCCATCGGGGCTTGAAGAAATAGATGGGCTGCATGATGCTTCCACGCAGAGCTTAATCCGACCCGCACACGTGTACTGGAAAACCGCTTAGAGGATCTAAGCCTGCCCAGGCAAAGCAATGCGAGTCGGACCCGTCCATGCTTATTAACCCTATTGATTTGATTGGGCGGCAGGGCTTGAGATGTCATTTCATCTCAATGTCGGTTACAAGTCCCACAAAATTGGAAGCAACGTCTCCAAAATGACCTTTACAGTGTTGACGGGCACGGTAAACCTCAAATCAAATAAAAAAATCGTGACCATATCATATTAAATGCAATGAACTTATAGCGAGTTGAATGAATAAAATAACCATAAATGCGAAAACCGACGGTTAGTGGCCGAGTCATTTGAAAGAATATGTTGCGAACAAGAAAATGCGAATAAACGCGTATAACGCCTCGTTACTTTATGTACACATTGCGTGTACGAAAACACGCCTATACAAATACACTGTAAATTTTACCGCCGTAAAAATGAAAGATTTAAGATAAAAATTGTGATATTTTTCTTATTTCTGCTCAAAATATAGATTGTGGGTACACGTTAGAACCGCCTCATCGAGGCGGTTCTAACGAGTATCCACAATCTATATTTTAGAGCAGATATAAGAAAAATAAGGTTTATCCCTGTTAACCCCGGTTTTTCTATATAAAAGTGAGGTTCTAGGCCAAATTATATAGGCGTGTTTTAGTGATGTGGGCAACCGTTCACCCGTACGTCTGTTCGGATTCGCTTGTTACAATCGGAGAAGGATAGTCTGAATTTTGTTTCTTCCTTAAAAAAACCTATCATCATTGTTGCATTCCAGTCTTCTGTCCATGCTTGTTTACTACGCGATATATGAGACCGTGACAGCAAGTCAACAGCGAACAGTCTGTGAGATAATGAGAAAAGTTTTGTTAGTTTCCATGGTGTTCCTTGCGGTCTTCGTAGTTGGCGAGAATCTACTTCTCGCATGCTGCAACCCGGGTGCAATGGTTGTGGCTGGGCATCACTACAGGCGGTCCTCCTAATATAGGAAGATATTCGAAGCCTTTTCCCTGCTGAAAACGCCTCCAATGACTCTTAACCCTTGTCCTGCTGAGCCCGAATATGCCTTTTCTTTGAAACAATGTAGATCCAGATCAGATGGCTTCTGAAGAAGCCATCTGATCAGGATCTTCATTGTTTGCCATCCAGTTTATAAATTTGTTGCAATAGTTTGCATCAAACAATCTGATTGGCTGATAATCAGTGGTGCGTGTGATATTTTTCAATATTCAGCAGGACAAGGGTTAATAGGGTGCCTTGAACAATTTACAAATAATCAAAACAACACGTTTTTTTTTTTTTTTTTTTTTTTTGAAAAGTAACCATTCTGGAGACAAGAAGGAATGCAATATGCACGCGGGTGTGTTAGCGAAATTGTCAGTAGTCTGGCATTGTGATATTTAGACAAACCTGCCTACAAAAGCCACATGATTCTGTTTCCGATCACAAAAAAAGCCTTCCCATTTATTGCCTTTCCCACACAGTTAATATTCGATATTCGATTGTCAAATGTTCAAGAACATGCGCGTGGGTGTTCGTTGAAGTGTGTACGTTCGTGCAGATAAAGTGTTTTGGAGACATCGATGTTTTTTTTTTTGTTTTTGTTTTTTGTTTGGTTTGGGTTTTACGGCCCTTTCAAGATTATTTCACTAATATCGAGCCGATCGTTAATCATAGGTGGGCGAAAACCGGAGTACGAGACATTGATGTACACACGTCAAATGATTTTGCCTTTAGTCAATAGTTAAATCAGTTGTGAAATCTTGTTGAAAATATGAGATTTATATAGCCAGTATGTCTGGCAGTATTAATAAGGCCTAAAATAGCGGTGTTTTCGCCCACCCGGGCGATCCTGCTTCAGACCCCCCGACACTACTACTTGAAAGATAAAATTAAAATTAAAACATCGACCCTACCATTTTCGATTTTCGGCCCTACCCAGTGTCGTCTTTGCATTTTCCCATAGTAATTTCGCGTTTTAAGTGCATTTTTGTTGTTTTTGGCATTTAGTACCTTCCAAATAATAGAGCATCTAAATTGATTTATGATATACAGTGCACGTTTCAACAACAAACAAGAGCTGTCACTATAGGTGACCAATGCCCCCCGTGGGAGCCCATTTCTGAGTTTTTGCTAAATTTTAAGGGGAGATAATTCAGCAAAAATGACAACAGAGTTATTGCCCTTGGTCAGAATGTAGCCCTTGTGATGGTGAATAAGTGTGTGAAGTTTCATGGGGCTAGGTCAAATACTTTTGAAGTTATGGTCAAGGTTAAAGTTTTTGTGACGGACAGACAGACAAACAATCAGACAGACAGGACAAATACTATATGCCCCCGAATCAAAGATTCTCGGGGGCATAAAACGCCTAAATAAAAGTGATTGGTTTTAGTATACATAGTTTGTGGGTGCCGCCTCATTGAGGTGGTTCTAACGAGCACCAGAAAACTATATTTGGTGCAACAATAAGGGCATTAAAATGATTTGTTCCGGAAAAGAATCTTCAGAGTCACACAAGTTACCGTTATCTCACATGGATCCGCACTAGCCTAACATTTGGTTTCGACTGAGACTGGTGACCAGGCGGTCGCGGGTTTGATACCTGCCGAGGTCGCATCGCAACATTCTGTCGTAGAGATTGGTTATGAAATCTTTTTCTACCGCCATTTGCTCCCTTCCGCTGATTCTAGAAGGACAGTTGTCAATTTGATGTGAAAAAAAAGTTTTCTGCACTGGTTAACCGCTTTAGGAAGTGTGGTTAAGTAAATTGACCGACTCATTATGACCTTAATAGTGTTGGCTATGCCGTGTAACCCACCACCAAAAAAGAAAATAAAAGAAAAAAGATAAACATGCTAGAACGAAACAGCTGTCCAACGTCGGGCCGTCGCTGGTAGCCCGGGGTTGTTTGGACATACTTTGCAGGTTGGGATTCCTTGTTGTTTCTGCAAAGCATACGGATTGTCACAGACGGTCGTTTCTGCGATTGGAATAAACTTTGTCCCTGTAAGGATATACACCTTCTGGGGAGGCAAGACAAATTATATTTGTCTCCCTTTTTCAAAGGGCTATGCTCTTAAGGGGATTGGAAAGCGATCAGAAACTCCCGAAAGGCCCCCCACCCCACCAACACCCCCCACCCCGATCTCCAACTCCCCCCTGTATAAATGGCAGAAAATTTGCTTTTTGTATCCATTCCCCGGATTCGTCCCAAAGATCTCGAGAGAAAATGCAGACCAAGCGCCTAAATGACATGAATATTCGTAATCCATGAATTAGTAGCATTGCCCGTCTCATCAGTAGAGAACGTAATTCGTTTAGCGTGTGAAAGGTAATTAGAAGCGAATTTGTTACGGGGAATATATATAAATGATTTTACCCAAGAGAATTAGCGATTTTCGGAGAATTTCAGACTTCTAAGCTATACTAGATACATTCATGGCTGATGTATCTGTCGCGTTGACCCTATTAAGCTTTTCATTTTAGTTGCTGTGTGATTTTGCCATACTGAAAGGCTATTACTTATATTTTTTCCACCCACTCGAGGGACTGTCACGTCACACTTTCATGAAAGATGTGCCAATTCAATCTCATTAACAAGTCGGTGAAATAAAAGCTCCTGTTAATCACTTAAGAATAGACTACACCATGATATCAAAATTTTCTGCATTTTTCACAATTTTCATTTTCTAAATCCCTTTTTTTTCTATTTCACATCTTATGTCAAAAGTCTGACTTTCTGTTCTTTTTTAATAAGCTTGCAATTGCACGAAATCTAAAATTAACTCTTATTCCCAGAGATTTGTTTTTGTTTCAAATTAGCATGTATATGTCATTTAATTGTTTGCATAAATTAGATATTGTACATCAAAGATTATTAATTGCCATAAAACTCCTTAGGTTCATCTTTAATAAATGTATATGTCTGTAAAACGGTGTGGAGCCATTATGCACTCATTTAGCATCATGGTCAATCATTTACCGAATGGCTACATGTATGTGTAGAATGTTTTTAAGCAAACTACATATTTTATGAATTAAAACACGCCAAGAATATTACCGATTAATTTTTGTGAACACTGATTGCCATATTGGACGAAGGGCTGCTGTATCAGCCCAGTCAATCCTTTTCAAAATAGTTTTAATGGACAGAACACGTTTTTCAGCTTTCCCGAAAAATGAAAATTCTGTGATACAGTTTTTTTTTTAAATTAGCGCCAAAACTGCACAATATTTGGCGCAAATGTTCTTAAAAGTCACAACTTGATAAATGTATCATAGATTAGAATGTTGACATCTCATTCCATATGGGATAAAATTACTGTTTTGATCAGAATGACCAATTAATTTCATTCCAAAAAATACAAATTGCAAAATCTTTCTTTTGAACAAGGTTAGAACAAAACTGTGGTACATTATTGTAGAGCATGTACTTGTGAAGCCTTTCCAAGAAAAATGGCCCTTTTAAAGTAAATGGTAAAAAATGAATCCAAAAATTTAAAAACTCATTTTTTTACGTTTCAGTTAATTACATCGATACGACCTTATTTCACAATAAATAAAATAGTTTATATTAAACTTCAATTTCTTAGCTTTAATTTGATGTATAACATTATTGGATTGCGCCTTGTTAAGTTTGAAAAAGAATCATTTAAAGATGACCACTGGCCCAGGGTATAGTCTATCCCTTAAGCTTTCCATTTTAGTCGCTATGTGATTTTGCAAAACTGAAAGGCTATTACTTATACAGTAAAATTCCTATATTAAAACCACCTTTGGGACTGTTCAAAAGTGGTCTTAAAGACCACTGTTGAACAGTCCCAAAGGTGGTCCCTGACAAGAGGACATTCTATGCAGAAAACACGAAGAACTGCATCCCTAAAAATAAGCTTTTTAAAGCAGAATTAGTCTTAATTTTAGGCGGTCTTAATAGCGGGATTTCACTGTATTTTTGCACCAGCTCAAGGGACAGTCACATCACACTTTCATGAAAGATGTGCCATTTTCAGCTCATTAACAAGTCCATGAAATAAAAACTCCAGTGAATCACTAAAGGGGAATGGATACACCTTCAGTGGAGGCAACTCATCGGAGTCTAACTGTTGGTTTTCTTTTGCTCCAGCATTTCAGTGGTTTCTTGCTGTCGAGTCCTCACCGTTGTCTCACCTCTGTGGTTCTGTGATTTCTGTGTTCACGGAGATGTTGCACTGATGAGTTAGGAGGCCTTCATGCGGACTGAACAAATTATTTGTCTAAATCGCGACGGAAGTAAGGGTGAGGATTGTGGCCACGTAAAATCGATTTAAGCCCCCCAGTGGAAATCTTCCACTGACCGTTCCAAGGCGGCTCTTCTGTGGCGATTTATTTATGTTGTTGTTTGTTACTTACTGTGTGTATCACTTGTGTCTTTTAATTTTGGATGGCCATATGGCCATTTTGTGGGAAAGTAACTGTCCATATGGCCTTCCTTTGTTTAGGTTTCCATTATGGTCTGGTCGCTTAATGTTTGTATTTCTTTCCCTTTGGTGTCTTTTATGGATGGAGTAAGTTAATTGTATCAATTCCTGATCTTTGTTTTACTTCTACTTTCCTTAAAAATTTTATTGTCTCCAATGTCAATAGGGATCAACTCTTAACGAAAATTCTTTCCTTTAAGAGAAGACCCCTTTTTCAGTGACACAGAGCTTATAGAAAAGCGTACAAGAAGTCCCGAAAGTTGTCTCCCTTTGAAAAAACGGCGGGAAAATTTGTCAGGTGTTCACATTCCCCTTAAAACAGAGAAACTTCAATAACTCCAACATGGATGGCTCGTTTACATGGGGGATTGCCCCCCGCCCATAGGGGCTGGAAGAAATATATGGGCTGCACGATGCTACCACGCAGAGCTGAATCCGGCCCGCACACTAGTACTGGTAAACAGCTTAGAGGATCTAAGCCTGTCCAGGAACCGCGGTGCGGGGCGGACCGTCCATGCTAATAAATCCTATTGGTTTCATTGGGCGACAGGGCTTGAGATGTCATTTCATCTCAATGTCGGGCAAAAGTCCCACAAAATTGGAAGCAACGTCTCCAAAATGACCTTTACAGTGTTGACGGGGCCATTAAACCTCAAATCAAACAAACAAATCGTTTACATGGGATAATTCGAACTTATTCTTGAACCCCTAGAGAATTCTTCCACTAGCCCCTGCCCAGCCAGCACATAATGTCGGGCCAACGTCAGGCCGATAGCGATGCGACATGGCAGCGTCGTATCGCTATCGACCCGATGTTGGTCCGCTGTTTTGAGCTGGCGGGGAGATATACAGAATGTATATTTGAATATTTCAGGAAGGTTTTTTTTTTACTTTGGATTTACGGCAGTTTCAAGATTATTTCACAAAATCGAGCCGATGGTTAACCAGAATGGGTGGAAAACGGAGTACGCGGAGAAAAAGCACCTGACCATCCGTTGCAGAACTTGGCCGAGCCAGGCTCGAACCCACAGGGGTGAGAGACCTAATGATTAAGAGTCAGCGCTCGTATCCAATAGGCACGGTGACCCGTTCAAGAAGGGTTTTGATTGATTGATTGATTGACTGATTGTCTTGGAGTTGAACGACACGCCAACCCTTTTTATGTCGTCTCAAATAGAAAAGGAGAAAAGAAATAGTAGAGAGATGAAAAGGTGAGACAGGAGAGAAAGAAGAAAATGAATGTGTAAACAAAAGAATAAAAAAAATAAGTACAGTAGAACTTCGATGGTTCGAACACCGATGGCTCGTTTACAATGGCTGGGTCGAACTCGTACTTGAGCCCCTATTGAAATCCTCAAGATAAGAAATGCTGGGGGATGATTAAGGAGATTTTAGTCTTTTATCTTGCAAATGTGTGTTGTGTGTACTCATTAGAATCGCCTCGGTGAGGCGATTCTAATGAGTACACACAGCAAACAGTTTCATTATCTAACATCGAAATATGTTCAAAAGTATCTCGTTATGTCTTTTGGCAGTGACCTTCAGTGGCTCGAACTACCGCTGTCTCGAATAAATTTTCATGGTCCCAAAGGGGTTGAATAGCAGGCCGTGAATGTCAGTTGGACGCCACAGTGAAGTAAAATATACGACACCTTCGCCCCACCCATTTTCCTGGGGTCAGAACTAAAGTTTACACCCTTGTGCACTTGGTGTTCACGTCAGGTGCACAAATTTACTATCATTTTAATGCAAATAGTGCACTTGGCGTGCACGTCTCAAGTGCACTTAGTGTAAAGTTTAGTTCAGGCTTCACGTGTATGTTGTGTCTTCTCATCAGAATCGCCTCATAGAGGCGATTCTGATGAGTAGACACATCATACCTTTATTTTATAGATCAAAGAGATATCCTTAAATGATCCACATTATACCTCATGACCTAACGCTATGATTTAATCTCAGTATTTCGAACTACCCATATTTCGAACAAATTTTCATGATCCCAAAGGTATTCGAGTTATTGAAAAAATGAATATAAATTTACTGCCGTCGTTCATACTTTCATGAGCAGCTGAAAAATTAAACGTATTTCTTATATTTATATTCTTTGCTCCTCATCACTGGGGGGGAAATGCTTATAGGGCAAAAATTAAAGGTGAAAAACATTACACGCTATTTTTTTTCTATAAAGAGTGGAACAGTGTTGACGCTGACGCCTCGTTGAAGCGGTTCTAATGAGCACCCACAATCAATGTTTGCAGCAGATATAAGAAATATATTGCAAAATTTCATAAGAAAATATCAATTCTGGGCACATGAAAGAATCCACATACATGTATATGTCACATAATGAGGGCATGCGTATTATCGCAAGACATGATGAATGAACACCCCTAACTTGCAAATGTCCGCGAGTTGGGCTTAAATCAGGTTGTAATATGATAATACAGGTTTGACGAATATTAAATACTGTATAAAATAAAATAAAAAAAAACAACAACAACTCAGCATTCTGCAGTAAGAAACGGTGATTCACACGAAAATACGCCTGTATAAATTCGTTCCCTTAAACCACACTCTCATATTGCAAAACTGGGGTTTAAAGGGGGAATTCATTATTTTTCTTATTTCTGCTCAAAAACGTAGATATGAAATGCACAAGTGACATGAAAAAATAACTTTCAGCAGGCCAACTTCCAATTAGATTAGTGTCTGATTGATTTGATATATTGTCTGTATAAGAAAAAAAAAAACGTATTTTGCGCAAACAGCGTTTGCGTTAGGCATGTCTGTGTTAATTAATGTGAATGATGCCAGTCGACTGGCAATAACTTTTTTTAACGGCTCTTCGCTACTGGTACAGGATAGCAGTGACGTAGCTGGCTGGTTTAGCAATTTCACCATCTTTTGTCAGACAGGACATTTTAACCGTCTGCATTGTATATAACAAAACATGTGGTGACGTCACTGTCGGATAGTACATGTAATTGTTTACGCCCATGGACGTAAACACTTTAGACTTTGAGTTTAATACGGAAGTACAGGAATTAGTTACCAACAATAAAGGTTGGTGACGGGCCTCCGTGGCCTAGTGGATAAGAGCGCTGACTCTTAGTCATTAGGTCTCTCACCGCCGTAGGTTCGAGCCTCGCTCGGGCCACGTGTGAGACGCCAAGTTCTGCAACGGAAGGTCAGTGGTTTTTCTCCGGGTACTCCGGTTTTCGCCCACCTCTGATTAACGATCGGCTCGATATGAGTGAAATAATCTTGAAAGGGCCGTAACCCCCCCCCCCCCCCAAAAAAAAATGAAGGTTGGTCTTTATTTATAATGCAACAACAAGTATAAGCTTCCACAAAAAAGAGGCCCATTACAAGTATAAGCTTCCACACAAAAAGGAGGTCCACGGGCAGAACTCTGACACAGAATGGCTATCACATTTGTACAAACCCATATATGCTGTCATATGCTGTCATATTTGTGCAGGCTAATACAAAATATACATCTACAAACTCTCGACCACGATGGACCAATGTCTATCCTTTAAGCTTCCCAGGAGCCTTCGGCTCTGATGAGTAAAACACTTTCCTCGCCGTAAGCAATGGTTTTTATTGAGAACCACATCAATTTGTTAAGCATATCAATTATTGTCTGCATCGTAATGACGTCCGGACTTGTATAATTGCTTAGACAGGATCAAATGGTTGCGAACTTAACACGTCACATTGGTTTGATAAGGTCCACGATTGGCAATGCATACGATCTAGTAGTATCACTACATGTACCAGACTGGCAGTTAGAATTTTGTCAAAGACAATAAATTGTATAAACCATATTTGGCGAAATAATTGTAGACATTCACAATTAATATGTGCTTAGCGTAGATCTAGATTTTGTAAAAGCTATACTTGTTGATTGATTTGTGTTGGGGGTTAACGACACGCCAATCCTTGAGGGTCATTTTGTGTTGTAGAGAAAAAAAATACAAAAGAAAGTAGGGTAGTTGAAAGTGAAGGACAGGGTAGAAAGGGGAAACTGTAATAACAACTCGTCTGTCAACACCTGACAATGACCAATCTTAAACATATTGTTTGTGTGTTCTAAGATGGCTGATGAGAACAATTGTAGCTCTTAACCGTCTGTTGCAGATAGAGTAACAGAGGTTAGAGGAAGACAGCTCTGTTTGTGATACATCAGCCCTGGCTTAGCGCTGTGCCCGTTTCTGCTCAGCTTCACTGATTCGTTTAGTCTTATATTCACTATTCTAACACAGGGCGCCCATATAGGCAATGCAAAATAACTGTGTTTTATTTTGCAACAAATCACAGCTCGGAAGAGCGTGACGTGTGACGTCATTAAAAACTGCAAATTTATGACGTCACTAGTCGATTTACTTGACGTTAGACGGTGTAACGTCATTTTCTCGCATCGAAAACGTTAGAAAAGGATATAAAGGCATGTGTTTCAGTCGATAATTTTAGCGGGATTTCTTCCAACAATGGCGAAAAATTGTGAGATTTTGAAGGAAACAACAACATTATTGACGATTTTCAGCGTGTTAGAATCGAAATAGATCAGCTCTAGCCAGTGATTTGTTGGGTAATAAATCACAGTTTGTCGGTCAGTTGTAAGTAGACAAATCACGCGCGCTACGCGCTAGTGATTTGTCTACTTTACAACTGACCTCCAAACTGTGATTTATTACACAACAAATCACAGTTAGAGCTGATCTATTTCTTTGGCATCCCTTCTGATGAGGCCTCGCCACACTGGTCTGCCATTTGCAATTTGTTCCCACGGTATTTTGAAATCCTCGAGGGAGGCTTTGATGGTGTCCTTGTAGCGCTTCTTCTGGCCACCATGAGTGCGTTTGCCCTTTTCTGATTCTCCATAGAGGATTTTCATCGGCAGACGTTCCTCATGCATTCTGGTAACATGGTCTGTCCATCTTAACTGTTTAATTGTGCTATTTTCAGGAGAGTGTGTACACTTTGCACCCCTGCCCTTTCCAGACTTCCATGTCTGGAATTAAGTATTGCCACTTAATCTTTAAGTGTTTTCTAAGTCAGCTTGTATGGAAGTGATTCTGTCTTTTGGCGTGCCGTTGGTAAACTGTCCATGTTTCACATGTAGCAGCACCACAGCTCTGTAGACTTTCATTTTTGTGTCAAGCCTGATTCCACTTCGGTCCCAAACACTATCACGTAGTCGGTCAAATGCTGCGCTTGCTTTGGCAATGTGAACAACTCTTGACAGTGTGCTCCCAAGGGAGGCGAACTTGGTTATCACTTGCAATCTTTGACCTTTTACTGTGATGGTGGGCTTTTTGTAAGGCTTGCCAGATGCTGGTTGATTGACTACCTCAGACTTTGATGCTAGCTATCACAGGAGTCCGTACATGACCTATACCTTTTGCATCTTCTCTTGTGTTGGGGCGCCTTTTGCCATGTCATCAGCACAGAGGAACTCATCTAGCACCTCTGTCTGCACCTTGGATTTGGCTTGCAACCTTCTGAGATTGAAAAGCTTCCCATCCATGCGATATCTTATATGTATGTGAGCATGGCAGAGAACATCATGCTGAACAGTGTTGGGGATAGCATACAGCATTGCTTGACTCTGAAAATGGATCCGAAAATCCATAATAATTTTGGACCCGTGCAAGCATACCATCGTGGAACTGCCTCACCATTGCTATAAACTTGGTAGGAAGTCCAAACTTAACATTTCAGATAGAGGAAAATGAATGGAAGTGAATAGACTGAAGAAGTAACAACACCCCCCTGTCCTTACCAGCTGCAAGGACAACAGAACTTGACCAACTGTAAGCCTACATGTATGTGCCTTTCCCAACCACCCGAAACAGTACATGTAGTAGCGATTTACACATAATTTTGGTATTCCCAGTTGACCCTTTATTTACTTGAAGAGAAACCTTTATTATATATATACGAAATTATTGTTTTGGGGTTGCTTTTTTTTTCGAGCCAGTCATATCTCATATACACACTGTTCCAGGGCTGGCATATTTCTCTAACATTAGGATGGCCCCGCACATAGGGGCTTGAAGAACTAGATCGGGCTGCACGATGCTTCCACTCAGAGCTGAAACCGACCGCACAAGAGTACTGGTAAACCGCAGCTTAGAGGATCTAAGCCTGCCCAGGCAAAGTGGTGCGAGTCGGACCGCCCATACCTATAAGCCCTATTGGTTTCATTGGGCGACAATGCTTGAGACGTCATTTCTTTTAATGCCGGGTAAAAGTCTCACAAAATTGGAAGCAACGTCTACAAACTGACATATACAGTGTTGACGGGGACGTAAAACCTCAAATCAAACAAACAAAATCTCTAACATAAGGCTATTTTCAGGGATGCCAACTTTACTGAATTCAATTTGTACCCACACCCCTTGTCAATATGGACCAGTCATGAAATAAAGAATGTGCTGTTCAAACCCAACAGGCGCATGACGTAATTGTGACGTCACATCGACGTCGGTGCAACGTCATGACGTTTATGCAACGTCACATCGACGTCGGTGCAACGTCATGACGTTGCACCGACGTTGATTTGACGTTGCCTTAGCGACTTGTGCCTGCTGGGAATCTTCTACTTTAAGACTGGGTCCTTTATGGCGAGGGAAATAAGCATGGATTCATTAATTGTCGCATTTGAATACAGCGGTCTGTATTTAAAAAGCAACTTGCGGGTAATTTGCTACTTGAATGCCCGGTTGTAGAGCATGGTGTGAGTGTATAGCCAAATGGTGCTGTTTTACACACAATTTGTAGTTCTTTTCAACAAAAATGTAGAAAAAAGTATTTGGCAGTTTTCCGGGTTACTCTCAAATCTCAGTGGATTGTAAATAATGTATTTTGCAAGTTTTGCTTTTATTCCGGCATATTTATTCACAACCATTCTATTTCAATATATCCCGTGGGAGTGATTTCTATACGCAAGGTTGGTTTTGGAGTATTCCGGCAATTACATATTATGTTATATACCGGGTAGCACATATTGCTCACGACAAGCGAAACTACCCCTGCACACATAGACTGGCTCCAGTCGTTTTTGTTTTATATCTGTCTCCCTCATTCTTTATATTATTTGTATCCTGTTCCTCTTGTTTCCTCTCGCTCAACAAAACCTTTCTTTCTAGCCAAGGGACTGAAGCATTACAATAACACACCCGTGCGACTAAAAGCATTTTTCATATCTCCAAAATTGCCGCTGTTCTGATGAAAATCGGTGATTTTTTTCTTATAAGTACTGCAAACATAGGTTGTGGATGCTCGTTTGAATCTAATGAGTACCAACAATATATAAAGTGGGGTTTGAGGGGTGTTCATTCAACGGTGGTAAAACCAAATTTTATAAGCCATGCCACCTTTATGTCCGTTCCAGAAAAAGAAAGAGAGAGAAAGTAAAGAAAGGTTCTGGAGCAAGACTAGTTCACACACAATGGCTCAGTCAAAAAACAGTTTTATCTGTTTGTATGAAAAAAATGGATCAACGGACATCCGTTTAGGGAGCTTTCCACTAAATGTTTTCCATAGGCGACAACAGTAACCTTTTACCTGCTCCCACAAAAACTACACATACAAAACTTTTCAAACCTTACTTGTTTATAGAGCCATCCTAGCCCAACAAGGTAATGAGAAAAAAAAACATGTTGATCTGCTCCTTTTCAAGTTACAGTCAACCATTTGTGTTTACCAACTAGAACGGAGAAAATACAAACCAACATTTTTAAAGGAGGGGTGACCATATAAAACCGGCAAAATTTCTTTGAGATTACAGATATATTTATAAAACATGCATCATTTTAGTCCTTATACCTATCATTTTCTCACGTCGAAATAACACATGGGATATATATCCAATGGAAACAAGTCTGGTATTTAGAACGCAACTAAAAAGTTCGGTCCCAAAGTGATAAAACCCGGCACCTCCCAGTATTTAGTGCAATGCTACCTATACCAAACCCTTATTTTCTTTATGATGCATCAAAAGAATTGCCAAATTAAATTTAGGTCATATCTAATAATTTAGTCATGCATAATAAAAGTTCTGTCAAGTTTGCGAAAAAGTTATCGCTTTCAGATTCAACAATGAAAGCAAAAACAAACCATAGTTTTTGAAAAGCGCAAAGTTTATCTCTTTCTGGAATAGAACCCAGACACCGGCTGGCATCGGTGGTTCTTCTCCAATGTCTTTGGAACAATTCAATCATAAAATGCACAGAATTATGGCTAAGTAGCACCAATACTCATTTTTATGGCTATTTTCACACCTACACCCCCTATTTAAACTAAAACAAGCAAATTCCAAAGAGAATTTATGTCCCCCGCCTTATTTTCATTTGTGAGGTTAAACAATAAGTAAGTTAACCAGGCAACCATTGGTATCACTTAATGCGGAAAGTGAAAAACAATAATTAAAGGATTCTGTAAAAGGCACATGCACATTTCAGTCCATATCAAAACACCTGTAAAAATTCTGAAGGATCAGTTTTAAAATGTAGGAGGAGTTGCACTCACAATGTACCTACTACATATCCAGTTTCATATTATAGATGGAAAAAAAAACTCTAAGTTAAAAATGTGAAAAAAGTGAAAAGAATTATTTTAAGATTCTGTAAAAAGCAAATGCATATCTTCAGACCATAATTCAACCAACTTGGAAGTTTTGGAAGGAGTGGCATTAAACTGTAGGAGGAGTTGCGCTCACAAGGTACCTACTACATTATACTCTTTCATAGAATTGATGCATGAAAAAAGTCTAAGTTAATAATGTGGAAAAAGTGAAAAAAAAATTAATTAAAGAATTCTGAAAAAAGTATATGCACAACTTCACACCATGATAAAGACAACTGCAAAATTTCAGAAGGATCGGTATAACACCTGTAGGAGCAGTTGCGCTCACAAGGTACATGTACCTACTACATTATACTCTTTCATAGAATTGATGCATGAAAAAAGTCCAAGTTAAAAATGTAAAAAAGTGAAAAAAAATTAATTAAAGAATTCTGAAAAAAAAGCTTATGTACAACTTCAAACCATGATAAAGACACCTGTAAAATTTCAGAAGGATCAGTATAAAACTGTAGGAGGAGTTGCTCTCACAAGGTACCTACTATGAATTCGGAACCATGCAAAAAAAGTCTAAGTTAAAAATGTAAAAAAGTGAAAAAAAAATAATTAAAGAATTCTGAAAAAAGTATATGCACAACTTCAAACCATAATAAAGACACCTGTAAAAATTCAGAACGATCAGTATAAAACTGTAGGAGAAGTTGCGCTCACAAGGTACCTACTATGAATTTGGAAGCATGCAAAAAAAAGTCTAAGTTAAAAATGTGAAAAAAGTGTAAAAAATAATTCAAGGATTCTGAAAAAAGCACATGCACAACTTCAAACCATGATAAAGACACCTGTAAAATTTCCGAACGATCGGTTAAAAACTGTAGGAGGAGTTGCGCTCACAAGGTACCTACTACAAGCTCGGAACCACGCTCCATGCATCACGCATCACACATCACGCACCACGCACCACGAACCACGGAAAGCCGAATACTATGTCCCCTCGCTTTTCTTCGAAAAGGCGGGGGACAAAAAATGGCAGTTTGAGGATATTTTGAGGACAAAACTGCCAAGAAAATGTTTATAAATGCCTTAATGCCATGAGGAATTGCTGAATATATCTGTTCACATCCTTTTACATGAATACAATAAATTAGAACTTATAACGGATGAGAAAACTTATCCGGATATTGCAGCGGGCTCTTTCGGAGAGACAATTTTGAAGTTTTGCTTTGGTTTGAGACATAGTCATGCCATGAAACCTTACTCTTATAATCCAGATGGAGTAGATTCTTTCTTGTGTTTGTGCAAATACAATTACTGCAAGTCTCCTTTCCAAAAATAAAACTGATTTACATGGCTTTAAAGTACCCCCACCTCCCAAGAACACAGATCAGAGGCAAAATTTCATCAAATAGACCCAGTTAGACCTAAATTATCACCACCATCACAATTGTTACAGTATATATGGCAAAATACATGCCATGAAGATGCATTTTAGGAAACAGAATTGGACAGAACCTACAAATGTGTGGAAATAGTATGTAATGACAGCAAACAGAATAGTGCTGCTGACATTTGCTATAGGGAGCTTTCCACTAAATGTTTTCCAAAGGAAACAATAGTAACCTTTTACCTGCTCCCACAAAAACTACACAAGTCATACAAAACTTTTCAAACCTTACTTGTTTATAGAGCCATCCTAGCCCAACAAGTTAATGAGAAAAAATCCACATGTTGATCTGCTCCTTTTCAAGTTACAGTCAACGATGTTTATTTACCAACTAAATGACCTTTGCAGTGTTGACGGGGACGTAAAACCTCAAGTCAAACAAAAAAAAAAAAACAAATTGTTCACCAACTAGAACGGAGTAAATACAAACCAACATTTTTAAAAGAGGGATGACCATATAAAATCAGCAAAAAATTATTTTTTGAGCTTGCAGATATATTTATAAAACATGCATCATTTTAGTCCCTTATACCTATCATTTTCTCACATTGAAATAAAACATGGGATATATATCCAATGGAAGCAAGTCTGGTATTTAGAACGCAACTAAAATCTCGGTCCCAACGTGATAAAACCCGGCACCTCCCAGTATCTAGTGCAATGCTACCTTTAGTGCTCAGCGAACTCTGACCAGACTGCGTGGATGTGCAGTCTGATTTGTGTCTTCGCTGTACATACAGTCCCAAGAAACAATTGAAACATGAGAAAGAGGGCTTATCGAATAGGCGAGCACCAACGGCTCAGGCGAGATGCTCGCATGCGCGCAAGCTCGCCAGAGTCTTTGTTTCTCGCCATCAAGTAGAAAAACACTTGCGGTATCTATATGTTATTGCTCAAACGTCTATGTCTGTCAGCTTGCTGCACATGCGCGGTTAAAGAACACAAATATGCGAATGCTAAGGGACATTTTGTCATGAGTCAGCTCAGCTGAGCACGTCACTGATCATGTAATAAGTATGTATTGCTGCACGCGCAGTGATCTTATCTTTGTAAGCATCATAGAATTTGTAAGAAAAGTTGCATTTTAGAAATACCTTTTATCATAACTGATGGATGGAACAAAGTTTAAGTTATGATCACGGATATTACTGCCAGCTGCCTACTTAGCAGAACATTTCTTGCATAGACACTTTGAAGCAGTCAAATTTTACGTTCATGTGTTCATGCAAAATGCATATACCAGATGTTTCAAAACACTATACATGTATTTACATTCTCTGTGCATTTACATAAAACCCCTATACCTCAAGGAATACATTGACTAACGCAACGTCACATGACCATACAGCGACGTCAAAAATAAACCGTGCTTCTCTTCAGTATGATTGGACGATGGCGACGTTATAATGAGTTGCATTAGAGCCAGACAGCTGGGAAACTTTTCGGCGAGCGTAATCGCTGCTTTTTCCTAATTGCGTCATACTGTTTTAGAATATTGACCAATCAGAAGTAGTTTTGTGCAAGCACGTCACCGATTTCTATAAAATGATGATTTGCCCGCTAAATACAAATATCCAGATGCGAGAGAGTACTTAGCTTGGACTTCAGGGAATAAATCATTCGAAAAATGAAACAGAAGGGTCTGGGACTACCATTCGCGCATTACTATTTACTGCTGCTACTGATGTTCGTTCGCGATCGTCAAAATATAGATTGTGGGTACTCGTTAGAGACGGTTCTAACGAGTACTCAGAATCGAACTGCCTCGATGGGGCGGTTCTAACGAGTACCCACAATCTATATTTTGAGCAGAAATAAGAAAAATATCACAATTTTTCATCTGAAAAAATTTTCGGCGGAAAAGTAGTATAGGCGTGTTTTAGTAATGTTTGAATTAGACTTTTGTGCGTCCATTCTCATCTACATATGGGTATCGACAGCATTTGGCTGTTGAAAACGCAGCACGGGATTGACCTATAAAAATAGAAGTGAAGGCAATGATCAGGAATCGATACAATTAATTATTCTAATACAATTAACACACAGCTCCCATCAGAGACACCAAAGGGAAAGAAATACAAACATGAAACAACTAGACCCTAATGGAAACATCAATACCGAAAAGCCAAAAGGACAGTTACTTTCCAACAAAATGTCCAATTGGCTATCCAAAAACAAAATAATATAAACGATACACACACCCAAAGACAAACCACCGCGACAGAAGAACGGCCTTAGAACGGTCAGTGATATAAAACGTCTAGCTAATATACACCCTTCAACAACTGGTAAAAAAGATATTTAACATATTTGCACCCCCCCCCCACCTTCCACCTTCTCAGTCGGGTAACTTTCAAAATGAAGCACTGACATGCTTAAGGATACGAAGTCTCAAAAATGAGCTAAATGTTGTTACTGTTTAACCTCAAATCAAATAAATAAACATTGTGAGTGTGTGTGTGAATTCGGGTTTAACGTCGCTTCCAACAATTTTTCAGTCATATCACGACGGTGTCTGGTTGCGACAGGGAGCTCAATGCTCACTTTTATAGTGCTGCCTCACTGAAGTATCATGTCCCAGACACATTACATGATACCACACCCAGTCACATTATCCTGACACTGGGTCGACCAGTCCTAGCTCTACCCCGTAAATCTGAGTGCCAAGCGAGGAGCAGCTAGTACCATTTTTAACGACTTTGGTATGTCGCGGCCCGGGATCGAACCCGTGACCTCCCATTCCCCGGAGCGGACACTCTATTGGGGCCGGTAAATAAATGAATAAACATGCACTATCGCTTAACGTCTTTCGTCATAAAACGGCGGCTTTTATTGCACAAAAAAAAAAAAAAAAACGGACGGTCTTCCCAGTATGAATTACAATTCAAACATAAGGCGCACTTTGTTTGATATTCATATTGTGAAAGGCTTTATGCTTCCAAAGGATAACCCTTTTATAGAACATATTTAACTTCACTACAACTGGTGTGTGGGAATGTGTTGCGGCGGTAAAACGTCTCCCTGCCCTACATCATAGGGTAGATTATATTTTCTTGTCCTTAGGGATCATTGATTCCATTGTGGAATTTTGAAAACATCTGAGGGTCACTGATGAGGCCTAATTGGCCGAAACTAGCTAGTCTGGCCCAGAAAACATGCACACTCCATATTTTTCAGTTCTGTGGTGTATTCCTTGCTTCCAAAGGATATCCCTTTTATAGAACATATTTATTATGTATCGCATTACTGCATAGGCCGTTTTGCTCACAACGAAAACATACGTTTTAATAAATATCTCTGAAAGTAATAAGAAAGGACTTCGGAAACTATGGGGGGTTTTATGCCTCAATTTTGAAAGCTTCTGCAAGCGTCTGTAGTGTGTATATATGGAATTGACCTAATGTATACTAAAAACTGACGTATGTCGAACATCATGGCATTTACCAAATGTAGAAGGATGGCACACTAGTAGAAAAATGCCACATTGAAGTGGGCGGGGTGATAATTTTTGAAAAAAAATATAAGGTAAAAAAATGACAATTCCATGTTTCATTTTCAAGTTGATATCAAGTTAGGGCTATTACAACTCAAAATTTTAACATATAGTGCTATGCACACATAAAACGCAGGTGCACTACTTCAATGCATTTTACACCAGGAGGTACAGTGCTCATCACAAATGGACACACCTGTACATAAATAATAATATTAGATATACACCTGTTATTTATAGAAGACAGGTAGCCTGCTCATTCAGGTATAACATACCTGTATTCTGTATGTACACTATATATGCTCAGCCAGGCATAAATATGTCCTTAGTTTAAAAATAAACCCTACTGTATAATGATACAGTATAGTTCCAAATCCTGTGAAGTTTTTCAATGATAGCGCTAAGCATGCATGTTGGTTTTTAGGATTTTTCACAGCCTCCCCCCCCCACTTGCCCAAACACGACAGTTGGTCAGAGGATGTATAAGTTAAAAATACAAATGTATGCCAAATTGTTTTATTGGGCAGGGGGGGGGGGGGGAACATATACTTATTTAAAAGTTTCTGTTTCCTATGCAACTTTATAGAAACTTGACTCTTATGTTGTTGTTTGTTACTTACTGTGTGTATCACTTGTGTCTTTTGGTTTTGGATGGCCATATGGCCATTTTGTGGGAAAGTAACTGTCCTTATGGCCTTCCTTTGTTTGGGTTTCCATTATGGTCTGGTCGCTTAATGTTTGTATTTCTTTCCCTTTGGTGTCTTTTATGGGTGGAGTAAGTTAATTGTATCAATTCCTGATCTTTGTTTTACTTCTACTTCAATTAAGCCAAAAATCAACAAAATTAATATTTGAGCTGTAGACCAAAATGCATATCATAATAGAACAAAGTGTTACCTTTGAGTTGCCTCTGTGATGAGTTCGTTTGGTTAAATTTGAGAATTTTATAATTTCCGGGGCAAATGTCTTAACAAAGTTTCCGAAGTCCTTATCACATGGAGTTTTGGTTATCGCCCACAGTATCCACCCGAGACCCAATTATCAGCCCGACTCCACTTTATATAGAGATTATCATAGGGCATTTTTTATCGCATACCCTCTATCAGCCCGAGACTCCCATATCAGGCCGAAGGCCGAATGGATATGGGGTATGAAATGCAATATGCCGTATCATAATCTGTTTATCATATGTTTCCCGAACTTTGTCCTTTTTAAAAACAAAACAAGAGATGTCACTATAAATTAGCAATGCCCCCGTGGGAGCCATGTTACAACGCATAATGAAGTAATGTAGTAATTTCTTCATTTTGATTTTTTTTTCATTTCATTTATGCGTTGGCGTAGTCGACGCGATATGAAGTAAAAAAATATTTCATTTCGCGTTGATATGCACCATATCGACGCAAAATGAAGTAATGATGGAAGAACATAGCTGTCTTCGAAAGGAGACCAAAGACTTAGGAAGCAATACAGGTAAATTCTAATATAAAGACCACATTTGAGACAGTTCAAAAGTGGTCTTTAAGACCACATTTGAACAGTCGCAAAGATGGTCTTCCACAAGAGCACACTGAATGTCGCAATCACAAAGAAAATGTAACTTTAACCTTCAAAATATGCTTTAAAAACAAAATTTGTCGTAATTTTAGGTGGTCTTAATAGCGGAATTTCACTGTATTTTGAAATACATGTGCATTTTTTTTTTCATTTAGAACAGACCTCATACTGTCGACGCATATTCGCCCCTGCCCATCGGGGCTTGAAGAAAAAGATGGGCTGCATGATGCTTCCACGCAGAGCTGATACCGACCGCATATGAGTACTGGTTATCTGCTTAGAAGGTCTAAGCCTTCCCAGGAAAACTGCTGCGAGTCGGCCCATCCATGCATATAAACCCTTTTGGGTTTAATTGGACGGTGAGGATTGAGATGGCATTTAATCTCAATGTCGGGTAAAAGTCCAACAAAATTGGAAGCAACGTCTCCAAAATGACCTAAATAGTGTTGACGGTGACGTTAAACCTCAAATCAAACAAACAAACTGTCGACGCATAATGAAGTAAAATTAAGTATGCCACCTGTCACCGCAAAATGAACTAATTCTTTCATTTTGCGCAAACCTCTTAGTATCGACGCATAATGAAGTAAAAACTACATTTTATTTCATTTCGCATCGACTATGCCAACGCATAATGAAGTAAAAATTTCAGAATGAATAAATTACTACATTACTTCATTATGCGTTGTAACAGAGCCATCACAAAAAAGTGCGGACTTACAGACGCACAAACCCACAAACGGACAGTGCAAAAACTATTTGCCCCCTGACATCTGATCAGGGCCTTCACTGTTTGGCCAAAAATTGCGGTGTGATAGAAGACAGCCGAGTATTCCGATGATTGTTACGTCAAGGATAAAGGGCGTGTGATATGGAACTTTCAGTGTGATAAAGGGTATGTGATATGGCATCATGTGCTAACGCCTCAGCTAGCGTGATATGCGTATGAAGTCCATGTTCGTCAGTCCCATTTTTAAAACGAAGAACAGTAAAATTCCGCTATTAAGACCACCTAAAATTAAGACTAAATTTGCTTTTAAAAGCTCGTTGAGAAGGTTTCAGTTATACCATTTTTGGTTTTCTACATCCATTGTCTCCTAATTAGAGACCACCTTTGGGACTGTTCAAATGTGGTCTAACGTCGCAACAAATGCCGGGGCTCAGAGCTGGCAAGGATGGTGATACGAACTCGGAAAACGCGAGTAGAGTGATGCGAGATTCTGTATTTTGAGTCGGACAGCTGGAAGTAGACATCCGTATTTCCTGTAGGTATATAATAACGCTAATTCTTGCACACCAGACAAGGAAATCTGTGATTTTACCCTGGGATAGAAATTTATGTTCTGACCCTGGTGTTCCGACCCAGGCAACTAACATAAATTGAGCTTCAATTCTATTCAACTGCCGGAACTACTTCCGCACTACTTTTATTTTGTAAGCAATATACATGTGCGAGCTGTCAAAACTAACCGGAGGTGTTGTGCAAGAAAAAGAATCCAATATGGGGTTCTGTTGTAGATGGGCGTTTCCAACCCTCGGGATGACCGTGCTGAGCGGAACCTCGGCGTAGCCTCGGTTCCGCTCAGCACGGTCATCCCTCGGGTTGGAAACGCTCATCTACAACAGAACCCCATATCAGAATCTTATATTATCATATGACGTCGTTGCTATGCAATGGATAATGTCGTGTCATAAAAATCGTATGAACAGATGACTGTGTTATAACAATTGTATAGGATTAAGTAACGTCATAACGACGGTGTACATGTTAACCATGCATTTTTTATTTGGTTTTTATTTATTTATTAATTTATTATTATTATTTTTTTTTTTTTGGAAAAAAATCAAATTAAAAGGCGATAAAATCTAATTTAAAGACGTAATGGTAAACAGAATTTTATATACGAGGCCATTCGTATGAAATTTATGAATCTCACCATAGGCTCGTTTCATTAATTTCATGTATGAAATGACCACTCGAGAGAAAGATCCTCTATATCTGTAGTTACGTTCTTTTATCATACATTTAGTTTTTGAATATGCGATACGAACGTGACATCAATGCACGTATCACGCTTGCACGTGCTGCCATATCGTATGGGCTTTATCATACCCCAAAAATCCACATCACAACCCTTTATCGCACCCCTAAGCCTCTGACGTCACCCTATTCGGAACATGCAGCGTTCTTCCTTTTGCGGCATTTCGCATTTGTTGTTCAGGACGCCATTTGCAATTTGCAAAATTTTCGTCTGTTCGAACTGTTTGGATGAGTCTTTGCTGACTTTAAAAGTCTTTTTTTTATTTTTTGCAAACAGTGTGGACCCAGAGGAGCAGTCTGATCTGGGTACACATTGTTTGCCTGTATGCAAAAATATTTTTGAAAAGTTTGTCAAAAATTCAGCAGACGACATAAGCAGATGACTTTTTCAGATGTAGTTTTTCACCATTCTGTCAAATCTCAAGCATCACTTAAATTACATAGCTAGACCGAAGATAATGAGATTCTCATTGTAACTTTGGTATTAGGCAGATGCAATTAATACAATTTATTTTGAACATTTTTTTTTAAAGTGAAATGTATGATAAATAGATTATGATATGACATTTTTCATATCATACCCCATATCAGCCCTCGACCAATATCCTCCTTCGGGCCTTCGGCCCTCCGGCTGATATGGGGTATGATATGAAAAATGCCTTACCCCATATCAGCCCTCGACCAATATCAGCCCTCGGGCCTTCGGCCATCGGGCTGATATGGGAGTCTCGGGCTGATATGGGGTATGATATGAAAAATGCCATATGATAATCTCTATTTATCATATGACGTCGTGTCTGAGAATTATTATAACGCCATGTTTTAAATTCGATAATCCACTAGTGGATTAAATATGCAAATTAGTCAGATACGCTATGTAACGTTACAATTACGACGTCCATAACGACGTCGCATTTGCTAATGGGGGAATATTGGCATTTTTGTTAAAAAGTGGTGAATAAAATGCGTGTTGAACGTCATATGATTTAAAATCGTTATATGATAAACAGAATATTACTCTGGGGTATGCAGACCATATTTTTCTCTGAAAAAAGTGGGTATATGGGGTGTTAATTACATAGGCTTGTTGGCTGTGACCTTATGGGTCTTGAAAATCTTTAATCTTTGAATTGAGATCTTGTAAACCACAATAATGATGCTGGGTTACATGGTTATAAAGCACTTATGAGCTGCCACATTTGATTTGATTATCCGGTCATTCAAACTAATCAAGAATGCAGAGGATTGTACGTTCTCTTTCAGCAGACATAACACAGCTGTGTTTATAGCAAAATATACCATTCATCAATGGTTTCATGACCTACAATATTTAACTTTAGGGAGGTACTACATTTCGAGCGGAGGATTTCATTAATCCTAAGGCATATACCAAAAACGACCGCTATTATACTTCTAAAAACACTCAATAGATGGGGTATGAGAAGGGTCATCGAGCAACAACTAAAGTCTGACGAATTCACTTCGTTAATTCACCGACTAAAAAACAGCAAGGCGATTTGTTTTCTGGACTAAACATTTCCGATACCTACTTGTCTGGCTAACTTCAACGAGACACATTCTTCCTGACAGGACATTAATTTAGAGACTAAAGTTCCAATTAGTTCCATTTTAGTCCCGTTTCTTAACACCACAATTATCATTATTTGCGCCTGTTCACGTGAAAATGCGTAAGTTGCATCAGCGACCAGCCCAGCAAAGACTCTGATAAGCATGCGCATTCACACTGGCTATTCAGAGTCTTCGCAAGTGTAAGGCTACAAACAGCCAAAGAACCGGAAATGACGTTGCTGATAAGGATGCATGCGCGGGCAGGTTAATTTAAAATATTCATTGGTTACGCATGCCAAGTAACAATTTGTTTCGAGTGTGCAGACTCAGTGAAAGTCTTAATTGTTTAACGTCAATGTTCAGAGTAAACTGATTTAAAGTAGACGGATCATGGAGCTCATGTTTATTTATCAGCTGTGCGCTCTTAATTGAGATTGTCTAGTGAATTTATTGTTGTTGTAGGAAGAAGATTACGTCTTGTCACTAGTTTTGCGCAACGCCAACTGTTTGCGTTTTCGCCATTCAGCTTTTTAATCCATTTTGTACCAGAAACCCCAAAATGGATACCCTCGCAAACAGTGTAGGCCCAGATCAGACGCCACAGAACGCCGTTGTCTGCAAAAAGTTCAGCCTTTTTTTCAAATAAATTTTGAAGAAAACACAACCTGACACCCCAAAATTTTGAAATGGACATGTGCCTTATATAGGGTGAAAGATTCCTTTTGGTTTAGAAAGGGTTAAGGGGGGGGGGGGTCTGAATTGTAAAAGCGTGTTATCTTGATGGGAAGTTGTTTTGAGTATGGAAAGATGTGTAACCTAACCTGCACAGCATGTTATAATGAATCGGCAGGCTTCACTGCAGCTGGTGTTATGCCGTGTGGCGGCCATAGAAAGTCTCCCCGTACATCATCATAGTGCATATTTTATTTTCTGGTTCTTTTGGGTCATTGAGTTCCGTTAGAATATAAATTTTGAAAATAGAGTTATACTTGTGGGCGTGGGAGCTGTTGCACATTTCAGTACTGGTCATGAATAGACTCAGTAAACTTTGTGACCGTGTCTGCTATTTTCGTTTATTTTGGTGTATTCTTTGCTTTCAAGGATCTAACTATTCAGAACCTATTTATGTCCTTTCCATACGCTTAGATTAGACAAACGTGAGGAGTCGGAAAAAGTGGGGTTTGCATAGTTAATCAGTGGTACTCAAGAGAAAGAGCAACGCTTCAATGGCATGGGCACTGATCAGTGGATCGTTTACTATTTTTGTTTAGAACTCTTATCTTAGAACATTTGAAATTCTTTCCGGAGCCCCAGGTTACATATCTTTAGGTATAATTTGGACACTTTCTCTTATTTTATCTTGAAAAGGTGTGTGCATCACCCCCCCCCCCCCCGCACCCACCCACCCACCCACCCACACACACACACACACACACACACACACACACACACACACACACACACACACACACACATACACACAAAAATACAATAAACGCATATTTAAACACCACTAACAAATGGCTATTTTTCAAATATTTTTTAATATTTTTGAAAACAAAAAAAAACAAAAAAAAACATAAATTGTGGGTACATGTTAGAACCGCCTCGGTGAGTGGGTTCTACTGAGTACCCACAATCAATGTTTTTGGGCAGAAATAAAAAAGTATGTATATCCCTGTACATCCCAGATTTACTTTATTAAACTGGGATGGATGGATGGATGGATGAATATTCTATTTAAAGACGCTCAACCCTAAGAGGGCATATAGCGTCTAAGATCAACTAGAAATAAAACCGATACAAGACTGATATGTTCATTTTAAAAACTACAGTTAAGATTACAGTTTGTAAAAAGCCTGATTTCTTTAAGGAAATTGATTAAAGTAGATTTGTTGTTAAACAAATCTTTAATAGTTCCAATATTAAAATATTTTGGGCGAATATGATTAAATTCTATACAGGAAATAGAAAATGTTTAACTGTAAACGGTTCGTTCCAATATAAACAGAAATGTGCTTGATCATTTTTTAATATGAAAGAATGAGTGGGTCACACTTGTCCAATTCGACATCTTGTTATTTCCGTTTGATCTTTTCGACAATAATTAAAATACACATTTGCTGTTAATTTGGTTTGATTTCATTCAATTTATTATTAGTTTCTTTTTCCCAATAGATTGACATTTGTTGTAATATATTTATGGATGTTTGAATTAAAACTGGAGTGAGGAATCTTTAAATATGTTATGGTTAAAGATAATGCTGATTTGGCTTCCAAATCAGCTGATTCTTTTCCACGAATATTGACATGACTTGGAAGCCAATAAAATGCAATTACTTTCGAAACTGATAGAAAATTATATTTTCTAAGAATTTGCAGAATTAAGGGGTTACTATGCTGTTGATGTTTAACAGCTTTCAACACAGAAAGAGAATCTGAATACATGATAACTTGTTTTTCAGACTGATCTCGAATTTAATCAAGTCATTACGAAAACACGCCAATACAAATACATTGTAAATTTTACCACCGAAAAATGAAAATTATCAGATGAAAAATATAAATATTTTTATTTCTGCTCAAAACATAGATTGCGGATAATTGTTAGAACCGCTTCGACAAGGCGGTTCTAACGAGTACCCACAATCTTTGTTTTTGAGCAGAAATAAGAAAAGTAATGTATATCCCCGCTAACCCCAGTTTTACTATATAAAAGTGGGGTTCGATGGGGTCAAAATCATATAGGCGTGTTTTCGTGATGGCAATATCGATTGCTTCAGCTATTATCAGGTAGTAATATTCGGACTAATGGCAGAACAAGCAACTTTCTCATCTAGTTTCGAACCGTCAGTATAAATGGAAAGTTGATGTTTAAAATTAGATTTGATTTATTAAAATCCATTCTATGCGTCTCATCTTCCGATTTCTTATTTTCATGAAGATGTAAAATAATCTTTGGAAGGTTTAACGTCCATGGCTCTTTTGAAGGAAATCAAAATGGTTGAACATTTTTAATATTAATATTAGCCTCTTCAAGACCAAGAGGTTTAATAGCCGCTGGTTTATTGTTACAAAATCTTTCATATTTAGGATTAAAAACACAATCATTAAACCAAGGTCTATTTTTCTCAGAGCGTGTGGAGGATTTAGGAATACATTTTTCAGCTATATAAATCATTTCATCAGTAAACGCTTCTACATGTATATCGCCTGCCAGTTTAAAACTCCAGGTTCTAATTTTGCATTACACAATTGATTAAATTCTCCCAATTTGCTTAACTCTCATTCCATTTCGGGTGACGATCTTCATGAGTCGATTCAATTTCTTCAATTATTATCGGAAAATGATCGCACCCATGGAAATCATCCACAGCAGACCAATCAAAATTTGAATAGATATTTAGAAAGCATATTGATAAATCTAAAGCAAAATAATTTATTGTAGAAGAATGAAGATATGTTGGTTGTTTACCATTAAAAAACCATAAATTGGTTTTAGGAATAACATTTTCTATGATTTCTTCTCCTAGCAACCCAATGATTTGCTGTGACTGTTAAAGTCTCCTAATAATATATACGGACTAGGTAATTGGTTGATGATATTTTCTAATTATTATTTAGAAAAAAATGTAGTGTGGCGGAAGATAGACAAAACAAATTGTAATGGATTTAGATGATGTGTCATTCACAGCAACAGCTTGTAAATTGCTATTTATATCTAACATTCTTTGAGGAACGTGGGTTTTCACAAGGATTGAAGTACCTCCTGATGCTTTCTGATTGTCAGTTGTGATATGATTGTACATACTGTACTCTTTGAAATTAAAATTTTAGTTAAAAGCTTCTTGGAGACAAATTACATTCGGAGAAAAAAGTGTCGTTTTCTGTCCCAGCAGGAAATCAAGCAGGATGTTTTTCTTTGCCGTTGTTTTCTTTCGAATCTGCTGTCCTTGATTTGGGTCGCGATTGAGATCCACTTGTATGTTTTGTATTTGACTGAGATTGTGAACTGGTTTGAAAAGTAGAATGTCTTGACTGTGATCGGGATTGATGAGTAGATGATTTTGGATTGTGCTTGAATAACAAAATCCTTTTTTGAGAAATTGAGTAGAAGTTTGTTTTTTTTTTTAATTTCAGGTAGCTGGTAAGAGAGGACAACTTCTGAAAAAGTGGTTTCTGGTTTATTCTCTTGAATTTTCTTTGCTCCCAAATAACTGACATTATGTGTGACTTTCAGGAGCTGTGGGTTAATTGTATCGATTCCTGATCATTGCCTTCACTTCTATTTTGTTATAAATTCTTTTTCGTTTTTCCATACTTCACAAGTATTGGATTTTGAAAGATGTTTTTTTTCCGATTTGGTCTCTGATGGGAGCTGTGGGTTAATTGTATCGATTCCTGATCATTGCCTTCACTTCTCTTTTAACTCAATCGGGGACAGTGCAGTCAGTTTCAAGGTGTCCAAACCTCTGACAGCTTAAACACCGCAGTAGGATTTGGAATGTAGACTTCAACTGGTATAATTATGTAAAAATCAATTTTTGTTATTTCGTGTTAAATGTTAAAAATAGTGTGTCCGTGTCTATGAGATTTCGATCTTTGCTCACTTTGAATCGTTTGCAAGTTGCTACCCCTTGTTGTTTCAAGTATCCAGTGATGTTTTCTTCAGTTTCTTTTTTGAGGATTCTGTCAAGAATGATGCCTTTGCAAATGTTTAAGGTTTTGTGTTCTGAGGCCGTTACTTTCATGTTGTAAATTTTTTCCACTTTTAAAAGATTTTTGTGATTGCCTTTTCTTGTTTGTTTCCACTAAAAGAGTTCCATTTTTAAATCTTTCAACAGCTTTTTGGTGTTCCAATTAAAAATTCAATTTGTTTTTGCAATTATGAATGGTGATTTGGACATGATAGGTTTATCTTCTTTGCCTTAAATCACTAAAACTTTTGCGAAGTTTTTATTTGCTTTGAACGTAAATGCACGCGATTCTCCGTATCGTCTTCGAATGAGTCCAAGAATAACCTTTTTCTAGTTTGGGAAGCCATGATGAGAAGATTTATGAATCGATAGCTATGCGTCTCACCCTCCTTGGTGCACTACTAGGGGAATTTTATTTTTACAGAAATTGATCTTCTATTTCCAACGCCAAGGCTACAATGCTATTATACTCGGTGACAAGACCAGAGTCATTCCGCCACACTTCCGCTTTATGCCTCCCAACTGTCATTCCCGATTTAGAAGAAAGGAAAAAAATAATGGACAATTGGAAATTATCTCCACCCATATTCACACCCTCACAGAAGTTTTTGCTGAATTCCCCCAGTATAAAAATTAAAAAGAGAAACGACCAGGAACTGATACAGTCAGGCCCCGAATTCGTCCCACAATATCACAAGGAAAAGAAGTCGAAACATGCAGTGACGAGAGTAAACACAATGGACAACTGGTAAACTGAGTCAGCCAGGTGGTGACTCGGAATATCCAAACTTAACTAAAAAGGAGAAATATGCATAATGGGGGAAAGAATCAGAATCACAAACATGACAAACATTAAACTGGAAGGACAGACTTAACTAAAAAAGAACAACCAAAAAGGGGGAAGGATCAGAATCATCAACGTAACAACATATATGATCAGGGATAGAATCAGAACCACCAACACAAAACATGAAGGAACCATAGCAAAAGCACCGACTTGGAACGGCCATTAAAAATTACTGGTGCGTTTAAGTAAACTTTACGGGATCTGAACACTCACCCTCACTTAATTCAATCAAGTATCTGTTTGGTCCGCGTGAAGGTCTTTTAACTCATCAGTGAATCAACTCGGTAAACAAAGAAATAACAATTCAAGCCAAGTCGACAAAAGGATGAGGACTCGACAGTAAAACGCGATGAGCCATCCGGTGCAACGCCACAGGAACACCGGAGCAAAATAAAATCAAAAGTTGACCCTGTTGGACCAAGCAACAGACATAGAAGTTCCGGCTCCGACCTAGTAATAAATAGCTTTAAGCCAAAGCCATCATGGAGTCTGAACCCCGGCGTGCAATTAATGAGGAAAGCTTTATGTCAGACCGTGATTGGGACAAACACAATGCAGACATGAGCCAATCGATTAATCCATCAGCCGCCGCCCATCGAAACCCACAAAGGAATTAGATAAATAAACCTGGTTTGTACTTTGAACATACGTAATAAAGACAGAAGGAAGAAAAGACCTAGTTGTACGTTTCTAGAGCTCGACACGACCGAACCGATTGATTCGGGCCGGAAATAGCCCAAACCGCTCATCCATCTAAAATATGGGCAAAAATTGGAGATCCCTGGGCTTTCCTCAATCATCAGGATCTCTTCTTCCAGCATACGAGACGCCACCCATGGCTACAGACAAGGTAGACCGAAAACGTTTGGGAATCTTCAGGCTCATTTTTAAGCCCCGCTATTCAAATCAATGGCGGGGTATTATGTTATACCCTCCGAAGTTTTGAGTGTCCGTCCGTCCGTCCGTCCGTACGTTAGCGCCCATTAGTTCCGTGTCCGCTCCATAACTCTGATACCGTTTGATATATTTTCACGAATCATCACAGATGTGTAAAGCCCTATCAGATCACGTGCAGAACATATAAACCGTAACTCTGATTTTAATACATCTGAAGTTAGTGCCCTTTGAACTTTGAATAAGTTTCGTGTCCGCTCCATAACTCTGATACCGTTTGAGATATTTTCACGAAACTTCAAAGATATGTAGAGCACTATCAGACGACGCTCAGAACATATAAACCATAACTCTGATTTTCCTACTTTTGGAATTATTGCCCTTTGAACGCAGTCATTTCTATCGTAGTTTCGTCTCCGCTCCATAACTTCGATGTTATTTGAGATATATCTATGAAGCTTCACAGATATGTAGAACACCATGCGACAACCTGCAGAACATATGAACCGTAACTCTGATTTTCCCAGTTTTTTGGGGTTATTACCCGTTGAACTTTGAATATAGCAGTTGCTATCAGTTTCGAGTCCGCTCCATAACTCTAATACCATTTGGGATATTTTTTTCCAAAACTTCACAGATATGTAGAGCAGCCTGAGACGACATGCAGAATATATGAACCATAACTATGATTTTCCTACTTTTGGAGTTATCGCCCCTTGAACATTGAATATAGCCATTTCTATCATGTAGTCTGTTTGTAGCACTAAATATCCTGAACTTAATGATTGATTCTGACAGACTTGCATGGTTACATTACTAGGATAGGGAAAACAATGATTAGGTTTAGTTTCACTGTGATATGGCACTTGCTTGATGGAATTGTAGTGGCGAGGCATAATGTAGAGCTTGCAGTTTTATTGTCAATAGGCGATTCATTTCTAAAATGAAGAAATTTGTGCTTAAGGAAAGATTCAAACTTCAAGATAATAAACAAATAGTGTTATAATAGATCATGCTACCTGGGAAAAGAGGTTGCGGACCCAGCCTTTAGCCATGTATGCGACAATTGTCTGATTTGATTCGATATAATTATGAAATTGATGAGTAACAATTAGCTGTTATTTTTCTTGCAGGGTATTTTATGTGCTGTAAGCACATAAAGGAAACAAAGTGGTTTGTCTCCTGATTTTTTGCTGTGATAATAATTATGCAAGTAGTATCTCTGAATTTCCAAGACTGAATTTTCACTTTGAGGCAGGGTTATCTCCATTAGATTGTTAGAATTCTTAAAACTGCCACATGGCTCCTTTGTTTTATTTTTCTTTGTGTGTGTGTGTGTGTGTTTTTTTATATTTTTGTACGTGGCACTCTGTTTACCATGTTTTGGGGGTAAGAAAATAAATTTGAAATGCAGATTTACCAGGTACAGTGTCAAGTATTAACATGTAAGCTTATGCAAATGGAAATAGAAGACCATAACCTAAATGATATTTAGGTTTATAACACAATATGATAAGTAAATTCCTTTTTAACGAAATGGCGAGTTACTTAACATTTATTAAATGCATCTATACTATCTTAATGTGCAGAGTGCTAGAGAATGGAAAAGTGACACAAATACAAATGTTAAACACAGACGAGCTAATAATCTTCGTTCGATTATTTGTTATTTGTTTTTTTTTTCCAATTTAAGATACATTTGAAAAAAAATATATATTTCCGAATTAGACATATTACCAGTTAAACGGAAAATTGTTCTGTATGTCGGGGGTTTTACTCAACTGCCACAGAGGCTGAAAGCAGCCACCTATTTCGAGGCACCGGGAGACTCGGACTGTTTCCGGTAGTGTCTTACCAATCTGCCATAGTTTTTGAAGGCAGCCGCCAGTGTTCTAAACCCCCGGGGCTGGCACGGGGCATTATTAAACTGGGGTTTAATCGGGGCTGGTATGGGGCTTTATTAAACTGGCGTTTAAGGGGATTAAAATTATATAGGCGTGTTTTCGTGATTGACAGTTTCAATGCGTATCCACAACATAGATTTATAGAACATAGAAAACAAACACTCAAAGCATTCTAACCCTGCGTTTTGAATAACACTCGGTGGCTCGAACTGGCCCTGTCTGGAACGTATTTTCCGTGTCTCAAAGGTATTCGAGCTATTGAAGGGCAACTATAGCAACTTCCAATTGCGAGATCACCAATATAGTCCATTCGCTTTCAAGCTGCAATGCAGCTTGAAAGGGAATGGCCTATAAATGCAGCTTGAAAGCGAATCTCCTTTATTGGCGCAATGCAGCTTGGAAGCGAATTGCCTATATTTGCGCATGATAAATGGCACCGATTCGAATAATGTGTGTCTTATAACAGGAAAATAGACAGTCCTGTCACAGTTGCAAAACTTGAGCTCAACACAGCAAAACATTCAAGATACCAGATACCACAAGGCTAAACTCATGACTTCTAGCTCTCCTCCCCAGATATTCAAGCCATATATGTGGTAGCCAGTCTTCATTCTAAAAGCTCGCTCTGTTTCCATAGAAAGCTTATTCGAAAAGCGATAAATCAACACATTCTATTCATGTTCCGCAGCGGCGGTACTTGTTTTGTAATCATCATTGTACGCCGTCTAAAATAAACTAATGGACAGGAGAAGATTTAAATTTGCTTCATTACGTTCGTGACTTCCTATATTAGGATTTTATCAGTTGAAAATCGAACCACTTCTTATCCGAAAATGTGCCTTAGATAAACATATACGCCCAGATCAACATTCGCTTGGTGATATAAGTATAAACAATGGCGCTTCTATCGAGGAAGAAAAACTTAGCGCTGAATCAACGTTGAACTAACGTTTATTCAACATTGAGTTCCTGTTGGGACAGGTTATTTTTTTCTCTGCATTTGTGCGTGTAGCTTCTTTCGACGCAGCTCTATATACCGGTTGCAATTAAACTGACGAAATACAATAGTTCGTGCTCCTTGTTCCTGAAGTTTTAGTTTGAATCATAGTGGTTATCAAACAATTTAGTAGTAAGGCACGCAGTTTTGCTATAACACAACTTGGCATTTTCCATCCAATTTAGCCATTTAGCTATTACTTTATCTTGAAAGTGTGACATAGCTCAAGGCATAAATAATACCCGCGTGAATCCCACGTTTGAAGAGAGCTTGCACTGCAGTTTGTTTGAATTATTTCTGCGAAAAAAAAATCGATTAGGATTCTCGAAAGACGCCTCTCTCTATAAAGCGGTCTAAACGATTGCATACATTTTATGACTGGAAGACTAAATACAGTAAAAATTGTATATTCAGAACATTCTGTGGTGTATCCCTTGCTTCCAAAGGATAACCCTTATACAGAACATATTTAACGTCACCATAGCTGGTGTCGGGGAATGTGTGGCGGCCGTAAAACGTCTCCCTGCCCTACATCATAGTGTAGTTTATATTTTCTTGTCTTTTGGGATCATTTATTCCATTGTGGAATTTTGAAAATACTTGAGGGTCACTGATGAGGCCTAATTGGTCGAAACTAGCTAGTCTGGTCCAGAAAATATATACACTTCATATTTTTAAGTTCTGTGGTGTATCCCTTGCTTCCAAAGGATAACCCTTATATAGAACATATTTGAGACTGCTAAAAAGTGGTATTACTTTGGGACTGTTAAAAAGTGGTATTACTTTGGGACTGTTTGGATTTAACATACAGTCGAACTTCAATGGCTCGGACACATTTGGGACCTCGAAAATCTGTTCGAGACAGGGGTAGTTCGAGCCACAAAGGCTTACTGCCAGAAGGCATAGCGAGGTACTTTTTGACGTATTTTCGGTGTCCTGTAAAGAAAATGTATGCTGTGTGTACTTATTAGAATCGCCTCATCGAGGCGATTCTAATGAGTACACACAACATACATTTGCAAGATAAAAGACGAAGTCTCATTAATTATCTCGCACCATTTCTTATGTAGAGGACTTCCCTAGGGACTCAAGAACGGGTTCGACTCAGCCATGGTAAACGAGCCATCGGTGGTCGAGCCATCCAAGTCCTACTGTATTTATTTCGAAAATCTGTACATGCATAACATAATACAAAATCAAAGGCTTGAGAAGCCTCAAAGTCAGTGAATTAAAGGGTATCAGATCCGGACCACACTATTTGCCAGTGTCCAACATCTGTATGTGAAGAAACACTAATATAGCGCTTAACATATAACATTTGAAATTATCATCTGATTTTTGTCTAAAATGTTTCTTTGACAAAACAGTTCCAGGAACAATTCAGGACTGCTACACGAATGTCTGCTTCTAACATACATGTACATAGTAGGGATGATTCAGGACTGTCACATGTATTTCTGCTTCTAACATACATGTACATAGTTGGCGCATTTTTACAGCTCAAACATTGTGGTTTACTGGTGATGTTTTTATGTCTGCTTCAAACATCGAATGTATATATGTAGGTGCTCATTAGAACTGCGCCAATCAAGAGGTTCTAACGAGTACCCATAACCCTTGTTTTAGAAGAGAAATAAGAAGCACAATGCCCTGCAGACCCTTTGTCTCTTAAAATGGTGGGTGTATGGGGGCGTTAATTACATAGGCTTGTTGACCTTATTGGTCTTAAAAATGTTTACTCTTTAAATTGAGATCTTGTAAACCACAAGAATGATGCTGGATTACATGTTTATAAAGCACTTGTGCGCTGCAACATTTAATCAGTTTATCAGGCCATTAATTCATACTAATAAAGAATGCGGAGGATTGTACTTTCTCTTTCAGCAGACATAACACCGCTGTGTTGAAAGCAGAATATACTATTTATCAAAGGTTTCATGTACTACAATCTTTAATCAGGCAGGTACTACATTTTGAGCGGATGATTTCATGAATCCTAAGGCATATACCTAAAGCGATCGCTATTATACTTCCAAAAAACACTCAGATGGTGGATGAGAAGGGTCTATCTACCTATCTATGTACTGATGCTGTTACTATCTATCCACTGATACTGCCTCGGTCACATTTGACCATAGCCGCAGGTGTACATTGCATACACTACAGGTTTGCAGGATGAAAGCCTACACAGTAATCATGTAATTACGGTAGGGATCTTTAACCTGCACAGGGAATGGTTCTCCCTGCACAGGGGGCCTCCAGTAAACGTCCCGATCCGAAGGACGGTGTACTTTATAACATTCATCCCTGCAAATGATGCCAATGGAGCGTGTTCGGACACCGAAATTTTATTGCCGCTGCCGGGGATCGAACCCTTGACCTCTAGCATCAGAGGCAAGTGCACTAATCACTGAGCTGTCACGCTGTCACCGAGCCACAACTGAAGTCTGGCGAATTCACTTCGTGAATTCATCGACTAATTACAAAACAGAAGGATTAGAACGAAAGCACTATAGCTTATTTCTTTCTTTTCCCCGTTAATACCACTTTTGAACAACCCCAACACCACAATTACGATAACACACCCATGCGACACAGTGCATTTTTCATATCTCCAAATTGGCTACT
The DNA here is from genome assembly GCA_963580285.1 of Lucinisca nassula. Taxonomy (NCBI): domain Eukaryota; kingdom Metazoa; phylum Mollusca; class Bivalvia; order Lucinida; family Lucinidae; genus Lucinisca; species Lucinisca nassula. Next base: position 35,146,369 of record OY757011.1, read on the forward strand.
TTTTCAAATGAAAATCTATTATATTTATCTTATTTTTTATACTGCAAACATAGGTTGCTGGTGTTCGTTAGAACCGCCTCATCGAGGCAGTTCTAACGAGTACCCACAACCTTTGCCTTGGAGCGAAAATAAAAAAATAATGTATTCCCCCGTAAACCCAGTTTTCACTATATAAAGGGTAAAAATTACGATGTATTTGAATAGGCGTGTTTTCGTAATGAAGGCGGAAAAAAATGAAAGAAAAACCGAAACATTTTTAATACGATTTTATATACAACAAAGCTTAATTTTAGCTTCTCGTAAGAACAGATTTTGCTGTAGTATGTAAGTATTTACGCATCATTGGGAAGATTCCCTTCCTAGAGTATGGAAGATTTCTTATGGAAACTTCCCCCTTAGCAGATATTTTTTTTTTATTTTTGGGCGATGCGTCTATGGAGCCATAACTTTGTAAATGAAATTCCCCAAGTGACGATGTTTAATACAGCAATCCCCATTCTCGTTCATTTATATACATTTGTTCTGTTGAAAAACTAAAATTACGATAACACGCCTATTAAAATATATAGAAAATTTAACCACCCAAAAAACAAATTACGATAACACGCCTATTAAAATATATAGAAAATTTAACCACCCAAAAACAAATTACGATAACACGCCTATTCAAATATATAGAAAATTTAACCACCCAAAAAACAAATTACGATAACACGCCTATTAAAATATATAGAAAGTTTAACCACCCAAAAATGAAAATTTTCCAAAAAAAAAAAAAATCTGATATTTTTCTTATTTCTCATTGAGGCAGTTCTAACGAGTACCCACAATCTATGTTTTGAGCAGAAAAAAATAATGAACACCCCTGTAAACCCCCAGTTTTACTGTATAAAAGTGGGGTTTGAAGGGGGTCAAAATTATACAGGTGTGTTTCCGTGATGACAAATATAAGCGCTGTCAGTCAGTAACCCTAAACAATATCCAATGAAAAAGAACGTTACGCCATTACGTCAGCTTTCGACAGTCCTATATCCTAGAATACGTATTCTTGGATAAAATGTTATGAACATGGCTGTTTGGAGCTATTCTTTAAGCCGTGTACGAACAACAAGCCTCATGTTGATCTCGCGAAATTCACGTGCTGTTTGAACATGGGTTCTGAACTAGTAATATCACAAGATGGACCTTGCTTTATTTACGTTACGTTGAGCGACGTAACCTTGTCGCCCTAAACTTAGCATTTTGAAATTTTATCATGACATCAGAACGTCGTTGCAGAACTGATGTCATTATTAATAACGTTCTGAAGTAGCCGCAATGTTGGTTTTACGGTCGCATTTAAAGAGTTTATATAGAGTTATATAGAGTTTTTATTATACAGAGTTCTGGAATCGTAAGTTATGCAAGAATAACGTTCATACATGGTTATCTCATTGCAATAACATTTGCTGGGTTCCCTCGAGAGACAGCGGCCTCGGAACCCAGCAAATGTAAATGTATGAAAAACCACGTGTTATCCCTGTAGCCGCAAACGTTTGACTTTATTAAATAGTTACAGTAAAATTCCTATATGAAGACCAACTTTGGAACTGTTGGAAAGTGGTCTTAAGACCACTTTCGAACAGTCCCAAAGGTGGTCTCTTTTATTAGGAGACACTTGGTGTATAAAAAAAACAAAGAAAGAATAATTGAAACCTTCTCAATAAGCTTTATAAAGCAGATTTAGTCTCAATTTTAGGTAGCCTTAATAGTGGAATTTTACTTTCTCACATGCTTTTCAGGTGCGAGTCCGACCGTCCACGCTTATAAACCCTATTGGTTTCACTGGACGACAGGGCTTGAGATGTCATTTTATCTCAATGTCGGGTAAGAGTCCCACGAAATTGGAAACGTCTCCAAAATGGTCTATGTAGTGTTGACGGGGACGTTAAATATCAAATCATAAAATAAACAAAACATGCTTTTCAATGAAATGTAGAGATATCTGAGTGAAATCGAAATCGATATTGTCACTGTTTCAAACATTTATTTTCACTGTTTGTGAAATCGATGTATCGTCGAAAAATAACATATACTTTCTCTTTGTTAGATGTCAATTAGCTAAACGTTATAAATGTTGCCAGGAATTACGTCACGCACGTTTTTACGTCCTTCGGACGCTAAAGACGTAAGTTAAGCACCTATTCAAAGTAATAACGCGCGCAACGCCGGAGGAACTTAGCAATTTCGGACATATTTGAATGCAAATTTCAAGTGAACGATTTGATAAAATAACACTCCAAGCTGTTTTCCAGGTGCAAATCATCAATATCATACACAGCTAACACGCTAGACACCGCTGAATCGACGCGAAATTTCCCTGGAGAAAGGTTATACTCTGCGATGATGGCTGACGCTTTGCAATTGCGCTACAAATTACAATCAAAAGCATGAAAGAAATAGAACATTGGATTTTGTTCATTGTAAAACCATTTTTTATTTCACTCAAGAACTCCAAAAGAAGTATTTCACTCGTGGCTTCGCCATTCGTGAAAATACTTCTTTTCATTACGAAAACACGCCTGTACAAATACATCGTAAACTTTGTCGCCGAAAAAAAAATTAAGATGAAAAATTGTAATATTTTTCTTATCTGCTCAAAATATAGATTGTAGGTACTCGTAAAAATCGCCTCATCGAGGCGGCTCTAACGAGTACCCACAATCTATACTTTAGAGCAGAAATAAGAAAAAATAATGTTTACCCCTGTAAACCCCAGTTTTACTATATAAAAGCGGGGTTCTAGGGGGTCAAAATTATATAGACGTGTTTCCGTGATGTTGTGTTATTTGGTGAAATAATAATCGATCTTACACTGAAAACATCAAATGTCCTATATGTACTATGATACATTCGCAAAATTAATGATGTTTTGACACTTCTTGTGGCGTTAGACATGATAACTGTACATAAATTCAAGGCACACACGCAACCAATTTGGCCAAACAAAATACTAGCTCGGAATTATGAAGGCTGTCATTTTCCTCAATTTTTCCAGGAACAGTAACAATGCGGTCTATTAGAGGACAATCAACTATAGAATAATTGCTATCAGACCTTAAGGGGAATGGGAACACCTGCCAGATTTTCCCGCCATTTTTCAAAGGGAGACATTTTTCGGGACTTCCTGTTCGCTTTTCTATAAGCCCAGTCCTATTGAAAAAGGGGTCTACTCTTAATGGAAAGAATTTGCTCCCCCGGAGCAAATTCTTTTCTTTAAGAGTTGACCCCAATTGACATGGGAGACAAAAAGTACTTTTGCAGGAGTTTGTTTCCATTCCCCTTAAGATGCTGATCACAACAATTGTCGTCTTCATTTTGTATGTTGGTTACTTTAAAAGCCATTGCTGCAAACAATGTGGTCACAGGAGCAGTCTGATCAAAGCATACCGTGTTTGCCTGCATGCAAAACTGTTTGGATCGTCTGCAAGAAGATGCAACAAAAGCCATTTTAGACGCAGTTTTTCTTGGTATCTAAAGCATTAATCTACAGCCAGCATGGAAGGGTTGATTGATCGGTTTGTCGACCGCGACAGTTCAGCTGCTGCCGTATAAGAGCTCCAGGTCAGAATTGCTTAAATCGTTCTATTCCGATATCCAAGATGGCCGCCATGGCGGTCATCTTGAAATTCTTAAAACGGCATCTCCTTCTGAACCAAAGGGTGGGTTGAGCTGAAATTTAATGTGTATGGAGATTCAGATTAGCTAAAATCATTCCATATGGCGTTCATCTGGAAATTCTTTACCGAATCAAAGGTGGGACTGAGCTGAAAATGGATACGGGGCATCGGGGTGATATGGAGAGTCAGATTTACTAAAACGTTTCGTTCTGATATTCGAGATGACCGCCCTGGCGGCCATGTTGAAAGTCTTCAAACGACAGCTCCTCCCGATTTAAAGGTGGGATTGACCTGAAACTTAATGGGAGACCTTCGGGCGACATCGGGATTAAGATTTGCTAAAATGGTTCCGTTCGGATATCCAAGAAGGCCGCCATGGTGGCCATCTTGAAATTCCTCAAATGAAATCTCCCCCCGAACCAAAGTTTGGATTGAGCTGAAACTTTATGGGAGGCATCGGAGTGATAGTGGGATTCGGATTTGCGAAAATCGTTCCGTTTCGATATCCACGATGGCCGCCATGGCGCGCAACTTAAAATTCTTTAAAAGATATCTCCTCCCGAAATAAAGGACGGGTTGATCTGAAACTTTGTTGGAAGCATCTGGGTAATATGGAAATTCAGATTTGCTAAAATCGTTCTCTTCCGACATCCAAGATGGCCATTTTGAAATTCTTAAAACGACAACTCCCACCGAACCAAAGGTAGGATTGCGTTGAAACGTGATGGGTGACATCGGGGCGACATCGAGATTTAGTTTTGCTAAATGGTTACGTTGATATATGCAACATAGCCGCCATGGCGGCCGTTTCGAAATTCTTTAAACGACATTTCCTCCTGAACCACAGTTCGGATTCAGCTGAAACTTCATGGAAGGCATCGGGGTGACATGAAGACTCAGATTTGCTAAAATCCATCTGTTCCGATACCTGTCTGTAAATATCATTCCGAACATAGGTAGGATTTAGCTGAAACTTGATTGGAGATATTGGGGTGACATGGATATTCAGATCTTCTATAATGAGTCCATCCGGGTATCCAAGATGGCCTCCATGTCGGCCACCTTAGGGTCATCTTGAAACTCACCAAGCAACATATCCTCAGAAACCAAATGTAGGATTGAGCTGAAATTTCATGGGAGGCATTATGGTGACATGTAGATTTACATTTGCTAAAATAAGACGGCAGCCATGGCGGCTATCTTGGAATTCTTCAAACGACATCTCCCGAACGGAAAGTCAGAGTGAGCTGGAACGTGATGGCATTCATCGGGCGAATGGAGATTCAGATTTGCTAAAAGCGTCCATTCCAACATCTAAGCTTGCCGCTATGGCTGCCAGCTTGAATTTTTTCAAGCGACATCTCCTCCTGAACCAAAGTTGAATTGAACTGCAACTTGATGGGAGGCATTGGGGCGACATGGAGGTTCTGATACCCAAGGTTGCTGCCATAGTGGCCATCTTGGAAATCTTCAAACGACAAATCAACGGCCAGATCAAGTTTAAACTTGATGGGGGTTGGGGCATCAGGGTGACATGGAGATTCAGATTTGTTAAAAACCATTCCATTCCGATAGCCAAGATGGCTGCCATCATGGCCCTCTTAAAATTCTTTAAATGACATCTTCTCCACAACCAAAGGCCGGATTGAGCTGACACTTGATGGGAGGCAGCGGGGCGACTGATGACAGGTACAGGGTTAACATGGAGAGTCAGGTTTGCTAATATTCCGCAAGGCTGCCGCGGTGGCCTTTCTGAAAATCTTCAAACCACATCTGCTCCAGAATATTCAATCGCATTGAGTTGAACTTTGGTGGAAAGCATTTGGGTGACATGGGGATTCAGAATTGCTAAAATCTTGGCATTCCAATATCCCAGATGGTGGCCATCTTGAACTTCTTCAAAGCACATGTGTAATAGCAGATAAGATTTTTGGGGAGGGGCAGCTTATGTGTTATTAATTTATGTCAGATTTGCTGAGTTCACAAGAAGATTCTGTAAAGTGCCGTTTGCATGCTTTGAGCGAGAGGCCATGTGCACCACAGCTTTGTTTGTGTTGCAATTGAATTCACATGACCGAGTTACTTGGTTGATCTTTTTTGTTATTGGAAGATTCCAAAGGCAGGTACAAACGATACCTTAGCTCTGTACATCTCTTCCTGAATCCTAAATCACGCGGAGCTATTCAGAAACTAAGACATCAAGGCAACATGCAGATTTCAGTATTGTTGCAGGCAATTTGATCTGATAGACAAGCTGGCAATCGAGGTACTATGTAATATACTATGATCAGCCGATTTCAGGCCCACTTTGGCCTTTAGTTTAGGTATATGGCAACATGTTCCATCTCATAATATAGTATTCGTTTTATTTCTACAAAAATTTAAACCCTGATCAGACGCCTCGTGTTACGTTGTCTGATCTGAGTGTATATTGTTAGCCAATTTAGTGGGATGCTACTCTATTTTATATCAATTCTTAAAACCTTTTCAAGGAATAAAGGATGTCTGGTGATTATCAGCATATTTACAATTTTATGTTTCCCTGCGTTCCTTGGAAAGTGCCTAAATGGACTGACATGGAAATATCAACAACCGAATGATCTTTGTCTGGTAATATAATTCGGAGTTAATTACATCAAATGAAACCTATCAACCGTGGTTATTGTAGCTGAATGCACAGACTAGTCTGACCTAGCAATCATTCGCTGTGAATTCACCGCAGACCCTCCAAAAATGCCAGATTTACAAACCTAAGTGTGGATATTGAGTTTAGCTGGTGCAATTTAGCTTTTCTTGCACTCCATATAAGGAAATCCTGGATTTAATCCTTGGAGAGAATATAAGAATCTTATATGGGTGTGAGGGCTTGATGGAAAAATCCGTCCCGAGGGTCACTGTCCGGCATCACGAGGCTTGCAGAGTGATGCCGGACAGTGATCCCGAGGGACGGATTTTTTCTATCCATCCCTCACACCCTTATAGGATTCTTTATTTTTTGTAACCGTCCATTTCTTAGCGCGGATTTTTAATGCTGCAGTCACTTCGGTTACCGACGTCTGCCATATTGTGATTACAGTACAAGAATATTTAGTGACGTCACGTAACGTGCTATAACGTCAACCTTAACCAGTGCTTTTTTCAAACACACGAGAATATTCGATTTTTAGTAAGAACACCAGGGTTAGAACAGAATTTCTATCTAAGCTAAAAATGTGGATTTCCTTATCTGGTGTGCAAGAAATTCTTATCTTACGCTGGAATAGTGTAAAAATATCGAGAATTTTAACGTGTTTGATGTTCACCGGTTAAATAGGGCGTTACGTACACTGTAGTTAGGTTTGACGTCACGGAACGTACAGTGATGGCAACAACCGTGCTTTATTGTCATCAGGGAGACATCGCCAATCGAAGTGACTGCATTATGAAAACTTCTACTGTAAGAAAAGAAAGGTATACAAGAAAACGAATCTTACATTGGTGTGAGGAGTAGATAGAAAATCCGTCCCTCTGGATCACTGTCCGGCATCACTCGGCATGCCGAGTGATGCCGAACAGTGATCCGGGGGACGGATTTGCAAGCCGAGCGATGCCGGGCAGAGATCCAATGGGACGGGTTTGCAAGCCAAGTGATGCCGGACAGTGATCCAGGGGGACGGATTTGCAAGCAGAATGATGCCGGACAGTGATCCAGGGGGACGGATTTGCAAGCCGAGTGATGCCGGACAGTGATCCAGGGCGACGGATTTACAAGCCGAGTGATGCCGGACAGAGATCCAGAGGGACAGATTTGCAAGCCGAGTGATGCCGGACAGTGATCCAGGTGGACGGATTTGCAAGCCGAGTGATGCCGGACAGCGATCTAGGGGGACGGATTTGCAAGCCGAGTGATGCCGGACAGAGATCCAGAGGGACGGATTTGCAAGCCGAGTGATGACGGACAGTGATCCAGCGGCACGGATTTGCAAGCCGAGTGATGCCGGACAGAGATCCAGAGGGATGGATTTGCAAGCCGAGTGATGCTGGACAGTGATCCAGAGGAACGGATTTGCAAGTCGAGTGATGCCGAACAGTGATCCAGGGGGACGGATTTGCAAGTCGAGTGATGCAGGACAGAGATCCAGAGGGACGGATTTGCAAGCCGAGTGATGCCGGACCGTGATCCAGAGGAACGGATTTGCAAGTCGAGTGATGCTGGACAGTGATCCAGAGGGACGGATTTACCAGCCGGGTGATGCCCGACAGTGATCCCGAGGGATGGATTTCTCCATCCACCCCTCACACTCATGTAAGATCCTTATATACTGCTGTGAATGGATACAGCTGCTATGTTTTCCTGCATTTAAACAAGGGAGACACATTAAAAAAATTCTGATTGCATTCTTGCAAACTAAGCGCCTTTTAAAATCATTACTAAAACACACACGAGTGACAAAGCACTGTCTATATTTTTTCCAAAACGGCTACTTTCCCATGAAAATGTGTGGTATTTTGTTTATCATTTAAATACTCCGCACATAGGTTGTGGTTGTTCGTTAGAACTGCCTCATTTAGACGGTTCAAACTAGTACCCACAAGCTATGTCTCATGAGGCGGCTCAAACGAGATACTCACAACCTATGTCTTGGAGACGAAAGAAGAAAAATAATGTTTACCCCACCCCCAACCCCAATGGTGTCTATATAAATTAAGGTTAAGGGGGATGTTCATTACACACACGTTCACGTTTTGGAAAAAATAGACTGTGCTATGTCACTCGGTTGTGTTTTTGTAATGCTTTCATGATTTTATTGGCTGGGACAGCTTGAATTTCTTGACACCTAGAACAATAATAAGAAAAAATTATTAAGAAGCCACAAGATTGCGAATGGACTTCGTATTTCCTGTCGCGAGTTCAATTTGTTACGCTTCCACATATTCTTCTAGGGGCGTTTTGTTCCAATTAGGATTTGTTTGCAAATTCTGTGGAAGAATGAAACGACGTAGATTGCAATGTGCTAATTTGACTGGAATCCGCGGCCGTGGATTTTACCTTTGACATTTTCATGCACGCAAGCAACGCATGGTTTGAAAGGAAGTTTTAAGTTTTCATCAGCAGTGCTAAAAATTTTTGGATCGATCGTTTATCCTTCGACCCAAAGTTAGAAGGACGAAACCTCTATTATTGCTGGAGTGCACGTGACTATCACTGATTTATAGGAAATCCATGTAACTTATTTATAGAAGATAATATTATCGCAGTGACGTCACCATCCTGTGTAAAAGGGTTATCTGTAGAATCTGGGCTGGAATCATGGGTTGGGATTGACAAACAGTGTAGACCCAGATCAGACACCGCGAACGCGGCGTCTACTCAAGGTCTATACTGTTTGCTTACAGTACAGAATTTTAAGGCTCAGACGCCGAGGTCACACAGCGTCTGATCAGGGTCTACACGGTTCGCTTAAGAAGAGGAATTTAAGGGTTGAACGAAACAGTCTAAGTCCACGTTCAGGTCCATTTCCCAGTCGACACTCAGAGACAGTCGACCCACCAGTAGTCTCAGTGCTTTGATTATTATCAAGATAGCTTTTTTGGAAAAGGTGTCAATGCAGTACAAGCAGCTCCATCATCACGAAAGCACGCCCCCTTGAAGTCCACTTTTATCTAGCAAATCCTGGGTTTACGGGGGTAAGTATGTTCTAGAACGGGTCATCCCTTGGAAGCAGGGAATACACTATAGAACTGGAAATATGGAGTGAACATGTTTTCTGGGCCAGACTAGCCAGTTTCGGCTAATTAGGCTTCACCAGTGACCTTCATATATTTTCAAAATTCCACAATGGAATCAATGATCCCAAAGGACAAGAATATATAAACTACACTATGGTGCAGGGCAGGGAGGCGTTTTACGGCCGCCACACATTCCCAGACATCAGCTGTAGTGAGGTTAAGTATGTTCTAGAAATGGCCATCCCTTGGAAGCAAGGAATACACTATAGAACTGGAAATATGGAGTGTACATGTTTTCTGGACCAGACTAGCCAGTTTTGCCTCATCAGTGGCCCTCATACATTTTCAAAATTGCACAATGGAATCAAAGATCCCAAAGGACAAGAAAATATAAACTACACTAAACCTGATTTTGTTATTTCTGCTCTTAAAATAAAGATTGTGGGTACTCGTTAGAACCACCTCGATGAGGCGGTTCAAACGAGTACCAACAATCTATGTTTTAGCAGAAATATGAAAAATATCAGGATTTTTATCTGACAATTTACATTTTTGGTGGTCAAATTTTACAAATACGTTTGAATAGGCGTTTGTTTTCGTAATGGTATCTAGTGCAGTGCACTTGTATTTAATTCCCGTGAACATCCCTGAGTGGGTCTTCATTGCAGATAGCATTTAGGTTACAGTGGTCCTATTTTTAATAAGGTGACACCTTCAGTGTAGGCAACTCCTGCAAACGTATTTTTGTCTCCCACGTCCCTAGGGGTCAACTCTTAAAGGAAAGAATTTGCTCCTCAGGAGCAAATTCTTTCCTTTAAGAGTAGACCCCTTTTTCAGTGGGACAGAGCTTATAGAAAAGCGAACAGGAAGTCCCAAAAGTTGTCTCCCTTTGAAAGGACAGGACTTATAGAAAAGCGGACAGGAAGTCCCGAAAGTTGTCTCCCTTTGAAAAATGGAGGAAAATCTGCCAGGTGTTCCCATTCCCCTTAAAGGACACGGCGCGGATGAAAAGGTGTCATTGCAGTTTCTCCACATCTAAACGGTGGATTCTGGTGGCACTATGATGTCCAAAGCAGGAAGGATTTTTCGATCGCCTCAAATGTCAAGGTCACTACGACGCAGATTCAGAAAAAAAAATTAATGCACTTGCTCCACAACCAATGACATATGATGAGTCTATTAACAGTAACACATAGCCTCATTCGGTGGATCCATCACGAACACAACTATTTAGTTTTGTCCCTCTTTAACCCCCCTTTTATACAGTAATATTGGTGCTTACAGGGGTTTACATTATTTTTCTTATTAAAGCGCAAAATCATTGATTGAGGGTACTCGTTAGAACCGTCACGGTGAGGCGGTTCTCACGAGTGAGAAAAAATCTTTGTTCTAAGCAGATATATGAAAAATATCTGAATTTTTATCTGAAAATTTTCATTTTTTTGTGGTGGTAAAATTTCCAGTACATTTGAATAGGCATGTGTTCAGTGACATTGACCCAGTATCAAAACTAAGATTATCCAGAACATTTTATGTTTGTTTATTGTGGGGGACAAATTTTGTTCTGTATGTGTCCTGTTCTGTTGACAAAAAAGTAAAAGTTTCACAATATTGGAAGCAACATCTCCAAAATGACCTATACAGTGTTGATGGGGACGTTAAACCACAAATCAAACAAACAAACTGTTGTCATAGCCACTTAAATACTTGGATGTTGTACCAAATGGCTCCCAAACGCATTTGCGGTTGATTTAACCCATGTTGCATCTAATATACTTGATCTTATGATGTCGCGTCTGAGAGTGTAATAACGCCATATTACATTTTCGATAATCCAATAGTGGATTGAATATGCAAATTAGGTAGATACGTCCCGTAACGTTACATGTACGACGTCCTTAACAATGTCGCGTTTACTAATGGCGGAATATTGACATTTTTTGTAACCAATCGTGAATAAAATGCGTTTTAAATGTCAAATGATAAATGGAATCTTGCATTCGTGCTCATGAATTATTGAATTTATTAAACTCGTTGTGGAAAAGGGATAAAATGCTCGGCAAAGCGTCGCATTTTATCCATTTTCCTCAACTCGTTTAATAAATTCAATAATACATGAACATTCCTGTAAGATCCTCTATTTCTGAAACTTAAATCCTTTTTAGTTAGCACATACGTGTATACATGCACGTGCACATATGAGCATTGGTGTTTATTGCAGTCGGGAGATCCGAAACACACACGTGCGCCTAAGCCGTGAAAAATGCTAGTATGCCAAGTTCCCAACGTCAATGGCGGGTCTCATCAATTTGAATGACTAATGCTGACGGCTCCAGTCATAATGGCGAATTATTTTATTAGCTCACCAGGGGGAGCTTATAGTATAGGCAGTGGTTCGTCGTCCGTCTGCATCGTCAACATTTTAAAAAGACATCTCCTCTGAAACTACTTGGACAATTGAAATCAAATTATATGTGGCGTCTCTATGGGAAGGGTGAACGAAAATTCGTTCGTAAGGATTGGGTCACGTGTTTAATGTGGCCGCCATGCCCATATATGGTAAAACCTTTAAAAATTTTCTCAGGAACCAAACGGCCTATGGTCTTGAAACTTGGTATGCAGCATAGGGGATTAGAGTCCTACCAAGTTTGTTCAAACGACGACAATTGGTTGACCTTGACCTGTTTTACATCAAGGTCAAATTTGGTCACTTAGACATGTGTATGGTAGAAAGGCAAACAGTGGATTTTTCCAATTACATGGTAGCCTGTGGCATCAGACATGATATTTGTAATCAGCTGAACGGAAGTTTATCAATTCCAAAGGTTAAGGTCATTTACTGATCTTTAGCCTGGATGGCTCAGATTCGGTATTCTTATCTTCTTCATTTAAACTGGGGGAGGGGGGGGGGGGGGGTGTTGACTGAAACCAGTTTACATGTGGAGTTTCTATTGATTCTAGAGGAATGAAATTTTGTTCTTAAGGACTGGGTCACATGACCAATATGCCCTTATATGGTAAAAGCCTTTAACAATTATCTTCTCAGGAACCAAATGGCTGATGACCTTGAAATTTAGTATGTAATATCGGGGACTCGAGGCCATTGGGCATAATATACTTAAATGATGACCTTTGGTCGACCTTGACCTGTTTTACGGCAATGTCAAATTTGGTCGCTTAAACATTTGTATGGAAAAAAAGACAAAACAGTCAATTTTACTGATTACATAGCAGCCTGTTGCTTCATAAATATTATTTTCAATCAGCTGAACGGAAGTTAATTAATACCAAAGGTCAAGGTCGTTATTGATTTTTGTGTTGGATGGCCCAGTTTCAATATTTTTATCTTCTTCTCCGCTTAAACTGCTGGATTGATTGAAACCAAACTACCTATTGAGCCTTTATGAGAATGGGGAACGAATGTGTTTTGGTAAGGACTGGGGCACATGACCAATATGGCCCCCATGCCCATATATGGTAAAAACATTAACATATTCTTCTCCGGAACACAATGACCAATGGTCTTCAGACATTGCAAATAGCATTAGGGATTTGGGTCCTGTCTATCTATCTATCTATCTATCTATCTATCTATCTTCTGATACTGCGTCGGTCACATTTGACCATTACCGCAGGTGTATATTACATACACTCCAGTTTTGCAGGATGAAAGCCTACACAGTAATCATGTAATTACGGTAGGGATCTTTAACCTGCACAGGGGATGGTTCTCCCTGCACAGGGGGCCTCCAGTTAACGTCCCGATCCGAAGGACGGTGCACTTAATGACATTCATCCCTGCAAATGATGCCAATGGAGCGTGTTCGGACACAGAAATTTTATCGCCGCTGCCGGGGATCGAACCTGGGACCTCTAGCATCAGAGGCAAGTGCACTAACCACTGAGCTATCAAGTTTGTTTAAATGATGACCTTTGGTTGACATAGATCTGTTTTACATCAAGGTCAAATTTCGGCCACTTAGACATTTGTACGGAAGAAAGGCATTTTTTCTTATTCTATTGTAGCCTGTGGCATCAGAATTGATATTTGCAATCAGCTGAATGGAAGTTTATCAATATCAAAGGCCGAGGTCATTTATTGACCTTTGTCTTGGGTGACTTACATTCAGTATTTTTATCTTCTTCTCCACTAAAACTGCTGTGCTGATTGAAAATAAATTACACGAAAAGGGCAATAAAAGTTATTTGTGGGATTGTAGTCACATGCCCAAGATGGGTGCCATGCCTGTTTATGGTATAAACCACATGACCTCTGGTGAGCGTAGAGGCCAAAGTGCCTCTTGTTACCAAGACCAGAGCAATGTCACTATAGTAACCTCGATCTTCCGCACAGCCAAATCACGTATTGCGTGAGACTTTGATCTAGAAACATCCACTGGGCCCACAGATACTTGCATGGGGCCTGAACTCACTGGAAAACAGTTGTGATTGCTATATAGCCCCTTTAAAAAGCTTAACCATGTCTAGAAAGTTTATAAATGAAAGCAGTTGTGATGGCTATATACGTAGCCCCTTTATAAAGGGGCTATATAGCCATCACAACTGCTTTCATTTATAAGCTTTCTAGACATGATTAAGCTTTTTAAACATGTTATTCTATTGCTCAGTCATGTTTAACTATGGAAAAACTGTGCAAAAATCGAACTTCAAGAGGTCAGTTCGACCCATGATCACTCACCTGAGTCCTGGCCCCAAGTATCTATGACTGGGCCAGGCCTTGCTTTTGTATGTTACATGTATCTATGCTTTGAATTGAAATTTCCCCAAAACAGCTTTGACCGATCGAGTCTACTTTAATGAGCTTGTAAAATATTTTGGCCCTTGTCCACCCCTATCTTTGCAATCAACGACGCCTTTTATCAGCCTGTGCATATGCACGGTCTGATCTTATTGGATACATTAGCAAACAGTGCAGGCCCAGATCAGACGTCTGGTCAGGGCCCGCACTATTTGCCAACAGAATTTGCCTTCAAAAATAGAATAAAAACGAAAAAAAAAAAAAAAAAAAAAAGGCCAGACACCCCTTATAGGGCAAATGGATTTGTTCACCATATAGCAATGGAAGATTCCACTAGTATACAATGGGTTAATGGAGTCTAGGCTTTCCAAAGAAACATCACCGAAGATTATGGACACAATGTGTGGATGCAAAAACTGCTTGTATGTGACTTCAAGCCTTAATGTCCACAGGTTCTTGCATGCTGTAAACATGGAAATAGCTTTACAGAAAATCACAGTCGTAATGGGTAATCTATGGGTAATCCGAGCTCCTACCACTGTAATCAAGATGTCCAATTCAATGGCATGAATAGTTTTTAGCCTATTTCAGCCTGTCCACGGAAAAAGATACATCTTGACATTCAATGGCATGGTTCGTCTTAAGACTATTTCAGCCTGTTCACGCAAAAAGTTACATCTTGACATCGACTGAAATCAGTTTATATGACCATGCAGCTGAATCAGCATTATCATTTTGGGTCGATTCATGAACAATCGACCCAAAGTTCATCAATCGACCCAAAAGTCGATTGTTTATCAATCGACCCAAAGTTAAATGCAAAACAAATATATACTGCTGATGTCCACGTGCCTATAACTGACTCTCCAGACCTCCCCGATAATTGCGCTTGTACAAAATTCAGATATGACTACCATTGATCCAATAGAGTAAACCCGCCATTAGCGTCGAATATTCTTGAAAAGGACCTACGGAATAAGATAATATCACCGAATCAGCCTTTAACCCTTTTTGTACAAAATGGAATTTTCCTCATATATATCTGGGGCCGGCGTCGGAAGCTCAGTTGGATGCGCGTCTGACTGGTGATCAGGAGGACGCGGCTTCGATACCTGCCAGGGTCGGCAACATTCTGTCGTGGAGATTGATCATCTTTTCTACGGTCATTATCGCCCTTCCGCTGATTTAAGAAGGGCAGTTGTCAGTTTCTGGCGAAGGAATGTGCACTGTACTGGTTAACCGCTTATTTATAAGCCTGCCCAGGAAAAGTATGGATAGGTAAACTGACTGGCTCAAAATGACCCAAACAGTGTTGACTGGGCCGTTAAACTCCAATACAAACAAATTATATATAGCTGGGGTCCATTTCAGAATTTAGGGGTGTCAGGTTGTGATTTCTTTAAAATGTGTTTAAAAATGGCTGCACGTTTTGCAAACAGTGCAGGCCTTGATCAGACGCCACGTCTTGCGGCGTCTGATCTGGTCCTGCACTGTTTGCCAGGGTACCCGTTTTTGGGGTTCCGGTACAAAATGGGTTAAGGAGTATGGATAAACCTAAATATTTTTCGCCTTTTCTTAACAAGGGAGATAAATTCTATAACTTCTTGTTTGCTTTTTCTGCAAACTTAACACCGTTCTGTTTGTTTGTTTATTTAGTTGTTTGTGTTGAAGTTTTACGTCCTAGTCAAACACTATTTAGGTCAGACTTGTATAATAGACGTTTCCGATTTTGTGGGACTTTTACCCGACATTGAGATGAAATGACATCTCAAGTCCTAGCGCTCATAGAAACCCCAAGGGCTTAAGGAGAGGTCCGACCCACAACCCTTTTCCTAAGCGGTTTACCAGTACTCAAGTTCGGTCAGTTTCAGTTCTGCTTGGAAGCACCATGCAGCCCAATTAATATTCCAAGCCCCGATGGGCGGGTGCGCTGAATCGCTCAGTAAGTGGTCTACACTTAAAGGAAATAATTTCTAGCCTTGAAGAGTAGTCCCGTTCATTGTCACGAAAAATCGCCTATATAATTCTGACCCCCTTGAACCCCACTTTTATATAGTTAAACTGGGGTTTACAGGGGTAAAGCTTATTTTTCTTATTTCTGCTCTAAAGAAAAATATCACAATTTTTCATCTGAAAATTTTCATTGTTTCGGCGGTAAAATTTACTATGTTCATGTATTTGAATATGCATGTTTTCGTAATGGAGTTTAGGTTTAACGTCCCCGTCAAAACTTTTTAGGTTGTTTTGAAGACGTTGCTTCCTATTTTGTGGGGCTTTTACCCGACATTGAGATGGAATGTCACTTCAAGCCCTGCCGCTCAATGAAACCAATAGGGCTTCTATGCAATGAGTCGCACCACTTTGCCTGTTCAGGATTAGACCTTCTAAGCGGTATACCAGTACTCATTTGCGGTCGGTTTCAGCTCTGCGTCGAAGCACCATGCAGCCCAATTTCTCCAAACCCCGATCGGCGGGGGTGCTAAACCGCTCAGTAAGTGGTAAACGCTTAAGAGGAATGGGAACACCTTCAGGGGAGGCAACCCCTGCAAAAGTATTGTCGTCTCCCCTGTATATAGGAGTTAACTCTTAAAGGAAAGAATTTGCTCCTCAGGAGCAAATTCTTTCCTTTAAAAGTAGAGGAGCAAATTCTTTCTTTTAAAAGTAGACCCCTTTTTCAGTGTGACAGGTTTACAGAAAAGCGAACAGGAAGTCCAGAAAGTTGTCTCAGTCCTTTGAAAAATTGCGGAAAAATCTGCCAGGTGTTCCCATTCCCCTTAAAAGAAAAGAATTTGCAAAAGAGCAAATTCTTTTCTTGGAGAGTATATCCCATTCATTAGGGAGGTTCCTATTAATTACGGACACATTATATTCTGGAAAAGTTGCCTACCTTGAAAGTGCATCCATTCCCCACTCCCATCACGAAAATACGTCTATAGAATTCTGGCCTCCTTGAACCCCACTTTTATATAGTAAATCTGGGTTTTACATGGGTAAACCTTATTTTAATTATGTCTGTTCTAAAATATCGAGTGTGGCTACTCGTTAGAACCGCCTCAATGAGGCGGTTCTAACGACTACCCACAATCTATACTTTGAGAAAATTCTAGCTTCGGTTTGATTTGTTTGATGTGAGGTTTAACGTTCCCTTCAACACTGTATAGGTCATTTTGGAGACGTTGCTTCCAATTTTGTGGGATTTTTACCCGACATGAGATGAAATGACATCTCAAGCCCTGTCTCACAATGAAACCTTTAGGGTTTATTAGCATGGACGGTCCTACTCGGACAGGCTTTGATCCTCTAAGATGTTTACCAGTGCTCGTGTGCGGTCGTTTTCAACTCTGCGTGGAAGCATCATGCAGCCCGTCTTCTTCTTCAAGCCCCGATGGGCGGGGGCTCTGCACGATCATGTTAACGAGGACCTACTTTTCTCGCATTACTTAAAACCCGATCTTTATCGCTGCCGTTAATTCTACGAAGACATTATCTTGTCACTTTTTGACAAGCTGCGTGCTTAACAGTAGGTCTGAGGAATACAAAATCCCAAGAATATGCAATTTTACTGATGCTTTGACATTTTTGAATTAGAATAAACTACTTCGGAATAGAAATTCCAAATTATTAGACTAATGATCGGAAAGTTTGTCTGAGAACTTACGAATTAAATCAGTGAAATTCACGACGTTTGCGTGCAGAAAAAATGAAAATAAATTCTGTCGCTGATCGGGTGGAAACTTATTACCGTCGATGTTAAATGGCGCGAACACCCATCACATGAACAAAGTCCGTGAAATGTACACATCCTAAACCCACTTTATACAGAGAAAACTGGGATTTTCGGGGTTTACATTATTTTCTTAATTTTGCTCCAAGACATAGGTTGCGGGTACTCGTTAGAACCTCCTCAATGAGGCACCAATGACCTATGTTTGCAGTACATATAAGCAAATAAAAAAAATCCGATTTTCATCAGAAAAGTAGCCATTTAGGAGATGAGAAAAATGTAATGTTTGGGACTATAAACATTTGTTCGAAATAGGGTTAGCTCTAGCCGCTGAGGTTCATTTATAGCTCCAAATCCGGGGGCTCCATCATGAAAACACACCTATATAATTTTGACCCCCTTGAACCCCACTTTTATGTAGTAAAACTGGGGTTTACAGGGGTATACCTTATTTTTCTTATTTCTGCTCTAAAATATAGATTGTGGGTACTCGATGAGGCGGTTCTAACGAGTAGCCAAAATCTATATTTTGAGCAGAAATAAGAAAAAAATCACAATTTTTCATCAGAAAAGTTTCATTTTTGCGGCGGTTAAGTTTACAATGTATTTGTATAGGCGTGTTTTCGTAATGCAACGGGGATAACTACGATAATACATCCGTGTGGAATTGTGCATTCTTTTCTATCTCCAAAATCTTTTTTGTGATGAAATTGTGTCATATTTCTCTTATTTATACTCAAAAATTGGCTTTGGGTGCTCGTTGGAACAACCTTAGTGAGGCAGTTCTAACGAGTACCCCAAATATATGTCTTTGAGCAGAAATATGAAAAAATAATTCTTATCCCCCCATAAACCCCGGTTTTCTCTATATAAAGCTATAATTTTACTATGTTGGGTGGCTGTTTGCTTTATTTTTCTGATGTCATCGAAGCTTTGGTTTCTATGGAAACTTGAAGGTGCCGTGCACTTACACAGTGGGCAAATTCGTCAGTCCACAGCATCATTCTGGGTTGGCTCTGTGGAAACTTAAGTTACATGTACCACAGAAGGGATACTTGTCATCCTGCCATCACTTGAAATCTACATTTTTTTACCATTTTTGGAGGATTGATAGATCAGTGCGGCGGAGGTAATATGCCTACTTTCATTTTGTTGATGCCTAGAAACATTTGGTTTCTACAACTGGTTTCTGTTTCTGTATAATCATAATGATACCATAATGGGCAAATGATAAGTTGAAAACTGCTGGAACGTTTTTCATTGGGCTTTGTATATATAAATGATAAGGTGAAAATTATGCACGCCAATTTTGGGCTGATGCTGATGTATGAAAATACTTACATGCATAATCGGGACCCTGAGTTAACTTGACAACAGCTGGGATTGTTTCTCTCGAAATTTGGTATATAGATATGTGGTGAGTTGAAGATCATACAAATAATGTAATTATATGTCGTTGATGAGACCAAAGTTTGGTTCCTATTCAATATACATGTATTGGGATGAATAGGCGTTGCATTGCTTCGAAACACAAGTACATGTACTTTAAGTTCTTATCATTTTTATTTTGGCATTTTCGTCTAGCCAGACTTTCTCTGCGAAAAATGAGAATAATGAATAGAATGCTGTCTGATGCACTTAGCTTACCGCGTTAAGGGGTTAATAAAATGGTTAAATATAGCTTTGTTGAAAATGGTACCGTCAAGTAGTTTCCGATGGTATTTTGGCTACGTCCTAAGAAACATTTACTGACATAAGGGGCGGGCAGTGAATGCCCAGATGAGCCTGCGCATCCGCGCAGGCTGATCTGGGTCTTCGCTGCTGGCATGAAGCTACTATCAATTTAAGTTTTGCCACTGGAACGCGAGTTATGCCTCCCGCACCCCCCCCCCAACCCCGTTATATCCAACAGCTGCAAAGGCTGGTTTGCATATTACTGGTGCTCAGGGGGCCGCGGGTTCGATACCTGGGCCGGCAACATTATTTTTTGAAGATTGTCAAGTTTTTACGGCCATCATTACGAAAACACGCCTATACGAATACACTGTAACCAATATCACTGAAAAAATGAAAAATTTAAGATGACAAATTGGGATATTTTTCTTCTTTCTGCTCAAAATATAGATTGTGGGTACTCGTTAGAACCGCCTCGATGAGGCGGTTCTAACGAGTACCCACAATCTATATTTTAGAGCAGAAATAAGAAAAATAAGGTTTACCCCTGTAAACCCCATTTTTACTATATAAAAGTGGGGTTCAAAGGGGTCAAAATTATATTTGCGTTTTTTCGTGATGTTCTCTTTCTTTAGCTTATTCAAGAGGGACAGTTGTCAGTTTCTGGCGATAAAGGATGCACTCTGCTGGTAAACCCATACAATGGCATACAATGATAATGGCAATTTCCACCTAAATAAGCCTGGAGTGGTCCTTTTTTCTAAGAATGGGTGTGTCAGGTTTGTTTTATCTTTGGTAAATTTTACAAAAAATTATGTACTTTGAGCAAACAGTGTAGTTTCAGATCAGACGCAGCGTTGTGCGGCGTCTGAGCTGCGTCTACACTGTTTGCTGTCCCACAAAAGGGACGCTAAGCGCATATGCGTTAAACGCAGGAAGCGTGGTCATGTAAACAATCCGGCTTGATATGACCTAAACAGTGTTGCATTTAACATGACAGGGGGATCTCGAAGACATGTGTTTTCGTGTCGCGGTCCAGCTGATCAGTTGCGTGACAGACAGTCACAGACGACATGAAGGAGTATTAATTGTGCTGAATTTGTCTAGAGTGCTCAAAGCTGGTCCTTTCTGAGTTCATTATAATTATTCTGATCTACAGCAATTCTCAGAGAAAGCACTTTCATATGTTAGATTAAGCCATAAGCATTTTTCGATCATGTCAAAAAACAAAAACAAAAAAAACGCCCTCATTGTGATCACCTAAACGTTGTCCGCTTATCAAGAACACTTTGTGCGAGCGACGAAACAGAGTTTGCTTGACCAGGCCCATCACGAAAACACGCCTATATAATTTTGACCCCCTTGAACCCCACTTTTATATAGTAAAAATGGGGTTTGCAGGGGTAAACCTTATTTTTCTTATTTCTGCTTAAAATATAGAATCATCGAGGCGGTTCTAACGAGTACCCACAATCTATATCTTGAGCAGAAATAAGAAAAATATCAAAATTTTTCATGTTAAAATTTTCATTTTTTTTTGCCGATTAAGGTTATACTGTATTTGTATAGGCGTTTTTTCATAATGTGCAACTTGTTAATGGCAAACCGTGATTGGCAACCAGTTCACAAATCACGGCCTGTAACCTGTTAAGGAAGAATTTGCATAAATGTTTAAGAAATCGCCATCCTTACGTCAGATTATTTCAAATGTCATAGACATGCGCAAATCAGTCACTTTTTCCTGTCAGTAATGTGTATGACCACCTCGAGCAGCACAACACTCCTGGCATCGCCGAGGCATGCTAGAATCAAATTTTGAACCGTTTGTAAACCTAGTGTTTCCCACTCATGTCTAAGGATGTTTGTGAGTTTTTGAATAGTCATTGGTGGAAGAATAATAATTTGATTGGTCATAGTAATTTTGGTTGACATCAGAAATGGGCACGTACATATAGCTGAGTGATCGGAACAAAAATACTTCTCATACTTGTCATGAATGTCATTTGACGTGTCACCAGTAACAATTCTGATTCTGATTCTAAATATGACACCGCCAGTAGTAAAATGTCCCAAAACAAGTATAGGCCAGCCAAGCTAGACTCTGTTTTCGCAAATGTCCGCTAGGCAAAGCCTTGAATCAGTCGGCCTACCAGATCAGTCAGAATCCGTCTTTGCCTATTAGCATGAACGATCATCACGAAAACACGCCTATATAATTTTGGCCCCCTTAAACCCCACTTTTATATAGTAAAATTGCGTTTTTCAGGTGTAAACCTTATTTTTCTGATTTCTGCTCTAAAATATATATTGTGGGTACTCGTTAGAACCGCCTCATCGAGGCGGTTCTAACGAGTAGACACAATTTATATTTTGAGCAGAAATATGAAAATAATCACACTTTTTCATCTTGAAATGTTCGTTTTTTGGGCAGTTAAGTTTACAATGTATTTGTATAGGCGTGTTTTCGTAATGGAAGAAACTTTGAACCAACTTGCACCTCTTCGGCGCACTGGGAAGACTCTGATCTCCGTTCAGCCTGCGCTGGCGCACAACGAAGACTGATCTGCGCATGCGCAGGCTTATCAGAGTCTTCGCTGTGCTTTCCAGTTCAAAGACCCATTTCTCCATTGCCGTTGCTCATTTCGGCAGTAATTTTCTCCCACGAATCAGACGTAGTAAAATATTCCAAATCCAATTTTAAGCGTTTGAAATTTAAAATCAAATTAATTTTGAAGTTTTTTATCTCCCCACCTACAAACATTTCAAAATAATAAAGTCTCCAAATATGGTAACAATAACGGGGCCATTGCAAAATACGAAGCGCGCCCAGAGAAAGTATCTCTTTTAGCAAGTTGCGGCTGAGCTAGAATACAAATCAGCCAGTGTGTGTGGATTGGTTGTTTGTGCTTGGAATGACTAAGCCTGCCCAGGCAATGCGGCGTGAGTCAGACCGTCCATTGCATACAAGCCCTTTGGTTTCACTGGGTGGCAGGGCATCTCAATGTCGGGTAAAAAAATAACAAAAAATTGGAAGCCGCATCTCCAAACTTACCTAAATAGTGTTGACGGGGCGATAAACCTCATTTCAAACAAAACAATTTGGCGTACAGTGTACAAGGCTTGTTTTCAATTGATTCCGCTCAGATGGAACCATTTGGAATTAATCTTCTGAGTGATTTAACAAAAAAAAACAACAAAAAACATCTTTATATTTTCAGCATCAATTTCTTCCTGTCGATATTTTGCACGCAATATGCATACAATGCCAACATTTGCATGTTGTTAGAAAAGCGCACCGATGTGGGATGCCGCTTTTTCATTACGAAAACATGCCTATACCAATACATTGTAACCTTTATCGCCGAAAAAATGAAAATTTTAAGATGAAAAAATGTGAGATTTTTCTTATTTCTGCTCAAAATATATCTTTTGGGTACTCGTTAGAACCGCCTCATCGCAAAAGTCTGTGGTACTTTTACCCGACATTGAGATGAAATGACATCTGAAGCCCCGTCGCCCAATGAAACCAAAAGGGTTTATAAGCATGGACGGTCCGACTCGCACCGCTTTGCCTGGGCAGGCTTAGATCCTCTAACGGTATTACCAGTACTCGTGTGCGGTTCAGCTCTGCGTGGAAGCATAATGCAGCCCATTTATTTCTTCAAGCCCCGATGGGCGGGGGCTGGGCTTAACATATAGTGTCCTGGGATTGCAAAGTCTGTCTCTGTCTGAACATAAGGCTGTAACAACCACGTTGTAGTGACAGACAGGGTCAAGGAGTCTTCCATATATTTTCATCAGATGTCAAAGAAATCTTGTAATAATAGACAGATCAATTTTTCAGGCGTTGTAGTTCTGAGCTCATCATGAAGCGATAATGATAACCCGATCTCGTCTAACAGAGGAACTTCCGTTGAAACCCAGAAATGGATAGTCTTAAAATGCACGCAATGGAAATGAATGCTCTCTTAATGTTTCAGGTGGCGCTGCAGTAAAAAAAGTCCCTTACTCAAAATGTAATTTGGGACATATTCCATGTTCTATCACGTTTCAGCAAGTCTAAAGTTTCCATAATAAGGCATAATATGAAATTAAGGCACTGCCTTTTGAGCAAACACACGCATTTACATCCATTCTTCATTCTTCATATACTGAGTCATTGCCTCTATACACATAACCTTAGTATGATGATGCTCCAGTGTTGGTCCTGTGTTCACACCATGGGTAGAAAATTGGATATGGTGACTCAGTAAGTTTGCAACATGGACACTAAAATATACTGAAGCACTAGCGTTATGCTATGGATTTGGGGCTCATCATCATTTTGCAAATCTTGGGAAGGTAGAAATCCACAGGTAGCCAGATAGCTCATTGTGTCTCTTTCTATTCCCGGGTCTGTATTTGACACCCCGAGTGTTTGTGAAAAGTTTTAAATGCTTGGCCAGACGAGAAGCGTTTTCCTCCCAACCAAGAAGCTCCGGTAAATGCTTCGGTAAATGCTCCGGTAACTCGTGAGTCTAATCGCGGTGCTGGATTTTACCGGCTAACCTTTTCGGCTCAGCGCGGTACGTTCCATTTCATAAATGCGTGACGTAGTTTCGAAACTATCCCTCGACCAAACTTCAGGGTGATGCAACGCTCTCTCGAAGGTTGAAAACTACCGGAAGCCAAATATTACTATTCCCAGTGCTTTATTGTATACCCGAGTAATAATTTGTGAAAAGTTAGATTGCTTTGCCAGACGAGAAGCGCTTGCCACCCTAACGAGAATCTCAGGTAAATGATTCACTAGATGCTCCGGTAACTCGTGGGTCCAATCGCGGTGCTTGGTTTTAACCGGCTTTTTTCGGCTCAGTGCGGTACGTTTCAGTTCATTGAAACGCGCGACGTAGTTTCGAAACTTTCCCGCGATCAAACTTCAGCGTTTGATGGAACGGTCTTCGAAAAGAGCTTTTTAAAATTATTTCGACGCTTTTTGTGTTTCTTTTGTAATGGGACTTGACCCCTTTTGCTTTTGAGAAGAAATTTTGGATGTGAATACAATTCTCATGAACTCTGTAAAGATGGCGGATTATCGCGAGAAATTGAACGAGATTCCAGGCGAGATTTGGGTGCCTCAGTATGTTGTTCCAGCCTCTCTACAGTAAAGCAAACACTTCGTGTGTTTGCTATAATTCGACAGGAAGACCATTTACCTTACAGAAACAGCAAAAGAATTTGGGTGTCGTGCGACATATTTTGGACTTTTCGGCAGTCAGTACCGCAGCGAATAAATCTAGGCATTTCCAGTGGCCAGTCAGCACAAATTTCTTTCTATTTAAATCAGCTGCGTTTTACAATAGCAAACACCTACTAATATTTTTTTCTGATAAACAATGATTATCCTCAGAAAAATAATGGCTTTTAGCACTAAATCCAATCAGAAGCAGCAGAATATTCAATTCTGTACTGAAAGTTCATTCCAAAGCAAGTATAGCTTTCATAAAGACCAATGTTTTACTATAGTGCAACCTTCAAAACTACAGTAAGCCCTATCATGTAAAGCGGTCCTTAGCATCAAGCGAAACTTACTGAAAATCGCCTAAAGGGACAGCGACTGCTCATGAAAAAGAAAACTGCACATATCACGTAGGTATGAGTAAGAGTGGCACGATAAATCTGATAATCGATTAATCGATCGATAAATTCCACAAGAATGATTATCAGTACTGATTTGCTTGTAATCGATTATTTGATAAGTGCAATTTACTACCTAAAGTTGTGCCTAAACTAGCTGGATCAGTGGCAAACAGTGCAGACCTTGATGAGACGCCGCATCTGGGTCTACACTATTTGCTCAGATTTTCCTGTTCAAATATACTTATGGTAAAGTACAACATATGTTGAGAATCAGGCTCAGACAAAGCCAGACAGGTAAAATTATTCTCAAATATTCAGTGATTACTTATCGATTATCGATCACAATGTCAGGTCTGATAATCGATTATCTTTTCAGCTCCGATTAGCCAGCCCTAGGTATAAGCGCAGCCTCGCCCCGCAATCATGTAGTAGGGGCCTTTTGGAAGCTCCAAGTCAAACCCTCTGGTTGAGGCGGTTCTAACGAGTACCCACAATCTCTGTTTTTCAGCAAAATTAACATAATGATGTTAATCCCAGTAAACCCCATTTTTCTCCATATAACCTGGGGTTTAGAGGGGTGTTCATTACAAGTACTTGTTAATCTGATGAATCTGTAATTCGTTTTTGGTTTCTTTGAAAAATTACGAAAACACGCCCATACAAATACATTGTAAACCTAACCGCCGAAAAAAAGAAAATTTTAAGAAGAAAAATTGTGACATTTTTCTTATTTCTCTTCAAAATATAGAGTGTGGATACACGTTAGAACCGCCTCATCGATGCGGTTCTAACGATTACCTACAATCTATATTTTAGGACAGAAACCAAAAAAAAAAAAAAAAAAAAAAACAGAGATGAAACAAAGGCGAGGACTCGACAGCAAGAAACCACTGAAATGCTGGAGTAAAAGCTTATACTTGTTATGGGCCGCTCTTTTTCTTCTTATGAAAGCTTTTACTTATTGTTGCATAACTATATATTTAGGTCAACCTGCAATGTGCTGTTCTACCGTGTTAAACCCTACGTCTTTAATGTCTACGCCCATGGGTGTAGACGAATAATCATCGCAAGCAAAGTCAGACCCTTTTTTTCCAGAACACTCTAGATTTTGATGATAGAGACTCTTGCTTGATTTCTATTCTCTTAAAACCTGTCTTCAACATCCTTTGGATTTCTCACTAGGGAGTCAAACTAATAAAACCTAATTTGTTTGGAAACCCAAATTTTACAATATACGTCTGGGGCATAATCTGTCTATAGATACCAGTTTTGCTGACAAGTTTATTATGAAATGTTAGTTTGGACAGAAAACAGAGACCTCTTCGCACTTTGTAGGCGTAGTCTTAAAAGCTCATTCCTGACTTATTTTTTTATGTATTTCTTTATGAAAATCAATTGATACCATAAAAATAACGAATTACTTGAATTTTGTTTCTTAATATTCGGTATAAGCTGAAAGAAAGGCTACTGCGTCAAAAACTTTTACACACTAGAATTTGTATACTCAATAACAATGCAAAGATTGACAATGTAGGGCCTTAGATTCTGAAAGAAAAGATGTTTTGGTTTGTCGAGATAAACGTCGGAGTTGACATCGACAGTCTATCATAGGGAAAATAATTGATAAACGCATGCGCATACGTATGGAACCCGGGAAGGGACATGCTTTTTTTATTTTATAAGTTGTGCGCACAAGATAATATCTTGTGCGGACAAGATATTATCTTGTTCGGACAATATATTATCTTGTGCGCACAAGATATTATCTTGTGCAGGCAACATATTATCTTGTCCGCACAACATATTTCTTGTGCGCAAAAGATATTATCTTGTGCGGACAACATATTATCGTGTGCAGACAAGATATTATCTTTTCCGCATAATATATTTAGTTGTGCGAACAAAATATTATCTTGTCCGCAGAATTGGAAGCAGCGTCTCCAAAATGACCTATATAGTGTTGACGTGGACGTTAATCATCAAACCAAACAAATATATTGAGCTGCTGACACAAAGCAAGCAAATATTTGTGCCAATTGCGTGAGAGGCGACGTGCCCATCAGGTTAACATGTCCGTGAAATGAAGACCCACCTTAACCCCACTTTATATATATAAAAAAAACTGGGGTTTATGGGGATATACATTATTTTTCTTATTTCTGCCCCAAGACATAGGTTTTTGGTACTCGTAAGAACCGCCTCATTGAGGCGGTTCTAACGAGCACCCACAACCCATGTTTACAGTATAAATAAGAAAAATATCACGGCTTTTTATCAGAAAAGTAGCCATTTTGGAGATGTGATATGGTCCTATATCGCTTACCTGAGCTTAGAATTTAACATGTGGGCCCCGGGGCGGAGCAATTTTTGGCCCCAGGTGTATAATTTGAACAGTCTTGGTAGAGGTCCACCAAATAAAGCTTAATACCAAATATCATAGGCCTGGGCCTTCTGGTCTCAGACAAAATGATTCTTAAAAGTTTTCACTATGTAGGTTTATGTTAAGGCCCCAGGACTATAATGTAAATAATTTTGGTAGAGGTCCGCTAGATGGAGCTTCATACCAAATATCAAAGACCAGGGCCACCTGGATTCAGACAAAAAGGTTTCTAAAAATTGTCCACATGTAGGTCTATGTAAAACCAGTGGGCCCCAGAGTGGGGACATTTTTCGCCAATCAGTCATCAACTGAACAATCTTGGTAGAGGTCCACTAGATGAAAGTTTCATACAAAATAACAAAGACCTGGACATTCTGGTTTCAGACAAAAAGATTTTCAAATGTTTTCACTATGTAAGTCTATGTAAAGCCAGTGGGCCCCCGCGGTGTGGCCATTTTTGGCCCCAGGGCTATAATTTAAACCATCTTGGTAGGGGTCGGCTAGATAACTTCATACCAAATATCAAAGACCTGGGCCTTCTGGTTTCAGACAAAACGATTCCTAAAGTTTTTCCACATGTAAGTCTACGTAAAACAAGTGGGCCCTAGACTGGGGCCATATTTGGTCCAAGGGCCATAAACTAAACAATCTTGGTAGAGGTCCACTAGGTGAAGCATTATACCAAATACCAAAGACCTGGGAGTTCTGGTTTCAGACAATAAGATTTCTAAAAGTTTTCATATGTAAGTCTATGTAAAATCAATGGGCCCTAAAGTGGGGCCATTTTGGGCCCCATGTTCACAAACTGAACAATCTTGGTAGAGGTCTACTAGATCAAGCTTCATACCAAATATATAAGACCTTGGCCATCTGGTTTCAGACAAGAAGATTTTTAAAGGTTTTCCCTGTGTAAGTCTATGCAAAATCAGTAGGCCCCGGAGTGGGGCTATTTTTGGCCCCAGTGCCATAAACTGAAAATCTTAGTAGAGGTCCACTAGATGAAGCACCATACCAAATATAAAAGACCTGGGCCCTCTTCAAATGTTTACATATGAAAGTCTATGTAAAACCAGTGGGCCCCGAGGTGGGGCCATTTTGACCCCAGGGCAATAATTTGAACAATCCTGGTAGAGGTCCACTAGAAAAAGATTCATACCAAACACCACATACCTTGGTCTTCTGGTATCAGACAAGACGATTTTAAAGGTTTTGCCTACATTAGCCTATGTAAAGCCAGTAGGCCCTGGGCGGGGGCATTTTTTTTGCCTCAAGGCTATAATTAGAATGTTCTTGGTAGTGGTCCACCAGATGAAGCTTCATACCAAATATCAAAGGCCTGGGCTCCTCCACGAAGATTGAAACAAAATTGCGGCCACTAGAGGTTGAACAAGGTTTTAAAGAAATTTGTCCTAGTGACCTAGTCTTTGACCCGACATGACCCAAATTCAAACTTAACCCAGATATCATCAAGACAAACAGTCTGGTAAAGTTGCATGAAGACTGAAGCAAACCTTAAGCCTGTAGAGGGTGAAAAAGGCTTTATAAAATTTTGCCTAGTGACCTAGTTTTTGAACTGACATGACCCATATTCAAATTTGACCTAGATATCATCAAGGCAAACATTGTGGTAAAGTTTGATGAAGACTGAAGCAAAACTGTGGTCTCTAGAGGGTGAACAAGGTTTTCAAGACATTTGACCTAGTGACCTTGTTTTTGATCCGACATATGGCCCATATTCGAACTTGATCCAGATGTCATCAAGGCAAACATTCTGGTAAAGTTATATGAATATTGAAGCAAAATTGTGGTCTCTAGAGGGTGAACAAGGTTTAAACGCAATTCGATCTGGTGACCTAGGTTTTGATTGGACATAATCCATATTCACACTTGACCCAGATATCATAAAGGCAAACATTCTGGTAAAATTTCATGAAGATTGAAGCAACATTATGGCTTCTAGAGGATGAACACGGTTTTGAAGAAATACGACCTAGTGACATAGTTTTGGATCTGACATGACCAATATTCGAAGGGCGAGGATTGTGGCCACGTGGGGTCGATTTAGGCCCCCCAGTGGGGGTCTTCCACTGGCCGTTCCAGGGCGGCTCTTCTGTGGCGGTTTGTTTGTGTTGTTGTTTGTTGCTTGCTGTGTGTGTCGCTTGTGTCTTTTAATTTTGGATGGCCATATGGCCATTTTGTGGGAAAGTAACTGTCCATATGGCCTTCCTTTGTTTAGGTTTCCATTATGGTCTGGTCGCTTAATGTTTGTATTTCTTTCCCTTTGGTGTCTTTTATGGATGGAGTAAGTTAATTGTATCAATTCCTGATCTTTGTTTTACTTCTACTTTGACCTAGATATCATCTAGGCAAATATTCTGGTAAATATGTTCTATAAAAGGGTTATCCTTTGGAAGCAAGGGTTATCCTTTCAAGAAGATTGAAGCAAAACTGTGGTCTCTAGAGGGTAAACAAGATTTTCAAGAAATTTAACCTAGTGACCTAGTTTTTGATCCGACATAACCCATATAAGAACCTGGTCCCAATATCATCAAGACAAACAGTCGGACCTCCATGCTTATAAACCCTATTGGTTTCATTGGGCGACAGGGCTTTAGATGTCATTTCATCTCAATGTCGGGTAAAAGTCCCACAACATTGGAAGCAACGTCTCCAAAATGACTAACATAGTGTTGACGGGGACATTAAACATCAAATCAAACAAACAAACACCTTGAGCTTTGCTCAGGTGAGCTAAAAACCTATTACGTATAAGCCTGCAAAGGAAAAGTGTGTATAGGTAAACAGACCTGCTAAAAATGACCTAAAACAGAGTTGCCAGGGCCGTTAAATTCCATTACCAACAAACTGCGATTAACCTATCACGAAAACATGCCTATACAAATGCATTGTAAACTTTACCGCCGAAAAAAAAACTAAAATTGTAAGATGAAAAAAATATGATATTTTTCTTAATTATGCTCAAAACATAAATTTTGGGAACTCGTTAGAACTGCCTCGTTGTAACGAGTACCCACAATCTATATTTTAGAGCAAAAATAAGAAAAATAAGTTTTACCCCTTAAGAAACCCCAGTTTTACCTTATAAAAGCGGGGTTCAAAATTATATAGGCGTGTTTTCGTGAAGAAAAATTGATTAGGCCATCCAAAGACATTTTTTATCCCTTTATTAACCCCAGTTTTACCTTATAAAAGCGGGGTTCAAGGGGGTCAAAATTATATAGGCGTGTTTTCGTGAAGAAAGATTGATTAGACCATCCAAAGACATTTTTTTTTTTTGCTTAACACGACTTATTCATTTAATTTTGCTGTCTGAAGTCGCGTTGTTTTCGCGTAGTTGAAAGTCCTCAAAGTGAAACAAACGCCATTAGATGCGAAAATGAGAATTTGATAATCATTTGCTTTTATTTGTTTTTGATGAACTTCCGTAAATTTTTTAACTTGATGAAAGTTGAGGACTTGATTATGACAATAACGAGATGAAGTTGTTCAGAAATACATTCGAAAAGATAGAAATTGCAGTTGTGTTTTTGTTTGTTTGATTTCAGGTTTAACGACCCCGTCAACACTGTATAGGTCATTTTGGAGACGTTGCTTCCAATTTTGTGATGACCTCTCAATCCCTATCGCCCAATGAAACCAATAGGGTTAATAAGCATGGACGGTCCGACTCGCCCCGCTTTGCCTGGGCAGGCTTAGATCCCCTAAGTAGTTTACCAGTACTCGTGTGCGGTCAGATTCAGCTCTGCGTGGAAGCATCATGCAGCCCATCTATTTCTTCAAGCCCCGATGTGCAAACAATGTTCTTGCATAAAATGAACATAGCGGTTAGAAGCTATTCTCTTGAATGGGACAGACGCCATGTTGAAACAAAAAATCCCGAATTTAACGTGCTGTCTGACCATGCGTTTTGAAATTGTCACGTCACAAGATGGGCCTTGCTTTGTTTACGTTGCTTTGAGCGAAACGTTGTCGCCCTGAACATAGCATTTTTCTCGTTCTTATTCTATTTTTGACAGAAATTTCTGTTAGCAAATATTGCAGGCCCTGATCAGACGCCGCATTCTGCACTGTTTGCTAATGTTAAAGATCTAAGAATTTATAGGTAGAACAAATTTGAAAACAATCGGCATGAAACATCACGCAAACACGCCTATATAGTTTAGACTCCCTTTAACCCCACTATTATATAGTAAACTGGGGTTTACAGGGGTAAACCTTATTTTTCTTACTTCTTATTTTCAGATTCAGCTCTGCGTGGAAGCATCATGCAGCCAATCTATTTCTTCCAGCCCCGATGGGCGGGGGCGGCAATTGCACTTGTGCAAACAATTTTCTTGCATAAAATGAACACAACGGTTAGAAGCTATTCTCTTGAATGGGACAGAAGCCATGTTCAAACTACAAATCCCGAATTTAACGTGCTGTCTGAACATGCGTTTTGAAATTGTCACGTCACAAGATGGGCCTTGTTTTGTTTACGTTACTTTGAGCGAAACGTTGTCGCCCTGAACATAGCATTATGACCTCAGAACGTCATTGCGGAACTGACGTCATTTTTAAAGCCGCTGTGTTGGTTTTACGGTCGCAGCCGAAGAGTATATGAGCCAGCGCACGACAAAACCTACAATAAGACGCGCGCCCAACGAAGACTCAGATCAGCCTGCGCATCCGCGCAGTCTGATCAGAGTATTCGTTGTGCGCTCTAAGGATAGCTAAGGGCCCACTGCCCCTTCATGCAGCAAGAAAAGTCTCTGGTTAGACTATATGGATGCACAGGCTGATTTGAGTCTTCGATGGACGCACATGTCTTATGTAGGTTTTGCCGTGCGCTGGCTCATATATGGATACTTTGGGCGCTTTCGTCACAATTTGCCGTTGGAATCATAAGTTATGCAAGAGATAGAGGATATTTGATTTTTCAGTGTAAGATCGATTTTTATTCACCGAATGAACATCAAAAGTAGTATTTTCACGAGTGGCGTAGTGATTCTTTCATGCTTTAAACTGTAATTTGTAACGCATTTTTAAAGCAATGGCCATCATCACAGGGAACTTTTTCCAGGGCGATTTCGCGTTGATTTAGAGGTGTTCAGTGCGTTAACTGGGTATAATATTGGGTGTAAACTGCAAGTGCACCTGTAAAAACAGCTTGGAATGTTACTTTTTCAAATGGTTTGTTTGAAATTTGCATTCAAATAATTTCCGCAGTTGCTACGCTCGTAGGGCGTCGCGTGCTTTATTTACGTTGCGTAGGTGCTAAAAGTGACGTCATCAACGTCCGAATGACGTAAAAACGTGCGTGACGTAATGCCTGACACTATTTATAACGTTTAGCTAATTGACATCGAACATCCAAAGAAAAAAGTGAAATAATCTTGAAAGAGCCGTTAAACCAACCCCACTCCCACCCCCACCCCCCAACACCCAAACAAAGTTCTTGGTCATTGCATACGAAAATAGCCTTTATTGGAGTGAGCTGTCGCAGACAGAAAAATATTACACCTGTGGACACAAAAGCGTTCAAACTCCTATGAAATAACTTTCAATGAATCTCTTTGCATCAAGTTAGTTTGACGAGCAAATGTCATTCATCAAAGAATTCTAAATCTAGATCAAGCAATTGATTGGTCTCATTTTGGAAAACACTTTCTGATTGACATTTGAGATGTATTTTGATTGGACAGTGCAGGAGACAGCAATGAAATGTACACCACCTTGTGTTTTGAATTTATTTCTGTTTGGCATTTGACTGATAGGATGTTAGGATATATTGAATGATATATCAAGTCAGAATGAAATGAAGCTCATCAAAGTTTGAACGCTTTTGTGTCCACAGGTGTAAAAGGAAAAAGAAGAGAAAACTACATGTGAATTTCACAATATATGAGCCCCGCCAAGCGAATTTGTGTCTTCGAGCATTCCGTCATGACAAATTTCAACTGCGCATGCCCAGCCATTCAGTGGGGCCAGGGATATGGCTTTCTGTCTGAAGGTTCCTCTTGATTCACTGCTTGTATGAGCGAGCAGCGAAGGTTCTGGCGAGACTGCGCGGATGCGCAGGCTCGCCTGAACCATTGCTGCTCGCATTGGCGATAAGTACCAAAATCGCTTGACGGGGCCCATATGCTTTAAGACACACACAAAAAAACATCACAAACGGAATAAAAAAAATAATTGAGCCGGGGTAGAGCATTTCCTACAATTTGCATGTGCACGAAGCGAAGAATCAGATCAGCCTGCGCATCCATATAGTCTGACCAGAGACTTCTCTTACTGCGTGAAGGAGCAATGTCGAACTTTAACGGACATCCAGGTAACTGCATAGATTAAAGTTAAGACATAGATTTATATAGGAAATTGATAATTTATTTCCCCGTAAATTAAAATGTAATAGCAATATCTTTCCTGTGCCAGCGGTTCATGATTCTGCATGATTCTGCATTCTTTTACAAATGCCCACATGTAATTTTCATGAAGTTTTATCAACAACTTTTTGGACCTTTTTACATATAATTGGAGGCCCGCCTCTAAATGTATAGAATATATAGTAAAATTACTGAATGAAGCGACAAAAACTGATGAATATATTGTCATAACTTTTTTGTAAGTAGTTATTTTTATTTTTATGATTGGGCCCTTAGCTATCCTTAGAGCGCACAACGAAGACCCTGATCAGACTGCGCGGATGCGCAGGCTGATCCGAGTCTTCGCTGGGTGCAAATGTAAATTGTAGGGAAATGCTGTGTCCCGCCTCAGTTATATGAAAGTTACCCGATGAATCATCTCGAGATTCTGGACTTTCTGATCTTAGAATTTGATCAGACTTCGTAAATGCGCGGGTTTATTTAAGCAATGTCGTATCACATGTCCTTTTTGCAATTTTTGTTGGTGGCTGATGTTTGAGGTTTTACGTCCACGTCAACACTATTTATGTCTTTTTTGGGACGTGGCTTCCAATTTCATTGGAGTTTTACCCGAAAATGATATGAAGTTTCACCTCAAACCCGACCGCCCAAGCAAATAGGTTTATATGCAGGGGCTCGCACCACTTTGCCTGGGCAGGCTTAGACCTTCTATGTGATTTACCAGCACTCATGTGTGGTCAGTTTCAGCTCTTGTATGTGGAAGCTGTTTCGTAAATTCCTTAAATGGTAGTAGTAGTAGTAGTAGTAGCAGTAGTAGTAGTAGTTGTAGTTTTTGTTTGGGTTGAGGTTTAACATCCCCGTCAACACTATTTAGGTAAACTTGTCAATTTGGTGACGTTGCCTCATACTGTGTGGAACTCTTACCTGTGATAAAATGACATTTCGAGTCCTACCACACAAACAAACTGCTAGGGAACTGTCCGACTCGCACAACTTTTCCTTATCAGGCTTAGACCATTTTTAAGCGATTTACAAGTAGTAGTAGTAGTAGTAGTAGTAGTAGTAGTAGTAGTAGTAGTAGTAGAAGTAGAAATAGTAGTAGTAGTACATTCTTGTATGTATGTATGTATGATTTGAGGTTTAACGTCCCTGTCAACTTTGGAGACGTTGCTTCCAATTTTGTGGGACTTTTACCCGACATTGAGATGAAATGACATCTCAAGCCCTGTTGCCCAATGAAACCAATAGGGTTCATACGTATGGGCAGTCCGAATCGCAACGCTTTGCCTGGGCAGGCTTAGATTCTCTAAGCTGTTTACCAGTGCACGTGTGCGGCCGGTTTCAGCTCTGCGTGGAAGCATCATGCAGCCCATCTATTTCTTCAAGCCCCAAGTAGTAGTAGTAGTTTTTGTATAGTAGTAACTATCTAGATACCCAGCTCGCTGTGGCTTGCGACACTCTGATCGAGAAAGCAAACCGCTCAACTCACATCGCCAAAAATGCCTACTCTGTAGAAGAAATGGGCGTTAGATGTCTAAATGAAAAAGAATAATAATAATAAAAAAAACTGGTCATATGATAAGCACACTCTCACACCCGTGATCGTTTGATATGGAATTTATGATACTCGATACAGACTTCTTTCATTTTTATGTATTCGTCACTGCCAAAAGCTCTTCCATAAACAACGCTTTAACTTTAATCATGATACTTGAGCTCTTTGAAAAGCGTGAATACGCTGATTTAAGAACATGTAAACGGAAATGCATTATGAGAAGTCATTAGATTTGCGGCTGCTTTTCTATAAATATTTATAAAGTGCGTAGAACTTGGCTTTTGTTGTGTTCGTCAAACAATACGTGTTAATAATTGTACTCATTGCAGAACAAATTAAACCCTTTCAACCGGTCCGTCCATGCTTATAAACTCTATTGGTTTCATTGGGCGACAGGTCTTGAGATGTCATTTCATCTCAATGTCGGGTAAAAGTCCCACAAAATTGGAAGCAACGTCTCCAAAATGACCTATACAGTTTTGATGGGGACGTTAAACCTCAAATCAAACAGACAAACAAACAAATCAACCCTGAAGATCCGTACAGGTACATGTTTGTTTTTCACCATACATTACGCTTATACACCCGTGTGACATGGTGCATTTTCACATCTCCTAAATGGCTACTTTTCGGATGAAAATCCATGATATTGTTCTTATTTATACTGCAAACATAGGTTTTTGGAAGTAACGTCTCCAGAATGACCTATATAGTGCTGATGGGTACGTTAAACCTCAAGTCTAACAAAACAAACTGAGCTACCAAGGGCGGCTATGTCTTTTTAGTCATCTTCTAGAAAACTTACCTAGATGCATGCTTAGACGTACAAGAACAAATTCCAGAAACCAAAGCATCAGATGGTAAGCGCCTAAGAGTATAAAAGTCATCTGGACATGGCCCGTCAATGTTGGACGATTAGGCATTCTGGTTAGTGGTCGACAATCAAGCCGACTTGTTCCGGGTTTAATAAAAGCTTCTAGTTATTTGGTAAATTCTATGTTCTTTAGAAAATCTTTTTTCATTGGTCACGGGCCGAGCATAATTGCAAAAGCTGGTTAACACACAAAAATATGATTAACCGTAACCCCCCCCCCCCCCCCCTCCCCCCCCCCAAAAAAAAAAACAAACAAAAAAACTCAGACACATTGAAGACTTGCTGTTATACTACTAAAATTTTAACAAATTTGTTTCATGATCCAGCAAGGGGTCCAAAAGGTGCAGACAGAATGGCAAACAGTATAGACCCTGATCAGACTGGAGCAGTCTGATCTGGGTCTGCACTGTTTGCTTAGGCCTGCCTGTCCCAATACTCGTAGGCTCATTACGGGTACACATAAAACATGAATGGTGGTAAATGTATGACCGTTAATATGTATCATATTTGTGCTGGTAAGACTAAATAGAGATTGTTTGTTTGATTTGATGCTTAACGTCCCTGTCAACACTGCATAGGTCATTTTGGAGACGTTACTTCCAATTTTGTTGGATTTTTTACCCGATATTAAGATGAAATGACATCTCAATTCCTGTCGCCCAATGAAACCAATAGGGTTTATAAGCATGGGCGGTCCGACTCGCACCGCTTTGCCTGGGCAGGCTTTGATCATCTAAGCAGTTTACCAATACTCGTGTGCGGTCGGTGTCAGCTCTGCGTGGAAGGATCATTCATACAAATTTTCTTCTTTAAGCCTCGAAGGGCGGGGGCGGCATATATGACAGTTAATATCTTATATATCACATTTGTGCTTAGAAGAAGAAGAAGAAGAAGAAGAAGAAGAAGAAGAAGAAGAAGAAGAAGAAGAAGAAGAAGAAGAAGGAAAAAGAATAAAAGAAGAAGAAAGAGGACAAAAAACAAAGAAAAAAGAAAGAAAAAAAAAGAAGAAGAAAACAGTGATGCTGCTTTATACATGTACATCTAAACAAGACATTATCAAATTGGCCAACCTATAAGCGGTAAAATGTTTTAGTGTTTATGCAATTGATGATTATCCAGGATGTTTTTTTTTTCTGCTGGACATCTCTTTGTAGTATATTAACCTTTTTTGTACCAAATGGAATCTTCCTCCTTATATATAGCAGGAGTTCATTTCAAAATTTAGGGGTGTCAGGTTGTGTTTTCAACAAAATTTATTTGGAAAATGACTGAACTTTTAGCAAACAGTGGAGGCCCTGATCAGACACCGCATTCTGCGGCATCTGATCTGGGCCTGCACTGTTTGACAGGGTACCCGTTTTGGGGTTTCTGGTACTAAATGGGTTATACAGTGAAACGTTGATGGCTCGAGCACCATTGGGACCATGAAAAATTGTTCGGGATAGTGTAGTTCCAGCCAGTGAGTGACAATAATATAAGAACCAGTGCTTCAGCTGAAGTGCACGACCCGCCGGATGCTTTGAGCTTTATGAGTGTTACCATATATGGGTATGGCGGCCAGTTTGGTCATGTGACCTGGACCTAAAACGGTTCCCCCATTAAAATGCGCCTTATCGTAAGGAGCAAAAATATATCTTATCCTTTAGTACTGTATTCTGAATCGTTTGCAGGATAAAATGCATTCTCACTTTTCCAATACAAAAGCATATGTGTCAAAGTTTGACCTAGGCACAAAGAAGGTCAAGGTCAACCAAGGGTCACCATTTTAGCAATTTATGATGGGCCTACGTCCCAGATGCTATTTATCAAGTTTCGTGGAAATCTGCCCAGTGGTTCTGGAGAAGACTATTTTTGAAGGGTTTTTACCATATATGGCTTGGCGGCCATTTTGGTCATGTGACCTGGACCCCATGAGCAAATTTTGGTCTTCCCCATCCCATAGAGGCTCCATATGAAATTGACTTCAATCGGCCCAGCGGTTTCCGAGGAGAAGCAGTTCGAAAAATTTCACATTTTTCGCCTCGGCGAGGCTATACTAAATGGAATGCAATATTTCGCAAGTTCATTTGGTAAGATATCATTGATATCTATCAGTATGCCAAAAATTGTTTAAATATTCCAAGCGGTTAAGTCACTATCACCAATTTTCACAAACGGGTTATGGACAGACAGACAGACCATATATGGCTTGGCGGCCATTTTGGTCATGTGACCTAGACCCAATGAGCAAATTTTGGTTTCCCCCATACCATAGAGGCTTCATATGAAATTTGATTTCAATCGGCCCAACGGTTTCCGAGGAGAAGCAGTTCGAAAATTTTCAAATTTTTCGCCTCGGGGAGGCTATACTAAATGGAATGCAATATTTCGCAAGTTCATTGGTTAGATCTCATTGATATATATCAGTATGCCAAAAATTGTTTAAATATTTCAAGCGGTTAAGTCACTATCACCAATTTTCACAAACGGGTTACGGACGGACAGACAGACAGACCATATATGGCTTGGCGGCCATTTTGGTCATGTGACCTGGACCCCATGAGCAAATTTTGGTTTCCCCCATCCCATAGAGGCTCCATATGAAATTTGACTTCAATCGGCCCAACGGTTTCCGAGGAGAAGCAGTTCGAAAATTTTCACATTTTTCGCCTCGGGGAGGCTATACTTAATGGAATGTAATATTTCGCAAGTTCATTGGTTAGATCTCATTGATATCTATCAGTATGCCAAAAATTGTTAAATATTCCAAGCGGTTAAGTCACTATCACCAATTTTCACAAACGGGTAACGGACGGACAGACTGACAGAATGACCGAATGACAGAATGACACGGTGATTTTAGGGCACTCTTGGAAATCAACCGACTTCAGTCGGTTGCTTTTTCTGCGGGTCGTGCAATCTTATATGGGTGTGAGGGCCTCAATCCGTCCCGAGGGTCACTGTCCGGCATCACGAGGCTTGCCATGCTTTGTCGGTTAGTTGTAAGTAGACAAATCACGCGCGCTACGCGCTCGTTATTTGTCTACTTTACAACTGACCTCCAAACTGTGATTTATTACTCAACTAATCACAGTTAGAGCTGATCTATTTCATAAGTCATCACAAAAACACGCCTATATAACTCTGATCCTCTTTAGCCCCCCCTTTTATATAGTAAAACCGGGGTTTTCTTATTTCTGCTCTGTAATATAGATTGTGGGTACTCGTTAGAACCTTGTGGGTACTCGTTATCGAACGTGTACCCATAATCTATATTTTAAGCAAAAATAAGAAAAATAATACAAATTTTCATCTTAAACTTTACACTTTTACGGCAGTAATATTTACAATGTGTTTGTATAGGTGTGTTTTCGTAATGTATCGTGACGACAGCCAACATTCTCAGATAATGTCCCTTAGAAATGCGCTTTCTTAACCTTCGCTATGTGTAACCTGACATTCACAATGAAGGAAAATGGAAATGGAACGCCATTATACTGACGGTTTAAAATGTCAAGATTACTCAAAACCGGACATTCGGTTGTTGTGAATCAATTAGGGAAGGCATTGCTAGAAATCCTGAGAGATTAATTACGGAAAATAGTATGACATGTTTGTAGGCAACATCTTGAAATAACAGATATAACTGTCACACAGCGGAAAAGTTTTTTGGGCAGGCGCGTACATGGAACACATGGCGATTACACATCTACAGAGAAGCCGCGTTATAACGGGAACACATGACGATAACACATCTACAGAGAAGCCGCGTTATAACGACAGTATTTGTTCCCTAGTATTGTGCCGTTATAATGAATTTGCCGTTATAAAGCATCCCAGTTTGGATTATGATAGGATATAAAAGGTCTTTTCCACATGATTACTCCAAGACACAAATGCTATAGACATTTGTTAGAATCGCCTCGATGAGGCGATTCTAACAAATAACATTGGTTCCTTGGAGTATTAAACTAGAATTTGTTTTTCTACAAAAACACAGATGTCTCCCCCGTTTTTGACCTCTAAGTATGACCTTGACATTGGAGGTATTGAGCTGAGTCTTGTTTGCAACACATCATATAATGAAGATGAACATTTCTGCAAAGTAACTTTAAAAATGGTCGTAGAGAAATAAAAACGTTATTGGCCGTACACAAAAAAAGCCCTTTTTTACCTTTGACCTCTAAGTATGGCCTTGACCTTTGAGGTACAACACATCGTCTCATGATGGTTAACATTTCTGCCAAATAATTTCATAATCCATCACAGAATAAGGAAGTTATTGACTGTCCCTTCATTCACCTTTGACCTCTAGGTATGACCTTGACATTGGAGGTATGGACCTTGCTCTTGCACACTACTCATGGTCTAATGACGGTGAACATTTCTGCATGTTTACTTTATAAAGTCCATCCAGAAATAAAAAAAAAGTTATTGACTGGACACAAAAAAACAAACTTTTTTTACCTCTGACCTCTTAGTATGACTTTGATCTTGGAGGTACCGACCTGGGTCTAGCGCGCACCACATCATCTCATGATGGTTAACATTTCTGCCAAGTAATTTCACAATCTATCCAGGAATAAGAAAGTTATTGACTGAACACTAAAAAAGGCCCCTTTTTGTCCTTTGACCTCTTAGTACGACCTTGACATTTGAGGTACCAACTTGATCGTGCACGCAACACATCGTCTCATGGTGGTTAACATTTCTGCCAAGTAATTTCAAAATCCATCTGAAAATAAGAAAGTTATTGACAGAACACAAAAAAGGCCCCTTTTTTACCTTTAACCTCTATGTATGACCTTGATCTTTCAGGTACCAAAATTGGTCATGCGTGCAACACATCATCTCACGGTGGTTAACATTTCTGCCAAGCAATTTCAAAATCCATCAAAAATAAGGAAGTAATTGACCAAACACGAAAAAAGGCCCCTTTTTTACCTTTGACCTCTATGTATGACCTTGACATTTGAGGTACCAAACTAAATCATGCATGCAACACATCGTCTGATGATAGTTAACATTTTGGCCAAGTAACTTCAAATTCTATCTATAAATAAGCAAGTTATTGACAAAACACGAAAAAAGGCCCCTTTTTTACCTTTGACCTCTAAGTGGGACCTTGACCTTGGGGTACCAACCTGGGTCATGCACGCAACACATTGTCTTATATTGGTTTACATTTCTGCCAAGTGATTTCAAAAGCCATCTCAAAATAAGAAAGTTATTGACCAAACCCGAAAAAAGGCCCCTTTTTTGACCTTTGACCTCTAAGTATGACCTTGACCTTTGAGGTACCGACCTGCCTCATGCGCACCACACATTGTCTCATAGTTGTTAATATTTCAGCCAAGTTATTTCAAAGTCCATCTCAAAATAAGAAAGTTATTGACCAAACACGAAAAAAGGCCCTTTTTTTACCTTTGACCTCTAAGTATGACCTTGACCTTTGAGGTACCGACCTGCCTCATGCGCACCACACATCGCCTCATGGTTGTTAATATTTCTGCCAAGTAATTTTAAAATCTATCTGAAAATAAGAAAGTTATTGACCGGACACGATTTGCCCATACATATATACATACCGACAAACTTCCAAGGGAGGTAATTCAAAAAGTATAAATGCCAGAGTTATAGTTCTTGGTCACTGCACGTCGTCTAATGCTAATTAATATTTATATGAAGTTTCGTGAAGATAGCTTGAACGGTTTTCAAGTTATAGAGCGGACACGAATGTGTGACAGACGGACAGACGGACAGACAGACAGACGGACAGACAGACGCCCGGGGGGAAAAACAATATGTCTCTCCGAAAAAAAAATTTCGGGGGAGACATAATTATAAGAATCTTTCATGACTATGGATTCGATTTGGACATTTCCAACCCGAGGGAAGCCCAAGCCGCTCGGATCGAGGATACACCTTGAACTAAGAATTCATTTCATTTGAAATTTTCGTTATGACGAGTTTTGCCGTTTAAACGAATGTCGTTATAACGCGGGTTCTCTGTATTAGGTACCATCGTGCATTCCTTACTTTCTCCAAAACAGAAATGAGTCCCAAATGATTTTCATCCTGGAACTGAACAAGTTTGAAAATCGTTAAAAATAAACACTGATCTTATATCCATTAGGAAGACACAAAATATATAACTATCAGATTTAAGACAGGCATCGAAAATCATTTTATTTCATCTACCATTTCGTTTCATATTTGTTGTTTTAAAACATTTTATAGTGTATAAGTATATAAATCTTAATCATGCAAATTTAACCATTCCTGAAGAAAAAGAAAACACGCCTATTCAAATATATTGAATATTTTACCGATAAAAAATCAAAATTTACAGATAAAAAATTCTGAGATTTTCAATATTTCTGCACAAAACATAGATTGTGGGCACTCGTAGGAGGCGGTTCTAACGAGTACCCACAATCTATGGTTTTGAGCAGTAATAAGAAAAGTAATGCATACCCCCATTAACCCCAGTTTTACTATATAAAAGTGGGGTTTAAGGGCTTCAAAATTATATAGGCGTGTTTTCTTGATGAAACTTTAAATTCTACGAGAACTGCACATCACGAAAACATGCCTTTATAATTTTGACCCCCTTGAACCCAACTTTTATATAGTAAAACTGGGGTTTTCCGGTGGTATACCTTATTTTTCTTATTTCTGCTCTAAAATATAAATTGTGGGTACTCGTTAGAACCGCCTCGATGAGGCGGTTCTAACGAGTGCCCACAATCTATATTTTGAGCATCAATAAGAAAAATATCACAACTTTTCATCATAAAATTTTCATTTTTTTCGCCGATAAAGGTGGCAATGTATTTGAATCGGCGTATTGGCGTAATGATAAAAGACATGGCAAATTGTACAAACACATGAAATCAGTTCAAAATAATTAAGAGAGGCTCGCCGAGAATTTGATAAACTAGTTAAGTTCGTGAAGGTCATCGCGGCACTACTGATACAAACTGCTGCTCTCCATTTTGAGCCCGATATTTAACATGGAGTGGTATTGGGGTCTAGTTTCTGTCCGTCCGTTCGATCCTTCATTCGTTTCCTCGTCTAACCGTCAAACATTCACGATTCATTCAAGATCATTTCTAACCTCGTTTCCTCGTCTAACCGTCAACCATTCACTATCCATTCAAAATCATTTCTAAACAGCTGTTAGAGCTTCGTTAATGAACTTGGTACAATGTGCTTTAGAGTGTGTGAATCGCTTATGATGATGATGATGATGATGATGATGATGATGATGATGATGATGATGATGATGATTATTTCGAGTTTAATGACGCGCCAACCCTCTTTGTTGGTCATAAGCGTCAATCGGTTAATGATAAAAAATATGTAGAATTATGACGATATTAAAAGTTATAAAAGTCAGAATGATAATGTAAAAAAATCTGAAACAAAATTAAATCTTATGAAAAAGTCCAATGTCTTTTAAGAATAAAATAATATTACCATCAGGTACATCTTGAAACACTCGTTGCAAAGTGTCAGCTTTGAAGTATAAGTTACGGGACTATGAAAGTCTACACATTCAATTAAGATAAGTTTAACAGTGAATGGCTGATCACAGCCTACACAAGAAGGCTGATCATCACCATTAAAACTAGAAGAATGAGTAACTCTAGTATGGCCAATGCGCAGTCGCGTTAATAGTACATCCTCTTTCCTGGAAAATTGTGGAGGAGAGCATTTTGTTCCAACGTCAGGTTTAATGGCATGGGGTTTGTTATTTATTGCACGGTCCCATTCGCCTTGCCATTCCGACAAGATGTATCTGTTGATAAAAGGTTTAAAATTATTAAAAGGAATTTTAAAAACAGGCGGATCAAGATTGAGCGATTCCTTTGCTTTCTTGTAAGCATACTCATTGCCGACAATGCCAATATGGCTCGGAAGCCAACAAAACAAGATTTAGTTAGTTTTAGAAATATAGTGATGTTTTTCTACCAATGCGTGTGAATCGCTTATATCTTTTGGATAGCCAATTGGCCATTTTCTGGGAAAGTAACTGTCCTTTTGGCTTTCCGCTGTTGATGTTTCCATAATTAGGGTTCAGTTATTTTGTTTTTAAGAAATAGATCAGCTCTAGCTGTGATTTGTTGAGTAATAAATCACAGTTTGGAGGTCAGTTGTAAAGTAGACAAATCACGAGCGCATAGCGCGCGTGATTTGTCTACTTAGAACTGACCGACAAACTGTGATTTATTACCTAACAAATCACTGGCTAGAGCTGATCTATTTCAATTCTAACACGTTTAAAATCGGCAATAATGCTGTTGATTCCTTCAAATTCTCACAACTTTTCGCCATTGTTAAAAGAAATCCCGCTAAAATTATCGAGTGAAACACATGCATTTATATCCTTTTCTAACGTTTTTTGATGCGAGAAAATGACGTTACACCGTCCAACTACAAGGGAATCGA
Source organism: Lucinisca nassula (assembly GCA_963580285.1). Classification (NCBI taxonomy): domain Eukaryota; kingdom Metazoa; phylum Mollusca; class Bivalvia; order Lucinida; family Lucinidae; genus Lucinisca; species Lucinisca nassula. The sequence goes on from OY757011.1 coordinate 35,191,141, forward strand.
CTAGTGACGAAATAAATTTGCAGTTTTGAATGACGTCACTCGTCACGCTCTTCCTTGCCGTGATTTGTTGTAGTATAAAACACAGTTATTTTCCATTGTCTATATAGGCGTGCTGTGTTAGAATTGTGTTTTTTTTCCTTTGGTGTCTCTGATTGGAGCTGTGGGTTAATTGTATCGATTCCTGGTCATTGCCTTCACTTCTGTTTTGATAATCTATACTTGACATTCGCATTTCATGGTTCACTGTCTTTTTTTTTTTTTTTTTTTTTGGGGGGGGGGGGGGGGGGGTTACGGCCCTTTCAAGATTATTTCACTCATATCGAGCCGCTCGTTAACCAGAGGTGGACGAAAACCGGAGTACCCGGAGAAAAACCACCTGACCTTCCGTTGCAGAACTTGGCGTCTCACACGTGGCCCGAGCGAGGCTCGAACCTACGGCGGTGAGAGACCTAATGACTAAGAGTCAGCGCTCTTATCCATTAGGCCACGGAGGCCCGTCGGTTCACTGTCTTAGTTGAATATTGCGTCAACCTTAGAGTCAGTCTTAATGGTCAAGGTCATTTCTCAGCAAGAAGTAAAGAGCTACACCAATGCAATATGGCATGAACTTGTGGCCGGTAATGGAAAAGTTGGTGCAAGCAGCCATAATTGACTTTTTGGCCTACTTTTTGTGTTTCACCGACTTTGTGAATTACTGCGTCAGCCCTCATCACGAAAACACACCCATATAATTCTGACCCCCCTTTGTAACCCACTTGTATATAGCTAATTTGGGGTTTACAGGGATAAACCTTACTTTTCCTGTTTCTGCTCTAAATATAGATTGTGGGTACTCGTTAGAACCGCCTCGATGAGGCGGTTCTAACGTGTACCCACAATCTATATTGTCGATGAGGCGGTTCTAACGTGTACCCACAATCTATATTTTGAGTAGAAATAAGAAAAATGTCACAATTTTTTCATCTTAAAAGTTTCGTTTTCTGGCGGTTAATTTGCAATGTATTTGTATAGGCGTGTTTTCATAATGCCTAGCGTCGACCCGGATGACGCTTGGTGCACTCTTGCATCTATGTTCTTGCATAAAAACCTATGCGCATGGGTGTTTAAAGCCATTGTCAAATGGACAGAAACCCGTGGTCAAACAGCAAAAACCATGTTCAAATCATGAAATTCGCGTGCTGTTTGAACATGGATTTTGAGCTTTTGATATCACAAGACGGGCCTTGCTTTGTTAACGTTACGTTGAGTGACGTAACGTTATCGCCCTGACCGTAGCGTTTTAGGGTTCTATGATGACGTCACTGCATGACAACGTCATTGTAAACATCATTCTGAACTGGCCGCCATTTTGATTTGCCTGTCGCATTTGAAGAGTTTACATGGAATTTATATGGGGCTTTTGGGCGTTTTCGTCAAAATTTGCTGTCGGATTCTAAGTTATGCAAGAACAACGATCATCCATGGTTATTTAATTGCATTAACATTTTCCGGATCCCTCGGAAGATATTTGAACATTCGGCCTAGCGGCCTCATGTTCAAACAGCTTCCTCGGGATCCGGCAAATGTTAATGCATGAAAAACCATGGTTGATCCCTATATTCCGGCATACATATTTGATATTTACCAACTGAATTTAAGAAATGATAGGTTATCCAGGTAAAGCGGGTTGTCAAGTTACGATTTTATGACTACTGCATGAAGAAGCAGTGTGCATTTTTCCTTACCAGAAGAAAAAAAGGAGAAAAATTACTTATTAAACGATAACACACCCCGCGCGACATAGTGCATTGTTTCACATCTCCAAAATAGCTACTTTTATAATGAAAACCCATTATATTTTTCTTATTTATACCACAGGCATAGGTTGTCTAACGAGTACCCACAACCTATGTCTTGGAGCAGAAATAAAAAAATAATGCATACCCCCGTAAACGCCAGTTTCCTCTATATAAAGTGGGGTTTAGGGGGGTCTTCATTTCACGAACTTGTTAACCTAGTGTTAAATGGTCACTAGCTTTTCGATCGCCGTCACGTGAACAAGTCCGTGAAATGAACACCCTCTTAAACCACACTTTATATAGAGAAAACTGGGGTTTACGGGGTATACATTATTTTTCTTATTTTTTGCTCCAAGACATAGGTTGTGGGTACTCACAACCTATGTTTGCAGTATTTATAAGAAAAATATCATGGATTTTCATCAGAAAAGTATCCATTTTGGAGATGTGATAAAATGCACTGTGGTGCACGGATGTGTTATCGTAATGGCGGGTTTTGTCACCTCACATCACGAAAAAACCCCTATTTAGATTCCACGCCCTCGAACCCAACTTTTATATAGAAAAACTGTGGTTTACAGGGGTAAAACTTATTTTTCTTATTTCTGCTCTAAAATATAGGGTGTTGGTACTCGTTAGAACCGCCTCGATGAGGCGGTTCTAACTAGTACCAACAATCTATATTTTGAGCAGACGTAAGAAAAATATCACATTTTTTCATCTTAAAATTTTCGTTTTTTCGTAGTTTAAGTTTACAATGCATTTATATAGGTGAGTTTTCATAACGCATGACCTGATGTTATGTTATGCCTATTTTTCAGGGTTTCAAGAAGGCAAGCGACTGACGAGGAATGAACACAAAGCTCAATTTCAAGAAGACATAAAGAAGAGAACAGGAATTTAATCAATTTCAGAAAGACATAAAGTGAAACCATACAGTGAAAACCAATGGTGTAAGTTGCATATATTTTCAGTCTTTTCAGATTGTGTCATGCGATATTTTTACCGACACTGCTAACAAAGCACATTCTTTTAGGTTTTGTTTGTTTGTTTGTTTGTTTGAATTGGAGTTTAACGTCGCAGCCAACACTATTTAGGTCATTTTTGAGCCGGCCAGTTTATCTATCCACACTTTTCCTGGGCGGGCTTATACGTTAGCGGTTAACCAGTACAGTGCACATTCTTTCGCCAGAAACTGACAACTGCCCTTCTTGAATCAGCGGAAGGGAGAGAATGACCGTAGAAAAGATTTCGTGATCAATCTCCGCGAAAGAATGCTGTCGACCCCGGCAGGTATCGAAGCCGCGTCCTCCTGATCACTAGTCAGACGCCCATCCGACTGAGCTATCGAGGTCGGCTCTTTCGTTTAGGTAAATTGAAAGAGGTAAGCCTTTTTTAGGCATTGACAAGTTCTGGCAAATTTTAGTTTAATTAGGATTTGTTTGTCATAGATTCATGAAAGTTGGCATTTTATCAGGTAGGCTCGTCCCCCGCCCACCAGTGCTTAAAGAAATAGATGGGCTGCCTAATGCTCTCACGCAGAGCTGAAACCGACCGCACTGACGGGTACTGGTAAACCGCTTAGAGGATCTAAGCCTGTCCAAGCAAAGCGGTGCGAGTCGGTCCATGCTTATAAACCCTATTGGTTTCATTGGACTACAGGGCTTGAGGTGTCATTTCATCTCTATGTCGAGTAAAAGCCCCACACAATTGGAAGCAACGTCTCAAAAATGACCTATACAGTGGTGACTGGGACGTTAAACCTCAAATCAAACAAAACAAACACAAGCAGATAGGTATATTGTCCTAAAAGATCTGTCTGTAAGATACTGCATAATTATAGTAAAATTCCACTATTAAAACCACCTAAAATTAAGACTTATTTTGCTTTAAAAAGCTTACTTTGAAGGCTTTACTTAATCTTTCATTGTGTTTTCTGCCCACAGTATCCTCTGGCCAGGGACCACATTTGGAACTGTTCAAAAGTGGCCTTAAAGGCCACTTTTGAACAGTCCCAAAGGTGGTCTAAATATAGGAATTTTACTGTATTATGAATCTCTAAGACATTGTCTTTTGATTTAAGCCTTCCCACTCAATGCGTTATTGTATGGCTCACATAAAAATAATTTAAACTTGTTATAAATCATGTTACCATCGGCTTACTGGCGTCGACAATGTCAGTCTTGGGCAAAGCATGGTGTTACAGAGTAAATGTGATCTAAAACATTACAATGCTGCATGAACAACATCTGATATGTCATTGTTCTGTCTGACATTGAGGCTTGATTATATCTGTACATTGTTTTAATATATGACGGCACGAAAACGTACGTAAAAATAAGTACATTTTGTAATCTCATTTCAGAGATTTTATACTCTGCAGTGAAATCAATGCATATCTGAAACAAATAAAAATGATGTTTTCATACTGTGAAAATATACTGTTAAAAATAACATGGCCGTGTTATTTTCACAGCGGTAGCCCGGACTACATTTTCTCGCCAAAAGTCATAAGTAATCAATAAAATAATTCTGTAATATACCTTGAAAAGCACTCATTGAAGCGTAAAAATACTGTATTCAAAATGGCGATCTGTTTATGTTTTCAAACTGACAGTTGTGACGTCATAGCCAGATCAAAATTGTGACTTATGATGCTATTGATCAATTACTGTAAATGTCCTTTTCGGCGGATATCGAAAGTGTTTCAACACACTCGATGAAATATTTTGGACTCCGCCTCAAAAAGTAAATATACTCTATTTATTTAGTTATTTTTTTAAGTAATTTAATTTCACTTCAAATATGATCGTTGGTACACGTTTGAACCTCCTAATTTAGAAGGGTTTCAATGAGCACCAACACGCTATATGTTTGTGTAGAACTAAATAAACATCATGTTAACAAGTCCGTGTAATGAATACCCCCTTAAGCACCCAAGTACGCCCGCAGCTATTCTTTTTGAACACGCGCACCACCGCAGTAAAGTTGTTTTGATCCGACGCGTTTCCGCGCATGACCCCGCGCTACGTCCCGCTTCAAGCCATCATAACGACGCGGCCTACACGGATTCGCCGCGTTTCACTTATATATCTATGGGAAAGTATAATACAGGTAACGCGGTCAATCAATTGTATAGCTGTATAACGCCGCGAAACACCGCGATTACCCAACGATCTCCCGTATCCGCGGTGGTCGTCACAGATTTAATCCTTTTTGTTATGGCCCGCTCAACTCGGGGTTGCGCGGGTTCAACAATATTGTCGACTGGTGCACTTTATTATAGAGAAAACGGGGGTTACGGGGGTATACATTATTTATTTTACTTCGGTTCCAAGCAAAGGTTATTGGAACTCGTTAGAACCGCCTCAATAAGGCGGGCGGTTCTTATGAGCATGAACAGCAGTATAGATAAGTAAAATTTTCTTCAAACAAAATAAGCGTTTTTGCGCTATGATAGAATGCAGTATGTTATGCGGATGTGTTATTGTAATGTTACCACAAACAATACAAACCTGACACCCCTATAATTGGAAATGGAACACTTCAATCTTATCAGGTGGAAAAATTCATTGTCGTATATTGATCAAGGGGGGTCCTAACGAGCACCAACACTATATGTTTGTGTAGAACTGAGGGAAATAATGCACATGTATACACTTGCAAACTGTCACTTTTTCTGTACAACAACGCATTACAACACCAAGGACATGTAAATGTAAGAATTTAAACAGCCAATAATGGATGATTCAGTATTATGTCGGTTGATATCTCATGCCCTGTCTCTGGTCGGGCCTACCGGAGTCTAACTGTTGGTTTTCTTTTGCTAAAGCATTTCAGTTATTTCGTGCTGTCGAGTCTTAATCTTTGTTTCCTCTTTGTAGTCGTTTGATTCTTATGTTTTCGGAGATGTAGCACTTATACGTTAGATAGCCTTCATGCGAACTGAACAAATTATTTGTCTAAACCACGACAGAAACAAAGGCGAGGATTGTGGCTACGTAAAATCGATTTAAGACCATATGAAATACTTTTTACTGACAGTTCCAGGTTGGTCTTCTGTCGCGATTTATTCTTGTTATAGTTTTTCTTTTTATTTCGGATAGCCGTTTTGCTTTTTTGTGGGACAGTAACTATCGCTTGTGGTGTATTCATTGGGGTTTAGTAATTTCATGCTCGTTCAGGGTGTCTCTGATGGAAGGTTTTGGGTAGAAGTATCGATTCCCGATCCTAACCGTCACCTGCATTTTATTGAATTTGTGTAATTGAAAGGTAGTTTACGTCGTAGTACCAAAGCGTTAATCCAAAATCATTAATCCATAGACAAAATGGGAAATATCAATGTTCAGATCAACAGACATGGACTCCAGAAGAGTGTAATCAGGCGTCCGCTGTGAAACGTTGGTTCCAGAATGACCTTTGTCTTAAATACTCAGTGGACTGGAAGAGCTGTAACTATTAATATAGGCATTTGACTGCTCACAGACCCCCTCCCGTACCCTCAAAATAGCATTAAACGTTCCTGATAATGTCTCCAGCATGATCTTTTCGTACTTACACGTATTTGCCTGCTGGGACAGGTTTGTGTACTTCTTATATCACAGTTACCTATTTTAAGTATCCATCTTATAATAAATGTCTTGGGTTATTACCGTTATACACGTTACCAAGAGTTACATACATTATTTCAAAATATCAATATGGCAATTATTGACTATACATGTATTAAATCTGTTAGTGAATATAGCAAATTTATAAGGCAGCTACTTATAAATGAATTGAAATTCCTTATTATGGTCGCTTACACTATTGTCATAATGTGATCAATCAACTAGATTGTGGGTACTCATTAGATCCGCCTTTGTTGTGGCGGTTCTAAAGAAAATCGAATTGGAAACGCCCCATTTCATCATGAAAACACGCCTATATAATTTTAACCCCCCTTGAACCCCACTTTTATATACTAAAACTGGGGTTTACAGGGGAAAACCTTATTTTTCTTGTTTCTGCTCGTAAATATATATTGTGGGTACTCGTTAGAACCGCCTCGATGAGGCGGTTCTAACGAGTACCAGCAATTTATATTTTAAGCAGAAATAAGAAAAATAACACGATTTTTCATCCTAAAATTTTAGATTTTTCGGCGGTAAAGTTTACAATGTATTTGTATAGGCGTGTTTTCGTAGTGCAGACGGTTCCAACAAGCACACAAAGTCTATGTATGGAGCAGAAAAAAGTAAATATTCAACGGTGTTTACTTTAAAACCGGGGGCAATAACATATTACTGCATAGGCGTGTTGATAAAGTACATGCGCCTATGTGCCAATATAGGTGCAACAAATGAGCCGCATCGCAGGAAAACAACCGTTATTGCATATGCAACTCTTCAATGCACTGAAATACGCTCCGTCGAAATATCCAGTCACACAGATTTGCGCCCTGCTCAGATGCAAAGTAGTGAGTTGAAACGAGTACCAGAGGCGATTTCTGGCTTTACCAACCCTTTCAGTTGTCGCAGACAATGAACGGTACAATTTATCTTCGGATGTTCTTGCTAAGCCTGACATAGCTAAGGGTCTGCTTGAGGTTCAAGCCATTGGCAGGAAGGCTATAGAAGACTTCATCAACACACACTTAGTTGAAAAGTCTGTTGGCTTTCACAACCCGATCAAGCGTAACAAGCTGATAACTTTTGCGGCTTGTGAGGTCAAGAAGAAATTGACCAGTCCATTAAACAAAATCAGAAGGATCAGAGCTGAAAGGAAGGTGTTTGGTCAGCTTGTCCTTCTTTCTGTTGAACATAATGTTGACATTGAGTTGATGTTTTCATTCCCTCTGGTACCTGTTCCATGATCGCTTGCAACTGTGAAATGCAGAAGTTTGGACTTGTCAGTTTTGGCGGACATGGCGCCCGCCAAAACTGACAAGCCCAAACATATGCATTTGTGAACCAACAATTGATCGACCATCCAACGCTGTACATATCATTGTGGTGGTGATGCCATACTACAGAGCTTAACAGCTATTCCTGGCACCTTCGAGAAACTGGCGGTCATATAAGAATATAAGAATCTTATATGGGTGTGAGGGGTGGATGGAAAAATCCGTCCCAAGGGACACTGTCCGGCATCACCTCAGGCTTGCCGAGTGATGCCGGACAGTGATCCCGAGGGACGGATTTTTCTATCCACCCCTCACATCCATATTGGATTCTTTTTCTTGCATACCTTCCATTTCTTAGCGCGGAATTTCAATGCTGCAGTCACTTCGGTTACCAAAGTCAGCCATATTGTGTTGACACTGGAGGAATGTTAAGTGACGTCACGGATAGTGCATGACGTCAACCTTAACGACGGCGCACACAAGGTCGAATACAACCAATGCATTTGTCAAACACGCGATTATATTCGATTTGGGGTCGGAACACCAGGGTCAGAACATAAATTTCTATCCCAGGGTAAAATCACGGATTTCCTTGTCTTGTGTGCAAGAAAGAAGTTTCTTCCATGAGCTGAGGACCTATCTTGAACGAGGGATATTCGAAAAGAATTGCTTATTGTCCTCTAGCTCGATATACACGTGGGACACGATCAAAACCAATACATACTTCTATAGGGATATTCAATATCTACACAATGGTGTATAAATGTACATGTTAGACTAAGTGTAAGACATAAAATTTGCCATTTGAATACACGCAATCATTGACCACTGCAGTAAAAATGGTTGGTAGAAGCGTCGACTAAAAAGGTGAAATACGGGCTAACATCAAAGCTTGCTCAAACCTTGGTTGTTCTTCGAAGAAGCTGAAGACAGAAATTTCTACTGCTTTTGGACCTTCCTGTGCGTCTTATGACACAGTTCGGCGGTGGAAAAAGAAATTTGAGTCTGGTGTAGAGTCCATCAAAAATGCACCGAAATCAGATAGGCCAAAATCTGCATCTCGTAAAGAAATCGTTTCCAAAAAAAAGGATATCATTAAAGGAGATGCCAGATTTACAGTTCGTGATATTGCACGAAAAGTTAGCATATCGCTATCAACGGTTCACCTTATTTTGAAGTAGCATTTGAAAGTCAGAAAGAATTCTGCTAGATCGGTGCCACATCTGTTGACTGATGAGCAAAAGAGGCAACGGGTTGAAGTGGCCAAAAAGCTGCTTCAAATGTTTCCAAAATATGACAAAAAGCAGTTTGCCAATGTCGTCACAGGTGATGAAACCTAGGTTCATTATTTTGAGCCCGTCAGAAAGGTTAGGGGGCACTAAACACAGCCAACTCGCCAAACCGTCTTTGAGTACAAAGAAGGTTTTGTATGCAATCTTCTTCTCTCGTGAAAGTGTCTGTGAAAAAGGGCAAAGGCATCACCGGAAAGTACCACAAAGACGTAGTACTGAAGAAACTTTAAAAAGTATTATCAGAAACGACGCCCTACCACTGGTTTTAAACATGTCCGTCATCTACATGACAATGCAACCGCTCATACCTCCGCAATAGTTACGGCGTTTTTGAAGAAAGAAAAAGAAACTGTTTTGTCTCACCCCCGTATTCCTCAGACCTTGCCCCATGTGATTTCTTTTTGTTTCCGAAATTGAAATCATTCCTTGCTGGGCGGAAATACCAGTCCCGACAGGCACTTGGATCTGACATTCATTAGTACCTTATTACTGTGCCCAAATCAGCGTACCGTGACGCCTTCAAGAAGTAGATACATCGGCTGAAACTTTGCGTTTCTAGCCACGGGGAGTACTGCGAGAGCATGCCATGAGCATTTTTGGGCTAACTTGAAATTTGAAGTCTCCAGATAGAAATAAGCAATTCTTTTCGAACATCCCTCGTATATGCAAAAGATTATTTTCATGCTAATACCGTGAATTCGAGATTATCTCAACATTTTCTGTGCCCCACCCCCCCCCCTTTCCCCTGCTTAAATGTCTGACGGACGTCACTGTACAACATGCCACCTCAGTTCCTTCCGAGGTTGTGACAGAAAAAGACGCAAAAGAAAAAAATAGTTTTGCTTAATTTTTAATTTTCTGAACTTCGGCTTTCAGTGATTCATCTCACCAAGGGCGTATGAAAACATGTTCACGCATTTACTCATAAATGCCAAGCGTCCCTTTACTGTGGCATTCGAAAACAATGAAGACCCTGATATGAGACCACATAATGTGGCGTCTGATCAGTGTCTTCACTATTTGCTTTAAGTACAGAACTTCATATAAAGCTCACAGCAAAAAAGTGACATCGTATATTTTGTAATTAGACTTTCGGAATACTATGTCGGCCAGTATTTTTTTTAGGGTAGGGGTGGTATTATGGCCCTTTCAAGACTATTTCACTCATATCGAGCCGATCTTTAATCAGAGGTGGGCGAAAACCGGAATACCCGGAGAAAAACTACCTGACCTTGCCGTCTCACATGTGACCCGAGCTATAGATTGTCTTATTGGTCACAACCGTGGCTATAAATAACCCTTTCATAACGCTTTTTAACCCTGTTTGTACCAAATGGAATCTTCCTCCTTGTATACACAAGGAATCCATTCCAAAATCAAGGGTTGCCAGGTTGTGTTTTCATCAAAATTTACTAGGAAAATGGCATAACTTTTCGCAAACAGAGTAGGCCCTGATCAGACGCCGCGTTCTGCGGCGACTGATCTGGGCCTGCATTGTTTACCAAATACCCGTTTTGGTGTTTCTGGTTCAAAATGGGTTTAACCCGTTCAACCCTGCACACAGGTGCGGATACCTATCTATCTTTCGATAGCTATGACTACCTATACAAACCTTGTTAATCCAGATCAGACGGTACTAGATGAGTAGTCTCATCAGGATCTACGGCTTCGCCAGCTGCCCATGACTTTGACAAAACACCTTTCTATATACATCCACTATCAAAGGTAGAAGGGTTCTTTTCATAAACTGTGGGATAAAAGGGAATGATTTCCAGAGTAAACAGCTGGATAATAGTACCGTTTTTTTTTTCATCAAAACTCAGCCTTCAGCGCAAACAAATTGTACAAATTTGACTCCTGTGACAGCTATGTCTTCACAATCAGCATAAGTCTGTCGGCCAGCACCTGTTAAGCCTTACAAAGTGCCCACCATCACGGTGACAGGTCAACGATTGCAAGTGGTAGACAAGTTCGCCCACTTTGGGAGCACACTGTCAAGATGATGAAGTCAATGCGAGGATTGTCAAAGCTAGTGCAGCATTTGGCCGACTACGTGGCAGTGTCTGGGACCGAAGTGGAATCAGACTTGAATCTGACTGCCCTACATCATAGTGTAGTTTATGTTTTCGTGTCCGTTGGGATCATTGATTCCATTGTGGAATTTTGAAATTATTTGAGGGTCACTGATGAGGCCTAAATGACCGAAACTAGCTAGTCTGGCCGAGAAAACATGTACACTTCATATTTTCCAGTTCTGTGGTGTATTCCTTGCTTCCAAAGGATAACGCTTTCTAGAACATATTTGACACAAAACTGAAAGTTTACAGAGCCATGGTGTTGCCAACACTATTGTACGCATGTGAAACGTGGATAGTTCACCAATGGCACGTCAAAAAACTGAATCACTTCCATACAAGCTGTCTTAGAAAACTCTTAAGACAGTGGCAAGACAGGATTCCAGACACAAACGTCCTGAACAGGGCAGGGATGCCAAGTGTGCATACTCTTCAGAAATTAACACAGTTAAGTTGGACAGGCGATGTTACCAGAATGTCTGAGGAACGTTTGCCAAAGAAAATGCTTTATGGGGGAACTAGAAATGGGCAACCCCCCCCCCCCCCGGCGGCCAGAAAGAGCGCTACAAGGACACCCTCAAAGCCTCCCTCAGGGACTTCAAAATTCCAACAGAGTCGGGGGAACAAATTGCACAAGTGAATTAGTGAAGCTGAGCAGAAACGCGCACAGCACAAAGCCAGAGCCAAGGCATCACCAACAGAGCTGCTTCCTCTAGCATCTGTTGCTCTATCTGCAATAGACAACTCAGAACTAGAATTTGTCTCATCAGCCATCTTAGAACACACAAACAATAACATTTCTCAAATGTGACCAGGATTGGTCATTGTCACCAATGACAAACGAACGAACATTTGTAAAATCTAATTAGTAGATCTATTTTTACAAACTTTTTTACAGTTTTCAAACAGTCTGGCCGAACTTAATTAGTTCCAATGAGTGTACTGTTAGTAGTAGATTATACATTTTTTAAATATGTATTTTTTGAGCGTAGGAATGTCTAAAGAGGGGCTAAAAATCTGGGGCCAGTTGTTTAAAACTAACGACGTCGTTAGTTGACGTATCGTTAAAACTTTGATCATTTTTTATAGCAAACATGCTAATATTTTTGCTGAAAAAATGTGAGCAGCAAAAGCTGCTTACATTTTTTTCAGCAAAAATACCAAAATTTTATATAATGAACTTGCTAGAACACTTAATAATATGACCACTAACGAGCTCGTTAAGTTAACGATGCTTTGAACAACTGGCCCCTGATGTACTATGGCTGTAGGCAGGCTTGCGCCCGCCTAAAAGTAGAAGAAACACAGTATCTCAGTGATTAAAAATGGAGATAACATTAAGGAAAACGCACTTCTCGTTCAAAACTTATGCCCCTGTAATATTTGTTTCAACGTTGCATCCGAATCAAATGTCGTGCATTCTGAAAGTTTTATGATATCTTCTCAGACGCTATTGCGGGACGTCAAGAATAAAGTCGACGTGACTGAAACTTTTCCGCGTTGAAATATAACGAGTTCATCGCAAAAGCAGTATCTTGTATCTTATACAAAAAGTTGTTGCAACTAAAGAGATTAATTTCCTCGGCTAAGAGGAAATAGTTCTTCTTAGAGAAAAGGAAAACATCAAGTTAATGTCAAGTAGAATTCATGGTATTTCTGTGTTATGCGGGTAATATATGGTATCATTCTGCCGGTATAAATTATTTTGTAATTCAACAATACACAACTTACAGCATTAAAACTAATATTTGCAGAGATATTCTTTTTTCTTAGTTATTTTCCGTAGGTTCTTTTTCTTACTATTTTGTGTAGAATAATTTCTTGTTGTTTTTTTTCTGTCACCGTTGAACTGGTTTAGAGTTGTAACAAATGTGGCAACATTAATGACTGCAAAACGTAGGCACAATAATGGATGTCCGTTCGAGTTGACCAAATGAGAGTGATCTATCACCCCGGGATATACTTGAAACAGACTTCCGACAAGTGACAACGGCTTAAACCGTGACCAAATTAGTAATCAAACTCCGGAAACGACATAGTTGACAGACAGCTGAAGTAAAAAAATGATGTAGGAAAACAGCAGAAATCGCTGCTTAAGAAAAGAGGTATTGGCTCATCATTTTATTTTTCAAACCTGTGTCGTGAACATCCTTGAAAACCCAATAAATATGTATATACAGAAAAACAATTTTTTTTTATTTTTCATTTTGTATGTGAGCAGTATAGATTGTCACTCTGGGTAGTATTCCAGAGACAAATTCCATACAGAACTAAAAACATACAATATGTGCCAGTAGCCAAATTTGTCATCGAACTTTTGTGACATTTGAAATTCCATTTCTTCTCAAGGGTCGGTATAAAGGAAAACCCTCAGAGTGACACCATATACTACTGGGTCTTCATTGTTTCCAAAGGCATTCTTAACCCATATATTAAAAAGAACATCAAGGCTCTGTCTGTCGCGCTTAAATTCCGCCACCAATCTTTTCACTGCATTACGAAAACACGCCTATACAAATACATTGTAAACTTTACCGCCGAAATTTTAAGATGAAAAATTGTGATATTTTTCTTATTTCTGCTCAAAATATAGATTGTTGGTACTCGTAGGCGGTTCTAACGAGTACCCACTATCTATCTTTTAGAGCAGAAATAAGGACAATAAGGTTTACCCCTGTAAACCCCAGTTGTACTATATAAAAGTGGGGTTCGACGGTGTCAAATTTATATAGGCGTGTTTTCGTGATGTAGCATATGAAGGGACATCTTTCCAGAGTGTTGCTATCATATCATTATGGATATCCTTAGGTGTTAAACCTTTTTTATGCAAATATTTAATCACTGCTCCTTCACCGATTTTGTCCATTTTGCCAAAGCTGCTCGTCTTGTTTACTTTAGAAGGCAACCTCGTCGATATAAACTGATCAAATGAGACCAGATCCTCTCGTTAAATGTCGCATTATTGAATTTATTATGAACACACATGTAACATCCTCTTTGTAGTTTATGTTTGTGCACATGATTATTTGCCGTCTCAATAATCTTTGTTTCTGCGTCCAACTGATATTGGCTTACTGTTGGACAAGCAGCAGGCAAGGGTAGAGGGGGGTATTCTGTTTCTACACTTTTGCTCCAGCATTTCAGTGGTTTCTTGCTGTCGAATCTTCATCGTTGTTTCATCTCTGTGGTTGTTTGATCTTTGTGTTCTCGGAGATATTGCATTGATGAGTTAGGAGGCCTTCACGTGGACTGAATTATTATTTGTCGAAATCGCGACGGAAGTAAGGGCGAGGACTGCGGCCGCGTAAAATCGATTTAAGGCCACCCAGTGGAATTCGTTTCACTTTCCGTTCCAATGCGGTTCTTCTGTCGCGGTTTATTTTTGTTATGGTTTATCTTTGAGTATATGCATCGCTTATATTTTTGTTTTGTTTTAGATAGTCAAATTTGTCATTTTGTGGGAAAGTAACTGTCCTTATGGCTTTCCACTATTGATATTTCCATTAGGATTTTGTTATTTCATGTTTGTGTTTCTTTCCCTTTGATGGGAGCTGTGGGTTAACTGTATAGATTACTGATCATCGCTTTCACATCTATTTTCCATTAGGGTCTAGTTATTTCATGTTTGTGTTTCTTCCCCTTGGTGTCTCCGATAGTAGGTGTCGGTTAATTGTTTAGCGAATTAAGAAGAAACAAGAAAAAAATTTCGGATTTTTTTCAAAAGTTAATCAGTTCATCTACTCATCATCCCCAACCAGCCTGTAAAGTTTCAGGGCAATAGCTCAAACAATTTTTGAGATATCTTGCTTACAAGCTGAAAACACGAAAAAAATCAAAGGGCCATAACTGAAGAAAAAAAAATTGGATTTTTTTCAAAAGTTAATCAGTTCATCTACTCATCATACCCAACCAGTCTGTGAAGTTTTGGGGAAAAACCTCATATAGTTTTTGAGATATCTTGCTTACAAACTTAAAACGCGAAAAATTTCAAAGGGCCATAACTCAAGAAAAAAATATAGGATTTTTTTTCAACAGTTAATCAGTTCATCTACACATCATCCCAAACCAGCATGTAAAGTTGCAGGGCAATCGCTCAAACAATTATTGAGATATCTTGCTTACAAGCTGAAAACACGAAAAAAATCTAAGGGCCATAACTCAAGAAAAAAAATCGGATTTTTTTTCAAAAGTTGATCAGTTCATCTACTCATCATCCCCGACAAGTCTGTGAAGTTTCGGGGAAAAACCTCAAATAGTTTTTTAGATATCTTGCTTACAAACTTAAAACGCGAAAAATTTCAAAGGGCCATAACGCAAGAAAAAAATTTCGGATTTTTTTCAAAAGTTAATCAGTTCATCTACTCATCATCCCCAACCAGCATGTAAAGTTTCAGGGCAATAGCTCAAACAGTTTTTGAGATATCTTGCTTACAAGATTTCATAGTATTTTTTGCAAAGGGGCATAACTCAAAAAAGGGGCATAATCCTGACGAGAAAAAAAACATGGGTCAATTATTTTTTCATGAGGAATCCATATATGAAATTTCAAAAACCTAGCACCCATGGTTCTAAAGTTATGCTATGCAGTAAAAAGTGGGACGGACGTAAGGACGGAAGGACGGAAGGACGGACGGACGAACAGGGCAAAACCAATATGCCAAAACGCGAAAAATTTCAAAGGGCCATAACTCAAGAAAAAAATTTCGGATTTTTTTCAAAAGTTAATCAGTTCATCTACTCATCATCCCCAACCAGCCTGTAAAGTTTCAGGGCAATAGCTCAAACAATTTTTGAGATATCTTGCTTACAAGCTGAAAACACGAAAAAAATCAAAGGGCCATAACTCAAGAAAAAAAAATTGGATTTTTTTCAAAAGTTAATCAGTTCATCTACTCATCATACCCAACCAGTCTGTGAAGTTTTGGGGAAAAACCTCATATAGTTTTTGAGATATCTTGCTTACAAACTTAAAACGCGAAAAATTTCAAAGGGCCATAACTCAAGAAAAAAATATAGGATTTTTTTTCAACAGTTAATCAGTTCATCTACACATCATCCCAAACCAGCTTGTAAAGTTGCAGGGCAATCGCTCAAACAATTATTGAGATATCTTGCTTACAAGCTGAAAACACGAAAAAAATCTAAGGGCCATAACTCAAGAAAAAAAAATCGGATTTTTTTTTCAAAAGTTGATCAGTTCATCTACTCATCATCCCCGACAAGTCTGTGAAGTTTCGGGGAAAAACCTCAAATAGTTTTTTTAGATATCTTGCTTACAAACTTAAAACGCGAAAAATTTCAAAGGGCCATAACTCAAGAAAAAAATTTCGGATTTTTTTCAAAAGTTAATCAGTTCATCTACTCATCATCCCCAACCAGCATGTAAAGTTTCAGGGCAATAGCTCAAACAGTTTTTGAGATATCTTGCTTACAAGATTTCATAGTATTTTTTGCAAAGGGGCATAACTCAAAAAAGGGGCATAATCCTGACGAGAAAAAAAACACGGGTCAATTATTTTTTCATGAGGAATCCATATATGAAATTTCAAAAACCTAGCACCCATGGTTCTAAAGTTATGCTATGCAGTAAAAAGTGGGACGGACGTAAGGACGGAAGGACGGAAGGACGGAAGGACGGACGGACGAACAGGGCAAAACCAATATGCCCCCACAACTTCTTCGAAGTTGGGGGCATAAAAAGTCACAAATTTATCATCAGAAAAGTGACCGTTTTGGACATTTGAAAGAATGCATGTTATCACACGGATATTTGTTATCGTAAATTCTTTTATCGTTCTGGTAATGTCTGTTATCGCTAAAGCTGACACGATTAATTGTATAATCGATCGATTAATTCCACAAAAATGATCTTCATTGCTGATTTGCTTTTAATCGATTACTTGATAGGTACAATTTACTACCAAAAGTTATGCCTAAAATAGCTGGATGAGTGGCAAACAGTGCAGACCCTGATGAGACGCCGCATTCTGTGGCGTCTCATCTGGGTCTACACTGTTTGCTCAGGCCTGTCTGTTCAAATATACATATGATAAAGTGCAACATGTGGTAAGAGTCATGCTAAGAAGAAAGCCAGACGGGTAAAAGTATGACAAACACCTTAGCGATTAGTAATCGATTATCGATCGCAATGACATGACTGATAATCGATTATCTTTTCTGCTCCGATTATCCAGCTCTAGTTATCGCAATGTCTTTTATCGTAATTTCTTTTATTTGGGGTAGCCATTTTTTTTTGGGGGGGGGGGGGAGGGAAGGGGGAATAAACTGTCAGGTTGGATTCCTTGTTTTATGTTTGTACTTTTTCCCTTTTATGTATTGGGTAAAGATGTAAGGTGACTCTATCTATCATTATGAAAACAAGCCTTTTAAAATATATTGAAAATTTTATCACCAAAAAAAAAAAATGAACATTTTCAGATAAAAAAAAAAATCTGATATTTTTTCAAATTTCTGCTCATAGATCGTGGGAACTCGTTAGAACCGCCTCGCGCTTTAGAACCACCTCGGCGAGGCGGTTCTGACGTAACGAGTACCTACAATCTATGCTTTGAGCAGAAATAAGAAAAATGATGTTTACCCTGTAACCCCCCGTTTTACTGTATAAAAGTGGGTTTTGATGGGGTCAAAATTATAAAGGCGTGTTTTCGTGATGTTCCTGATCATTGCCTTCATGTTAACCAATATAATGCCAAACACGACCACTGTCGTCTGCTTTGTCGTCTGCCAAGTACTTTAAACTTAGTTTTTGCAAACATTGTGGTCCCAGATCAGGCTGCTCCAGTATGCAAAAATATTTTTGAAAAGTTTGCAAAAATATTCGGCGACGTCATAAGCAGACGACATTTTCAGATTTTGTTTTTCTCGGCGTCTTAAGGGTTAATTTTCGGACCCAGCACATCGGGGCTTGAAGAAATACATGGGCTGCACGGTGATTCCACGCAGAGCTGAAACCGACCGCACACAAGTACTGGTAAACCGCTTAGAGGATCTAAGGCTGCCCAGGCAAAGCGGTGCGAATCGGACCGTCCAGGCTTATGACAACTGTTATCCACTAAATTACCTGTGTCCGATAAAAGTTACGCGACAAAATATATAGAAGTTAATAGGGAACATTTACTCTGACATAAAGTTTAGCATTACTACGCTAGATAGCGAAAATGTGGTTTAAGATTACAAAAATTCAATATTTTACCGTCAATTTGAATATAATTTTATATATATTTCATCAAATTAAGATTGGTTAATTTTAGAATAAAAAAAAAAAATAGGATTCTATGTCTAATGTATTTGATTGTAAATTAGCAAACATACGCGACAGTATCTGATTTTAAACAACAGTATTTAAAAACATTCATTTTGCAATGAAAAATGTGAATGGAAATTTAAGTAGAAAAATGAATTTTCTTTCCTCCAATGTTAAATTTGAGAAAATCATTTTGAGGTTGTTTTATTTTTTTCGGGATTTTCGGAGCTGAAAAACTGCCAGTACAGGTAAAGTCCCTTGATTTGACTTGAGTCATGATGATCCCAATTGTCCCGTATGATTGGTTTTATTGGGCGACATGGCTTGAGATGTCGTTTTATATCGGGTAAAAGTCCCACAAAATTGGAAGCAACTTCCCCAAAATTACCTATAAGGTGTTAAAGGTTAATTTTTCATTTCTGTTTACTGGTCACTTTGACAAGCACTTATCGCGGCTTATTTCATATTTAGTACGCAATACTCTTAAATTCTTTTGTTTCGTTTGTTTGTTTGATTTTAGGTTTAAAGCCCCCGTCAACACTGTAACGGTCATTTTGGAGACGTTGCTTCCAATTTTGTGAGACTTTTACCCGACATTGAGATGAAATGACATCTCAAGCCCTGCCGCCCAATGAAACCTATAGGGTTTATAAGCACGGACGGTCCGACACTCGCACCGCTTTGCCTGTGCAGGCTTAGATCCTCTAAGCAGTTTACCAGTACTCGTGTGCGGGTCGGTTTCAGCTCTGCGTGGAAGCATCATGTAGCCCATCTATTTCTTCAAGCCCCGATGGGCGGGGGCCGTCTTAAATTCTTTTCATGTGGCAATACTGAGTAAAGGGTACGACTAATTCACGGATACTTCTAGGGTAAAAGCGGCTTCGGTTCTCTTCGCTGAAAAACTTAGGCATTTAGTGATAACATTGTCTGACATTGGTTAAAATATACGTATCTGGGGGCAAAATGTGTTATTTTGACCCCCCTCGAACCCCACTTTTATATAATAAAACTGAGGTTTCCGGGGGTACACCTTATTTTTCTTATTTCTGCTCTAAGACATAGATTGTGGGTAGTCGTTAGTACCGTCTCGACATAGATTGTGGGTACTCGTTAGAACCGCCTCAATGAGGCGGTTCTAACGAGTGCCCACAATCTATATTTGGAGCAGAAATAAGAAAAACATCGCAATTTATTCATCATAAAATTTTCATTTTTTCGGCGATAAAGGTGGCAATGTATATGTATAGGCGTGTTTGCGTAATGAACTGTTTTGGCCAGTTTTGCAAGTTTCTTTCATCGCTATTACCAACAAAAAGTTCATCGATTTCGTGCAATATGTGAACATAATTGAGAAATTGTTTAATATCAGCACTCTTAACTTGGTTATGGATGGCATCGTTTGTTTTATGTGCGACCGATACAGTGTAAGAGCGCCATTCGTCATGCGATCAAATTAACGATCCGAAATGTCAGGCTCACTTATAACGGATGTTTTGACATAAAACAAGTCAGCAAAGTAGAAAGAAAAGAAATAAAAGTCACGAACAACGTAAGTTCATCACAAAAATAAGCCTACATAATTTTAACCCCCTTGAACCCCACTTTTGTAAAGTGAAACTTGGGTTATCAGGGGTAAACCTTATTTGTCTTATTTCTGCTCTAAAATATAGATTGTGGGTACACGTTAGAACCGCCTCGATAATAAGACAAATATCACAATTTTTCATCATAAAATCTTCCTTTTTTCGGCGAAAAAAATACACTGTATTTGTGAGTGAGTGTCTGAATTTTACGTCCCATCAACAGCTAAGGTCATACGGAGACGGGGACCTCATCTGAAAAATAGAAGTGGAGGCAATGATCAGGAATCGACACAATTAACCCACAGCTCCCATCAGAGTCACCAAAAGTCTTGAAAGGCCCGGGGTCCATCCTGCGAAGCCTGGTTTACAAGGTCAGTTGCGTGACCACTACACCGCGGAGGCTTCTACTATGTGTTTGTATAGGCGTGTTTTTGTAATGTACAGAAAGAAGAGAAATATCTCGTTAACAGGTCCGCTTAATGAATACCATTATAAACATCAGTTTAAACTGGGAAAAGTCCAAGTTCTGCAACGGAAGGTTAGGTGTTTTTTTTTCTCCGGAACTCCGGTTTTCGCCCACCTCTGATTAACGATCGGCTCGGAATAAGTGAAATACTTTGAAAGGGTCATAAATCCGAACAAATACTAATGATAATAATAATAATAATAATAATCAAGGGAAATGTGGGGTTTATAAGAGTAAACGTTTTATTTTTATCAATTTTGCTTAAAAACTTAAATTCTAGGTATTCCTATTCCAAACAACTGTCCAACTATCCTTTATTCCGCAGAAGCCAGCCAGCGCAGAACCAAAGCATCTTGGGTCTTCAGATCTAGCAGATCCACCGCAGCATTTCCCCTGCCATACCATGTTGGTTCCAATTTTGAGCAAAGGAATTCAAATGAATACTTGCTCACACGGAAGGTCTCCATGCATTGAGCATCAGAAAAAGTCTCTAGCACACTATTCTGCCCCCCCCCCCCCCACCACCCCCCGGTGAGATGTTTTAGTGCTTTTGAAGACCTCTTTCTCCCTTGATAGGAGCTCATTGAAGGACGTTCTTGCTGCTTTGCCTTTGCGTGAAGTTGTTTTGTTCGATTTAAGCTTTTACGCATGTAAATTTTACACAAACGCATACCTATGTAAATCTTGAGCATGCGCATAGCGCTTTAATGACAAACAAAACAAAACCATTCTGATATATTTTGGCAGTTTTCTATACGCGTATTGGCATTTTGTTTTCTTAATGCATGAAGAATTAACATCGAGGTGTACCAAGGGGCTCATTAAGTATTTCACAGTGTCATTATAACTTCAAAATTCAATCATTCATTTCCTTATATGAGCGCCTAATGTAATATGTATCGGTCATTTGGAATGATTTAAGAAATTGATGGACAGAGAACCTTCAGTGACTCGAAAACAGATGCCAGATATGTTAACCATGGCTGATTCGAAAACGTTTTTGAGTCTCTAGATTATATGAGTGAGAGCGGTGAATGGAAAAAAAATCCGGCCCTCGGGATCACTGTCCGGCATCACTCGGCTTGCCGTGTGATGCCGGACAGTGATTCCGAGGTAAGGACTGTTCTTTCTACCATTCGTCCCTCTGGCTTGAAGAAAGAGATTGGGCTTCACGATGCTTCCACGCAGAGCTGATACCGACCCCGCAAATGAGTACTGGTAAACCGCTTAGAGGCCCAAAGCCCGTCCAGGCTCAAATGCTGCGAGTCGCACCGTCTAGGCATATAATAAACCCTTTTGGTTTCATTGGGCGGCAGGGCTTGAGGTGCAATTTCATCTCAATATCGGGTAAAAGTCCCACAAAATTGGAAGCAACGTCTCCAGTGTTCACGGGGACGTTAAACCCCAAATTACTAAAACAAAATTGAGATCACTGTCCGACATCACTCGGCTTGCCGAGTGATGCCGGACAGTGATCCCCAGGGACGGATTTTTCTATCAACCCCTCACACCAATATAAGATTCTTTTTCTTGCACACCTTTTGTTTCGGGGATCGGAATTTCTATACTGCAGTCATTTCGACATGCGCCATATTTTGGTGACAACAAGGCGGCGATTTGGCGTCACTGTGCGTGCAGTGACGTTAAGCTTAAAGACGACATACGTGACGACCTATTCAGCCATTATACATCAAACACGCGAAAATTCGTGATTTTTATGCTGACCGTGGGTAGGATAACCTTGATTTTCCTCAGTGATGGACACCGTTACGAAAACACACCTATTCATATTCATTGTAAATTTAACCGCCGAAAAAACGCGGCTCCCGCCCATCGGGGCTTGCAGAAATAGATGGGGTGCATGATGCTTCCACGCAGAGCTGAATCTGACCGCACACGAGTCCTGGTAAATAGCTTAGAGGATCTTAGCTTGCCCAGGCGGACCGTCCATACTTATTAACCCTATTGGTTTCATTGGGCGACATGGCTTGAGATGTCATTTCATCTCAATTTCGGGTAAAAGTCCCACAAAACTGAAGGCAACATCTCCAAAATGACCTATACAGTGTTGATGGGGACGTTAAACCTCAAATCAAACAAACAAACAAAACCGCCGAAAAAAAAACGAAAATTTTCAGAGGAAAAATTGTGATATTTTTCTTATTTCTTCTCAACGTATAGATTGTGGGTACACGTTAGAACCGCCTCATCGAGGCGGTTCTAACGAGTACCCACAATCTATATTTTAGAGCAGTATTATGACAAAATAAGGTGTACGGGCCTGTAAACCCCTGTTTTACTACATAAAGGTTGGGTTCAAGGGGGTCAAAATTATATTGGCACGTTTTCGTGACAAAACAAGAAAAAGTGTCTTCAAGCTCAATGCTTTGGACTGATATCTACGTCTCTCGCCCTAATCGAACGAAGCCCATAATCAACAGAATTCAGCAAATTTCGTTTTAATTATCCCCAGTCATTCCGTAGAACGCTTTTGTTTACATCGAGTTGTATAATCACTGACGCAAACGAATTTAATGATGCATTAATACAGACAGAAACAACGTAATCTTTGGTGTCGCCTGATGCGGTGATTATCAGCATCTTAGAACCATTTTCTCACATTTCTTCGAATATGTCTCGGGTGCAAAATGTGCGATATTAAAGATAAAGATAAAAAAGCTTTATTTAACGTCGCATATCTGAAACAAACAACATAAGCTCTGTAGGGCTTTTATTGCAACAAAGTATCCTTTAACAAATACCTGCCTGCCTTCATTTGGCCGGCCTCAGTGGCTCAGTCGGATGCGCGTCTGACTGGTGATCAGGAGGACGCGGGTTCGACTCCCGCCGGGGTCGGCAACATTCTTGTGGAGAATGATCATGAAATCTTTTCTACGGTCATTCTCTCCCTTCCGCTGATTCAAGAAGGGCAGTTGTCAGTTTCTAGCGAAAGAATGTGTACTGTACTGGTGAACCGCTTACGTATAGTGTTGATAGGTAAACTGATCGGCTCAAAAACGACCTAAATAGTGTTGAGTGGGCCGTTAAACTCCAATACAAACAAACAAAACCTGCCTTCATTTATCTTCCTAGGACTACCCCTGATAATGCGAGCGTCAGCCAAGGGTGCTCCTAGTACCATTTTTCACGCCTTTGGGATGGCGCGGCCGGGGATCGAACCCGCGACCTCCCATTCCCGAAGCGGACGCTCTACCACTGAACTATCGGGGCCGGTGATATCAAAAAGATAGATTGTGGGTACTCGTCAGAACCACCCACAATCTATGTTTTGAGCAGAAACATGAAAAATATCAGGATTTTTATCTGAAAAACTTAATTTTTCATTAAGAAAACATGTCCGTGTGAAATAGTGGCGTTCAACATTGCTGTCAGAAATGACAAATTTTAGGTAAAAATGATAACACAATTTTAATTTCTGCTTTCAACATAGATTGTGAGTGCTCGTTAGAACCGCCGCAATGAGGCGGTTCTAACGAGTACCCACAATCTATGTTGGGAGCAAAAATAAGGCAGATAATGTATACCACCGTAAACCCCACTTTTCTCCATATAAAGTGGGGTTTAGAGGGGTCTTTGTTTCACGGACTTGTTATCGCGATGTGGTGGTAAAATTTTACCAATATATTTGAATAGGCGTGTTTTGATAATCGGTGAATTTTCTTTCGTTCTATGCATACTGGCATACCTTTTCTTGCATACCAGACAAGGAAATCCGTGATTTTACCCTGGGATAGAAATTTATGTTCTGACCCTGGTGTTCCGACCCCAAATCGAATATAATCGAATGTTTGATAAATGCACTGGTTGATTACAACCTCATGTGCGGCGTCGTCATGCGTGACGTCACTAAACATTCCTGTTGTGTCATCACAAAATGGCGGACGTCGGTAACCGAAGTGACAGCAGCATTAAAAATTCGCAATAGAAATGGAAGGTATGCAAGAAAAAGAATCCAATATGGGTGTGAGGGGTGGATAGAAAAATCCGTCCCTCGGGATCACTGTCCGGCATCACTCGGCAAGCCTCGTGATGCCGGACAGTGTCCCTCGGGACGGATTTTTTCCATCCACCCCTCACACCCATATCAGATTCTTATATTCTCAGTTATTCAAGGCAGGTCTTCCTATACAAAACAATGTGGATAAAATGTGTTGCTTAAGGCCACAAGGCATGGTGCTCTCGGGGATCGCTACCTCTATTTTTTTTTTTTTTTTTTTTTTTTTTTTTTTGATGGATTATTTTCAGGTCTACAGGGATTTTACCGGGCCAATTCTGACAAAGACCATATTTTTGGTATGCTTTTGAATATTTTTGAACGTTGGCTGTCATTGTAACCAAGCATCAACAAGAATCTCAACGCGAACATCTCCCAATGTTATGCATCTTTGCGTTGTAATTATATTATTAACGTCTAATAACTGTGAAATAGAAAAAAAGATAGTCATGTCTCAGATCAGAAGGGATTTAACCCATATATGACAATGGAATCTTCCATCTTATAAATTTGGAGTTGTCCATTTTCAATTATAGGGGTGTCAGATTTGTTTTGTTTAATGTAAGTTGTACAAAAATGTATGTTCTTTGAGCAAACAGTGTAGACCCTGATCAGACGCCGAGTTATTAATCACCCTATTAAGGGCCGTCTTTGATCTGCTATAGTTCGTATATCACAAGGGGCAATAGAACAATTATGAACACACGGTGTGTCCTACTGTTACAATGATAAATGCCTTTAAAAGTAAAAGTACAGTAAACTTCGATGGCTCGAACACCGATGGCTCGTTTACCGTGGCTAATTCAAACTCATTCATGAGTCCATAAGTAAAAAAGATATAAATATATTTTGGATAATTGTCTTAGTTTACCTTGAAAATATATGCTGTGTGTACTCATTAGAAATTGAGGCGATTCTAATGAGTACACACAGCATACATTTATTTTGAATAAAATTGAAAAGATTATCATATTATGCCTCCTTACTTGGCTCTAAGATCAACCCTCGGTGGCTCGAGCTACCCTTATCTCGAACAATTTGTCATGATACAACCATTGAAGTTATACTGTATTTTGACGGCTCCCGCCAATCGGGGCTTGAAGAAATAGATGGGCTGCATGATGCTTCCATGCAGAGCTGAAACCGACTCGCACACGAGTACTGGTAAAACGCTTAGAGGATCTAAGCCTGCCCAGGCAAAGCGATGCGAGTCGGACCGTCCATGCTTATAAACCCAATTGGTTTCATTCGGCGGCAGGGCTTGAGATGTCATTTTACCTCAATGTCAGGTAAAAGGCCCACAAAATTGGAAGATACGTCTCCAAAATGACCTTTACAGTGTTGACGGGGACGTTAAACTTCAAATCAAACAAACAAAACTGTATTTTGAATATTTTGGCCGCGTAAAATCGATTTCAGCGCCCCAGTGGAATTCGTTTCACTGACCCTTCCAAGGCGGTTCTACTGTCGCGGTTTATTCTTGTTATGGTTTGTCTTTGTGTGTGTGTGTGTGTGTGTGTGTGTGTGTGTGTGTGTGTGTGTGTGTGTGTGTGTGTGTCGCTTATATTTTTATTTAGTATAGCAAATAGGCAAATTGTTGGAAAGTAACTGTCCTTTTGGCTTTCGGCTGTTGGTGTTTCCGTTGGGGTCTGGTTGTTTCGTGTTTCTTTCCTTTTGGTGTCTCTGATGGTAGCTGTGGGTTAATTGTATCGATTCCTGATCATTGCCTTCACTTCTGTTTCTACACTCAGTGTCTTTTAGTAAGAAACCAACGTTATGATTGTTCAAACCTAGGACAGACCAGTTTTGTTTGTTTGTTTGATTTTTAACGTCCCTGCCAACACTGTATAGGTCATTTTGGAGACGTTGCTTCCATTTTGTAGGACTTTTACCCGACATTGATATAAAATAACATCTAAAGCCCTGTCACCCAAATGAAACCAATAGGGTTTATAAACATGGACGATCCGACTCGCGCCGCTTTGCCTGGGCAGGCATAGATATTTAATGTCACTATAGCTGGTGTCTGGGAATGTGTGGTGGCCGTAAAAAGTCTCCCTGCCCTACATCGTG
This sequence comes from Lucinisca nassula, assembly GCA_963580285.1. Lineage (NCBI taxonomy): Eukaryota > Metazoa > Mollusca > Bivalvia > Lucinida > Lucinidae > Lucinisca > Lucinisca nassula. The sequence continues at coordinate 35,217,571 of OY757011.1, forward strand.
TAGTTTATATTTTCTTGTCCTTTGGACCATTGATTCCATTGTTGAATTTTGAAAATATCTGAGGGTCACTGATGAGGACTAATTGGCCGAATCTAGCTAGTCTGGCCGAGAAATTATGTACACCATATTTTTCAGTTCTATGGTGTATTCCTTACTTCCAAAGGATAACCCTTTCTAGCACAAATTTAGATCGTCTAAGCGGTTTACCAGTACTCCTGTGCGGTCGGTTTCAGCTCTGCGTGAAAACATCATGCAGCCCTTGAGGAAAAGGGAAAATTAATCGGCGAAGCCTCGCGTTTTAATCCTTTTCTTAAACTCGTTTAATAAATTCAATAGTACATGAACACTCGTGAAAGATCCTCTATTTTCTATACCCAGTGTCTCAGTTTAGTAAGAAACCACCGTTAGGATTGTTCAAAAGTGGGACAGACCAGTTATGATTAGACCCAAAGGTGGTCTGAATATAGGGATTTTACTTAACCAGATAAAGTTCCTTTTGAAAAGTGGTGTATCTTAGTAAAATTATTTAGGGAAGCATTACGACAAAATATCTTTGGAATATAATGTTGTCATCAATGTCTGCATAGAACGACTTTTTTCATGTTAAAGTTATGTTCTCCAAACATAGATCTGTCTGTGTTCCTTAGGTAATAAATCATTACTGACAATGTCCAGTCTTAATCACATTTGTGAAATTTTACTGTTTGTTTGTCCTAAGGTGGCTGATGAGACCAATTCTAGCTCTGATACCTCAGCTCTGGCTTTGCGCCGTGCCAGTTTCTGCTCAGCTTTACTGATTCTTTTTGCCTCATATTCACTAGCACCCCTTTTGACGAGGACTCGCCATTTTGCTATGCTCTGTGCAATTTGTGCCCATGAATCTGACTCTGTTGGTATGTTGAAGTCTTGAGGGTGCCCTTGTAGCGCTTCTTCTAACCACCATGGGAGCATTTGCCCATTTCCCCAGTATGATAAACAACGGTTCCACCCACACAACTTCTTTGGGTAAAAAATAAGGAAAATAATGTATACTTCTGTAAACAGTCGGCTCACGTTTCCCTATATAAAAAGGATTTTAAAAGGGAATTAAGTTCAAGGACTTGATTAAGCGATGAACTGCTATAGATGTGTGTGAAGTAAATTGCCTGACAATTACGAATACATAATATTGTTTTTGTTAATTAAGACACTTCTTTTCCAGAACAGACAAAATATCACGCATACGATGATAGTTTCTGACATGCCACTTTGAAAATTCACAGTGCTTCGTAGAAGTCGTCTGAAAAAGTGAGGAATAGAATGTCGTAATAGCAGTAGCGAAAAACCAAGATTATTATTTCTGTCACGCAATGTGCGATTCAAGAGACGAACTATACAAATATACACCCTAATATGTAGCAGACGACATTTCCAAAGTGTGTTTCTTTTCTTATTTTTAGTGAAAATAAGGCTTGACATTACATGTGAATTACTTCTACCACGATATGTGCGATTCAAGAGACTGACAATACAAACGTACACCCAAATATGTTTTAACACTCAACTCCTGATCACAATTAGCAGGCGACAGTTCCAAAGTGTTTTTTTTTTTTTTCTTTATATTTTTCAGTGAAAATAAGGCAGCTAAGCAGACGATGTAATGTCAAGCCTTATTCACTAGGGAAAACATGTAAAGGTTATTGAGAACATTCATTGCATTACATAATATTATGTAGCCCCCAGTGCTGACTGAAGAGAAGTCCTCTGTCTTCAACAGGTAATGGGCCTCCTTGGGGAAAAATCAATAGTTTACTAAATAATGACTAGAGGTTACCTTATTGATTTCCCCCTTTAGTGCCTCAGTCAGGGGATTCAACAAAAGCGGGCTGCCTTTGATCTGCTACTTAGAGTATATCACAGGGGGCAATAAAATAATTATGAGCACACTGTGTGTCCTACAGTTGCAAGAATAAATGCCTTTAAAAGTCAGATTGTCGTCTGCAGTTGAAGCAGTTCAATGTTTAAAATATATTAACATGATCAAAGACATAATTAAACGAACTTCAAATTCAGCCATGTGAAGCCACCATGCACGAAATAGAAAGAAGCAGTCGCAATAAACAAAAATAGCAAAAGAAGAGGAAGCGTTTACAGGGACATGAACACACGCACAACCTTATTGGGGTGGAATATAACGTTATTCGTAAAGAAAAAAATGTAGTTTTGAGCTTCATTGTATGTACTACTCGGTAGCGTAAACATCTCATTAGAACACGACATATATGTCATCATCTCGGAAAATTTTATATTGAAATAAAGATTTATTTGTCAGAAGTGAAGAGAAGTATCTTCACTTATTAATTTGTTCCTGCATATTTGTTGTTAGATGATCTTGAGATATATATTAATTGTAAGCTATAATTGTACATGGCATTTATTGCATTTAGAGTTAAGAAAGACATTTTATAGCCAAATAAAAGATATTAAGATATACTTATATGTTATCAGTTTCCAAATATGTATTTTGACATGACATTATGTTTCTGAAGATCTTTTGAAAATTTATCTAATGTTTCCTATTTATATGTGGTCATTTTAGAAAGAATAAACTATTATCCTGGAATTTAAATTAAAAGCAAAGGACAATCAGGCAATGTACTCAATACAAGAACCATAACTATGATCATACTGTTTTCGGAATTATGGCTCTTGGTACAATGAAAACAGTGGTTTTAGCAGAAATGCAAAGCGACGTGCAGAAGAAAAGGACTATAACTCTTACTTTTCTACTTCGGAATAATGACCCTTTGCACAACGAGAACAGTGGTTTTAACAGAAATGCAAAGCGACATGCAGAAGAAAAGGACCATCACTCGTAGTTTTCTCTTTTCGGAATAATGACCCTTTGCACAATGAGAACAGTGGTTTTAACAGAAATGCAAAACGATGTGTAGAAAACAAGGACCATAACTCTGGTTCATAACTTCTTTTGAAAATATGACACTTTGAAAAACAAAAACAGTGGTTTTAGTTATTCCTTGGATTACTTAATAACCGTCTCATGCAGAAACTGCACAGGACTTAAAATAACACTATATGATTACATGTGGAAGACATGAACCAAAATACATGTTCTTGGTTGCTTTGTTTTGTGGTCATGGCCTTCTGAATATTGAATACAGTAGTTTTTTTCTTGTTTTGTTTTTTGTCCGTTTGTTTTGTTTTTGTTTCATTTTCTCGTATACGCCCTGTAACTTGAAAACGAGTTGAGACGTTTTTATGAAACTTTGCCGAAATGTAAAGCCTCCTGAGACGATGAACAGAAACAAGAACCATTAATCTAGTTTTACTACTTTTTAAATGATAATCTCAAATTACAGAACAGCATTGGAAAATGACAAAAATATTCATTTAAAAGTGCTAAAAGGGTCATGGTTCCTCAATTCCTGAATTCTGCATCTCGCCTTAAGGCGCTTTTATGTCTGTAAATGGTCATAAAATCTCCCGAAAATACTTTCAAATTACATATTAGGCATAAGCATTAAACAATACCACTACATACGATGTTAAATAGGCCGTAATTCCAAAATGTAGCGAAGTCAGAGTGTTCTTGTCTTTTCACCTCTACTTCATCTCATGATGACTTTCAGTTCTGTAAAGTTTGATGAAAATATCAAATAATTTTAAAGTTACATGACAGTCACAGGGAATAACGGAAACCACTGTTTTCATTGTCCAAAGGGCCATACGCCAAAAGAAGTTAAGCCAGAGTTATAGCCCTTGTCGTCTTCAAATTGATTATTTATGCTTAGCATTTCTGCCAAAAAATTTAGATAACTGAAATGCGGACTGAACAAATTATTTGTCTGGATCGCGGCGGGGGTGGGGGCGGGGATTGTGGCCGCGTGGGGTCGATTTGGGCCCCCCGGTGGAGGTCTTCCGCTGGCCGTTCCGGGGCGGCTCTTCTGTGGCGATTTATTTTATGTTGTTGTTTGTTACTTACTGTGTGTATCACTTGTGTCTTTTAGTTTCGGATGACCATATGGCCATTTTGTGGGAAAGTGACTGTCCTTGTGGCCTTCCTTTGTTTGGGTTTCCATTATGGTCTGGTCGCTTAATGTTTGTATTTCTTTCCCTTTGGTGTCTTTTATGGGTGGAGTAAGTTAATTGTATCAATTCCTGATCTTTGTTTTACTTCTACTTAACGGAATAACTGAAAACCATCGTTTTCATTGTTCAAGGGGCCATAATTCAGAAAGTAGTAATACCACAGTTATGGTTCTTATCTCTTGCACATCGTCTAATGACACTTAACATTTTTCAGGATAATGGGTATTATTTTAAAATGATCGCTTAAATATAGATAACATAAGATAAATTCCAAAAGATCTAGAGAAATATAATGCCATGTCAAAATATATTTTTGGGAGAAGATGACAAATAAGTGTATTACAACATTTTTTATTTAGCTATATACAATGTTTTTCTTAATTCGAAATGCAATAAATAATATGTTAAATTGTAGTTTCCATACATACTTAAAATAAATACACATCTCGAGATCATCTAACAACAAATATACAGAAACTAGCTAATAAGTGAAGATATTTGATCTTCACTTCTGACAAATAAATCTTTATCTCAATATATAATTTCCTGGGATGATGACATATATGTCGTGATCTAATTAGACCTTTACGCTTCCTAACATACACTGCGGAAGCGTAAACGTCCTACCCTCCTAACTCATCACTGCAACATCTCCGTGAACACACAGAAAAATCAAACAACCACAGAGATGGAACAACGGTGAGGACTCGGCAGCAAGATAACACTGAAATGCTGGAGCAAAAGAAAACCAACAATTAGACTCCGATTACCGAAAGTATTGAACACCCCTTAAAGGCTGCTTCCATTGGAAGCGTGCCCATGCAACTTTTACCGGTTTGGCGCCACATTTAGATACAAATGGCTTTGTCTGCACATTTTAAAAGCTTACAAAAAATAGAAGACAAAAAAAGTTAAAAAGTAACACTTAGCTTGTCTGAAATATTTATATTCTCCGAGAAAAAAAAATTTTTGCATATTTCAATTGAATGTAGACATTTACCATTTCTTTTCTAGAGCTTGAAATAACGTCTACTACTGCGCTGTGAATACAAATACAAATAATTTTAATTGGGCATTAAATATATATTACAAAAATGTTTTGCCTTCATCAGCAATTTAACAATTACAACATGCGGTTGTTTGCGACACACAAAACTTTTGCTCTCTTCAAGCACGTTGTCAATGTAAAGTTTACCCACATCACGAAAACACGCCTACATCACGTGAACAAGTCCGTGGAATGAACGCCCCACTAAACGCCATTTTATATAGAAAAAACTGGGGTTTACGGAGGTATACATTATTTTTCATATTTCTGCTTCAAGACATAGGTTGTGGGTACACGTTTAATCGCCTCAAAGAGGCGCTTCTAACGAGCACCCTCAACCTATGTTTGCATTAAAAATAAGAATAATTTCACAGATTTTCACCAGAAAAGTAGCCATTTTGGAGATGAGAAAAAATGCACTATGTTGCACGGGTGTGTTATCGTAATGATATAATTTTGACCTTCTTTAACCCCACTTTTATACAGTAAACCTGGGGTTTTCAGGGGTAAACATTTTTTTTTTAATTTCTGCTCTAAAACATAGATTGTAGGTACTCGATAGAACCGCCTCGTCGAGGCGGTTCTATCGAGTCCCCACAATCTATGTTTTGAGCAAAAATAAGAAAAATATCAGATTTTTTATCTGGAAAGTTTCCTTTTTTGATGGTAAAATCTTCCAATACATTTGTATAGTCGTGTTTTCGTAATGAGAAAAACTAGAAGAGAGAAGAATCCACGACATGATATAGAGGATATTACTTGAGTGCTCGTTTATTATTGAATTGACTAAACGAGCTGGGGAAAAGGCATAAAGTACGACGCTTTGCCGAGCATTTTATCGCTTATCCTCAAAGAGTTTAATAAATTCAATCATACGTGAGCACGATTGCAAGATTCTATTTATCATACGACATTTAAACGCATTTTATTCACGATTATTTTTACAAAAAATGTCAATACTCTGCCATTACTAAAGCGACGACGTTGAAGACGTTGTATTTGCAACGCGTTTGGGCATTACTTACTAATTTGCGTATTTAATTCCACTCGTCGATTACTGAGCTTATTATACAGCGTTACTATTTTCTCAGACGCGACGTAATATGAAAAAATAACATTCTAGTTATGTTGATTGGATTATAAACGTAACAGAATTGTTTTCAACATGTACATACATCCTTCCATGTTCATTCAATTGCACGCGCGCAGCGATAAACTGTACAAAAATATTTTATGTTGATTGCATCTTGAATGAAGTTTAAAATAAAGGTTCCTTTTAAAAGGAAAGGCTTGCCTGGTTTTAAGGGTACTGTTCCTGGTGTAAATGTAGCCATATTGCCGCCACATGGATGTACGAGTTGATGTAGATGAAAGTACTGGTGAGGGAGCAAGTTGCACTGTTCTTGTTCATGGGACATAGACTTTTGATGCAGTGTACTCAAAGGCAATATATGGTTTATCTACACATTGGAATGGACAAATCCATGAGGTGTCAATTTTCTATGTGGCACTACCCTGACATTTATTGGAAGAAATATTTCAACGTTAAGGTAACTGAGACATTGACATGTGACCCAATGATCACATTCTCACTTTTGACCAAATATGATAGTAAGCGATCATTGTGATGACCCTGTTTTATTGAAATTTGCTCAGTAGTATCTGAATAGTAGTTGGAAGAAGACATTGTTAACAGACAGACTGGAGGAATAATGGACTTATGGAGCACGGACGATAATTATGCGATTTGGCAATTAGAAATGGACAAACAAAACAAAATAAATGTCCCTAACAGATTTATGAGAGACAATAATGTGGTAGAACACATCATACATACTGTTTGTTTTGCTAGGTTTTACGAGCGTTCAACAATCTTTCAGTCATATAAAGGCGGGTAGTTTCCTAACCATCGTTCCTGGAAAGTACCAGTACTAGACTCCGATCCTCCGACACAAACTACCAAATGTTATCACATAAACGATCATGGCCGGTAGCGGGGCTCGAGCCCATGACCCTCCAGTGATTACAAGTGAGCGACCTTAATCCCTGGACCACGGAGGCGGTCTTCCATACATACCGAGTATACATTCATGTCATGTGGTCAGTAAACATGTAATTGTTAGGTGACGACACAAATATACATACAAGGGAGTATAAGACAAAGGAGGAAGAGACATTAAATGTTAACATCTTTTATTAGCAAAGTATAAAAAATATTATAAACAAGAGACAACCAAAGTAAACAATGTTACCAATGTTAACAGTTTTTATCTGAAAGTCTAAAAAGAAATAAACAGTATAAAGCTATTTAAGGCGAATCTTAATCTTGATAAAAACTGGACCAATTGACTGTCAGTACGCCGTAAACTTTGTTCATTTATTGGTGGCAGTACCTTCAATATAACTAAAGCTGTCAGTGAAAGAGACTAGCGCCCCGGCAGCGCTATCAGAGGAGTAGGAAAATGTTGATGTTAAAAAACTATAAAGAACAAGGAAATGAAAGAACGTAGCTCAAAGAATCATTTTGAACATGATAACTCGGTTTTAGAAACCAACCTGGGTTTTGCGCACAACACATCCTCTCATGATGATTAGCATTACTATCAAGTTATTCTAAAATCAATCCAGGAATAAGAAAGATATTGATCGGACACGATAAAAAAAGACGCTTCAGTTCAGTTGACCTACTCTAGTTAACACTTCTGTCGTCAGGAATCTACCCTATAAAATTTCAACACTAGAAAAAGTGTCCATAGGACACGGATGCCCCCGCCAAATGCCATTCATAAAAAATATTACAAATGTACTTTAAATCAGTCATAAAATATATGCATCAAGGGCAGATAATCCAAAAACAAAAAATGCAAGAGTTGTCTTCCTTGTTTATGACACATCGTCTCAGTGTGGTGAATGCACCTGTGAAGTTTCATTAATATACATGTATTCCATACGGTTTAGGAGTTATGGCCCGGACACGGTTTACTATATGGTACTAAGTCAAGGGCAGATAATCCAAAATCCAAAAATACAAGAGTTGTCTTCCTTGTTCATGACACATCGTCTCAGTGTGATGAATGCACGTGTGAAGTTTCATGAATATATTCCATACGGTTTAGAAGTTATGGCCCGGACACGGTTTACTATATGGTACTAAGTCAAGGGCAGATAATCCAAAAACCAAAAATGCAGAGTTGTCTTCCTTGTTCATGACACATCATCTCAGTGTGATGAATACACCTGTGAAGTTTCATGAATATATTCCATACGGTTTAGGAGTTATGGCCCGGACACGGTTTACTATATGGTACTAAGTCAAGGGCAGATAATCCAAAAATCAAAAATGCAAGAGTTGTCTTCCTTGTTCATGGCACATCGTCTCAGTGTGATGAACGCATCTGTGAAGTTTCATGAATATATTCCATACGGTTTAGGAGTTATGGCCTGGACACGGTTTACTATATGGTACTAAGTCAAGGGCAGATAATCCAAAAACCAAAAATGCAAGTTGTTTTCCTTGTTCATGACACATCGTCTCAGTGTGATAAATGCACCTGTGAAGTTTCATGAATATATTCCATACGGTTTAGGAGTTATGGCCCGGACACGATGTCGGGACGGACGGACGTTCTCACGGATGTATACTTATGTGGCTATTTTTGGCAGAATTGATACTTAAGTGGCTACTTTTAGCCACAGAAAAGAAGTATTTTCGGTGTCTAATGGAATAAATCCCATAGACTTACATTGATTCTGTCCATTTACATAGCCACCTTACTATACATTTGTTGGTGCGGACAAACGAACAGACGGACGGGGTAAAACTTAATGCCCTTCCGCTATTCTCCGAATAGGCGGGGGCAATAAAAACCCATCGAGTTTTGACCTTCGAGTGAATTGAAGACTGCTACACAGATGAATTATGAATGTGGTCAGGTAAACTGTATTGACGGTAGTGCTGAGTATACCGTGGCCTAGTGGATAAATTCGCTTCGGTGTTTAGTTAAACTTTCGCACAGAAACGATAGCTCTGTCACTAGACCATCTCTCACTAAACTGGCACCCTGTATTCTATTAAAATATGCGAAAGCTATTGAGCTATAGGTGAGGGAACCAGAACACCGGAAAAAGCTGACTGTATCTCTGATTTTTGTTTAATAAAAACACCTGAGGGTCCAAAATAACATAGAAAGAGAAGTCTAAAACCGGAACCACTTTTCCAATCTAAATGGCTTGCAGCCGTCGCTGCAAGCCAAACTAGTCCAAATATATCAACGAGGCGGTTATAACGAGCACCCACAATCTATGTTTTTGAGCAAAGTTTATACGGAAAGTAGTGAACACCCCTTAAACGACATTTTTTCTATAATTATAATATGGGGTTTAACGGGGTGTAGATTACACGGTCTAGTTAGCATGATGAAAACGATTTATAATGACAGGAGCAATCAAATAAGTAAGGCATAACAATGTTATTAATTTTAACCTCGACCAATAAATAAAACACACTTCCTTGAACTTTGCTTGAAAATTCATAGAACTTAACATAATGGTTTTCTTAATGCACCGGCGGTCAGCTATGTCTGGTTGCATTAACCCTTTTAGTACCAGAAACCCTAAAACGGGTAGCTGGCAAACTGTGTAGGCCCAGATCAGACGCCGCAGAACGCGGCGTCTGATCAGGGCCTCCACTGTTTGCTAAAAGTTCAGTCATTTTCCAAATAAATTTTGATGAAAACACAACCTGGCACCCCTAAATTTTGAAATGGACTCCTGCTATACAAAAGGAGGAAGATTCCATTTGGTACAAAAAGGGTTAAGATAAACTATTATGAAACACCAGAAAACTACTGCAATTTACAAATATGTAAATATCAAGCTTTTAGTCTGGTGCCTGATTACAACGGACATTGCAAGCCATGATCTATTAACATTAGTCGCTTCTGTCGAAATGGCATTACAAAGATTTAGCACTGCATTACGAAAACACGCCAATAAAAATACGTTGTAAACTTTACCGCCCCACCCCACAAAAATACGAAAAATTTTAGATAAAAAATGTGATATTTTTCTTATTTCTTCTCAAAAGAGAAATTGCGGGTACTCGTAAGAACCGCCTCATCGTTCCCATAATCTATATTTTAGAGCAGAAATAAGAAAAGTAAGGTTTAACCCTGTAAACTCCAGTTTTACTGTATGAAAGTGGGTTTTGAGGGGTGGGAGTGTGTGTGTGTGTGTGTGTGTGGGGGGGGGGGGGTTATTTGTAAAGGCGTGTTTTCGTGATGGACCGACTTACATGTTAAGTGATAAAGAAGATAAAGGGCAAGTGTTTGTTTTCTTTTGCTTCAGCATTTCAGTTATTTCATGCTGTCGAGTCCTCATCGTTTTATTCATCTCTGTATACCTTGGATACTTATGTTCTCGGAGATATTGCGGTGATGAATTATTAACTATTCAAGCGGATTGAACAAAGTACAGTAGAACTTCGATGGCTCGGACACCGATGGCTCGTATACCATGGATGTGACTAACCCATTCTTGAGCCCCTAGCGAAATCTTCTACATAAGAAATAGTGGGGGATAATTAAGGATATTTTAGTCTTTTATCTTGCAAATGTATGCTGTGTTTTCTCATTAGAATCGCCTCGATGAGGCGATTCTAATGAGTACACACAGCATACATTTCCATTATAGAACACCGAAAAGATGTCTAAAAGTATCTCGGGTTGCCCTGACAGTAACCTCAGTGGCTCGAACTACCCCTGTCTCGAACAGATTTTCGAGGTCCCAAAGGTGTTCGAGCCATTGAAGTTCGACTGTATTTGTTTAAACCACGGCAGAACCAAGGGCGAGTATGGTGGCAACGTAAAATCGACTTAAGCGCCACCATCCCCACATCCAACCATTAATTTTATTGCTGACCGTTCCAATGCGGCGTTTCTGTGTTGGTTTATAGTTGCCGTAGTTTGTTTTAGCATGCCCGCTAATATATTATTTTTTGGCGATTTTGTGGGAAAGAAACTGTCCTTTGGGCTTTCTGATTGTGATATTTTAATACCAGTTTTCAAGTTTGTTGATGTTTCTTTTCCATGATGTCTTGGGTGGGATGTAAGGGAATTGCATAGATTCCTGACCATTACCTTTCACTTCTACAGTCAACCCCCTTTATACCGACATTCGTTATAACCGCAAAACTCGTTATAACGACAAATTCAATGGAGTTCTTAGCTCAAGGTCTAGCCTGGACTGCGAGCGACGTGGGCTTGTCTCGGGTTTGAAATGCCCAAATCGAGTCCATAATCATGACAGTTTCTTGTAATATAATACACCAAGAAGCAAATTTTATAGGTACTTGTTAGAATCGCCTCACCGAGTGGAGAAGACCTTTTATATAACTGGGATTCTTTATAACGGCAAATGCATTATAACGGCACAATAATATGGAACAGATACTGTCGTTATAACGCGGGTCCTCTGCAGTTTTCATCGGGTATGCTTTCGCCTGGTGTTTAGTACATCTGGATTCATACTTCATTAACAGCTGCCTTTGAAAGAAGATTATGTCATAGACAGGAAATTGGGTTCTCCTGTTTGCATGTATATAAATTTCAACTGTTTTAATGTTGATTCAACGTTGAGTATCTGCTGGGTTCTTAAGCAGTACTGGCCTTTGCAAACTTGTTAACACCTCCAAGGGTATACTTGAGCAGAATTCCATTTCAAAACTACCAATAAATTAGTAAGAAAAGGTCACTCAGGAAAGACCACAATCCAAGAACGTAGCCGTCTCAAGTCACCTAAAGGAGGTGACACGGAGGCACACACAAAAAACAGACCAAACATGAACCAACGGCACAAAGCCAAAAAACAATTAAGACACTGCAAAAGAACGACCGCCTTGGGACCGTTCAGTAGCAAAACTACTGGGGCGGGGGCTTCAACCCCGGAGTTTATGAAACTTCAACCATCGCCCTCAGTTCCAGTATAGTATCAAACAAAATACCAATAAAAAATTGATGCGCATGGAGGCTTTCTAGCTCAACAGTGATGTTGACTGATACCAAATAAACTCACTGCAATGAAGTAAGGGCAGACATACTACCGAACCAATACGACACTTGACACTAAAGGGTCCGGAGGAAAGGAAGTGCTGAAACTCGACCAATATATATCAAGAAAAGTGTACGTTTTCCATTTAAAATTAGGGCTGAAAGATACATTTGTACGCGATTACCTCTTAATCAAAAACGTTAGAAAGTTTGACGTTCACGACAGTTTGGTGCCTAATGCTTTGTCTCTGGTCGGGCCCATCGGAGTCTAACTGTTGGTTTTCTTTTGCTCCAGCATTTCAGTGGTTTCTTGATGTCGAGTCCTCATCGTTGTTTCATTTCTGTGGTTGTTTGATTTCTGTGTTCTCGGAGATGTTGCACTGATTAGTTAGGAGGCCTTCATGCGGACTGAACAAATTAATTGTCTAAATCGCGACAGAAGTAAGGGCGAGGATTGCAGCTGCGTAAAATAAATTTAAGACCCCCCCCCCCCCCATACACACACACACACACACACACACACACACACCGCCCATCAGTGGAACTCGTTTCACTGGCCGTTCCAGGACGGTTCTTCTGTCGCGGTTTATTTTTTAGCTCACCAGAGCCGAAGGCTCCGGGGGAGCTTATAGGATAGGCAGTTGTCCGTCGTTGTCGTCGTCGTCGTCGTCGTCTGGCGTCGTCGTCTGGCGTTAACATTTTCAAACGGCATCTCCTCTGAAGCCACTAGGCCGATTCAGCCCAAATTTCATCTGTAGCATCCTTGGGTTGGGGGATTGAAAGTTTGTGTTTTTTATGAAATTCGGCTAAAATTGAAAAATGGCATTTACTGCTAAGCCGCTGCAGATATTTTGACAAAACTTTCATAGAAATATTCCTTAGGCAATCTACTATCTGCCATATGATTTTAGGCCTTCTGCTCATTTGTATTGGTTGCCATGGAAACCAAAATGAAAAAAAAATAGAAAAAAAATACTTAAAAAATCATCTCCTCAGAAACCGTATGCTTTATGAGGCTGAGAGTTTATGGAAATATTCACCATATTAGCCTTTACAGGTTTTGTGTTTTTTATGAAATTCGGCTCTTTAGTTTGGTTGCTATGGCAACTTAGATTTTCCATAGACTTATAATGGGGAAAATTGAAAAATGGCATTAACTACAAAGCCTTTGCAGATATTTTGACAAAACTTTCATAGAAATGTTCCTTTAGCAAACTTCTCTCAGCCATATGCTTTTATGTCAACACGGGGGTCCAGTAGGTTGTGCCGGGGCCATGCGCCGCCCCCCAGTACTTCATAAAATGCCTTATATCTCAGAAACCTTACAGATCCCCACCCCTAAACCATATATATTCTTGTTTCTGTTGATAAGACGCATTCATTGACACCAACCTGGAGGTCCTCCGGGATGCGCCGAGGCCATACCCCACCCCCTCCACTTCATAAAAGGCCCAGTATCTCGGAAACCATTCAGATCCCCACCCCTGAACCCTATATACTCTTGTTCCTTATGATAAGACCCATTCAGTGACATCAAACTGGGGGTCCCCCGGGATGCGCCGGGGCCATGTCCCGCCCCTCCATTTCATAAAAGGCCCAATATCTCGGAAACCTTACAGATCCCCACCCCTAAACCATATATATTCTTGCTCCTTATGATAAGACATATTCATTGACCCCACATTGGGGGTCTTCCGGGGTGCGCCGGAGCCACGCCCTACCCCTTCACTTCACAAAAGGCCATATATCTCAGAAACTGTTCAGATCCCTACCCCTAAACCATATATGTTCTTGTTCATTATGATGAGACACATTCAGTGACACCAACCTGGGGGTCCCCAGGTATGTGCTGGGGCCATGCCCCACCCCCTCCATTTCATAATATCACAATATCTCGGAAACCTTACAGATCTCCACCCCTAAACCATATATATTCTTGTACCTTATGATAAGACACATTCATTGACACCAACCTGGGGGTCTCCCTGGGCCTTGCCCCACCCCTGCACTTCACAAAATGCCTTTTATCTCAGAAACTGTTCAGAGCCCCACCCCTAAACCATATATATTCATCTTCCTTATGATAAGGCACATTCATTAACACCAGCTTGTGAGTCCCCGGGGCATGCCCGGGCCTTGCTCCACCGCTTGACTTCATTAAAAGCCACATATCTCAGAAATAGTTCAGATCCCCACCCCTAAACCATATATATTCTTGTTCCTTATGATAAGACTCATTCAGTCACACCAACTTGGGGGTCTCTTTGTCCCTGCCCTTCCACTTCATAAAAGGCCATATATTTCAGAAACCATTCAAATCCCCACCCCATATTCATATTTGTTCTTGTTCCTTATTATTAGCACACCTACTGTAGGGGTGTCCACAGGGGCCAGTCCTCTCCTTTCCACTTCATGAAAGGATATCTTGGATACCGTTCAGATTCCCACCCCTAAACCATATATATACTTGGTCCTTATGATAAGACACATTTAGGGACAACAATCTTGGGCTTTCCTGGGAACGACAGGGCATGCTCCAACCCCTCCACTTATATCTCCAGCCATGCAGATCCCCACTGCTAAACAATATATATTCTTGTTCTTTGTGATAAGACACATTTAGTGACACCAACCAGGGCTCCATTGGGTCCATGCCCCACCCCCTCTACTGCATAAAAGGCCTAATGTTTCATATACTGAGTCCACATGGGTGCTCATTTGGATATGGGTAGATTAAAATGATATCATGTTAAAAAACATGGCTGCAATTGGGCAGTGCCCACCTGAGCTCTGGTGAGCATAGTGGCCCATGGGCCTCTTGTTTTTTGGTTGGTCTCAGAATGTCTGTTTCGCTTATATTATTTTGTTTTGGCTAGCCACTTGGCCATTTTGTTGGAAAGTAACTGTCCTTTTGGCTTTCCGCTATTGGTGTTTCCATTAGGGTCTAGTTATTTCATGTTCGTGTTTCTTTTCCTTTGGTGTCACTGATGGGAGCTATGGGTTAATTGTATCGATTCCTGATCAAATGTTGCCGTCACTTCTGCTTTGACTCTTGGACGGTATATAATGTTATTAGCCAAGTAATTTCGTATTGTCCCTATTTCAGGTCCTGGGTCTGCGGTATTGGACCTCGGCATTTAACCAGAAAATTTCGTATTGGCCATGTTTCAGGTCCTTGGTCTGCTGTACTGGACCTTTGGCGAGGCCCAATACAGCAGACTAAGGACCTGAAACAAATCCGAGTTCCAATAAAGCAGACTAAGGATCTGAAACAGGATCAATACGAAATTCGGCCGAGGTCCAATACAGCAGACCAAGGACCTGAAACAGGGCCAATACGAAATTCGGCCGAGGTCCAATACAGCAGACTAAGGACCTGAAACAGGGCCAATACGAAATTCGGCCGAGTTGCAATACAGCAGACTAAGGACCTGAAACAGGGCCAATACGAAATTCGGCCGAGTTCCAATACAGCAGACTAAGGACCTGAAACAGGGCCAATACGAAATTCGGCCCAGTTCCAATACAGCAGACAAAGGACCTGAAACAGGGCCAATACGAAATTCGGCCGAGTTCCAATACAGCAGACTAAGGACCTGAAACAGGGCCAATACGAAATTCGGCCGAGTTCCAATACAGCAGACTAAGGACCTGAAACAGGGCCAATACGAAATTCGGCCGATGTCCAATACAGCAGACTAAGGACCTGAAACAGGGCCAATACGAAATTCGGCCGAGTTCCAATACAGCAGACTAAGGACCTGAAACAGGGCAAATACGAAATTCGGCCGAAGTCCAATACAGCAGACTAAGGACCTGAAACAGGGCCAATACGAAATTCGGCCGAGGTCCAATACAGCAGACCAAGGACCTGAAACAGGGCCAATCCGAAATTCGGCCGAGTTCCAATACAGCAGACTAAGGACCTGAAACAGGGCCAATACGAAATTCGGCCGAGGTCAAATACAGCAGACTAAGGACCTGAAACAGGGCCAATACGAAATTCGGCCGAGGTCCAATACAGCAGACTAAGGACCTGAAACAGGGCCAATACGATATTCGACCGAGGTCCAATACAGCAGACTAAGGACCTGAAACAGGGAGAATACGAAATTCGGCCGAGGTCCAATACAGCAGAACAAGGACCTAAAACAGGGCCAATACGAAATTACTTGGTTAATGCAGTTTTTGTTAATTAACTCTAATATAGAAAAAAACAAAACAAAATTGATTTGATTGTGGGAAGGAAATTCCTAGTAAAGTTTTAATCCAGCAAACGGTGTCGACAAGACGTTTCTCGCCCATGGGACAAAATACCCCCAACCTCCCACGCGCACAACGCGGCATCTGATCTTGTCCTACATTGTGGCTTGAAGTATATACCTACAATAAATTTTAACCACGAAATTAGACTTGTGTCCATATCTACTTCATGGACACGTCTATTAGTTACATATGAGTGGATAATCAGAAGACAATTTATTTCTGTGTTCTTCTTTTTGATTGGTTGATTTGAGGTTTAACGTCCCCGTCAACAATGTATAGGTTATTTTGGACACGTTGCTTCAAATTTTGTGTGACTTTTACCCGACCTTGAGATGAAATGACACCCCAAGCCCTGTCGCTTAATGATACCAATTAGGTTTATAAGCATGGATGTTCCGACTCGCACCGCTTTGCCTGGGCATGCTTCGATCCTCTAAGCGATTTACCAGTACTCGTGTGCGGTCGATATCAGCTCTGCGTGGAAGCATCATGCAGCCCATCTAATTCTTCAAGCCCCGATCGGCGGGGCCGTCTGTGTTCTTCTTTAGCATATGATAAACATCAATTCAAACAAACAAAATCATTACGATAACACACCCGTGCGACATAGTGCATTTTTTCATATCACCAAATTGGCTACGTTTCTGATGAAAATCCGTGATTTTTTCCTTAATTATACTTCGAACATAGGTTGTGGGTACTCGTTAGAACCGCCTCAATGAGGCGGTTCTAACGAGTACCAACAACCTATGATTGGAGCAGAAATGAGAAAAACATTGTATGCCCCCGTAAACCTCAGTTTTCTCTATATAAAGTAGGGTTTAGGGGGTTATTTATGTCACGGACCCTTTCTCGTGATGTTGTTTATGCAATTTTGCAATTCAGCCGTAGATTTTGCGTGATCTTATCCCATATTTTTTACTAGGGTAACTGACATTACTTTCCATTAGTCTTAAACAAATATCCAATTATTGCAAATGTTTTATGTAAAATACAGAAAAAGGATGGATAAAAGCAAATGTTACTAATTGCTGAAAATGGCATTTAAGTGATTTTATTTCTTCTGTAATGTACACATGGTGCAAAACGTTCACAAATGTCAAATAAAAACAAAGTACAATGTATTTTATTTCTGTCTCACTTTAGTTGGCCCCCGCCCATCGGGGCTTGGAGAAATAGATGGGCTGCATGATGCTTCCACACAGAGCTGAATCCTATCGCACACGAGTACTGGTAAACCGCCCAGGCGATCTAAGCCTGCCCAGGCAAAGCGGTGCGAGTCGGGCCGTCCATGCTTATAAACCCTATTGGTTTCATTGGGCGGCAGGGCTTGAGATTTCATCTCATCTCAATGCCGGGTAAAAGTCCCATAAAATTGGAAGCAACGTCTCCAAAATGACCTTTACAGTGTTGACGGGGACGTTAAACCTCAGATCAGACAAACAAATTTTCGCTTTAGAACGAAGCTTTTGTGATCTCCCTCTCTCCTTTCACAAAATATCTTCTCAGTACTCGATGGGACGATTGTCATGAAATTTCAGAGGAATACAGAGGACCCGCGTTATAACGACAGTATTTGATCCCTATTATTGTGCCGTTATAATGAATTTTCCGTTACAAAGAATCACAGTTAGGAGTATGAGTATAAAATGTTATAAAAGGTCTCTTCCACATTATTACTACAAGAAACAAATGTTATAGACAGATGAAAGAATCGCCTCGGTCGCCCACGTCGCCCGGAATCCAGGCTAAGACTTGAGCTAAGAATCTATTCCACTGAAATTTTCGTTATAACGCGTTTTGCAGTTATAACGATTGTCGGTATAAGGAGGGTTGACTGTGATAATACCTGCAACAGTAGCACCACCACCACAACCACCACCAACAACAACAATAACAACAAAACAACATTACGATGACTTTCCTGTGCGATATTGTGCATTTTTTACATCTCCAATCTTCCAATGGATTTGAATTATATGTGTTTTCGTATTGTTATATTATGTATGTAGCCATTTAGCCATCTGGAAACACCACCACTTTATGATGCTGTTTTCTGAATCCAAGCATAAACCTCTTAGTTAAACAGTGTTATATCCAAACAAAAAGGTAGAATAGTGTAAAATAACTTCCTTTGCATGTTTTTGTCATTTTTCTATGCAATTAATTAGGGGTTTGGACTTTGAACATTGTTATATAAAATGTGTTATAAAATAATTGTGCAGCCTCGATAGCGCAGTGGTTAACGCGTTCGACTTATGATCGAGAGGTTGTGCGTTCGAACCGGCCACCGGTATCGAGGTGTGTCCTTTGGCAAGACACGTTATGACACTGCTCCACTCCACCCAGGTGTAAATGGGTAGCAGTGGTGTAAAAGCCACTGCCTCTCTCTCGCGCGCGTGAAAACAACCGGAATGAGTGTTCGAGAGCGATTCAATAAGCTTGAAGCTTTCATCGCAATCGAACTAAAATAAATTAGTATAAACTAAATGATTGTGCTGTACTAATAGGCCATTTGAGACTACAAGTACATGTTTTAAAACTGTCATTGTCCTCGGTATAAACATGAGCTAGTATTGTAAACAAGTTCTTACAAATGTTAGTTTTTGTTTGTTTGTTTGAAATGGGGATAAACGTCCCCGTCAATACTATTAAGGTCATTTTGGAGACGTTGCTTTCAATTTTATGGGACTTTTACCCGACATTGAGATGAAATGACATCTCAAGCCCTACCGCCTAATGAAACCAGAAGGCGTATATGCATTGGACGATCTGACGCACACCGCTTTGCCTGGGCAGGCTTAGTCGTTCTTAAAAGCGGTTTACCAGTACTCGTGTGTGGTCAGATTTAGCTCTGTGTGGAAGCACCATGCAGTCCAATCTATTTCTCGCGGGGCGGGGGAGACTTACAAACGTTTGTTTGTATTTGGGTTTAACGGCCCAGTCAACACTATTTAGGTCATTTTTGAGCTTGTCAGTTTACTTATCCATACTTTTCCTGGGCAGGCTTATACGTAAGTGGTTGACCAGTACAGTGCACATTCTTTCGCCAGAAACTGACAGCTGCCCTTCTTGAATCAGCGGAAGGGAGAGAATGACCGTAGAAAAGATTTCATGATCAATCTCCACGAAAGAATGTTGCCGACCAGGGCAGGTAGCGAACCCGCGTCCTCCTGATCACCATTTAGATGCTTACAAATGTAAGACCTATTCAAACATGCTTTACTACTTGCAAGCTTGAGTACATGGTTGTTCTTTCTATGAGCAAATGCAGTCATCACTACACTGATCAGGGCATTTACAACCATATCAGTTAATAGCTAGGGGCTGCTTGTGTCTGTGTTATGAGCTGTGGAATTAATAACCCAGTATCAGGATCAACCATATGCCCTAGGTCTATACGGCTAGGCAAATTAATCTTAGATTTTATAGCTCCCCGTCAAATCAGTAGCTGATATGTACACCTGTACAAATGGAGCAACAACTATTAGTTGGTGGTAGATGACTAGGTCTAACTCTGGATGTTTGGAGCACCATTGTTGTCTAATGTGTTTCTCTGAACAACAAACCTACAGAACAATTGTCGCTGCCTTAATTAACCCTGAGACATTTGACTCAATACCAAGATCTGAAAGCTCTTGAAAATTGAAGTCTGATTGAGGCATTCTTTTTGCCTATACTATGTAAGGAAGACCAGGTATCACAACCTGTAAGGCAATACAGACAGCATAATTGCCCATTAATCTGGCTCTAGCTTCCTGAAAACAGTGTGAACTGGTATACCTGGTACAGTCAGCATGAATACCCTTCCTGCCTGCCTTGAAGAATATGTTATCAACATTAAGCTGGCTAAAGTGAAGCAGAAGTAGAACGAAAACATGGGTATATGGACTGACCAGAACAGCTGTGTTAACTCCAAGAGACCCTGCAAACTGCAGGTGCAAAATCATTCTACTATCTGTAATCAAGTTAATGCTGAGCAGCAACAACCTCACTGGATACTTTCAGAGATTTGTTCTCAAAATAGAAGTAAAGCAATGATCAAGAATCGATACAATTAATTTACACCTCCCATCAATGACCCTGAAACATGAAGTAACTAGAACTTAATGGAAACAACAACAGAGGAAAGCCAAAAGGACAGTTACTGTCCATCAAAAGGCAAACTGGCTATCTAGTTATATTATAGGAAGCACCCACAATGAAGTTATGAACAAGTCCTTATAAGAGGTTTTTATCACGACCCATTACTGCTAAGTATTCCATGCATAGTTGCAAGCTCTACCAACCACATACCAATACACAGGCTTATAATAAGTCTATTAACAAAATGCTGGATTTATTTCACAATAAGAGTTTAAAATTTATTGAACCGTTTTCCCTGACAGTTGGATATTTTTTTATTTGATGTTTAACGTCCCCATCAATACTGTATAGATAATTTTGGAGACGTTGCTTCCAATTGTGTGGGACTTTTACCCGACATTGAGATGAAATGACATCCCATTCCCTGTCGCCGACTGAAACCAATACAGCTTATAAGTATGGACGGTCCGACTCGCACCGCTTTGCCTGGACAGGCTTATATCCTCTAAGGGGTTTACCAATACTCATGGGTGGTCGGATTCAGCTCTGCATGGAAGCAGCATGCAGCCCATCTATTTCTTCAAGCCCGATGGGCGGGGGCCGAAGACATTTGGACAATATAGCTACTGGAGTTGAAGTTACTCAAGCGATAGAGAAGTTTGATAAGTTGCCATAAAGTTGGTCAAAAGCCATTTGAGTCATTCATGCAGGAAAAGCTTGTTAGGCAGTCCAAAGAACAATCTTATGAGCCTTTGCCTGGGTCAAAACTCCAGACTATGAGTGATATCAGGTCAATGGCACAGGTGTCTGGGGAAACCAGTCTGAGGAACTGACTCCCACCGGTGAAGAGATATATGCTTTCTATACATCAATTCACTCATTCAAGGTCTTGTATTTCAAAAATGCTCATGTTCACGCGAGTTTGTTTACAGATGAAGAATTTAGGATTTCTACCAATAAACCGGGTTTCCTTGAAAAACTAGAAAGACTTGCTGGTTGTATAAAAATTGACGGGATGTCTGTACTTAAAATGATGCAGCATTCATCATGTCTCAAACTGACATATCAACAGATGGCTGCTATGTTTTGGTCTTACAGTCTTCTTACCTTATTTGGGTAGCTACCTTTCACGTCGGTTTTGACAGGAATGAGGCAAACAGTCTCAAATCACAGACCCAACAAAAGTGTGGAAAGAATGTTTCTTCACACGCGCCTGTGTCTACGAGGAAAAATATAGTAACTGGTGATTGATAGATACTTTCAAGCAGTAAGAGCAGCAAGAACGAACTGGCAATACTTTACACTAGATACCTTAACGAAAATTGCCAAGAGCTTCTTAAGAAGAATGCTACTGTTGTTGGTGCAGGTTGACTTAAGAACAAGGCTCTGAAGTTTCCGCTGATGTTGTTTCTGTTCATTATTCGAACCGTGAAGAAGCTGATAGTAGAATTATTTGCACTTAGCAGTTCCAGGTTCTCTTGGAGTAAACGCAGCCCTTGTTGTCAGTTCTGATGCCGATGTTTTCTTTCTACTTGTGCATCACTTTAACCTGCTTTATGCTGATGACAGGCAGAAAGGGTATTCATGCATACTGCATCAGGTATATTCCAGTTTATACTGTTTACAGGAAGCTAGGTCCAGATGAAAGGGCAATTATGCTGTCTGTATTGCCTTATGGGTTGTGAAACCTGCTCTTCTTTACATAGTACAGGCAAGAAGAAGGCAATTCATGTTCGGCCTAAACTAGACTTCATTGATTCCATTGTGGAATTTTGAAAATATTTGAGGGTCACTGATGAGGCCTAAATGGCCGAAACTAGCTAATTTGGCCCAGAAACATGTACACTCCATATTTTCCAACTCTGTGGTGTATTCCTTGCTTCAAAAGGATAACTCTTTCTAGAACATATTTCCAGCTTCAAGAGATTTCAGATCTTGGGACTGAGTCAAATGTCCTAGGGCTAGTTAAAGCAGCAGCAATTTCTTTTTAGTGCACAGGTGTGCATATCAGCTACCGATTTGATGGGGAGCTAAAAAATCTAAGATTAATTTGCCTAGCACAGTATACCTAGGGTATACAGAGTAAACCGCTTAGAGATTCTAAGCATGCCCTGGAAAAGTGGTGCGAGTTGGACCATCCTTGCATATGAAACATTTTGGTTTAAATGTGTGTCATTTCATCTCAATGTCGGGGAAAGTCCCACAAAAAATTGGAAGAAATGTCTCCAAAATGCAAAATGACTGATACAGTGTTGACGGGGACGTTGAACCTCAAATCAAACAAACTATAACCTACTTGTACAGCATACCTTCTTTATAACACGCTTTTATAAAACAGCTTTGGATATAACACTTTATATCCCCCAAAACCTAGCCAGTTACACATTCAAAAATGACAATAAAAGTCATTTTAGGTCAATTTGATATCACTATTTTGCTATTTTTGTTTGGATGTAGCACTGCTTAATTAAGACGGTTAATACTCAGATCCCGAAAACAGTGTTATAAAGAGATGGTGTTTGCTAATGGCCGAAGACATAATATAGTATGAAAACAGAACCACGCATTAGTTTCAATGCCCTCTTCTTCTTGTTATCTAAAATGAAAAACTCGCCTTCAAATCCCTTGAGTATGAGTATTATGTGAATGAATTGCACTGGTAAACTGATTGGGTGGGGTAATCCTGGGGCTAAATTGATGGTTAAAAAGTCATAATAAACCATAAATGTACTTGGTATTGTGTTAAATACATTTTAGAATAGCGTTTTAGTTAAAATAAAACAATAGATATGTAAAACCTGTTCAGATTTTGAAACATAAGAATTGCTTTATGTACCACCTATGAAGCTAGACACAAAAACAATAAAATGTCAATTTTCCACCGGCTTTCAAGTCAAACCTAAAAAGTTGATCCATATTCTACTCTAGAAAAATAAATTAAAATAAGTTTGTAAGGTGATTTCTTGTATTTATATTCATATTTTACGAAAAACTGGAATTTATAGCTATGGCGGCCATCTTGGACACCCTCTTGGATATCTCAACTCGCCATCATTTATGCCAATTTATGCCGGCAGTTTCAGATACTACGGATGCTGACGAACATTTTGGTATATGACATGTTTTGTTATACGAGGGGGGGGGGGGGGGGTATATGCGTTACTACCAGAAATAGTGGACTTTTGGCCAATTGTCACCCTACCATAAGGGTTTCCAAATTGATTTCAATGTTGGCCTTAAATCTGTTTTGCTGCAATGTCTATCAGGACCTCAATTTGAAGCTGGCTTCGTACATGAATATAAATTCAGAAAAATATATGCTTGCAATGATTTCTTAAAATCAAAGATTGGGTGCAACGTCAATGTTATGCGACAGACTGCATGCAGGATAATTAAGACAATCACGGATGTTAACTTTGCTTACGCCGGCGGGTTGAGCCGGCTCCAGCCTAAAGACCTTATTACATTTTCAGCTTATGTCGTTTGGCTTTCGATCCTGCGTCTCTGGTCGGGCCCACCGCTGTCTAACTGTCGGTTTTCTTTTGCTCCAGCATTTCAGTGAGTTTATGCTGTCCACTCCTCATCGTTTTTTTCCATCTCTGTTGATGCACTGGTGAGAAACAGATCCTTCATAAGGACGTAACAAAGTATGTGTCTAAACCGCGACAGGGCAGAGGGCGAGGATTGTGGCCACATACGAGAAAATCGATTTCAGCGGCCAAGTGAAACAAATCAAAACGAAAGACCGTCCCAAGGCGGTTATTCTGTTGTGGTTTATTATTGTTATAGTTCGTCTTTGCATGTATACATTGATAAAATCGTTTAATTTGGATAGCCCCTTGACCATATAGTGGAAAAGGAACTGTCCTTTTGGCTTTCCGCTTCTGACGTTTTCATTCTTGTTAAGTTGGATATGAAATAATTGTATCGATTACTGATTATTGCATGCACTTTTTTTTTTTTTTTTATTATTAAATTGCGGTTGTTCATTTGCAATCTCTTATATGTTCACTGGATTCATTCCGAAAACACGCCTATAGAAATGCATTGTAAACTTTACCACCGAAAAAACGAAAATTTTAAGATGAAAAATTGTGATATGTTTCTAATTTCTGCTCAAAATATAGGGTGTGATCGAGGCGGTCCTAACGAGTACCCACAACCTATATTTCAGAACAGAAATAAGAAAAATAGGGTTAACCCCTGTAAACCCATGCTTTAGTGTGTAAAAGAAGGGTTCAAGAGGGTCAAAATTATATAGGAGTGTTTTCGTGATGTGTGTGTTGCTATTTTGTGTTTTTGTATGTGCCCTCGTGTTACGAACCTATTAATTTTGTCTATGGATAAATGTCAACATTTTTCCTGGATTTTCTGCAGTAACCATTTCTTGTCACAGAGAAACGTCGATAGCTCGAACACCTTTTGGACCATGAAAGTTTGTTCGAGACAAGGGTAGTTTGAGCCACTGCTGGTTAAACATTACGCCAGGTAAAATGATGACTTTTCCATTTTCTTAAAAAAGTATGTCTTATGTACTCATTAGAATCGCTTCTTAGAAGGTAGAGAATGACCGTAGAAAAGCTCCAAGAAAGAATGTTGCCAACCCCGGCAGGTATCGAACCCGCGTCCTCCTGATCATCAGTCAGACGCGCATCCGGCTGAGCTACAGAGGCCGGCGTGGAAAACTTACTAACGAAATATAAATCAAAGCACTGACAGCACCTCTGGGTCGATTGTCTCTGAATGTAGGCTTAAAAAATGGTTCAAAACTGGGACTTAGAACCGTAAAATGTCTCCCTGCCCTACGTGAAAGTGTAGTTTATATTTTCTTGTCCTTTAAGATCATTGATTCCATTGTGGAATTTTGAAAATATTTGAGGGTCACTGATGAGGCCTAATTGACCGAACCTAGCTAGTCTGGCCCGGAAAACATGCACACTTCATATTTTCTATTTCTGTGGTGTATTCCTTGCTTCCAAAGGATAACCCTTTTATAGAACATATATAGAGTGTTTCGTTTAACCCTTACATTCCTGTACTGTATGAAAACAGTGCAGACCCTGATCAGACGCCGCGTTTTGCGGCGTCTGATCTGGGTCTAAACTGTTTGCCAATGTCCCAGCACACGCTCCTAGTCAATGTTTTACAATAAGCTGCACGCTGACGACAACGACAAGAATACACATATCGCGGCTGTTTTCTATAAATAACCGTTACCAGGATTTCCTACTAATCAGTGTTGGTCACGTGGACATCAGCACTGAAGCGCTTCTGTGCTTAATAACTTTGGATCGATTGATAAACAATCGCCCTTATCATAAAAGATAGACATGTCTTCAATATTATGATGGCAGTAATTACTTTCTTTATGCTCGTCGAGGGAAAATTTCTGCATATAACAAATTACAGTTGTTGCCTTTAAGTATGATGTATCTTATCGTGCTGAAAGCTTAGCGAATAATAGTATAGAAGTGGAGGCAACGATCAGAAACAATTACCTCAAGCTTTCCATCTAAGACACCAAAGGAAAAGAAATACCAACGTAGGCGGTTTTGCCTGTGGAAATGGCATGCATATGGCATGCATATATGAGCAGGGGCACAGCATTTCCTACAATTTACATGTTCGACCAGTGAAGAATCAGATCGGCCATGCGCATCCATATATTAAATAAAAATGTGGAGGGAGTGATCAGAAATCGATACAATTATCCAAGACACTAAACATGCTAAAGGGAAAGAAATACCAACATAGGCGCGTTTGCCTGCGGAAATGGTATGCATATGTCATGCATAAAAGAGCAGGGGCACAGCATTTCCTACAATTTACATTTCCGCCAAGTGACGAATCAGATCAGCTATGCGCCTTCATATATTAAATAAAAATGTGGAGGCAGTGATCAGAAATGGATACAATTACCTCGCACCTTCCTTCCAAGGCACTAAAGGGAAAGAAATACTAACATAGGCGCGTTTGCCGGTGGAAATGGCATGCATATGACATGCATAAATAAGCAGGGCACAGCATTTCCTGCAATTTATACTTTTCGCCCCGTGAAGAATCAGATCAGCATGTGCATCCATATAGTCTGACCAGAGACATGTCTTGCTGCATGGAGAAGCATTGGCCCCTTAGCTATCATTAGAGCGCACAACGAAGACTCTGATCAGACTGCGCGGATGCGGATCTATCGAGTACCCGCAATCTACATTTTAGAACAGAAATAAGAAAAATAAGGTTCACCACTCTAAACACCTGTATTTCTACATAACAGTGGGGTTTAAGGGGGTCAGAATAAAAAAGCATGTTTTCGTGATGCTCATCGATATAATAATGTCGGTCGGATTGGTCCTCCATGGACTAGTCGGCAAGAGCGCTGACTCTTAATCATTAGGACTCTCATCGCAGTGGTTTGAGCCTTGCACGGACCACATGTTCTGCAATAGGAGGTCTGGTGGTCTTTCTCTGTGTACTCCGGTTTTCACCCACCTTTGATTAAAGATCGGCTCGAAATATGTGAAATAACCTTGAAAGGGCCGTAAAAAATGTCGGTCGGAAACCCGGCGCCATCACGTATTGTCGCTTTTTACTGGCTGATATCGTTACAAAATACATCCGCGTGGCATCGTGTATTACTACATATATTTCCAGGACAGTATTTTTACGATTTTGTTTTTGTCATTCATACGGCAAACTCAGGTTGTTGGTGCTCGTTGGAACTACCAATTTAGGCGGCAGCTAACAACTACCTATATCTTGTAGCAGAAATAAGAAAAATATTGAATACCCCGTGCATCCCAGTTTTCTCTGTATAAAGTTGGGTTGAAGGAGGTGTTTAATACACGAGCAACCCGAAAACACGCCTATATAATTCTGACCACGTTGAACCCTACTTTTATATAGAAAAACTCGGGTTTAAAGGGGTAAACCTTATTTTCCTATTTCTGCTCTAAAATAAACATTTTGGGTACTCTAACGAGTACCAAAAACTACATTTTGAGCAGAATTAAGAAAAAAAATCACAATTTTTCATCCAAAACTTTCATTTGTTTTCCGCGGTAAAATTTACAATATATATTTGTATAGGCATGCTTTCATACGGTGGTATATTTAGGACATTCAATATAATATTTTTCAAAATATTATATTGAATCTCCTAAATATACCACCGTACTTTTGTAATGCTTGATGACGTGATGATTCTGTTTTATGTAGCTGTTAGCTCTAACGTTTTTGGTAAAATTCTACAATTGAAGGGGTTAGTGCAAGAAGGTACCTAAGTCACATTTTCATTATTTTGAGAAAAACGCGAAAAACAAAGTATTTTGCGAAAATTTCATATTTTGTGTTTCTTATTTTAAATAAATAGTTCTGTTGATATATTCTATGATATGAAATGGTGTAAAGGTCGCATAAATAGTCCGAAGTAAATTGCAGATATTCATTAATTTCAATAATGTGTTTATGCAAGAAGGGGCCTAAGTCCACGGTTGTTTATGCAAGAAGGGGCCTAAGTCCATTGTTTAAAGGACATAGTTTTCTCTATTTAGAGCAGAAACCTATTACATTTTATTGAATATGTATATTTTTTTCTTTTGTAGACTCTTTATAAGTTTCTTAAAACAAAGAGCTGAAACAAATGAACAACACATACACCGATAACTCGAAGTTGTTTGTGGTAAAAATGGACTTAGGCCCCTTCTTGCACCAAAGATACGACCTTGGACTTAGGACCCTTCCAAAGATTCAATGTAACTGTCATTTTTAATGCCAATAAAGAAATAAAGCATTGTTACAACGCATAATGTAGTAATGTAGTAATGTAGTAATTTCTTCATTTTGAAATTTTTACTACATTATGCGTTGGCATAGTCGACGCGAAATGAAATAAAATGTCGTTTTTACTTCATTATGCGTCGATACTAAGAGGTTTGAGCAAAATGAAAGAATTATTTCATTTTGCGGCGATGGGTGGCATACTTAATTTTACTTCATTATGCGTCAACAGTTTGTTTGTTTGATTTGAGGTTTAACGTTCCCGTCAAGACTATTTAGGTCATTTTGGAGACATTGCTTCAAATTTTATGGGACTTTTACCCGATATTGAGATGAAATGACATCTCAATCGCTGCCGTCCAATTAAAAGCAATAGGGTTTATATGCATGGATGGGCCGACTCGCAGCAGTTTTCCTGGACAGGCTTAGACCTTCTAAGCAGATTACGAGGACTCATGTACGGGCGGTATCAGCTCTGCGTGGAAGCATCGTGCAGCCCATCTATTTATACCCCCGGCATACGAAGTATGCAAGGGGGTATATAGTTTTTGTCCAGTCTGTCTGTCTGTCTGTCTGCCTGTCTGTCTTTTGTTTGATTTGTTTGATTTGAGGTTTAACGTCCCCGT
The DNA here is from genome assembly GCA_963580285.1 of Lucinisca nassula. NCBI lineage: Eukaryota > Metazoa > Mollusca > Bivalvia > Lucinida > Lucinidae > Lucinisca > Lucinisca nassula. Next base: position 35,246,508 of record OY757011.1, read on the forward strand.
CAACACTATTTAGGTCATTTTGGAGACGTTGCAAAATAGCGCAAGGCGTACGATTTTAATTCTACTGGCTTAATCAAATACAATGAAATTCCACTATTAAGACCACCTAAAATTAATACAAATTTTGTTTTTAAAGCATATTTGGAAGGTTAAAGCTACATTTTCTTTGTGATTTTGACCTTCAGTGTGCTTTTGTGGAAGACCGTCTTTTGGACTGTTCAACTGTGGTCTTAAAGACCACTTTTGAACCGTCTCAAATGTGGTCTAAATTGTAGGAATTTAACTGTATTGCTTCCTAAGTCTTTTCGAAGACAGCTATGTTCTACCATCATTACTTCATTATGCGTCGATATGGTGCATATCAACGCGAAATGAAATAATTTTTTTACTTCATTTCGCGTCGACTATTCCAACGCATAATGTAGTAAAAAAATCAAAATGAAGAAATTACTACATTACTACATTATGCGTTGTATCAAAGCATATCAAACTATATATCATATTGTAGGTCTTGGTATGATATATCTGAAAATAACAATATCTCAGATTTTTCCAAAAATGGACTTAGGTTCCTTCTTGCACTAACCCCTTCAATTTTAAACGTTAGAATGACTAAGTGAATTAGACTGTGGATAACTGCATAGTAAATTGTCATTTAGGGAGATGAATTGTCGGCTTTGCGGTCGCAAATTACGTTTAACGGCTCTGTAGACGCAGCCCCATAATGAAATTTCCAACTGTAAAAAATGCTGATTTGCTCAAGTAACTTCACAGAATGACAATTTTAAATGCAGTTTTTGTTTGTTTGTCTTGAGGTTTTGCATTCCCGTCAACACTTTTTAAGTCATTTTGGAGACGTTGCTTCCGATTTTGTTGATTGTTTTACTGACATTGAGATTAAATGACTTCTCAATCCCTCCACTATTGCTTCAGGAGCGGTCCGACTTGCCCCACTTTTCCTGGGCAGGCTTAGACCTTCAATACTCAAGTTCGGTCGGCTTCAGCTCTGCTCGGAAGCACCATGCGGCCCAGTATTTAAATACATGTACAGTTAAATATATTTATACTATACCAAACTCAAATGTGATTTGAGTAGATCAATGTACCAAAATGACTGTGTGATCATTACATATAACCTACCACTTTCTTAGCATTTTCATTCATGATGCAAGCGCTGCTTTCAAAATATTTCAATACGAAAAGGCTAAGTATAAGTGACTTCTGACTTAAATCATCCTTAAACATACATTATTTATCTTCACGTTCACAGGTCTCTGAAGATATAGAGGATCTTACATGAGTGTTAATGTATTATTGAATTTATTAAACGAGTTGAGGAAAATGGATAAAATGCGAGGCTTTGCCGAGCATTTTATCCCTTTTCCTCAACGAGTTTAATAAATTCAATAATACATGAGCATGAATGCAAGATTCTATTTATCATATGACATTTAAAACGCATTTTATTCACGATTGTTTACAAAAATGTCAATATTCCGCTGTTAGTAAACGCGAGTCGTTAAGTACGTCGTACATTTAACGTTACGGGACGTATGTTGCTAATTTGCATATTTAATCCACTAGTGGATTATCGAAAATATTACATGGCGTTATTACACTCTCAGACGCGACGTCATATGATAAAAATAAGTTTTGAACAGTTAGAATTTTTTTCAGTAGTTAAAGACCGTTGTAAACCCAATGTGAGGTTGAGAGATGTCGTGCTTACAATGTACGTTATCTATACCTCTGCCCGAAAGCAAAACTCTGTATGTACTCTTTAGAACCATCTTGAACATAATACAGTGAAATTCCTACAGTGTATATTAACCCCACCTTTGGGACTGTTCAAAAGTGGTCTTTAAGACCACTTTTGAACAGTCCCAAAGGTGGTCACTGACCAGAGGACCCTATATGCAGAAAACACAGAGAACCTACTTAATAAGCCGGGTCGCTTCATGTTTGTGTTTCTTTCCCTTTGGTGTCTTTGATGGGTGGAGTAAGTTAATTGTATCGATTCCTGATCTTTGTTTTACTTCTACTTTCTAAAGCAGAATTTGTGTTAATATTTGGTGGTCTTGATAGCGAAATTTCACTGTATACATGTATTTTTTACAGAAATTCGGAAAATATGACCACGTCACTGAATTCATGAAATCCCAGGAGTGTGTCACATATCATCACGAAAACACGCCTATATAATTTTGACCCCCTTGAACCCCACCTTTATATAGTAAAACTGGGGTTTACAGGGGTAAACCTTATTTTTCTTATTTCTCCTCTAAAATATAGATAGTGGGTACTCGTTAGAACCGCCTCGATGAGTCGGTTCTAACAAGTACTCGAAATCTATATTTTGAACAGAAATAAGAAAAATATCTCAATTTTTCATCTTAAAATTTTCATTTTTCGGTGATAAAGGTTACAATGTATTTGTATAGGCGTGTTTTCGTAATGGAAAAAAGTGTAATGTTATAGGGGCCTACATTATCTGAAAAAAGAATGAGGACAAGTGTCGAATTTTCGAAAGCTTCATTGTTGAAGCCCCCCGCCCCTCCCCACACGCCTCCTGTTATTTTCTGCTGACCGCATCAGGTTAATAAGTACAGTGGAACTTCAATGGCTCGAACCCCGATGGCTCGTTTACCATGGTTCTCGAGTCCGCAGGGAATTCTAATACGATATTGGGATAATTTAGGGAGATTTTCTTCTGTTAGCTTGCAAATGTATGCTGTGTGTACTCATAAGAATCGCCTCGATGAGGCGATTCTAATGAGTACACACAACATACATTTATAATATAGAACACCGAAAAGATATCCCACAATTATCTCCATTATGTCCCCTGTTATGGCACTCACTAATAGTAACCCTCCGTGGCTCGAACTGCCGCTGTCTCGAACAAATCTTCATGGTCCGAAAGGGGTTCGAGCCATCGAAGTTCTACTGTACGTGCAATGAACACCTCTCTAAGCTCCACTTTATATAGGGAAAAATGAGTTTCCTGGGTTTTGCTCAAAGGCATAGATTGTCTTTTCCTTCAATTAGGCGATACTAACCATCACCCATAATCTATATTTGGACAGGGCACAAAAAGTCAATACTTTTCATCTGAAAAAAAGCTAGTTCTAGCGATGTGGAAGACGTCATATTTCTACACGGGTGCGTTACCGTAATATTAACATTTCCAATCTAAAATTCTAATGTAAACCTACAGAAAACAATTGCGTTCATACTTCCATGAACGCATCGAATCACATTATTTTCAGTGACGTTTAGTGACGGCATTCTAAACCATTGTTCTCAACGGGCGTTGATGACGTTAACGCTGCTCCGTTCACTGTTGAAAAACAGCGTGTAAATGTTTTTCAGCTTTAAAAGTTTGCCCTACAAGCATTTTTTCGCCCAGTGATGAGGGGCAAATAATGTAAATATAAAAAATAAACTTAATTTTTCGGCTTTTCATGAAAGAATGAACGACAATGGGTCGCTAGCAAAGTTTACACGAACTACTTCGGGGCTCATTTACTTTGCACGCGACCTACTGCGCTCATACTTCCATGCGCTGCAAAAAATAAATTTCATTTCTGAAATGATTCCATTACGGTTACACACCCGTGGATTTTTCCACATCTCCGAAATCGCTATTTTTCTGATGAAAATACATGCTTTTCTTATTTATACTGCAAACATAGTTTGTGGATGCTCGTTAGAACCGCCTCAATGAGGCGGTTCTAACGAGTACCCACAACCTATGTCTTGGAGCAGAAATAAGAAACAATGTATACCCCCATTAATCCCCATTTTTTCTCTATATAAAGTGGGGTTTACGTGGGTGTTCATTTGACGGACTTGTTCACGTGATGACAAGGCGGACATTCCTTTGCAGTTACTTGTATGCATCAAGATGTATTTGTTTGATTTGAGGTTTAACGTCCCGTCAACACTGTAAAGGTCATTTTGGAGACGTTGCTTCCAATTTTGTGGGACTTTTACCCGACATTGAGATGAAATGACATCTCAAGCCCTGTCGCCCAATGAAACCAATAGAGTTTATTAGCATGGACGGTCCGCCTCGCACTGCGGTTCCTGGACAGGCTTAGATCCACTAAGCGGTTTACCAGTACTAGTGTGCGGGCCAGATTCAGCTCTGCGAGGAAGCATCATGCAGCCCATATATTTCTTCAACTGCTATGGGCGGGGGCCGAATGTATCACGATAATAAATCGTAACGGACGCCACTTTAAAACACTTTATATAGCATAAAACTTAATTTGCGGGGGTATACAATATTTTTATTTCTGTTCCAAAACATAGGTATTTGGTATTCGTCAATTAGGCGGTTCTAACGAACACCCGCAACCTATGTTTGGAGTATACAACAAGAAAATTACTTCAAATTTTCATCTGAAAAGTATCCATTTTGGAGATATGAAAGAATGCACTATGTCGCACGGGTGTGATAGTATAAGAATCTTATATGGGTGTGAGGGTTGGATGGAAAAATCCATCCCGAGGGTCACTGCCCGGCATCGTGATGCCGGACAGTGATCCCGAGAGACGGATTTTTCTATCCACCCCCTCACACCCATATAGGATTCTTTTTCTTGCATACCTTCCATTTCTATTGCGAATTTTTAATGCTGCTGTCACTTCGGTTACCGATCTCCGCCTTTTTGTGATGACACAACAGGAATATTTAGTGACGTCACGCATGACGACGCCGCGCATGAGGTTGTAATCAACCAGTGCATTTATCAAACACGCGATTACATTCGATTTGGGGTCGGAACACCAGGGTCAGAACATAAATTTCTCTCCCAGGGTAAAATCACGGATTTCCTTGTCTGGTGTGCAAGAACTTATTTCTTATATGATTTTTTGGATTTGACTTTTGACTTTTGTGTGCCTTCATGTGATTCGCTCTTTCTCTTCTTCAAGTCCCGTGGCTTGTGTGTGTGAGTGTGTGAATTCGGGTTTAACGTCGCTTTCAACAATTTTTCAGTCATATCACGACGGTGTCTGGTTGCGACAGGGAGCTCAATGCTCACTTTTATAGTGCTGCCTCACTGAAGTATCATGATACCACACCCAGTCACATTATCCTGACACTGGGTCGACTAGTCCTAGCTTTACCCCGTAAAACTGAGTGCCAAGCGAGGAGCAGCTAGTACCATTCTTAACGACTTTGGTATGTTGCGGCCGGGGATCGAACCCGTGACCTCCCGTTCCCCGGAGCGGACACTCTACCAACTGAGCTATCGGGGCCGGTAAGTCCCGTGGCTTAAAATGGCTGTACATTACGAAAACAGGAAACTTTTACATGTAAATTTGTTGTTACTTGAAAAGGCTGAAAACAGATTTTCTTCAAAAAGATCCAAGGCGGCTCTTCTGTGGCGATTTATTTATGTTTTTGTTTGTTACTTACTGTGTGTATCACTTGTGTCTTTTGGTTTTGGATGGCCATATGGCCATTTTGTGGGAAAGTAACTGTCCTTATGGCCTTCCTTTGTTTAGGTTTCCATTATGGTCTGGTCGCTTAATGTTTGTATTTCTTTCCCTTTGGTGTCTTTTATGGGTGGAGTAAGTTAATTGTATCAATTCCTGATCTTTGTTTTACTTCTACTTTATCATGATTCGCTCTTTTAAGACAAAAATTGTTAGTTTGACTGCATACTTCATGACCTATTAATACTAAAAATACAAAATTCTTGGAAAACAGAAACATCAAGAAGCATTCATGAAAATGACGCTGACTAAAACAGAAATGGCAATTCTGTTTTAATTAACGACATTTTCATTAAATCAATTCTCCAGACACTGCTCAACTTTACGATAGTTAACGCTAATTGCTATCAAATTCGTACATGTATTGTACGCCCGTGGCGACACAGTATTAGTTGCTTGTTTGTTTGTATTGGAGTTTTACGGCCCAGTCAACTCTATTTTAGGTCATTTTTAGCCGGTCAGTTTACCTATCCACGCTTTTCCTGGACAGGCTTATACGTAAGCGGTTATCCAGTACAGCGCACATTCTTTCAATGGAAACTGACAACTGCCCATTTTGAATCAACGGAAGGGAGATAATGACCGGAGAAAAGATTTCATGATCAATCTTCACGAAAGAATGTTGCCACCCCCGGCAGGTATCAAACCCGCGTCCTCCTGATCACCAGTCAGACGCGCATCCGACTGAGCTACCGTGGCCGGCAGTACTAGTTGCAGTTGAACCGCCGAATTGATATTCACTGATTATCTTTAGCACTTCGTAGCATGGTCACAATTATGACTACGAGCATTTGTTTGCTATGGAACAGTATTAAGGTAAAAACTCAATTATGCAATGTGCAATTACAATATGAATTGTTGAAACCGCACTTTGCATTATGAACCTTTCCATATCTTACTACTTTATTCGAATATGCAACATGCACATTCTAATTTGAGACCTTTGTATTTAAATATGGCATTTGGACGTCCTATTTTGCATTATTCAGTTTCGATTCTGCTGTGGTTAGACGGGGTACCAGTCATTGAGGTGACGGTAACGTTCGGTAATGTCCGTGGATTTGCCGTATTTTTTCCGATGACAAGCGTCCGTTTGAGAAGATCGCATTCGCTTTTCCAGGGGCCAAATTCAAGCCAGCAGCGATAAATTTTATCCAGCTATTCAATAATTCGGATATTTACAATAATGTGTACGTTTGCATCTTTAAAATAAATTTTACAGCGCGGTTCCTTATTTAAGAGAAACAGGATTTTTATTTAAAAGTTAATACTTGTTTGACGAAGGGGAAAATACTCTATCGTTGAACATTTACTAAAATAAATTACCATGAGGGATTAGTCTGTGTCGAATCCGTGGATTTGAAATGAGCAATTATTGTTAAAATTGATTAATTCATACAATTTTCATAAATCTGATCCTTCTGAGGTGTTACTTATAAAGATATTATTTACTAATTGCAACCTCACTCAAAACTCAAATGTGTGGATATTATAGAAGTATGTATATGTCCGCACAGCGTTTCGCCGAGCGGTGGGGTAACCCACTATGTGCTTATGACGCCCGTTTACCTTCAAAACCAGTTTGTTTCTCTGTTCACCGGCAACGGGGATTCGTTCCCTGGGACCTCACCAGCTGACCACACGGGGAATTTGGAAAACAACAACTAGTTCCCCAATTCCCATTGTAATTCTGATGTAAATACTTCATCCATTAACATGAACAGTACTTACTCATTCTCAGCCCCGACCCGCAACCATAGAAACGCACCTGTGGTCACAATGACAGCTGTCCTATTCATATGTCCGTCTGTCTGTCTTCATAAGTTAGACTGGGGCAGGATAGCTTTCATCCAACAGAATCACAACGCGAAAATATTAGCTGGTCGTCTGTCAGTTCGTCCGTCCGTCCGTCCGTCTGTCTTCAGCCAGCAAAACCTTGCTGAGCTAGTGTCCAGCCTACTACATATTTCTTCAAGTTCTACATGTAACGATTTGGCAAACGGAGTGGCTGAATCCAAACCATTTTGTACTTACATGTATTTCCATGTATTAGGTCTACACCAAAGTTTTTTTTTCTTCTTGTTTTATTACAGTTAGACCGCGTACAGCGTACCCAGGTTTACCTGGCGGAACTTAACGACATTATTTATTTATTTATTTATTTATTTACTTATTATTAAAGTTTACAGAATCTAGAAAAAAAAATGTTTTTGATGCATTCGATTTGTACATTTTACCGCCGAAAAATACAACAACAAAAATTGAAAGATGAAAAGTCGTGATGATATTTTTCTGACTGTTGCTTAAAATATACATTTTGGGTACACGTTAGAAGCGCCTCTTCGATGCGGTTTTAACGAGTACCCACAATCTATATTTTGGAGTAGAAATGAGAAAAATAATGTTTACTCCTGTCAATCCCAGTTTTACCCTATAAAAGTGGGGATCAAGTGTGTGTGTGTTGGGGGGGGGGGGGTGGTTAAGAATTATAAAGATGTTATTTTATGGTGGGATGCGCTTGGTATGTGAGTGCGTTTTTAGTTTTACGTCTCGACAACAGCTAAGGTCATACGGAGATGGGACCTGGGTTTAAAGACTCATCCGAAATTCTGGAGAAGCCGGGGTCGATCCTGCGATCCCTGGTTAATGAGGCGAGTAGCATAACCACTACACCACAGAGGCTTCCAGCGCTTGATATGTTACATTGTAGCAGGTGCGGGTTTTCCACCTGCACTCCGGTATGAAAGAATTTGCTGCGCGTTGTGTTTTTCTCAAACAAGAGGGCCATGATGGCCCTGGATCGCTCACCTGACCCATATGATAGAGTTACAAGTGGGCCTCTGGGAGGGCCATTATTGACCCCAGGGCTACAATGTGCATAATGTTGAGGGAGGTCTAAAAAGGTGAAGCTTCATACCAAATATCAACAAAGCCTATAATTTGAACAATCTTGGCAAAGGTCCACTAGATGAAGCTACACACCAAATATCAAAGACCTGGGCCTTGGGGTTTCAGAGACCATCTTTTAAAGATATTCCCTACATAGCCTATGTAAAACCAAATGGCCCCGGGGCGGGGACATTTTTGGCCTCAGAGCTATAATTTAAACAATCTTGATAGAGGTCCACTAGATGAAGCTTCACACCAAATATCAAAGACCTAGGTCTTGCTGTTTCAGAGAAGAAGATTTCCAAAGATTATCTCTATATATAAGTCTATGTAAAACCAAAGGGCCCCAGGGCAGGGGCTATAATTTGAACAATCTTGGTAGAGGTCCACTAGATGAAGCTCCATACCAAATATCAAAGACATGGGCCTTGTGGTTTCAGAGAAGAAGATTTTTAAAGATTTACCTATATAAGTCTATGCAAAACCAAAGGGTCTCGGGGCGGGGGCATTTTTGGCCCCAGGACTATAAATTGAATAATCTTGATAGAGGTCAACTAGATGAAATTTCACACCAAATATCAAAGACATAGGCCGTGTGGTTTCACAGAAGAAGATTTTTAAAGATTTTCCCTATATAAGTCTATGTAAAACCAAAGGGCCCCCGAGACAGGGGCGTTTTTGGTCTCAGGGCTATAATTTGAACAATCTTGGTAGAGGTCCACTAGATGAAGCTTCATACCAAATATCAAAGACCAGGGCTATCTGGTTTCAGAGAAGAAGCTTTTTCAAGATTTTCCCTATATATAAGTCTATGTAATACCAAAGGGCCCTGGAGCGGGGGCATTTTTGGCCCCAGGGCTATAATTTGAACAATCTTGGTAGAGGTCCACAAGATTAAGCTTCATACCAAATGTCAAAGACCTAGGCCTTGTGGTTTCGGAGAAGAAGATTTTTAAAGATTTTCCCTATATAAGTCTATGTAAAACCAAAGGGCCCCAAGGCTGGGGCATTTTTGGTCTCAGGGCTATAATTGAACAATTTTGGTAGAGGTCCACTAGATGAAGCTTCAAACCAAATATCAAAGACCTAGGCCTTGTGAATTCAGAGACAAAAATTTTTCAAGATTTTCCCCATATAAGTCTATGTAAAACCAAATGGCCCTGGAGCGGGAGCATTTTTGGCCCGTGGGCTATAATTTGAACAATCTTGATAGGGGTCCACTAGGTGAAGCTTCATACCAAATATCAAAGACCTGGGACATGTTGTTTCAGAGAAGAAGATTTTTTTAGATTTCCCTATATAAGCCTATGTAAAACCAAAGGGTCTCGGGCGTGTGCATTTTTGGCCCCAGAACTATAATTTGAACAATCTTGGTAGGGGTCCACTAGGTATAGCTTCATACCAAATATCAAAGACCTGGGCTATCTGGTTTCAGAGAAGAAGCTTTTTCAAGATTTTCCCTATATATAAGTCTATGTAATACCAAAGGGCCCTGGAGCGGGGGCATTTTTGGCCCCAGGGCTATAATTTGAACAATCTTGGTAGAGGTCCACAAGATTAAGCTTCATACCAAATGTCAAAGACCTAGGCCTTGTGGTTTCGGAGAAGAAGATTTTTAAAGATTTTCCCTATATAAGTCTATGTAAAACCAAAGGGCCCCAAGGCTGGGGCATTTTTGGTCTCAGGGCTATAATTGAACAATTTTGGTAGAGGTCCACTAGATGAAGCTTCAAACCAAATATCAAAGACCTAGGCCTTGTGAATTCAGAGACAAAAATTTTTCAAGATTTTCCCCATATAAGTCTATGTAAAACCAAATGGCCCTGGAGCGGGAGCATTTTTGGCCCGTGGGCTATAATTTGAACAATCTTGATAGGGGTCCACTAGGTGAAGCTTCATACCAAATATCAAAGACCTGGGACATGTTGTTTCAGAGAAGAAGATTTTTTTAGATTTCCCTATATAAGCCTATGTAAAACCAAAGGGTCTCGGGCGTGTGCATTTTTGGCCCCAGAACTATAATTTGAACAATCTTGGTAGGGGTTCACTAGGTATAGCTTCATACCAAATATCAAAGACCTGGGCTATCTGGTTTCAGAGAAGAAGATTTTTAAAGATTTTCCCTATATATGCCCATGTTAAACCAAAAGGCCCCGGGGCGGGGGCATTTTTGGCCCCAGCAATATAATTTGAACAATCTTGGTAGGGGTCCACTAGATGAAGTTTCATACCAAATATCAAAAACATGGCCCTTACGGTTTCAGAGAAGAAGATTTTTAAAGATTTTCCCTATATAAGCCTATGAAAAATCAAAGGGCCCCGGGGCGGGGGCATTTTTGGCCCCAGCACTATAATTTGAACAATCTTCGTAGGGGTCCACAAGATGAAGCCTCATACCAAATATCAAAGACCTGGGCCTTGCGGTTTCAGAGAAGAAGATTTTTCAAGATTTTCCATATATAAGCCCATGTAAAACCAAAGGGCCCCCGAGCAGGGGCATTTTTGGCCCCAGGGCTATAATATGAACAATCTTGGTAGGGGTCCACTAGGTGAAGCTTCATACCAAATATCAAAGACCTAGGCCTTGCGGTTTCAGAGAAGAAGATTTTTAAAGATTTTTCCTATTTAAGCCCATGTAAAACCAAAGGGCCCCGGGGCGGGGGCATTTTTGGCCCCAGCACTATAATTTGAACAATCTTGGTAAGGGTCCCCTAGATGAAGCTTCATACCAAATATCAAAGACCTGGGCCTTACGGTTTCAGAGAAGAAGATTTTTAAAGCTCTTCCCTATACAAGCCCATGTAAAACCAAAGGGCCCTGGAGCGGGGGCATTTTTGGCCCCAGCACTATAATTTGAACAATCTTGGTAGGGGTCCACTAGATGAAGCTTCATACCAAATATCAAAGAACTGGGCTTTGCGGTTTTAGAGAAGAAGATTTTTACAGATTTTCCCTATATAAGCCCATGTAAGACCAAAGGGCCCCAGAGCGGGGACATTTTTGGCCCCAGCACTATAATTTGGACAATCTTGGTAGGGGTCCACTAGATGAAGCTTCATACCAAATATCAAAGACCTGGGCCTTACGGTTTCAGGGAAGAAGATTTTTAAAGATTTTCCCTATATAAGCCCATGTAAAACCAAAGGGCCCCGGAGCGGGGGCATTTTTGGTCCCAGCACTATAATTTGAACAATCTTGGTAGGGGTCCACTAGATGAAGCTTCATACCAAATATCAAAGACCTGGGCCTTGTGGTTTCAGAGAAGAAGATTTTTTAAGTTTTTGGTGAAAAAAAAATCTATTTTTGGCTCCTATGACCAGATGTGCAACGGACCGGAACCATTTGAACAACTTTGAAAGGGGACCACCTAAGGATCATTCCTGCGAAGTTTGGTCAAAATCCGATCAGTGGTTTAGGAGGAGATGTCGTTTGAAGAAATTGTTTACGGACGCACGGACGCACGCACGGACGCACGGACTGACGACGGACGACGGACGACGGACGAAAAGTGATCCCAAAAGCTCACCTCGTCACTACGTGACGGTGAGCTAAAAAGTGGAAACCTTTGCGTTTTGTCACTTGAAGCCAAAAATCTAGTATAAAAAGTCAGATAGTTTTCTATTTTCTTATAAATTAATGAATGCATTTAACACAAACAGTTACGAACATCTATATAAACATGTGACAAAACAAACTGGGAATCAGACCCCCGGCCATCGGGGCTTGAAGAAATAGATGGGCTGCATAAACTGAAACCGACCCGCACACCAGTACTGGTAAACCGCTTAGAGGATCTAAGTCTACCGAGCCAAAGCGGTGCTTACAAACCCTATTGGTTTCATTGGGCGACAGGGCTTGGAGATGTCATTTCATCTCAGTGTCGGGTAAAAGTCCCACAAAAGTGGAAGCAACGTCTCCAAAATGATCTATACTGTGTTGAAGGTGACGTTAAACATCAAATCAAACAACAGAACCAAAATGCCTAGTTTTAGAATTCCGTTGGATATGCCCTAAATCAAAAATGTTAGAGGGAACGTAAGTCGTTTCTGATCTGAAAGCATTTTCACAAAAGAGAGTTGTAACTATGTTTGCTACAGGTGATCATAAAGGAGCAGTCTCACCAAGGTCTACACGACATTGGACAGGAGCCTTTCTGTGCCATACAAAATTATTATAAGTATTTACAACAAATTTATATTTTAGAGGTGCAATGGCCTGAACACATTTGCGATATATTTAGATAAAACTTGGACACAAAACAAACACAGCAAAGCTGATTCCTGGTCTGACATATAAAATAAAAATTATGTGTAAATGATTTTATCGGGAAGGGTGTAATGTCCCCAAATCGTCCGTTTTATGCCAAAAATATAGTTCTCTCGTTTCTTTCACTCCTCCGTGTCACCAATACGCTTGCAGATTCTTTTTGGTATCTTCCGAATACAGGCGGACGTTTACGGAAAAACGATCACAGCGCCACTTAACGAGAATAATGAGAACTAGAAGAAGCAGAAGCGGAATATTTTGCACAATTGTAACTGAATATAGCATAACAGAATATCAAAATTGCATATTGCAATCTCAATGTTGCATAATTGAGTTTTTACCTAAATCCTGTTCCATAGTTTGCACCTTTGAGTTTGTTCATTGCCACTATAAAGTCAAACATGGACTTTGGGTGGACTGTGGGTTAGAAATGCCTAAAAGCATTTCGATAACCTACCCTTGTGACACATTGCATTCTGTCATATCTCCGTAAAGGGTCTTTGTCTGATGAAAATCTGTGGCTATTCTTCTTTTTGAAGCTCTAAACATAGGTTGTGAGTGCTCGTTAGAACCGCCTCATTGAGGCGGTTCTAACGGGTACCCACAACCTATGTCTTAGCGGGAAATATAAAAATGTATACCTCTGTAAACACCAATTTTATCTATATAGAATGGGGTTTATACGGGTATTCATTACACGGGCGAGTTAACACGATGGCGTAGGTTGTAGGTGCTCATTAGAACCAACAGCATGTGGCGACTGCAGCGTTCCTAACGAGTACATCTATAGACGGTTCCAATGTTTTGACACGTGACTCTGTTTACATACATCTACAATTGCGAATGCTCGAAATTACTTTATCTTGGATTGGCGAAAAGCACTCAGAATCAGAATCAGAATTGTTACTGCTGTTTCAAATGACATTCAAACACTAGAACCGGTGATATGGGAAGTGAGCCTCTAGCTCTAACCAAAGAGGACGTCCCCGCCCATCGGGGCTTGAAGAAATAGATGGGATGCATGATGCTTCCACGCAGAGCTGAAACCGGCCGCACACGAGTACTGGTAAACCGCTTAGAGGATCTAAGCCTGCCCAGTCAAAATGGTGCGAGTCGGCCTGTCCATGCTTGTAAACCCTATCGGATTCATTGGGCGACAGGACTTGAGGTGTCTTTTCATCTCAATGTCGGGTAAAAGACCCACAAAATTGGAAGCAACGTCTCCAAAATGACCTATACATTGTGGACGGGGAAGTTAAAAACAAACAAACTAAACAAAGAGGTAAATTTTGCTACACAATCCTCAGCACCTTCAGCTGTCGATATAATCGAATCAGGAAGGGCATTCCAATCTCTAATATTCGGGTGAAGAACGATTCTTTATAAATGTCAGTTCTTGCAGTAAATGAATGGTGATTTCTACAGTGCCTAGCTGGGGGAGCAAGGTTATTTGTTGGAATGCTAGCAGCACCCTTTTGACCTTTGTATAAAAGAATGAGCCAATGTCTTTTCTCCTTTTTTGAGAGACTCTCATTTTAATTATCTAAGTATTCCAGGCATGCTCCCAGTTTCAAAGCAGTAATTGCCTGTAACAAATCAAGCAGCTCTACTCTGAACTTTTTCAATTTCTTCATTAAGGACCACTCCACTTGGGTCCCAGATACAACTAACATATTCCTAGATTGGGCGAACAAGACCTTTATATGCTGCCTCATTCACACCCTGGGGCACTGATGAAGATTTTGCCTGGGAAACCAAGCGTTCGTTTTGCCTAAGTACACATACCAATATGTGTATTACATCACGTAGATATTGTCGAGATAATCATTCTGAGCAAGTTTAATGATGATTGGACAAAAATTTCGGCCTCTAGAGCGTTAACAATGTTTTTTCCTATGATTTGATCTACTGACCTACTAAGATTGACTAACCATTTATCTAAGTCGTGACGGAAGTAAGGGCGAAGATTGCGGTCGCGTAAAATAGATTTAAGACCCCCCCCCCCCTCATTGAGGCGGTTCTATCGAGTACCCACAACCTATGTTTTGGAGCAGAAATAAGGAAAATAATGTTTACCCCCCCCCCCCCCTAAACCCCAGTTTTCTCTATATAAAGTGGGGTTTAAGGGGGTGTTCATTTCACGGACTTGTTCACGTGATGCCTAGTGTGTTAACATAGAGGATCTTACATGATGCTCATGTATTATTGAATTTATTAAACGAGTTGAGGAAAAGGGATAAAATGCGAGGCTTTTCCGAGCATTTTATCCCTTTTCCTCAAAGAGTTCAATAAATTCAATAATACTTGGCAAGAATGCAAGATTCTATTCATCATATGACATTTATAACGCATTTTATTCACGTATGTTTACAAAAATATCAATAATCCGCCATTAGTAAACACGACGTCGTTCAGGACGTCGTACATGTAACGTTACGGGACGTATCTACCTAATTTGCATATTTAATGCACTAGTGGATTATCAAAAATATTACATGGCGTTATTACACTCCCAGACGCGACATCATATGATAAAAGGTTTTTCTATGATTTGACCTACTGACCTACTTTTTGGCACAACATGACCCATATTCGAAAATGACCTAGAAATTGTCGAGATAATCATTCTGAGCAAGGTTGGTGATGATTGGACCAAACATGTCGCCTTTTAACAAAGTTTTTCTATGATTTGACATACTGGCCTATTTTTTTAATCGACATTGTTCATACTCAAACTTGACCGAGATATTGTCATGATGATCATTCTGACCAAGTTTGATGACGATTGGACCCAAACTGTGGCCTCTAAAAGTAATATATACCCCTGTAAAGTAGAAGTAAAACAACGATCAGGAATCGATACAATTAACTTACTCCACCCATCAAAGACACCAAAGGGAAAGAAACACAAACATGGAGCGACCAGACCATAATGGAAACCTAGACAAAGGAAGGCCGTAAGGACAGTTACTTTCCCACAAAATGGCCATATGGCCATCCAAAAAAAAAAGACACAAGTGATACACACAGTAAGTAACAAACAGCAACATAAATAAACCGCCACAGAAGAACCGCCTTGGAACGGACAGTGGAAAGATATCCACTGGGGGGCTTAAATCGATTTTACGTGGCCACAATCCTCGCCCTTACTTCCGTCGCGATTTAGACAAATAATTTGTTCAGTCCGCATGAACGCCTCCTAACTCATCAGTGCAACATCTCGGAGAACACAAATAATCAAAGAACCACAGAGGTGAGACAACGGTGAGGACTTGACAGCAAGAAACCACTGAAATGCCGGAGCAAAAGAAAACCAACAGTTAGATTCCGATGGGCCCGACCAGAGACAGAGCATCAGGCACCAACCAACATTACCTTGAATTAAATCTCTCTCATTCTCATTAAACCTTTACGTTGGAACTGTCATAGAATCTGAGGCCTGAAACACAGGCGTGCAATTAAAGAGGGAAGCAAAGTTGCCAACCGTGATTGGGTTAACTTCCATGCATGCAGTCTGTCGTATAACATCCATGTTGTACCCAATCTTTTTTATATCGAAGAATGATTTTACGAAATTGGGTGCTGAATTCATTGCGGTTATATATTTTTCTGATTTTATATACTAAGTCACCATAAAATTCGAGTTCCGATAGACCTTGTTGCAGAAGAGATTTAAGTCCAATATGGAATTTCGAAATTAAATCAGAATGGCGTCTATAAAATTTTGAAAATGCTTTTCGTAGTTTATGGTACCGATAACCCTGATTAAGAAGTTTAGCCGTTAATAATTTATTACGAGTGTTGAAGTCAGATACATGACTACACACTCTAGCAAATCGAATTAATTGCGAAATATAAACGCAATAGGATGGCGCACGAGGAACATCACCAATCAAAAAAGGAAAATTTACAATCTCAAAATCAAAGTCATCGCGTTTATCATAAATTTTGCACGAAAAAAAACCATCTACAATAGATAGATGTAAATACAAAAAACGGGGCCTCGGTATCAGAAGAATTTGCTTTATTTAACTAAAGTTCTGGGGGATAAATCTGACTGATCAAACCATCGAAATAGGTAGTATCAATATTTAATAAATCATCTAAATATCTAGAAGTGGAGCTAAAACCTTCAATAATTTCAGATTGGTTATCAATGGAAAGCGACAACATGAAGTCTCTTTCATAACAATACAAGAACAGATCAGCCACAAGAGGTGTGCAATTCGTACCCATCGGAATACCAACAATTTGTCTAAATAACTTAGTACCGAATCTAATATAAATATTGTCAAGTAGAAAGGTGAGGGCATCACACACTTTCTGACATGACCAAAGTGTATAATTCTTATGCTCTTTAGAAGTGAAAAATGCATTTCTGACATTACATGCAAGATAGAGAGAATCTTCTCTGTTAGAAGCCAATTCAATTAAATCATTAAGCTTTTCTTTTATAAGATTATGAGGAAGTGTAAACCAAATTTCACTCAATAAAAATGGGGTTAAGGGATCAAAATTATATAGGCGTGTTCACGTGATACATGATGTTGGGCAAGAGTCCTCGGGAAGATATTTCTTACCACCCTTGCAAGATATCTTGTCAATTCCCCTTAAGTTTGTTATTTAGAGCACTCCACAGGCCGGTTTCAGAAGAAACTATTCAACTCTTGATCATATTTTTTCACTGTACGGTTTAATAGAAATTTTCAAAACACATAAGCAGAAATTATTTTGTTGTTTTGTCGATTTCTCTTCAGCGTTTGATTCGGTTTGGAGAGTAGGCCTATGGCAGAAAATATTAAAATATGGTATAAACGGTAAAATATTTAAAGTTATTTATAATATGTACAACGGGATTAAGTCTTGTGTATCTTTACTGGGAGAAAACTCATCATTCTTCTCTAGTTCTGCGGGGGTGCGACAAGGAGAGAACTTGTCTCCCATATTATTCTCAATGTATCTAAACGATTTAGAAGGTTTTCTACTACGGTCACAGAACTCTGGTCTTATACTAGATGTAACAAATGATGAAGTAATGTACTATCTCAAGCTGGTGGTCCTGTTATATGCAGACGATACGGTGATCCTCGCTAATTCTGCACAAGAACTGCAACATTCGCTGAATTTATTCCAGATATATTGCGAACAATGGAAATTAAAGGTTAATATGAGTAAGACGAAAGTCATTATATTCGGTGCACGTAAAACAGATTCGTTTAAGTTTACCTTTGACAATAATGAAATTGAAATATCTGATAGATATAGATATCTAGGGATAATTTTCTCCCAATCCAGAAGCTTCCTAAATGCACGAAAACATATAGTAGAACAGGCAAAAAAAGCTATGTATCTTCTATTTTGTCGCATTAATAATTTGCATTTACCAGTTGACCTACAACTTAAGCTGTTTGATAATACCATACTGCCAATACTAACCTATGGAGCCGAAGTTTTTGGATTTGAAAATCTTGACTTACTGGAAAAAATTCATACTGAATTCTTGCGGAAAATAACTAAATGCAGACGAAGCACCCCGTTGTATATGCTCTACGCAGAACTTGGACGGTTCCCAATAGAAATTATCATTAAATCAAGGGTAATAGGGTTTTGGAACAGAATTATCCTTGGTAATCAAAATAAAATTTCATACTTTATATATCAAGCACTGAAAACTTCCCTAAACACCACATCCAAATGGATTTGCTATGTTGAAAGAATCCTCTCTGAAATTGGCAGGCATGATATATGGTTATATCAAAATGAAATTAGCACCTATTCAGCCAAACATCTGGTTAAGCAGACATTGAAAGATCAATACATCCAGATATGGAGATCAAACATGAATAACTCGACTAAGTCCAAACAATATGGATACCTGAAGGAAAATATAGAGCTAGAAATGTATTTTAAATGCTTGCCTAAAAACCTTTGTCTTAATATGGTCCAGTTTAGATCTGCGAACCACAAACTCCCAATAGAAACAGGCCGATGGAATGATACAGACATTGAGGACCGAAAATGTACATTATGCCAGCTTAACTCAATAGGTGATGAATATCACTATATACTTCAGTGTTCGTTTTTCAAGAATGAAAGAGAAAAATTGATATCCCCAACGTATTTTCAAAGACCTAACATGCCAAAGTATAAGCAACTGCTTTCTAGCCGAGACGAAATTGTTTTAAAAAATTTAAGTGTTCTGATGGGAAAAATCATTAATCAGTTCAAATAATCCTGTCACTGGGTCTGGTTCATTATAGAAGTGAGCTGCGGTACCATCGGGATGGGGGATCCCAGATCTTGGGCGCCGCCAGCGGTATGCCCCTAGTCCACTCGACATCCGGGTGAGACATGGACATACAGGTGGCGCGCACGGGATTTTGGATCCTTGCGTCCTTTTGATCCCTATCAGACTTCACACACAATTTGTCGATTGTTTGTTAATCAACCCAAAGCTACAAAGCATAAAAGCTCTTCAATGTTAAAGTCCATGTGACTATCAGTGATTTGTCGGAATATCGGTTATTTCTAGAAAATAGTCGCTGTGAGGTCCGTGTTAAGTAAGAGGTCGGTCCATGGAATCTGGGCTGAGGTCGGGGTTGGACTTGACAAACAGGGTGGACCCAGATCTGGCGCAACAGAACGTGTCGTCTGATCTGGTTTACGCTGTTTGCACAAAAAATGGAATTTGCGGGTTGAACGATCCAGTTTGGATCTCAGTCCGGGACTATTTTTCTAGCCTACACTCATAGATAATCTACCCAACAGTGCTATCTGTCTATCTATCTTAATATACTGAGTCGGTCATATTTGGCCATTACCTCAGTGCTTTGATCATACATGTTCATAGGGTCGCTGACATAGTACACCATGGCGAGCGCTGGATATGGTATAGGAGCGAGCGAAGCAGTTGCCTCGATTGTCAGATTGTTTAAGCTCATTATGCTCGTTGATTTAATTTTTCTTCAGGACAATTCCGGCAATATGAGACGCTTCCCCTTTTCACTGGGATCGCCGCTGTCGTCCGTCCGCGACTGCCGTCGATTGCCCGTCGACTATGAATAGGTACATGCACATTACCTTTATTTGTAATGGTTGACTCCGTTCTCCAGTGTTATCTTTCTCCATTTCTCCAGTTTTATATCCATTAGTTTTTAACGTTACTTAAAAATATATCCACATTCGCGGTATACCCCAGTAACTGTCAAACTTGGCTTCACTGACCCAATTTACCAGTAGGCGGGGCTAAGATATAAACCTCCAATAAGAAAATTTGCATTACACGCTAACGTGATACAGCGAGTTCATTTGCTGACCACAGTGAGCATGAATCGGTGAAATTAATCCGGATTTGAATAATAAGGACCAATAATAAGCTGAACAAAATGCCCTGGGCTAGTTCACGTTAACAGTAGGATTGCAGTTTTCACAACACAGGTAGCAGGCGACGTCCGAGTGGCGACGGTTTGACGTCGTCGTGACGCCAAATCAGCACAGAACCGGCGTTTTCCATTTTGTACCGGTTTTGTAAGTTTACCAAGTAAATTGAAGGCTTGAAGTCATATTGGATGAAACAACTTTTCCAGTATGGCGGTCTGTCCCCCTGCCCGCCCCCCCACACCCCCCCCCCCCACACACACACACTCCCTCGTATGTCGTTTCTCGTTAAGTAACATACAGACCCGTAGCCACTTACAAATCGAAATGACTGTCCAGTGGGCGCGCGACATTCCGGCGGCGTCGGGCAGGCGTCGATCAGACGTCGATGCGATGACACGATGTCTCGTCGATGTTGGTCCGGCGTTGTTTTGGGACCGTATGCCTGCTGAGTATGTTAACATAAACTCTTGAACTCTGAATTTTAATTATATTCTATCTCCTCTTTTTCGCCGTGAATAGAATTGATAGATACCTGTATAGAATGTGATTTTAACATATTGTCATCATGGAGTCACTCAACCACCGGAGTAATTGAAATCGTTATTTTCCTCACACATCATCATTGTGAATGATCTGAGATGCTTAATAAAGTTTTGTTCTGTTCTGTTCAGCAAGTTGCAAAAATGATGACCGCAGGTTGACCATGACTGATTTTACGCTACGGTCAAATTTGGCTCCATAGGCTTTTCAATGGGAAATAGGTCAATCAATGCTTTTTTGTTAAATATTGTGGTCGATTGTGCTCCTTAGGCTTTGCAATCGGACATAGGTAAATCAATGCATTTTTTTTTTCTAAAAATATTGTGCCTATGATATGGGAGTAGGTAAAAAATGAATGTCTATGAATACTTAAGATCAAGGTCATTCGGTGACCTTGGTCCAAAGTCACTTGTATTGCAGGTTCATTGACATATTAGAATACATTTTTTCTAACACCACTGGGCCAATTTTATTTAAATTACGTTCAACCTCAGGACCATAAGTGAATTAAACTTTATTCCAATGTTACAGGTCACTTGACCAAGATGGCTGCCATACCAGAATATGGTAAAAATGTAAAAAAAAAATCTTCTTGTCCAGAACAACTGGGCCGATTGTTCTGAAACTTGGTATGTAGCATTGGGTGACTGAGTGCTAGCAACAGTAGGCTGATCATGACCTATTTTACGTCAAGCTCAGGGTCACTTGGATTGCAGGGTCATTGATATTTAAAAATACATTTTCTCTGAAACAATGGGCCAATTTCAATGGGAAATAGGCAAATCTATGCATTTTTTTTCAAAAATAATATGGTCTATAATATGAATATCGTAAACAATGAATGTCTTTGAACGCTTAATTCTGTGACCTTGACCTCTGTTACCTTGGCTGAAGGTCACTTGTATTACAGCTTCATTGACATTTTCGAATACATTTTCTAAAAAACCACTGAACCAATTTCATTTAAATTTTACATGCAGCCTAAGGACGCCCGTTTGGGATTGTGAATTGGCAAAATACGTTAAAATTTGACAGAGTTTTGTCCGTTAACAATTCTCATTAAATATTTTCCTTTACTAATGGAATATATGGATGGAACTTCTCAGATATAAAGATCACAAAAAGGAAGCATATTATAGCCAAGGACCACAACTCTGACCATCCTTCGTCTTGAGCAATCAGCCCTAAATGGAGTTGAAAAACGTTTTTTTTATTTTTTGGCCTTTTTTCTCCTTTGCCATAACGAATAGCTTGAACTTTTTACAGATATATAAAACACGAAAGGAAGCATATTATGGACAAGAACAGTCACTCTTCCAAATTTGGTTATTGCAGCATCTGCCGTTGATATTTATCAGTGCCAAAGATATATTAGTCACTTAGATGGGGAAAAAGGGACCAAATAATACACAGGGCTCAGGGGAGTGATCAGAACCTCATGCTCCTCTTGTTTCTTGTTTCTGCTACAAATCTTGATTGTAGGTGCTCGTTACAACTGCCGTATTGAAGAAGTTCTAAGACGTACCAATAATAAGAAGAATAAAGTATACGCCTGTAAATCCCAGTTTTCTAAAAAAACAAATGGGTTTTATGGGGTAGTTCATTACGCAGACTTGTTGGCCAAATTGATCTTGAAAATTTTTGCTCTTTAAGATGGGGTCATATTGTTTTAAGCATGTAAACACAAAAATGATACTGGATGAACTTTAACAAAGCAATTTCTTTAAAGACACTTCTGCAACAGCGACTCCCGGAACCTGAATTTTATGGAGATTTAGTTTATAAATCATGAAGAATACCAGGCAATGATAAATTTTCTGGTCAGTTCATGAAAATTGTTTCAAAATAAAAAAAATGGTTAAAGCATGGCTGTTATGCAATAGACCGCGTGTTTGATTGTCGACCCTTTTACAAGGGACAACTTTGCTTCACTCTTCGGTTGCACGGCGATAGGCTGGACTCTATGACGGTCCCATCCCACATCTGTTAAATTCAAGAGGGATGGGGCCTGTTATTTCCTGGGTTCGACCCTCAATGATCGAACTGGTGGTAATCTTCTGCTCTGATGTCGGAATGTTGATAAGTCCTCGATCCTGATGCATGAAACTATTAATCTACAGTCGAACTTCAATGGCTCGAACACCTAGGACCTCGTAAATCTGTTCAAACAGGGGTAGTTCAAGCCACTGAATGAGACTGCCAGGAGGTATACGATTTACTTTTGGATATCTTTTCGGTGTTTTATAATGAAAATGTATGCTGTGTGTACTCATTAGAATCGCCTCATCGAGGCGATTCTAATGAGTACAAACAGCATACATTTGCAAGATAAAAAACGAAAATCTTCTAAATTATCCCCACTATTTCTTATGTCGAGGATTTCCCTAGGGGCTCAAGAACGGGTTCGACTCAGCCATGGTAAACGAGCCATCAGTGTTCGAGCCATCGAAGTTCTAATGTATAAACCATTTTACTATGCATTTTATTTTGATTCACTGTTGAGCTAGAAAGCCTCCATGTGGATCATTTTTGTTGTTATTATCTTTGATACTGCATTGTAACTAAGGGCGAGAATTGAAATTTCATTAACTCCGGAGATGAAGCCCCTAGTAGATTAACGGTCCCCGCTCATCGGGGCTTGAAGAAATAGATGGGCTGCATGATGCTTCCACGCAGATCTGAAATCCAACCGCACATAAGTTCTCGTAAACCGTTTAGAGGATCTCCGCCTGCCCAGGCCAAGCGGTGCGAGTCGAACCGGCGATGCTTATAAACTTTATTGGTTTCATTCGGCGACATGGCTTGATATGTCATTTCATCTCAATGTCGGGTAAAAGTCCCACAAAATTGGAAGCAACGTCTCCAAAATGACCTATACTGGGTTGACGGGGACGTTAAACCTCAAATCAAACAAAACAAAACCAGTAGATTTACTGCTGACCGTCCCAAGGCGGTCGTTCTTTTGCAGTGTCTTATTTGTTTATTGTCTTTATGCCGTTGGTTTGTGTTTCGTCTCTTTGTTAGAGTGTACCTCCATGTCGCTTACTTTCTAAAGGTGATTTGAGATGACTCTGTTCTTTGACTGCGGCCTTTCCTGAGTGACCGTTTCTTACAGGCTTTTATAGCCTGTTGATGAGTGTTCTGTACAATTGTAGGTTAACATCAATTCTGCCAAGTACTTTGGCTACTTGCGTTTCTGTGCAGGCGTTCAGGTCCTTAAACGATCATGAAGAGTTCGAGTTTAACGTTCACACAGCCCGTTTCCTTTGGGGCGGAACGGTGTAGTGCGACTCTTTCACATACCATCTACTGAACACAGCTGTTTCACTATACCTGATTCAAATTTATCCACTGATTAAAGTGGATTCGCTTTGAAACACCATACCCTGTCCCTGGTGGTACCCATCGGAGTCTTTCTGCTTTTTTGTGTTTTTTTTTTGCTCCAGCATTTCAGTGTTTGCGTGCTGTCGAGTCCTCACCGTTGTATCATCTCTGTGGTTGTTTGATTTTTGTGTTCTCGGAGACGGTGTACTAACATACCGAACTTTTTCCTTCATAGGCGGCGATCGGTATAAGTCGTGAATTTCCGTTAAAACCTATCTGGGCGAGATATTCGAGTTATCTCCCTGTACACCACTGGAATCAAGGTACAGAATAGCCAATATTTTTTCTCTAGTCGCTGACCTCAGGGAATCAGTAATCATATATCTGCAGATATGACACTTTGATCTACCTGTAGGTATTCAAAGGAGCGCTAGTGCTCAAATTAAGGCTATCTAAATGTGAAAAAGAACTTCTTGAAGTAACAACCATGCCTTTTCATTTCGAGCCATCTAGTATGAACGAACATATTTAACATATTGAAGAGCTACATTATGTAGAATTGCTTAATAAAAAAAAATAATAATAATAATAATAATTATCAATATTATTATTATTATTATTAGTAGTAGTCGTAGTAGTAGAAGTAGTAGTGTTGCTTTTTTTTTTTTTTTTTTATTATTATCATTTTTTTTTTTTTTTTTTTTGACATGTAGAATATTGGGTCTATATCTCTTGTCAGTCTCTTGTCCAGTGATTTTAAATAAGGATTAAGGTCAAATATGATACGTGAAATCTCTTGACTCCGATCTTTTTATGCATTTATTTTATCTATTTATTTAAGTAAATAACGCCATAAAAAATATTGTTAGCCAATCACGAACACACGCCTATAAGACTCGATCAAGATGAACTCAGATTTTGTTTGTTTGTTTGATTTGAGGTTTAACGTCCCCGTCAACACGGTAAAGGTCATTTTGGAGACGTTGCTTACAATTTTGTGGGACTTTTACCCGACATTGAGATGAATTGAAATCTCAAGCCCTGTCGCCAAATGAAACCGATAGGGTTTATTAGCATCCGCCTCGCACCGCGGTTCCTGGACATGCAGGCTTAGATCCTCTAAGCGGTTTACCAGTACTATTGTGCGGGCCGGATTCAGCACTGCGTGGAAGCATCATGCAGCCCATATATTTCTTCAAGCCCCTATGGGCGGGAGCCCAGATGAACTCAGATGATTTTGTTTGTTTGATTTGAGGTTTAACGTCCCCGTCAACACTGTAAAGGTCATTTTGGAGACGTTGCTTCCAATTTTGTGAAACTTTTACCCGACATTGAGATGAAATGACATCTCAAGCCCTGTCGCCCAATGAAACCAATAGGGTTTATTAGCATGGACGGTCCGCCGCGCACCGCGGTTCCTGGACAGGCTTAGATCCTCTAAGCTGTTTACCAGTACTAGTGTGCGGGCCGGATTCAGCTCTGCGTGGAAGCATCATGCAGCCCATATATTTCTTCAAGCCCCTATGGGCGGGGCCGCAGATGAGAAAGTTCTTGCATTAAAACCAATTTTGTTCCATGACGAAAACACGCCTATACATATACATTGTAAATTTTACCACCAAAAATGAAAATTTTCAGATGAAAAAAAAAATGATATTTTTCATATTTCTGCTCAAGACATAGATTGTGGATATACGTTAGAACCGCCTCGGCGAGGCGGTTCTAACGAGTACCCACAATCTATGTTTTTAAGAAGAAATAAAAAAAATAATGTATACCCCTGCAAACCCAAGTTTTACTTTATGAAAGTGGGGTTATAGGGGGTCAAAGTTTCGTGATGGTCTGTCGCAGTCATAATTGACACCTAAAGAGTTAACATTACACCGATATACAGTATATTGTATAAGATATTTCCTGAATAATTAAAAGGACGCCATAAAAAGTAACTTATAGGTAAACACATTTTGAAAAATGTTGTCTTCCCAAGTCATGATTGACACCTTAAGAGTTAACACTACACCGATATACAGTATATTGTATAAGATATTCCCTGAATAATTGAAAGGACGTCATAAAAATTACATAATTTGAAAACACAGATAAGCCTATTTATTTATTTATTTATTATAAAGGGCATTTCACTCATATTTGAATCGGCTGTAATGTTTGTCCTAAACAATTTTAACACAATTTTGAAAAATGTTGTTTGTCGAGCTATGGTTGACACTTTAAGAATTCAAGAAAGATCTAAAAAGTGCCTTAAAAGTCGGTCACAGAAGGTGATTACAGATATGGCATATTTATTTATTTATTTATTAATTAAAATGAGGCATGCAATTAATATGTGAATGGGCTGCAATAGTTTTATGATCACATCACAAAAACACCCCATATTACCCACTTTTATGTAGTAAAATATGGATCATTATTTTTCTTATTTCTGCTAAAACATGTATTGTTGTTTGTCGTAAGAACCGCCTCGCTGAGGTGGAACTAACGATTCCATCAATTTATGTTTCCAGAAGAAATACGAAAAGTAGCATTTTTTTTTATCTGAATACTTTCATTTTTTGGTGGTAAAATTTTTAATATTTTTTAATAGACGTGTTTTCGAAATTAATCAACTCAAAACCTGGAAAATGTCATCTGCACTAGTTATGATTTACACTTTAAGAGTTAATAAAACTGTACATAAATCAAGACACCACAAAAATTGTCTATCAAATCAATCACAAAAAGTGAACAATGATGACACTGTTACTTTATTTATTTATTTATTTATTTAATTTAACTAATCAAATTGTTATCTTCAATGTTATGATTGGCACTTTAAGGGTTACACATGATTAACACTTTAAAGAGTAACACATAGTGGGGGACGTCGGGCACGCGCCAACTCATTGTTAAATTAAAGCACGTTTGTTAACTTCGTCATCACGATAACACACCTATATAATTCTGACCCACGTGTACCCCACTTTTATATAGTACAACTGGGGTTTATAGGGGTATACATTATTTATTTGACTGTTACTCTAAAACCTCAAATCAGCTGCAGTGAAGATAAATAAGTTTTATACAGTAAAACTGGGGTTTACAGTAGTATACATTATTTTTTTCTTATTTTTGATCAAAACAAAGATTGTGGATACTCGTTAGAACTGCCTCACCGAGGCGGCTCTGACGAGTTCCTATAATCTATTTTTGGAACAGAAGTATGAAAAATAGCAGAATTTTCTATCTAAACATTTTCATTTTTTTTTTGTGGTAAAATTTGTCAGTATAGGCGTGATTTCGTAATGTGAATTTAGACAATTCCATTTTTATTGACGGTGGTTTAGTCAAAGTCATCAACCGAATGGCAAACAGTGTAGATCTGGAGAAAAGACGGCTCATCCTGAGCAGTCGCACCATGCTCTACACTGTTTGCAAAGTAACTGTGCGGACAGACAGAGTTGAAACTCATTAACAGAAATTAACAGAATAGCAAACAGTGTTTTGTTCTGCACAAAACATAGATTGTTGGTGCTCGTTTGAACCCCCTCGATGAGGCGAATGTGCACTGTACTGGTTAACCGCTTACGTATAAGCTTGCTCAGCAAAAGTGTGGACAGGTAAACTGACCGGCTCAAAACTGACCTAAATAGTGTTGATTGGGCCGTTAAACTCCAATACAAACAAAATCAATCACTGGCTTCAGACTGCCAATTAACTTTTCATGGTGGTTTTAATCGCCATTTAATCGCCATTTCACAGTTAATGATTTCGACAATTTTTGTCCTTTTTGACATATTTGCCGCCCATACATAATGAATGAAAACATAAATGTAACAAAACTGAGACAAAATAAAATAAAGAAATCCGAGAAATATAACCACTGTATCAAGTACATTATCCGCATGTTGTTTATTACTAGTAATTACAAAATTTAATACAAAAAAAGCTTTACAGGTTTGATACGATTTCTGGTACATATAATGTGGACTTAGCGATTTTCGCATCATGAACTGCAGTACTGAAAAACAGCTTATAAACGCTTTTTAAGCTCTCGGGGAAGCAATTTATCATTTTTCAGTAGAAAAAAACTTTATATCATCGTAAACTTTGAACAACAGTCTAACAGTATATAACAGTGACTTCATTCCAAACAAATCATTTCTATTTAATATTGGCAACCAAACATGGAAATCTGAACGTTTTTTTGAAAAATACATTGCCATCTATGGAGCATATAGGCATGACATTAAATTGCAGAAAGAAGCAAAAAGAATTAATTATTCATCACTTTGAAATGCACCAAA
Organism: Lucinisca nassula; assembly: GCA_963580285.1. Taxonomy (NCBI): domain Eukaryota; kingdom Metazoa; phylum Mollusca; class Bivalvia; order Lucinida; family Lucinidae; genus Lucinisca; species Lucinisca nassula. The sequence continues at coordinate 35,274,716 of OY757011.1, forward strand.
TAAAAACTGAATAATTTTCTTACATGAGGATAACAGTGACTTTTTTCTAGTGTTAAGGATAAATAAGATACGAGGAGTTAAGATTTTTTTCCTTCATAATTTTAATATAAAAAACCTTCAAAATATACAGGTAACTTTAACTGCCGATTTCCTACGGAAATCGATATTCAACTCGGTAATTTCCGGCGAATGAAGGAAAAAGTTCAACATGTGAGCTAGGAGGCCTTCATGCGGATGGTATTAATTAGTTTTTAAAAGCACGACGGAAGTAAGATGCTACGTCTCTGGTCGGACCCATCGGAGTCTTAGTGTTGGTCTTCTTTTGCTCCAACATTTCAGTGGTTTCTTGCTGTCCATTCCACACCATTGTTTCATCACTGTGGTTGTTTGATCTTTGTGACCACGGAGATGTTGCACTGACGAGTTAAGAGGCCTTCATGCGGACTGAACAAATTATTTGTCTAAATCGCGACGGAAATGAGGGCGAGGATTGCGGCCACGAAGAATCGATTTAAGCAACCCCCCCCCCCCACACACACACACACACACCCGACCCCATCCCACCCAAGTGGAATATGTTTCACTGACCGTCCGTTCCAAGGCGGTTCTTCCGTCGCGGTTTATTTTTCTTATGGTTTGTCTTTGAGTGTGTGTATCACTTATTTTATTATGTTTTGGATAGCCATTTGGCCATTTTGTGGGAATGTAGCTTTCCTTTTGACTTTCCGTTATTGATGTTTCCATTAGGGTCTAGTTGTTTCATGTTTGTGCATCTTTCACTTTGGTGTCTCTGATGGGAGTTAATTGTGGGTTAATTGTATCGATTCCTGATCATTGCCTTCACTTCTATTTTTCAATAAAACCGAGTCAGCTATTTTCGTTTATTTGGTGTATTCTTTGCTTCCAAAGGAGCTAACTGTATTCAATCGCCTCAACTCCCACTTCAATCATTCGTCCCTAATTGCTTCGGCTAACCTTTCTTATTTTCAGACTTAAACGTTTAATTAAGAACAGCAATTCGGTCAAAAAGCTCATGCAGATTAAGTAAGCAAATTACTAGATCTTCAGTTCTCGTCTGTTTGTACGAAAAGAAACTTTGCAGTAATTGTTGAATTGTGTCTCATTTCACCAAGTGCTTCTTAATGACTCAAATATTTTATTTGGATCACTCTCACCAATACTATCGAGCCTGCCCATTATGTTCAATCGAGTTTTTCCAGCTAGATTATCTAGTACAAATAATACTGCTAGGGTATTGTCGGACGACAACAGGACCTTGATATACTTAAATATGCCTCTAATACTGTGTACAGGACACAGAAATAATTTTCAGAATGATTCTGTAAATACATGTAGCAAAACTTCAAATTTGAAGGACTGCCTCAAACAACTGTCAACCGTAATAAGCTAGCCTTACTTCCTTCCATAATAGTCTAACAAAATGGATGGAAACTTAACCTATACCATCGCACTTTGGATAACATTAAAATTTTGTTCAGAATGACCAATTATTTTCGGTCCAGAAAATAAAAATTGCAAAATCTTTCCTTTGAACAAGGTTAGAAAAAGTCTATGATCATACCACATTGTAGAGTATGTCTTGTGATGCCTATCCAAGGAAAATGGCTATTTTACAGGGAAATGTTAAAAAATGAATCCAAAATGTAAAAACTCGATTTTTCAGTTGATAACATCAATGTTACTTTATTTTATTTTTTGACAGCCTTTATCACGGAATTGTTCTTTCAGCTATCACATACATTAGGAAAACATGTCCGTAAGAAATAATGGCGTCCAACATGCTGTCAGAAAATGATAGATATTAGGTCAAAAAAATTGTTACATCTTTATTATTTCTGCTTTCAACATAGATTGTGGGTGCTGGTTAGAACCGCCTCAATGAGGCGGTTCAAACGTGTACCCACAATCTATGTTTTTGAGCAAAACATAAGGCAGATAAGTAGTTTAGATCGTAGTACCAAAGCGTCAATACAAAATCATTAGTCCATAGACAAAATGGCAAATATCAATGTTCAGATCAACAGACATGGACTCCAGAAGAGTGTAATCAGGCGTCCGCGGATAGTAAGCATTACTTGGTAAGCAAGCTTCGTCCACCATGCCCATCGACCCGAACGAAGAAAAGGTGTAAATGCCGAGAAGGGTATGTCCGAGATTTTTGAAGTCTTCCTATGGCTTTCCATTGGCAAACATATCAGAAATAATTCTGGAAATGGCCACATTGTACGGATCAACAAGATCATTGTGCCTCCCATAGAACTTCTTTAGTGTTGATACCAGTTTGGATTTTTGGTACCCCTGGCTTAACAACCTGGTAGTGAGCACCTTCCCACGTTCCATAAAGTCCTGATACTTGGAACAGGCTCTAGCATAACGGATTAACTGTGAAACGTAAACTCCATATGCTGGTGCAGACGGGATATTACTGCTCAGGAAGGGAAAGTTAACAATGGGAAAATTGAAGCCATCTCGTTTATCGTACAGCCTAGTAGTAAGCTTCCCGTTGTCAATATAAAGATAACAATCCAAGTATGAGGAGGAGATTGCAGCCTTAATTTCAAGTTCACATGGATTGATGAATTCCAGGTATGCCAATTGTTTGCTGAAATAATAGGCCACTGAACTCCACGAAAATATTGTCAATTAGATATTCCATCATCCTTATGACATCTGCATCAGTGTACTTTTGTGGTGCATCAGAGTGATCTCGAACGAAGTATGTGTCTTTGTAGCCAAGGACAACATACTGGTAGCGACGGTTACCATTCTTGTGGAAAAACATTGATTTATGATTTCCTTGAGTTTAGATTTCAATTTATCATGAGAAATAGTTGTGTAGAGTGTTGAGAAATCGAAAGATTTTTTGCTGTTTACTGAGAGAAAAGACTGTGACTGAAGATGTTCTAGAAGCTCTTTGGAGTTTTTCAAGATCCACATCTGATTCACACCACTCCTGGCATATGCAGTGTCACAATATTTCTGAAGGCCATCTTTAACTGCAGTAAGGATTCGTGTTAGGATCTGTGAAAGAGGCTTGGTTGATCACTTAGCTGAACCCGCGATATATCTCTGCTTGTATGGATTCTTGTGAAGCTTAGAAATCCAATACAACTTAGGAAGTTCCATATCTTCCTCTGGGAGGGAAATTCGAAACGAAAGCATCACCGATTGGGGGTTTTGCAGAATTTTATCCTTGGACAAAGAAGAAAGATTATATGGGGGTATATATGTTATATACCCCCATAAACCCCACTTTTCTGTATTTAAAGTGGGGTTTAGAGGGGTCTTCGTTTCACAGACTTGTTCACGTGATAGTTGAAAGAACAATTCCGTGATAAAGGCTGTCAAAAGCCGAAACGTCGAAGATGATGGAGAATTAATGCGAAAAATAAATGTAATAAAACTACTTGTGCGACAAAGAACTTTATTTTAACAATGGATAAAATAGCTTATATTAAATTTCATTTTATTAGCTTCAATTTGCTGTATAACATAATTGGATTGCGCCTTGTTAAAGTTGAGAAAAAATCATTTAAAGATGACCAATGCCCCAAGGCGTAGTCAATCCTTAAATGTTAAATTTGTATATTAGAAACCATTGAACGTCAATCATGACTAGAGCAGCATTTTCAAATATGTTTTCATTTTCTTACATTTATAGTAAAAACTAAGTTTTGGCCGTTTGTAGTAAGTAATGTTCCTTTTTATGCCCCCGTAGGAGGGCATATAGTTTTGCACTGTCCGTTTGTGGGTTTGTGCGTTTGTAAGTCCGCACTTTTTTGTGATGTGAACTACTTCCACATTTCTTCAACGATTGAGCCGAAACTTTGCACATGCATTTCTTGTGCGGTGAAGGGATGCCTAACACAATTTTCACGTTGTTCCTATCTTTTTCGAAGGAGCCCTTTCCTCAGATTGGCTCCCACGGGGCATTGCTCACTTATAGTGACAGCTCTTGTTGTCTTCTTTTTTTCATGGAAAGTATCGTAAAAAGACCTAACTGTGTAGTCCCAAGGGATAAATGAATTTAGATTGACATAACATTGAATGTCAAATAAAGACCTATAAGTAACAGACTGGAATGCATCTTGCTTGAAATGGTTATTGTCTGATTAAAAGCTACTTATGCCTTATGTCATCAAAACTCTGAATATTTGCTTTTTGTATACTCAATAGCAGACGCGTCCGATTGGCTCCGCTATTTGTATATATATATATATATATATATATATATATATATATATAGAACCCTACAAAATATGGCACCAATAACAATCAATGTAACACGGCCATGTACATAAAAACCTTGTAAATCCCACTTTATATAGATAGGAGGTAGGATTTACAAGGTATACTCTACTTTTTAACTTCTACTATAAAACATACAGGTAGATTGTGGGTACTTACTGGAGCCGCCTTAGTGAGGCGATTCTAACGCTTACCTACAACCTATATCTGAACATCACGGAAACACGCCTATATAATTTTGACCCCCTTGAACCCCACTTTTATACAGCAAAACTGGGGTTTACAGGGGTAAACCTTATTTTCTTATTTCTGCTCTAAAATATAGATTGTGGGTACTCGTTAGAACCGCCTCAATGAGGCGGTTCTAAAGAGTACCCACAATCTATATTTTGAGCAGAAATAAGAAAAATATCACAATTTTTCATTTTAAAATTTTAGTTTTTTTCGGCGGTTAAGTTTACAATGTATTAGTATAGGCGTGTTTTCGTAATGAACAGAAATATGGAAAATGATTCAGAAGTAGAATATTTTATTCATCATGAAAACTGGTGAATTTATGGCAGCATTTTTCTGACGCCGAGTCTTAAATAACGCTATTTACATTTACATGGAAATGAAAGTTTAGAAAAAGTAGCACTCTGGGGAATACTAGGAGTCTTAATGTATTCCCATTAGGCGGAGAAGAAACAAAACATCGAAGCAAGCAAGTTTAAGAGACAGTTGAGATGCAGTAAGCAAATTCTAATAGATGTCATTACCCTCGGTAATACTTTATTTCTGATTTTGATTTGAACTCTTACGTATTTCTTTATATAACACAAACATGTTAATTGCACAACTACAAGAATCAGAAGAAAATCACATGACTTATTTGCATTTGTAGTCCTAGATTATAGTGCTACTACGTTTTTCATATAACATGATAATTACCAGGTATCGTGTATTGAAAGTCCTAGCAGTTTAATACATGTATATCGTTCAATGGTAATTATTAGTTGACAAAATACGGCACTTAATACACAGAAAAGTTGGGTTTACGGGTACATTCATTATTTTCCTTATTTTTGCCCAATAACATAGATTGAAGGTACTCGTTAGAACCGCCACGTGGACTAGTAAAAGGGGAATATCGAACATTTTCATCTGAAAAATTCGAACTTTAGAGTTATGAAAGACACTATTTTAGAGCAAGGTTGTGTTATCGTAATTCCCTCGCAGGCTTGCATCACGAAAACACGCCTATATAATTTTGATCCACTCAAACCCCATTTTATACAGTAAAACTCGGGTTTGCAGGGGTATTCATAATTTTTCTTATTTCTGCTCAAAAACATAGAATGTGGGTACTCGTTAGAACCGCCTCGCCGAGGCGGTTCTAACGAGTTCCCACAATCTATGTTTGGAGCAGAAATATGGAAAATAACAGAATTCTTGTCTGAAAAAAAAAATCATTTTTAGTAGTAAATTTTCCAATATATTTAATGGGCGTGTTTTCGTAATGAACTAGGCATGTCTGAAGCAAATTTACATAGTCCCAATGGTGTTCGAGCAATTTAACTTAAATAAGTGAAGATTAAGGCTTGCATGATAAATCGCATAATCGATCGATAGATTCCACAATATTAAGATTATCATTACTGATTTGCTCGTAGTCGATTATTTAGTAAGAATAATTCACCACCCAATATTGTCTCTATGCTTGGCATACAGTACAAACCCGCGTTTTGTGGCATCTCATCTTGGTCTACACTGTTTCGCACATGCCCGTCTGTCCGAATACATATGGTAAAGTATAACATATGGTAAGAGGCAGGCTCAGACAGAGAGCTTCAGTGGTTATTAGTCGATTGTTGATCACATTGACAGGAATAATAATCGATAACCTTTTCAGAACTGATTAGCCACCTCTAGTGAAGATACATGTACTTCATGAACTGATCGAACCAGAACTCAAAGCTCATCACAAACATAAATGGGAAACACGGAAACACATCTGAACAAACAACAAAATTACAGACGACAAGCCGAGTCATTACGATAACACCGCCGTGCGACAAAGTGCAATTTTACATCTCCAAAATGGTTACTTTTCTGATGAAAATCCTAGATATTTTTCTTATAAATACTGAAAACATAGGTTGTGGGTGCTCGTTAGATCCGCCTCATTGAGGCGGTTCTAACGAGTACCCACAACCTATGTCTTGGAGCAGAAATAAGAAAAATAATGTATACTCCCGTTAACCCCAGTTTTCTCTATATAAAGTGGGTTTACGGGTTGTTCATTTCACGGACTTGTTCACGTGATGTTAGCACCTCTTTCCCAACCACAAAAACACGCCTATATAATTCAGACCGCCTTAAACCCAACTTTTAAACAGTAACACTGGGGTTTACGGGGGTAACCCCTATTTTTCTTATTTCTGCGCTAAAATATAGATTCCGCCCCGCCCATCAGGGATTGAAGAAATAGATGGGCTGCATGATGCTTCCACCCAGAGCTGAAACCGTCCGCACATTAGTACTGGTAAACCGCTTAGGGGATCTAAACCTGTCCAGGAACCGCGGTGCAAGTCGGACCGTCCATGCTGGTTTCATTCGGCGACAGGGCTTGAGATGTCTTTTCATCTCAATGTCGGGTAAAAGTCCCATAAAACTGGAAGCAACGTATCCAAAATGACCTATACTGTGTTGACGGGGAAGTTAAACCTCAAATCAAACAAACAAAATATAGATTGCGGATACTCGTTAGAACCGCCGCGATGAGGCGGGTCTAACGTGTACCCTAAATCTATATTTTGAGCAGAAATAAGAAAAAGATTCACAATTTTTCATCTGAAAATGGTCGCTTTTTCGGCGGTAAAATTTAATATGTATTTGTGTAGGCGTGTTTTCGTAATGCAAACATATGGGAATTCAGTTACCTTAACTGAACAAAATAATTTTGACACACATACATGAACACATTTAAAGGTTGAACTGCACCCAACATAAAACAAATGAAACCGCAAGGAAAGTACTGCCTCGGACGGCCATTTATCATTTCCGGGCGGTTTATACCGATTTTACCTGACCCGAACAATCACATTCGTCTTCCGTCGCAGTTTACACAAATTTGTTGGCTGTTCGGCTCGCACTGAGGTATTCTTCCGCATCACGAAAACACGCCTAGAAGTACATTTTAACCTTTATTATCGAAAAAATGAAAATTTTAAGATGAAAAATTGTGATATTTTGCTCAAAATATAGAGTGTGGATCCACAAGCTATATTTTAGAGCAGAAATAAGAAAAATAAGGTTTACCCCTGTAAACCCCAGTTACACTATATAAAAGTGGGGTTCAAGGGGGGGGGGGGGGGTCAAAATTATATAAGCGTGTTTTCCTGATGACTTTGGTTGCTGCATTAAAACATTGGACAATAAACTAAAGAAAGTAAAACTTTTACACACTTGCTAAAATTAGATCATTCCGAGCAGACAGAGGCCTATGTCTCCTAACATGTCCTATTATTGCATAGAATGTATCGCATTTGTCTTATAAACAACATTTGTAGACAGTAATGAAGACTGTAATGAAAATAATTAGTTTAGCTGTCACAATCTTTTAATTACAATCTTGCATGAAATAGAAAAAAAACAATAGCACTGCCAGAACAAAGTCAGAGAAACTTCACATTTCGCTTTTAAAAGTTAAGTAATTTTTAAACTCACGCAAAGGGCTTTTTACCATTAATTGCATTGAAAAAGCTCTGTGCTTATTTAAGAAATAGATCAGCTCTAGCTGTGATTTGTTGAGTAATAAATCACAGCTTGAAGGTCAGTTGTAAAGTAGACAAATCACGAGCGCGTAGTGCGCGTAATTTGTCTACTTACAACTGACCGACAAACTGTCATTTATTACTCAACAAATCACAGACTAGAGCTGATCTATTTCGATTCTAACACGCTGAAAATCGGCAATAATGTTGTTGTTTCCTTCAAAATCTCACAACTTTTCGCCATTGTTAGAAGAAATCCCGCTAAAATTATCGACTGTGTTGAAACACATGCATTTATTATAGGTTATTGACTTTATATTGTGAAATATTCGGCACGAGTTCATATGGCAAAGGACGCACGAGCTTGCGAGTGCGTCTCCGTCATATGAACGAGTGCCGAATATTTCACAATATAAAGTCAATAACCTTATTATTATATACCCAAACTTGGACTCTGTGCCAGAATTCAGGATTGCCTGGCATGGAAATTTGAACGTAAAATGAGATTTTCCATATTTAAGTGCTTTAAAATGGAAAATAATGCAGTTCGTTGAGTGCCTTCCTACACTATGAAAAACTACGCCCAATGGCGCCAAAGTGAAGACGACGCTAACGTCGGTTGACGTGACGTCATTAAAAACATTGACGTTTCCCAACACAGGACGCCATTTTTACCGAAGTGTTAGTTTTGTTTCTTTCAAAATACTCTTGGTTTCCGAAAAGAAATTATTGAATATCTCAACAGGTTGCAGGTAGGTCATATTTGCTAGCATAAAATGCGCTTTATGCACCTTGTCACAGCCTATATTCGTTTTGTTTTAGGTTATTTCAGTCGATACGCACGACAAGATGGCTGCATATTTTTAGTATCGAAGTGGACAAATTTAAAAGTAGTTCTATTTGAACGTGACTGCTTATCTACGGGCAATATGAACTTGACTACGGGCAATATGGAAAAATATTGACCGGTAACTTCTGTACAAAGTAAACGGGTCATTTTCTGGGTATATAATAATATCCTTTTCTAACGTTTTCGATGCGAGAATATGACGTTAAACCGACTAACGTCAAGGAAATCGACTAGTGACGTCATAAATTGGCATTTTTAATGACGTCACTCGTCACGCTCTTCCTTGCCGTGATTTGTTGTAGAATAAAACACGGTTACTTTCCATTGCCTATATAGGCGCGCTGTGTTAGAATTCTTCTTAAAATATCCATGCATGCATACATATAAATTTTAAAGTAATAAGGGGAATGGATAATAAAAAGTCTTGCGCGGGTGGAAAGAAAAATTCCGCCTGAGGTCCCTTGTCCAGCGTTACAACGCTTCAGCACCGGTCAGACCGATCAGACGCAACTGTATGCTCCTAATGCACCATATATGCCCAATGAGCGTATACAGTGATATTTCGCGAATATGAAGTGGGTGACACCTAAACTGCAACCAACCAACATATTGCAGCTGAATTGTAGGTATGTAGGCCTATTGTTGTAAGAAATGGACACACTAGGACAATTTTGAAACCTGGAATTTCTATACATAAGGTGCAACGTTAGTGATTATAACAAATCACATCTACAAAAAAACTTGGTTTAAATCACAGCTACAGAAAATTTAGTTTAGATAATGAAGAAAATTGCTTGTAAAGAGTGGATTGAAGGTAGGACATATGTCAGTGCTATACTATATCTATTCTACATACTATCACGTGAACAAGTCCGTGAAATGAAAAATCCCCTATACCCCATTTTATATAGAGAAAACTGGGGTTTACGGGGGTATACATTATTTTTCTTATTTTTGCTTCAAGACATAGGTTGTGGGTACTCGTTAGAACCGCCTCAATGAGGCGGTTCTAACGAGCCCCCACAACCTATGTTTGCAGTATTTATAAGAAAAATATCACGGATTTTCATCAGAAAAATGGCCATTTTGGAGATGTGAAAAATGCACTATGTCGCACGGGTGTGTTATCGTAATGCGCACCAAGGATCAAAAGACAAAAGTTCTGTTATTCTGATACCCGCCAAATGTTACCGAAAGATCTCAAGAACCGCATTGGAACGGACGACGAAAAGTTATTTACTGGGGCGGGGGTGTTTTAATCGATTTTACGTGACCACAATCCTCGCGCTTTGTTCTGTCGTGGTATAGACAATCCCAATCATGAAGGATTTCTTTCTCATCAGTGTAATCTCCGAGAACATATGGGCCCCGCCAAGCGAATTTGTGTCTTCGAGCATTCCGTCATGGCCAATTTTAACTGCGCATGCCCAGCCATCCAGAGGGGCCAGGGATATGGCTTTCTGTCTAAAGGTTCCTCTTGATTCACTGCTTGTATGAGCAAGCAGCGAAGGTTCTGGCGGGTCCAGAACCTTCGCTGCTCGCATAGGCGATATGTACCAAAATCGCTTGACGGGGTCCATATAAATCAAACAAATACAGGGATGAAACAACGATGAGGACTCGACAGCATGAAATAACTGAAATGCTTGGGCAAAAGAAATACAACAGTTAGACTCCGGTAGGCCCGATCAAAGACAGAGCATCAGAATCAGAAGTTTTGTCTAAATCGCGACGAAAGTAAGGGCGAGGATTGTGGCCACGTAAAATCGATTTAAGCCCCCAGTGGAATTCGTTTCCGCTGACCGTTCCAAGGCGGTTCTTCTGTCGCGGTTTATTTTTGTTATGGTTTGTCTTTGGGTGTTTGTGTCGCTTATGTTATTCTATTTTGGATAGCCTATTGGCCATTTTGTGGGAAAGTAACTGTCCTTTTAGCTTTCCGCTATTGGTGTTTCCATTAGGGTCTGTTGTTTCATGCTTGTGTGTCTTTCCCTTTGGTGTCTGTGATGGGAGCTGTGGGTTGATTGTATCGATTCCTGATCATTGCCGCCACTTCTATTTTGTTACTGGTGACACTTCAAATGACATTCATACACCAGGACCTGTGATGCGGGAAGTTATTCCCTAGCTCTTAGCTACACGATCATCAGCACATTCCGCTGTCGAAATAATCGAATCGGGAAGGGCATTCCAATCTTTAATGGTTCTGGGGAAGAACAATTCTTTATCAGGCATAAACCGACAATAATGAAAAAGTTTTAAACGTCTACATGGTATTAACCATGTTATTACAGATGTGAGAACTCCAGTTACATACCCTACTCTACCCTACCCAACCCTACCCTACCCTACCCCTACTGCGATCTGTCGCATTAGACCATTATTCGTAATTGTACACTCTAGATTTGCAGGATAGAAGCCTGTACAGTAATTGTAATTCTCCATGCACAGGGGGGCCTCCAGTTAATGATCCGACGCACTTCGTCTCTGCAACAGATGCCAATGGAGAGAATCATTTCTTGCACACCAGACAAGGAAATCCGCGATTTTACCCTGGGATAGAAATTTAAATTCTGACCCTGGTGTTCCGACCCAAAATCGAATGTAATCGCGTGTTTGATAAATGCACTGGTTGATTACGACCTTGTGTGCGCCGTCGTTAAGGTTGACGTCATGCACGATCCATGACGTCACTTTACATTCCTGCAGTGTAAACACAATATTGCGGACGTTGGTAACCGAAGTGACTGCAGCATTGAAATTCCGCTCTAAGAAATGGAAGGTATGCAAGAAAAAGAATCCAATATGGATGTGAGGGGTGGTTAGAAAAATCCGTCCTTCGGGATCACTGTCCGGCATCACTCGGCAAGCCTCGTGATGCCGGACAATGACCCTTGGGACGGATTTTTCTATTCACCCCTCACACCCATATAAGATTCTTAAAATATCAGTGTATCATATCAACATAGTGGTGCACTGCCAATTACCTTACAATTTTGACTTGTTGTGACGTCACAACTGTCAGATTTAAAACATAAACAGATCGCCAGTTTTTTCAATCACAGAAAGCTTTCAAGGTATTTTACAGAATGCTTCATGCTTATATGAAGTCCATCTTATTTATAAGGGTCTGAGTATTAAACATGCACCCAGACAGTGTGACGGGCACCCAGCCAGTGTGACAGGCACCCACCCAACTATTATCAGTTCGGTTGCGGATGGTTGTTCAGGTTGTGAAAATCACAGATTAAGCACAGATTTCTCTAAAACTATTACCTCGCACAAACTTCTACGCAGCCTTTAAGTGAAATGGTATGCCTTATACGGTTGTGTCAAAGATAGTAGCCAAATCTGTGAGAAAGCATTGTTCTGTGTCATTTATTCCTGAGATGTGTGTTATCAAGAGGGAGACACTCAAAGTTACAGTGGTGCTGTTGATGGGACACATATTCACTAAGTTACCGCCTTTGATACCGGCCCCGATAGCTCAGTTGGTAGAGTGTATGCTCCGGGGAACGGGAGGTCACGGGTTCGATCCCGGGCCGCGACATACCAAAGTCGTTAAGAATGGTACTAGCTGCTCCTCGCTTGGCACTCAGATTTACAGGGTAGGACTGGTCGACCCAGTGTCAGGATAATGTGACTGGATGTGGTATCATGTAATGTGTCTAGGACATGATATTCCAGTGAGGCAGCACTATAAAAGTGAGCATTGAGCTCCCTGTCGCAACCAGACACCGTCGTGATATTCCTGAAAAATTATTGAAAGCGACGTTAAACCCGAATTCACACACACACCGCCTTTGATATCGCCCTACTGTATACTAAAGGGTAACAGAAACACATTTCAGCATTGAGTTGCCTTTTTCTACCAAAAACGGCTGGATTGTGAAACAGTTGATTTAGCCCAGCCATACTTGTTTAAAAATGTCGAAAAAAAATGAACATGTGTCCATGGTAACAAGGTGAGTGAGTGAGTGTTTCAGTTTTACGTCCCACCAACAGCTAAGGTCATACGGAGACGGGACCTCGGTTTAAAGACGCATCCGAAAGTCTGGAGAAGCCCGGAATCGAACCTGCGACCCCTGGTTTACAAGGCGAGTAGCGTAACCACTCGACCACGGAGGCTTCTCCATGGTAACAAGGTAGTTAAAGTTTTATAAAATCAGATGTTTCAATCAACAGGAAGCTGCATATATATCTAGATATATATATGTACAACCGGAAGCTTCATCAAATGTTTTAGCATTAGTACTGTTGGTTTTGTAGGTTTTGAGTAAGTGGGTTATGTTTTCATTAATAAATACACGTGCTACCGTTAAGCAACCAACTCCCGTCGTTTGCCGACAACCCGTTGGTTGGTTGCTATTAAAACCACCTAAATTTAAGACCATTTCCGCTATGAAAACCTTATTAACTAGGTTTCAGTTATTCTTTCTTTGTGTTTCCGGCAAACAGTGTCTTCTAGTCAGAGACAACCTTTGGGACTACACACGTTTTTCCTGTAACACAGTGGAACCAAGTTCCAAGCAATTACGAAAACACGCCTATACCAAAACATTGTAACCTTTATCGCCGAAAAAAATGAAAATTTTGAGATGAAAAACTGTGATATTTTTCTTATTTCAGCTCAAAATATAGATCGTAGGTACTCGTTAGAACCGCCTCGATTCTAACGAGTACCCACAACCTATATTTTGTGCAGAAATAAGAAAAACATCACAATTTTTCATCGTAAAATTTTCATATTGTCGGCGATAAAGGTGACAATGTATTTGTATAGGCGTGTTTGCGTAATGACACGTTTTTCCTGTAACACAGTGGAACCAAGTCCAAGCAAAATCTGACTGTTAGTGTCGCTCAATATCTTCAAGACTCAAGTCGCAAAGACTGAGCACTCTGGAGTCAATTAGTCTAAAACACTTCTTCTGTTTCCTTGTCTTTCTACTCTTTACTTCCTTCTGTCTTTTTCAATTTCTTACTGCTGTAACTCGTCTTTTTCGATTCTTCTTCTAAATATTCCTTTCTCGCACTCTACTGATGATAATCCTTAAAGTTTTGTTTTTGTTTGATTTGAGGTTTAACGTCCCCGTCAACACTGTAAATGTTATTTTGGAGATGTTGCTTCCAATTTTGTAGGACTTTTACCCGACATTGAGATGAAATGACATCTCAAGCCCTGCCGCCGAATGAAACAAATAGGGTTTATAAGCATGGACGGGCCGTGCCTGGAAGGCTTAGATCCTCTAAGCGGTTTACCAGTACTCGTGTGCGGGTCGATTTCAGCTCTGCGTGGAAGCATCATGCAGCCCATATATTTCTTCAAGCACCGATGGACGGGGCCGTAATCCTTAAAGTTGAGGGCATACTAGAATATCGGCAAAGGCAAAAGGGATTTTTCAAATGTGGTCTATTAGACCACCTTTGAGACCACTTTTGAAAAGTCCCAAAGGTTGTCTTTATAGACGAAGTTTACTGTATATTAAACACAATAAAATTTTTATAACACACTTCAGTCATTTGTCACACTTCCAACACGAAAAACGCCTATATAACTTTGATCCCCTTGAACCCAACTTTTAAATAGTAAAACTGAGGTTTACAGGGGGTAAACCTTTCTTTTCTTATTTCTGCTCTAAAATATAGACTGTGGGTACTCGTTAGAACCGCCTCGATGAGGCGGTTCTAACGAGTACCCACAATCTATATTTTGAGCAGAAATAAGGAAAATATCATAATTATTTCTTGAAAATAAATATATAATTCAAAGAAAATTTCTTTTTTCTTTTTTTTTTTTTGGCGGTAACGTTTACAATGTATTTGCAAAGGCGTGTTTTCGTAATGTTATCACAAAAGCACAACAACTGCAATCTTAAACCACTTTTTCAACTTCAGTAGAATTCAATCCCCCCCCCCCCCATCGGGGCTTGAAGAAATAGATGAGCTATATGATGCTTCCACGCAGAGCTGAATCCGGCTGCACAAGAGTACTGGTAAACCGCTTAGAGGATCTAAGCCTGTCCAGGCAAAGCGGTGCGAGTCGGACCGTCCAGGCTGATAAACCCTATTGGTTTCATTGGCGACAGGGCTTGAGATGTCATTTCATCTCAGTGTCTGGTAAAATTCCCACAAAACTGGAAGCAACGTATTCCTATATGGCCTATATGGTGTTGACGGGGACGTTAAACATCAAATCAAACAAAATTAAACAAATACTTCTTGAAAACGCACTGGTGTCCGCACAAAGCCTTACGATAACACGCCCGTGCGCCATAGTGCATTTTTTCACATCTCTAAAATGGCTACTTTTCTGATTAAAATCTGCAATATTTTTCTTATAAATACTACAAACATAGGTTGTGGGTGCTCGTTAGAACCGCCTCATTGAGGCGGTTCTAACGAGTACCCACAACCTATGTCTTGGAGTAAAAATAAGAAAAATAAGGTTTACCCCCTTAAACCCCAGTTTTCTCTATATAAAGTGGGGTTTAGGGGGGTGTTCATTTCACGGACTTGTTCACGTGATGGGTAATGCGGTTTGACACGAAACTGATGACCTCTATACCATCATTTCACATCCGACGCATAATTATGTTTATCTTCGTCGTTTTCCGAAAAGGTCAATATTGTTACTCAATACATAGAGGTCGGCAAATCGATCGCCATTCACGAGATGCCGAAAGTTCACGAGACGTTTACAAAAACCGACCTATTAGGCGATAACGTTGGCTAATTTATTCTCTTTGCATAGAGGTCAGTCTCATGTCAAAACGCGCCGACTATAACAGAGCACGTGTGCTAATCATCACGTGAACAAGTCCATGAAATGGACACCCCTAAACCCCACTTTATATAGAGAAAAATGGGGTTTACGAGGGTATTCATTATTTTTCTTATTTCTACTCCAAGACATAGGTTATGGGTACTCGTTAGAACCGCCTCAATGAGGCGGTTCTAACGAGCACCCACAACCTATATTTGAAGTAAAAATAACAAAAATATGACAGATTTTCATCAGAAAAGTAGCCATTTGGGAGATGTGAAAAATGCACTATGTCGAACGGGTGTGTTATCGTAATGTTTAGCATATTTCCTTGGTCTCTGGCAACACGGATAACAGTTTGACACACTGCGTGTTGACATGAGAAATCCCCTTTTAAAGTGAGATATAGAAACACAAAAATCACGAAATGTCATGTATCTAATGTGTTCAGAACTGAAGAACCCCATTATTGTATCGGAAGTGTATCACAGGGAGGAAGTCAGTTTTCGTGTTTGAAGCTGAGACAGACTTTTGTATGCTGACAGCATCATTGTTCTTTGAGGTTTGTTCATCTCCACTTTGAAACTTTACTCAGCGTCAGTGAAAGTCACTAATGGCATTCAGAAATAGAAGTGAAGGCATTAATCAGGAATCGATATAATTAATCCACAGCTCCCATCAGGGACACCAAGGGAAAAACGACTAGACCCTAATGGAAAAATCATAGCGGAAAGCCAAAAGGACTGTTACTTTCCCACAAAATTGCCAATTGGCTATCCAAAGCAAAATAATATAAGCGATACTGAAAAACAAACCACGACAGAAGAACCACCTTGGAACGGTCAGTGAAGCTAATTCCACTGGGGGCTTAAATCGATTTTACGTGGCCACAATCCTCGCTCTTACTTTCGTCACGATTTAGACAAACAATTTGTTCAGTTCGCATGAAGGCCTCCTAACTCACCAGTGCAACATCTCCATGAACACAAAAATCAATCAACCACAGAAATGAAACAACAGTGAGGACTCGACAGCAAGAAACCACTTAAATGCTGGAGCAAAAGAAAATCAACAGTTAGACTCCGATGGGCCCAACCATGAGCCTTACCATATTTACCTATCTATTCGGACTGACCGACCTATGCAAACAGTGTAGATCCAGATGAGCCGCCGCAATATGTGGCGTCTCATCCGGGTCTACACTGTCTGCCACTCATCCGGCTAATTTAGGCACAATATTGGGTGGTAAATTGTACTTTTTCAAATGTTAAACAAGTATGGTAAGGCATTTAGGTGCCATAATAATGAGAGTAAATACGGTAACTTTATTGAAAGTGGTATACACATGAAGATGGCAAAGAAGTGCCGCAATCATAATACACATCCTGTAAACGGCACCAGGAGTTATCACATTTCTTTTTCGTTTTACGGCCTTTTCAAGATTATACCACTTATATCGAGCCGATCGTTAAACAGAGGTGGGCCAAAATCAGAGTATCCTGAGAAAAAAAACCTGACCTCCGTTGCAGATCTTGGCGTCTCAAGTGTGACCCTAGCCAGGCTCGAACCACAGCGGTGGGAGAGCTAATGAGCAAGAGTCAGCGCTCTTATCCACCAGACCACGGAGGCCCGTTGATAGCATCATTGTTCTTTGAGGTTTGATCACCTCAACTTTGAAACTTTAATAAGCGTCAGTGAAAGTCAGTAATGGCATTTAGAGCCTTACCATATTTATCTGTTTATTCGGACGGACCGGCATGAGCAAACAGTGTAGACCCAGATGAGCCGCATCCTGCGGCGGCGTCTCATCAGGGTCTATACTCTTTGCCACTCATCCAGCTAATTTTGGCAAAATATTGGGTGGTACATTGTACTTATTCAAATGTTAAACAAGTATGGTAAGGCATTTAGGTGCCATAATAATGAGATTTAATACGGTAATTTATTGAAAATGATATACACATGGACATGACAAAGAAGTGCTGCAATCATAATACAAATGCTGCAAATGTCACCAGGGGTCAGTTTCACGGCCTCTTCAAGATTATTTTACTTATATCGAGCCGATCGTTAAACAGAGGTGGGCGAAAAACGGTGTACACAGAGAAAAAAACACCTGGCATTCCGTTGCAGATTTTGGCGTCTCACGTGTGAACCGAGCCAGGCTCGAACCACAGCGGTGGGAGAGCTAATGAGCAAGAGTCAGCGCTCTTATCCATTAGGTCACGGAGGCCCGTAAGGAGCCATCACAAAACAAAAAGCAGAGTAAGCCGATCTCGCTTTTGTTATTTATAAGATTTATTTTCATTACGAAAACACGCCTATACCACACATTGTAACCTTTATCGCCGAAAAAAATGAAAATGGTTTGATGAAAAAATGTGATATTTTTCTTATTTCTGCTCAAAATATAGATTGTGTGGACTCGTTAGAACCGCCTCATCGAGGCGGTTCTAACGTGTATCCACAATCTATATTTTAGAGCAGAATTTAGAAAAAATAAGGTTTACCCCTGTAAACCCCAGTTTTACTATATAAAAGTGGGGTAAGCCCCCGCCCATAGGGGCTTGAAGAAATATATGGGCTGCATGATGCTTCCACGCAGAGCTGAATCCAGCCCGCACACTAGTACTGGTAAACCGCTTAGAGGATCTAAGCCTGTTCAGGAACCGCGGTGCGAGGCGGACCGTCCATGCTAATAAACCCTATTGGTTTCATTGGGCGACAGGGCTTGAGATGTCATTTCATCTCAATGTCGAGTAAAAGTCCCACAAAATTGGAAGCAACGTCTCCAAAATGACCTTTACAGTGTTGACGGGGACGTTAAACCTTAAATCAAACAAACAAACAAATGAAAGTGGGTTTCAAGGGGTTCAAAATTATATAGGCGTGTTTTCGTGATGCATAAGGCTATGTAATATTTTGTTTACTTCTTACTGTAAGGAAGAATCTAGATAATGATTCATACAGCTTAATTTTAGTTGGTAAACATGTTGTTAATAAGAAAAGGGATTAAAGAGTAACCTAGAAAATTGCAGATCTCTAATTAGCATATGAGCAATGCTCTGGAATCTCTCCTTAGTCTATAAAAGGGATAAGAATTTCTTTTTAGTCCAAAGTTTGGGTACTTAAAAAAAGTTTAATTCTAAATAGAAGTGAAGGCAATGATCTGGAATCAATACAATTAGCCCACAGCTCCCATCACAGACACCAAAGGGAAAGAAATTCAAACATTAAATAACTAGACCCTAGTGGGAATTCTGTGTTTGTGATTACTTGTGGATTATTGTTCATTAAAGACCTGGTGTGCATACCGTGGATTTCAAGGATGTTTAATAACATTTCTTTCTTACTTCATTACAGTAATAACAATAGCTTAACATATTTTGTTAATATTTTTGTTAATATTTCTGCATTACGATAACACATCCGTGCGATATAGTGCATTTTCTCACATCTCCGAAATGGCCATTTTTCTGATGAAAAACCGAGATATTTTTCTTATAAATACCGCAAACATAAGTTGTGGGTGCTCGTTAGAACCGCCGCATTGAGGCGGTTCTAACGAGTACCCACAACCTATGTCTTGGAGTAAAAATAAGAAAAATAATGTTTACCCCCGTAAACCCCAGTTTTCTCTATACAAAATGGGGTGTAAGGGGGTGTCCATTTCACGGACTTGTTCACGTGATGGAAAGGCTTGTTCGCTTTTTCGGCTCATTACATCACGATAACAAGTCCTTGACGAAGACCCCTCTAAACCGCACTTTATATAGGGAAAGATGGGGTTTATGGGGTTATACATTATCTGCCTTATTTTGCTAAAATAACATAGATTGTGGGTACTCGTTAGAACCGCCTCATTGAGGCGGTTCTGACGAGCACCCACAATCTATGTTGCAAGCAAAACTAAGAAAGATATCACAATTTTTACCAAGTAGTTGTCATTTTCTGACACCATGTTGGACGCAATTATATCACATGGACATGTTTTCCTAATGACACTTTCCCGACTAGGTGATTACAATCATCAATGCTAAAAAGGGAACAGCAACGTGCACTCATGGCGTCTATTTTATCTCTAGAACATTTTTTCAGAGAAAAACATCAGGTTAACAAGTCCGTGAAATGAACACCCCTCTAAACCCCACTTTATATAGAGAAAAACTGGGGTTTACAGGGGTATATATTATTTTTCATATTTCTGCTCCAAGACATAGGTTGTGGGTACTCGTTAGAACCGCCTCATTGAGGCGGTTCTAACGAGCACCCACAACCTATGTTCGCAGTTTAAATAAGAAAAATATCACGAATTTTCTACGGAAAAGTAGCCGTTTTGGAGAAACGAAAGAATGCACAATGTCACTCGGGTGTGTTATCGTAATGAATGATATTTTCTCATTTCTAGTCCAAATATAGATTGTGATTACTCATGAAAACCGCATCAATATATCCCCCAAATCTATGTTTTTGAGCACAAATAAAGAAAATTAGGCATGCCTCAGTAAATCCTACTTTTCTTTGTATAAAGTGGGTTTGGGGGAGTCTTTATTTCACAGACTTGTTGACGTGATGAATCAATGCAGTATGATCATGGCAGCATAACAAAGTCTTCGTCTCGAACGTTTGTGAAATTCACCCCATTTTCGAGGCCTCACAGGGTTTTGGATCATGTTTTGGTCAGGGACGTAGTTCTTTTCTGAAAACCTTTCTGTAAGCCACTCCTTTGGTTTTACAGTCTTTAATTGTGTTATTTGACATGCTCAGATGTTTGTTTGGTGTGTGTGTGTGTTTTTTTTTTTTTTTTTTGCTCTTCTTCCTTTTGGAATAGGACGCAGTGGTCTTTGTGTTTTCCCGGAAACATATTTCATTAGTTTTCTCCAGCTAAACGATCTATCCTCTGATACTGCGTCGGTCACATTTGACCATTACCGCAGGTGTATATTACATACACTCCAGGTTTTGCAGGATGAAAGCCTACACAGTAATCATGTAATTACGGTAGGGGTCTTTAACCTGCACAGGGGATGGTTCTCCCTGCACAGGGGGCCTCCAGTTAACGTCCCGATCCGAAGGACGGTGCACTTTATGACATTCATCCATCATCATCTCCCCCAACACACCCATCACCCCCGCAATTCTTTCTTGTAAATAAATATACAATTCAAAGAAAGTGTTTGTTTTCATCCTTGCTTAATGGAATGTTTTCTTTTTTGTCAAAGTCACGCACTTCACAAACTTATTAAATGCCATAATTGTGTTTAAATGTCATTGTAATGCGAATAATTTGATATATGTTTTTAATGCAACACGATTTTTTCTCTTTGCTTAATTTGTCTGTAATAGCATTTTTATCTCGGAACTTTGCGTGACAAGAAGTTGACATAATATCTTCTAGAATTTAATGAGGATACACTGTACTAAAATACTGTAGTGGCAGAATAGCGAAGATGACGGCTTTTATCTTAGCGCGCCCCCGCCCCCGCCAATCGGGGCTTGAACAAATAGATGGGACGCATGATGCTTCCTCGCAGAGCTGAAACCGACCTACACACGAGTCTACACACGAGAATCTAAGTCTGCCCAGGCAAAGCGGTGCGAATCGGCCCGTCCATGCTTATAAACCCTATTGGTTTCATTGGCTGACAGGGCTTGAGATGTCATTGCATCTCAATGACGGTTAAAAGGCCCACAAAGTTGAAAGCAACGTCTCCAAAATGACCTTTACAGTGTTAACGGGCACGTTTAACCTCAAATCAAACAAAAAACAAAAAACAAACACTTTATGTAGAGAAAACTGGGGTTTACGGGGGTATACATTATTTTGCTTGTTTCTGCTCCAAGACAAAGGTTGTGGGTACTCGTTAGAACTGCCTCAATGAGGCGGTAGAACCGCCTCAATGAGGCGGTTCTAACGAGCACCCACAACCTATATTTGGAGCATTTACAAGAAAAGTAGCCATTTTGGAGATGTGAAAAAATTCACTATGTCGCACGGGTGCGTTATCGAAAGCTATTTTGAAACAAAATGCTTCGATAGCATATGTACGTACATTCTTTCACTCAAAATTAGCTTGCTTCGTTCACCATGGCTGGTTCGTCGCGTCCTTTAGTCACTCATCACGAAAACACACTTGTATAATTTGACCCCCTTCAATCCCACTTTCATACAGAAAATCTGGGGTTTATAGGGGTACACATGATATTTCTTATTTCTGTTCATAAACATAGATTGTGGGTACTCTAAGAACCAACTCGACGATGCGGTTCTAACAGGTACCTACAATCTGTTTTTTGAGTAGAAATATGAAAAAATATCAGAATTTTTATCTAAGTGTGTTTGAGTTTAACGTCACACCAGCAGCTAAATTCATACGGAGTGAGTGAGTGAGTGAGTTTTAGTTTTACGTCCCACCAACAGCTAAGGTCATACGGAGATGAGCCCTCGATTAAAGACTCATCCGAAAGTCTGGAGAACGTTTCATAACGAAAGCCAACTGTTCTTGGTGTCGTGACCAAATTCAGGTTCTGCTATTTCCAGTTTTCCCCAATGGACATCCTTCTTAACTGTATTTATAAACAAACTTACGCGAAAAGACGGGTCAACGATTCCTTCAGTCCTTACGCCACTGGGTTAATGGATTGGATTTTTTACATCATTGATTTCGGATTTGTCCATTGTGGCCAATTCGGGGTTTGTTCAAAATCATTTACAAAGTAACACACAGTGTACATCCGAATTCGCCGTCTCATCAGGATGTACACAGTGTGTATAGCTATTTGTATTGGCCTACGGCGTTGAAAGGGTTCAGTAACTGAGACAGACAATTCATGTCGCAAACCAGATACTACAGATAAAATGACGCTATCCTCTGGGAGAGAATTTAATTATTTTTCAGTGTCTAGGACAAGACATGACAGCTACGAATCATTTTAATGTAACATAGCAAACATGATGGAACTACACCATAAGTATACCTGACACAATCCAATGAGCAAAGACAATGGACAGGGTCCTATTTTATATTGATAATTGCTGTTATGGCTGTTCCTATATAGACTGGTCCCCGTCTAACTGATATCTTGTCAGTTTATAAGAAAGTAAAAATTTATCTCCTTAGTTTCTCTCTGGTATGGCTGATCAGTTATAAGTTTATCTCAGGTAAGGGAGTTAATATGTGCAGAAAAAATAGTCAAGGAGGAGTAATTAAGTTTATCTCAGGTAAGGGATTTAATATGTGCAGAAAAATAGTCAAGGAGGAGTATTTAAGTTTATTTCAGGTAAGGTAGTTAATTGGTGCATAAAATAGTCAAGGAGGAGTATATAAGTTTACCTCAGGTAGGGGAGTTAATATGTGCAGGAAAATAGTCAAGGAGGAGTATATAAGTTTATCTCAGGTAAAGTAGTTAATATGTGCAGAAAAATAGTCAATAGTAAGAGCTCCAAGCTATTGAGATTGAGCAATAGGTGGTCTGAAAGTACCAAAAATTTAAGCCATAACCCTTTTAAGATCAACATATTGGAAGGTAGAAAACAGATGTTTCCCAACTTTTACGTCTTGCAAAAGCTTTGAAATTATGGGATACATTTAGGTACTGTTGCGCTTATTCGAAATTTGCTAAATGGCCATGTTAAATGACAGGATTCGAAATTTAAGATACACTGACAACTCAAAAAAGCATTTATTAACCATAACTGACCACACAATATAAGGTTAAGGCAAATTCCCCATGCTTTCAATATCTAATGGCATTTCTGAGTCGAGACATGGTAAAAAGTACCTTAATTTATTGTATGTCACTGTGTGACAGAATGCTGTGGAAAGCCATGTTTTTTCTCCAGTGCAAAATGTCTTTATATTTTATGATTTATGATATATGCACTACAAACAAAGTATTTGCAAAGTCAAAAACAATTTTGGCCATTTCTAATGTGCTGAAGCAGCAGTTTAAAGTCAGTAACATGGAGAACTCTCTGACGAATCAAATACACACAGTCCCGAATTGCTGCCAGAATATAAACAAGAGGCTCATGGGCCACAATGCTCACCAGAGCTCAGGGGGCCACTGCCCACTGGCAGCAATGTATTTTAATTAACCATGGAAGCCCTGTGCCCAAGGATGCTACAGATAAAATTTGGACCCAATCAGCCTAGTGGCTTCAGATTCTGATTTCGCTTGAAGGTGTTGATGCAGGACAACAGATGACAATTGACAATTTCCCATCTGTGGCAACAAATAGGCCAAAAAGAACATTATTAAAGGAACATTTCTATGAAAGTGTGACAAAATATCTTGAAAGGCATTAATGTCATTTTTCAATTTTTCCCATTATAAGTCAATGGAAACTCTAAACTTGCCATAGCAAACAAACCAAAGAGCCAAATTTCATAAACCAGAGCTCAGGTGGACACTGCCCAATGGCAGCCATATATTATAACATGATATGATTTTAATCTACCAATTATAAAGTCTCCCAAACAAACTCCAGACCCAAATGAGCACCCATGTGGACTGTATCTGAAATATTAGGTGTTTTATAAAGTAGAGAGGGTGGGGCATGGACCCAATGGAGCCCCGGTTGGTGTCACTAAATGCGTCTTATCAAATGGAACAGAGACTTATATGGTTTAGCAGTGGGGATATGTATGGTTCCTGAGATGTAAGGCCTTTTAAGCAATGGAGGGATTCCGGAATGGCAGATAAAAAAGCCCAAGATTGTTGTCACTGTAAGGACCAAGAGTATATACGGTTTGGTTAAACGGTGGGGATCTGAATGGTTTCTGAAATATGAGGCCCTTTTATGAAGTTGCAGGGAGAAAAATGGCCCCTGCGGACCCCCCAAGATGGGGTGGGGTGACTGAATGTGTCTAATAACAATGAACAAGAATATACATGTATGTAATTATAGGAATGGGGATTTGAATGGTTTCTGAGATATACTGTTATGAAGTGGAGTATTATCAAAAGGAACAAGAATATCTATGGTTAAGGGGTGGGGATCTGAACGGTTTCTGACTGAGATATATGGATTTTAATGAAGTAAAGGGGTGGGGAATGGCCCGTGGCACCCGGGGTGGGTGGGGGGAACAAGAATATATATGGTTTAGGGGTGGTGCTCTGAACAGTTTCTTTCTCAGATATATGGTATTTTGTAAAGTAGAGGGGTGGAGCATGCACTGGGCACGCCCTGCGTGACCCCTAGGTTGGTGTCACTGAATGTGTCTTATCATAAGGAACAAGAATATATATGGTTTAGGGGTGGGAATCTGTAAGGTTTCTGGAATATTTGGCCTTTATGAAGTGAAGGGGGATGGGCATGGCCCAGGCACATCCCGGGGGACCACCAAGTTGGTGTCACTGACTGCAAATTATCATAAGGAATGAGAATATATATGGTTTAGGGGTGGGGATCTCAATGGTTTCTGAAATAAATGGCATTTAATGAAGTGGAGGGGGTGGGGAATGTCCCCAGCACATCCCGGGGGACCCACAGGTTGGTGTCACTTTATGCGTCTTATCATAAGGAACAAGAATATATATGGTTTAGGGGTGGGGATCTGAATGGTTTCTGTGATTAATGGTCTTTTATGAAGTGGAGTTGATGGGGCATGTCCCCGGCACTTCCCGGGGGACCCCCAGGTTGGTGTCACTTAATGCATCTTATCATAAGGAACAACAATATATATGGTTTAGGGATGGGGATCTGTAAGGTTTCTGAGATATAAGGCATTTTATGAAGTTGAGGGGGTGGGGCATGGCCTAGCACAACCTAGGGGACCCCCAGGTTGACATAAAAGCATATGGCTAAGAGAAGATTACTCAAGGAACATTTCTATGTAAATTTTGTCAAAATATCTGCATTGACTTGGCAGTAAATGCCATTTTTCAGTTATCCACATTGTCAATGGAAACTCTAAGTTGCCATAGCAACAAAACTGAAAGGCCAAATTTCATAAAAAAAAACACAAAACCTGTAAAGGCAAAAATGGTGACTATTTTTATAAAGTCTCAGCCTCCTAGAGCATATGGTTTCTGAGGAGATGATTTTTTAAGTATTTTTTTCTATTTTTTGCATTTTGGTTTCCATGGCAACCAACAAAAATAAGCAGTAGGCCTAAAATCATATGGCAGATAGTAGATTGCCTATGGAACACTTCTATGAAAGTTTTGTCAAAATATCTGCAATGACTTGGCAGTAAATGCCATTTTTTATTTTTCCCCATTATAAGTCGATGGAAACTCTAAGTTGCCATAGCAACCAAACTAAAAAGCCGATTTTCATTAAAAAACCCACAAACTTTCAATCCCACAGCCCAAGGATGCTACAGATAAAATTTGGGCCCAATCAACCCAGTGGCTTCAGAGGAGATGTCGTTTGAAAGTGCTAATGACGACGACGACGACGCAGACGACGACGACGGACAATGTCCATCCTATAAGCTCCTCCGGAGCTTTCGGCTCTGGTGAGCTAAAAATGTTCACTGTTTAACATACAGTTCACATTCAAATGAAAAGGCCTCACTGGTGTATATGGAGGTAAACTTTTTGATGAAATCATCATCATCATCATCATTGTCATCAATGACAATATCATCATTTACAGTATTTATTGTCGGTGCCATAATCCAAATATTTAAAATATGAGCATTTAGTACATAAACACCATATGTTTAAACAATCAGTTTCTATCCAGGGCATCAATAACAATATTAATATCATGACCATTTATAGCACCAATATGAGCAATATAATTTAGCAAAAGCAACAATTTGGATTATTTAGTTTTGGGACACTAATTACACACCTGGGTCAAAGGTCTGATCCTTTGTTTGGAAATTTCATAGAGGGTTTCCATCCCATGAGATTCAGCAGGGAAGGACCAGACAAGACTGTGCTAATGCCAAAGATCCTCAGAACCTTCACTGTTTGCAAATGCTATTATATATGTTTTGCGGCTATACTTACACATTCTATGCCAAATAGAGAATAGTGTTCTCAACTCTCAAACAATCTATTATTTTATTCCTAAAAATTCCAGAAAGGGGTGTGTGCATGGCATATGCTGATTACAAAAACACATCATAATGTATTTACTATTTAGCAATATACAAGTTGCCTATGTTAACTTAAAACAAGTTTTTCGTGAAAAGCTTGCCCCAAATTTGCTTACCATAGTCCCATTTTGGACCATTTTACTGGTTAAAATCATGGTGTGTATCATATTTATACTTCATTAATGAGTTTCCTGCATGAAACAAGTTAAACAAATGTAAATTGCACCACTGTTAATGACTGCATCTGAAAAGACCTAAATATTTCAACATTGTCCTTATGTTAGTCTTATTACATAACTGGCACATTCGTGAACTTGCGTACCGCATTTTGGCATGATATAAAACATGTTTTGCAAGACTTAAAAAATGGGAAATATTGTGTTTCATACTGCCCAGATATAGTACTAAAATAATATACTAAAGGGAATTTTGGTACCATGGTGGCCACTCAAAATGCATTTTTGTGAGCTTTCGTCACACGGGAGCTTCTACTACAAGGTGATCTCAGGTAAGGGAGTTAATTGTTGCATAAAATAGTCAAAGAGGAGTATATAAGTTTATCTTAAGGGAGTTAATTGGTGCATAAAATAGTCAAGGAGGAGTATATAAGTTTAATTCAGGTAAGGTAGTTAATTGGTGCATAAAATAGTCAAGGAGAAGTATATAAGTTTATCTGAGGTAGGGGAGTTAATATGTGCAGAAAAATAGTCAAGGAGGAGTATGTTTTGTTAGTTAGAATTCTTCAACTCATAGCCGGTTCCTAAACTACATACTACCAATTGACTGTAATCCTTTATTGTATATAGTCGCATATTACAACCTATCGATTGACTGTGATATTTGATTGTGTTCAATCCTACATTTACTCCCTTCCAACGGAATCTTTTTGGTTTCGGTTTTACGGCCCTTTCAAGATTATTTCATTCATATCGAGCCGATCGTTAATCAGAGGTGGGCGAAAACCGGAGTACCCGGAGAAAAACCACCTGACCTTCCGTTGCAGAACTTGGCGTCTCACATGTGACCCGAGCGAGGCTCGGACCACATCGGTGAGAGACCTAATGAGCAAGAGTCAGCGCTCTTAACCACTAGGCCACGGAGGCCCGTTCCCAACGGAATCTGTATTACATGCATTTGATAGTGGCCGCACTACCAATGCATTAAACAAACACGCCTATACAAATATTTTGCCACCTTTATCGCCGAAAAAATGAAAATTTTATGATGAAAAATTGTGATATTTTTTCTTATTTCTGCTCAAAATATAGATTGTGGGTACTCGTTAGAACCGCCTCAGCGGTTCTAACGAGTACCCACAATCTATATTTTAGAGCAAAAATAAGAAAATAAGGTATACCCCTGGAAACCCCAGTTTTACTTTATAAAAGTGGGGTTCAAGGGGTCAAATTTATATAGGCGTGTTTTCGTGATGGACTGTAATATTTGATTGTGTTTATTCTTATATTACAACCTACTAATAAACTGTGATATAAAATTGTGTCCTTAGCAATAAACAATTATATTAGGTTGGATCTGTTCCTGTCCAACACCCTAACAATGGACTGTAATCTTTGATTGAGTCTGTTCCTAAATTACATCCAACCAATTGGACATAATATTTGGTTGAATCTGATCTTATATTATATACATGTACCTACGCAAAATACTGCTGCCTACTACCAATTTTCTGACTAGGGCTGGCTAATCGGAGCTGAAAAGATAATCGATTATCAGTCATGTCATTACGATCGATAATCGATTAGCAATCGCTAAGGTTTTTTGTCATTACTACTTTCCGTCTGAGCATGACTCTTACCTTATGTTTCACTTTACCATATGTATATTTGAACAGACAGGCCTGAGCAAACAGTGTAGACCCAGATGAGACGCCGCATAATGCGGCGTCTCATCAGGGTCTACATTGTTTGCCACTCATCCAGCTATTTTAGGCATTACTTTGGGTAGTAAATTGTACCTATCAAGTAATCGATTAAAGGCAAATCAGAAATGATAATCATTTGTGCATTTTATCGATCGAGTAATCGATTATACGATTAATCGTGTCAGCCTTATTTCTGACACAAAAATACAGAATCCCATATCACCCAATCGCGTTTTCCGGTTCCGTATCACCGTCCCTGTTAGCTATGAGTCCAGGCATTTGTTTCGAGGTAAGAAAGCAGCCATCTGTAACGCGGAATCAGACATGAGAAAGGATGACGTCACTTACACACGGAGCATAACGTTAAACTTTTCCGGTTATTTTCCTTTGGAAACAAAATTACTTTATTCGAAGAAAAAAGGTAACGATATTATAAATATATTATCGCTAAAGTAAGTTGATCTGCCGCACAGTATCACGTCCCTTGGACGTTTCCAGATCTTATGCATCACACTCGACGCTCCGCGTCTCGTACGATACGTTTATCTAGAACATCCACCCGACGTGACATTACGCAAACACGCCTATACAAATACATTGCCACCTTATCACCGAAAAAATGAAAATTTTATGATGAAAAAAATGTGATATTTTTCTTATTTCTGCTCAAAATATAGCTTGTGGGCACTCGTTAGAACCGCCTCATCGAGGCGGTTCTAACGACTGCCCACAATCTATATTTTCTGCTCTTATTTTTCTTATTTCTGCTCAAAATATAGCTTGTGGGCACTCGTTAGAACCGCCTCATCGAGGCGGTTCTAACGACTGCCCACAATCTATATTTTAGAGCAGAAATAAGAAAAATAAGGTATACCCCAGAAACCCCAGTTTTACTATATAAAAATGGGGTTCAAGGGGGTCTTAATTATATAGGCGTGTTTCCGTGATGTACAACGCGGCAGATCATGTTACTATTACAGCAGTAATCATGTGTATGTAATAATACATCCTGCCAAACCCGCCCATCGGGGCTTGAAGAAATAGATTGGCTGCATGATGCTTCCACGCAGAGCTGAAACCGCCCCGCACACGGGTACTGGTCAACGCTTAGAGGAGCTAAGCCTGCCCAGGCAAATCGGTGCGAGTGTCGGACCGTCCTTGCTTATAAACCATATATGTTTCATTTGGCGACAGGGCTTGAGATGTCATTTAATCTCAATGTCGGGTAAAAGTCCCACAAAATTGGAAGCAACGTCTCCAAAATGACCTTTACAGTGTTGACGGGGACGTTAAACCTCAAATCAAACAAGCAAACAAAACAAACATCCTGCCAAAAGATTTTGTTTATTGCTATATGACACCCTACCAGTGAATTGTTGTATTTGATTACGTCCCTTCCTATATCACACCCTATCAATGAACCGTAATATTTGTTTGCGTCTGATCTTATATTACACCATCACGAAAACATGCCTATATAAATTTGACCCCGACCCCCCCCCCTTACCCCCACTTTTTATATAGTAAAACTGGGGTTTGCAGGGGTAAACAGTTTTCTTATTTATGCTCAAAAAACATAGATTGTGGGTACAGTTTAGGACCGCCTCTACGAGGCGAGGCGGTTCTAACGAGTATCCACTATCCATGTTTTGGGTAGAAAAAAAGAAGAAAAAAACTCAATTTTCATCAGAAAATATTCATTTTATGGCGATAAAATGCACAATGTATTTGTATAGGCGTGTTTTCATAATGATTACCTATGAAGTGTAAAGTTTGATTGTGTCTGCTTCTATGTTACATCCTGTCAATGGACTGTCATATTTTGGTTGATTATGTTTCTACATTACACCCTGACAATGGACTGAAAGATTTGGTTGATTATGTTTCTACATTTCACCCTGACAATAGACTGTAATATTTGGTTGATGATGTTTCTACATTACACCCTGACAATGGACTGAAATATTTGACTGTGTCTGTTTCTATGTTAAACACTACCAACTGACTTTATTGTTTGATTCTGTTCCTTTATTAAAGACTAGCAACAGACCGAAATATTGGATTACGGCTGTATCTGTATTACACCGTAGAAATTGACTGTGCTAATTTAATTGTATCTGTTCCGATATTTTACCCCAACAGTGGACTTGAATATATATTTGTGTCTGTTCCTGTGTTATACCCTACCAGTTGACTGTAAAATTTGGCTGAGTCTGTTCCTATATTAAACCGTTCCTCCGGAATGTTATATTTGATTACAGTACTGATCAAACTTTTCTTATGTTAGCTACATGTAGGTGCGAACTAACTACAAGTAGACAGGGTATTAACCATTTTAATGACAGATTCATTACAAGTAGACAGGATGTTAACCATTTTAATGTCATTCTTAATTCGCAAACGAGTTTACTGGTCTTTTCCGACTTTACACTCAGTACCACTGAAATAGGATTCCGAGCAAAAATCGTAGTCCAGCTTGTTTTAAGTTTTGTGGTGCAGTTTCGCTTAAATTATATTTACTAGTTAAATTTGGATTTTCCACGCGCATATTTGGATACATGTATTGGTATAAGTTTGAAAACGCCTTGAATAATCATTACACACAAGTCATTTATATTTATGACGTACATTCGAGATTTTTTACCTTTCGTCCCAGTGTTTCTGAACAGGACTCTTCTAGCTTTGATATTGGGTGCATTTATTCTTATAAAAAGGGTTTTGTCCAGTTCAATGATATGATCGCAAACAGTTTACACATGAATGACATCTCGATCTACAACGCATGCTTTGTTTGTTTGTTTGTTTGATTTGTGGTTTAACGTCCATATCAACACTGAATATGTCATTTTGGTGACGTTGCTTTCAATTTTTTGGGACTTTTACCCGACGTTGAGATGCAATGGTATCTCATGCCCTGTCGCCCAATGAACCCAATAGCGTTTGCTTTGCCTGGGCAGGCTTAGATCCTCTAAGCGGTTTACAAGTACTCATGTACGGTCAGTTTCAGCTCTGCGTGGAAGCATCGTGCAGTCTATTTCTTCAAGCCCCTATGGGCGGGTACCGACTACAAAGCATGCACCGGTCTACATGATTGAACGGGTTAAATAGCGTTTTTACGAATCCCACGTAAGGGTTGTTATAGCCACGCTTAACTGTGATTATCAGTGACCAATAATATTGGGCTAACAACCTTTACTGTCCGACACCCACCGATTAGGAGAATATATGTTGGCAGGTTTCTTTAAATCAAGTTTAGAACTTTAAGCGAACAGTGAAGACACCCAGCAAAAGTCGCAATCTGTGGCCTCAGGATCTTCCATGTTTCTGAATGTCCTAGTAATGGAGTTATTGGCAGCAGCCTTGCAAACTATATTGCTGTGTAAGAAGAGACTCAGTAAAGCCGAGTCTCCGATTTTCGTTCTTTTATGTGTTCTTTGTCTGCAATGGCAATCTTTTAGCTTTTTATTAAAGGGTAAATATCTTTCTTGACCAGTGTATTTCAATACCGTTCTAAAGTGGTACCTGTTTAAAGGAAGGCTTTCCACATTTTATTACAGTTAAAATCCACCGTGCCGTTTAAAATTACAAACATCTTTGTACAAATGTGCTATAAATAAACCCATTTAAAATTTAAGCGCCATGCTAATAATAAAGCAGACGATAGTCAATTTTTCTCAATTTTCCAAGAAAGTCAGGCTTATAATTTATTTATCTTAATTATCTGCAAGATGATGATTGGCTTGAAATTTGAAGTCTGTTAAATATCTGGAAAACTAATGAAACCTTAACTTTTAATTACTTGAACTTGCAAATTACGGCACCCGCAATTACGTTTTCCACGTCATTCTGTAAACTTATGCGTTTTGTTTAAACATACGAAATGTATTGCTTTTGAAAATTACAAATTTTAGTCAGATTCTTTAAACTTACACAATTCAAGGTAGAGTATTCCATCTGAATTCGAATTAATAGATGACAACATTTGCAACAGTTCATAACAGAAAATTTGAAATAATGTTTTCTCTCTGTCTCTCTCTCTCTCTCTCTCTCTCTGTCTCTCTCTCTCTCTCTCTCTCTCTCTCTCTCTCTCTCTCTCTGCTTTAATTATTAAAAATGTTGAGTATAGCTAATTATAGGTATGGCTTACCTGTTGTTAACTTTAACGTCTAGACATTGAAGTTAAAACTGAAGAAGGACCAATAAGCACTGATCCAAAAATTGTCTTACAAAAGTGGAAGCAGGATTTTGAGAAAATGTATAATCCAAAAACTTCATTGCAAATTGATCATGAGATAAAATTTCAAAGTCCTAATTATACAAATGAAAATCAAAGCCAACCAGAGGTTAGCGATTTTTGTCGTCCAATCACTCTCGAGGAGGTTCGTCGAGCAGTCTTACAGTTAAAGTCAAATAAAGCCTCTGGGGAGGATGAGATTCCTGGTGAGGTTTTGAAAAATGCCAAAATAATTACATTTCTGCATAAGTTCTTTAATGCATGTTTTGAGGCTGGAAAAGTCCCAGAAACTTGGTCAAAAGGTATTATAAACCCTATTCCTAAAGCCTCTACCAGTGATTCTAGGGATCCACTTTCATACAGAGGCATTACTTTAGCACCTGTGACATATAAAGTGTACTGTACAATTTTGAACGAAAGATTAATTAGCTGGAATGAACAGCATAACATCATTGTCGATGAGCAAAATGGTTTCAGGAAAAAGAGAAGCACATAAGATCATTTGACAACTCTGACCAGCATTATTGAAACAAGGAAAAAAAAAAACAAGAAAGTCAACTTATTGTGCCTTTATAGACTTTCAAAAGGCATTTGATTCTGTGAATAGAGATATTTTGAGGCACAAGCTACAGGATATTGGGGTTAAAGATAAATTATTTGCAGCTATAAGGACGCTGTATGACAAGGTCTTGTGTACAGTTAGAATAAATGGTTTCAATACTGACTGGTTTGAGGTAAAATGTGGCTTAAAGCAAGGCTGTCCTTTATCACCAGTCCTGTTCAGCTTCTTCATAAATGATCTTGCTTTGAAAATGAAAAGCACGGGTATTGGTGTGGTTTGTGGGGAGGACAAGATAAACATCTTTTTATTTGCTGACGACATTGTCCTTTTGGCTGAAAATCCACAGGATCTGCAAGTTCTACTGAATATTTTGAGTACATGGTGCACGCTGAACAGGATGGTGATAAATGCAACAAAATCTAAAATAGTTCATTTTCGAACACCATTAATTCCCAGATCAGATACAAATTTTACTATTGGTAATGTAAAGTTGGAGGTAGTTGAGTCTTATAAATACTTAGGCCTCATTCTGACTGAATTTCGAGATTTCTCAGAAACAGCTAAGGCTTTGGCTAAGTCTGCAAATAGAGCATTAGGCCTGATTATTGCTAAGGCAAAGTCTTTTGGTGATGTACCCTATAGTGTCTTTTACAAGCTATATGAGAGTATTGTGTGCCCTGTAATTATGTACGGAGCCCCAATATGGGGAACGGAATGTTTCAGCTGTATTCGGGCCGTGCAAAATCGAGCAGCTAGATATTTTCTAAATGTAGGTAAATACATACCAGTTGCAGCTGTAAGTGGTGACACTGCATGGTACCCAATGGAATGTAGGTTATGGAAGTCAGTTTTGAATCATTGGTGCCGTTTAGTGAACATGGACAATAGTCGACTAAACAAACGAGTGTTTATTTGGTGT
Source organism: Lucinisca nassula (assembly GCA_963580285.1). Lineage (NCBI taxonomy): Eukaryota > Metazoa > Mollusca > Bivalvia > Lucinida > Lucinidae > Lucinisca > Lucinisca nassula. The sequence continues at coordinate 35,309,004 of OY757011.1, forward strand.
GTTAAAAAAGTACTAATTCATGTAGAAACTGGAACTTTAGAGTTAGAAAACAGTTCCAAAAGTATAATGTACAGGAAAGCTACCAAATTTCATACCCCATAGAACAAAGTTTTATATGCTCGCAAATTGTAGATAAAGTATATGATGACTTTGTTCATTACCCGTTTCTGTTTTACGTCTTCTGGACACCGAGGCGAATAAATTCTACGATAGTTCTCATCAATTATATGATGCGGCTCTCTTAACTAGAGGCTATACTCAGCATACTCTCCGTCCTTACATTGATTCTGAAATTAATCATAAACGTCATTTCTTCAAAATATCCTTCATTAATAAGGGTATGGATTTTATAGATTTGCCCAGTATCTTCCGTGAGAGATCGGTGCTTTCTTCCATTCCTGCTTATTTTCAAAATACTGAAACACCTATAATTTGCTATAAATATAACAAACCTGTTAGATCTATCATTTTTAATTTCAATAAACTTGTTTCAGATCTTGATATTGATACTAATACTCCTGATTCATGTGATTGTAAAAACTCAAAGTATTGCTATCCTGCTGCTGGTCATGTAATTACTGGCAATTTGAAAATTATTCCTGATTCTAGGATAAGGAATATAATTTCTAAAGGACCGAAATATCGGTTTCCTTCTAAAATTGATTTCAGTAAATGTAGAGATGAAATCGCTGCTTCCTTGAATGAATTCGGTAATCGATGGTGTAAGCAAGAGTATGTTGAGTATAAAGCCCTAAAGGACTGGAAACTTAGCATTTTAAGACTAGTGAATAAACGCATTTCTTTCTATTCTCAAAATACTAACTTATTACCTCCTAAGCCCAAGGCGTCTTTACGTCATCTTAAACTAGGTATTCAAGAATTTCATAAGAAGTTTGTTTTGGCCCCTGCAGACAAGGCCGCTAACAACGTCGTCGTTGTGTGACGGCTACACTATGTTAACACGCTTAAGCAGGAGCTTGGTGGTACTAAGGCCTATGAACTTCAGCCTTTGGCTGAAGAGAGAGCTATAGTAGATAAACATGTTTGTCTTTCAGCCACCAAGTTTGATGTGTGTGTTAACGAAGGCCAAGACAAGCTTCCTACGCTATACTGGTTACCAAAACTTCATAAAAAACCTTACAAAGCACGGTTTATTGCAAATTCTAGTTCTTGCACTACCACTGAACTTTCTAAATTATTAACTTCCTGTCTTACTGCTATTAAAACGCATGTAATTAAATATTGTGATAAAGTCTTTGAAAGATCAGGAAGAAATCTGTTTTGGTCTATAAAAAATTCGAATGAGGTTTTAAATAAATTGAAATCTAGACAGTTTCGTGCTTCTAGTCTGTCTACCTACGATTTTTCCACTCTTTACACTACACTTCCTCATAATCTTATAAAAGAAAAGCTTAATGATTTAATTGAATGGGCTTTTCACAGAGAAGATTCTCTCTATCTTGCATGTAATGTCAGAAATGCATTTTTCACTTCTAAAGAGCATAAGAATTATACACTTTGGTCATGTCAGAAAGTGTGTGATGCCCTCACCTTTCTACTTGACAATATTTATATTAGATTCGGTACTAAGTTATTTAGACAAATTGTGGGTATTCCGATGGGTACTAATTGCGCACCTCTTGTGGCTGATCTGTTCTTGTATTGTTATGAAAGAGACTTCATTTTGTCGCTTTCCATTGATAACCAATCTGAAATTATTGAAGCTTTTAGCTCTACTTCTAGATATTTAGATGATTTATTAAATATTGATAATACCTATTTTGATGGTTTGATCAGTCAGATTTACCCCCTAGAACTTCAGTTAAATAAAGCAAATTCTTCTGATACCGAGGCCCCGTTTTTGGATTTACATCTATCTATTGTAGATGGATTTGTTTCGTGCAAAATTTATGATAAACGCGATGACTTTGATTTTGAGATTGTAAATTTTCCTTTTTTGGATGGTGATGTTCCTCGTGCGCCATCCTATGGCGTTTATATTTCGCAATTAATTCGATTTGCTAGAGTGTGTAGTCATGTAACTGACTTCAACACTCGTAATAAATTATTAACGGCTAAACTTCTTAATCAGGGTTATCGGTACCATAAACTACGCAAAGCCTTTTCAAAATTTTATAGACGCCATTCTGATTTAATTTCAAAATTCAATATTGGACTTAAATCTCTTCTGCAACAAGGTCTATCGGAACCCGAATTTTATGGTGACTTAGTATATAAATTCAGAAAAATATATAACCGCAATGACTTTAGCACCCAATTTCGTAAAATCATTCTTCGATATAAAAAGATTGGGTACAACATGGATATTATACGACAGACTGCATGCATGGTAGTTAACCCAATCACGGTTGGCAACTTTGCTTCCCTCTTTAATTGCACGCCGGTGGGTCAGGCCTCAGATTCTATGACGGTTCCAACGTAAAGGCTTATTGAAAATTAAAGAGATAATGTTGGTTGGTGCCTGATGCTCTGTCTCTGGTCGGGCTCATCGGAGTCTAACTGTTGGTTTTCTTTTGCTCCAGCATTTCAGTGGTTTCTTGCTGTCGAGTCCTCACCGTTGTCTCACCTCTGTGGTTCTTTGATTTCTGTGTTCACGGAGATGTTGCACTGATGAGTTAGGAGGCCTTCATGCGGACTGAACAAATTATTTGTCTAAATCGCGACGGAAGTAAGGGCGAGGATTGTGGCCACGTAAAATCGATTTAAGCCCCCCAGTGGAAATCTTCCACTGACCGTTCCAAGGCGGCTCTTCTGTGGCGATTTATTTATGTTGTTGTTTGTTACTTACTGTGTATCACTTGTGTCTTTTAATTTTGGATGGCCATATGGCCATTTTGTGGGAAAGTAACTGTCCATATGGCCTTCCTTTGTTTAGGTTTCCATTATGGTCTGGTCGCTTAATGTTTGTATTTCTTTCCCTTTGGTGTCTTTTATGGATGGAGTAAGTTAATTGTATCAATTCCTGATCTTTGTTTTACTTCTATTTTGTTCAGAAATGGCACAGTGATTTAAATCGGACCTCGGCGAGAAGAGGCACTGGTGGAAACAAACTTCGTACATACAAGCAAATGAAAAATGATTTTCATGTTGAGCCTTACTGCTTAGAAATATTGTCTAGAAAGCATAGAGGATCGCTGGCTAAGTTTAGGTCTGGAACAGCCCCCATTAAGGTGGAAACTGGACGCTATCAAAATTTGAATTTGAGTGAGCGAGTTTGTTTCCATTGTACCTCTTGCATCGAAGATGAGGAACACGTACTGGTGGTCTGTCCTATATATGATGATTTAAGGCTGAGTTTAATTAGAGAGGCATTGTTGGTAAATCCTGCATTTGAAGGTTATAGCAATATGCAAAAACTGTGTTTTCTTTTGTCTGATTCTAGAATGGTGAGGTCATGTGCCAAAGTTTGTTCATTGATACTTGAACGTAGGAGAAACTTTTTAAGTCGTCTGTAACTTTTATTCCAGAAAAAAATAACATTAATTTTTAAGCGCACGTCTCCGGCCAAAACCCTAACTTTTATGTATTGTGAAATGGCGTTTTACTAAATAAGTGTATGAATGCTATGCTTTTTGCACTGTGCATGTGCCATAATTCATACCGCACAGATTCAAACGCCATGATATTTCATGCTAGTGTGTGTGTGTGTGTGTGTGTGTGTGTGTGTGTGTGTGTGTGTGTGTGTGTGTGTGTGTGTTTTGTACAGTGAGAATGTGTGCGGTGTCTTGAGAGAAGCTGGCTGTGCCATTCCCAATGCATGCCTCTATGGTTATGATCCCCTTGAGCCCCACTTTTATTTAGTGGAACTGGGGTTTGTGGGGGTATACATTACTGTAGTCCTCGTTCTTCTGGAGCATAGATTGTGGGCTCCCGTTTGGGCCGCCTCAATGAGGCGGTTCTTGCGGATGCCTATGGTCTGTGTTCTAGGCGGGAAAGTTAAAGGTATCAGATAGTGAAAACTTCCATAAGCCGGTTTTTCTCGGGGTAGGGCCCACTTTCATATATCTGTATATCATGTTATACAGGTTTTTTATAAATGCTAATACTTGCAATAACTCAAGTTTTACTGTCTCTCACAATTCTTTTAGAATGGCAGTTGTATATGTACTTGTTAGTTTTAAATATAAGATAAGTTTTAATGTATATACACTGGTGAGACAAAAATAAACGATACTACTAGTCTGCTACTATTCGACTTCTAGTTAACAGGGTGTAAAAGAATGGTGTGAACTGTTCCTGTATAACATTGTACCAACTCACTGTCATATTTGATTGTGTCTGTTTTCACTAATATTCGATTGTGTCTGTTTCTATATTACACTCTACCAATAGACGGATCCAATGTTTTGACACGTGGCCTTGTTTAATTGTCACTGCGCATGCGCAAAACTACTTTTGCTTTTGATAAGGATCTTTCGTGGTTGGCAAAAAGCCGCTGGTTCCATATAAACACATTGAAAATAGGTTAAATATTACGGGCATATTTTAGTTGACCGCTACTGAAAATTGATCGAATTACACTTTAAATGAGTAGATAAATATATTCTAGACTTCATTCCGACAGCTTTCGCATTTTTAGTCATCGTTTTGTCCATTTATATTACAAATAATTAAGACTCGTTATCTGCCTAAGTTTAACAGGTAATTATCATCAAAACATCCTCAAATATTCTAGAAACCAATAATTACTAGCTAAGACATGTCTATTTTAAAAGTTTAAAGGTCAATTTTGTCGTTTCGATTTCAAACAAAATACAAGTTTACAGAAAATAACATCGCAATTACAATAGCGTCAAACGGCAAAAGACGTTTTTGCCCACCACCGGTAACTCCCGGCAAATAGTATTATTGGGTGATGACGTAGTGTTTGGATGTGTCTATTGACTGCAGTATTTAATTGTGACACCCTAACGATTTACTGTAATATTTGATTGTGTTTGTTCCTGTTATACCGCCGACCAATGAGCTATAATATTTGAATGCGTCTGTCGTTACATCAAGCCCTACCAAACGCTTTTAAGAACTATGAAAATGTCTTCCTGGCACGTGGGCTACAATTCATGGGTGTTTAGCATGTTGATATTTTTCTAGAAAAAAAACGTAATGTTCCAAATTAAATGAATAAATATAAAACATGCATATTAAAAAATGTACTTTTATTGTAAGAAAAAAAAAATCAATTTGTAAGAAAGTTACCTATCAAAATGGTTCATTTTTGAACGTCTGTTTCTCCATTGTCCTTCAATAGACACATACCATTTTTACATCCAAATATACGTTAGTGTGTGTATCAGCAACAGCGAGACGTAATTTTCTCCAAACACTGGCATTATAACAATATATTCATGCCGATAGAACCCCTATCAACATGAAGAGTTCACTATACATTGTTATCCATGTACACAGTATTACGCATGGATTAATTTAACACTGGGGTAATTCGGCGTAGCGATAATAAAAATCCTGTCAAATCGTAATTATGTCTTATGGACAAAACAAACCTTTCCCTCTCTGGTATATATTCTATGCATAATAATATTTACAAAATTAACGGAAGAATAAAGGAAATCATGATCTGGGCATAAAAACATGTAAAATAAAAAATAGAAGTGGAGGCAATGATCAGGAACCGATAAAATTAACCCACAGCTCCCATCGGAGACACCAAAGGGAAAGAAACACAAACATGAAACAACAGACCTAAACGGAAACATCAATAGCGGAAAGCCAAAAGGACAGTTACTTTCCCACAAAATGGCCAATAGGCTATCCAAAATAAAATAATATAAGCGACACAAACACCCAAAGACAAACCATAACAAAAATAAACCGCGACATAAGAACCGCCTTGGAACGGTCAGCGGAAACGAATTCCACTTGGGGGATCAAACCGATCCCACGCGGCCACAACCCTCAACCTTACTTCCGTCGCGATTTAGACAAATAATTTGTTCAGTCCGCATGAAGGCCTCCTAACTTATCAGTGCAACATCTCCGTGAACACAAATAATCAAACAACCAGAGATGAAACAACGGTAAGGACTCGACAGAAAAAAAACCACTGAAATGCTGGAGCAAAAGAAAACCAACAGTTAGACTCCGATGGGCCCGACCAGAGACAGAGAATCAGGCACCAACCTACATTACATTGAATTAGAATATCTCTAATTCTCAATAAGCCTTCACGCTGGAACCGTCATAGAATCCGAGGCCTGACCCACCGGCGTGCAATTAAAGAGGGAAGCAAAGTATTCAACCGTGATTGGGTTAACTACCATGGATGCAGTCTGTCGTATAACAATTTATGTTGTACCCAATCTTTTTATATCGAATAATGATTTTACGAAATTGGGTGCTGAAGTCATTGCGGTTATATATTTTTCTGAATTTATATACTTAGTCAAAAAAGGTTATTATGGCAAGGTTTGGAAAAACTACTAATCGTCGTTGCTAGGACACGGACTATACTTCAGGTTGATGTAAAAAGTGAATGATTCCGTGGAAGTATAATGGAGAAACCGGTGTTCAAAAATTGACCATTTTGAAAGGCAATTTTCTAATAAAGTATTTTTTCTTCTAACAACAAAAAGGCATATTTTGTGATTACTCATATAATTTGGAACTTTATGGGTTGCTTTTTCTAGAAACTTATCGACATCCTGAACATCCATAAATTTTAGCTCACGTGTCAGGTTGACATTTGTATAAGTAGAAGTAAAACAAAGATCAGGAATTGATACAATTAACTTACTCCACCCATAAAAGACACCAAAGGGAAAGAAATACAAACATTAAGCGACCAGACCATAATGGAAACCTAAACAAAGGAAGGCCATAAGGACAGTTACTTTCCCACAAAATGGCCATATGGTCATCCGAAACTAAAAGACACAAGTGATACACACAGTAAGTAACAAACAACAACATAAAATAAATCGCCACAGAAGAGCCGCCTTGGAACGGTCAGTGGAAGATTTCCACTGGGGGGCTTAAATCGATTTTACGTGGCCACAATCCTCGCCCTTACTTCCGTCGCGATTTAGACAAATAATTTGTTCAGTCCGCATGAAGGCCTCCTAACTCATCAGTGCAACATCTCCGTGAACACAAAAATCAAAGAACCACAGAGGTGAGACAACGGTGAGGACTCGACAGCAAGAAACCACTGAAATGCTGGAGCAAAAGAAAACCAACAGTTAGACTCCGATGAGCCCGACCAGAGACAGAGCATCAGGCACCAACCAACATTACCTTGAATTAGATCTCTCTAATTCTCAATAAGCCTTTACGTTGGAGCCGTCATAGAATCTGAGGCCTGACCCACCGGCGTGCAATTAAAGAGGGAAGCAAAGTTGCCAACCGTGATTGGGTTAACTACCATGCATGCAGTCTGTCGTATAATATCCATGTTGTACCCAATCTCTTTATATCGAAGAATGATTTCACGAAATTGGGTACCGAAGCCACTGCGGCCACACACTTCCCCGAACTCAAACACTAAGTCACCACAAAACCCGGGCTCCGACAGACCCCGCCGCAGAAGAGACTTAAGTCCAATATTGAATTTTGAAATTAAATCAGAATGGCGTCTATAAAATTTTGAAAAGGCTTTGCGTAGTTTATGGTACCGATAACCCCGATTAAGGAGCCCAGCCGTTAATAATTCACTACGAGCGTTGAAGCCAGCCACACGACCACACACTCTAGCAAATCGAATCAACCGCGAAACACAAACGCCACAGGACGGCGCACGAGGAACACCACCATCCAAAAAAGGAAAACCCACAATCTCAAAATAAAAGTCATCGCGTTTATCATAAATTTTGCACGAAACAAACCCATCCACAATAGATAGATGTAAATCCAAAAACGGGGCCTCGGTATCAGAAGAATCCGCCCCATCCAACCGAAGCCCTAGGGGGTAAATCTGACTGATCAAACCATCAAAATAGGTATTATCAATATTTAATAAATCATCTAAATATCTAGAAGTAGAGCTAAAAGCTTCAATAATTTCAGATTGGTTATCAATGGAAAGCGACAAAATGAAGTCTCTTTCATAACAATACAAGAACAGATCAGCCACAAGAGGTGCGCAATTAGTACCCATCGGAATACCCACAATTTGTCTAAATAACTTAGTACCGAATCTAATATAAATATTGTCAAGTAGAAAGGTGAGGGCATCACACACCCTCTGACACGACCAAAGCGCATAACTCTTATGCTCTTTAGAAGTGAAAAATGCATTTCTGACACCACATGCAAGATAGAGAGAATCCTCTCTGTGAAAAGCCCATTCAATTAAATCATTAAGCTTTTCTTTTATAAAATTATGAGGAAGTGTAGTGTAAAGAGTGGAAAAATCGTAGGTAGACAGACTAGAAGCACGAAACTGTCTAGATTTCAATTTATTCAAAACATCATTCGAATTTTTTATAGACCAAAACAGATTTCCTCCTGATCTTTCAAAGACTTTATCACAATATTTAATTACATGCGTTCCAACAGCAGTAAGACAGGAAGTCAACAACCCAGAAAGTTCAGTGGTAGTGCAAGAGCTAGAATTTGCAATAAACCGTGCTTTGTAAGGTTTCCCATGAAGCCCCGGCAACCAGCACAGCGCAGGAAGCCCGCCCTGGCCCCCGTCAACACACACAGCAAACCTGGTGGCTGAAAGACAAACATGCTTATCTACTATAGCTCTCTCTTCAGCCAAAGGCTGAAGTCCACAGGCCCCAGCACCACCAAGCTCCTGCCCAAGCGCGCCAACACAGCGGAGCCGCCACACAACGACGACGCCGCCAGCGGCCCTGCCCGCAGGGGCCAAAACAAACTTCTTATGAAACCCCCGAACACCTAGTCTAAGATGACGTAAAGACGCCCCGGGCCCAGGAGGTAATAAGTTAGTATTTTGAGAATAGAAAGAAACGCGCTCATTCACTAGTTTTAAAATGCCAAGTTTCCAGTCCTTAAGGGCTTTATGCCCAACACACCCCCGCCCACACCACCGACTACCGAATTCATTCAATGAAGCAGCGATTTCATCTCTACATTTACTGAAATCAATTTTAGAAGGAAACCGATATTTCGGTCCCCCAGAAACCATATTCCCTATCCTTGAATCAGGAATAATTTTCAAATTGCCAGTAATTACATGACCAGCAGCAGAATAGCAATACTTTGAGCCTCCACAATCACACGAACCAGGAGTATTAGTATCAATATCAAGATCTGAAACAAGCCCACCGAAACCAAAAACGACAGATCTAACAGGTTTGTTATATTTATAGCAAATTATAGGTGCCCCAGCACTCCGAAAATAAGCAGGAATGGAAGAAAGTACGGATCCCCCACGGAAGACACCAGGCAAATCTATAAAATCCATACCCTTATTGATGAAGGATATTTTGAAGAAATGGCGTTTATGATTAACTTCAGAATCAATGTAAGGACGGAGAGTATGCTGAGTATAGCCTCTAGCCAATAGAGCCGCACCATACAACTGATGAGAACTATCGTAGAATTTATTCGCCTCGGTGTCCAGAAGACGTAAGACAGAAACGGGTAATGAACTCAAAAATGAAAGCATAGAGTGGCGTCCATGATTTAATAACACAACAGACAGTCACTTCAGTCTAGTATTGTTTCGTTTAAACGCACGTGATTTACGTCCAAAGTTACCATCCCTCCTGGTGCCGTGAGATCTAGTTCTGCGTTTACGACATTCCAGGAGCGAGAAAACACCAAAGTCCGGCATTCTGGAAACATTACCCCCACGACAAACGCTGCCACCAAATCCCAGCGGAAAAGGGGTCTGTAAAAATTTAATCCATTTCAGTTCAGCCTCATGTCTCCCGATTATTTTGAATCTAGTTGTAGAATTTGCATCGTAATAAAGTTTTTCCACTGGTTGTATAACAATGTTATTTACAGAATGACCTGCACGTCGAAAGTGACGGTACAAGAAAGTGTCAGTTTTCTCAGGCTTACTCATTCTACGATAATGCTCGTTCAATCTAGTTTTAAGCATGCGGTTAGTTTGACCGACGTACTGCATATTACAGTTTGCAGCACGTCAAGTAATTAGATAAATTAAATCTGTAGACTGTCATGTCAAATCAGACATGTTAACTACAGAGAAGCGTCTACCGTTTACAGATGAAGTAACGGTAGACGCAGTGCTTAAATGCGAACAACATCTGCACCTCTTGGCATTGCACTTAGAAATGCTAGGATACATTCCACTTCTTTTCCACGGATTAGTATATTTTCGAAGGATGGGCGATTTGAGAGGAGATAGTCTTATACGAAGACTACTCCCAAAAACATTGGTATTGCCTGCTCCTTTGAGATTAACTGAAGTTACAGAAGACAAATTTAAGGGTCTAACCAATACAGAAGGCAACATAGTATTAAAGTTCTTAATAGAATGGGGAATCCGTACAGAAGAAGCAGAGTGTAACCTAAGGGGTGATATTGATATTTTAAATGTATTTGTAATACTCATTTTGGTTAATAAGGTTGTGATACCGTCAAAACTAAAGCGATGTTCATACCGGTTATTAAATAAATACTGAAGAAGATTCCTTCGAATAGAAGGAAGGTACAACAAAAGCCCACAAAACATCCTAGTCTACTTAAAGTACAGGGATGTCAAACAAGCAGTTGTTATACAACGAGGAACGAACATCGGTTTAATAATGACCTTCAACAGGTATCTAAAGGATGTCAATTGATGGAACAGTGAAAAGCAATTGCATAAGCAATCCCTGAGGATTGGAAAAATAAGAGCATTAAATGCATGTACGGGGAGACCTTTTACAGCCGCCACACGGCACAAACAAAACAGCCCTGATATGCAAAGTAGAAGTAAAACAAAGATCAGGAATTGATACAATTAACTTACTCCACCCATAAAAGACACCAAAGGGAAAGAAATACAAACATTAAGCGACCAGACCATAATGGAAACCTAAACAAAGGAAGGCCATAAGGACAGTTACTTTCCCACAAAATGGCCATATGGTCATCCGAAACTAAAAGACACAAGTGATACACACAGTAAGTAACAAACAACAACATAAAATAAATCGCCACAGAAGAGCCGCCTTGGAACGGTCAGTGGAAGATTTCCACTGGGGGGCTTAAATCGATTTTACGTGGCCACAATCCTCGCCCTTACTTCCGTCGCGATTTAGACAAATAATTTGTTCAGTCCGCATGAAGGCCTCCTAACTCATCAGTGCAACATCTCCGTGAACACAAAAATCAAAGAACCACAGAGGTGAGACAACGGTGAGGACTCGACAGCAAGAAACCACTGAAATGCTGGAGCAAAAGAAAACCAACAGTTAGACTCCGATGAGCCCGACCAGAGACAGAGCATCAGGCACCAACCAACATTACCTTGAATTAGATCTCTCTAATTCTCAATAAGCCTTTACGTTGGAGCCGTCATAGAATCTGAGGCCTGACCCACCGGCGTGCAATTAAAGAGGGAAGCAAAGTTGCCAACCGTGATTGGGTTAACTACCATGCATGCAGTCTGTCGTATAATATCCATGTTGTACCCAATCTCTTTATATCGAAGAATGATTTCACGAAATTGGGTACCGAAGCCACTGCGGCCACACACTTCCCCGAACTCAAACACTAAGTCACCACAAAACCCGGGCTCCGACAGACCCCGCCGCAGAAGAGACTTAAGTCCAATATTGAATTTTGAAATTAAATCAGAATGGCGTCTATAAAATTTTGAAAAGGCTTTGCGTAGTTTATGGTACCGATAACCCCGATTAAGGAGCCCAGCCGTTAATAATTCACTACGAGCGTTGAAGCCAGCCACACGACCACACACTCTAGCAAATCGAATCAACCGCGAAACACAAACGCCACAGGACGGCGCACGAGGAACACCACCATCCAAAAAAGGAAAACCCACAATCTCAAAATCAAAGTCATCGCGTTTATCATAAATTTTGCACGAAACAAACCCATCCACAATAGATAGATGTAAATCCAAAAACGGGGCCTCGGTATCAGAAGAATCCGCCCCATCCAACCGAAGCCCTAGGGGGTAAATCTGACTGATCAAACCATCAAAATAGGTATTATCAATATTTAATAAATCATCTAAATATCTAGAAGTAGAGCTAAAAGCTTCAATAATTTCAGATTGGTTATCAATGGAAAGCGACAAAATGAAGTCTCTTTCATAACAATACAAGAACAGATCAGCCACAAGAGGTGCGCAATTAGTACCCATCGGAATACCCACAATTTGTCTAAATAACTTAGTACCGAATCTAATATAAATATTGTCAAGTAGAAAGGTGAGGGCATCACACACCCTCTGACACGACCAAAGCGCATAACTCTTATGCTCTTTAGAAGTGAAAAATGCATTTCTGACACCACATGCAAGATAGAGAGAATCCTCTCTGTGAAAAGCCCATTCAATTAAATCATTAAGCTTTTCTTTTATAAAATTATGAGGAAGTGTAGTGTAAAGAGTGGAAAAATCGTAGGTAGACAGACTAGAAGCACGAAACTGTCTAGATTTCAATTTATTCAAAACATCATTCGAATTTTTTATAGACCAAAACAGATTTCCTCCTGATCTTTCAAAGACTTTATCACAATATTTAATTACATGCGTTCCAACAGCAGTAAGACAGGAAGTCAACAACCCAGAAAGTTCAGTGGTAGTGCAAGAGCTAGAATTTGCAATAAACCGTGCTTTGTAAGGTTTCCCATGAAGCCCCGGCAACCAGCACAGCGCAGGAAGCCCGCCCTGGCCCCCGTCAACACACACAGCAAACCTGGTGGCTGAAAGACAAACATGCTTATCTACTATAGCTCTCTCTTCAGCCAAAGGCTGAAGTCCACAGGCCCCAGCACCACCAAGCTCCTGCCCAAGCGCGCCAACACAGCGGAGCCGCCACACAACGACGACGCCGCCAGCGGCCCTGCCCGCAGGGGCCAAAACAAACTTCTTATGAAACCCCCGAACACCTAGTCTAAGATGACGTAAAGACGCCCCGGGCCCAGGAGGTAATAAGTTAGTATTTTGAGAATAGAAAGAAACGCGCTCATTCACTAGTTTTAAAATGCCAAGTTTCCAGTCCTTAAGGGCTTTATGCCCAACACACCCCCGCCCACACCACCGACTACCGAATTCATTCAATGAAGCAGCGATTTCATCTCTACATTTACTGAAATCAATTTTAGAAGGAAACCGATATTTCGGTCCCCCAGAAACCATATTCCCTATCCTTGAATCAGGAATAATTTTCAAATTGCCAGTAATTACATGACCAGCAGCAGAATAGCAATACTTTGAGCCTCCACAATCACACGAACCAGGAGTATTAGTATCAATATCAAGATCTGAAACAAGCCCACCGACAGATCTAACAGGTTTGTTATATTTATAGCAAATTATAGGTGCCCCAGCACTCCGAAAATAAGCAGGAATGGAAGAAAGTACGGATCCCCCACGGAAGACACCAGGCAAATCTATAAAATCCATACCCTTATTGATGAAGGATATTTTGAAGAAATGGCGTTTATGATTAACTTCAGAATCAATGTAAGGACGGAGAGTATGCTGAGTATAGCCTCTAGCCAATAGAGCCGCACCATACAACTGATGAGAACTATCGTAGAATTTATTCGCCTCGGTGTCCAGAAGACGTAAGACAGAAACGGGTAATGAACTCAAAAATGAAAGCATAGAGTGGCGTCCATGATTTAATAACACAACAGACAGTCACTTCAGTCTAGTATTGTTTCGTTTAAACGCACGTGATTTACGTCCAAAGTTACCATCCCTCCTGGTGCCGTGAGATCTAGTTCTGCGTTTACGACATTCCAGGAGCGAGAAAACACCAAAGTCCGGCATTCTGGAAACATTACCCCCACGACAAACGCTGCCACCAAATCCCAGCGGAAAAGGGGTCTGTAAAAATTTAATCCATTTCAGTTCAGCCTCATGTCTCCCGATTATTTTGAATCTAGTTGTAGAATTTGCATCGTAATAAAGTTTTTCCACTGGTTGTATAACAATGTTATTTACAGAATGACCTGCACGTCGAAAGTGACGGTACAAGAAAGTGTCAGTTTTCTCAGGCTTACTCATTCTACGATAATGCTCGTTCAATCTAGTTTTAAGCATGCGGTTAGTTTGACCGACGTACTGCATATTACAGTTTGCAGCACGTCAAGTAATTAGATAAATTAAATCTGTAGACTGTCATGTCAAATCAGACATGTTAACTACAGAGAAGCGTCTACCGTTTACAGATGAAGTAACGGTAGACGCAGTGCTTAAATGCGAACAACATCTGCACCTCTTGGCATTGCACTTAGAAATGCTAGGATACATTCCACTTCTTTTCCACGGATTAGTATATTTTCGAAGGATGGGCGATTTGAGAGGAGATAGTCTTATACGAAGACTACTCCCAAAAACATTGGTATTGCCTGCTCCTTTGAGATTAACTGAAGTTACAGAAGACAAATTTAAGGGTCTAACCAATACCGAAGGCAACATAGTATTAAAGTTCTTAATAGAATGGGGAATCCGTACAGAAGAAGCAGAGTGTAACCTAAGGGGTGATATTGATATTTTAAATGTATTTGTAATACTCATTTTGGTTAATAAGGTTGTGATACCGTCAAAACTAAAGCGATGTTCATACCGGTTATTAAATAAATACAACAAAAGCCCACAAAACATCCTAGTCTACTTAAAGTACAGGGATGTCAAACAAGCAGTTGTTATACAAGGAGGAACGAACATCGGTTTAATAATGACCTTCAACAGGTATCTAAAGGATGTCAATTGATGGAACAGTGAAAAGCAATTGCATAAGCAATCCCTGAGGATTGGAAAAATAAGAGCATTAAATGCATGTACGGGGAGACCTTTTACAGCCGCCACACGGCACAAACAAAACAGCCCTGATATGCAAAGTAGAAGTAAAACAAAGATCAGGAATTGATACAATTAACTTACTCCACCCATAAAAGACACCAAAGGGAAAGAAATACAAACATTAAGCGACCAGACCATAATGGAAACCTAAACAAAGGAAGGCCATAAGGACAGTTACTTTCCCACAAAATGGCCATATGGTCATCCGAAACTAAAAGACACAAGTGATACACACAGTAAGTAACAAACAACAACATAAAATAAATCGCCACAGAAGAGCCGCCTTGGAACGGTCAGTGGAAGATTTCCACTGGGGGGCTTAAATCGATTTTACGTGGCCACAATCCTCGCCCTTACTTCCGTCGCGATTTAGACAAATAATTTGTTCAGTCCGCATGAAGGCCTCCTAACTCATCAGTGCAACATCTCCGTGAACACAAAAATCAAAGAACCACAGAGGTGAGACAACGGTGAGGACTCGACAGCAAGAAACCACTGAAATGCTGGAGCAAAAGAAAACCAACAGTTAGACTCCGATGAGCCCGACCAGAGACAGAGCATCAGGCACCAACCAACATTACCTTGAATTAGATCTCTCTAATTCTCAATAAGCCTTTACGTTGGAGCCGTCATAGAATCTGAGGCCTGACCCACCGGCGTGCAATTAAAGAGGGAAGCAAAGTTGCCAACCGTGATTGGGTTAACTACCATGCATGCAGTCTGTCGTATAATATCCATGTTGTACCCAATCTCTTTATATCGAAGAATGATTTCACGAAATTGGGTACCGAAGCCACTGCGGCCACACACTTCCCCGAACTCAAACACTAAGTCACCACAAAACCCGGGCTCCGACAGACCCCGCCGCAGAAGAGACTTAAGTCCAATATTGAATTTTGAAATTAAATCAGAATGGCGTCTATAAAATTTTGAAAAGGCTTTGCGTAGTTTATGGTACCGATAACCCCGATTAAGGAGCCCAGCCGTTAATAATTCACTACGAGCGTTGAAGCCAGCCACACGACCACACACTCTAGCAAATCGAATCAACCGCGAAACACAAACGCCACAGGACGGCGCACGAGGAACACCACCATCCAAAAAAGGAAAACCCACAATCTCAAAATCAAAGTCATCGCGTTTATCATAAATTTTGCACGAAACAAACCCATCCACAATAGATAGATGTAAATCCAAAAACGGGGCCTCGGTATCAGAAGAATCCGCCCCATCCAACCGAAGCCCTAGGGGGTAAATCTGACTGATCAAACCATCAAAATAGGTATTATCAATATTTAATAAATCATCTAAATATCTAGAAGTAGAGCTAAAAGCTTCAATAATTTCAGATTGGTTATCAAGCCTTAATATTTGATAGTGTCTCATACTATATAAGATCCAGCCAATGGAATGTTATATTTTGGGGGCTGTTCATTTATTACACCCTGCCACTTGAGTGTACTGTTTTATCGTGTCTGTGTCTATATAGCACTCTATCAATGGAGTGATATATGTATAAACCCCAGCAATGTTGTGTAGTGTTTGATTCTGTACTGGATTGAGAACTTTCCTGGGCTTCCTTTTATTTTTCCGGTTTATAATAAATCAATTGTTACTGGTGACACGTCAGATGACATTCATACACCAGGACCTTTGGTATGGGAAGTTAGTCCCTAGCTTTAACCAAAGAGGCAAACTCAGCTACACAATCCTCAGTCCCTTCAGCTGTCGAAATAATCGGCTCAGGAAGGGCATTCCAGTCTCTAATGGTCCGTGGGGAGAACGATTCTTTATAAATGCCAATTCTTGCAGTAATGATATGCAGTCTGATATGCCAAAATATGATAAACGACAAAGAAACAAACTAAGAACCTGTATAAATCTTTTATGACTTACACATAAAATGTTTTATAAGTCAACTTCTTTTTATGACCATTTTTATCAATAAACACATTAATTTTATCTGATCCATGCGTGAGAGACAGTTGTATATTAGAATACCGCACGGTCAGCTATAGATATCATATAGATATAATTGATATAAGCTTTTATTGTAAGACATAAGACAAAATGTAGTTTAGATGCAAATATAAAGCTTTTAGTCTGATTATTATGATATGAATGAATGGGCCAACGAATAAGTGAATAAAGATTTACGGCTTAATTTGAACGTTTCTTCAGTCGATTGTGACATACACTTTCGAATTTACATTACGTAAACACACTGTAAATTTTACCGCCGTAAAAATGAAAAATTTAAAATGACAAAATTGTGATATTTTTTCTTATTTCTGCTCAAAATATAGACTGTGGGAACACAATAGAACCACCATATCTAAAAAATATAGACTGTGGGAACATGTTAGAACCGCCTCATCGAGGCGGTTCTAACGAGTTTTCACACTCTATATTGTAGAACAGAAATAAGAAAAATAAGGTTTATCCTTGTAACCCCCGTTTTACTACATAAAAGTGGGGTTCAAGGTGTGTGTGTGGGGTGGGGTGGGGCGGTTCAAAACAATATAGGCATATTTGCGTGATGTCTATCGAGGGGAATGTTTTCTTAGCTTCTTGAAATAGTGCCCATGAAGACTATAAGAATCTTATATGGCTGTGAGAAGTGGATTGAAAAATCCGCCCCGAGGGTCACTGTTCGGCATCACGAGGCTTGCCGATTGATGCCGGACAGTGATCCCGAGGGACGGATTTTTCCATCTGCCCCTCACACCCATCCATTTCCTAGCGCGGATTTTGAATGCTGCAGTCAGTTCGAGTACCGATGTCCGCCATATTGTGATGACAGTACAGGAATGTTTAGTGACGTCACGTAACCTGCTGTGACGTCAACCTTAACGACGGCGCATTTGAGGTCGTAATCGACCAGTGCATTTATCAAGCATGCGATTATATTCGATTTTGGGTCGGAACACCAGGGTCAGAACATAAATTTCTATCCCAGGGTAAAATCTACTAGCGTTTCAGGGAGGGACCGACTCGTACCACTTTAGGAAAATCAGAACTTTTTTTCTGAAACTTTTTTTTTTTGAATAAGCATGTTTCCGTTATGTCTTCACTGCATCACGAAAACATGTCTATATAATTTTGACCCCCTTGAACCCCACTTTTATATAGTAAAACTGGGGTTTCAGGGGGTATACCTTATTTTTCTTATTTCTGCTCTAAAATATAGATTGCGGGCCTACTCGTTAGAACCGCCTCGATGAGGCGGTTCTAACGAGTGCCCACAACCTATATTTTGAGCAGAAATAAGAAAAAATATCACAATTTTTCATAATAAAATTTTCATTTTTTCGGCGATAAAGGTGGCAAACTACTTGTATAGGCGTGTTTACGTAATGGCTGCGAGAAGCTGTGGGTCCATATTCATCCATAAAACATACAGCGAAGACTCAGTCATACATTACGACATCTCACCCATGCGACTTAGTGCATTGTTTGCATCTCCAAAATGGCTACTTTTCTTTTGAAAATCTGTGATATATTTCTTATTCATTTTATTTGTATTGGAGATTAACGGGCCGGTCAACAATATTTTAGGTCATTTTTGAGTCGTCTTTTTTTTTATTATTACTGCAAACATAGGATGCGGGTGCTCGTGAGAACCGCCTCGTGGAGGCGGTTCTAACAAGTACCCACAACCTATGTCTTAGAGTAGAAATAAGCAAAATTACGTATATCCCCGTGATCCCCAGTTTTCTGTACATAAAGTAGGGTTTTGCGGGGGAGGGGTCATTTCATGACTTGTTCACGTGATGATCAGTTACGCGGTGGATCTGTGCCTTCCCCGTTCTCACATGCCCGACGGCCATTTTTCGCTTGGTGCGGCCAAATGAATCCCGGCCCTGCAAAACACACGATTTTGAATTGACGATCGACGACGAGATAGATCAGCCGAATCCAATTCGAATTTCCCCGATCGCATGCTAATCATTTAGAGTTCTTACGACATACATAGAACAGAAAAATGAAGACACTGTTCGGACCTGAAGATGGTTTCCATCACGAAAACACACCTATATAATTTTGACCTCCTTGAACCCCACTTTTATGTAGTAAAACTGGGGTTTCCCGGGGTAAACCTTATTTTTCTTATTTCTGCTCTAAAATATAGAAAAATATCGCAATTTTTCATCATAAAATTTTCATTTTTTCGGCGATAAAGGTGGCAATGTATTTGTTTAGGCGTGTTTGCGTACTGCCAGAGACTCAGTCCATGCCACAAAATACTGTCTTTTCTTATGTACTAATGTGTTTTATTAGGATCGTGGTCATTCTTTGGTATCTCTGCCTACGAAAATGGAGATATGAATTTTAATGATTAGTTTCCCCAATGTGGAATTCGTTTCCGCTAACCGTTCCAAGGCGGTTGTTATGTCGCGGTTTATTTTTGTTATGGTTTGTCTTTGGGTGTTTGTGTCGCTTATATTATTTTAGGTTGGATAGCAAATTGACCTTTCAAGAATCCGCTGGTTGGTGTGTGGGGGGTTGAGGGGGGGGGGGAATAGCGGATACTTGAGTAGTATTCTATTTTTTTTAAATACAGAAATAACACTTTCTGTATTTTGAAAAATAAAATACTGCCAAAGCATCCGCTATTTTATTTTTCAAAATACAGAAAAAAAAACAAGCAGTCTTGCAAACTACAGTCCTGTTTATGATGATTCCTATTTTTATCAACAATTTAGTGGGTAACAATATCCAAAATTGTATATTTGGGGAGGTAAATCGGCGGTTTTACGGTCGAAAATTTGCGACCGTGAAAATTTGCGACCGTAAAACCGACGATTTACCTCCCCAAATGATAATTTTCAACACAAGTATCCCTATTCTAATGCACTCATTCACTTTTTTTATGCCCCTGTAGGAGTGTATATAGTTTTTGCACTGTCCGTCTGTGAGTTTGTGCGTTTGTGGGTTTGTGCGTTTGTAAATCCGCACTTTTTTGTGATGCTACTTCCACATTTCTTCAACGATTGAGCTGAAACTTTGCACATGCATTCCTTTTGTGGTTAAGGGATGCCTTAACAATTTTCACGTTGGTCCTATCATTTTCGAAGGAGTTACGGCCCTTTATTTTCTAAAAAAAATGTGCTAAAAACCTTGTGATGCGAACTACTTCAAGATTTCTTCACTGATTCAGCTGAAACTTTGCACATGCATTCCTTGTGAGGTGAAGGGGTGCCTATCACAATTTTCACGTTGATCCTAGCATCTGTGACGGAGTTACGGCCCCTGATTTTCTGAAAAGAAAAACGCGTTCGAAAACCTTGTGACGCGAACTACTTCCACATTTCTTCACCGTTTGAGCTGAAACTTTGCACATGCATTTCTTGTGAGGTAAAGGGGTGCCTAACACAATTTTTACGTTGATCCTATCATCTGCGAAGGAGTAACGGCCCTTTATCTTCTGAAAAATGCGTTTTTAAACATTGTGACGCGAACTCCTTCAACATTTCTTCGACAATTTTGTTAAATTCATTACGAAAACATGCCTATACGAATACATTGTAACCTTTATCGCCGAAAAAATGAAAATTTTAAGATGAAAAATTGTCATATTGTTCTTATTTCTGCTCAAATTATAGATTGTGGATACTCGTTAGCGATGAGGCGGTTCTAACGAGTATCCACAATCTATAATTTGAGCAGAAATAAGAAAAATAAGGTTTACCCCTGTAAACCCCAGTTTTACTATATAAAAGTGGGGTTCCAGGGGGGTCAAAATTATATAGACGTGTTTTCCTGATGTTATGCCCCCGTAGAAGGGCATATAGTTTTTGCACTGTCCGTTTGTGGGTTTGTGCGTTTGTAAGTCAGCACTTTTTGGTGATGCGAACTACTTCCACATTTCTTCAACGCTTGAGCTGAAACTTTGCACATGCATTCCTTGTGAGGTGAAGGGATGCCTAACACAATTTTCACGTTGATCCTTTCATTGTCGAAGGTGTTACGGCCTTTTATTTTCTAAATAATGTGCTAAAACCTTGTGATGCGAGCTACTTCAACATTTCTCCACTGATTCAGCTGAAACTTTGCACATGCATTCCTTGTGAGGTGAAGGGGTGCCTTTCACAATTTTCACGTTGATCCTAGCATCTGTGACGGAGTTACGGCCTTGATTTTCTGAAAAAAAGCGGACTTAACAAAATTAGTGTATACCGCGACAGAAGTAAGGGCGAGGATTATGGCCATGTAAAATCGATTCCAAGGCGGTTCTTCTGTGGCGGTTTATTTATGTTGTTGTTTGTTACTTACTGTGTGTATCACTTGTGTCTTTTTATTTTGGATGGCCAATTGGCCATTCTGTGGGAAAGTAACTGTCCTTATGGCCCTCCTTTGTTTAGGCTTCCATTATGGTCTGGTCGCTTCATGTTTGTGTTTCTTTCCCTTTGGTGTCTTTGATGGGTGGAGTAAGTTAATTGTATCGATTCCTGATCTTTGTTTTACTTCTACTTTATAAACACAATAATCTTGTATTTTTGCATGAAGTGTAGGTCCTCATGCGACCCCAAAACGCAACGTCTGTTCCAGGTTAACACGTCGCTACAGCTGGTGTTAAGGGAATGTGATGTGGTCGTAAAAAGGTCCTCCTGTCCTTCACCATAGTTAAGATCATATTGTCTAGTCCTTTAGGATTATTGATTCCATTGTGGATTTTTGAAAATATTTGATGTCTCTGATGAGGCATAATTGGCCGAAATTAGCTGGTATGACCCAGAAAAAGAACATGTAAACTGTATAATTTTCAGTTCCATAATCCAATAATCCCACTTTTGTCAATATAACGTGGGGCCTACAACGGTATTATAACACATTTATGTAAGGATGTCAATGGGGAAACTGTTGCTTTGATTACGAAAACTCGCCTATACTATAACATGTAAAAAAAAACACGAAACTTTTAAGAGGAAAAAATGTATTATTTTTCTTATTTTTGCTCAAAATATAGATTGTGGGCACCCGTTAGAACCGCATCATCGAGGCGGTTCTAACGAGTAACCACAATCTATATTTTAAAGCAGAAATAGAAAAAGTATGGTTTATCCCGGTAAACCCCAGTTTTACTACATAAAAGCGGGGTTCGAGTTCGGTTAGAATTAAAGAGGCATGTTTTCGTGATGTTTGGCCGTCCAGCGTTAGTTTTTCCATTGGTAAATATCATATACATTCATCATTCCATCATGTCAAAAAGTTCGTGTATTGAAAAAAAAAACTGTGGTGTACAGGGGTATAAATTATTTTTCTTAATTCTGCTCCAAGACAAATGTGGTGTGTACTCGCTAATACGACCTCAATTAGGCGGTTCCACAGAGCACCCACTGTCTACGTTTGGAGTGAAAATAAGAAAATGTCACATCACACATTTTCATCAGAAAATGAAAGTTGCTCTAAGTCGCACGCACGTGTGATCGTAATATGTGGTAAAACTCAAGAACCGTTACAACTGGATTCAAGGACATACATTAGAAACACATTGACATTTTCCTTCTACCATAGGGAGTCCTAGTTAGCTTTGCGCTCATAGGAAGCTTATCGGTAAAAGACGATTTCGGCCCCGTCAAGCGATTTTGGTACTTATCGCCTATGCGAGCAGCGAAGGTTCAGGCGAGCCTGCGCATCCGCGCAGTCTCGCCAGAACCTTCGCTGCTCGCTCATACAAGCAGTGAATCAAGAGGAACCTTCAGACAGAAAGCCATATCCCTGGCCCCTCTGAATGGCTGGGCATGCGCAGTTAAAATTTGTCATGACGGAATGCTCGAAGACACAAATGCGCTTGGCGGGGCTCATTTAGTATAAGATCAGTTGAGCTATTAGTATTCTTTGGTGTTCTGCCTCTTTTCCGATACACTTTGAACGAGCTTCAGCGAGTGTTCAAATCAAGTAATAAAGAACCGCTATTATTCCGTTTGTGTCAATCTTACTGAATAAAGACAAACGGACAATAACAATCAAAAGATCGCTGTAATAAAATCCGAATCAATGAAAGGAAATTAATTTTTTTTTTTTTTTTTTTTTTTGATTTTATCTATATATTTTCAATAGACTAACATTGGATAAACAGTAAAATTGAAATAAAAGTAATCATAGCAGCACGCCATGTAAGGATACGTACTATCTCTTTGTTCTGGTATTTTATTTAAATACGCTATTTTTATACATATGCATAATTTATGCTCTGAAAATGGGTTTGCAACTAACCTATATGTTTCACGTATAGATGTTGGTACCCTGATTGCGGCGGTACAATCGTCTTCCAGTCATCTATGTTTGCAAATTATATCTCTGCAAAACCTACATCTTTTGTATATGTAATGAATCGTGACTTTAATGCCATAAGATAACGTTTATTTTCCAACAAAAGTGATATACTAATAATAATACAATGCGTTTAAGGTATGTTTACATATTTTCTCTCAAGAAGTGGTAAGTTATGTTTGTATTATTTTGAAAACGTTTTACAGAGTAACGGTTTTATTTCTTTCTCCTTTTTTGCAGGTCATTGACTAATAGCAGCTTCAAAAAAGACAATGTGATGTAGCAGTGAATCAACCATATTCTTTGGAACTCAAGAGTCGTTTTTATTAATTTTTTTGGACAACTACAATGGCTTCATTAGTAACGGAAGTCATATTAAACACAACGGGTGTTATCAACGTTACCGACTTAATACCAGGTGATAACCATACCTACGAGGATAATCGCTTCCTGTTACCATGGTGGCAACAGACAATCTTCATATTCGCCTTCATTGTTATACTGTTAGTGGCAGCATGTGGAAATTTAATAGTAATTTGGATAGTGTTAGCCCACAAAAGGATGCGGACCGTTACAAATTACTTTATAGTGAATCTTGCTGTTGCAGATTTCCTGATCTCAGTACTCAATATGACGTGGACATTCTTTTTCTTGTTGTATCAAGATTGGTGGTTTGGAGCCTACTTCTGCAGATTCTGTTTATTCATTGCACCTTGTTCCATATCAGCTAGTGTCCTGACCTTTATGGCCATAGCGATAGACAGGTAAGATTTCTGCTTTTATTTGATAACAAACATTTTTCTGAGAAGTTCACGAGCAACATCACAACTTTTAAAGGTACTCGGTTTGAATTGCATTTTATAAGAACTAGATTGAAAGGAATCCGTTGGGGATAATGAACAAATTTATTGTGTGTGTTTGTTTGTTTCTTTGTTGTTTCTTTTTCTAAATTCAATTAACTTTTACCGAAAAAAGAGAGATTTATTTCAGCTTAACGTAGTATAAAACTTCAGGGGCCAGTTGTTCAAAACTAACGACGTCGTTGGTTAACGTATCGTTAAAACTTTGATCATTTAATATGGTAAATATGCTGAAATTTTTGCTGAAAAAATGTGAGCAGCTACCAAAATTTACAATATTGTACTTGCTAGAAGAGTAATATGACCACTAACGAGCTCGTTAAGCTAATGATGCTTTGAACAACTGGCTCCTGATTATCATTAAAAAGGCCCAGTTCTCCTGAACAAGATAAACTTTACCACTCAGATTGTTGATTTATTTTCTTATTTTTTACCAGACAAGATGGCTTAACATATCAAGCAAATTGTCTCCTCTTAAAACAAAACTTGTCATGTTATGCAAATTGTCATGTCCTGTTTCTAGCAGACAATTTTCATGACAAGACAAGTCCTGTTTTCTGGGGAAAATTAGATTTCCCCCCAGGGCTCGACATTTCATGCAAATGGACTCCTAAGATGACATGTCAAGCCCTATATTCTGGGCAAAATAAGAATTATATAAACAATAGTTCGTCTATTGAAAAACATTCCAGCATGTATTGACGTTAAACAATCATATTTCAATTACATAATCAAAATGGATTCAGATTGAATGCCACTAAAATGTTTCTGTTCCCATGCTTACTATTTAACAGCCAGCACGTTTTGAAATAATAATGCTAGTGAAAAGATAACAGAACGTAAATAATCATATCGTCATTAAAGTGTAGCATGTTTGCTAAAGCTGAATAAAACTGTCAGTATTGATACTGCCGATACATTCCGGTTTACTTCCTGGTTGAAAATAAAAATAAAATTTCCTTTTAAAAGGAAAGGCTTGGCAAATTTATAATATAAAATTCCATTTCGTCCGAGTTTACAGACAATTATTCAAGCTTTTAAAAATGTTTTTTTTTTTTTTCGCAAAATTGAAATGGGTTGTAAAGGTTAACCCTTGTTCTGCTGAGCCCGGATATGCCTTTTCTTTGAAACAATGTCGATCCAGATCAGATGGCTTCTGATAAGGATCTACATTTTTTTCATTCAGATTGTGAATTTGTTGTAATAATTTGCTACAGGTAATCTGATTGGTTGATAATCGGTAGTAGGTGTGGCATATGTGAATATTCAGCAGGACAAGGGTTAATGATTGAACATTATTTTCAGCACATAGATATCGGTTCATACATGCAATTTGCTATTTTGTGATTAAGTAAAGGTCAACCCAGGGTCATTTGAACAAACTACAATCGGTTTGATTCCCTGATGCTAAATATCAAGTTGCAAGGTAAACGGTCTAATAAAATCTTCATTTATTGACAATAAGTTTAGCTTTTTCAAAATCTAAGTCTACGCTTAGCACATATTAACTGTGACTGTCTAGAATATGTTTATATAATTTACTGTCTTTAGTAAAATTCTAATTGCCAGTCTGACACTTAGTCATACTTCTAGATCGGTGTGCGTTTATATCCTTGTCCGGTACGTGTGAAGCTCATCAAACCAGTGCGATGTGTTAAGTTTTTGGCCAGTTGATTGAAACCGCCCCTGTCTAAGCTATTGTATAAGTCCAAACGTCATGACGACATAGAATATAATTTACATGCTTAACATATTGATATGGCGAGGCAAATAAAAATCAAAAATGAGTTCCTTTAAGAGCAATGAAAACATTCATAAGAAAGAAGATGGTTCACACTACGTAGTTTCGGCTAATAAAGCCTCATCAGTAACCCTGTTATGATCCGGCAAAGAAAGCCAGAGGAAACATACTGCAATTTTGCGAATTTCGAATAGGCAGTCGATACAAAGACTGATATAAATCAAAATGGAGTCCAAATAATTAAAAACCTGTCTAGAATATGAGTCTAAACCAATAATTTATTTCTGATTTCTCAGAATAATCACGCTGATCTCAAAGGACCAAAAGTAAAATATAAACTGCACTATGGTTGATGTACGGGGAGACGTTTTACGGCCGCCACACGGCACAACACCAGCTACAGTGAAGGCAAATAAAAATCAAAAATGAGTTCCTTTAAGAGCAATGAAAACATTCATAAGAAAGAAGATGGGTCATACTACGTAGTTTCGGCTAATAAATATGTTCTTTAAAAGGGTTATCCTTTGGAAGCAAGGAATACAACACAGAACTGAAAAATATGGAGTGTACATGTTTTCTGGGCCAGACTAGCTAGTTTCGGCCAATTAGGCCTCATCAGTGACCCTCAGATATTTTCAAAATTCCACAATATAATCAATGATCCCAAAGGACAAGAAAATACAATCTACACTATGATGTTTTACGGCCGCCACACGGCACAACACCAGCTACAGTGAAGGCAAATAAAAATCAAAAATGAGTTCCTTTAAGAGCAATGAAAACATTCATAAGAAAGAAGATGGATCATACTACGTAGTTTCGGCTAATAAAGCCTCATCAAGTTGTTTTTAGCTCACCAGATGCGAAGGCTCCTGGGGAGCTAGTAGGATAGACAGTGGCCCATCGTGGTCGAGATGTTGTAGATAAATATTTTATATTAGCATGTACAAATAAATATGACAGCAAATATGGGCTTGTACCAGTGTGATAGCAATCCTTTGGCAGAACTCTTCCCGTGGGTCTCTTTTTGTGTGAAATATATACTTGTTATGGACCTCTTTGGCTTGTACAAATGTGAGAACAATTTGACTGACGCGTTTCGAAGATAGATTATATCAGATTTCATATCATAAAAGAATGGTGTTTAATATCAGTTAAAACGTTTATAAAACGTTGGTTATATCAAGGGAGACAACTGAAGCTTGAAATAACTCAATGTATAACGCGCTTGCAATGAAACCGAAAGTAGAAACGTTGATACTCTTTTCGCTAATTGTTTCCGTTTGTTCATTCATATAGAGATACAGTACAACTTCGATGGCTCGGTCACCGATGCCTCGTTTACTATGGCTGGGTCGAACCCGTTCTTGAGTCCCTAGGAAATTCCTTAGAAGTTGTGCGGGATAATAAAGGAGATTTTCGACTTTTATCTTGCAAATGTATGCTGTGTGTACTCATTAGAATCGCCTCGATGAGGCGATTCTATTGAGTACACACAGAATACATTTTCATCATAGAACACCAAAAAGATGTCGCAAAATTAGCCCGGTTATGCCTCCTGGAAGTAACCTCAGTGGCTCGAACTACCGCTGTCTCGAACAGATTTTCGTGGTCCCAAAGGTGTTTGAGCAATCGAAGTTCTACTGTAGATTAAAACACTAGAAAACTTGACACACACAAGAAATGAAGAAATGAAGATTAAGAAATGATGCTCCTGAATGGGCAGTTCGGCAAACTGTCGTATTTGTTGCATGGAACTAGTGATGCAAATTATTGACCAATGACATTGTCACCTCCTCGCTATGTGGTTTTATTGACCAATGGAATAACGAAAAAGTAGGACAAGACAAAGACATAACGGCTTCGCCGAAAAAGATACAACATCTATTTATAACAGTGGCCCTATGGGGATACCCGTGACATAAAAATACCGAAATGGAAACGAGGCTGTTGCGTTCTCTTCCCACTATTCTTCAAACTAGTTTTATAAATAAAATCGGATATCACTTAATCAAATAAATACAGGCAAGCCAATAATGTTCGCCTGTTTCTAATGTTGCCTTACTGATTCCGTTAGGAACCGAGACTGGGAGATTTTGGCCCTGTAAAATCGATTCAAATGCATAAAACATTCATTTTTTCCCATCGCTATTGTACTAACCATTACGATGACACACCCGTGCGACATAGTGCATTTTTTCACACCTCCAAAATGGCTACTTTTCTGATTAAAATCCGATCCGTGATATGTGTCTTATTTATACTGCGAACATAGGTTGTGGGTGCTCGTTAGAACCGCCTAATGAGTACCCACAACCTATGTGTTGGAGCAGAAATAAGAAAAATATGGCATATGGTTTTCTCTATATAAATTGGGGTTTAGTGGGGGGGGGGGGGTGTTCATTTCACGGACTTGTTCACGTGATGATTTTGCCCACTAATACGCCGATTAAGCTAACAATGTTTTGAACAACTAGACCGTGAACCAGTTTATATGCAGTTTCTTAAGTGTACAGTTGCATTATGTGTTGGTAAACGACATGTTTTCTTGTGTGAAAGCCTTCATATCTCAAAACATTACGGAAACACACCCATGTGACATTGTACATTCTTTCATATCTCCAAAATGGTCATTTTTGATGACAATTTGTGATGTTGCTCTTATGTATACCCAAACAATGGCTTTGGGTGCTCGTTAGAAATGCCAGGCGGTTCTAACGAATATCGACAACCTATGCTTTGGAGCAGTAAAAAGAAAAAAAAACAATATAAGCCTCTGTAAACGCCAAATTTCTCTATATAAAGTGGTGTTTAGAGGTGTGTTCATTTCACGGACTGATTATAATGATATATAAATATAATGTATATAAATGAAGGTCACCAGAGTTCTGCAGATTGTTTGTTTGAGGTTTAACGTTCTGGTCAACACTATTTAGGTCATGTTGGAGACGTTGCTGCCAGCCTTGTGGGTCCTTTACACGTCATTTAGATGAAATGTTCATCGCTTATATTATTTTGCTTTGGATAGCCAAGTGTCCATTTTGTGGGAAAGTAACTATCCTTTTGGCTTTCCGCTAGTGATATTGCCATTAGGGTCTTGTGTGTCACTGCTGGGAGCTGTGGTTTAATTGTATCGATTCCTGATCATTTCCTTCACTTCTATTTTATCCCTGTAAACCCTCATTTCGTCTATATAAAAGTGGGTTTCAAGCGCATTTAAATTATATAGACGCGTTTTGGTGATATCGAGGTACGCCGCCACCAAGCGACGTTGAAACAAAACCCGTCTTCTATATCGTGACTGTCTGAAGAGATACTATTCGATATGGTTAAGACTATATGGTTCCTGATGCTATGTCTCTGGTCGGGTCCATCGGAGTCTAACTGTTGGTTTTCTTTTGTTCCAGCATTTCTGTGGTTCCTTGCTGTCGAGTCCTCACCGTTGTTTCATCTCTGTGGTTGTTTGATTATTTGTGTTCACGGAGATGTTGCACTGATGAGTTAGGAGGCCTTCATGCGGACTGAACAAATTATTTGTCTAAATCGCGACAGAAGTAAGGACGAGGATTGTGGCCCCGTAAAATCGATTTAAGACCCACCCCCAGTGGAATTCGTTTCCACTGACCGTTCCAAGGCGGTTCTTCTGTCGCGGTTTATTTTGTTATGGTTTGTGTCGCATTTGTTTGTTTTTTTTTTATTTTGAATAGCCTATTGGCCATTTTGTGGGAAAGTAACTGTCTTTAGCCTTTCCGCTGTTGGCGTTTCCATTAGCGACTGTTGTTTCGTGTTTGCTTGTCTAAAAAGTTCCCTTTGGTGTCTCTGATAGGGGCTGTGGGTTGATTGTATCGATTCCTGATGATTGCCCCCACTTCTATTTTCTATAATCTAGGAAACAGTAGTGGAGACAATAGTCTGAAATCGATACCATTACCCCACACCTCCCATCCAAGACATCAAAGTGAAAGACATGGACATAAATTAAAACCACTATAAAAATAAATAAGAAGTGAAGGCAACGATCAGAAATCGATACAATTACCCCACACTTCCCATCAGAAAGACAAAATTGAAAGAAACACGAACATGAAATAACTAAACCCTAGTGAAAACATCACAAGTGGTAAGTCAAGAAGAGGACAGCTACTTTCCCACAAAACGGCCAAACGGCTATCTACAATAAAAATATATTTATCATATGACGTCGCTTCTGAGAGTATAAGAACGTCATGTAATATTTTCGATAATCCACTAGTGGATTAAATATGCAAATTAGCTGGGTACGTCCCGTAACGTTACATGTACAACGTCCTTAACGTCTCATCGAGGCGGTTCTAACGAGTACCCATAAACTATATTTCAGAGCAGAAATAAGAAAAACAAGTTTTACCCCTATGAACTCCAGTTTTACTATGATGTTTGAATGTTGAGTTTCCTAGTTATGACTTTATTTCTGGTCTGCACACACTTCAACAAACATAAGAATAAAATACATGACAAAATACAAAAGGAAACATATGTATGGGAAGATCGTTTGTGTTATTAGGCTCCAAAAAAGAATAAAATTATGCAAAAGATCCAGGCTAACAGACCTCAGCAAAATCTTTTTTTTTTTCATGACGCTAAAAGAGATTTTACGTCTTAAGCTTCACCTACTTAAAGAAATAAACAATTTCTTTGCAAATAGCGAGATTCATATGAATACCCCTTACCTTCGATGATTTTTTCTTTAGTCTTATCAGCGTTCATGTTGTCAACAGACTGCTCGGCCTCGTCAAGTTTAATTATTACTTTAGAATTAATTTTGAACTGCTCTTCATTACTTTTCTCTTAAATTTTGGCATTTCACCCGTGGCAACAATAGTAGTTATTTTTTGAAGTTGCTCTTCATTTGAAACAGAACTCTGATCACTTAGCTTTTGAATGAGATCTTTCAGACCATTCATTTCGTTGAGTAATTGTTGCTGCCCTTCCTGCATCGCCTTTGCTGCCACTCTTTCATCAAACTCTGAGTCTGTGTCCATCTTGAAATTGTTGTACAAAATAACGATGTGTATGTACAGAGATCTCGCGTAGAACTGATTTCTTCACGCCCTAAACTATTAGCTATTATTTTCCACGTGCCAACACTACTCACTGCTCACAACTTGTTGATAAACCGGTTCTGTTAAGACATAAATTTCCCGCTTTACGATGTACCGCGGGAAATTGATAATAATGTATTTACTGACCCTACAGTCTAGAATCAGATCACGTACAACCTATTGATATACGGTGGTTTGAGTAAAAGCAAAGTCGGAACAGAACTAATCAGTTTGTGCGATGAGCTTTCTTAAGTGTCATTTGCAGGGATTCAGTCTCATTTCATTTGATTTCTATCCTAACAAACTGGGAATTTGTAAGCGAACCGTGTTTTCCTTAGAGAATAAAAGTAATTTGGATATTAGTGTAACTAATCCTTATCAACGGGCCTCCGTGGCCTAGTGGATAAAAGCGCTGACTCTTAATTATTAGCTCTATGAGGCAGTTCCATCGAGTACCCACACTTTATGTTTTTTTTTGTTTTTTTTTTGTTTTGTTTTTTTAGCAAAAATGAATACCCCGTAAAATAGAAGTGAAGGCAATGATCAGGAATCGATACAATAACCCACAGTTCCTATCAGAGACACCAAATGGAAAGAAACAAAAACATGAAATAACTAGGCCTTAATGGAAACATCAATAGCGGAAAGCCAAAGTGACAGTTTCTTTCCCCTTCCCCCAAAAATGGCCAGTTGGCTATCCAGAACAAAACAATATAATCGATACACACACTCAAAGACAAACTATATATAACAAAAATAAACCGCGACAGAAGAACCGCCTTCGAACGGTCAATGAAAATAATTTCACTGGGTGTGTGTATGTGTGTGTGTGTGTGGGGGGGGGGGGGCGTATTTACTTTTCTCTATATGAACATGGCTTTAGTGGGGTGTTAATTACACGGACTTCACTACATCAGAGTGTGGCTTACATTTTCTAGTCCTTTGGGATCATTGGTTTTACGGAAGAATTTATGAAATATTGGAGGGTCACTGATGATAACTAATTTACCGAAAAAAATCTGGTCTGGCCCAGAAATATCTTGCAAACGCCACAGTTTTCAGTTCTGCGCTGTAGACATTGCTTCCAAAGGATTACCCCTTTTTCGATGTTGTTAATATGATGGTAGTGATCAGGAATCGATGCAATCATATTAAACCTTCCATCTAAGATTTTCTTTCTTTGGTTTTGGTTATACGGCCCTTTCAAGATTATTTCACTCATATTGCCGAGCCGATCGTTAATCAGAGGTGGGCGAAAACCGGAGTACCCAGAGAAAAACCATCTGACCTTCCGTTGCAGAACTTGGCGTCTCACATGTGACCCGAGCGAGGCTCGAACCACAGCGGTGAGAGACCTAATGATCAAGAGTAAGCGCTCTTAACATCTAGGCCACGGAGGCCCGTCTTCCATCTAAGATACCGATAATAATGTTCTTTATTAACTGACTATCTTGTATTGATCGGAGGTCATCCTTATTAACACCAGGTCAACCAATATTAACTGAGGTCAAAAAATCAATAATCATGATTTTTTTATTGTGTCAATTAATGAAATTGTCATTAATCAAGTAATTTCGTATTGGCCCAGTTACAGGTCCACGGTCAGCTGTATTTGCCTCGGCCTTCGGCCTCGTGCCAATACAACAGACCTCGGACCTATAACTGGGCCAATACGAAATTATTTGATTAATAAAATTATTATATTGAATAGCTACAACCGTTAACGAGATTAATAAAAAAAAGGACACAATCACTATCATTTGCCACATTGACAGACAGGTCTTAGGTTTGGTTCATGTGCAATGAATTTTAAGTTATATTTAAACCAATACTCTGAAATTAATGCAGAAGTACAATCGTCAACAATAGAGAGCTGATGACCAATTATAAGGCCGCTATATATATAATTCGGCATCCAAACAATTGCGACCTTATACTCTACAATACACGGTCGGACACCCGTAACGTCGTTTTTACTTGCTAATGTTTGGTTTTACGCTGCTACCAACGGGTTTCACGCTGCTACCAACGCTTTAATTTAATGCAAATGTTGCATTGTGACCACAATTAATATTAACTCATATATGCCTAGCGGCCCTTTTTGTGACATTGGCAAACAGAACACGGCGTCTGATCTTGATTTACAATGTTTGCTTAAAGTACATATTTTTTTGAAAACCTTACCTCAAACAAAACAAACTAGGCACCCCTGTAACTGGAAATGGACCACTCCAAGCTTATTTAGGTGGAAGATCCCATTGTCATAAATTGGTTATTATTAATTGATTATCCTATATTACACAAGGTCAACCAATATTCAAAAATCATAAATCATGTTTTTAACTGCGTCAATTAATAAAATTGTCATTAATCAAGTAATTTCGTATTGGCCCAGTTACAGGTCCTCGGTCAGCTGTATTGGCCTCGGCCTTCGGCCTCGTGCCAATACAGCAGACCTCGGACCTGTAACTGGGCCAATACGAAATTATTTGATTAATAACAATATAATATTACCACAAATGCACTTCTGAATGTAAAGCGACGTCTGATTGGATGACGTCAAAAAATTGCAACCGTATATCCTGCGATATACTGTCGGAAACATGACGTCATCTCGTAACGTCAGTTTTCGTTGGTTGATATTCGGTTTCACGTAGCTCACTGTGGATATCGCTTTAAGCAGATTGTACAGTTTTTATACGAACCAACTGAATAAGAACATTAAAATGGGGGTTAGTTAACTCTCTTCAAAGTTGTCATTTAGGGAGGTAATTCGTTCGTTTTACGGTCGCAAATGACGTATATACGGTTTACGACGACCGTAAAACCACCGATTTACCTTCCCGAATGACAGTTTTGAAGTCCGTTATCCCTTAGGTGCATTTGAATGGGGATACCTATATTAACATGCCGAGGTTTGCGAGGTTTGCCCCTCAGAAAGGCAATTTCGAAGATGGCTTCTCCCTAAGTACGCTGATGATATCCTCGTTTGTTTCTTTGATTTGAGGTTTAACTTCCCCGTCAACACTTTATAGGTCATTTTGGAGACGTTGTTTCCAATTTTGCGGGACATTTACCCGACATTGAGATGAAATGATACCTCAAGCCCTGTCGCCCAATGAAACCAATAGGGTTAATAAGCATGGACGGTCCGACTCGCACCGGTTTGTTGGGCAGGCTTAGATCCCAGTACTCTTGTGCGGTCGGTTTCAGCTCTGCGTGGAAGCATCATGTAGCCCATCTATTTCTTCAAGCCCCAATGGGCGGGGCCGCTGGTATCCTCGTCAACATATAACTAGTGAATGAGATTCGAGATTGTATTCAGAATCTTCATATTTATTGAGGAGTACCAGAATTTGCTTCTGCCATCTAGCGTAATATGAGAAGTACTCCGTTTAAAACATCATGAAAACACGCCTATACGTATATATTTGACCCCCCTTGAACCCCACTTTTATATAGTAAAACTGGGGGTTACAGGGGTAAAACCTTATTTTTCTTATTTCTGCTCTAAAATATAGATTGTGCGTACTCGTTAGAACCGCCTCGCTGAGGCGGTTCTAACGAACACCCACAATCAGCGAGGAGGTTCTTACGAGTACCCACAATTTATATTTAGAGCAGAAATAAGAAAAATATCACAATTTTTCATTTTATAAATTTCGATTTTTTCGGAGGTAAAGTTAACAATGCATTTGTTTTCGTAATGATCAAAGCACTGACAGTACTGATGTGTCGATCGTCTCTGGGTGTAGGCTGGAAATATGGTCATGAAAGGTGACTTAGACTTTTAAAAGGTGAACTGAAAAGGTCTGAACAATTTCCAAACTCAGTCTGATTAATGCAACAAATAGATAATACTGAGGGAAGCAATCTCTTGAAAACCGTATTAAAAATATCATTTCTAACATTACAGCACCGTTAAGTTTTATGCAAATTAACTTAAGCACCGCCCACATTTTTCGAAACGGTCAAGTGGAAGAAAAGTTGCAAAGTTTTAATCCTTTCTGAACACAGTGCATTGATGAATATTGCAGTTATTTTCTCTCAGACAGTTTATTTTTTATTGTACGAAAGGGAATTAAAAAATAAACTGACTATAATTCTGATAGCAGAAAATATACTTTGTATTTGAAATTTCATTATACGTACTTCAAATAAGAGTTCATGCATGTTTCAAGTTAATTAGTAAGTACATATACAGTAAAAGTTAGAAATTTTCTGCGTCTGTTTTTTTTCAGCCTTTTGCCTTTTCTTATAGTTCAAAGAATTCTTAGTTCATATACTATAAGCAAAAAAATGTTTTAGTTGATCTTTAACAGTTCTTTCCTGTACTGTAAGCAATCAGTGTAGGCCCTGATCAGACGCCGCAGCTCACTGAGGTTCTGACGAGTACCGTAAAAATCCTAAAATTTCGGACACCTTGAGGACTTGTTGTAATTCTCCTAACATTTTAACAAATTTATTTCACAATTCAGCAAGGAGTCCAAAAGGTACAGACGGAATGGCAAACTGTTCAGACCCTGATCAGACTGCTGGAGCAGTCTGATCTGGCTCTGCACTGTTTTAGGTCTGTCTGTCCCAATACTAAGGACCATTACGGTACTCTCAACCTCTGTCTTAGAGCAGAAACAAGACAAATATTGCACATGTAATACCCCATAAACCACAGTTCTCTCTATATAAAGTGGGGCCGGTTAAAGGGGTGTTCATTTCACTGACTTGTTACTGTGACGAAGCCAATTAAGAAATGTGCATTCACCTTACTGACAAAGGGATTGTTTATATTGCTTTTAATTGACAGGGGGTCTGATAGAAATGATTTGTCTACGTTGTATTACTCTGATGTTGCAACTTTTCTTGAGAGCGTCTCAAGAGGTTACGTAAATAATCGTCTTTCACACATTGCTTGTTCATTAGAAGCAATCCGTCTGCAAATGGCAAAGCAGCAACAAGGGTCATTTGAAAAGTTTCAAGCACGAACCGATTGTGTGCGAACTTATTAACAAACATGTACGAAAAAATTCTTTCGTAAGAGTGTCGACGGTATATCTTTGATCCGATCCCCTAT
Source organism: Lucinisca nassula (assembly GCA_963580285.1). Classification (NCBI taxonomy): domain Eukaryota; kingdom Metazoa; phylum Mollusca; class Bivalvia; order Lucinida; family Lucinidae; genus Lucinisca; species Lucinisca nassula. Next base: position 35,344,996 of record OY757011.1, read on the forward strand.
GGTTCTGTTACTGACACTTTAGTTCAGACTGTCCGGGTTTTGAGTGTTTGCCACGAGTTTCACCACAGTGGTTTAATTTGATTTATGTTTTCTCTGGTTGAGTCAGAAAAATCACTTTTTAATATTAAAATTATCTATGTATGAACATTCTTTGAACCAAGGGTGATGATTAAGGCCTTGGAAAATCGATTTTAACACCCAACCCCGTCCAAAGTGAGTATCTCTGCTGACTGTTGGTTCATGCGTTGTCCATCCAGGATTAAATACAACACAAAAGGAATGGATTCAAAAACCCAAGAGAACGAAACGTTTCTGTGATAAGAGTCCAAATTTTCTGGACAAAAGTCAATAAGAATCCTGCTGTGAATGTCAGATAAATTTTCAAAATAGATTCAATGGTACATGAAGCCACAAATACAACATTTTGCTGCAGTGCATTCGTGGAAAATTTCGAACATTTAATATGGGTAAACATACAAAATGTTTCTGATATTAAACGAAAAGAAAAGAAAAGCAATGCCAAACGTTTATCTGCGTTTTGTCTACACTTTAAAAAAGACACGCAACTTCAACTGCTTCGTAATTTAATTGATATTTCCATAACATAGCAGCAGTTGTACTGGACTGAATCCTAATCGACACCTAGATCTGTCTCTAAAACAAGAAAGAGGAGAAGACCCTCGATGAGTCACGAACGATAAGAACAACCATCTTAAGCTACCGAAACACTTATTGGTTCTATAACTATTGAGGTCATATGGGTTAGTCAGTTTTCATAACCAAACTAATACATAAGCGGTCAGCCAGTGCAGTGCACATTCTTTCTGTCCATCTTGAATCTTATATGAGTGTGAGGGGAGGATATAATAATCTGTTCTGAGGGTCACAGTCCTGCATCACGATGCATGGCGAGTGATGTTGGACCGTGATTCCGAGGGAAGGATTTTCTAACCACCCCTCACACCCATGTACGATTCTTTTTCTTGCATACTCTTCATTTTTTTATAATGCAGTCATTTCAGTTGCCATCGCCCGCCATATTGTGATGACAATGGTGTGATGTTTAGTGACGTCACGTAACGGCCTGTGACGTCAACCTTAATGTCGCTGCATATGAGGTCAACCAGCGCATAGCAAACACGTGAGAATATTCAATTTTTACCCTGTCCTTAGGTAAGAACACCAGGGTAAGAACAGAACATCTGTCCCAGGCTAAAAACACGGATTTCTTTAGCTGGTGTGCAAGAAATAATATTGCTTCATATGCGCCGTCATTATGGGATGCCTTTTTTTTTTTTTTTTTTTGGTTTTACGGCCTTATAAAGATCATTTCACTCATATCAAGCCGATCGTTAATCAGAGGTGGGCGAAAACCGGAGTACCCGGAGAAAAACCACCTGTCCTTCTGTTGCAGAACTTGACTCTGTGGTTCTTTGATTTTTTTGTGATCACGGAGATGTTGCACTGATGAGTTAGGAGGCCTTCATGCGGACTGAACAAATTATTTGTCTAAATCGCGACGGAAGTAAGGGCGAGGATTGTGGCCACGTAAATTCGATTTAAGCCCCCCAGTGGAAATCTTTCCACTGACCGTTCCAAGGCGGTTCTTCTGTGGCGGTTTATTTATGTTGTTGTTTGTTTCTTGCTGTGTGTATCACTTGTGTCTTTTTATTTTGGATGGCCATATGGCCATTTTGTGGGAAAGTAACTGTCCTTATGGCCTTCCTTTGTTTAGGTTTCCATTATGGTCTGGTCGCTTAATGTTTGGGTTTCTTTCCCTTTGGTGTCTTTGTTGGGTGGAGTAAGTTAATTGTATCGATTCCTGATCTTTGTATTACTTCTACTTGACGTCTCACATGTGGCCCGAGCGAGGCTCGATTTGGCTCAGTTAGTTTAAAAAAATATTAATACATGAGCACGAATGCAAGATTCTATTTATCATATGACATTTAAAACACATTTACATTTTACAAAACTGTCAATATTCCGAAATGGTAAACTTTACGTCGTAAAGGGCGTAGTAAGTATAATTCCGGACCCAATATTCATTGTCTCCGTGATGTAATCTTACGGGTCGTATCTAAAATAGAAGTGAAGGAAATGATCAGGAATCGATAAATCAACCAACAGCTCCCATCAGAGACACCAATTAGTATCTAAATAATTTGCATATTTAATCAAGAGTGGATTACCGAATTTAATACATGGCGTTGTATTCCATTCTCAGACGCGACGTCATATAGGCCCCGCCAAGCGAATTTGTGTCTTCGAGCATTCCGTCATGATAAATTTTAACTGCGCATGCCCAGCCATTCAGAGGGGCCAGGGATATGGCTTTCTGTCTGAAGGTTCCTCTTAAGTCACTACTTGTATGAGCGAGCAGCGAAGGTTCTGGCGAGACTGCGCGGATGCGCAGGCTCGCCTGAACCTTCGCTGCTCGCATAGGCGATAAGTACCAAAATCACTTGACGGGGCCCATATGATAAATCGATTTTACAGGGCCGAAATCTTCAACGTGGGTTCGGTTCGAATACAGGATCAGTGATTATTATTTAAACAAATCAAATAAAACAAGTGTGTTAAATCAAAGATGAATACCCGTGGCAAGCACCCCAATCATTATGGTAGCAGCTGAACCAAAGATAGAATCACAGAGGCCCAGGTCAAAACTATTCAAAAACAATCTTGAAATGCTCGCTTTCCCATTCCCCTTAAAATATATGTCTTGTCAAATGTATCAAAAAACTAATTAAAGCATGTTTTTGAAGTTGAAATTATCAATTATTTGTTCACTTTGATCGGCAGTGGATATTATTTAACACAAAACAGCTGTCTACATAATCCGTAGTTCTTTCAAGGCGATATTGTGGTACAAAGAAAGTTATTTTTTCTTCTTATGTTTGCATATATAATGAACAGTTCACGTAATTTTAGGAACCAGACCTACGCATAAATCTGATCTCTAAAGGGCATCTGCTAAGGTATGAACATCAATGAAGTTTACAATGAATTGAAGGGTGAAAAAGAAGTCACTGAGATATTACAATTTGAAGTTTGAAGCATTTCATGACGATAGAGCAACTTCGAACTGCCTCATAAATATGCATATGGTTAACTCTGATCTCATATTTTACATTTATTTTTAAACTTATTAATTATGAAATATACTTTGCTTTACAGTCCTCAGGAATTGTATTATCACCTATTTGACTAACTGAAACTTATTTCAACTGATAGGCTAAACCGCTTTTCCTCCAATTTTCGATCGTAAACCTTTAATTTACATTTTATATGATTTTTATTTAAATAATTTAAATTCCAGGCTCTGTATTTGAAGTAGATGAAGAACAGACACACCTTACTTACCTGTTTACAAAGGCATGTAAAATATTTACTGTCAATCGTCTAATTGAAATTTTGGACTAAATAACAGTTTTGAATATTTTAATATTTTTTAATTTAAATTGAAGTTTGAATTTCGAGATTTATTTTCCAATTCATATCCTAAATTTTTAATAGTATCTATGTGTCAGCAATGCCTGATCGTCTTGTTCGATTGCAGCCGTTTTAAATCGTCATAACAGAGCTATATGACACAACTGAAATGTCCGTATCTATAGGTGATCTTTACCAGCAAAATAAAATTATCATAGTCTATCAACAAAACTTTCACACCCCCACCCCCTCTCTCTCTCTCTCTTCCTCCAAACAAACTTTATTCTCGGGAGCATTGTACTGTAACATGTACTGTTGCAAGTAGCTCATCCTCTTATGTGCCATTGACTGTAACCAATATGGCACCATGATAACGAAAACTCGCCTATATTATAATGTAATTAATCAAATAATTTCCTATTGGCCCAGTTACAGGTCCGAGGCTTGATGTATTGGCACGAGGCCGATGGCCGAGGCTAATACAGCTGACCGAGGACCTGCAACTTGGCTGATACGAAATTACTGGATTTTAATGACAATTTTATTAATTGACGCAATTAAAAACATGATTTATATTTTTAAATATTGGTTGACTTGGTGTAATACAGGATAATCTATTAAAAAAAATACATTATAGATTTTAACGCCAGAAAAGAACGATAAATTTAAGATAAAGATTTGTGGTATTTTCTTATTTCTGCTCAAAATATAAATTGTGGGTACACGTTAGAACCGCCTCAGTTTTACCATATAAAAGTGGGGCTCAAGGGGATCAAAATTATATAACTAGTTTAGGTCGTAGTACCAAAGCGTTAGTCCAAAATCATTAATCCATAGACAAATGGCTAATATTAATGTTCAAACCTTCAGACATGGACTCCAGAAGAGTGTAATCAAGCGTGTTTTCATGATACCTAGATCGTCCACTTAATATTTTAACAGGTACTCTGTAAAATCCCTCACAGTGGAAAGTCTTTGGCGAGAAACATTTTAGTTATATGTGGCAGGGAATATTTGAATATTTTTGTTTATCATTTTGATCAATGATGAGTATTTGCAATCAGCAGTAGAAACAAACCCTTTTAATACCCCCATTCCGCTGGGTGGCGCTTCCACTGAGCTTCTTAATTCTGGACAAACTGCCGTAAATCGTAGCAGATGCTGCAACAGCGCAGCAGAAGTACAACTTATGCTTGACATCATGATCACCACATCAGGGCGCTTGATTTCTTGGTCTAAAATGTCTTCGCAGAATCGCTGTGCTTTCAAAGCACAACATAGTGTATTAATGGCGCGAATAACACACAATCAAAGCTTTTGACGCTGCACGAAAACATGTTTATATAACTTTGACTCCCTTGAACCACTCTTTTATACTAAAACTGGGGTTTACAGGGGTAAATCTTATTTTGCTATTTCTGCTCTAAAATATTGATTGTGGGTACTCGTTAGAACCGCCTCGGCGAGGCGGTTCTAACTCGAGTACCAACATCCTATGTTTTGAGCAAAACTATGCATAAATATGAAAAAATATCAGGATTTTTATTTGCAAAATTTCATTTTTGGTGATAAAATTTTACCAATATATTTGAATAGGCGTGTTTTCGTAATGGTTTTGAAACTATTGAAGAAGTCATAACATTTAAGTTGGCCACAGAGTTGCAATCTGCTGACAACCAAGGACGAGCACCGAACCTTTAAACCCTGTAGGTCTCCTGGTTTGGTTCTCTTTATCCAACCAGAGCGATCCCTTGCTACGCATCGTCGCATTACGATACCACTCCCTGTGCGGCATAGTGCATTTTTTCACATATCCAAAACCGCTTCTTTTCTCTTGAAAAACTGTTATATTTTTCTTATTTATACTTCAAACATAGGTTGTTGGTGCTCGTTAGAACCGCCTCATTGTGGCGGTTCTAACGAGTACCCAAACATAGGTTGTTGGTGCTCGTTAGAACCGCCTCATTGTGGCGGTTCTAACGAGTACCCACAACCTATATACTGGAGCAGAAGTAAAAAAAATAATGTATACCCCTGATAACCTAAGTTGTCTCTATAAAAAGTAGGGTTTATTGGGGGGAGTCATTTCACGGACTTGTTCACGTGATGAGCTGGATCATAGACACTGCAATTATTCTCTTGTTTGAAGACTGAGGTCAAGTGCACCTGTACTAGGATTTCCAGCCTATTTATGTAGAAAAACTGTACTAAAGCGCAATATAAGCTAAGTCCCAGCATTTAGGCCGTAGCATGATTGCAATTGCATCGGCTAAACATAGAATAAGCGTAACTTGAAATCATTTGCCAGAGCGGCAGCGTAATAGAAGTACTATTGGGCCATGGTCTATAAAAGTGTTCTCCTTTGGAAGCAAATAATTTTGCACACCAGATAAGGAAATCCATAGTTTTAGCTTGGGTCTAACCCTTGTGTTCTTACCCAAAATCGAATATTCCCGCGTGTTTGATAAATGTACTGGTTGAATACGACCGCGCATGCGCCGTCGTTAAAGTTGACGTCACAGCACGTTACGTAACGTCATAAGCATTCCTGTAATGTCATCACAATATGGCGGACGTCGGTAACCGAAGTGACCGCAACATTAAAAGAAAATCCGCACTAAGTAATGGAAGGTATGCAAGAAAAAGAATCCTACATGGGTGTGAGGGGTTGATAGAAAAATCCGTTCCTCGGGATTACTGTCCGGCATCACGAGGCTTGCCGAGTGATGCTGGACAGTAATCTTCCACCACCCCTCACACTCATATAAGATTCTTATATCACAGAACTAAAAAGTACGGCGGAAACGGCAGCATCGAGCCACGTGTTGCACCTTCGAATATTTTGAAGAAGTGTCCAATATGTTATGAAACCAGACAAAGCATCACCCACGGGAATGGGTGTATTAGTAAACATTCATTGACAAATGTAGACGGGAAGGCAATGGTCAGGAATCGAAACAATTACCTTGCACCCTCTACAAGATGAAAGAAGTAAGCACATTACGCAAAGACTTTGTAATTCAAACATGATGTCAAAGGGATTCTCTCTATCTCTCCCTCTCTCTCTCTCTCTCTCTCTCTCTCTCTCTCTCTCTCTCTCTCTCTCTCTCTCTCTCTCTCTCCCACCCCTCCACATAAAAATGCCAAGCGGCCATCCAAAACAAAAGACAGGTATATGCATTACCAGTACATATATGCAGAACACACGATGACAACACTCAACCACAACAGTAGAACCGCTTTGGAACAATCAGTAAAAATATCATACTGCGGCGGATTATGGCTTAAATGGACATCTACATGGCCACAACCCTCGTATTTAGGGAATGATTGAATGGTCACACGATTGCACTAAAGCTAGCTTCCATTCATATGAAAGGAACGTGTAAATTATTACATCTCTCACCGCTGTGTATTCCAGCCTAACACGAGTCACGTGTGAGATGCTAAGCTCAGTGAATTTAATCCGGATACTCCGGTTTTGCACTCACCTCTGACTAACACTCTGCTCGAAATAAGTAAAATAACCATCAAACCTTAAAGCAAATCAAAAGAAGTAAAAGAAGGGTAAACTGATACATGGGACAAATCTGAACTAAGAACGATGGAAGCATGATCTCACCTCGCTGTTTCTCACAAATCTACGGTGGATACAGCAATATCTGGGAACAGTGAACGTTACTTCTCTTTCTGAATGGTTACTTATCCTATTCTAGCTATGATTTGTTTGTTCTTATGCAGAAATAACAAAGGAATACCAGAAAATTAATGAGATTTTTCTCATTTTATATGTCTTATCTGTATAAAAAGGACATCTTATTTGCATTTTAGACAGTACAAAAGATATATTTATACAGTTATGATATGTATAACTGGCCAAGTTTAAGATCATGCTGCGCTTCCTCGCCGACCGGTTTCAATTTTACTAATCGCTGAGAGTCTTGTCTACGGGTCAAAATACGTAAGCAGGCAACGTGCGTTCTGACTGAACTGCGCGTATGCGTAAATCTAGTCGGCCTTTAGGCTTTGTTGCATATCAGATCAAGATTTTGTACAGACCTGTGACAGCGACATTCCCTAATATCAATCAAAATTATTCCTGAAAGTTACAGACTATAGGGAGATATTTATGAAAAAATCAGACAATACAAACGTTGTATTTATTCTGATTTATGGCTGTCTAGACTATCCAAATTTATTTGACAGAAATATGTATTGTGACATTTTACAATGCAACAGATTCTGTTGACATGAAGGTGTTTAATGAGTATTTAATCATGGTTTCTCCGAATGCATTTTTCGATAACTTTCAGTGTAGTGCTACCTTTATGTTGAACGTTGACTTTTAGGTCAAGTGACTGTTAAGGTATTTATATCATTACGAAAACACGCCTATACAAATACATTGCCAATTGTTTTGCCAAACATTAGAAATTTTAAGATGAAAAAGTGTGATATTTTTCTTATTTGTGCTCAAAACATAGATTGCGGGGACTCGATAGAACCACCTCGACGAGGAGGTTCTATCGTGTACCCACAATTTATGTTTTTGAGCAGAAATCAAAAAGCCTAGGCGGTTCTATGTTTTTGAGCAGAAATAAGTCTCGCAAATGTTTGTATCAATGTATTATTTTAAGTTGAAAAATTCCATGAATGATTAGACGGCACATGCGTTTTGAAAAACGAAGAATAAATGTCCATGAAGTGCCAGCATTAAGAGACAACGTTCAGATATATTTCCCTATTTGTCATAGAAGATCAGATTCAGCATTGTATGTTAATCAGATGCATGCAGGTGAATCGCATTAATATGAAGTCACGTTCTCTGTAAGACCACCTAAAATTAAAATTAAAATTCTCCTTTAAAAGCACATTTAAATGGTTTCCATCAGTCTTTCTGCGTATTTTCTGCCCTCAATGACTTCTGGAAAGAGACTACCTTTGGAACTGTTCTAAAGTGGTATTTGAACAGTCCCAAAGGTGGTCTTATTATAAGAATTTTACTGTACAAGAAAAAAAATGAAAACGCCACTATTTCAAGTATATATAGTGTCTAGCCAATAATCATCAGTAGGATGGCAAGCCATGTAGAACCAATTAGACCGCTCATTATGAATATATCTCATCAGGATCTACACTGTTTGCATAGGTATCTGTTTTCGGCTGCAGGGTTGAAACGGGTTAAGATATCAGTCTGATCATTGTATACAAATTCTGATTAACTTATCAGCTGGATAGGCCGAGACTTGTTTGTTTTTATTGGAGTTTAACGGCCCAGTCAACACTATTTCAGGCCATTTTTGAGCCGGTGAGTTTACCTATCCACACTTTTCCTGGACAGGCTTATACATAAGCGGTTAGAGAGTACAGTGCCCATTCTTTCACCAGAAACTGACAACTGCCCTTCTTGAATCAGTGGAAGGGAGAGAATGACCGTATAAAAGATTTCGTTGTCAATCTCCACGAAAGAATGTTTCCGACCCCGGCAGGTATCGAACCCGCGTCCTCCTGATCACCAGTCAATCGCGCATCCGACTGAATTATAGGCCGAGACATCTGTGATAATAAATTAGCTACACGTCACAAAAAGTACTTTTTCTTGACAGTAGCGCATAGCATAAAATTAGTTGTAGAATGGGCAGCGCAATTTGCTATAAATAGAACAAGTAAAGGGGTTACATCATTTTAAATGAAACGCAGTGGCAAACCATTGAACTTCTTTTACGTTGTATGTTAATTACTGAAAATTACGGAAACTGCAACCGTAACGGACTTCATCCAATATATTACTGAATGCGAAATTTTGCAAAATGACGCATTATAACACATTTCTTACATTACATATTTCTTTTGTATGCTTCCAGTTTTGATCAGTCTACTAATGCTTGATTTTGAAAACTTCACATTTTCATTTTAAATTCTAAACATCGAATGCCATTTTATAATACTATACTAGCGGTGTAAAGACCTCCACAAACATTTCATATTTGGTGGTATGACCCTTTCAAGATTATTTCACTCATTTCGATCTTATCGTTAATCAGTGGCTGGCGAAAAGCTGTGTACCCAGAGAAAAAAAAGAACCTGGCCTTCCGTTATATAACTTTGCGTCTCAGATCTGGCCCGAGTGAGACCTTATGATTAAGAATCGGCTCTCTTATCCACTAGGCCACGGAGGCCCGTAAATTTGCAGAATTGCCTTTTCTGAATTTTGAAACCTTTTTAAAAAGCATATTCTCATAGAATGAGTCATTTCAGTGCATGTGGCGCTTTGATATCATTATATTAAGCTTTAACCATACACGTACCATTAAAAGACATTCAATCCCTCTTTTAGGAGAATTGGAAAAAAAGCACCAACTCAAGTAGTTTGACTGATAAATGTGTCAATGGAGTCGATGTTTTTAGTTTCCTTTTTTTTTTTTTTTTTTTTTTTTTTTTGGAGGGGGTGGGGGGGTGTGTGCACACATTGTGTGTGCCTTTATTCTTTTGGTGGCTTCAGATGTAACTTTTCTTGGCTATTTTTGGTTCGATTACTGTCAGTCGACCGAAAATTACTAAGCGTGACTATCACTGATTTGTAGGAAATCTAGATAACGGTGATTTATAGGAAATATCCGCGCTATTCTTGTCGGTGCGTACGAATCTGGGCTGGAATCAACGATTACACTGAAAATGTATCCATAATTTCGACAATTTAGTCGCTGGTTTACTATATTGAACCATAGCGGAAGTGTTCTGGTAGACTTTGAGCCACCGAAATTGCGAGACGTCCATTTATTGTCAATTAAACACGAACGGTAAAGAATGTTCTGTATGTAAATTTTCTCAGTAATAAGGATCCAGTCATGCAAATGTCAGTCTCAGAAGGTAGTACAGTCACTGCAAAGTTCTGTAAAAACATCACGAAAACACGCTGATATAATTTTTATATAGTAAAACTGGGGTTTTATTTCTGTCTAAAATATAGTTTGTGGGTACTCGTGCACCGCCAATCTATCTTTTGTGAGGAAATATTAAAAATATCAAAATTTTAATGGGAAAATTTTCATTTTTTGGTGATAAAATTTTCAATACACTTGTATAGGTATGCTTTCGTAATGTCTGTGGTATCGTACTCTATGCAGCTTTTCCTCAAACTTTTTGTCACAATTTTCTAACATGTTTCGAAATTTATGTCGTTTTGTCCCTTTTTAAAAAGCCAGTTATTTATGAAATACTCCAAGTGAGGGAAACTATCAGTCTGTCTAATGTAGACCAGAAAATCATAAGTCTTAGAGAAATTTCTCATTCATAACGTTTCATCTTATCGGCATAAAACAGGCGGTCTTATTTATATATTTATATAGAGATGCGACAGTGATAGCAGTTATCAATCAAAATTGTCGTTGTAATAGCTGCTGTAGACTACAGGATATAATTAGTGAAAAATGGAATGATGTAGACCGTATTTGAGCCACGTCAAGATAAGACTGTCTCTTTGGATATATGCATTTAGCAAAATAAAAGCTTCACGGGCATTTATTCTTGATTATTTAGGACTATCATTTCATTACATGCAATTATGTAAAGTAGAAGTAAAACAAAGATCAGGAATTGATACAATTAACTTACTCCACCCATAAAAGACACCAAAGGGAAAGAAATACAAACATTAAGCGACCAGACCATAATGGAAACCTAAACAAAGGAAGGCCATAAGGACAGTTACTTTCCCACAAAATGGCCATATGGCCATCCAAAATTAAAAGACACAAGTGATACACACAGTAAGTAACAAACAACAACATAAATAAATCGCCACAGAAGGGCCGCCTTTGAACGGTTAGTGGAAGATTTCCACTGGGGGGCTTAAATCGATTTTACGTGGCCACAATCCTCGCCCTTACTTCCGTCGCGATTTAGACAAATAATTTGTTCAGTCCGCATGATGCCCTCCTAACTCATCAGTGCAACATCTCCGTGAAAACGAAAATCAAAGAACCACAGAGGTGGGACAACGGTGAGGAATCGACAGCAAGAAACCACTGAAATGCTGGAGCAAAAGAAAACCAACAGTTAGACTCCGATGGGTCCGACCAGAGACAGAGCCTCAGGCACCAACCAACATTACCTTGAATTAGATCTCTCTAATTCTCAATAAGCCTTTACGTTGGAACCGTCATAGAATCTGAGGCCTGACCCACCGGCGTGCAATTAAAGAGGGAAGCAAAGTTGCCAACCGTGACTGGGTTAACTACCATGCATGCAGTCTGTCGTATAATATCCATGTTGTACCCAATCTTTTTATATCGAAGAATGATTTTACGAAATTGGGTGCTGAAGTCATTGCGGTTATATATTTTTCTGAATTTATATACTAAGTCACCATAAAATTCGGGTTTCGATAGACCTTGTTGCAGAAGAGATTTAAGTCCACTATTGAATTTTGAAATTAAATCAGAATGGCGTCTATAAAAGGCTTTGCGTAGTTTATGGTACCGATAACCCTGATTAAGGAGTTTAGCCGTTAATAATTTATTACGAGTGTTGAAGTCAGTTACATGATTACACGAATCGAATTAATTGCGAAATATAAACGCCATAGGATGGCGCACGAGGAACATCACCATCCAAAAAAAGGGAAATTTACAATCTTAAAATCAAAGTCATCGCGTTTATCATAAATTTTGCACGAAACAAATCCATCTACAACAGATAGATGTCAATCCAAAAATGGGGCCTCGGTATCAGAAGAATTTGCTTTATTTAACTGAAGTTCTAGGGGGTAAATCTGACTGATCAAACCATCAAAATAGGTTTATCAATATTTAATAGATCATCTAAATATCTAGAAGTGGAGCTAAAAGCTTCAATAATTTCAGATTGGTTATCAATGGAAAGCGACAAAATGAAGTCTCTTTCATAACACTACAAGAAGTGCGCAATTAGTAACCATCGGAATACCCACAATTTGTCTAAATAACTTAGTACCGAATCTAATATAAATATTGTCAAGTAGAAAGGTGAGCCCTCAATGTTGATTGAAGAGAAGTCTTCAACAGGTAAGGGGCCTCCTTGGGGAAAATCAATAGGCTAATAACTGTTGACTAGAGTGGAATTATTGATTTTTCCCTTAAGTGCCTCAGTCAGCAGATTCAACAAGAGATTCTTTTCACCCTATTAACGGCGTCCTTTGATCTGCTATAGACCGTACAGTATTAAATTTCACATGTATTAAGCAAGCACCTGTACTAAGCAAGCACATTTTGGTTATCACTCAGGCGCTTGCTTAATACAGCTTGCATTGTATATCTTAAGTGGCAAAGAAACGATTATGAACACACGGTGTGTCCTGCTGTTACAAGAAGAAAAGCCTTTAAGATTGGCTTTGGAGTCAAAGAAAGCCCTCAAAAGAATGACACTCATTTATGATATTTTCTAATAAACACTCCAAACATGGGTTATGATTGCTCGTAAGAATCGCAGCGTTGAGGTTGGTCTAATGAGTACCAATAATCTAGGTCTTGCAACAAGACGGCCCTAACGAGCACATATAGCCTATGTTTTGGAGCAAAAATAATATTTACGCCTGTAAACCACAGTTTTAACTCTATAAAGTCGGGTTTAGATGGGTTTTCATTACGAGGAGCAGTTAACGTGATGCAAGAATCAAATTTAATGGGCCAGACTGACTAGTCTGAGGTAAATTACAGTGGCGACAACGTTTTAGTTGTCTACAGAAACGTTTGATTGATTTGCAGTTTAACGTCCCCGTCAACACTGTAAATGCCATTTTGGAGACGTTGCTTCCAATTTTGTGGGACTTTTCCCCGACATTGAGATGACATGACATCTCAAGCCCTGCCGCTCAATGAAACCAATTGGGTTTATAAGCATGGAGGGCCGACTCGCACCGCATTGCCTGGGCAGGTTTTGTTCCTCTAAGCGGAATCCAGTACTCGTGTGCGTGTCGACTACCGAAACGTATGCTTAACGATTATTAACGATTTGGAAACGAAGCGTTTGGGCCACCCTTAAACGACCGTTTGCATTTTCAGCCAATCACACCATCGTTTCTGGAACGTTTCAAGCGTTTCGAAAATCAAACAATCACATCAACGTTCGGGAAACGCTGTCATAGCAACCGTGTCTGGTTTCAAACGTTTTGTCGTTAGCCAGTCAAAATCCCGCGCAGTTTTTGAGCAGAAATAAGAAAAATATCACATTTTTTCATCTGAAAATGTTTCGTTTTTTCGACGGTAAAATTTACAATGCATTTGTATAGGCGTGATTTCGTAATGACACTATCAAGTAGAATGCATGGACCTGCCCAACTGCAGTGATGAAAAAGTGCACTTCAAAAACTCGAGGTGAAAGTATTTGTCCTTAAGGGCAATTGGAACACCTGGCATATTTCCCACCGTTTTTAAAAGGAGACAACTTTCGGGACTTCCTGATCGCTTATCTAGATGCCTTGTTCCACTGAAAAAAGGGTCTACTCTTTAAAAAAAAAAAAGAATTTGCTCCTCAGGAGTAAATTCTTTCCTTTAAGAGTTGACGCCTAATGACATGGGAGACAAAAGTACTTTTACAGGAGTTGCCTCCCCTGAAGATATTCCCATTCCCCTTAGGAAACTACAAAGGAATGGTCAACAAAATAACGAAGGTGTGTATGTGGCGGAGAGGATGGGTGGATTTTATTGAATATTATTTTTATTGATGAATTCATTAGAAAAACATGTCCATGTGACAAAAATGGTGTCAAACATGGTGTCAGAAATGACAAATATCAGGTAAAAATTGTGATATCTTTCTTATTTTTTGCTTTGAACATAGATTGTGGTGCTCGTTAGAACCGCCTCAATGAGGTGGTTTTAAGGAGCACCAACAATCTATGTTACTGAGCAAAAATAAGACAGATAATGTATACCCCCTTAAACTCCAATTTTACTTTATATAAAGTCGGTCCCACCCATTGAGGCTTGAAGAAATAGATAAATAGATGAGCTGCATGTTGCTTCCACGCAGAGCTTAAACTGACCGCTCACGAGTACTGGTAAACCGCTTAGAGGATCTAAGCCTACCGAGGCAAAGCGGTGCGAGTTGGACCGGCCATGTATATAAACCCTATTGGTTTCATTGGGCGACAGGGCTTGAGTTTCATTTCATCTCAATATCGGGTAAAAGTCCCACAAAATTGGAAGCAACTTCTCCAAAATGACTTATACAGTGTTGACGGGGAAGTTTAACCTCAAATCAAACAAACAAAAAACAAAACTTTATATAAAGTGGGGTTTAGAAGATCATCGCTTCACGGACTTGTTATCGTGATGTTTCAAACCTCTCCTCAATAACCGTGCAGATGAAAGTCTCTGTTCGCAATGCAACGAAGCTGATAAAATACAAAATACATTTACATACCATGTCAAAACCAATACTTTTTCTTTGAAACAGCTTCTTAACGGGTCTAGCAATTGTGGTACTACATAGGCAATTTTACATTGCCTGTCGTGCATTAATTTTTTATTTTGTTTAGCTCGTTTAGCGAGTAAGATTAGCATGCGTTACATGCTTTTGACATCCAAGACAGTCATTTTGACAAATAATTGATAAGCGAAGTTAACGAAAATGACAAGCAAATTGCGGCACTGGCACACATTTGAGAAGAACAATCATGAAGCATTGTTCCGTTGCATCAAACGCGCGCAATAGGACAATAGTTTTCGTTCGTTTCTTCTCATTAAATCTTTTCTGTCTGTAACAAATGTACGTTGTAGAACTTACTCAAAGAGTCGGTTTTTAGGATTTTCTAAAGAGTATCCTCGATACATGTACTAGCACAAATAAAGAAAAGTCATAACGATAACACACCCGTGCGACATAGAGCTTTTTCACATCTCCAAAATAGCTACTTTTCTGATGAAAATCCCTGATATGTTTCTTATTTATACGGCAAACAAAGGTTGTGGGTGCCCGTTAGAACCGCCTCATTGAGGCGGTTCTAACGAGTACCCACAACCTATATCTTGGAGCAGAAATAAGAAAAATATTGTATACACCGTAAACCTCAGTTTTCTCTATAAAGTGGGGCTTAGGGGGTGTTCATTTCACGAACTTGTTCAAGAGATGATTCCCATATAAAAGATTTTTCTATTTTTCTATATAAACAGGGGCTTAACCTTTACCGCCCTCTAGGCTAATTCAGCAGACGATAAATTGTTTGTATTCTTGAGACAATTTGCTCGAAATGGAAAATCTCGTTTTCTGGGAAACAAAATAAGGTAAAAATTAAAATGCCGTCTGCTGTTGAAATACCGAGCATGCAGGGCGTTAAAAAGGTATTCTTTGCACGGACGTGTTCTAAGATTAACCCACTGTTGGCGGAAAACCAGAGGTACCATGGCAAATAGTGCAGGCCCACATCAGACGCGCAGAACGCGGCGTCTGATCAGGGCCTGGACTATTTGCTAACAGAATTTTCCATCAAAAATAGAGTTCCCGCCCCCGCCCATAGGGGCTTGAAGATGGGCTGCACGATGCTTCCATGCCGAGCTGAATCCGCCCGCACACTAGTACTGGTAAACCGCTTATAGGATCTTAGCCTGTCCAGGAACCGCGGTGCGTGTCGAGTGAGTGAGTGTTTGAGTTTTACGTCCCACCAACAGCCAAGGTCATACGGAGACGGGACCTCGGTTTAAAGACTCATCCGAAAGTCTGGAGAAGCCCGGGATCGATCCTGCGATCCCTGGTTTACAAGGCGAGTAGCGTAACCACTTCACCACGGAGGCTTCTGCGGTGCGTGTCGAACCGTCCATGCTAATAAACCCTATTGGTTTCATTGGGCGACAGGGCGATGTCATTTCATCTCAATGTCGGGTAAAAGTCCCACAAAATTGGAAGCAACGTCTCCAAAATGACCTTTACAGTGTTGACGGGGACGTTAAACCTCAAATCAAAAAAAAAAAAAAAAAAAAAAAAAAAAAACACATCAATAATAGAATAAGAAGGAAAAAATAGGCCTACGACCCCTTATATGAGAAACGGACTTGCCCAACATATAGCAATGGAAGAGTCCACTAGTACACAATGGGTTAAAGGAAACGGATACATCAGATATCGCTGCGACCTTTCTACAAGATGGATCTTTGTGTTTTCCTTAATAGTGCTGACGAGGCCATTAAACTCTTAACCAACGTTAAGCCCATCTATCCATATTTTGACCTTGTTATTTTTTGGGGCAACAGTTTCATAAACACCTGGGCCCAATTGTTCAAAGCCTCGTTAGTATAACAAGATCGTTAGTGGTCATGAGTGAGTGAGTGTTTGAGTTTACGTCCAACCAACAGCTAAGGTCATACGGAGACGGGACCTCGGTTTAAAGACTCATCTGAAAGTCTGGAGAAGCCCGGGATCGATCCTACGACCCCTGGTTTAAAAGGTTTACCACTACACAACGGAGGCTTCTCGTTAGTGGTCATATTGTTAACTGTTATAGCAAGTACAATATCTAAATTTTGGGTGATTTTAGCTGAAAAAATGTGAGCAGCTTTTGCATCAGCAAAATTTGCTCACATATTTTCAGCATTGCATCAGCAAAAGTTGCTCACATATTTTCAGCAAAACTGCTAGCAAATTTGCCGTATTAAATGATCTGAGTTTCTAAGATTTAAGATCTGAGATCTAAGAACTAACCACATCGTTAGCTTTGAAAAAATATCGCCAGCTCTCGTTATAATACAGTCAATTGAACCCTCGACGGCCGCCATATTTGGATGACAATAATGCGGCGTCTTTGACGTCATTGTACGTGCAGTGACGTCAAACTTAAAGAAGGTGTGCGTGACGACCTATTCAACCAGTGTGCATCAAATACGTGATAACTCGATTGTTTCCTTTCCTAGGGTAGGATACGACTTTCTAACCTAGGTTATGTCCAGTATTTCTTTATCAGGTGTGCAAGAATCAACCATCTCCCTGAAAATCCAGTGTGGGAAACTAGGTTTTAATGTGCGGGAAACCCCTAAAGGGGTACCTTGGGAAACAGTGCAGAACGCGGCTTTTGATCAGGGCCTACACTGTTTTCTAACAGAATTTTCCTTCAAAAATAGAATAAAAAAAAACAGTCTGACACCCCTTATATGGCAAATGGAATTGTCCAGCATATAGCAATGGAGGTTTTTTGTTTGTTTGATTTGAGGTTTTACGTCCGCGTCAACACGGTATAGGTCATTTCAAAGACGTTGCTTCCAATTTTGTGGGACTTTTACCCGACATTGAGTTGAACTGACATCTCAAGCCCTGTCGTCCAATTAAACGATTAGGGTTTATAAGCGTGGCCGGTCTGACTCGCACCGTTTTGCCTGGCCAGGTTTAGATCATCTAAGCGGTTTACCAGTACTTGTGTGCGGTCGGTTTCGGCTCAGCGAGGAAGCATCGTGCAGCCCATCTATTTCTCCAAGCTCCGGGGGCGGGTTTGTAGTAATAGAATATATATTAATGCATACGGAATTGGGCTCGGGTGAAATAGGTCCAATGAGTTCACGAGCAAATTTACCGAGTTAAGGAAAGCTTCTCGACCGAAAAGATTACTTGACACAGAATGTACGAAATAACGTGAAATATGACATAGACGATATAACGACATAGCGATTTTGATTATGATAAACGTCAGTTATATTTTCTTAATCAAGTCTGGTATCAATAAAAGATTGATAGATAATAGGAATTACTGGATTTATGCAAATGGCGGTCAATGTTGCATTGAATTCTGTCCTAAATTGAGTTGCGGTGAACAATTTAGAAAGACCGTCGATGAGTTGTCACATCATAACATATTTGGTATTGGTCTGACATTTTATCAGAAGCTTTTTAACAGAGAACAAGTCGTTCATCAGTGTTTTTTTGTCGGAGAGTTCCTTTTATGACCTGAACGGGAATTGAATGCAGAGATGGCAGCCACGTTAGCCTTAAATCTCACACTTGTCTGACACTTATATTACAGAACAAGCCTATTATATTGAAACATTGATTTGCATTAGGATGGCACACCCAAATAGCAACAAACTTAAATGACATTGTTTTGAGGAAAATTTGGTATTTTTTTTTTTCTTCAAAAATAAGTATTCCATTACGAAAACACGCCTATATAATTTCGATCCTCTCGAACACCAGTTTAATATAGTAAAAATGGGGTTTACGGGGATAAACCTTATTTTCCTTATTTCTGCTCTAAAATATAGATTGTGGGCACTGGTACTCGATGAGTCGGTTCTAACAAGTACCAACAATCTATATTTTGAGCCGAAATAAGAAAAAAAATACAATTTTTTCATCTTTATCTTTTTGGTTTTTTCGGCGGAAAAGTTTACAATGTATTTGTATAGGCGTATTTTCGTATTGTAAAGAACAAGCCGATAATCTTGCATTAGGGTGGCACACCAAAATAACAACAAACTTAAATGACATAGTTTTGAGTTAAATTTGGTATTTTTCTTCAAAAATGAGGAGTCTAACTCAGCGCGCTTATATTGGCAGTGGAAAGGAACTGTGATATAGTTTTGCAACAAATCACTGGGCGGAAGAGCGTGACAAGTGACGTCATAAAACACCACCGTATAATGGCATCATTCGTAGATTTTTATACATTAGACGATGAAACGTTACTCTTTCACATCAAAAACGTTGCAATAAATGTAAGCGATACAGTCAATAATGTTGGCAGGTTTCTTCTAATAATGGCGAAAGGCTGGAAGAACTTGAAGGAAACAACATTTTTTGTAGGTTTTAATTGTTTGAATCGAAATAGATCAGCTGTAGTGTGAGATTTTTCAAGTAATAAATCACAGTTTTTCGGTCAGTTTTAAGCTACATGCTCGTGATTTCATCAACTTTTCAATTGACCTCCAAACAGTGATATTTTACTCAAGAAATCTCTGCTAGAGCTGATCTATTTTTAACAGTTACCATGCTAAACTCGGAAATATCCTTTTTGAAAACAGTATAGATTCAGATCAGCTGGCTTCTCAGAAGTCAGCTGATCAGGATCTGTACTGTTTACCATCCTGCTTCTGAATCCATGGTTATTATTGAAATCATGCAGCACTAATGGCTGAAAATCGGGGAGGAGTGTAATGCATTGAAATATTCACCATGGTAAGGGTTAAGTAATATAGGGTATGCAAACCCAGTTTTCTTTATATATATATATATATATATATATATATATATATATATATATATATATATATATATATATATATATATATATATATATATATATATATATATATATATATATATATATATATGAATGAAAACTAACAAAAATGTCCCGAAACAAGATAATTATATGTAAAAAGTAAACAACATTAGCACATGGACTGTTTAATAGTATCTTTATTATTGCCAACCGGTTTCAGATCTTCAGGACAATAATGGCGTCAAACTATGCGCTGTTTCTAAGCAACGTCACTAAGCAAATATGCGTACACATGTGGACGGAACGTGCGCAAAATTTGACACGTCATAATAAAGTGTTTAGGTTTGGTTTAAAAACATCAATAAAGTATCGTTCTTTGGTCAGCCTAGCTGAAACATCATGTTTATGAAACTCAAAACAATATCTAAATTTCAAATCTTGTCACCCTAAACCCACAAAAACTAACATACCATTCACACTAGCTCGTCGAATTTGCACTATTGTTTCCGATTTAAGCATACTGAAAACACGCCTACAAGAACTGGCAACCATTCTTATAAGCAGAAAATATCCCTGGGATGTTATTAAAACAGGCATTTCTAAGGCCATGCAAATACCTAGAAACACTCTATTAAATACACAAACAGATATAGTAGAAAACATAACACCTTTTATTTCCACATTTAACCCCAAAAACAGAGAAGTATTTGGCATATTAAAAACTAATATGAACATTTTCAATAATGATGAAAGAATGAAAAATATTGTGGAAACCACAAAAATCATAAAAGGCAAACGCCAACTTCCGAATCTACGCCGTATCTTAATAAATTCGGAATTTCGCGAAAACAGGGCTCAACCTTGCGTTAGCAAATGCAATGAGCCAAGGTGCGGCCTATGTAAAAATATTATTGAGGGATCATCCTTACAATTAAAACAAAAAACCTTTCACGTAAAAGAAGATATGAATTGTACTGTGCAAAACGTTTTGTATGTATTGGTGTGTAACGGGTGTAATGAATATTACATAGGCCAAACAGGTGACAAATTAAGAAATAGAAAAACAGTGCATGATCAACAAATAAGAGATCCATCAACAAGACAAATGCCAGTAAGCGCACATATAGACAATTGTTGTAAAACGGAACCTAAGTTTTCAATGTTTCCGTTTTATAAATTTCATAAACATGATGTTTCAGCTAGGCTGACCAAAGAACGATACTTTATTGATGTTTTTAAACCAAACCTAAACACTTTATTATGACGTGTCAAATTTTGCGCACGTTCCGTCCACATGTGTACGCATATTTGCTTAGTGACGTTGCTTAGAAACAGCGCATAGTTTGACGCCATTATTGTCCTGAAGATCTGAAACCGGTTGGCAATAATAAAGATACTATTAAACAGTCCATGTGCTAATGTTGTTTACTTTTTACATATATATATATATATATATATATATATATATATATATATATATATATATATATATATATATATATGAAAATCAAAGTAAAGCACGATACAGGCAATTAAATACACAAATGAATTAGCGCACAAAAATCGGTCGCACCGCAACCGGGACTCGAACCACGGATCTCCTGCATTCCGGGCAGACGTGCTAACCATTACACCACCGCGGCCTTCCGACATTGTACGCCAATTTTAACATTTATAAACCTTTAACGTCATTAGCGCTATTTAGAGACCTTTCATTTACCGCCATAGGCGACCCTATCATTTTCGGTTCTTTTTTTAACCTACGGACGGCGGCCATTTTATTCTATTTATTTATTTATTTATTTATTTATTAGATTTACAAATGTTCTACTGTATCGGAGTAAGTATATGAAAATCAAAGTAAAGCACGATACAGGCAATTAAATAGACAAATGAATTAGCGCACAAAAATCGGTCGCACCGCAACCGGGACTCGAACCACGGATCTCCTGCATTCCGGGCAGACGTGCTAACCATTACACCACCGCGGCCTTCCGACATTGTACGCCAATTTTAACATTTATAAACCTTTAACGTCATTAGCGCTATTTAGAGACCTTTCATTTACCGCCATAGGCGACCCTATCATTTTCGGTTCTTTTTTAACCTACGGACGGCGGCCATTTTATTTATTTATTTATTTATTTATTTATTAGATTTATAATAAGTGCGCTAATTCATTTGTCTATTTAATTGCCTGTATCGTGCTTTACTTTGATTTTCATATACTTACTCCGATACAGTAGAACATTTGTAAATCTAATAAATAAATAAATAAATAAATAGAATAAAATGGCCGCCGTCCGTAGGTTAAAAAACATTTTAACATTTATAAACCTTTAACGTCATTAGCGCTATTTAGAGACCTTTCATTTACCGCCATGTGCGACCCTATCATTTTCGGTTCTTTTTTTAACCTACGGACGGCGGCCATTTTATTTTATTTATTTATTTATTTATTTATTTATTTATTTATTAGATTTATAATAAGTGCGCTAATTCATTTGTCTATTTAATTGCCTGTATCGTGCTTTACTTTGATTTTCATATACTTACTCCGATACAGTAGAACATTTGTAAATCTAATAAATAAATAAATAAATAAATAGAATAAAATGGCCGCCGTCCGTAGGTTAAAAAAAGAACCGAAAATGATAGGGTCGCCTATGGCGGTAAATGAAAGGTCTCTAAATAGCGCTAATGACGTTAAAGGTTTATAAATGTTAAAATTGGCGTACAATGTCGGAAGGCCGCGGTGGTGTAATGGTTAGCACGTCTGCCCGGAATGCAGGAGATCCGTGGTTCGAGTCCCGGTTGCGGTGCGACCGATTTTTGTGCGTTAATTCATTTGTCTATTTAATTGCCTGTATCGTGCTTTACTTTGATTTTCATATACTTACTCCGATACAGTAGAACATTTGTAAATCTAATAAATAAATAAATAAATAAATAGAATAAAATGGCCGCCGTCCGTAGGTTAAAAAAAGAACCGAAAATGATAGGGTCGCCTATGGCGGTAAATGAAAGGTCTCTAAATAGCGCTAATGACGTTAAAGGTTTATAAATGTTAAAATTGGCGTACAATGTCGGAAGGCCGCGGTGGTGTAATGGTTAGCACGTCTGGCCGGAATGCAGGAGATCCGTGGTGCGACCGATTTTTGTGCGCTAATTCATTTGTCTATATATATATATATCTATATATATATATATATATATAGAATGAATTCTACAATGGTATCCATTACACGACGTTGTTATTGCGATCTTCTAAACAGTGTTAATGCATTTCAATCATGTTTTACTTCATTTAGTACAAGGGGTGATGCCATTCTCCTTATTCTGTTGTAAATTCTCTAATCTGCCGTATTTGTCCTCATATTTTGTAAACTGTTTGGTCACTGATTCAGCGTAATACTTTTCAGGGTAAAATAAAACATTTTTTATGTTTAGCTATGCACGGAATTTCTTCTCACAAATATTTAAACATCGACTAACATATCATTTTCAAAGCATTTGGGATTACTTTTTGCCGAGCTCCTAAATATTTTAATGCCAGATTTGTTTGCAATCATACCGGACTTATACGGACATGACTGCTTTTTTTGCTGATAATCAAGGGAACTAACGCGTACAACACATAAAATAAATGGTTATCTCCCCAAGGCCTCATGGTTACCTAGGTGACATCCGAACGATTTTGAGGCATCAGTATGAAGTCTGAGGACCGCTTTATTGGTATTTTAAAGTCACTTCTAATTCCTGAAAGTAGAGAAAGTGTTATAATGTAACTACTTCGCCCTAAATCCCCCCCCCCACCCCCAACCCCCCCCCCCCCCCCGCCCTTCGGAGCTTGAAGAAATAGAAAATAGATAGGCTGCATGATGCTTCCACGCAGAGCTGAATCCGACCGTCACACGAGTACGGGTAAACCGCTTAGAGGATCTAAGCCTGCCCAGGAAAAGCGGTGCGAGTCGACAAAAAAAAAAAAAAAAAAAAAAAAAGACTGAATAAAGAATAATTTACATAATGATATATTAATTACAAATTGTCAAATGTATCAATTAGTACATCGAAGGCGTAACATAGCCTTTGTTAGTGTTTACCGTGGTGACAACCGCTGCCCGCTGATTGCTAAGGTAAACTGGAAATAGAAAAAAGGGGGTAGTGTATTTCATTTTCAAAAAGGACCAAATTATTTTTATTTTTATTTCACAAAATTTACATGGATGTGTTCACAATAAATTTGCAATTTTACTCCCGCTGGCACAGAAAAGAAAAAACAATTTACAAAAACGTTATGAAAATAAGTTCATCAGTTTTTGTCGCTGTATTCAGTAGTTTTACTATATATTCTATACATTTAGAGGGTGCTTCCAAATATATGTAAAAAGGACTAAAAAGTTGTTCAAAAAATTGCATTAAAAATATATGTGCATATTCGAAAAAGGATGTAAAATCAAGAGCCGCTTGCACAGAAAAGATATTCCTAAAAGTTTTTATTTTATGGGGCAATACTTATCAAGTTCCTATATAAATCTATGTATTAACTTTAACCAACAGCAGTTACCTGGATGTCCGTTAAAGTTTGACATGCATATCTTTGTGGGCATCACACACTTCATTTTCATTTAGGTTCAGAGTGAACACTTTAATGATCTCTATGTCTGACACCCTGCTTAAAATGTTTGTTTAGTCGTGTCGTGTCTAGCACTTCGAGGACCTTTTACGTGGCCTTGAGTTCAGTCCTCTTCTTGATGGTGGGGTAGAGAGTGTTCCTATGCCCATTTTGTATTCTGGCAGGTGTTGTTATATCATTTCTGATTGAGGATGGATTGCTACATTACGAAAACATGCCTATATAAATACATTGTAAATTTTATTGCCGAAAAAGAGAAACTTTTAAGATGAAAAATTGTGGTAATTTTCTTATTTCTGCTCAAAATATAGATTGGGGGTACTCTATAGAACCGCCTCATTGAGGTGGTTCTAACGAGTGCCCACAATCTATATTTTAGAGCAGAAATAAAAAAAAGGTTTATCCCTGTAAACCCCAGTTTTACCATATAAAAGTGGCGTTCATGGGGTCAGACTTATATAGGCGTGTTCTCGTGATGATGGGACATAAAGCAAAGACCCACCCGGTCGTGAAGGTCATATGGCACTCAAGAAGAAAAAAATACAGGCCAGGCTTCGCGGATTTGGTCTTCTAGCGATATTTCAGATTAAAATTATATATTTTATATCATTACTATAATATGTATTCATAACCTCAAATACATGTAAAAGCCGATCGCGCTGTGATGCTGTTATGATAACAGTGGTGCCTTACAGTGACCCTTGGGACGGATTTTTCTATCCACCCCTCACACCCATATAAGATTCTTATATTCCTGACACGTTTTACTATTGTAACAAGTGGGACAACGTCTTTGATGGGTGGAGTAATATAAGAATTTTATATGGGTGTGAGGGGTGGATGGAAAAATCCGTCCCGAGGGACACTGTCCGGCATCCCGAGGCTTGTCGAGTGATGCCGGACAGTGATCCCGAGGGACGGATTTTTCTATCCACCGCTCACAACCATATTGGATTCTTTTTCTTGCATAACTTCCATTTCTTAAAGCGGATTTTTAATGCTGCATTCACTTCGATTATCCAACGTCCGCCATATTGTGTTGACACTGCAGGAATGTTTAGTGACGTTGCTGTTACGTCAACCTCAACGACGGCGCATACGAAGTGCATTTATCAAACACGCGATTATATTCGATTTTGGGTCGGAACACCAGGGTCAGGACATTAATTTCTATCCCAGGGTAAAATCACGGATTTCCTTGTCTGGTGTTCAAGAAGTTAATTGTATCGATTCCTGATCTTTGTTTTACTTCTACTTTGACTTCTTATTTACTTTCTGCCCTGAAAAGCGTATTTCTCTTAAACGAAATACTTCTTAACTTTAAGTGTAGACGCGTATTGATGAGGGAAATAACTTATATCGGAATGAAAGTGTCATGATCCGCTCCTCTAAAGATGGGTTGATATTTCTACCATCGAGCCAACTCATTCAAATACGTTTTTTTTTAACTTCCTTAACAAAAATCATTATATAATTATTATAATGCAAAAAACAGCGCAAATTCGTTATTAGTCTAAAGCAATTAATATAAGCTATTATTTGTTGTTTCATCTTTTTGTATCCTAGCAGACACTTCGCATTGAATCAAAATTGAAACAACACATAAAACGTTGTTTCAATGCTGATTCAATGCAGAGTTTATCATGTGTGCATGTATTAATTATATCTAAGTTTGTTAAATGGCGTTCTGCAATTTCAAAGCAGAAACAGTCCTAGATGAAAACACGTTAAGGGCAATGAAGTGTCACTTTTGCGAATGCAGTCATCTATCTAAACTCGAATCAGTTCTTTAAAAGTGCGAATATGCCCGAATTCAGTCTAGCATTTAACTCTATAACACAGATAACCAATTATCTAATTTGATATCCCCGCTATAAACGACAGAGCACGTTTAATCAAAAGACACATTATTCACTAAGAAGCAACAAATTACCAATAATTTGATTGACGGGTAATTGAAAAGCTGATATTTATGCCAGTGGCGATGCCACAGAATATTGGGCGCTGATTTCAATTTATTCTACTACTTCATATTGACTATGAACATTGGATTTCATTACTCAGTTTACAGAATGAGCAAGGAAACAATACTCCGATAATTGTATGATTGCCTTTGAGATGAACAATAAACAAACAGACAAAAATGTTACTACAAAGAGGATCTTACATGAGTGTATCATGTAGGAACGTTTCTTACTAGTTTGCATATTTAATCAACTAGGGGATTACGGAATTTATTACATGGCGTTATTACATTCTCAGACGCGACGTCTTATATGAAAAATTGGAACTTCAATCACTCAAAAAACTTGGCTCCTATACCACGGCTGTTTCGAGCTCATGGAGCGCTGTGTTCAGTGGTAAAGAATCGGACTCGATATCGTGAGGTACAGGGTTCGAACCCCACCAACACCAATGATTGTTTCCTTGAGCAAGAAAATTTATCCACTGGTTTCTACCCAGGAAGATTAGTTAAAATATACTTGATGTGTAGACTGGCTCCAGTCGTTTTTGTTTAAGATCCTATTATTCGTTACATTATTTTATCCTATTCCTCTTTAATACAGTTTCAAGTTACCTTTCCCTGAACCAAAACCAAGGGACTTAAGTAAAACAAAATTCTATAAGCTATGCAAGCTTTATGTCCCTTCCAGAAAATGTAAAGAAAGGGTCTGGAGCCAGACTTACTTGATGTGTTACGTCTATAAATAAAGTAGATTATTATTATTATTTTTATCATTATTATTATTATTATTATTATCATTGAGCCCTGATGAAAATGTGTGGAAATTTTCCCATAAAATTTTCCCATCACATCAGATATTTATATATTTGAGACATTCTAGAGAGATTATTTTTACCTGGAAAAACTTTGTTGTGTGTACTCATTAGAATTGACTCGATGAGGCGTTCTAATGAGTGCATGGTGTGTGTACTCATTAGAATAGCCTATCAAGGCGATTCTAATAAGTGCACACAATTTAAAGAGAATACCTTTAATATATCGAAGGTCGAAGATATCCCTGAATTACATCACGAAAACACTCCTTTATAATTTTTACCCCCTTGAACCCAACTTTTATATTGCAAAACTTGGGTTTACAGGATAATATGTTCTATAAAAGGGTTATTCTTTGGAAGCAAGGAATACACCACAGAACTGAAAAATATGGAGTGCATATGTTTTCTGGGCCAGACTAGCTAGTTTCGGCCAATTAGGCCTCATCAGTGATCCTCAGATATTTTTAAAATTCCACAATGGAATCAATGATTCCAAAGGACAAGAAAAAATAATCTACACTATGATGTAGGACAGGGAGACGTTTTACCGCCGCCACACCGTCATTCCCGCACACCAGCTGTAGTGAAGTTAAATATGTTCTATAAAAGGGTTATCTTTTGGAAGCAAGGAATACACCACAGAACTGAAAAATATGGAATGTATATGTTTTCTGGGCCAGACTAGCTAGTTTCGGCCAATAAGGCCTTATTTTTCTTATTTTCTAAAATATAGGTCGTGTGTACTCGTTAGAACCGCCGCGATGAGGCGGTTCTAACGAGTACCCATAATCTATATTTTGAGTAGAAATACGAAAAACCTGACCTGGCACTATGATTAACCCTCAGTGGCTCGAACTACCCTGTCTCGAACAATTTTCATGGTCCCAAAGGTGTTCGAGCAATTGAAGTTTGACTATATTTCCCATTTAAAGGAAAGAGTTACTGAGAAAAAGCCATGCACATTGAATACACCAAAAGAAGAGATAATGACAGCCACATGAAGCCACACAAAAATGCAAATCCTAACAAAGCAATATAAATATAGGCAATGGAAACGAACTGTGATTTATTCTGCAACAAATCACTAGGCGGAAGAGTGTGACGCGAAAAGCCGCCGTTTGATGGCGTCAGTCGAAATTCTATGACGTTAGATGTTAAACTTTATTGATTCGTAACAAAATCTATTTCAAAAAGACATAAATGTGTGTGATGCAGTGAATAATGATGGTGAGATTTCTTCTAACAACGGCGAATGATTGAGAGTATTTAAAGGAAAAAAACAGCTTTTGTCGATTTTTAATGGCATCAGGTGAAGAAATCCGTGAAATAAAGACCCCTCTTAGCCCCACTTTATATAGAGAAAACTGGGGTTTACGGGAGCAAACATTATTTTCCTTATTTTGCTCCAAGACATAGGCGGTTCTAACGAGCACCCAAAACCTATGTTTGGAGTTAAAATAAGAAAAATATCACACATTTTCATCAGAAAAATTACCTTTTTTGAGGTTTGAAAAATGCACTATATCACACGGCTGCGATATCGTAAAGGTTAGGATCGAAATAGATCAGCTCCAGTGTGTGATATTTTGAGTAATAGACACAGTTTTTTGGACACTAGACAAATCACTCTCGCTACGCAATCGTGATTTTATTTACTTTGTAACTGACCGGCAAATTGTGAAGTACACAACAAATCGCTGCCAGAGCTGATCTTTTTTCTTAAACATGCAATTTTAAGTGACTTTGTTAACGTCTAACGTCATCACGATTACAAGTCCGTAAAACGAAGACCCCCTTAACCTCATTTTATACAGAGAAAAGTGGGGTTTATGGGGTATACAATATTAGACTTATTTTGTTCAAAAACATAGATTGCGGGTACTCGTTAGAACCGAGGCGGTTCTCACGAGCACCCTCAATCTGTGTTGAACGCAGAAATAAGAAAAATGTTATCATTTTTAACTAATAGCTATCATTTCTGGCACCATGCTGGACGCAATTATTTCACATGGACATGTTTTCTTCATGTGATATTCGGGGGCCGCTTATATGTCTAGCCGATTCGCAAACGTTAATTAATGATGTAGACATTAGATACAAATGCGCTTAAATTCAGTTTTATGTACATTAGCTTGCAAACTGGTTTTCAATGAGACGTGTTTATTGTCTCAAACGGATGTTTTCAGGACAAACTTCTTGGCTTAATGCAGTTTTATTCCAAAGAAACAAGGTCATAGTCAAATGCACTTTGTGGGTCACTTGATAAAAAGGCAAAATAGCTTATATATCTTGTGTTCACGCTATTAAATAGTTATTCAGGAGTATTGTATACCAGTTGGGCACTAGAAAATAAAGGTTTATAGATGCCATTTCGACTTAGCATCTAAATTCAACGTTGGATTTAAATTTCTTCTGCAACAAGGCCTATCTGAGCTGGAATTTAATGCTGACTTAGTATATACAGCTAGCAAAATATATGCTTTCAGTACCCAAATTCGTAAAATTATTATTCGATTTGAAAAGATTGAAAACAACATAATGTTGTACGACTAATTGCATGCATGGTAGTTAACCCAATCACGATTGATAACTTGCTTCCCTCTTTGATTGCACACCGGCGGGTCGCATCACGTGAACAAGTCCGTGAAATGAAGACCCCCTATAGCCCACTTTATATAGAGAAAACTGGCGTTTACGGGGGTATACACTATTTTTTCTTATTTTTGCTCCAAGACATAGGTTGTATGTACTCATTAGAACCGCCTCACTGAGGCGGCTCTAACGAACACCTACAATCTATGTTGAAACAGAAATAATAACGATGTAATCATTTTTACCTATTACATGTATTTATCATTTTCTGACACCATGTTGGACGCCATTATTTCTAATGGGGTCTGAGACTCTATGACGGCTCAAGCCAAAAGACTTACTTTACTTTTTTTAAGTAATGTCGGTTGGTGCCTGATGTTCTGTCGATCTCTGGTGGGACCAACCGGAGTCCAACTGGTGGTTTTCTTTTGCTCCGTATTTCAGTTATTTCATGTTGTCGAGTCCTCATCGTTGTTTCATCTCTGTATTCGTTTGATTTTTTGGTCGATTGGTTTACAATCGACCCAATGTCATAATTGACAGAAACTGAATTCGTGCCGTTGTCCACGTGACTATCGAAATCAATGTAACTTATTTATAGAAAATAGCAGTGTTAGTTCAGCGTGTTGCGTATAAGGGTAATCTGTAAAATCTGGACTGGAATCATGGTTTGGGCTTGGCAAACAGTGTAGACCCAGATCAGACGCCGCAGAATACGGCGTCTGATCAGGGTCTGCACTGTTTGCTTACAGTACAGGAATTTAAGGGTGAGCCACCAAAGAAAAATGCAGCGTCTGATCAGGGTCTACATGATTTGCTTACAGCACAGGAATTTAAGGGTTAAATGTCTAAGTGTAAGTCCTCGTTCCAAATCTACACTCGGAGACAATCGATCCACCAGTACTCTCAGTGCTTTGATTATGTTTTGGATATGTTGCACTGATGAGTTAGAATTCCTTGATGTGGACTGAACAACTTACTTGTCTAAACCACGACAGAACCAAGGGCGAGGATTGTGGCCTCCATTACAAAAACACGCCTATATAATTTTGACCCCCTTGAACCCCACTTTTATATAGTAAAACTGGGATTTCCGAGGGTATACCTTATTTTTCTTGTTTCTTCTCTAAAATATAGATTGTGGGCACTCGTTAGAACCGCCTCGATGAGGCGGTTCTAACGAGTGCCCAGAATCTATATTTTGAGCAGAAATAATAAAAATATCACAATTTTTCATCATAAAATTTTCATTTTTTTCGGCGATAAAGGTGTTGATGTATCTGTATAGGCGTGTTTGCGTAATGGTAAAATCGATTTGAGCCCCCAGTAGATACTTTTTACTGACCGTTCCAAGGCGGTTCTTCTATTGTGGTTTAATATTGTTGTAGTTGGTCTTGCTAATATATAAGTTTATTTCGGATAGCCGTTTGGCCATTTTGTGGGAAAGTAACAGTCCTTTTGGCTTTCCGCTTGTGAAGTGTTCATTATGATGAAGTTGTTTTATGTTTGTGTTTCTTTCCCTTTGGTGTCTTTGATGGGAGGTGTGAGGTACATCACGAAAACATGCCAACAAAATTTGTCCTACTTAAACCCCACTTTTATATAGTAAAACTGGGGTTTTACAGGGTAAACATTATTTTTCATATCTCTGCTCAAATGAAAGTTTGTGGATACTCGTTAGAACAACCTCTCCGAGGCAGAGAGGCGAATCTAAAGAGTATCCACAATCAATGTTTTGAACAGAAATATGAAAAATTTCAGATTTTTTTTTTTCTGAATTCCTTTTTTTTTTTTTTTTTTTTTTTTTGTGGGAAAAAAAACATTATATTCGAATATGCTTGTTTTCGTAGTGATTGTATCAATTCCTTTTCTAAAGCTTCATATACTCAACGGACTCGTTTATTTTTGTACATGTGTGGATTTTTTTTTTTTTTTAATAAAATTGTCAAGTTGAGACTTGCTCTGTATATCATATCATTTTAGATGCTCAAAAAGTTAGCTCTGTAATGGAAGGTACTAAATGCCAAAAACACTATAAAAATGTACATAAAACGCGAGGTTATTATGGGAAAATGCAAAGACGACACTGGATATGATCGGAAATTGAAAATGCTAGGGTCGTTGTTTTAATTTTTATTTTGTTCTTTTACTTATATATTGGTAGAGTCGAGGAGGTCTGAAGCAGGGTCGGTCGGGTTTGCGGAAACACAGCTATTTTTCTAGGCCTTCTTCGCATTACGCCCAGTGATTTGATATATATGTACTTTCCATGACTCCAAACAGTGATTCATTACTGGTCTATTCTCTGCTAGAGCTGATGTATGTCTTAACCCTTGACCTGCTGAATATTTAAATATGCCACACCTACTACTGATTATCGACCAATCAGATTACATGATGCAAACCATTGCAACAAATTCATAAACTGAATGACAAACAATGAAGATCCTGATCAGATGGCTTCTTCAGAAGCCATCTGATCTGGATCTACATTGTTTGAAAGATAAGACTTATCTGGGTTCAGCAGGACAAGGGTTAAATATCGCCGCAAATACATTACCAGTTGTCACAAAAATGGTACCATATAGCTCCCTCTTAGATTAGGCCCCAAGGTTATAAAACTTTTTTCATGCTCAACTCACCTGAGCATGAAATTTATTCTGCTCATAAATTTTAACATGCCAACAAAAGGTGGCATTTTAAATTTTCTGAGCATGATAAATTACATTCTGTACTTATTTGATCAAGAAAAGTGTCTCTATCATGTGTATTTTTTAAGTATTTATGAGCATGATAAATTTCATGCTCAGCTGGGTTGAGCATGAAAATGGTTTATCAGTTACCCTCTGTGTTATATGCATTGTAACAGCTTGACCTGATAATGATATGCTATCTCAGGACAGTTGATTTTATCAGGTCAACGTGACGTTGCACTTTTATTAATGAACCGGACTCCTGGAAAAATAACAAAAATATCATTATAAGGAAAAAAAATGAAAAGAAAAGCTTAAAAAAAAATCAAAACGGTCAGATGATACTAAATATATCGACCGATAACTGCGCACCATGTTGGGGGCATACTGAGCACAGTCGAAAACCTGTCGTAACTGGTCGTAAATTGTCAATTCAAGAGTAAACTGATACAATGGATACCAGATTCGTGTCATTTGATATCATTTGATATTAAGTTTATCAGGATCGGCTTCGAGAACGCATGTAGAATCGCTCGGCAAGCCTCGCGTTTCTACAAGCTTTCTTGAAGCCTTGCCTGATAAACTTGATATCACAACACACTCATCTGATATTCTCTATATAAAACCTCCATCATGAAAACACGCCTATATAATTCTGATCCCCTTGAAACCCACTTTTGCATAGTAAAACTGAAGTTTTATAGGGGTAAACGTCATTGATCTTATTTCTGCTCTGAAATAAAGATTGTGGGTACTCGTTAGAACCGCTTCGATGAGGTGGTTCCTACGTGTACCCGAAATCTATAATTTGAGCAGAAATAAGAAAAATATTATACTTTTTCATCTTAAAATTGTCCTTTTTTCGACGGTAAAATTACAATGTATTTGTATAGGCGTGTTTTGTAATGTCGGGACCAGGTTAACCGTATTTAGTTAGTATTCGGGGTTTGCTCGGGTAAGACACAAATCGGTATGATCATCTACAACGCCTAGCAAGATTATTGAAACTTTAGCTATACAAAATACATTACGAAAACACGCATATACAAATGCATTGTAGATTTTACCGCCGAAAAATGAAAATTTTAAGATAAAAAACTGTGATATTTTTCTTATTTCTGCTCAAAATATAGCAGAAATAAGAAAAAGAAGGTTTATCCCTATAAAACCCAGTTTTTCTATATTAAATTGGAGTTCAAATGGGGTCAAAATTATAATGGCGTGTTTTAGTGATGAATCTTCTGATATCGAGTTTATAAGACAAGGCTTTGAGAACGCTTGCAGAATCGCGAGGCTTGCCGAGCGATGCTACAAGCGTACTCGAGGCGGATGAACTTGATATCAAATGACGCGAATTCGGTATTCTGTTTATCAGTTCATCCCCGTGTACATGTTAATTTGGCTACGATTAGCTATCGTTTGTCCTCGGTGCGTCCCATTATTTGGGCGCGCAATAATCGGCCGATAAATTAAGTATCAGCTGACCGTAATATTTCCTATGACATATATATTTTTTTTTGTGTGTAATTGTTTTCCAATTTTTCAAGTAGTGATAGCATTTTGCCAGTTTCCCAGTAGTCTGGTTCATTCGCAAAAGTGCTGTGTCACGTTGACCTGATAAAGTTCACTTGTCCTAAGATAGTGTATATTTATCAGGTCAATGTGTTACAATGCAATTAATATAGGGGTAACTGATAAACAAGAGGTGTATTGTGTTCTCGAGGCTGTGAACACGATGGTGCCGGTCAGCAAAGTTGTTGTTCACAAACCAAAAACCATTACGAAAACATGCCTATACAAATACATTGTAAATTTTGCCGCCTAAAAATGAAATTTTTACTATGTTAAATTATGCTCTTTTTCTTATTTCTGTTCGAAATATAGATTGTGGATGCATGTTAGAACAGCCTCATCGAGGCGGTTCTAACGAGTACCCACAATCTATATATTAGGACAGAAATAAGAAAAATATGGTTAACCCCTGTAAACCCCAGTTTGACCATATAAAAGTGGGTTCAAGGTGGTTCTAACGAGTACCCTCAATCTATATATTAGAGCAGAAATAAGAAAAATAAGGTTAACCCCTGTAAACCCCAGTTTTGCCATACAAAAGTGGGGTTCAAGCGGGACAAAATTATATAGGCGTAAGTTCGTGATGGGTTTTCTAACAACACGGCTCATATAACGTATTTAGTAGTACAGACACTTTGAAAATTTGTGTTCACATTTCTTGTCCTCAGAGACAAGGTTTGACATTTGTTAAACGGCTATTTTCAGATTAACCCGTTGTATGCTGGAAACCCCTAAAGGAGTACCTTGGCAAACAGCGCAGGCCCAGATCAGACGCCGCAGAACGCGGCGTCTGATCAGGGCCTGCACTATTTGCTAACAGAATTTTCCGTCAAAAATAGAATGAAACTGAAAAAAATAGACCTGACACCCCTTATATGACGAATGGACTTGTCCAACATATAGCAGTGGAAGTGTCCACTAGCATACAATGGGTTAAATCGTACTCTTATTGCCACTGATGGGTTGTGCTCATTTACTGGCGTTTCCCTGGGTACCATTTGTTTTAATACTTTGCCAATTGTTTTAGTGCTTTGAATGAAGATAAATTAATCTTAAACACCGACAAGGCCTTTTTGGACTTAAATTGCTTTTTTGATCTAGTGTTTGTCAGTCGACCAGCGGTTTAAAACTAGTGAGAAAAGGAGCAGTCTCTATAAGGCTGTTTTCATGGCCACAACCGATTTCCTTTAAACTTTGTAGCTTCAAATTGGTACATATTGACTGTCTAATGGTGAATTTTTAGACTCTTTGGTTCACTGGTTTTTGCTGTATACACTATTAAAGTGGGTGGGGTAATGTCACCCCGTCAAGGGTATACCAACAAAAATGCTATTATTTTTGTTCAAAGTGCATGACTGGAGGCAATGTTTGCCGTATGCTTACTACCCTTTTAGGCATAACAGCCGGTGATAACAGTCTTATAAATATCAAACAAGAGAAGAGTTTAAACGCGCTTGTAAGTTGTACCCAAATATCAGTAATTTTTATTCCCCAACTTTACGAAAAACCACAACACCTTAATAGTTTTCAACTTATTTCAAAGATCTTTCATAAATATAATGTTGATGTAATAGTCATTCTAGGTATATGTCAGAATTATTGTTAGTTCATAAAACTTAAGAGTTACCTGCCCCTGAAATTGGATTTTTCCCTTTTTTTTAAATCGGAGTGCATTTATCAGTTTGTAGTACTCACAACTTCATTTGAAAGTGAATAAACCGATTCCATGCAAATATTATTAAATAGATGTGGACAAGGAAGTCATTTGATTTAATAGTGCATGCTAGTATTTCCTTTTTTTTTTGGTTATATATGAACTCTTAATTTCCAGGTGCAAATGGAACATTTGTCAACTGTCAAACATTTTTGACCACCAAAGCAGGCTTTGCTCATGTTGCGGAACCTCATTTTAGACTGATACTGTGCTTAAATATAAACCTGTATGGTCTCACAGGCTTGGTTTTGCTTCACTATTTTCTGTTATGTTCCGGTAATATCCCAAATACCAGAGAACAGAAGCCACATGTGCGCAACATCCCACGGTACGAGCTCCACTTCTGCACCCACAATATCATCCAGTGATTGGGTTCAGTCCTTGTGTATATTCAACCCACATGGTTTTATTAGACGTGTGGCAAGAACGTATCTGTGCTTTGAGAACACCATCTTCTTCTTTGTGTGCCATTATCTCATATGATCCATTGTCGTCAAAATGTTCATCTGTGTAGGATTTGGCTTGTTTCAGCTGGTAAATACCCAGTTTCAAATCCCTGAGTTCATCCTCAGTCATCTCTGGGAAATTCTCAAGTTTCTCATCATCGATCTTTATCCAAATAACCCGTTTTTTATCCCAGCCATTTTTTGTCGCGCCTGCTATTAGCATGGCGCGATATGGGCGCCCGGTTTTCCGTCCGTTCGTTCATCCATTCGTCAAGGCTTCAACATTTGCGACGACCCTAGCGTTCACCCTAATGGTTAAGTTTATTTCTCAAGAACTATAAGAGCTTCATTAATGATACTTGGTACAAACTTGTATCTGGGGATGACAACTTAAACGTAAGCATCCATATTTAACCTTGACCTATATCTCATGGTTCACTGACTTTGTAAAATATTGCGACCATCCTAGCGTTCACCCTAATGGTCAAGTTTATTTCTGAAGATTTATAAGAGCTTCATTAATGATATTTGGTGCAAACTTGAATCTGGGGATGACAACTTAAATGCAAGCATCCATATTTGACCTTGACCTAAATTTCATGGTTCACTGACTTTGTGAAATATTGTGACCACCCTAGCGTACACCCTAATGATTAAGTTAATTTCTCAAGAATTATTAGAGCTTCATTAATGATACTTAGTACAAGCTTGCATTTGAGAATGGGTGGGATCTTTTGAGCAAGCATCTATGTTTGACCTTGACCTACATATCATGGTTCGATGACTTTGCACGCCACATGCGCGACATAGCCTTCGGCGGAATTCTTGTTACGACTTTATCCTGCAGCTTATTTGGAGCTATTGCTAGGGCCATCATTCTTCTAGCAATTACTTTGCCTGAATCTTTGCTTGTTACCAAAGGTAGTCTAAATGCATTGCACAATGAGCAAAAAATCCATACATAGTCGCCAACATATGGTATTTGACTATGGGGCATTGTGTTGCTAAGGGCTTTCCACTTTTTAATTCTCCCATTAACTGATTCGACAACCCATCTCACCTTTGTAACTAGCCTTGACTCATTCGCCTCTTCAGTCGTATGTTGCTTTTGAGATTTGTTTAGGAAGTAAGGCATATGAGAATTGATTCCAAAATCCTTTAGTATATCTATAGCATCCCTGAAGCCGCGGTCTACAACCAGAACATCATCTTTTTCAAACCAGTCGGTAATATTTTCTGCATTAGTCTTTAACATGTGTTCGGTGATCTTAGCATCTGTGTTTTCCCATCTGCAAGATATGGTCCCATCACAGTCAAAATGTAACCATCAGTGGCCACAAGCATCATAGGTTTCAGCAAAGACTGTCCTTTACGTACGGAATAAGATCTTCTCTGAAATGAGTAGTTTCCACTCTTCTCAATATATATGTATGTTCCATCAGCCACTGCGATTGCAACATCAGAATTTGAATCCCCAAATAGGACATTTGCAAAAGTTGATGTATGATTCAGGGATGTTAGAGACATACTAAAGGGTTATGAAATCAATTCTCATATG
Organism: Lucinisca nassula; assembly: GCA_963580285.1. Taxonomy (NCBI): domain Eukaryota; kingdom Metazoa; phylum Mollusca; class Bivalvia; order Lucinida; family Lucinidae; genus Lucinisca; species Lucinisca nassula. Next base: position 35,382,603 of record OY757011.1, read on the forward strand.
CTTCACTTCCTAATCAAACCTCAGAAGCAATATACGACTGAAGGGGCGAATGATTCAAGGCTAGGTACAAAGTGAGATAGGTTGTCGAATCAGCTAATGGAAGAATTACAAAGTGGAAGGCCTTAGCAACAAAATATCCAATAATAAAATACCATATGTTGGCGACTATGTAAGAATTGTTTGCTCGTTTTGCAATGTGTTTAGACCACAAGGACTGAACCCAATCACTGGATGGTACTGTTGGTGAAGAAGTGGTGCTCGTACCACGGGATGTTGTGCTCATGTGCTTGCTAGCATGCACTATTAAATCAAATGACTTCTTTGTCCACATCTATTTAATTATATTTGCATGGAATCGGTTTATTCACTTCCAAATGAAGTTGTGAGTACTACAAACGGATAAATGCACTCTGATTTAAAAAAAATGGGTAAAATTCAATTTCAGGGGCAGGTAATTCTTAAGTTTTATGAACTAACAATAATTCTGACATATACCTAGAATGACTATTACATCAACATTATATTTATGAAAGATCTTTGAAATAAGTTGAAAACTGTAAAGGTGTTGTGGTTTTTCGTAAAGTTGGGGAATAAAAATTACTAATATTTGGGTACAATTTACAAGCGCGTATCAACTCTTCTCTTGTTTGATATTTATAAGACTGTTGTCACTGGCTGTTATGCCTAAAAGGGTAGTAAGCATACGGCAAACATCGCCTCCAGTCATGCACTTTGAACAAAAATAATAGCATTTTTGTTGGTATACCCTTGATGGGGTGACATTACCCCACCCACTTTAATAGTGTATACAGCAAAAACCAGTGAACCAAAGAGTCTAAAAATTCACCATTAGACAGCCAACATGTACCAATTTAAAGCTACAAAGTTTAAAGGAAATCGGTTGTGGCCATGAAAACAGCCTTATAGAGACTGCTCCTTTCGCTCAGGAAAGACCACAATCAAATAACACAGCCAACTCAAGTCACCTAAAGAAAGTAAAGGTCATGGAAACACACAAACACATCAGATGAACATTAACCAACCGCACAAAGCCAATAAACAAATACAGTATAACCTCCATTAAACAGCCATCCTGGGAAAACTACAAAACTGGCTGTTTTAAGGAGGTGGCTATTCAAGAGGGAAATGTCTGAGATGATGTATGGCTTTTTATCGACAGACAAAAAAAAGAGATTATGGATGTACTAAAAGAAAAATTAATGATGGAGAGGTGTCATCTGACGCCTCTCAATCATTTATGTTTCTTTTCACATGCTTATATTGTATTTATGCATATATCACAATGGTAGTTTTGAGAAAAATAAATTTTGAAATAAATAAATACACCAGAAGAGAAATTCCTATTTTTACATCCGATTTTTTGCTATTGAGTTAACTCTGGCTGTTTAATAGAAATAATTTAGATTTGGGGAAATGACTGCTTGTAGGAGGAGTGAGGTGGCTGCTGAGCAGAGGTTAAATATATAGTAAAATACTATGGGAGGAATTATTGTGGCTGCTGAAGAGAGGTGGCTGCTAAACAGAGGTGACCATAAGTGGAGGTTTTACTGTAAGACACTGCACTGGAAGATGATGATGATGATTTCGTGTTTAACGACGCGTCAACCCTCTTTGTGGGTCATAAGCGTCAAGCGGTTAATGACTAAACGCCTCCGCACTGGGAGGGTCAGTAGTGAAATTACTGGTGGGCTTCAACTCCTGAGTTTATGAAATTTCAACTCTCGCCCTCAGCTCCAGTTTAGTATCAAACATAATAACAATGACAAATTTATCCGTATGGAGGCCTCCTATCTCAACAGTGATTCATAATAAAAGACACAGTAATACGATCATGTATAGAAAAATACAATCTGATCAGGGTTGAGGACTCGACAATAATCCGACGTCAGACCAAAAGAAAACCACCAGTTAGATCACGGAGGGTCGAACCCACGAAATATCAGGCTCCACCCCACTTGAATTCAAAAGATTTAGGATGAGGCCGTCATAGAGTCCAACGGCGCCTATTGCCCTATCTCTATTTGGGTTCTAGCCGGGGCTAGGAGAAATAGAGTGGGCTGCATGGTGTTTCATAGCAGAGGTGAAACTGACCACACATGAGTACTGGTAAAGCGCTTAGAAGGACTAAGCCTGCCCAGCCAAAGTGGTGTGAGTCAGACCGTCCTATGCTTACAAGCCTTTTGGTTTCATTGGGCGGCAGGGCTTGAGATGTCATTTCATCCCAATGTCGGGTAAATCCCACAAAATTGGAAGTTATGTCTACAAAATGACTTAAATTTTGTTGACCGGGACGTTAAACCTCACTTCTAACGAACTTATAGGCTTATGTTCCTAATTATTTCCAGTACATTAATAAAGGGGCCAAACCATTTGTTGACCATGGAATAGTTTTGCAAGTACAGTTAAAGTTCCGTTAAAATTAAGACTCATTCTGCTTAAAAAAGCTTATTTAGTAGGTTGCAGTTATTCTTTCTTTGTATTTTCTGCATAATGTGTCCTCTGGTCCGAGACCACCTTTGGGACTGTTCAAAAGTGGTCTGTAAGACCACTTTTGAACAGTCTCAAAGGTGGTCTTAATATAGGAATTTTACTGCACATCATAACTTCTGTATATCACTTTTGTTGGGCTCTAAAGCAGAAACAGCATTGTAAACCAACCCGTGTTATATTCATCCAATCCATGGTCATTTTTTTCTAAAAGCAGTATATTTTGGGTGTATCTTAACAGCCCGGATAAATCTTATCTTTCAAACAATGTAGATCCAGATCAGATGGCTTCGATCAGGATCTACATTGTTTGTCATTCAGATTGTGAATTTGTTGCAATAATTTGCATCAAGTAATCTGATTGGTTGATAATCAGTAGTGGGTGTGGCATATTTAAATATTCAGCCAGTCAATGGTTTAATCCGCGTTATAATGAACATTGTTTTGTTTGTTTGATTTGAGGTTTAACGTCCCCGTCAACACTGTAAAGGTCATTTTGGAGACGTTGCTTCCAATTTTGTGGTACTTTTACCCGACAGTGAGATGAAATGACATCTCAAGCCCTGTCGCCCAATGAAACCAATAGGGTTTATTAGCATGGACGGTCCGCCTCGCACCGCGGTTCCTGGACAGGCTTTGATCCTCTGAGCGGTTTACCAGTACTAGTGTGCGGGCAGGATTCAGCTCTGCGTGGAATCATCATGCAGCCCATATATTTCGTCAAGCCCCTATGGGCGGGGGCTTATAATGAACATTGTTATGAAGAGCCTGTGGTGTAGTAAATCTTGCCTTCAGGTCTTGCCTTCAAAGAGTTGATTTCTATTGGTTTTCTTTTTTATGATAAAAGTTATTCGACATACAAGAAAATTTATGGGACATAACAATATTTGTCTTAATTCGCTCATTTTTTATATAAAGAAAGTGATTACTTGTGCAAATATTTCACAAATCGATTGAAGCCCTTGCGTGCCTAGTTGCGTAGCGCATGTCTTAAACATGTTCGAGTAATAATGCCATCAGTAACGTCAAGGTGGTCGAATTTTGTCACAAAAATTTCCATTGAAACGTTTATATCTGAACGAGTATCCGCTAAGCCGAGTCACATCTATTCCACAGCGTCTCAATATTCTTTGCGTCAAGACTATCTACGTAGCTCCAAATAGTGCTTTGGTGAAAATAACTTTAGTGAACGCGTAATGAAGTGGTAAATAAGAATCAAAGTACTGAAAGTGCTGAGGGAAGTTGATTTATGAGGAATAATTACTATGGTAACAATGTCAGTCGTAGATCAAGCAGTTATCTAGATATTTTGTTGAGAAGGTCCCAGAGGTTTAAAAAAATCGACGAAGAAAAAAAAATGATTCATCGATTGTTTATAGTGTAACGACAGGTCAACCCTTGTGGATCATTTTTCTCTTCTCCAACAGAAAGGGAGAAAAGAGATAGAAGAGATAGTAGAGGAGATGAAATTGAGGGAAAGAGGAGAAAGAGGAAATTGAATGGAACTGTAGAAACAGAAGAAATAACAACAACCGCAACCCCATTCCACCCCTACCCCTCCCTCTCTACCGTTACCTGCTGCAAGGACAACAGGTCTTGCCCAAATGTAAGTCAATATCAGCTGGACTCCCCAGTGACACAAGTAACACATCACCTTTGCCTTACCCAACCATCCCCACGAAAAAAGGAAGAAAGGAAGAAAGATAAACAATCTGCTAATTTCTTCATGATAAAACCATAAATTTATAAATGGGCTCAGTACATTCTATACTTGTATCATCTGCTAATAATCTTACAGAGAAGTTCTCCTCAGAATCAGAATCAGAGCTGTTACTGGTGACACGTACACCAGGGCCTGTGATATGGAGAGTTAGTCCCTAGCTCTAACCAAAGAGGTAAACTTAGGTACACAGTCATCAGCACCGTCAGCTGTCAAAATAATCGAATCGGGAAGGACTTCCAATCTCTAATGGTTCGAGGAAAGAACGATTCTTTATAAATGTCAGTTCTTGCAGCAAGGGTCTGAAACGCCAATGAATGGTGTTTTCTACAGTGCCTAGCCGGGGGGAATGCTAGCAGCACCCTTTAGACCTTTGTATAAAAGGATGAGCCTACTGTCTTTCCTCCTTTTCTTGAGAGACTCCCATTTTAATTTTCCAAGTATTCCAGTCATGCTCCCAGTTTCAAAGCAGACATTGCCTGTTTCAAATCTAGCAGCTCTATTCTGAACTTTTTTCAATTTTATCGTTAAGGACCACTCCACTGGGGTCCCAGATACAACTGCCATATGTCAAGTCTGGGCGGACAAGACTTTTATATGCTGCCTCTTTTACATCCTGTGGACACTGATGAAGATTACGCCTCAGGAAACCAAGTGTTCTATTTGCCTTAGTACATATGTTGCTAATATGAGTATTCCCTCTCAAGTTGTGTGTGATTGTCACACCAAGGTATTTAATGCAGTCCACGTTCTCGAGGACCGTTCCCTCTAAGTCCTCTACTTTACTCTACTTTATTAGATCTCTTCCTAGTTATCTGCATAATGTTGCATTTAACTGGCTGAAATCTCATGCCCCATTTTCGTGCCCAACATCGTAATCTATCTATGTCATTCTGAAGTTTCAGTGAGTCATATGCATCTCTAATTTTCCTGTAGCAAACAGCGAGGCCCAGGAATTTTCAAAGTGCCCTCGAACAAAAGCTTTTCCATTTTATTTTCTTCAATGTCACTAGACCTGTACTCTTAAAGGAAAAAAATTGTTGCTGAAGAGTTAACTCTTCCCTTTGAGAGCGAATCTTTTTTTTTTTTTTTCAAAAAGAAAGCGAACACGAATACTGTAGAACTTCGATGGCTCGAGCACGGATGGCTCGTTTACCATGGCTGGGTCGAACCTGTTCTTAAGTCCCTGGGGAATTTCTCTTCAAAAGAAATAGGGAGGGTAAGATTTAGGATATTTTTGTGTTTTATCATGAAAATGTATGCTGTGTGTACTCATTAGAAAAGATGCCCAACAGTATCTCGTTATGCCTCCTGGCAGTAGCCCTCAGTGGCTCGAACTACCCCTGTCTCGAACAGATTTTTATGGTCCCAAAGGTGTTCGAGCCATTGAAGTTCGACTGTACTAATATGCATGCGAATGAATTTGACGCGACGTCTGATAACGTATAAAGTGACGACTGTATACCCTACAATACGATGGTATAGACTGAAACCCGACGTCATCATGTAACGTCGCTTTTCATTCGGTGGCATTTTTTTCAACAACATTAACAAACAACTGAATAAGTATATTAGAATGAGAAAAAATGTATTTGAAATTATCATTTTGGAATTTCGTATTTAGGGCTCCAAAGTGTATAACCGCAATGACTCCAGCACCCAATTTCGTAAAATCATTCTTCGATATAAAAAGATTGGGTATAACATAAATGTTATACGACAGACTGCATGAATGGTTGTTAACCCAATCACGGTTGACAACTTTGCTTCCCTCTTTAATTGCACGCGGGTGGGTCAGGCCTCAGATTCTATTACGGTTCCAACGTAAAGGCTTATGGTTGGTTGGTACCTGATGCTCTGTCTCTGGTCGGGCCCACAGGGTCCAACTGTTGGTTTTCTTTTGCTCCAGCATTTCTGTTGTTTCTTGCCGTCGAGTCCTCACCGTTGTTTCAACTCTGTGTTTGTTTGATTTTTGTGTTCACGGAGCTGTGGCACTGATGAGTTAGGAGGCCTTCATGCGGACTGAACAAATTGTCTCAATCGCGACGGAAGTAAGGGCGAGGATTGTGGCCATGTAAAATCGATTTAAACCCCCAAATGGAATTCATTCCGCTGACCGTTCCAAGGCGGTTCTTCTGTCGCGGTTATTTTGTTATGGTTTGTCTTTAGTGTTTGTGTCGCTTATATTATTTTATTTTGGATAGCCTTTTGGCCATTTGGTGGGAAAGTATCTATCCTCTTGGCTTTCCGCTGTTGGTGTTTCCGTTGGGGTCTGTTGCTTCATGTTTGTGTTTCTTTCCCTTTTGTGTCTCTGATGGGAGCTGTGGGTCAATTGTATCGATTCCTGATCATTGCCTCTACTTCTATTTTTCACAGGCGCGCCTCCCGAGGGACGAAGTTTCCGACAGTTCAACCGCCGATTTACCTCACGAAATGACATTTTTAATACAGCTATTTCCTAAGTAACAAACGTTGTCTACCTTTGTAACAATGACAGAAATATACGAGGTGTAGCAATATTTCATAACAGCAAACAATATGAACGTCCATATTTTTGTAAGGACATTTCGTAAAGTTTTTTCTTTCAAAAGTGATTCTCTTCGGCAATTTCTATTGGTTTCCCATTTACGATAAAAGCAATTCGACATCCAAGAAATTTATGAGGCCTCCGATAGCAATATATGTCTTAATTCAATCATTTGTGATATAAAGAAAGTGATTACTTGTGTAAATATTTTACAAATCAATTTAAGCACTAGCGTGCCTAATTGCACAGCGCAGGAATCTTAAACATGTTCGAGTAATAATGCCTACAGCAGCGTCAAAATGGTCGAGTTGTGTCATAAAGATTCCCATCACATTTGCACCGTCACAAGCGAAAATCTGTCTTCGAACCTAGGCGACCAACCATGACGAAAACATATTATTTTGGCCCCCTTGAGCCCCACTTTTATATAGTAAAACTGGGGTTAACAGGGGTAAAACTTATTTTTCCTATTTCTGCTCTAAAATATATAGTGTGGGTACTCGTTTGAACCGCATCGATGAGGCGGTTCTAACGAGTACCCACAATGTATATTTTGAGCACAAATAAGAAAAATATAGTAATTTTTAATGTAAAAATTTCTTTCTTTTTTTTTCGGCGGTAGAATTAACAATGTATTTGTAGAGGCGTGTTTTCGTAATGATAATCTATATTTTGAGCAGAAATAAGAAAAATATCACACGTTTGCACGTTAGAATTTTCGTTTTATTTATCGGCGGTAAAGTTTACAATGTATTTGTATAGGCGTGCTTTCGTAATGACGAATATTCCAGTCAGCCTAGACATCATAACAACACCTCGCCTTCTAAAATACGTGTGTCATTGCCATATAGCGGACTGATAAGATTGTGCGGCGGAAACGAGGGTTGATTTGAGTCTTGCGTTGTACGCCTGTCTGAAGATACGTTTTCTTCGGACGGGGCCAATTTTTTATTCTTTCAAAATCCTCTTTATGGTCTGTTATGATTTTATCACTGCCACTCAAATTTATGCTCAGAATTCTTCATCGTATTACCATGTTATAGGTTTTTTAGGGTTGGAATTTGCAAAGTTGGTTTATAGTTGTTGGATATCATTTTCTATCCATTTGGTTTACCAGTTAACCCAAAGTTATAAAGGAAAGAACCGAATTCGTGCTGTTGTCCACGTGGCCACTTTTGGGAAACCGAGATTACGGTTATTAATAGTCATGGATTTCTGAGCAAACACTGTGTTTAGTATTTGACAGACGAAATCAGTTTTCACGAATTTTTCTCATGTACAGAGGTTTAAAATTCAGTCATGGTGACTACGAAACCAGTTTTTGCAAAATGTTTAGACTGTTCAGACGTCTCGTTCTAAGATTTCCGTGGGTCTCGGGTACATTTTTTTTTTTTTTTTTTTTTTGTTATTGTTGTTTTGCGTTCCTTATACAATTATTTCGGACTTTATTAATCGTTAATGAAATTGGAAAAGCAACAACAACAACAACAAAAACAAACTAGTCGCCAATTAACCAAGCTGCTGAATGCCTCCGCAATATGTCACACGCTTGACATATGGAGTAGACAGGCACACCTTCTAACTAAACTGGAGTCTGCAACATTCTCCAAGAAACATATGGCTAAAATGTCAGTTCAATGTCCTTCATGCGCCTCGGGGGTTTAGACGTGCTGGCAGAAAAGGAAAATTGTTTGTTTGTTTGATTTGAGGTTTAACGTCCCCGTCAACACTGTATAGGTCATTTTGGAGACGTTGCTTCCAATTTTGTGGGACTTTTCCCCGACATTGAGATGAAATGACATCTCAAGCCCTGTCGCCAAATGAAACCAATAGGGTGTATTAGCATGGATGGTCCGACTCGCACCGCTTTGCCAGGACAGGCTTGGACCCTCTAGTTAAGCGGTTTACCGGTACTCGTTTGCGGTCGGTTTCAGCTCTGCGTGGAAGCATCATGCAGTCCATCTATTTCTTCCATCCCCAATGGGCGGGGGCCTGTTTAATTCGTTCAAGGGGACATGATTCTGGAAAAAAGCGGCTGGATCAGAATCATGTTTCCTTCATGCACTTGTTCAATGCATGTCTGAACTGTGTTGCACTTACCAGTGTCCTGCATCAAATACTGTGAGTATTTGAAATTTACGTCCCACCAACATCTAAGGCCATACGGAGACGGGACCTCGGTTTAAAGACTTATCCTAAAGTCTGGAGGCAAATACTGAAGGTGCTTTGGAGTCAATATAATACAATGCAAAGAGCTTCCTGTTTGTATTACTGTTACATTAGGCAGAAATGTTAGAAAGATTTTTGTCGCTATTCTATGCAATAAAAAAACATCGGACGCGCCAAGCAAGAAAGGGTTTTCTAAGGGTTGTACTAAGTCTACAGTATTCTCTGTCTGCATATCAGTGGTCATCTATATAGCGCACAAAAGACTCAGATCAGTCTGCGCGGATGCGCAGACTGATCTGAGTCTTCTCTATTCGCACATGCTCGCTCTAAGGTTCATTTTCGCTATGCGCGGCCCAAATATAAACCTACAAGAAGGCCTGTGGCGATAAACGAAGACGCATCAGCACAGTATGATCAGAGTCTTCACTGCTTACCGATTGTCTTTCATGTCTATGCTATCCTGTGAGCGAAAAGCGAAGAGCCTTGTCAGACTGACTGAAAGAGGAGGCTGATCTAAGTCTTTTTGCTGAATGCACCTTTTTTTCTTTTTTTTTTTTTTTAGTTTTTTTGTGTGTTTTTTTTTTTGTTTTGTTTTGTTTTCTTTTTTGTATTTTGGTCGGGTTTTTGGTGTGTTTCGGCTGATTTGTAAAGTGAACCAATGAGTATTAGAGGCTTAGAAAACTCGATTTAAGCTCCCCAGTAAAACCGTCTTACTGAACGTTCCAAGGCGGTTCTTCTGTTGTGGTTTATTTCATCCCGTTGTTTCCTTGAGCAAGAGAAATTATCCACATTGTTAAGTACTGGTTCCTACCCAGGAAAAGAGGGCCACATGGTGGATTAGTACTAGTACTAAATGTGTTACCCTGTATAAACAAGGTCGACTATTTGTTTATTTATTTATTTATTATTATTATTATTATTATTATTGTTATAGTTCGTCTATGTATGTATCTTTTTTTTTTATTTGGATAGCCATTTCATCACGAAAACACGCCTATATAATTTTGACCCCTTTGAACTCACTTTATATAGTAAAACTCGGGTTTCCGGGGGTATACCTTATTTTTCTTATTTCTGCTCTAAAATATAGATTGTGGGTACTCGTTAGAACTGCCTCACCGAGGCGGTTCTAACGAGTGCCCACAATCTATATTTTGAGCAGAAATAAGAAAAATATCACAATTTTTCATCATAAATTTTTCATTTTTTCGGCGATAAAGGTGGCAATGTATTTGTATAGGCGTGTTTTCGTACTGTGGCCATTTCCTTGGAAATCGTCGTCCTTTGGCTTTCCTCTTGTAACGTTTGCATTATTCTCAATTTATTTTATGTTCGTGTTTCTTTCCCATTGGTGTCTTTGATGGGAGGTGTAGCTGAATTGCATCGATTCCTGATCATTTTCCTCACTTCCGTTTAGGTCAGCCAGCTAATCCTGTTCAGAGTCAATGTTTTCGCTAAACAATAGGCTGACAAAGCTCTAGAAGTTTCAATGTATACAAAGTTATCAGTTACCCCCTATATATATTGCATTGTAACGCAATGACCTGATAAAGATATGCTATCTCAGGACAGGTGAGCTTTATCACGTCAATGTGACATTACACTTTTTTGAATGAAACGGACTACCGGTAAAAATGGCTGAAATGTTATTATTACCATAATAATTGGAATAATTACATTAAAAATATCAAAAGAAAAATAACGGTCAGCTGATAGTAAATATACTGACCGATTATATTCCGCGCCGGAATGTTTGGACGCACTGAGGACAATCGATAACTGATTGTAAATTGCATATTTTAAGTGTTTACAAGGGGATAAACTGATAAATAGAATACCAGATTCGTGTCATTTGATATCAAGTTTATCAGGCTCGGCTTCGAGAATGCATGTAGAATCGCTCGGCAAGCCTCGCGATTCTACAAGCGTTCTCGAAGCCTTGCCTGATAAACTTGATATCAAAATACACGAACTTGGTATTCTCTAGTTATCTCCATTCACACTGGACACAATCGTAAGTCCTTTGTTTTACTCGTTGCCCAGCTAAGGTTTTGCCAACTCAGATTCTTTTTTGTTTTGAACAACATGTTTTCAATTAAAGCAAAACAAATCAAAAGTTCTTCATTCTCTGAAAGTTCCATTCTGGTGTAATTGATTTCTGTTTGCCATGATGTATAGTTTAATAAAGTCCAGTATTATATCGGAAGAAAGGACAGACTAATCTCTGTCATATTGCACATTGCAAACACAAATTATGTTCATCAAGTCTGCGGCGAAAGTCTTTATATTTACGACTAGCAGTACTTGTCAGAAAATGGACGAAATACCGCACAGTGCTTGGCGACGGGTTTCCGAACGTTTCACGCTAAATTGCTTTTGTTAAGGGCTAAAGAAAGATCAGGTAGAAATCTCTATTGGTCTATAAAAAAATATAATGAAGTTTTAAATAAATTGAAATCCAGATATTTTCGTGCTTCAAGTCTGTCTACTTATGATTTTCCACCCTTTACACTACACTTCCTCATAATCTTATAAAAGAAAAACTTAATGATTTAATTGAATGGACATTTCATAGAGAACACTCTCTCGATCTTGCATGTAATGAAAGAAACGTGTTTTTTTTTTCACTTCTGAAAAGCATAAAACATTATACTATGTGGTCATGTCGGAAAGTGTGTGAAGCTCTCACCTTTCTACATGTCAATATTTACATAAGATTTGGTACTAAGTTGTTTAGACAAGTTGGGGTATTCCGATGGGATCCCTTGTGGCTGATCTGTTTGTTTTGTTATGAGAGAGACTTCATGCTGTCCCTTTCTGCTGAAAACCAATCTGAAATCATTGAAGCTTTCAGCTCGACTTCTAGATATTTGAATGATTTATTAAATATTGACAATACCTATTTCGATGGTTTGATCAGTCAAATTTACCCCCAGAACTTCAGTTAAATAAAGCAAATTCTTCTGACGCCGAGGTTCCGTTTATGGATTTATATCTGTCTATTGTAGATGGGTTTGTTTCTTGCAAAGTATATGATAAACGCGATGATTTTGATTTTCAGATTGTACATTTTGCAAAATTTATGACAAACGCGATGATTTTGATTTTGAGATTGTAAATTTACCTTTTTTTGGATGGTGATGTTCCTCGTGCGCCATCCTATGGCGTTTATATTTCGCAGTTATTTCTATTTGCCATAGTGTGTAGTCATGTAACTGACTTCAACACTCGTAATTAATTGTTAACTGCTAAACTTCTTAATCAGGGTTATCGGTACCATAAACTACGCAAAGCCTTTTCAAAATTTTATAGACGTCATTCTGATTTAATTTCAAAATTCAATATTCGACTTAAATCTCTTCTGCAACAAGGTCTATCGGAACCCGAATTTTATGGTGACTTAGTATATAAATTCAGAAAAATATATAAGCGTAATTACTTCAGCACCCAACTTCGTAAAATCATTCTTCGATATAAAAATATTGGGTACAACATAAATGTTAAACGACAGACTGCATGCATGGTAGGTAACCCAATCACGGTTGACAACTTTGCTTCCAATTTTAATTGTACGCCGGTGGGACAGGCTTCAGATTATATGACGGTTCCAGCGAAAAGGCTTACGGAGAGTTAGAGAGATTCTATGAAATGTTGCTTGGCGCCTGATCCTCTGTTGCTTGTGGGGCCAATCGGAGTCTAATTATTGGTTTTCTTTTACTCCAGCATTTCAGTGTTTTCTTGTTGTCGAGTCCTCACCGTTGTTTCATCTCTGTGGTTGTTTGATTTTTTGTGTTCACGGAGATGTTGCACTGATGAGTTAGGAGGCCACCATGCGGACTGAACAAATAATTTGTCTAAATCGCGACGGAAGTAAGGGCAAGGATTGTGGCCACGTAAAATCTATTTAAGCCCCCGGTGGAATTCGATTCACTGACCGTTCCAAGGCGGTTGTTCTGTCGCGGTTTATTTTTGTTTTGGTTTGTTTTTGTGTGTTTGTATCGCTTATGTTATTTTGTTTTGGATAGCCAATTAGCCACTGTGTGGGAAAGTAACTGTCCTTTTGGCTTTCCGCTATTGGGGTTTCCATTAGGGTCTGTTGTTTCATGTTTGTGTTTCTTTCCCTTTGGCGTCTCTGATGGGAGATGTGGGTTAATTGTATCGATTCCTGATCATTGCCTTCACTTCACTGAGGGAGAGATAATTTAAGGTTTAATGATTAATATATATTTGTCTAATAGTACTGTTTCCCTTTGCTGCTCGTGTCTGTTTGTGAAATGAAAAGTAGAAGTGAAGGCCTTAGTACCACTAAGTTTTTGCTGAAGAGTGTTAACATAGTGGAGCCGTTAAACAACTACCACAGTGTTAGCGGCCTTATATGCTGGACCAAAACAAATTTCTTATGAAATTTTGAATGTCTAGTTTACGGTGACGTAAAGACGTCTTGGGTTTAGGAGGTAATCCGTTCGTATTTTGAGAGTAGAAAGAAATGCGTTTGTTCACTAGTTCATGAATGCTAAGTTTTCGTTCTTTGTGGGCTTTATGCTCAACATATTTTCATTTACACCATCGATTACCAAATTTATTCAAGGCAGCATCGATTTCAACTCTACAATTATTGAAATCAATTTTTGAAGGAAATCGATGACATCTCAAGCCCTGTCGCCAAATGAAACCAGTAGTGTTTATAAACATGGACGGTCCGACTCGCACCACGCAATTCGTACCCATCGGAATACCCACAATTTGTCTAAATAGCTTAGATCCAAATCTTATGTAAATATTGTCAAGTAGAAAGATGAGAGCTTCACACACTTTCTGACATGACCATACAGTGTATTTTTATGCTTTTCAGGAGTGAAAATAATTTCTTACATTATATGCAAGATAGAGGGAATCTTCCCTATGAAATGCCCATTTAATTCAATCATTAAGTTTTTCTTTTATAAGATTATATGGAAGTGTAGTGTAAAGGGTGGAAAAATCATAAGTAGACAGACTTGAAAAGTAGAAGTCAAACAAAGATCAGGAATCGATACAATTAACTTACTCCACCCATCAAAGACACCAAAGGGAAAGAAAAACAAACATGAAGCGACCAGACTATAATGGAAACCTAACAAAGGATGGCCATAAGGACAGTTACTTTCCCACAAAATGGCCAAATGGCCATCCAAAATAAAAAGACACAAGTGATACACAGTGAGTAGTAACAAACAACAACATAAACCGCCACAGAATAACCGCCTTGGAACGGTCAGTGGAAAGAATTCCACTGGGGGGGGGGGGGGGGGGGGGCTTAAATCGATTTTACGTGGCCACAATCCTCGCCCTTACTTCCGTCGCGATTTAGACAAATAATTTGTTCAGTCCGCATGAAGGTCTCCTAACTCATCAGTGCAACATCTCTGTGAACACAAATAATCAAAGAACCACAGAGGTGAGACAACGGCGAGGACTCGACAGCAAAAAAAACACTGAAATGCTGGAGCAAAAGAAAACCAACAGTTAGACTCCGATGGGCCCTACCAGAGACAGAGCATCAGGCACCGACCAACATTACCTTGAATTAGATCTCTCTAATTCTCTATAAGCCTTTACGTTGGAACCGTCATGGAATCTGAGGCCTGACCCACCGGCGTGCAATTAAAGAGGGAAGCAAAGTTGCCAACCGTGATTGGGTTAACTACCATGCATGCAGTCTGTCGTATAACATCCATGTTGTACTCAATCTTTTTATATCGAAGAATGATTTTACGAAATTGGGTGCTGAAGTCATTGCGGTTATATATTTTTCTGAATTTATATACTAAGTCACCATAAAATTCGGGTTCCGATAGACCTTGTTGCAGAAGATATTTAAGTCCAATATTGAATTTTGATTCTAGCAAATCGAATTAATTGCGAAATATAAACGCCATAGGATGGCGCACGAGGAACATCGCCATCCAAAATAGGAAAATTTACAATCTCAAAATCAAAGTCATCTTGTTTATCATAAATTTTGCACGAAACAAGCCCATCTACAATAGATAGATGTAAATATCTAGAAGTTGAGCTAAAAGCTTCAATAATTTCAGATAGGTTATCAATGGAAAGCGACAACATGAAGTCTCTTTCATAACAGTACAAGAACAGATCAGCCACAAGAGGTGCGCAATTCGTACCCATCGGAATACCCACAATTTGTCTTAATAACTTAGTACCGAATCTAATATAAATATTGTCAAGTAGAAAGGTGAGGGCATCACACCCTTTCTGACCTGACCAAATTGTATAATTCTTATGCTCTTTAGAAGTGAAAAATGCATTTCTGACATTACATGCAAGATAGAGAGAATCTTCTCTGTGAAAAGTTCATTCAATTAAATCATTAAGCTTTTCTTTTATAAGATTATGAGGAAGTGTAGTGTAAAGAGTGGAAAAATCGTAAGTAGACAGACTAGAAGCACGAAAACGTCTTGATTTCAATTTATTTAAAACCTCATTCAAATTTTTATAGACAAAAACAGATTTCTTTTCTGATTTTTCAAAGACTTTATCACAATATTTAATCACATGCGTTTTAATAGCAGTAATACAGGAAGTTAATAATTTAGAAAGTTCAGTGGTAGTGCAAGAGCTAGAATTTGCAATAAACAGTGCTTTGTAAGGTCTTTTATGAAGTTTCGGTAACCAGTATAGCGTAGGAAGCTTGTCTTGGCCTTCGGTAACACACACAGCTAACTTGGTGGCTGAATGACAAACATGTTTATCTACTATAGCTCTCTCTTCAGCTAAAGGCTGAAGTTCATATGCCTTAGTACCACCAAGCTGCTGCTTAAGCGTGTTAACATAGTGGAGCCGTCACACAACGATGACGTTATTAGCGGCCTTGTCTGCAGGGGCCAAAACAAACTTCTTATGAAATTCTTGAATACCTAGTTTAAGATGACGTAAAGACGTCTTAGGCTTAGAAGGTAATAAGTTAGTATTTTGAGTTTCCAGTCCTTAAAGACACATTTTTCGATTACATAACATCCTAATGACCGTTTATTAAAGAATCGAGCATTGAGATAAAATGCACTTGGGGTATTCAGGCTGGCATACAGGTAGGGGACCAAGAGAGGGTAATAAATTACCTAGGGATATGACTTCGACAAATGACACCTAAGTCCTTATTTTGATTTGCATGGAAGAAACAACAGCACTTTTTTCCGATTTTATATTTAGTAGCCATTATTTATAATCATTACAGAAAATGCCAATTCAAATGTATTGGTACCTTTTTTCCACCAAAAATGATATTTTTTTTTAGATAAAATCCTGATAACTTTATTATTTCTGCTCTAAACATATATTGTGTGTACTCATTAGAACCACCTCGGCGAAGCGGTTCAGACAAGTACCCACAATTTGTTTTTACAGTGTGACTGCTCGTTAGAACTGCTTCCATGAGACGGTTCTAACAAGGACATACAATATATGTTTTTTCAGGAAAAAGGAACATCCCCTAAACCCCACTTTCTATAGAGAAAATTGGGGTTTAAGGGGATATACATTATTTTCCTTATTTCTGCTCCAAGTCATAGGTTGGGGGTGCTCGTTAGAATCGTCTCATTGAGTCATAGGTTGTGGGTACTCGTTTGAACCGCCTCAATGAGGCGGCTCTAACGAGCACCCACAACCTATGTTTGCAATATAAATAAGAAAAATAAATTTAATTGTGTTTGTTATTTTAGTTTTAAACTTGAAAAGGTGAAACATAAAATCTTAAAAAAAAAAATCTTTTTTTTTCTCTCTTTTCTGATATAATTGTTTCTAAAACAAAGAACATTTTATAGTTCCATCTTGACTGAAACTACAAAATGCTAATCTTTTAGACATTATTTGATTTGTGTATCACATACTTTCAACCAAAATAAAATAAATAAATGGAGAAATAAATAAAAAAAAAATAATAAATATGAATAAATAAAGGTAAATTGATTGATTAAATTTTGAGGTTAATCAATCCATTTACCTTGTTTGTTTACTTCTTTGCACTTTGGAGTAAAGGAAACAATGGATATCAGTGTTTTTCTTTACTTTATTTTAAAATAAAAAAGAAGTTATTTAAACAATCTGTTGTTGGAAACAATTTCAGTAAATTATACTATCACTCAAGTACCCTTATTGAGCCCCCTATTAAACAAGAGATCTGCTCATAATCACCTCATAATCACTTGGTAAGATAAGCCTTTGATGTGCACTATGGTCCGAAGGAAATGTTTATTGGAGATCATTAGACAGGCCACCCCTTTTATATAAGGAAAAAAATGTGTCTTTAAGGGCTTGATGTTCAACATACTCTCGCTTACACCATCGATTACCGAATTCGTTCAAGGCAGCAGCGATTTCATCTCTACATTTACTGAAATCAATTTTAGAAGGAAACTGATATTTCGGTCCTTTAGAAATTATATTTCTTATCCTAGAATCAGGAATAATTTTCAAATTGCCAGTAATTACATGACCAGCAGCATGATAGCAATATACTGAGTTTTTACAATCACATGAATCAGGAGTATTAGTATCAATATCAAGATCTAGAACAAGTTTATTAAAATTAAAAATGATAGATCTAACAGGTTTGTTATATTTATAGCAAATTATACATGTAGGTGTTTCAGTATTTTGAAAATAAGCAGGAATGGAAGAAAGTACCGAGCTCTCACGAAAAATACTGGGTAAACCTATAAAATCCATACCCTTATTAATGAAGGATATTTTGAAGAAATGGCGTTTATGATTAATTTCAGAATCAATGTAAGGACGGAGAGTATGCTGAGTATAGCCTCTAGTTAAGAGAGCCGCATCAAATAACTGATTAGAACTATCATGGAATTTATTCGCCTCGGTGTCCTGAAAATGTACAACAGAAACGGGTAATGAACTTAGAAATGAAAGCATAGAGTGGCGTCCATGATTTAATAATATGATTGACAGTCACTTCAGTCTAGTATTGTTTCGTTTAAAAGTACGTAATCTACGTTTATAGTTACCATTTTTCCTGGTGCCGTGATGTCTAGTTATGCGTTTTCGACATTCCAGGAGCGAGAAAATATCAAAGTCCGGCATTCTGGAAATATTACTCTCATGATAAATGTTGTCATTAAATTCCAGTGGAAAAGGGGTCTGTAAAGATTTAATCCATTTCAGTTCAGCCTCATGTCTTTTGATAGTTTTGAATCTAGATGTAGAATTTGCATCGTAGTAAAGTTTTTCCACTGGTTGTATAACAATGTTATTTACAGAATGACGTGTATGTCGAAAGTGACTGTACAAGAAAATGTCAGTTTTCTTAGGCTTACTCATTCTACGATAATGCTCGTTCAATCTAGTTTTAAGCATGCGGTTAGTTTGACCGACGTACTGCATATTACAGTTTGCAGCACGTCATGTAATTAGATAAATTAAATCTGTAGACTGTCATGTCAAATCAGACATGTTAACTACAGAGAAGCGTCTACCGTTTACAGATGAAGTAACGGTAGACGCAGTGCTTAAATGCGAACAACATCTGCACCTCTTGGCATTGCACTTAGAAATACTAAGATACATTCCACTTCTTTTCCACGGATTAGTATATTTTCGAAGGATTGGTGACTTGAGAGGAGATAGTCTTATACGAAGATTATTTTTAAACATATTGGTATTGCCTCCTCCATTGAGATTAACTGAAGTTACAGAAGACAAATAGAATGGGGAATCCGTACAGAAGAAGCAGAGTGTAACCTAAGGGGTGATATTGATAGTTTAAGTGAATTTGTGATACTCATTAGGGTTTATAAGGTTTTGATACCGTCAAAACTAAAGCGATCTTCATACCGGTTATTAAGTAAAACAGCATATAAAATTACTTAAGATAATTCCTTCGAACAGAAAGAAGGTACAAGCCCATTTAGCATAGCAGGCTGTTCAACTAATTCTCTTTTACAAGACCATGGCATATTTTCCAGATATTTTCATGTTGAACAACAGCATTGTTTGCAAGCATAGCATGCAGTCCACAATAAACATAGTATTGATCTAATGTAATCCCCTTTAAAACATTCATCCCTCAGATCTGAAATTTCTTGAATCTTGCCGTTGATAGATCTATGAACGTCCTCTGCTTTGGAATCCATTACGAAAACGCATCTATACAAATACATTGTAAACTACCGCCAAAAAAACGAACATTTTAAGATGAAAAATTGTGATATTTTTCTTATTTCTGCTCTAAACTATAGATTGTTGGTACTCGTTAGAACCGCCTCATCGGTTTACCCCTGTAAACCCCAGTTTTGCTATATATAAGTCGGGTTTAAGGGGGTCAAAATTATATATGCATGTTTTCGTGATGCTATCGTATCAGGATGACACAGACACAAAGACAGAAACCTCCGATTTAAACACGATTTAAACAGTGGAGTGCAAAATGAGATGATTTTCGCTGTGGCCTACTTTTGGGATTGACGCTTATTGTTTTACTTTACTACATGATGTTTTAAAAGTTCATAACTTTGACAGAACTCAAGAAAAAGGGGTCGTCTAATTCAGATGGAATTAACAAAAGGACTAAAACAGCAGCAGTAAAATTACAGTATGACTTTTTTTCCCTTTCTTACATGGGTAAACGCAGCTTGAGTGCCCTATTGTATCAGATGACGTCAGCATTTGCTATAAAGCAAAGATCCAGGTCGTTAAAAAGGCATTATCTATAGTTTCATGAGAACAATGAAAACGCAAATACATTTAAACGAATATTTCCGGTGCAAAAAAAATTTACGTTTGTGTCTTATGCCTTCTTTTAGCCGGTCCTGATGGCTCATTCTGATCCCCGTCTTACTGGTGATCAGCAGGTCGCAGGTCCACAACCTGCCTGGATCGCCTAAATTCAAACAAACAAACGTGCTTTCTCAAATACAAAAGATGAATATGTCGTTTACCCTTTGGATTGATATTTTCTCCAGTTTTCTTTTAGTGCGAGAAAGATTAAATTACAAATGAAGTGATGCCCAGGAAGTACCACAATCACAGCACTCTGGGCTACCAATGGAACCATACGCTAACTAAACTTTACGTATAAAGTACTTAGACAACGGAAAGCAAAATTATCATCTCTCTTTCTTTCTCTCATTCAATGCGAAAACACGCCTATACAAATGCATTATAAACTTTACCGCCGAAAAAAACACGAATATTTTAAGATGAAAGATTGTGATAGTTTTCTTATTTCTGCTCAAAATATAGATTGTAGGTACTCAATAGAACCGCCTCAATACAATCTATATTTTAGAGAAAAAATAAGAAAAATAAGTTTTACCCCGTAAACCCTAGTTTTACTATATAAAAGTGGAGTTTTAGGGGGTCAGAATTATATAGGCATATTTTCGTGATGCCTGGCGAGGCCAGTACAGTGCTATAAAGGACGTAAAAACGAATGAAACAAGATATATAATAAGAAAATGTCCTTGTTGCAATGGGCCACCTAGAATGAACAATACAAGAACTACCGCCTTGGAACAACTGGGGAGAGGGGGTGGTAAATCGATTTTTATAAATATTTCTCCCTGGGTTCAAAAATCGCTCAAAACATTTTCGGCTCACTGGCCGTTCCAAGGCCGGGATCTTTTGTCGCGTTTTATTTTTGAAATGGTTTGTCTTCGAGTGTGTGTATCGCTTGTATTTTTTCTTTTGGATATCCAATTGGCCAATTTGTGAGAAAGTAACTGTCCTTTTGGCTTTCCACTATTGATGTTTCCATTAGGACCGAGTTGTTTCATGCTTGTGTTTCTTTCCCTTTGGTAACTCTGATGGGAGCTGTTGGTTAATTGTATCGATTCCTGATCATTGCATTCATTTCTATTTCACATTGAGGTTTCCTTATTCAATCAGTGAGATACGGGAACAAATCAAATTAAACAAAGGTGAGGGCTCATAGCAAATTTTCAAATACTGACAGACAGAGCTGAAGAAAATCATCAATGTGATCACATATGCCGGACCAGACATTAAATCAGGCACCAGCACTCGTATGAATCTTTTATGTCGGATTTAGGCACGAAGCACAGTTGCGCAACCAACCAAAGAGATTGCAAATTAAATCACGCTTTCCAAACAGGCTTACCGTTCAAAACTTTTCGGCTCACTGACCGTTCCATGGCGGTTCTTCTGTCGCGGTTTATTTTTGTTATGGTTTGTCTTTGGTGTTTGTGTCGCTTGTGTTATTTTATTTTGGATGGCCTATTGGCCGTTTTGTGGGAAAGTAACTGTCCTTTTGGCTTTCCGCTGTTGGTGTTTCCATTAGGGTCTGTTGTTTCATGTGTGTGTGTCTTTCCCTTTGGTGTCTCTGATGGGAGCTGTGGGTTGATTGTATTGATTCCTAATCATTGCCTCCACTTCTATTTTTTATAAATATAAATAAATCGCTGAGGCAGCATTACTAACACCGTTTGGTACGAGTTGATGTTTCAATTTTTTCCATGAGCTGACCTCCTACCTAAAACTGTATGCTGCTTCCTCGGAGAGCTGAAACTGACCACACATGAGTACTGGTCGACCGCTTAGAAGAGGCAAAGTGATGTGAGTCAGACCGTCTAATGTATATAAGCCTTACGAGTTCATTGGGCGGCAGGGTTTGGGATGTCATTTCATCTCAATGGCGGGTAAAAGTCCCACAAAATTGGAAGCAACGTCTCCAAAATTACCTAAATAGTGTTGACGGGGACGTTAAACCACAATGTAGCCATTTCTAAAACTGTCCACAACGAGTTGTTATAGGCGAGCGCTCAAGTAATTATAACCTGAATACCGAAATGAATTATAAATTTATCGAAAGCTGATACGAATTTAGGCCCTACCCAGTTTAATAATAATAATAAAAATAATAATAATAATAATAATAATAATCGATTTTATTTATAGAGAGTAACAAATATAGTAAACAACTTTTGATCTTCCATGTGGCCCTACTTTCTTCCTCTTCCTTGGAAGAAACCAGTACTAAGCAATGTGGGTAAAGTCTCTTGCTCAAGGAAACAGTACTTGGTGCTTGCGGGGATCGAACCGGCTACCTCTCGATCTCAAATCCCATGCTTTACGACTGCACAACAGCGCTCTTAAGTGACGACGATCAATGAACGTTTTGACTTCCCTCGTAGAATAGTAGACAGAGATAAGATTGGCAGGCCAGCCCAGTTCAGATGTTGTCAATATATGTAAAGTTCGTTGAGTCAACAAGAACATTCGATAGACATTTTGGAAGCGGACCAAATGGTCATGTACGCCATAGTTTTGTTTGTGTTACTGTTCTCATAACTTGGATTACCCTTTTTATGAACAGAATATTCAAACGACAGCTCCGACATGTCTATCTTATCCATGACTACTGTAGTAGGTCCAAATCCTGCAAAAAGGTTTGGCGGGGTAAGGTGGCGGGCTCCTGTCGATAAAGAATATTTGCAGATAACAGAATAAACAGAGCTTTGATGCGGGAAAATAACATATTTAAAAAATGTTGTGGTTTGGGTCTTAACCATGGCTATTAAGTTTTTGAATTAGATTGCTCTCCATTCTGATAGAAAGAAAGACAACCAATTTAACATTTAAAAGACTGTGCTTTAGTCTTAATAGGACACTTACAATGATAACTCTTGAACATCAATGAACGTTGTTTGGAGGCTCATGTCGTAAAAGAGAATCCATTACAATAATAGCTTTTCCAGGAAGTAACTGAAGACATAACATTAGAGGCGTTATAAAAGTAACACTGGCTTTTTAGGCTTGCTCAATCCGCACTCCGAAACGCCTGTAAAAACTTGACTGAAATGAAATGTATCAAGCCGGCAATCAATATTGAATCAACATTGAAAACGTTGTTTCAAGATTGATTCAACGTTCACTTAACGTTGTATGTCTGAGGCCGAAGCGTAAATTAAAGAAGATAATAAACAGACAATGAATCAAATAATAAAAATAAAAATAAAATGACAATGCATCAAATAAGTGAGTGAGTGAGTGTTTGAGTTGTACGTCTCACCGACAGCTAAGGTAATACGGAGACAGGGCATCGGTTTAAAGACTCATCGAAAAGTCTGGAGAAGCCCCGGATCGGTCCTGCGACCCCTGGTTTACTAGGCGTCGCATCAAATGAAATAAGAAAAAATAACGACAACATTACGACATTACATTCGTTGGACATAGTGTTTTTATTCTGTTATCAAAATTTTTCTGATGAAACTTTTGATATTTTTCTTATTCTTAATCCAAACATAGGTTGAAGGTGCTCGTTTGAACCGCCTCATTGGGGTGGTTCTAAGGAGTACCCACAACCTATGTCTTGGGCAGATATAGAGAAATATAATGTATACCCCGTAAGCTCAATTTTTCTCTATATAAAGTTGGGTTTAGAGGGGTGTTGATTTCACGGACTTGTTAACATGATGATGCATCAATGCATCAATGAATGCACCAAGAAGAAGAGCAAACGAAATATTACGTATCGTTATGCTAATACCTCAGAGTCTGTAAAATAAATACCCCCTAATCTCGACTTTATGTAGAGAAAACTGGGGTTTATGGGGCCGTGCATTATTTTTGGTTTTCTTCTCCAAAATATAGGTTGTGGGTGACTAACCACAACCTATGTTCAGAGTAAATATCAGAAAAATATCACAAAGTAGTCATTTCGGAGAAATGAAATAATGCACTATGTCTCACGGGTGTGCATCAATGAATGCACCGTTGGAAGAGCAAACAAAATATAATGGATAAAGAACATACGCAATGGAAGGCAAAGCAACAAGCCCTCTCTTCCCCGACGATGTGGTGATCAGTCTCTAAATGAAAACATTACGACAATGCATCAAATGAAATAAAAACAGATACGCCAATGGATCAATTGAAACAAAAAATAGAACAATGCATCAAATGAAATTCAAAAAAAGATACGACAATGCATCAAATGAAATCCAAAATATACAACAATGGATCAAATGAAATAAAAAATATACAATGCATCAAATAAAAAAAAATACAATGCTTCAAATGAAATAAGAAAAAGTAACGACAATGCATCAAACAAAATAAAAATGTCAGCCTCGATAGCGCAGTGGTTAACGCGTTCGACTCATGATCGAGAAGTTGTGCGTTCGAATCTGGCATCCGGTATCGAGGTGTGTCCTTGGACAAGACACGTAATGACACTGTCTCACTCCACCCAGGTGTAAATGGGTAGCAGTGGTGTAATAGCCACTGCCTCTCTCTCTCTCTCTTGTGCGTGAAGACATCCGGAATGAGTGTTCGAGAGCGTTTTTATAAGCTTGAAGCTGCCATCGCAATCGAACTAAAATAAATTAGTATAAACGAAACTGAAATAAAAATGTAACAATAATGCATCAAATGAAATAAAAAAAGTAACGACAATGCATAAAATGAAAAAAGTAACGACAGTGCATGAAAAGAAATAAGAAGAAAAGAACGACAGTGCATCAAATAAAATGAAAAAAAAAAAAATCATAATAACGACAATGCATCAAACACAAGATATAACATGAAAACGGGTGTTTTCATGTTATGTCCTGTGTTTGAGGCATTGTCGTATTTTTTCTTTTTATTTCAACGGCCAATTTAGTATGAAAACATATAAACGCGTACAGCCCTGCATCCCAGTTACATAAAATGACGTCATACAATAATTTAACAATGCAATAGTAAACGGTATTAGGAGGCCTTCATGCGGACTGAACAAATTATTTGTCTAAATCGCGACGGAAGTAAGGGCGAGGATTGTGGCCACGTAAAATCGATTTAAGCCCCCAGTGGAAATCTTTCCACTGACCGTTCCAAGGCGGTTCTTCTGTTGCGATTTATTTATGTTGTTGTTTGTTACTTATTGTGTGTATCACTTGTGTCTTTTAATTTTGGATGGCCATATGGCCATTTTGTGGGAAAGTAACTGTTCTTATGGCCTTCCTTTGTTTAGGTTTCCATTATGGTCAGGCCGCTTAATGTTTGTATTTCTTTCCCTTTGGTGTCTTTGATGGGTGGAGTAAGTTAATTGTATCGTTTCCTGATCTTTGTTTTACTTCTACTTTGTAATGATGACTTTATAAAAACATCATTCTTGGGAGAAAACCTGTCATATTATTCTTTCAAAATTTGATCCGAATATAGACTGCTTCAGTCATACAGTAGATGCTCTTTAAAACTGCTCAACGATGTGTTCTAACGAACGCCAACAAAAATTAATAACTAAGTTTTCAGCAAACATGATATATATCATGGTAAAATAGAAGTGCAGGTCAAAACAATTAATTCACACCTCCTATCGGAGTCAAAAAAGGAAAGAAACACAAACCCGAACTAATTAGACCCTAAAGGAAACATCAATAGCAGAAAGCCAAATCCCACAAAAGGGCCAATTGGCCATCCAAAACAAAAATATATACGCGATACACACATTCAAAGACGAACTATAACAAATACAAACCGCACCAGAAGAACCGCCTTGGAAAGGTCAGTAAAAAGTATTTCACTGAGGGTCTTAACTCGATTATACGCGGCCGCAATCCTCGCCCTTACTTCCGTCGCGATTAAGCCAAATAACTTGTTCAGCCCGCATAAAGGCTTCTTATCTCCTAAAAATGGGCTAAAACTTTTCCACTACAAAAATTGGTGATTAATGAACTTGTTCATGTGGCGCAATGTTATATGAAAAATGCACAAGTTGGTATTGACTGATTTTATCGCCAAAGTGAATGCTATTCGTAGCTTACCATTTTCACAGAACGTAAAAAAAAACTACGCTTTTTACGAATTGTGTCCATTCTGACTGATACAGAACAGTGTTTCCATCGAATCATATTCACTATGAAATACGAATCAACGCCTAATATTTTGGGTAATTGCCGAAGTAAACTTTACTAATTTCTAGGCGTATTCAGAAGACGACAAGTTGTTGATATTGTTATGTTTTCCAGAAAACAGGGCTTGGCATCTCGATAGGAGACAATTTGCATGATGGAGATAATTTGCATGATATGTCAAATCCTGTTTTCTAGGAAAACTAAGAAAACTATCAAAATACCTTCTGCTAAAAAAACAAAAACAGCATGCAGAGCGTTAAATTACCCGGCAATCAAATTATCTTTGTGAATAATGTGACTTTTGATTAAATGTGCTTTGTCGTTTAAAACTGAGATATCAAATTAGACCATTTCTTATGCGTATTAGAGTGTTAAATGCCAGATTGAAATCCGGAATATTTGCAATTTTGAGAAACTAACTCTCATATAGATGACAGTTATCTCGACACATTAAGCCTACACAATATGGGGGCCACGTTTTTTTTTTTTTTTTTTTTTTTTTTTTTGTTGTTTTTTTTGTCCATTTGTAAACACGTCAACATTGGCGTCAACCCTACCATCGACCGAGTCAAGTCTTCTCACGTTAACAAGTCCGTGTATTTAATACCCCATTAAATCCCACTTTATATAGAGAAAAGTATGATTTACGGGGTATATATTAATTCCATTATTTTTCCTCCAATATATAGGTTGTGGGTACTCGTTAGAACCGCCTCAATGAAGCGGTTCTACGAGAACCCTCAACATATGTTTGGAGTTAAAATAAGAAAAATATCACTTTTCATCCGAAAATTTTCCGTTTTTGAAAAAAAATGCGCTATGCCTCACGGATGTTATTGTTATGTATAAATCTCAAGAACAACTTTCACAGACGCTACAATTTCTTGCAAAGAAAAAGTAAGAAAAAAAACGACCAAAATTATTCCTAAATATTTGTAAGAAGCAATTTTGTGGACTTAAGAAGGAGTTCGGAACAACCCTGGTTAATGAAAAATCGGGGTTCGAATCATTGACGTCCGATTTCTACAAGTAGAAGTGACAGCGCCCATTTTGTACCGACGTCCCATTTCTACAAGTAGAAGTGACATCGCCCATTTTGTACTGAATGGAATCTCCATCCTTATAAACAGCAGGAGTCCATTTCGAAATATAGGTGTTTCCGGTTGCGATATTGATAAAATGTTTAAAAAAATATTGCAGGCCCTGATCAGACGTCGCAAAATGCGGCGTCTGATCTGGGCCTGCACTATTTGCATG
Organism: Lucinisca nassula; assembly: GCA_963580285.1. Lineage (NCBI taxonomy): Eukaryota > Metazoa > Mollusca > Bivalvia > Lucinida > Lucinidae > Lucinisca > Lucinisca nassula. The sequence goes on from OY757011.1 coordinate 35,409,652, forward strand.
TGATCCGTTTGGGCTTACCGTACCGAATGGGTTTTAATAAGCCGTTTTGTTGACAAATTCGGTAGAGCACGGCCAAGCTTATCGTCTGCATTTTGTTTTCATGGGGAAACCACTGTGAAAACAAAGTTAATCCTTAAACCCTTTCACAAATCCAAACAAACTTATCAGCAATCAGTGTTTACAATGTAGATCGCATCCATAGGTGATTTCTATGAAACGCGATGAAGAGCGCCGGACTAACTGTCCGATGACCGTACTGTAAGCTTTGTCCAGTAGATGTAACATATAAACTTACAAATTGGCTCAGTAAGTTGTTATATATTAAAAGGCCAAACATACATAACCTTGCGACCGATTTGAAAATTGAATTTGTCGCGGGCTAGTGCGAATTCTAATGCACTTGCGTTTGTAACGTGACGTCTGATTGGATAACGCCAAAAATGTGCGTCAGTATATTCTGCGATTACTGCCGGAAACCCGAAGTCATCACGTTACGTCGCTTTTAATCGGCTAACATTTGGTTTTACGCAGCTCAAAGGGTTTGTCGCTTTATGCAAAATAATACACGTTTTAACAAAACAGCCGAATAAGTGCATTCCCGCTTATTTACGTTTGAACTTTTTGGAAGCAAAAGGGTTATTAATAAACATATAATATCGCTATAGTAACAGAATCGCGTCTCTTGATCATCACGTGAACAAGTTCGTGAAATAAAAAAAAACCCTAAACCCAACTTCATATGGAGAAAACATGGGTTTACCGGGGTAAACATTATTTTCCGTATTTCTGCTCCAAGACAGAGGTTGTGGTTACTCGTTAGAACCGCCTCAATGAGATAGTTGTAAACCGTGGCGCGAGTCGGACCGTCCATGCCTATAAACCATTTTGGTTTGTTTAGACGGAAGGCCTTGAGATGTCATTTCGTCTCGATGTCGGGTAAAAGTCCCACAAAATTGGAAGCGACCTAAATAGTGTTGACGGACGCGTAAATCCTCAATTAAAACGAACGTTCGAAACAACAAAAACAAATTCTATTTGAAGAAATGGCGTCCGAGCTGGACAACGCTAAGGCTCTCCACTTTTTCTACCATATAAACTGGCGGTGTTTATGATAACACATCCATGCTTTCATACCTCAAAAAACGGTCATTTTTTCTGATGAAAATGTGTGATATGTTTCTTATTTATACTGCAAACATATGTTTTGGGCACTCTTTAGAACCGCCTCATCGAGGCGGTTCTAAAGAGTACCCACAACATATGTCTTGAAGTAGAAATAAGAAAAATAATGTATACGACTACAGACCCCGTTTTCACAATACATGTATAAAGAGGGACTTGGAAGTGTGTTCATTTCACGGACTTGTCCTGATGGCTTACCTCCGGATAGCGAAAAGACAAACTAAGGTTCATGCGACCAGCTTTGAATCAGATCAGCCTCCACAGGCTGATCTTAGTCGTCGCTTGTCGCAAAAGTCTTCTTGTATTTTTTTTTTTTTTTTTTTTGTAATGGCTTTTATTTTTCGGGGCTTGTGAATACGGTTCCTTGTTAGTGGTTATGCTACTCGCCCTGTAAACCAGTGGTCGCAAGGTCGATCCCGGGCTTCTCTAGACTTTCGGATGAGCTTTTAAACCGAGGTCCCGTCACCGTATGACCTTAGCTGCTGGTGAGACGTAAAACTCAAACACTCACTCACTTGTTTTCTATTTCCAGATATATGGCGATCATGTATCCACTGCGACCGAGGATGTCAAAACGGCACGTCCTGTCCGTCATACTCACAGTATGGATAATCTCTATCGCTCTGTCGCTTCCAAATTTGCTGTATGGTGACACAGTGACGCCAGTCCCGGACAGGACCATCTGTACGCTGACTTGGTCCATTAGTAAGGATTTAACGTGAGTATTATCTATGGTCATATATACAAAAAGCACACCGCCCCTTAACCCATTTTGTACCAAATGGAACCTTCCTCCTTATACATGTATATAGCAGGAGTCCATTTCAAAATTTGGGGGTTACAAGTTGTGTTATCTTTAGAATTGATTTGGAAAAATGGCTGAAGTTTTTGCAAACAGTGTAGGCCCTGATCAGACGCCGCGTTCTGCGGCGTCTGATCATGGCCTGCACTGTTTGGTAATTACCCCTTTGGGGGTTTCCGGTACAAAAATGGTTAATCCATATTCAGTTTCGGACACCCAACCCTTAAAGCGCAAGTCATGATAAGTAGACGTTTATAAGCTAGTTTTTGGGTCGACTGTTCAGCAATGGGACCAATTTATAAAGCGCAAGTAGCTCTTCGGGGCTGAAGTCCACGTGACTAGTGACGTGCGACATAGTGCTTTTTTCACTTCTCCCACATGGCTACCTTTTATAAAGATTCGTGATATTTTTCTCATTTATACTGCAAACATAGGATGTGGGTGCTCGTTGGAACCGCCTCATTGAGGCGGTTCTAACGAGTACCAATAACCTTTGTCTTGGAGCAGAAATAACAAGTATTCTTAAATCACAACATTCTTATATTCGTGTGTTCTGATGTTCGCTAATTTTCGCCGATCGCGAAACTCGCGAATTACAATTAAGAACATTCTGATTTCTTTGAAATTTCAATTAAAACTTGGAGGTAATGTTAACGTTCATTGAACGTTTTTTTTCTGTGCTCGTGACCCGATGTTTTCATACTTCCATGAACGTTAAATATTTTTTTCTTACATTTACATCGATTTCTATCTATTATTTGGCTGAATTTTAAACAAAGAAAAAAATATTCGCACACAGCCTTTCTATAAACCCATTTTGTAGCAGAAACCCCAAAATGGTTACCCTGGCAAACAGTGCAGGTTCAGAACAGACGCCACAGACTACGGCGTCTGATCAGGGCCTCCACTGTTTGTTAAAAATTTAGTCATTTTCCAAATAAATTTTGATGAAAACACAACAAGACACCCCTATATTGTGTAATTGACTCCTGCTGTATATAAGGAGGAAGATTCCATTTGGTACAAAAAGGGTTAATTCCGACAACGTCCTTGTCGTCACAACGTGGCCTTCGTCAAATCATATTGGTGAGAATGATGTCATTTAATGACCACGTGACTTCGCATGTTTCAATGTATTCATTGACGTTGACCAACAGTAGGTCCCAATAATTAAACTTTAGTATTTTTTTCTGTACATGCACTGTGAATGTAAAAAAATGACTTTTACCTCAAGTGAAACGCAGTCAACCCAGAGCTAGTGAAAAAGAGCCCAGCCGGCACACAACCTGTATACAGCGTCGACCAACGTCGATGCAACGTCATGACGTTGCATCGACGTCGATGCGTCTTTGCTTAGACGCCATGTGCCCGCTGGGAGCGCTGACTCATAATCATTAGGTATGTCACCGCAGCGTGTTTGAGACTTGCTCGGGTCACATATGAGGCGCCAGGGTTCTACAACGGAAAGCCAGATGGGTTTTCTCTTGGTACTCCGGTTTTCGACCATCTCTTGTTAAAGATCAGCTCGAAATTAGAAAAATAAAACCTCGGTATCTGATCCGGGTCTACCATGTTTGCTGAAAGTAAACAATTCACTAGACACACCTTAGATTGGTAATCGACCTGTCCTATGCAATTTTGTGGAAGTTTCTGTGTGTCATACATGTAACTATATGAGTAAAACGATAATTAAGATTTTGTTTAAATATGCCTACTTACTAAAACTTAACGCACCTTCGCTATCTTGCAGCAATGTGTATTTTCCTCATGTGTCATGCTATATGTCTTGAGAGAATAAACGTTCTGTCTGTATGTCTGTTTTGTTTTTGTTTGATTTCATGTTTAACGTCCCCGTCAACACTATGTAGGTCATTTTGGAGACATTGCTTCCAATTTTGTGGGACTTTTACCCGAAATTGAGATGAAATGACATCTCAAGCCCTGTCGCCCAATGAAACCAATAATGTTTATAAGCATGGACGGTCCGACTCACACCGCAGGTAGGCTTAGATCCTCTAAGCGGTTTACCAGTACTCGTGTGCGGGCCGGATTCAGCTCTGCGTGGAAGCATCATGCAGCCAATTTAACTCTTGAAGCCCCAATTGGCGGGGGCCGCTGTATATCTGTCAAAACTTTTACAGTTTATAAAAAATCCTTTCTCACTTGCCAGCTGCGCACTAAATCACGGTGGTGTCACCGGATTAATGTGGGGTGGGCAGTAAGGTTCTTGAGCCAAGAAGAATTTCAGCCGCTTCCGATTTCAACCGGAATCGGCTGACATCTTGTGAGGAATCGGATGAAGTCGTGAATTGCTTCCTTTACAGCTTAACCCATAAAATGCCAATCACTACAATTGTCGTCTGCTTTGCCGTCTGCTGGTGACCTTAAAAGTATTTTTTTTTTTTTTTGCAAACAGTGTGGACCCAGATCAGACTGCTCCTGTAGGAGCAGTCTGATCTGGGTCCACACTGTTTGCCTGTATGCAAAATATTTTTTTAAAAAAATTGCATAAATAAATCAGCATAAGCTGACGACATTTTCAGATGTAGTTTTACTTGGCGTCTTAAGGGTTAACTGAATACGTCTTTATTCGCGTCTAGGGAAGTACTTCCTTATTTCAGGTACGCCTATCTTTTGCTGGTTATGAACTACATCTTCCCATTGGTCACTTTGTCTGTGACGTATACAAGAGTTGGAATTGAGCTATGGGGTAGTCGAGCCATTGGGGAGGACATATCCATGCAACACGATCGGGTGAAGTCGAAACGAAAGGTAAAGAAAATCAGAAAATATATAAAAGGGAAATGACACAGCCACAGGGTAGACAACACTTCCAAACTATTTCTGTCGCCCATTATAATAGGGGTTTACTCTTAAAGAAAAAAGGTTTACCCTTTAAAGAATAAACCTGAGATTATAGGAAAGTTAACACGAAAGATCCCTTGTAGAAATAAACGAAAACATCCGTGTTGTACCAAAACCCCAAGATTTACCTTTGTTACTTTATACAATTAATGCAGCCCCGGCCATTGGGGCTTGGAGAGATAGATTGGGTGGCATGGTGCTTCTACGCAGTGCTGACACGTCCGCGCACATGAATACTGCTTAGGTCTAATCCTGCTCAGGCAAAGTGGTGCGAGTAAATAAAAAAAAATAAAAAGCTAAAAGGTTGCCTTTGGAAACAAGAACACATAAAAGAACGAAAATCGGAGACTCAGTTTTATTGAGTCACTTCATATACAGCAATGTAGTTTGCAAGGCTGTATACGCCGCCTAGCACCGGCTTCAGCGGTATTCGATTTTCAATTTAACCAGCATGGGCTCAATGATCCCAAAGAAAAGAAAATATAATCTGCACTATGATGAAGCACGGGGAGACTTTTTACAGCCGCCACGCGGCACTTTACACCAGCTGTAGTAAGGTAAAATAAAAAGCTAAAAGGTTGCCTTTGGAAACAAAGAAAACATAAAAGAACGAAAATCGGAGACTCGGTTTTATTGAGTCTCTTCATACACAGCAATTGGTTTCATTGGGCAGCATTTCATCTCAATGTAGGGTAAAAGTCTCACAAAATTGGAAGCAACGCCTCAAAAATGACATAAATAGTGTTGACGGGGACGTTAAACCTCAAATGAAACAATATTATAGAACTATTTCGCGATTGTATAAATTATATGAGTTAATGTATGACAAAACATATAAAAACATTCATTACGATAACACACCCGTGCACATAGTGCATTTTTCACATCTCCAAAATGGCTACTTTTCTGATGGAAATCCGTGATATTTTTCTTATTGATAAAGCAAACATAGATTGTTGGTGCTCGTTAGAACCGCCTCATTGAGGCGTTAGAACCGCCTCATTGAGGCGGTTCTTACGAGTACCTACAACCTATGTCTTGGAGCAGAAATAAGAAAAATAAAGTAAACCCAAGTTTTCTCTATATAAAGTGGGGTTTAATGGCGTTCACGGACTTGTTCACGTGATGGTATGAGTTAGCTCAGGCTGTCTGTCCGAACACATAAAGTAAATACGATGTGTTCCGGTAAGAGTTTTTTTTTTTTTTTTTTTTTTTTTTTTTGTATAGCGTTTAGCCATATATTCAGGGAAAGAAACTGTCCTAACTACGGAACCCTGGAAGGGACATATTTATTTTTAATATGTTGTGCGAACAAGACAATATCTTGTTCGCACAACTCTATGTCTTAGGCTGCGCACAAGATATAATCTTGTTTGCACAACATAGATCCTGTGCGGACAAGATAATATCTTGTTCGCACAACTTATTATCTTGTTTGCACAACATAGATCTTGTGCGGACAAGATACTATCTTGTTCGCACAACTTATTATCTTGTTCGCACAACATATTATCTTGTTTGCACAACATAGATCTCGTGCAGACAACATAATATCTAGCCTAGCCACTAGGCGTTAAAATAGATAATATGGAATTAATATCATCTTATGTACTAAAAGGAACAGTGTATAAAAGTTTAGCTAGTCTAGTCTCTCAGGTCCAATTTTAAAGGTAAGGACAGTCCGACTCGCTCTACTCTGCCTGGGCAGGCTTAAACTTTCTAAGCGGTTTACCAGTACTCATGTGCTTTGCGTGGAAGCATCATTTCTCCCAGCCGGGGCCGGGGTTAGAATATGTATAATCTAGACTGGAATTATGGATTGGGCTTGGCAGTGTAGACCCTGATCAGAGGCTACAGAACGCGACGTCTGATCAGGGTCTACACTCTTTGCTTAAAAAGCTGGAATTTAGGGGTTAAACGAAACAGTTTACTATGTTCTATGAAAGGGCTATTCCTTGGAAACAACGGATACACACCAGAACTGAAAAATATGGAGTGTATAAGTTTCATCACGCAAACATGCCTATATGGTTTTGACCCCCTTGAACCCCACTTTTATATAGTAAAACTGGGGTTTACAGGGGTGAACCTTATTTTTCTTATTTCTGCTCTGAAATATAGATTGTAGGCACTCGTTAGAACCGCCTCATTGAGGCGGTTCTAACGAGTACCCACAATCTATATTTTGAGCAGAAATAAGAAAAATATCACAATTTTTCATCATAAAATTTTAATTTTTCGGCGATAAAGGTGGCAATGTATTTGAAAAGGCGTTTTTGCGTAATGTTCTAGGCCAAACTAGCTAGTTTCATCCAATTAGGCCGCATCAGTTTCATCCAATTAGGCGCATCAGTGATCCACAAATATTTTTAAAATTCCACCGTGAAATAAGTCTAGTCCAGGACTATTTTTCCATCATTCACAATATACCCTTCAGTACTCTCAGTGCTTCGATCTTATCTTTTAGATGATTTTCTCATTTACCCAGGAAAAATAAGATTTAACCGCCTCAACGCTGAAAACTCTGCCTCCAGTAAAACAGGATGCAAAATGTCTACTTTGTTTTAAATGGCAGACGGCATTATTTAATAGAAAGTGTTTACCGTTCTATACTTAGAAATGTTTGCCTTTTGGATGAAAGAACATGACAAACACAGACTGATGGTTTCTCTTCAGACAGATATTTCACTTTAAAGTTGATACTCCGCTTCGGGGCACTAGTGACATAAACGCCGTGTCAGTTTTTCATCTAATACTAAAACGCGAACCCCCCAGGACAGACTTTAAACTTGCAAATAGAAAAGAAAAAGAAAAATGCCAAAATAAGTTTTCATCTTGCCTTGTCAAGACCAGTAATTCTTATTAAATATTTGAGCTAGGTTATTGGAAAAGGGACATTTACACATAGGCGAGCAGCCTTTTCTGCTCTCGGCCCCGCCCATCGGGGCTGGAAGAAATAAATGGGCGGCATGATGCTTCCACGCAGAGCTGAATCCGACCACACACGAGTACTGGTAAACCGCTTAGAGGATCTAAGCCTGCCTAGGCAAAGGAGTGCGAGTCGGACCGTCCATGCTCATAAACACTATTGGTTTCATTGGGCGACAGGGCTTGGCATGTCATGACATCTCAATGCCGGGCAAAAGTCCCACAAAATTGGAAGCAACGTCTCCAAAATGACCTATATAGTGTTGACGGGGACGTTAAACGTCAAATCAAACAAAAGCATTTTCTGCTCGCCAACACTCGGCTATGTTATAATGTCCCTTTCATATGTTGCTCACAGAGATATCATTTAAAAAACATGCCTATTCAAATATATTTAAATTTAAATTCTACCACCAGAACAGGAAAATTTTCAGATAAAAATTCTGATATTTTTTTTTATATTTCCGCTTTAAACATAGATTGTGAGCACTTGTTAGAACCGCCTCGATGAGGCAGTTCTTACGAGTACCCACAATCTAAGTCTTTGAGCAGTACTAAGAAAAATGAAATATACCCCTTTAAACTCAAGCGTTACTCTATTAAAGTGTGGTTAAGGAGGTCGAAATTATATAGTCGTGTCTTCGAGATGTTTTCTTACTCATTACGCAAACACCCCTATGCAAATACATTGTCACCTTTTTCGCCGAAAAAATGAAAATTTTATGATGAAAAATTGTGATATTTTTCTTATTTCTGCTCCAAATATAGATTGTGGATACTCGTTAGAACCGCCTCATCGAGGCGGTTCTAACGAGTACCCATAATCTATATTTCAGAGCAGAAATAAGAAAAATAAGGTATACCCCCGGAAACCCCAGTTTTACTATATAAAAGTAGGGTTCAAGGGGGTCAAATTATATAGGCGTGTCTTCGTGATGTGTGCTCTAAACATAGACTTGCTACTAGTCTGCTAATAAAAGTTTGATCATTTTTAGTATTTTTATCATATTAAAAATTTATCACCTTGTAAGCAATGATCAGGAATCGATACAATTAACCCACAGCTCCCACCTGAGACACCAAAGAAAAAGAAACACAAACATGAAACAACAGACCCCAATGGAAACACCAATAGCGGAAAGCCAAAAGGACAGTTACTTTCCCACAAAATGGCCAATAGGATATCCAAAATAAAATAATATAAGCGACACAAACACCCAAAGACAAACCATAACAAAAATAAACCGCGACAGAAAGACCGCCTTGGAACGGTCTGCGGAAACAAATTCCACTCGGGGGCTGAAATCGATTTTACGTGGCCACAATCCACGCCCTTACTTCCGTCTCGATTAAGACAAATAATTTATTCAGTCCGCCTGAAGGCCTCCTAACTCATCAGTGCAACATCTCCGTGAACACAAAAATCAAACAACCACAGAGATGAATAAAACGGTGAGGACTCGACAGCAAGAAACCACTGAAATGCTGGAGCAAAAGAAAACCAACAGTTAGACTCCAAGTCTATCGTTAAAATTGAGCCACAGAGACTGGACTAGCCAAACTTTTATACACTGTTCATTTTAGTGCAAAAGATGATTTTTATTTCATACTATTCATTTTAACGCCAAGTGGCTAGGCTAAATAAAATAGTGCCTTTTAGATCTGTAGAACGAATATTTTTCAAAAATGTCCTTAGTTCTGCACCAAACAAATATTGCTGTTTGGGTAAAACTAAGGTTAATAATATTTACCCGTGTAAACCCCAATATCCCATAAATAACTGATATTCATTACATTGACTTGTTCACGTGGTGGAAAATGTCTACAAAAATGTAATCAAATAACAGTTCCTCAAAACATCACGTGAACAAGTCCGTGAAATGAAGACCCCCTAAACCCCACTTTATATAGAGAAAACTGAGGTTTACGGGGGTATTCATTATTTTTCTTATTTCTGCTCATAGACATAGGTTGTGGGTACTCGCATAGATTGTGGGTACTCGTTAGAACCGCCTCATTGAGGCGGTTCTAACGAATGAGGCGGTTCTAACGAGCACAAACAACCTATGTTATGAGCATTTATAAGTAAAATATCAAGGATTTTCATCAGAAAAGTAGGTAGTTTGGAGATGTTAAAAGTGCACTATGTCGCAATGAGAAATGGCGGCAGTTCTAGTGATATGATTTAAAAGAAAACCGCTTTTACAAACCACATAGACGCAACTAAAAATCTGCAGCCGGAAGCTCTATAGCTAAAACAAAAGCTAATAACCACACACAAAAAAAAACAACATAAAACCCTGAAGCCAAAAGCTACAAAACTAAACGAACAGAAATAATGGCAATACCGGTTGGTTAATTGTCTCCGAGTGTGTACTGGGAAAATTGTAATGAACGGGGATTTAGACTGTTTCCTTTAACTTAAATTCAAGTATTTTAAACAAACTGCGTAGACCCAGATCAGACGCCGCGTTCTGTGGCGTCTTATCTGGGTCTACGCTGTTTGCAAAGACAAGCATATAATTCCATACGCACCACCCTCGCCTCACAACGATAAGAATTGCGCTGCTATAAATAATCATCGACTGTATTTCGTAAAAATTAGTGATTGTCACGTGGACATAAGCAACATATTTATCAGCAGCTATGCGCTTAGTAAGTTCGGGACATTCGATTAACCAGTCCGTGAAATAAAGACCCCCCTAAACCCCACTTTATATAGAGAAAACTGGGGTTTACGGGAGTAAACATTATTTTCCTTATTTCTGTTACAAGACATAGGTTGTGGGTACTCGTTAGAACCGCTTCAATGAGTCGGTTCTAACGAGCACCCAAAACCTATGTTTGAAGCAGAAATAAGGAAAATATCACAAATTTTCATCAGAAAAATACCTTTTTGAGGTTTGAAAAATTCACTTTGTCGCACGGGTGTGTTATCGTAATGAATAGATTTAAAAGTGCATTTTCACAGAAAAAGCTAGACGAAAAGCGAATATAGCAAACACAGCCACTCCCGACACGGCAGTAGAAAGACTTGCTGGGGGCTTAAAATCTCTGAGCACATGTGAGACGCCAAGTTCTGCAACAAAAGGTCAGGTGGATTTCCTGCGGGTGCTCCGGTTTTCGTTCACATCTGATTAACGATCGGCTCGAAATATGTGAAGCCGTAACAAAACCAAATAAAAAAAAATCGATTAAATTCACCGGTTCATTCATATTCACAAACGGGGCCGCTGCCTACAAGCCAGGTGACCCCAAACGAATTTATCTAGGCCTAGAAGGTTGCATTCTATCTTAGTGGGTACGCAGATGATTCGATTATTCGATGAGCGCAAATTTCCTTTCCGATTGTCTCGCCCAGATAATCTACAACTGTAAAACAAGTCGAACCCCCATTAGTCGAACACTTATGGAGCCATGAATGTTTGTTCGAGGCGGGTAGTTCGAGCCACTCGGGGTAACTCCCAGCGCCCAAGCCAAGAGGCATATTGACATTGATTTAGGTAATTTTTATGTTCTACGTCCTGGTCAACACTGTTTAAGCCCCACCGTCCAAGCAAATCAGTAAGGATATATGCAGGGGCGGACCGACCGTCGCGCCACTTTGCCTATGCAGGTTTAGACCTTCCTAGCGGTTAACCAGTAACCATATGTTCTGGTTTACCAGTTTACTTGGGTTATAAAATCAGTACGCATAAGCTCTGCGTGGAGGTATCGTGCAGCCCAAAATATTTCTCCAAGCCCCGATGGGTGGGTGCTGATTTTGACTTTCTATAAAAATAAAGGTACCTTGTATGTTGTTTGTAGTCCTTAAAATCACAGAGGCGATTCGAATGAGTACAAACAACATACATGTTTGGTTAAAATAAAAACGAATTCCCGTAAATGTTTGAATTCTGGAGCTATAGGCGACCCATGAACTCAAGGTACTCGAAAACGAATTAGAAACAGCCATAGTAAATAAGCCTACATAGAAAGACAGCGTTAATCCATATATGACTAGCGGCCCATTTTAGGGACATTGGCAAACAGTGTAGATTCAGATCTGAGTCTACACTGTTTGCCAAATGTACGTACCTTTCTGTAAGGCTTAACACCAACAAAACAAACCCGACACTCCTATAATTCTTATTGGATCACTCCAAACGCATTAGGTGGAATATTTAGCCACACCCACAGAAAACCACCATATCAAGTTAATGAAAAAATAGAAAGACTTAGCACCACGCACGCACAGGCCCCCGCCCATCGGGGCTTGAAGAAATAGATGGGCTGCATGATGCTTCCAAGCAGAGCTGAAACTGACCACATATGAGTACTAAATTCTAAGCCTGCCAATGAGAAATTGGTGCGTGTCGGACCATCCATGCATATAAACCCTACTGGTTTTATTGGGCGGCAGGGCTTGAGAAGTCATTTCATCTCAATGTCGGATAGATGTCCCACAAAATTGGAAGCGACCTCTCCAAAATGACCTTTACTGTGTTGACAGGGGCGTTAAACCTCAAATCAAACAAACAAACAAACAAATAAACGTGCACCAACAATACATTCTGTGTATGTTTGTTTTATTATTCCCTATTCTGTTTGGTTTTACGTCCCTCGCAACCGTAATTCACGTATATCTTTCAAAACACAGACACCATTGTGTTTCTAAGAACCGTGTCACTCAGACGGTTCTAAGAAGCACATACGAGTGGCGTTGTTGGCAGGAACAAAACGGTATATGGCGCATGCATTTGAAAGTCTCACTTTCCTTATAGAGCCATTAGTTTATACTACAATGTTATTAATCAAGTAATTTCATACTGGCCCAGGTACAGGTCCAAGGTCTGCTGCATTGGCCCGAAGCCGAAGGCAGAGGGCTAATGCAGCTGACCGAGGACCTGTAACTGGGTCAATGCGAAATTACTTGATCAATGACAATTTTATTAACTGACACAATTAAAAAATCATGATTATTGATTTTTGACCTCACTTGACCTCAGTTAATACTGGTTGACCTGGTGTTAATACGGATGACCTCCGATCAATACAGGATAGTCAATTAATAAAAACTGTTATTAATCAAGTAATTTCGTATTGGCCCAGTTACAGGTCCGATGTCTGCTGTATTTGCCCGAGGCCGAGGACAATACATTTGACCGAGGATCTGTAACGTGGCCATTACAAAAATACTTGGTAAATGACAATTTTATTAATTGACACAATTAAAAAACATGATTATTGTTTTGGACCTGGTGTTAATACGGATGACCTACTATCAGTACAGGAATGTCAATTAATAATACATGTAATTTAGTCTAGTTCGATTGCGATGAAAGCTTCAAGCTTATTTAAAACGCGCTCGAACACTCGTTCCAGATGTTATCACGCACGCGAGAGAGGGGTGGTATTTGTACACCACTGCTACCCACTTACACCTTGGTGGAGTGGGGCAGTGGCATAAAGAGTCTTGCCAAAGGACACACCTCGCCTCCGGTGGCCGGATTCGGACCCACAACATCCCGATCATAAGTCGAACGCGCTAACCACTGAGCTATCGAGACTGAGCCATTAAGAAAATCTGAGATTTTTCAGATTAATATTTTTATATTTTTTTTATTTCTGTTTAACTTAATGATTGTGTGCTCTCGTTAGAACCGCCTCGCCGAGGTGGTTCTAACGAGTACCCTCAGTAGGGGGTCAAAATTATGTAGACGTGTTTTCGAGTTGGTTCTGCGGCGTTTGATCCTGGCCTGCACTTGCACTGATAGCCAATGGCAGGTTTGGGAGTTTCCCGTATAAATGGGTATAATTGTTCATACAGTAGAACTCCGATGGCTCGAACACCGATGGCTCGTTTACCATGGATGTGTCGAACCCATTCTTGAGCCCCTAGCAAAGTCCTCTACAGAAGAGATAGTGGGGGATAATTAAGGAGATTTTAGTCTTTTATCTTGCAAATGTATGCTGTGTGTACTCATTAGAATCGCCTCGATGAGGCGATTCTAATGAGTACACTCAGCATGCATTTTCATTATATTACAACGAAAAGATGTCTAAAAGTATCTCGTTATGCCTCCTGACAGTAACCTCAGTGGCTCGAACTACCCCTGTCTGGAACAAATTTCCATGGCCCCAAAGGGGTTCGAGCCATCGAAGTTCGACTGTATGTTGACCTGGGTCCAGTTGTATAAAGCATTGCAAGCTTTACGAACTTATTGGTGGTCAAATTGTTAACTGTTCTAATGGGTTTAATCTCGAATACATGTGGTTTATGTTGGAAAAAAGAGAGTACGAGGACTGTTCAAATATGAATGCAACTAAGCACATAAAAATGATTCCGTGATAGACTTCGATGAAAAATTTATTTTGTCCCCTCAAAGTATTCCCCTTTAACAGATATACAAACTTTCAGTCTTCTGATCCAATCATTGAATGCATTTTGGTAGTCTTTTCGAGGTATACTATGAAGGCACTGGAATATTGCAGAACCGAGGTGTTTGCGCTGTACACATTTTCGACCAGAAAGGTATTTTTTAGCCGCGGGAACAAAAAAAAGTCACAAGGGGCAAGGTCAGGGGAATACGGGGGGTGAGGGAGTTCAACAAACTTTTCCTGCTTCATATAGTCTTGCACAATGAACGCCCTGTGCGATGACGCATTGTCATGTAGCAATCTGATATTGACCAAACCAGTTGCGGGTCTTCGCTCTTTTAAATATTTCTTCAATTTTCGAAGAACTTTATTCTTGTAAAACTTCGCATTTACAGATTTGCCTTTAGGCACAGCAACCTGAATAGCAGGGCCCTGATTTGAAAAGAATATGGCATACATTACCTTCTTGACGTTCATGGTCCGCTTTGCAATGCATGGTCTTTTGCAATACTTTGTTGCCTATATTTTGTTCTGAATCTTTCGTTTTGGCTCAAAAAAGTGAACCCATGTCTCGTCACTTGTGACGACATTAGCGAAAGACCGTGCATTGTAATTTGGAAACTTTTTAAGCAACTTCTTGGCGCACTGAACGCGTGTCTTTTCTGCTCATCTGTCAACAGATGGGGAATCCATCTAGCACAGATCTTTCTCATTTTCAACTCCCGTTTCAGAATTGTATGAGCTGCTCCTAATGAGATGCCAACCATACTAGCTATTTGCCTAGTGGTGTATCGTGCATCGGTAGCAACTATTTCTTTCACTCTAGCAACCATCTTGGCAGATGTTGCTCTTTTCGGCCGACGATCATGTGGTGCGTCTTCTGTTGAGCCTAGCCCACAGCTGAATTTCTTACACCAACGAAAAACTGTCGGAAAAGACATTTCATTATACCCATAAACCGAACATATTTCATCAAAAATGTCTTTCCACCGTATACCAAGAATACAACGATTCTTAATATAGGACCGTATTTGAACGGCGTACTCTGACCTTCTTCCAACCATGTTTTGTATTAGCATACAAGAGTATACAGTGTTTATCGAACGATATACATGGCTAAAGTGGACGGATTTTAACAATTTTGGTATCAATGTATAGGTAAAATGTTTTTCTACGCTGTGATATTTATTTCCAGGTGATTTTCGCATTAGTGCATGAGAAAACGTTCTACTTGCAATCATATTTGAACAGTCCTCGTAGCTACAGAAATATTAGCATATTTGCTTTATATAATAATCAAAGTTACAACAGGCATTACCAAAGCACGCCTATTCTAATATATTGAAATTTTACTACCCCCCAAAAACAAGAAAGAAAAAAAAAGATAATTTCAAATACAAATTCGCATAGTTTTCAGATTTCTGCTCAAAACATACAAAGTGTGCACTCGTTTGAACCGCCCCGCCGAGGCGGTTCTAACGAGTACCCACAATCTATGTTTTGAGCAGAATTAAGAAAAATAATGTATACCCGTGTAAACTCCAGTTTTACTATATACCAGAAATGTGTCCACAGGACACGGATGCCCCCGCCTGAAAATATGTTGATGTTAGTATTTGACCTTTGACTGCTAAGTATGATATTGACCTTACAGGTACGGACCTGGGTCTTGGGTGCAAGAAATAGTGTCATGAAGGTTAACATTTCTGCCACGCAATTTCCAATCCACCCAGGAACAACAAGGTATTGAGCTGACACGAAGAAAAAGACACTTTTCTTTACCTTTGACCTCTAAGTATGACCTTGACCTTGGAGATACCAACCTGGGTCTTGCGCATGGCACATCGAATCATGATAACATTTGTTTAACATTTGTTTTGGACGGACGAACGAATGGACGGACGAACGGACAGGAGCATAGCCATATGCCCTTCCACAATTCTTCGAATGGCGGGGCATAAAAAGTAGGAATTGTGGGAGTAAAAATTATAAAGGCGTGTTTTCCTGATGGTTAATGTTATATTAATTTTTTAAACATCTTGGCTCGTTTCTTTATTTGTAGGTGGTGAAGATGATGATTGTTGTTGTTATTATATTCGCTGTATGCTGGCTTCCAATGCACGTGTACTTCCTGTTGGTGAACTACGACCAGAGCGTGCCGTTGTTTAAATATATACAACAGATTTATATTGTCATGTTTCTAATGGCAATGTCTAATTCCATGTATAACCCGATTATTTATTGCTGGATGAATTCAAGGTAAGTTACGTAGGTTCAATCAAACCACTGTGAGCAATCTGGACGACGACCCAGACTGTTTCATTTTTTTGTTATTTTTTTTTATTATTATTTATTTATTTATTTATTTGGTTTTACGGCCCTTTCAAGATTATTTCACTCATATCGAGCCTATCGTTAATCAGAGGTGGGCGAAAACCGATGTACCCGGAGAAAAACCACCTGACCTTCCGTTGCAGAACTTGGCGTCTCACATGTGACACGAGCCAGGCTCGAACCCCCAGCGGTGAGACACCTAATTTTTAACCACTAGGCCACGGAGGCCCGTTTAACTGTTTCATTTAAATCTAAAAAAAAAGTATACTTTGAGCAAACAGTGTAAACCCTAATCAGACGCCTGATCTGGGTCTGCACTGTTTTCAGAATCAATCACATGAATCCAGTCCAAATCGATTCTACGGGCTGTAAACGTTCAAACTGACCTCCGCCGGTGATCAATTGAAAACAATTTGACTTATATCCGTAGGTCTATTTGAACGTTTCCTGTGTTTGGTATTCGTGGGCTGCAAGGAGGTCACAGGTACGATTACTCTTGACCAAAAACGTATCTTAAAAACATGACTATATAGTTCTGACACCCTTGAAAAATAGAAGTGAAGACAATGATCAGGAAACGATATAATTAACCCACAGCTCTAGTCTTTCAAAACGCAGAGAGGCGTGACTGCACTTTTAATTTTGGACTCTCCGTGTTGTAGGAAAGTCGCCTTCAGTTGGGATTTTACTTTGAGAGATATAGTTTTACCGAGATTCGGACTTCTACATAATGGCATTATCAAATATCTTATTTATAATTTTAAAATCCTGTGAAAAAAGAAATCCGAAACCTGCTTCCATATTCTTGCCACGCTTGAACGTTGATCCCTCAAAGGTCGTTGATAAATTATCCCAGGGAAAGAAACACAAACATGAAATAACTAGACCTTAATGGAAACATCAATAGCGGAAAGCCAAAATGACAGTTACTTTCCCACAATATCCAAAACAAAAAATATGAGCGATACACACACTCAAAGACAAACCATAACAAAAATAAACCGCCACAGAAAAACCTTCTTTACACAACACTGTGACTAAATAACGCAGACTTCGTACCAATCAGTGATAGTCACGTGGGCATTAGCAACGTAAATCTATCGTGCTTAGTAACTTTGAGTCGATTAACAAATGATCGATCCAATAAAAAAGCAGGTCATACAAAAAAGACATTTTATATGGCAATTTTTAACAAAGTGAATAAGGTTGATATTTTACGACCCTTGGGGAAAAACATTCGCGAATTATGGAATGTGATGTAGAATTAAGGGGCATGGGAATACCTAGCACATTTTGTGCCATTTTTCAAAGGGAGATAACTTTCGGGACTTCCTGTTCACTTTTCTATAGGCTCAGTCCCACCGAAAAAAGGGGTCTATTCTTAAAGAAAAGAATTTGCTCCTTGAATTCTTTCCTTTTAGAGTTGAACCCTATTGACATGGTAGACAAAATACTTTTGAGGAGTTGCCTCCCCTGAAGGTGTTCCCGTTCCCCTTCAAGGATCCTACATTAGGACAACATGTCCTTTGAAGGTCGACACGGTGTCCGAAACGATATATATCAGGACCGTTTGTTCAAACCTAAAACATATTGTTCAAATTTTGATACTGAAATATGGCAAACACTAACCTGTTTGCTGACAAAAAGTACTCGTATTTCTTTTCAGCAAAACTACGGACCCCGCCCATCGGGGCTTGGATGATGCATCTACGTAGAGCTGAAGCCGACCGTCCATGAGTACTGGTAAACTGCTTAGAGGGTCTAAGCCTGCCCAGGAAAAGTGATGCGAATCGGCCTGTCCCTACATATAAACTATTTTGGTTTGTTCTGGTGGTAGGGCTTGAGATGTAATTTCATCTCAGTGTCGGATAAAAGTCCCACAAAATTGGAAGCAACGTGTCAAACTGATCCAGATAGTGTTGGCAGGGTGGTAATACCTCAATCTGGAAAAATACTTAATTATACTGCTCGACAAATATTTAGCATACTGTGAAATTTAATGAAACAAGATTCTTAGAAACAATAAGGCTTTAATTTCAACAACTTAATTCAGATAAATTTTATCTTATCTTAAATGTCAATGTTTAAGGAACACAAAATCATCAAATTTGATATGATTCTGGAAACACAATGTCACAAAATGCACATTTTTGTTAAAGTACAGAAAAAGCACATTCAGAGTGTAAAAAGTATCACTTTGAAGTCGGAAAAAATGCAGTGTCGAGTTCAGTAGCACTTTGAAACGTTTGAAAATTAAGATTTAATTATTAAAAAACGTCACTCACATCATTTGGACGTTCTAAATGGTTATCGTCAGTCAGGAACGTCATTAATAGTGAGTATGCCCTCCACGGCGCTCGTGTAATTCTTGAACACGCTGGCGCATTCCCTGAACCAATTTTCGAATGAATCTTGCCTCCAAATTGTTCCATTCGTCGACCAGTGCACGTGCAAGGTCATCGAGCGTGTGCACGTCATTAAGTTTCCTGACGTTACGTCCAAGACGGTCCCAAACGTGCTCATTGGGATTCATATCGGAACTCCTACTCGGCCACTCGAGTTTTTCGATTCCTTTCTGGGCCAGAGAATCTGTCACAATACGTGTCCTATGAGGTCGCGCATTGTCGTCTTGAAATATGGTACATGCGGCACGCTGTGCGCGAAAATGTGGGTACACTATTGGTTCAAGAATGTTGTCAATATAGCGTTGGCCTGTTAATGTCCCTCTACAAACGACAAGATCAAGTTTGTGGTCATAACTAAAGCATCCCCACACCATGACAGAACTGCAACCAAACATTTCTGTTTCTGCTACAACGTTGTCCTTGAAAGCGTCCTGTCCAGTGTTACGCCAAACACGAATTCGCCCATCGGTAAAACGTAACATGAAACGACTTTCATCGGACCAGTAAACACGGCGCCATGTTCTCAGATTCCACCTAAGCCTGTCAGCAGCCCACTGCCTGCGTTCGCGCCTGTGAAACAGAGTCAAACACGTTCGACGTCGCGGGCGATGTGCCTTGAACCTAGCCTTATTCAGTCGCCTGTTTACAGTTCTTGAACTGGCTCTGACGTTCAGTCGTGTCCACTGCTGGCGAAGGTCGGGACACGATGCTTTAGGATCTCGAGCCGCCCATCGAGAAAGCACTCTATTATCAGCAGCAGAAGATACCCGGGGCCTCCCAGAACGTGGTCTGTCAGTGACGTCATTGGTTGCTCGATACTTCGAAATTAGTCGGCTTACTTGGCTTTGGTTGATTCTAAAGCGTCTGGCAATAGCCTTCTGTGTTTGACCAGACTCCCACATACCAATGGTGCGCCATCTGTCCTTAATTTGGAGCGCACGATGTGCCATGTCGCAACATAACAGCCTAATTGCATACTTGCAATTTTGAAACACGAGGGTGTACCATGAAAATCTCCTGCCACGGACAACGCATGTATAATCACGAATAAGCATGCCATTATTTTAGTGCCAATATGCAAGACAACGTTTGACATATGAAATAAAATATTTGTATGTGTCTG
This sequence comes from Lucinisca nassula, assembly GCA_963580285.1. NCBI lineage: Eukaryota > Metazoa > Mollusca > Bivalvia > Lucinida > Lucinidae > Lucinisca > Lucinisca nassula. The sequence continues at coordinate 35,429,651 of OY757011.1, forward strand.
ATATCTGATATTTTTTAAGTTTCCAAAATATGCTAAATTTTTGGCGAGCTGTATATTTGATATTGTACTTGCTAGAAGACATTTTGAACACTTACAAACTCGTTAAGCCAACGATGTTTTGACCAAATTTGTTCAGATGAAGATTTGTGACAAATTCTAATGTATGCTCTAAACATCGATTGTGCATCACGAAAACACGCCTATATAATTCTGACCCCCTTGACCCCCCCCCCCCCACACACACACACACACACACACACTTTTATACAGTAAACTGGGGTTTATGGGGGTAAACGTTATTTTTGTTATTTCTCTAAATATAGATTGTTGGTACTCGTTAGAACCGACTCGATGAGGCGGTTCTAACGTGTACCCACAATCTATTTTATGAGCAGAAATAAGAAAAAATTCACTATTTTTCATCTGAAAGTTTTCGTTTTTTTATGGCGGACAAATTTACCATGTATTGTATAGTCGTGTTTTTGAAATTGGATGCTCACTGAGGCGGTTCCAAGGAATACACATATAATGTTTTTAACGGAACATAGGGAGAAAGAGGTTAAAAATATTTGACCTTATAATAAAAAAAACATTACTTCTCTTGATGTGGGGGTTTACTCGGATGTTACATTTTACGACTTGTTGAGTTAGTGGAAAATGCAACTGCATATATCCATGATTATACTTGGAAGGGACATGCAATTTATTATGCCCCCGGAATCTAGATTCGGGGGGGGGGGATATAGTTTTGGGTCTGTCTGTCTGTTTGTCCGTTTGTCTGTTTGTCCGTTTGTCTGTCTACGAAAACCTTAACATTGGGCATAACGTTTGAATGGTAATCGATAAAGCTTTCATATTTCACATGTGTATACCTTATCACAAGACCTTTGAAGTGGTAACATAATTTTTGATCTCGTGACCTTGACCTTGACCATTGACCTACTGTTTTCAAAATTTTAAAAAACATTAACATTGGCCATAACTTTCGATTGGTAAGTGATATGGCTTTCATATTTCACTTGTCACAATACCTTTCTAGTGGTACCATAATTTTTGATCTTGTGACCTTGACCTTGATGTTTGACCTACATTTTAAAAACTTTAACATTGGCCATAACTTTCGATTGGTAAGTGATAGGTCTTTCACATTTCACGTGTGCTGTCCTTGTCAAAAGACCTTTCTAGCGGTACCATAATTTTTCACCTCGTGATCTTGACCTTGACATTTGACCTACTCTTTAAAAACTTTAACATTGGCCATAACGTTCGATTGGTAAGTGGTAGGGCTTTCATATTTCACATGTGCATTTCTTGTCACAAGACCTTTCTAGTGGTACCATAATTTTTGTCCTCGTGAACTTGACCTTGATGTTTGACCTACTTTTTAAAAACTTTAACATAGTCCATAACTTTTGATTGGTAAGTGATTGGGCTTTCATATTTCATATGTGCATACTTTTTCACAAGACCTTTCCAGTGGTACCATACTTTTTGACCTCGTGACCTTCACGTTTGACCTATTTTTTAAAAACTTTAACATTGGCCATAACTTTCAATTGGTAAGTGATAGGGCTTTCATATTTAACATGTGCATACTATAGCACAAGACCTTTTCAACAATCCCATAATTTTTGACCTTGTGACCTTGACCTACTTTTTTAAGACTTGAACATTGGCCATACCTTTCGATTGCTTAGTGATACTGCTTTCATATTTAACATGCGCTGTCCGGGGGCAACAGTGTTTCTCAAACACATCTTGTTTTAATAGGTTGTGCGAACAAGATAATATATTTCTTGTGCGAACAACATAATATCTTGCGCGCTCAATTTATTATCTTGTTCGCACAACATAATATCTTGTGAGAACTATCTTATTCGCATAACATATTATCTTGTTCGCAAAACATATTATCTTGTTTGCACAACATAGATCTTGTGCAGAAAACATAATATCTTGTGCGCACAAGACATTATCTTGTTCGCACAACTTAATACCTTGTGCGCACAAGATAATATCCTGTTTGCACAACTTAATGTCTTGTTCGCACAACATATTATCTTGTTAGCACAATTTAATTAGACGCATAAGATCTATGTTGTGCAAACAAGATTATGACATGATGTTATTCGCTAAATAACATAGACGTTATTTGATATTTACGGGTTCTTGTTGTTTCTCATTACTAGATTCCGAGAAGGTTTTGTGCGAGTTTTTTGCTGGTGCCCTTGCCAACCCTGCAAGAAGGTGCGAACACGCCTCCGATTTCGCCGGACTTTGTACCCAGTAGGCGTCACCACGGTGTCGGAAAAGTACAGAGACCGTAACGGTTCAGTAACACAGACAATGACAGAATATGTCGACATGGATGTTCATGGTGTTGGACGAAGAACGTCGAAAAATTCCACTAGTAGTAGAAGTATATCGGCGTGTCGGAGAACGGACGATTTTGTGTAGGCGTCGTGAAGACATGGCACGACATTCAACGTGCGAAAGTATCTGCAACATATAATCGCAAAGAGCCACAGTTCACCCTTGAAATGTCAGCCACGACAATTGTCGTCTGCTCAGTTATCGTCTGCTGGTTACCTTAAAAGTATGTTTTGCAAACAGTGTGGGTCCAGATCAGACTGCTCCTGTAGGAGCAGTCTGATCTTGGCCCACACTGTTTACCTGTTTAAAAAGTTTGCAAAAAAACAAAAAACAAAAAAAAAAAAAAACTCAGCAGATGACATAAGCAGACGACATTTTCAGATGTAGTTGTTCTCGGCGTCTTCAGGGTTAAATCCTATTTCTGTAAATCACGGGAATATATTGAAGTATTTATCACATTATGATAAAACAACCATTAGAGTTTACCGAGTTACTGCAATGATATTTGTGAATATAATCCCAAAGGGAGACAAAAAGGGACATTTTGTATTGACCGGAGGTCATCCGTATTAACACCAGGCAAACCAGTATTAACCGGAGGTCAAGTGATATTAGGCTGAGGTCAAAAATCAATAATCATGTTTTTAATTGGAAGAGTTTAGTGACAAACATTTGCCAATAGCGATTTCACGTAAAAATGGCTATTGACAAACGTTTGTCATTAGTAATTTCTCGCCAACTTGACACAGTTAAAAACGGTGTGACTATTGACAAACGTTTGCCAACAGCCAGTTTTACGTATATTCGCTGTTGACAAACGTTTGTCAACAGTCACTCCGTTTTTAATTGTGTCAATTAATAAAAGTGTCATTACTTGATTAATAACATCATATAATTAATTGACTGTCTGTATTGATCGTAGGTCATCCGTATTAACACCAGGTCAACCAACATTAACTGGAGTTCAAGTGATATGAGGCTGAGGTCAGAAATCAATAATCGTGTTTTTTTATTGTCAGTTAATAAAATTGTCATTAATCAAGTAATTTTGTATTGGCCCAGGTCCTCGGTCAGCTGTATTGTCCCTCGGCCGAACACCATATTATTGAAGTTAATTAATAAAATTCTCATTAACCAAGTACTTTCGTAATGGCCCGGTTACAAGTCATTCGTCAGCTGAATTGGACCTCGGCCTTCCGCCTCTGGCCAATACAGTTGACTTCGGACCCGTAACTGGGCAAAAACTAAATTACTTGGTTAATAACATCAGAGTTTTCACCACCAACAGTGCAACAATCCTACAATTTATAGATATAAATATTTCCGTCATATAACATGGCGAAAGGTGTTAACATGACATTATATATTGACTTGCTACATATCACACAGTTAAATTGTGAAATTATATGACGCCGCACGGACGGACAATATGGTTAGTTTGTTTTGAAGTTGACGCCACAAGGACAACATGATGATTTTGTTTTGAAGATGACGCCACACGGACAACATGGTAATTTTGTTTTGAAAATGACGCCACACGAACAACATGATAATTTTGTTTTGAAGATGACGCCACACGAACAATATGGTTATTTTGTTTTGAAGATGACGCCAAACGGACAGCATGGTGATTTTGTTTTGAAGATACTATCAGATTTCTGTGTTAATCTGTTCGTAAGATAAACATAATTCCATATGTGAGGGTAGTTCATATTTTTGACATTATAATCCCATATGGCATTGTCATTCTGTGAAATCTTCTGTGTTTAAATACAACATAAGGACACCATAGTTATAAATACTGTGAAACAGTCTGTTATCAAATACGAAAACAGGCCTATTAAAATACACTGTAAATTTTACCGCCAAAAAAAAATGAAATTTTTCATATGAAAAATTGTATTTTTTTCTAATTTCCGTTCAAAATATAAATTGAGGGTACACATTAGAACCGCCTCATCGGCGTACCCACAATCTATACATTTAGAGCAGAAATGAGAAAAATAATGTTTACCCCTGTAAACCCCAGTTTTACTTTATAAAAATGGGGTTTAAAGGGTCCAGAATTACAGTAAAATTCCTATAAATGGACCACTTCTGGGACTGTTCAAAAGTGATCTAAAGACCACTTTTGAAAGTCCCGAAGGTAGTCTCTTATTAGGAGACACCGGGTGAACAAAATACAAATAAAGAGTAACTGAAGCCTTATCAATAAGCTTTTAAAATCAAATTTAGTCTTAATTTTAGGTGGTCTTAATAGTGGAATTTTAGGCGTGTTTTCGTGATAAAACATGTTCATTGTGAACTCGCCCTTTCTCTCATGTAGTAGTGCTTCAGTATGGTGAAAGTTTGGATGTTTATATTGAAAACAGAATTCCAATTATGTGACTGGATTATTTACTACATCTAAAGATATAGGATAGTATGCTTTGTTTATTGCAGTAAGGGCTTGTTATTGCATGTAGTTGTAGATCTATGTAAAAAAGAAAATGTGTGCAAAATGTCATATAAATGTTCTGCTGAAATACTTCATATTTGTATCATTTATGTCATATACACCAGACAATACCAGATGTCATCTACACAGATTACACAGTTATAACACGACAATATACACTGCTCAAAACAATTAAAGGGGCAAACTTTTAAGCCTGTATATCATCACCGCTTGGCAATTTTCAAACTCAAGGAAAGGCATTATTTTAAGTGACACCTCTTAACAATGTTCATGCAAACGCCAAGAAGCAAGGTTCACATGCAAAGCAAGAATGTGAGCTACAGCATGGATACCCCTATAAAACGGCTGAATACCCCTATAAAACGGCTGAAATCCGGTATGGGGAGATCTGTTCAAAATTTGAGTTTGGGTCAGAAACATGCCAATCCTTCGGTTATGGTTATTTTGGGCTTCATAGTGACTTCATACGGTGTTAGGCGGTGAGATCGCCCAAGCTATCGCTTCGCTTGAAAGTGGGTACATCCACAGAAGCGTTGCTGAACGCTTTGGTGTATCGAGAAGTGTTGTTGCCAGGCTATGGAGACGCTACCAGGAAACGGGCGAGTTTACTAGATGAGAAGGGCAAGGCCGACATCGCATGACGTGACAAAGGGAAGATCAATATCTTCGAAATCTAGCTCTACGAAATCGGCGGTACACGGCCAGAAGGCTACAAATCGATTTCCAGCATGCAATTGGTCAAAGTATATCCGATCAAACAATACGTAACAGGTTACATGAAGGTGATCTGAGGGCCAGACGTCCGGCAAGAGGGCCTATTCTCACCAGGCAACATCGTGCACGGCGAGATGATTTTGTCCAAGAACATCAGAACTGGCGATTGCAAGACTGGCGTACAGTTCTGCTCACGGGTGAAAAAAGATTTCACCTGAATGCATGTGATCGACGTGTTCGAGTCTGGAGGCGACCCGAAGAATGATACGAGGACTGCAACATTTCGGAAACTGACAGATATAGAGGGGGTCAGTGATGGTATGCGGTGAAATTTCTTATGAAGGCCGAACGGACTTGTACGTGATAAACGGAGGTCCATTGACTGTATTACGGTATCGAGATGAAATTCTAGATCCTATTGTGAGGCCTTTCGCTGTGGCAATCGTTTACAATTTCATTCTTAAGCAGGATAATGCGCGCCCCCATACTGCTAGAGTGTGCCTGGGTTACCTTAATCGTGAGGCTATTGAAGTAATGGACTGGCCGGCACGTTCTCCTGACTTAAACCCAATAGAACATGTGTTCGAAATTCTTTACAGACGTATCTTACAGGGCGATCATCAACCAATGACTATTCAAGAACTCACAAACATCCTTAGACATAAGTGGGAAACACTAGCTTTACAAACTGTTCAAAATTTGGTTCGTAGCATGCCACGGCGATGCCAGGAGTGTTGTGCTGCTCGAGGTGGTCATACACATTACTAACAGGAAAAAAGTGACTGATTTGCGCATGTCTATGACATTTGAAATAACCTGACGTAAAGATGGCGATTGCTAAAAAATTTATACAAATTCTTCCTTAACAGGTTACAGGCCGCGATTTGTGAACTGGATGTCAATGTTTGCTATTAACATGTTGCATATAAAGTTATTCATCTTTCTAAATCCTTGTTTCATCATCATTATCCAACATCTTTATACTATGAGGAAATATGTGCTTGCTCCTTAAATTGTTTTGAGCAGTGTGCATGGAATATGGTCCAAACAATTGCATAATCTTAATTTAAGCCCGAGGTCAATGAAGAAGGCATCCTTGTGATAATATGAATGTCCTTCTAAAACACACATTTATTTTGGAAAATGTGGTTTACCAGGATATACATTATTTTTCTTATTTCTGCTCAAACAAAAAGAGTGTGGGTACTCGTTAGAACCACATTTCGGAGGTGGTTCTAGCGAGCACCCATAATCTGCATTTTGAGAATAAAAAAAAAGAGAAATGTCATGTCTTCAATCAGTAAAATGCTTGTTCTAGATATCTGGGACCAGTTGTTCAAACTAACAACTGTTTTAGTTAATGTATCGTTAAAACTTTGATCATTTAATATGGCAAATATGCTGATATGTTTGCTGAAAAAATTTTAGCAGCTTTTGCATTTGCAAAAGCTGCTCACTTTTTCTCAGCAAAACACCAAACTTTCAGATATTGTACTTACTGGAACAGTTAACAATTTGACCACTAACGAGCTAGTTAAGCTAACGATGCTTTGAACAACTGGCCCAAGAATAACACATTAGAAATGAAACCAATGATCAGGAATCGTCACAGTTACCTCCCACCTCCCATCCAAGACATCAAAGAGAAAGGAACACGAACATAGATTAATATCAATATAATAAAAACGTCACAGGCGGAAAGCCAAAAGAACAGTTACTGTCCCACAAAATGGCCAAAAGGCTATTCAAAATAATAAGATATAAGAAATACACGCAAGAAAAGACGAACTAATACAATAATAAACCACGAAAGAAGAAACGCCTTGGACCTACCTCGTGTAATGGTCACCCCTATTAACGCCAATGTATATAAAGAAAATTGGTGTTTACAGGGGATTACATTATTTTCCTTATTTTGCTCTAAAACATAGATTGTGGGTACTCGTTAGAACCGCCTCAATGAGGCGGTTCTAACGAGCACCTTCAACCAATTGTTGGCGTTTAATTCAGAAAAATATCACCAGTTTTCGTCAGAAAAATGACTGATTTGGAGGAATGTAAGATTGCACTATGTAACTCGGACGCGTTGTCGTAATGGCTTGTTCTCGAACAATGCCAGACACATAATAGGCATAAAAATGCACATGTAGTTGTGTTTCCACAAACCAGACCGACTCTGCTTCAGATCCTCCGAGTCTACTGTTTTTATCAGTAAAAGAACAAAACAAAAATTAAAACACTGACCCTACAATTTTCAATTTGCGACCCGACCCGGTGTCGTCTTTGCATTTTCCTATTGCACTTTTTAGCTCGCCTTACGAAAGTAATGGGGAGCTATTGCCTACCCCCGGACGTCCGGCGTCAGATTCAGCGTCAGCGTCGGCGTCAGCGTCGGCGTCAGCGTTGGCGTCGGCGTCCGCATTTGGTTAAAGTTTACCTGCAAGCTCTTATATGTGATGTTTTACAACTTTATTTTGAATATATAATTAATAATTGCTAAAAAACAATATTTAGCATTATCATTGTACTTCATTTTACAGTTTTTTTTTTTTTTTTTGTTGCTTAAATTGGACTTTTTGAGAAGTTAATATTTTCCTCTGATTTACCTCCCTTACTTCCCTGTGTTAAAGTTTACCTGCAAGCTGCGTGAGTTCAAATCCCGGGGGAGAAACGTTTTTTTTTTTTTTTTAGCTCGCCTCACGAAAGTAAGGGGGAGCTTTTGCCATACCCACGGGCGTCCGGCGTCAACGTCAGCGTCGGCGTCCGCATTTAGTTAAAGTTTACCTGCAAGCTCTTATATACGGAACATGGGAAGGGACATGAATTTTTTTTAATATGTTGTGCGGACAAGATATTAAGTTGTGTGAACAAGATGTAATCTTGTGCGGACAACATAATTTATCTTGTGCAGACAACTTAATATCTTGTCCGCACAAGATATTATCTTGTTCGCACAACATGTTATCTTGTTTGCACAACATAGATCTTTGGAAGTTGTGCGAACAAGATATTAACTTGTGCGGACAAGATATTATCTTGTGCGGACAAGATAATGTCTTGTGCGCACAAGGTATTAAGTTGTGCGAACAAGATAATATCTTGTCCGCACAAGGTCTATGTTGTGCAGACAAGATATTATCTTGTGCGGACAAGATAATATCTTGTTCGCACAACTTAATATCTTGTGTGGACAAGATAATATCTTGTCTGCACAAGATAATATGTTGTCCGCACAAGATAATATCTTGTGCGCACAAGATAATATGTTGTGCAGACAAGATAATATGTTGTCTGCACAAGATAATATCGCACAAGATAATATCTTGATGATGATGATGATTTCGTGTTTAACGACGCGTCAACCCTCTTGGTGGGTCATAAGCGTCAGTCGGTTAATGGTTAAACGGCATGAATAATTATGACGATATTAAAAGTAACAAGTCAGAATGATAATGTATAAAAATCTGAAACAGTTAAATGATAATATCTTGTCTGAACAAGATTGCACAAGATATTAACTTGTGCGCACAACTTATAAAATGAAAAAAAAAATCATGTGCCTTCCCGGGTTCCGTAGTTATATGTGATCTTTTACAACTTTTTTTTGAATATATAATTAATAATTGCTAAAAAACAATATTTAACATTATCATTGTACTTCATTTTACAGGTTTGTTGGCTTAAATTGGACTTTTTGAGAAGTTAATATTTTCCTCTGTATTACCTCCCTTACTTCCCTGTGTTAAAGTTTACCTGCAAGCTGCGTGTGTTCAAATCCCTGGAGAGGAACGTTTTATTTATTTATTTTATTTTTTTTTTTTTCTTTTCTTTTTTCATTTTTTTTCTTACTAAAAACAAAGCGGGTCTCGGGCTCAAGGTCAAGGTCATTGTGGCTATTTTTAGAAAAACATTGTCATCTCTCTAGCGCCTTCATTTATTGATGGATTTTAATATTACTTCACAAAAATGCTGGGTATAATGATATCTCGAGTGACTTTGACTTTCAGGGTCCGGGGCTTAAGGTCAAAGTCACTAGTTTCAGGGTCACGGGGTCAAGGTCACTGTGGCTATTTTTAGAAAAACATTGTCATCGTTCTTGAACCTTAATTTATTGATGGATTTTAATATAACTTCACACAAATGTTGGGTATGATGATATCTCTAGCAAGTTCGCCTTTCAGATTCCGGGGGTGAACGTCAAGGTCACTGTGGCTATTTTTAGGAAAACAAACTTTGTGATCGCTCTAGTGCCTACATTTATGGATGGATTTTGATATAACTTCACACAAATGTTGGGAATGATAATATCTCGAGCGGGTTTGACTTTCAGGGTCTGGGGCTGAATGTCAAGGTTACTGTGGCTTGTTTTAGAAAAACATTTTCATCGCTCTTGCACCTTTATTTATGGATGTAATTTAATATAACTTCACACAAATGTTAGGTATGATGATATCTCGAGCAAGTTTGACTTTCAGGTTCCGGGGTTGAAGGTCAAGGTCACTGTGGCTATTTTTAGAACAACTTTGTGATCGCTCTAGTGCCTACATTTATGGCTGGATTTCAATATTACTTCACACAAATGTTGGGTATGATGATATCTAGAGCGGGTTCGACTTTCTGGGTCTGGGGCTGAAGGTCAAGGTCACTGTGGCTTTTTTTAGAAAAACTTTTTCATCGCTCTTGCACCTTCATTTATGGATGGACTTTAATATACATTCACACAAAAGTTGGGTATGATGATATCTCGAGCAAGTTCTACTTTCAGGTTCCGGGGTTGAAGGTCAAGGTCACTGTCGCTATTTTGAGAAAAACTTTGTGATCGCTCTAGCGCCTACATTTATGGATGGATTTTAATATAACTTCACACAAATGTTGTATATGATGATATCTCAAGCGAGTTCGACTTTCAGGGTCCAGGGCTGAAGGTGAAGGTCACTGTGGCAATTTTTAGGAAAACTTTGTCATCGCTCTTGAGCCTTCATTTATGGATGGATTTTAATATAACTTCACACAATAGTTGGATATCATGATATTTCGAGTTACTTTGACTTTCAGGGTCAGGGCTGAAGGTCAAGGTCACTGTGGCTATTTTTAGAAAAACTTGGTCATTGCTCTAGTGTCTACATTAATAAATGGATTGAAAGATAACTTCATACAAATGTTGGGTATGATGATATCACAAGTGAGTTCAACTTTCAGGGTCTGGGGTCAAGGTCACTGTGGCTATTTTCAAAAAAAATTAGTGATTGCTCTAGTGCCTACATTTATGGATGGATTTTAATATAACTTCACACAAATTTTGGCAATGATGCTATCTTGAGCGAGTTCGACTTTTAGGGTCTGGGGCTGAAGGTCAAGGTCACTGTGGCTATTTTCAGGAAAAACTTTCTCATCGCTCTTGCGCCTTTATTTATTGATGGATTTTAATATAATTTGACACAAATGTTTGGTATGATAATATCTTGAGTGACTTTGACTTTCGGGGTCAGGGGCTGAAGGTCAAGGTCACTGTGGCTATCTTTTAGAAAAACTTGATCATTGCTCTATTGTCCACATTTATTGATGGATTTTAAGATAACTTCATACAAATCTTGGGTATGAAGTTCAACTTTCAGGGTCTGGGGCTCAGAGTCAAGGTCACTGTGGCTATTTTTAGAAAAAACTTTGTCATCACTCTTAAGTACCCTACATTTATTGATGGATATAATGTACTTTTACACAAATGCTAGGCTAGGCTTTTTTTAATTTGTCTTGCGCGAGCGGATTTGTATCGTCTGTGATGCCTTGTTATTACTTGGTAGTTTGTAGAATTTTTTATTTTTTTATTATCAAATATAGATTTCTTTTTCATTTTTTTTTTTTTTTTTTTTTTTTTTTTTTTGCAGTGGAAAGGCTTGAAAACAGGATGATTAGGGGTACTTTTTGGTTCTCTTTCATTTGCTGCAGTCTATTGGGCTGTTTTACAGAAAACTTGCCCTCATCCATCTTAGGCCCCCTAAGGCGAGCTATGTTGCCTTCTGACAACTCTTGTTAAAAGTACATTTTTGTAGATTTTGGCATTTAGTACCTTCCAAATGACAGAGTTGTCTTTTTTGAGCATCTAAAATGAATTATGATATACTATGCAAGCCTCAACATGACAATTTTATTAACAAAAAACAAAACCACATAAAAAAAAATACAGGCCTGCCCCTGAAAAATTTTGTTTTCGGGAGAAAAAATAAAATAATAAAAAAAAGTTTCTCCTACCTACTGACCAAAATTTTTTCAGCATTCGGTTAGCAGAAACACAGCTATTGTTTATGTCTTGTATGAGCTTCGCCGTCAGAAAGCATGTCTTCAAGGGTTTACATTATACGATAACACACCCGTGTGACCATTACGAAAACACGCTTATATAAATATATTGTAACCTTTATCACAGAAAAAATGAAAACTTTTAGATGAAAAATTGTAATATTTTTCTTATTTCTGCTCCAATTATAGATTATGGGCACTCGTTAGAACCGCCTCATCGAGGCGGTTCTAACGAGTCCCCACAATCTATATGTTAGAGCAGAAATAAGAAAAATAAGGTTTACCCCTTTATACCCCAGTTTTACTATATAAACGTGGGGTTCAAGGGGGTCAAAATTATATACATAGGCATGTTTTCCTGATGCATAGCCAATTCTTCCATATCTCCAAAATGGCCACTTTCCGGTGAAAATTTGGGATATTTTTCTTATTTAAACTTATAATATAGGTTGTGGGTTCTCGTTAGAACCGGTTCTAACGTGTATGCACAACCTATGTCTTTAAGCAAAAATAAGCAAAATAATTTATACCCCTGTAAATAAGTTCTGAAGTTAGATCCTGTGGAAGCAAGGCATACACCAAATAAACGAAAATAGCAGACTCGGATTTATTGAGTCTGTTCATGACCAGTACTGAAATGTGCAACACCGGCCACGCCCTCTAGCATCGGCTTAAGCAGGACTCTATTTTCAAAATAATACCAAATGAACTCAATGATCCCAAAGGACCAGAAAAAATAATCTGCACTTTGATGATGTACGGGGAGACGCTTTACGGCCGCCACACGGCACAACACCAGCTACAGTGAAAATAAATAAGTTCTGAAGTTAGATCCTTTGGAAGCAAGGAATACACCAAATAAACGAAAATAGCAGACTCGGTTTTATTGAGTCTGTTCATGACCAGTACTGAAATGTGCAACACCGGCCACGCCCTCTAGCACCCCAGTTTTCTCTGTATATATAAGGGTGTTCATTTCAAGGACTTGTTCACATGATGTATACAAGGAAAGACACATACCAGCCTGCGAAGATACACAAAATAGCAACAGTCTTGAAATTTTGCGGAAAGAAACAAGAGCAGCGAACAGAAAAGAGCTGATGCGCAGGCTTATCGTCATCTTAGGTGTTCACAAATGTCATACAGAAGAATTTTTCTTGCACACCAGACAAGGAAATCCGTGATTTTACCCTGGGATAGAAATTTATGTTCTGACCCTGGTGTTCCGACCCAAAATCGAATATAATCGCGTGTTTGATAAATGCACTGGTTGAATACGACCTCATATGCGCCGTAGTTAAGGTTGACGTCATGCACGTTACGTGACGTCACTAAACATTCCTGTAGTGTCATCACAATATGGGGGACGTCGGTAACCGAAGTGACGGCAGCATTACAATCCGAGCTAAGAAATGGAAGGTGTGCAAGAAAAAGAATCCTATATGGGTGTGAGGGGTGGATAGAAAAATCCGCCCCTCGGGATCACTGTCCGGCATCACGAGGACGGTGACCCTTGGGACGGATTTTTCAATCCACCCCTCAGGCCCATATAAGATTCTTATATTCACGACGCGGTAAATATCATATTGATGAAGCCATGAACACATTGCAGATCAACACTGTGCACGGCTCTGTGTTAATGCGTTTAAAGGTGCATTATTGAGCTATCCGGAAAAAAATGCTTCCAAAAATAAAATACATATAGCCGGATAGCCGGTATTTTTCTTTAAAACAATACAAATGAATGCATTTTATGCAAAAATGCGAACAATTATGATGACAGGTAAACGAGTTTGAGAGGGATTCTCTAACTAGGTTTCGAACACTAGTTAGATATATTTTTAGCTCGTGACAAAAATAGAATCTCCATATATGACGTTATGCGACGTTCATTTTTTGCCTTGTTTGCTTAGGCCATGCCTGAATCGGAAAAAAATATGACGCTGAATACCATGCCATAAGTAACGACACTCAGAGACGATACTGTCGCCATGAGTGTGTAAAGTGACAGATTTATTTTTAGAACAGAAATTCCGAACACATGTTCAGATCGAAGGGTAAACACGAGTGAAAACGACCATTTTCACAAAGTTCTGAAGCTGTATTTGGCTCCAAAAGTGTACACATGACAAAGTAGTATGCATTGAAGATAAAAAACAGAAAAAAAATTGAGACCCGGTAGCTCAATAATGCACCTTTAAAGAAGGAGGTCATCATGCTATTTTTTTTTTCACAGAAAACATTTTAATTTTTCAAATTTCTGCTAGTAGCACAGCGTATCCTCTTCAAATCTGACGCCTCTGTATAAGCCGTCTCTCAATATGACGGCCGAGATGTTTGAAATTGTGGTTGAAATGGGGGAAGCGAAGATCATTTTACCCTGAAAGCTTATCTTTTGAGCCAGTTGGCATTGTCTCCCCATTTTCATAGCAATCAATCTTTCTGATGACGTCAAAGATCATGGCACAGGGATGACACTGTACTCAAACATGCGCACAGACTTTTTCGTCTTTTTTGGCTCTGGTTCTCATCTAGTATCTCTTAGAGGGCTAATGTGCGTGTTGTGAACAGTTGTGGTAATAACAAATTCGGAAACAACCACATCAAAAGACTGGTTAAAAATGTGAAGGAATGAGGGTCGTTAAAGTAGTGTTGAGTAGCAATTACGCAGACATACGCTATGACAGTCGAAAGGATATGAGATAGGTAGATTGCAAACATGCGCAGGGCTCTAAAAATTTACTACATATGTCATTTGTCATTCAAAGATCATGATGTCAATTCACATTACTTCGAGTCAACAAATTGGAAGCAACGTCTACAAAATGACCTTTACAGTGTTGATGGGGACGTTAAACCTCAAATCAAACAAACAAACAAACAACAGATCAACAACTTAGGCGCGCGATCCGTGAATCAAAAGCAGGTTTGTTTGGTTTGAGCAAGTTAGATCGAACCAATAAAACTCTCTCTTGACATCACGAAGAACACCAATAAACCGGACAAAAACAAATGAACCACTAAAATTTACGCCAGAATAGTCTGCATTATACAGCGCAAAACAACTTTTTTGACTATTCGTCGTAAAAACATACCTGGCCGTGCAATAAGAGACAATTTACCACTCTTTAGGCTAATTCAGCAGGCGACAAATTAGCGATATTTTTCTTATTTTTCCCTGAAAACAGGTTTTGACATTTCATGCAAATTGTCTCTATATGAGAAAATTTGTATGAAAAGTTAATTCCTCTTTTCTGAATCAAATAAGAAAAATAATGATTCAAAATGTCATCTGCTGGGCTTATACCTAGCATACAGAGCGTTAAAGAGACTTTTCATAAGCAGTCCATTTAATGAACAACCCCGAAAACCAAGCTTTATACATATAAAGACAAGTGGGGTTTACTGTGGTACAGCTTATGCCAAAAACATAGATCGAGGATACTCGTTAGATCCGCCTCATTGAGGCGCCCAAAACGTGTATTCACAATCTATGTTTGATGTTGAAATGAGAAAAAAATAAAAATAAAATCAACATGTTGACAAATCCGTGAAATATGAATACCCCTCCAAACCCCACTTTATATAGGTAAAGCTAGGGTTTACGGGGGTAATTGTTTTCTCTCTTACTTTTACTCCCAAGACATAGATTGTGGGTACTCCATAGAACCGCCTCATTGAGGCGAATATTACGAGCATCCAAAACCTTTGTTTTGAGTTTAAATAAGAAATATATGACAAAATTTCATCAGAAAATAACTGTTTTGGAGATATGAAAGAATGCACAATGTCACACGGTTGTGGTATCTTAATGATCAAAATTACTAGTTCTACAGATATGGTAGATTTACAGATATAAACGACACCATGGTAGCACACGGGTGTGTTCTGGTAATGATAAAAAATGATAGTTCTACAGATATAAACGATATGAACGACACCATGGTAGCACACGGATGTGTTTTCGTAATGATAAAAATTATGAAGGCTCTATCTTTAACGGTTAAAAAGTTATGAACAATTTTATTTTTTCTTTTAAGTAGGTCAAAGGTCAAGATCATGGTCAAAATAGTTTGCATGAATATAAAGCTCTTGTCACAAGGAACCTACATTCCAAATATGAAGGCTGTATCTCAAACGGTTCAAAAGTTATGACCAATGTTAACTTCTTCTTTTATTTTGGTCAAAAGTCAAGGTCACAGGTCAAATATTTTGTGTGAATGTAAAGCTCTTGTCACAAGGAACCTACATGCAAAATATCAAGGCTCTATCTCAAATGGTTCAAAAGTTATGACCAAAATGGTATTTGTTTATTTTAAGTAGGTCAATGGTCAAGGTCAAGGTCCCTGATCAAAATATTTCGCATGAATGTAAAGCTTTTGTCACAAGGAACATACATATCAACTATGAAGGGTGTATCTCAAGCAGTTCAAAAGTTATGGCCAATATTATTGTTTTCTTTTAAGTAGGCCAAAGGTCAAGGTCAAAGTCACGGGTCATTTTTTTGCATGAATATGAAACTCTTGTCACATGGAATCTTCATGCCAAATATGAATGCTCTATCTCAAACGGTTCAAAAGTTATGACCAACGTTAAAGTTGTCCACGTACAAACAAAGAAACAAACAAACAAACAAACAGACAGGGCAACAACAATATGTTCCCACTATCGCTATCGGGGATATAAAAATGCTTGTTCTACAGATATAAACGACACAATGGTAGCACACGGGTGTGTTATCGTAATGATCAACAGATATACACGACACCATGGTAGCACAAGGGTGTGTTCTGGTAATGATAATAAAATAGTAGTTCTACAGATATTATCGACGCCATGACAGTACACGGGTGTGTTATCGTAATTAGCAAAAATGCTAGTTCTACAAATATAAACTACACCATGGAAGCGCAAGGGTGTGTTATCGTAATGATAAAAAATGCTAGTACCACAGATATAAAGGACGCCATGGCAGCACATGGGTGTGTTATCGTAATAACATTACGATAACACACCCATGCGACAAAGTGCATTTTTTCACATCTTCAAAAAGGCATTTTTTTCTGATGAAAAGCTGTGATATTTGTCTTATAAATACTGCAAACATAGGTTGTGGGTGCTCGTACGAACCGCCTCATTGAGGCGGTTCTAACGAGTCCCCACAACCTATGTCTTGGAGTAAAAATAAGAAAAATAATGTATACCCCTTAAACTCCAGTTTTCTCTTTATAAAGTGAGGTATAGGGGGTCTACATTTCACGGACTTATTCACCTGATGTCAAAATGCTAGTTCTACAGATATAAACGACAACATGGCGGCACATGGGTGTGTTATTGTAATAATCAACAAGAGCACCGCAAGCGGCACCATGCTCGTCTGATTTTCCATGTCACATAGACAAATCAGTGAAATTGCATCATAATTGGAAAAGGGAGATAATGCAGCCAAAATCAATAATATATTTATGACCCTTGGTCAAAATGTAGCTCTTGTGATGATGGGTGAGTGTGAGTATGAAGTTTCATGAAGGCAGGCCAAATACTTCTGGAAATATGGTCAAGGTTAAGTTTTTTGGTTAATTTTTCGAAAGGTCAAGGTCACAGGTCAAAAAGCGTGGTATGACTGAAAAGGTCTTGTCCCAAGGAACATTCATGTGAAGTTGGAAGGCTCTGCTGTGAATAGTATTGAAATAAGAGACAAAAACAATTTAAAAAAAAAACGGAGAGAAAAGGGGAGATAATTCAATCAAATTGCAAGATGGAGTTATAAAACTTGTAGGGAATGTAGCTCTTGTGATGGTGAGTATGTGTATGAAGTTTCATGAAGGTAGGCCAAATACTTTTGGAAATATGGTCAAGGTTAAGGTTTTCGGTTAAATTTTCGAAAAATAGGTCAAAGTTCAAAGGTCAAGGTCACAGATCAAAAAGTGTGGTATCACTGAAAAGGTCTTGTCCCAAGGAACATTCATGTGAAGTTTGAAGGCTCTGTTGTGAATAGTATTAAAATGAGAGCAAAAAATGTGTTTCAGAAAAAAATTGGAAAAGGGGAGATAATTCAGCCAAAATCAACAATGTTGTTATGGTCCTTGGTCAAAATGTAGCTCTTGTGATGATGAGTGTGTGTATGAAGTTTCATGAGGCTAGGTCTAATACTTTTTAAGTTATAGCCAAGGTTAAGTTTTTTTTGGAACGACGACGCCAGACGACGCCAGACGACGCCAGACGACGACAACGACAACGCAGACGCCGGAGTGATGACAATAGCTCGAAAGTTTTTTTTTTTTTCAAAAAACAGACGAGCTAAAAATGCTAGTTCTACAGATATAAACGACGCCATGACAGTACACGGGTGTGTTATTGTAATAATCAAAAATACAAGTTCTACATTGGCCCCCGCCCATAGGGGCTGGAAGAAATATATGGGCTGCATGATGCTTCCACGCAGAGCTGAATCCGGCCCGCTCACTAGTACTGGTAAACCGTTTAGAGGATCTAAGCCTGTCCAGGAACCGCGGTGCGAGGCGGACGGACCGTCCATGCTAATAAACCCTATCGGTTTCATTGGGTGACAGGGCTTGAGATGTCATTTCATCTCAGTGTCGGGTAAAAGTCCCACAACATTGGAAGCAACGTCTCTGAAATGACCTTTACAGTGTTGACGGGGACGTTAAACCTCAAATCAAACAAAATCAAAACTAGTTCTACAGATATAAACGACGTCATGACAGTACACGGGTGTGTTATCGTAATTAGCAAAAATGCTAGTTCTACAGATATAAACGACGCCATGACATTACACGGGTGTGTTATCGTAATTAGCAAAAATGCTAGTACTACAGATATAAACGACGTCATGACAGTACACGGGTGTGTTATCGTAATTAGCAAAAATGCTAGTTCTACAGATATAAACGACGCCATGACAGTACACGGGTGTGTTATCGTAATTAGCAAAAATGCTAGTACTACAGATATAAACGACGTCATGGCAGTACACGGGTGTGTTATCGTAATTAGCAAAAATGTTAGTTCTACAGATATAAACGACGCCATGACAGTACACGGGTGTGTTATCGTAATTAGCAAAAATGCTAGTTCTACAGATATAAACGACAACATGGCAGCACACGGATGTCTATTGTAATAATCAAAAATGCTAGTTCTACAGATATAAACGTCGTCATGACAGTACACGGATGTGTTATCGTAATTAGCAAAAATGATAGTTCTACAGATATAAACCACGCCATTGTAGGACAATGTCTACCCCCGTAAATATAACGCGGTATTTACGGGTTGTTCATTTCATGGACTTGTAACGTGATGGAAAGCACTACAAGCAACCATTGACACCGAGGGGCATGATGACGAGAAGAGGAAGGAATATCCAAAATATGTTGGAAAGGGAAAGTTTGGGAACATAGCTAATGAGTATCAAACAGACCATTTCATAGGTTTCTATGCAAGGTAAACACATAGGCCAGTCATTTTAGCCCAAAAAGACCCTCAACCTCAAACAAATGCCTTCAGAAGGGTTTTTACTATTTTCCAAATCAGTGAGGTGTCCTGACTTACAGGAAAAAATCCCCAAATATATTCCCTGGCGAAATTGGTTTTTTGGGGGAAAATGTTCGAAATTTGAATAAATTTCGCCAAAAACTGGAATCAAATTATAAAAATTTCATTAAATTATATCAAATTTATTTAAATAGCCAAAAATAAGCTAACTGTTGTCAAGTAGCGATAAAAGAAGTTTCAGGTTGATATGTGTACAGAAACCTGTCTTTTTGGGGGTAAAAACTTGGAAATATTGACAAAAAACGCCGAAAATGGGAATAAATTTTTAAAATGTTACTGGTTTGGATGCTTGAAAATGTTTTGGTGTAAAAAGTTATATATGTGTATATGTTAACGACTGGAAAAAAATTAAAATTTTATATGTCAAAAAAAAATTCATTTTTGCGGGGTAGGAAAATGCACATTTTTATATAAAACACTCATAATCCATTAGTTTTTGGGCAAGTAGCAACAACAGTATAAAAATGTATTGTATGATGTGGAACCAATATATATAGCCAGATGTGCACTAACTACTCTCAAGTAGCTATAAAAAACATTCAGTTTTGTGCATGCTCATAAGTTTGCCTTTTAAGGGAGAAATTCAAAATTTTGACAAAAAAGCGAGGGAAACGGGAATGTTTTTGTAAAAAGTTAGTGGTGAAGATTCTTGAAAATGTTTTGATGCAAAACGTTACATATGGATAGCCGTTAACTGCAGAAACAAAGAAAGATATTAAAATGTTTATAAAGATTCATTTTTTAGGCGATGGAAATGTTGAATTTTACCGAAAAATACCATATTTTTTTCACATGTAGGAATTACTTAACAAAATTTCATAGTACACACATGTCTGACGTGGAGCTGGTTTGTATTACCAGATATGCACAAACTACTTTGAAGCAACTATTAAATGCTTCAACTTCATACCTTCACAGAAATGTTCCTTTCTAAGGTTGTTGGAAATTTTGCCAAAGAAAAAAAAACATGGAAAACGAACATTTAAAATACATGTATCTGGTAAAGGCTTTTGAAAACACTTTGATGTAGCGTTACATCAGATAACTGCATGAAGAAACATGTTTATATTTTGAAAAACAAATCCTTATTTCAGGATAAAAAGATAATACTTTTACAGAAAAAAAAACATGAAAAAATGAACATGTATTATGTATTTAGCTTTCATAAGCTTAAGGCTTCTGGGAATCTATTGTACCTAGTCACTGTCCATGGTCGCCACTGTCATCCGTCTGCCCTTCTGTTCTCAATTTTCTTAAATGACATTTCTTAAGTCACCAAATCTTGTTCAGAGTTATTCAAAACCCCATTCCATGCAACTCTGATTGTCATGGCAACAAAAACGGGAAAATTAGCAAGATTACTTATCCGAAACCAGAACAAGAAGGTCTTTTATTAGTTTTGGCAAGCAGCTTTCATCAGCATTGTTTAAATCATAGCCTTGGGGTCAAAAGTGTGCCCATCCCTGGTGTTATAAATGTTTTACATGAACTCACATCCTGAAAATAGACGATCTTGGCCTTTGATATTTAATAAGTATCCTCATCTAGTGGCTCTCTGCCAATTAACATTGCCCAGAGTATAGCCCTGAGGTACCAATTGGCCTACACTGGGGTCTGCTGTTCGAAGAATTCCATACCTTGCAGCTTTTGCTGCCATGGCAGAAAAAGGGAGAATAAGTAAAATCTTTAAAATCATCTTGTATAAAGCTGTAAGGTTTTACATATAGGGAAAACTATAAAAATCTATGTCCTTGATATTTGTATGTATATTCATCTAGTTGACTTTTACCAAGATTGTTCAAATCATAGCACTGTTATCATCAAGGGCCCTGCCTTCAGAATCACGTGTTTTACACAGACATTTTAAAATCTTCTTGTGAAACTGGAAGGCCCAGATGAAACAGAGGGCCAAGGCCTTTGATATTTGGTATACCTTTACATAGTATTGCTCAACCAACATTGTTTATATTATAGCCCAGGAATAAAAATGGCCCAACTCCAGGGGGTAACTTATTTTGCATAGACTCATATAGGGAAAAACTTTAAAAACAATGTTGAAACTAGAAGGTCCAGGACCTTTGACATTTGGTAAGTACGTGTATCTACATCAAGTAAACCTTTATCAAGGTGTTCAAAGTACAGCTCTATGTTCAGATATGTCCCCATCATCGGGGTAATTTGTACACTCACGTGAACACAGTGTGCTCATTCCATGTAATTGGGACCATTTCCATCATCCGTCCATCCATTCACAATTTCTTTACTGCAAGGGTTTCAACTAAACTGTGAAGGAATAATCCTCGGGTGATCTTAATTTTTTTTCGTAGAATTGTATTACCTGGAGAAGAGTAACGGGCTGATTACACAAATGTTCGTTGGGTGGCCCTCCACCAACGTTGTTAAAATTAATCAGTGGTGTAGAGATTAATTGGTGTGCCTTGTTGTCCTTAAATGGTCTAAACTTAAGCACTGCTTGTCAAATACGGTATTAGTACTCAATACAGGACACATTGGCACTCTTGGAGATGAAATTTAAACAAAAACTGTGAAAGGTCATTTGAAATTTCAATATTCAGTATGCAAACATGTTAGTTTTGATGCGGGATATACATGCAGGACCATCATGGTTCTCTTGCTTTAAAACTGTTTGACTGTTCCTTCCTCCAGTATTTACTTAAAGTATGCTAATTGAGTAACTTTGTTTCATATAAATAGAAATAAGCAGAAAATGCTATTTGTTGCTGCTGTTGTCCTTATTCATGTTAGATTATGGCGAGATACACAGTGATATTGTTAAATCAAGCTTTTAGTTTTGCAGAGTTTGCGGTTTGATTTTGAATGCAAAAATATATCTAAAAACATTATTTATAAAATGTTACTGGATAAGAAAAAAAGGAAACATATTTCAAGTTGCTGGATGGTTGCCGTGTCCCACGTTCTATTTTTTTTTTTTTTTTTTTTTTTTAATTTCCTTATTGTTTTGCCCAGAATTCACACTACAAGAACAATTAATCAAGGGTGAAACACAGGTCTACTATAGTTTGGACATGGATTTAGTTAACTCAATGTTGCTTCTGATCTATTAACATTTTGCGTGTTCTTCTATAATTCTTGTTCTTCTCTTCTTTAAATGGTCTTTGTGATTGTCAAAAAATTGATGGCTTCTATCATGGAAAAGTTAACATATTTTTCTGATTCTTGGTGCATAGTTTTATGCATTTCTTCTTTGTCTCCAAATCGGCATGTTGGCTTGAAGCATAACTGCTATATAGCTAAGAAATTACACATATTAGACAAGAGTGAATCTGTCAAATAAATCTACCCAACAAATAATGTATCTGGGTTTTTGTTTGTTTGATTTGAGGCTTAACGTCCCCGTCAACACGGTATAGGTCATTTTGGAGATGTTGCTTCCAATTTTGTGGGACTTTTACCCAACATTGAGATGAAATGACATCTCATTGCCTGCCGCCCAATGAAACCAATAGGGTTTATAAGCATGGACGGTCCGACTCGCATCGCTTTGCCTGGGCAGGCTTAGATCCTCTAGGCGGTTTACCAGTGCTCGTGTGCGGTCGATTTCAGCTCTACATGGAAGCATCATGCAGCCCATCTATTTGTTCAAGCCCTAATGGGTGGGGCCCGCGGTATCTGGGTTTAAAACAGTATTTTGTTCGATGTAAACAACATTTTTGCACAATGTAACATGGTTCATGATCTGACAGTACGTGTATGTATATTTTTTACATTTATATATATGAATGCCTTCCTGCAGGACACATAATGATCAGTGAAAGACAAATTATAGTGCACAAGACGGTACTATTTTGTATATTGTTAGAGCCCTATATTAAGTAGTATAGTGTTACTGGTGGCATATAATGGATTTTTAGGGTTTTTTTTGTAAAAATGTGTATTTTCCTACCCGGAAAATTGACTTTTCAAATATCAAAAAAATTATTTTATTCCTGTAGTTAACTGATATCTTATTTTTTACATCAAAACATTTTCATGAATCCTCACCACTAACTTTTAAAAAGAAAACATATTCCTATTTTTCATGTTTTTTATCAAAATTTTAGATTTTCTGCCTTTAAAAAGTCAAATTGCTGTGCAGGCACGAAGCTGAAGGATTTTTGAGAGCTAATTGATATAGTCAGTGTACATCTGGCTATATAAATTAGTTCGACAGCATACAATTTATTTTTATAATGTAATTTCTACTTGACGGGAAAATACTAGATTTTGGATGTTTTTATGTAAACATGTGCATTTTCATACCCCGCAAAAATGAATTTTTTTAAATATATAAAAATTTTATTATTTTCCTGTAGTTAACTTATACACATATATAACTTTTTACATTAAAACGTTTTCAAGAATCCACACCAGTAACTTTTTAAAAATTTATTCCAATGTTCTGCTTTTTTTGTCAATATTTCCAAGTTTTTACCCCAAAAAAGACAGATTTCTGTACACATATCAAGCTGAAACTTCTTTTATCGCTACTTGACAACAGTTAGCTTATTTTTGGCTATTTAAATAAATTTGATACAATTTAATGACATTTTTATAATTCATTTCCTGTTTTTGGCGATTTTTATTTACATTTCGGACATTTTCCCCAAAAAAATCAATTTCGCCAGGGAATATTTTTGGGGATTTTTTTCCTGTAAGTCAGGACACCTCGCTGATTCTGAAAATAGTGAAAACCCTTCTGAAGGAATTTGTTTGAGGTTCAATGCTATTTTGACTGGCCTAGTGGTGTCAAAATCTCGTATTCGGAATACTATAAAATGCTAAATTCAGTGCTCTTAAAAGGCATTTGACGGGTGAATTTCGTGTTTTTTTTTTGACAGCGTTTTGTGCTACGGAAAAGGTGTTCTGCTCATGCAAAAATGCAATCATGCAATGTAGATATCCCACACATTATGCAAATAGGCCCATGTAATGATTTCCCCGACTTACTCTACTTTCTAAGGGAGAGGTGATGAGGGTTCATACTTGTAAAATATTTTTCCCGTTTATGTTAAAAATCATTTTGCGTGTTTTGTGTATTAATACCACCTCTTAGGAGCCCCTGAATCTATAGACAGCAATTATAAAGGGGAATGCATACACCTGACAGATTAGCCGCTATTTTGCAAGGGAGACAACTTTCTATAAACTCTGTCCCATGGAAAAAGGGATCTACTCTTAAAGGAAAGAATTTCTACCCTTAAAGGGTGGGGTGGGGTGGGGGGTCACTGTATAAGAAATTTCATGTGTTGTGGCCCAATGCTCAAAAGGCTACAATAAATCGTTATATGGAAATCTACAATACGGTCGAACGTCAATGGCTCGAACACCGATGGCTCGTTTACCATGGCTGACTCGAACTAGATCTTGAGTCCCTAAACAATCCATCACGAAAAAAACGAGCCTATGTAATTCTGACCCCCTTGAATCCTACTTTTATATAGTAAAATTTGGGTTTACAGGTAAAAACCTTATTTTGCTTGTTTCTGCTCAAAAACATAGATTGTGGGTATACTCGTGAGAACCGCCTCGACGAGGCGGTTCTAACGTGTGCCACCAATCTATATTTTAAGCAGAAATAAGAAAAAAAAGCAGAATTTTTCATCTTAAAATCTTCGTATTTTCGGCGGTAAAATGGACAATGTACGAGCTTCCTGTAGCTCTAGATTACAAATATTTAAGGTATGTTTTGGTACTCATTAGAATCGCCTCAGTGAGGCGATTCTAATGAGTATACACAACACACCTTTATCTCATGGAAAACCCTAAATTATTCCACAGACTCTTCTGGTTATTATTTGTTTGATTTGAGGTTTTTAACGTCCCACTCAACACTGTATAGGTCAATATGGAGACGCTGCTTTCCATTTTGTGGAACTTTTACCCAATACTGAGATAAAATGACATCTCAAGCCCTGTCGCCCAATGAAACCAATAGGGTTTATAAGCATGGACGGTCCATAAGCATTGACGGTTCGACTCGTACCTCTTTTCCTGGGCAGACTTAGATCCTCTAAGCGGTTTACCAGTAATCGTGTGCGGTTGGTTTCAGCTCTGCGTGAAAGCATCATGCAGCCCAGTTATTTGTTCAAGCCCCGATGGGCGGGGGCCGAGTGCTATGGTTCATCTTGGCTGACTCGAACTACCCCAGTCTCGAGCAAGTTTTAATGGTCTGGAAGGCGTTCGGACCACTGGGGTTTGGCTATATATAATATGAAAGAATTGACCACCGGTTAATATTCATTTTTGCATAAAAAGCAGTGCCATACGCTATTTACAACGGTGCATTAACTGGCGAAAAGCCGTCTTTTAATGACGATTTTCACTTGCTGTTGCAGTCGCCCACGCAACTTTCAATATGCTCATACTGGGGCCCCGGTTCACTAAAGCTTTTGCAATTTATATGATTTCAATTGATGAAACGACCATCCTCATGATAAAAAGAGTGCTTCAAATGTCATAAACTCAGGCAATATTGACAACTAGTTTTTTTTTTCGTCATATTGGTGGCAAGTACAAAACGATCAGACTGTTTTCTGTCTGGCCCGTCGTTCACAAGACACTGCTGGAAAGGTAAAACGCAAGAGTACAAGAGAAAACGCGAAATGTAGGAAATGATTTCATTTTTTGTGCAATACAGTCGAACTTCAATGGCTCGAACACCTTTGGGACCTCGAAAATCTGTTCGAGACTGGGGTAGTTCGAGCCATTGAGGTTACTGTCAGGAGGCATAACGAGATACTTTTAGACATCTTTTCGGTGTTCTATAATGAAAATGTATGCTGTGTGTACTCATTAGAATCGCCTCATCGAGGCGATTCTAATAAGTACACACAGCATACATTTGTAAGATAAAAGATGAAAATATCCTAATTTTTACTCTCCCTATTTCTTACGAACAGAAATTCCCTAGGGACTCAAGAACGGGTTCGACTCAGCCATGGTATTCGAGCCATCGGTGTTCGAGCCATCGAAGTTCTACTGTAATTGCGAACAAACAGACATTAACATTGCAAGGTCCGTCGGAAGATGCTGACAAAGCAAGGCAACAAACATGTCTAAAACCAGTGTCTGGTGGAAACCATATTGGGAATGGATAAATTCCCCATCATTTCTTACCAAGGAGACAAGTTTTTAGACTTGGTGTTGTGACAGCTGGTGTTGTGCCGTGTGGCGGCCGTAAAACGTCTCCCCGTATATCAACCATAGTGCAGTTTATATTTTACTTTTGGTCCTTTGAGATCAGCGTTAATATTCTGAGAAATCGGAAATAAATTATTGGTTTAGACTCATATTCTAGACAGGTTTTTAATTATTTGGACCCCATTTTGATTTATATCAGTCTTTGAATCGACTGCCTATTCGAAATTCGCAAAATTGCAGTGTTTCCTCTGGCTTTCTTTGCCGGATCATTACAGGGTCACTGATGAGGCTTTATTAGCCGAAACTACGTAGTATGACCCATCTTCTTTCTTATGAATGTTTTCATTGCTCTTAAAGGAACTCATTTTTGATTTTTATTTCCCTGTCTGTTTTCATGTAACGTGACCCCATCCAAAAAGGTGGTCTACTCTAGAAGTAAAGAATTCGCTCTAGGAGCAAATTTCTTTACTCTATTCAAAAGAAAGAAGATATTTTAGAAAGTGTTCCCCTTCCACCCCACCCCACCCCTTCCCCGGAGGCGTATCCCTTGCCCATAACGGACAAGGTGTGTCAGATTGCAAGCGCAGTGCAATAATAACGATAACACACTGTGTGATATAGTGATTTCTTACATATCCAAAAAAAGGTAATTTTTCTGATGAAAATCTGTGATATATTTTTCTGATTTCTACTCCAAACATCGGTTTTGGGGGGCTCGTTAGAACCGCCTCATTGAGGCGGTTCTAACGAGAATGAGGCGGTCCTAACGAGTACCCACAACATACGTCTTGGTGTAGAAATAATAAAAATAATGTTTACCCCCGTAAACCATCGGGGCTTGAAGAAATAGACGGGCTGCATGATGCTTCCACGCAGAGCTGAACACGATCGCACACAAGTACTGGTAAACAGCTCAGATGATCAAAGCCTGCCCAGGCAAAGCGGTGCGAGTCGGTCCGTCCATGCTTATAAACCCTATTGGTTTCATTGGGCGACAGGGCTTGAGATGTCATTCATCTCAATGTCGAGTAAAAGTTCCGCAGAATTGGAAGCAACGTCTCCAAAATGACCTACACAGTGTTGACGGGGATGTTAAACTTCAAATCAAATAAACAAAACCCCCGTAAACCCCGGTTTTCTCTATATAAGGGTTTTCATTACACGGAATTGTTAACATGGCGGTTTATGTTTTATCTGACTACATAAAGCATTACTTGTGCCTTTCTACAGTCGCTGGAGAATCATATTAAATTATATTTTCTGTCAAAATTGTTTATCCCAGGAACGATTAATAAATAACCGGCTTTCTCAGGTTCATTTCTCATGCCCATAGAAAACGATTCTTTTTGATGCGACAGCAAACACCAGACCCATTTATCAACAGGTTAGTCAGCCATCAGCCAGCCCTTTCTTCTCTAAAGTTCTCTGAAGACTATTCAACCATTGTTTTTTCCATTACGAAAACACGCCTATACAAATACATTGTAAACTTAACCGTAAAAAAATGGATTTTAAGATGAAAAATGTGATTTTTTTCTTATTTCTGCTCAAAATATAGATTGTGGGTACTCGTTAGAACCGAATTCCTAGAGAATCCATCATGAAAACGTGGGGTTTTTAGGAGTTGCAGCATGTTAAATATTTTACCCCATGTATTTCTGAAAAATAATATTTCTACTTTTTTTCTTTAATATTATTTTTGAAGGCTTACACTTTTGTATAAACTCGTTTCAAACACTTAATAGTGTTACATTGCCAATTCTTACACAGCGCGCCTACATATGCAATGGAAAATAACTGTTTTGTTCTAAAACAAATCACGACAAGGAATAGCGTGACGAGTGACGTTATTAAAATCTGACAATTAATATCGTCTCTAGTCGATTTCCTTGACTTTAAACTTTGTAACGTCATATTCTCGCATCGAAAACGTTAGAAAAGGATACAAATGCATGTGTTTCAGTCGATAATTTTAGCGGGATTTCTTCTAACAATGGCGAAAAGTTTTGAGATTTTGAAGGAAACAACAGCATTATTGCCGATTTTCAGCCTGTTAGAATCGAAACAGATCAGCTGTAGTTTGTGATTTTACGCGCTCGTGATTTGATCTACTTTACAACTGACCGACAAACTGTGATTTATTACTCAACAAATCACAGCTAGAGCTGATCTATTTCATACGTAGTTAGGGAACAGTGTGTGTATTTCATACAGAACCCATAAATCATACCTATATCGTTATCATTGAAATCGAATCATAGTTTGCTTGTTTTGCTTGTTTGTTTGTTTTGTGGGGTTTTTTTTGTATGAACTCAGTCGTTGATTCTTTGGATGGTTCTATCCATTGTTTTAACCTTATACACAAACATGGGCCTTGCAGAAATTTTGTCATTGTCACCAACGTGCAGTATTGTAGCAAAGATATTTTTATTTCAAACATTTAGTGGATCTCCCGATTGCACGACAATGGTTTTGTTATCTTTTCAGTTATGTCTAATCGTGATATGCGCACATATATTACATGATAATATCAAAAGAACTTTAAAACAGAAGTAGATGCAATGATCAGGAATCGATACAATAAACCCACAGCTCCCACCAAAGAGAAAAGAAACACAAACATGAAACAAACAGATCCTAATGGAAACATCAACAGCGAAAGGCCAAAAGGACAGTTACTTTCCCACAAAATGGCCAATTGGCTATCAAAAACAAAATAATATAAGCGATACACACACTCAAAGACAAACATAACACAAATAAACCGCGACGGAAGAACCGCCTTGGAACGGTCAGTGAAACGAATTCCACTGGGGGTGGGGGTAATAAAAATCGTATGACCACACGTGTAATAACACTTTGGCGGGGTTAAGTAACGTCATAACGACGTCCATGTCAACAATGCAATTTTCGTAGAAATTTTGTCAAATTAAAAGGCGATAAAATCCAATTTAAAGTAGTCATATGATAAGGAGAATCTTACACTCGTGGTCATTTCATATGATATTTATGAAACTCGCCGAAGGCTCGTTTCATAAATATCATATGAAATGACCACTCGTGTTTGTTTGTTTGTTTGTTTGATTTGAGGTTTAACGTCCCCGTCAACACTGTAAAGGTCATTTTGGAGACGTTGCTTCCAATTTTGTGGGACTTTTACCCGACATTGAGATGAAATGACATCTCAAGCCCTGTCGCCCAATGAAACCAATAGCGTTTATTAGCATGGGCGGTCTGCCTCTCACCGCGGTTCCTGGACAGGCTTAGATCCTCTAAGCGGTTTACCAGTACTAGTGTGCGGGCCGGATTCAGCTCTGCGTGGAAGCATCATGCAGCCCATATATTTCTTCAAGCCCCTATGGGCGGGGGCCTACGGAAACAAACGTAACAGTGTCAGTAATTCAGGTACACTGTCAAGATTTGTTTTCTCTGTGAAACAAACACACCAAATACTATTTAATGCTTCAATATTTCATTTTATCATATGCGTCGCGTCTGACAGTGTGATAACGTCATGTATTATTTTCGATAATCCACTAGTGGATTAAATATGCAAATTAGCTAGATACGTCCTGTAACGTTACATGTACGACGTCCTTAACGACGTCGCGTTTACTAACGGCGGAATGTTGACATTTTTGTAAACAATCGTGAATAAAATACGCATTAATGTCATATGATAAATAGAATCTTGCATTCGTGCTCATGTATTATTGAATTTATTAAACTCGTTGAGGAAAAGGGGTAAAATGCTCGGCAAAGCCTCGCTTTTTATCCATTTTCCTCAACTCGTTTAATAAATTCAATAATACATGAACACTCATGTAAGATCCTCTATGTATGCCATTTATGGTTAATCAGAAGTGAAGGCAATGATCAGGAATCGTTACAATTAAACATAGTAAGAAAAGGTCACTCGGGAAAGGCCGAAATCTAAGAACGCAGCCGTCCCAAGTCACCTATAGAAAGTGACCCACAGCTCCCATCAGACGCACTAAATGGAAAGAAACACAAACATGAAACAAATAGACCCCAATAGAAACATCAATAGCGGAAAGCCAAAAGGACATTTACTTCCCCACAAAATGGGCAATTGGCTATCAAAAACAAAATATATAAGCGATACACACTCTCAGAGACAACCCATAACAAAAATAAACCGCGACAGCATGCATGACATGTGATAGTCTCTCTGCACAAATGGTTCTCATGGCAATAGATAAACTTGCTTTGGTTTTCTTTTGCTCCAGCATTTCAGTGGTTTCTTGCTGTCGAGTCCTCACCGTTGTTTCATCTCTGTGGTTGTTTGAGGAGATGTCGCACTGATGAGTTAGGAGGCATTAATGTGGACTGAAAAACTATTTGTCTAAATTGCGACGGAAGTAAGGGCGAGAATTGCGGCCGCGTACATTCGATTTAAGCCCCCAGTGGAATTCGTTTCACTGGCCTTTCCAAGGCGGTTCTTCTGTCGCGGTTTAATTTTGTTATGGTTTGTCTTTGAGTGTGTGTATCGCTTATATTATTTTGATTTGGCTAGCCAATTGGCCATTTTGTGGGAAATAAACTGTCATTTTGGCTTTCCGCTATTGCTGTTTCCATTAGGGTCTAGTTGTTTCATGTTTATGTTTCTTTCCCTTTGGTGTCTCTGATGGGAACTCTGGGTAATTGTATCGATTCCTGATCATTGCCATCATTTCTATTTTGATGTTTTCATTCTAAATCGTTATTAGAAGTTCTTTCATGTGTCGCAAATATATTCATCAAGTAATTCACCTGCTGGCAAGGTAAAATATCACAACAATGGAAGTAAGGGCGAGGATTGTGGCCACGTAAAATCGATTTAAGCCCACCAATGGAAATCTTCCACTGACCGTTCCAAGGCGGCTCTTCTGTGGCGATTTATTTATGTTGTTGTTTGTTACTTACTGTGTGTATCACTTGTGTCTTTTAATTTTGGATGGCCATATGGCCATTTTGTGGGAAAGTAACTGTCCATATGGCCTCCCTTTGTTTAGGTTTCCATTATGGTCTGGTCGCTTAATGTTTGTATTTCTTTCCCTTTGGTGTCTTTTATGGATGGAGTAAGTTAATTGTATCAATTCCTGATCTTTGTTTTACTTCTACTTTGTACCTATCCAGAAAATTTCTTGGCACATTTTAAATCGAAAGTTACCTTTACAGGAGCGACATTTTCATTACGATAGCACACCCTTGAGACAGTTTATTTTCTGACATCTCCAAAATGGCTACTTTTCTGATGAAGATCCGTAATAGTTTTCTGATTTATACTGCAAAGATAGGTTGTGGGTGCTCGTTAGAACCGCCTCATTGAGGTGGTTCTAACAAGTACCCACAACCTATTTCTTGAAGCAGAAATACGAAAAATAATGTATTTCCCCTTAAACACCAGTTGACCTTTCCTTGCTAGTTCTCTATAAAAGTGGAGTTAATGGGGTGTTCATTTCACGAACTTGTTTTCATGAAGGCCTTGTTATTCACGTGAAGGCCTTGTAATTAGCAATTTTAGGTCGGCCAAGGCTAGCCGTATTTGTACCAAATAATTGCCTGGCTTTAAAATCTAAATAATGTCAATACACATTCCACAGATTATCCCTTATATATTCCAAAGTTCATGAATTGCCTGCAAGCCTAGTGCGGCAATTTATATCGTCATGAAAATCAACCATGTTACGAAGTGACTGACAAAATGTTCAGTACAAAAATGATTTCAAACACAAAAATATCAGTCATCTGAAAAGCAATCAGCAGATGACGTAATTGTGACGTCACATCGACGTCGGTTCAACGTCATGACGTTTATGCAACGTCACATCGACGTCGTGACGTTGCACCGACGTTGATTTGACGTTGCCCTAGCGACGTGTGCCTGCTTGGAAACATGTGGGTTACTGGCTATGAAAAACAAAGTCTGAAGTGTAGCGAAGCACTGTCAAATGTACGTTGGGTAAAACCACCAAACCTTACTAGGACACAACTTATCCAGCACAAAAACTATTTCTCTGAATATTTTTCCAAATACAGGTAATTATCAAATCTCCGCATGCTTTGACCTCTCAATCTCATGGACTGGTATTTGTTTTACATTTAGTTCGTATAAAACTGAAAAATGGTTAGAGGCAGTGGCTTCGATTAGCAACGCTGATAACGTAAAATGTTGAAATATGCGCAACAAAGTGTTTTTCACAAAATGTACAGCATAACAATATATTCTGTTTTTCATGTCACTCACATATAAGTAGCAACAATTCCAGGTATCTGATACTTTTCTGTTATAGATTCTCAATATTAGGCATGCCAAATATGCAACAACTTATAGATATCATACTCCATTACTACTGACCGTCCCAAGGCGGTCGTTCTTTTGCAGTGTCTTATTTGTTAATTGGCTTTGTGCCGTTGGTTCATGTTTCGTCTGTTTTTTGTGTGTGCCTCCATGCCACTTACTGTCTTAAGGTGACTTGAGATGGCTGCGTTCTTTGATCATGGCCTTTTCTTACTAGTTATCATACTCCATACAAATACACTAGTTAAATTGATTAATAAACGGAGAAGCATTTAAAATGTAATTCTTTTATCAACAGTTTCATCTTGAATGAAATTATATATGAGGGCAAGTCAATAAGTAGCCATCTTATCCCATTGGCAACTGACCGAGACGACCAAGTTTTCCATGTCTTGTTCCAATACATGTTTTATGCATGAGTGCAAAATTGCACCCTTACCGTGTCATTCACCCATAAGATATTGAACGTCAGTCATGGCTAGCGATGCAAAAGCAAGCCTTTCGTCAAAAGTTGAGTACCGTGCTGTAATTAGGTACTTTTATTTGGAATGGAAAACAGGTCAGGAAATACATTCCGAGTTGACCAATGCTTATGGGTCTTCTGCACCATCGTATGCACAAGTTAAATTCTGGCTTGGGGAATGCAAACGCAGTAGATTGTCTTTAGAAACCTAATCTGGACCCCATCAGATGCCACCGATGAAGAAATGTGTAATAAAGTACGGGATCTGGTGTACTCTGATAGATGAATTAAGGCGGAAGAAAAAGCGAATGCATAACACATTTCACATGGATGCGTTTCAACAATTTTACATGATCGCTTTGGTATGCGCAAGCTAATAAGCCGTTGCTTACCAAAAATCCCTTAGCGACGAGCAAATGGCAACCAGAGCATCAGTATGCAGCGCATTGTTGAAGCGATTTAGGTCATAGAAATACATAATGTATGATTTTCTGTCACGTTGGGTGACTAAGATGAGACCTGGGTCCATTATAATGAGCCAGAGAATAAAATTCAAAGTCGCCAGTGGGTGGGACCGGGGTCTCCGAAGCCCAAGAAGTTCCAAACGTTACCCTCTGCTGGAAAGGTGATGGCAACTGTATTTTGGGACACACAAGGTGTTATTATGTTGGACTTTCTAGCAAAGAAAAGTACATGATAAGAGGCGCGTATTATGCAAATTTGCTCGACCGACTGGGAACTGCGATCCGTGAAAAACGCCGAGGTAAAATCTCCAAAGAGATTCTGCTCCAACGGGAGAATGCAAGAGTCCACACTTGCAAAATTGCAATGGATGCTGTTGAGCGGAATGGGTACGAGCTAATACGCACCCAGCCTATTGTCTGGAGTGAGCTCCTAGTGAGTATTTCCCGAAAAGGATATTCGTGGATGTCATTTCCGGTCTAACGAAAAAGTCGTGGTGGCAGTTGAGGTTTGGGTCGGAGATAGGGACCCTGGCTGCTTCAGTTCTGGGCTGATGGCACTGGAACACCGTTGTTCCAAGTATATCATTCTGGAGGGCAATTACATCGAAAAAGAGGAGATCGATCTCACCCAGAAATAAGTTAGGCTGTTTTTTTTTGTTGTTGTTTGTTTGTATTGTTTTTGTTTGTGTGTGTGTGTGTGTGTGTGTGTGTGTGTGTGTGTGTGTGTGTGTGTGTGTGTGTGTGTGTGTTTATTGAATCGCCCTCGTATTTTTAATCATTGTAAAGCAATATTTGATGATTTATCACTAGACATAAAAAATCAATGTACTGAAAGTACTGAGAGGCGGGCGAGTAATGTCATTGGTTTAAACATATTTTATTCAATAAGTTCACAAAATAATACAACATACAAACAAAGTTAAATACATACAAAGGATCAGAACGAAAGCAAGGCTTATATAGTTCCTTTCCTTACAAGACTAGTGACAATGTATTGTTAATGACGGTATACAGCCGTGAATGTAAATTGACTTTACTATTTGAGCATCGGAATATTCAAACCTGAATTAAGTGAGTGAGTGAGTTTTAGTTTTACGTCCCACCAACAGCTAAGGTCATACGGAGACGGGACCTCGATTTAAAGACTCATCCGAAAGTCTGGAGAAGCCCGGGATCGATCCTGCGATCCCTGGTTTACAAGGCGAGTAGCATAACCACTGCGCCACAGGGGCTTCTACCTGAATTAAGTATACAGAATAATAACATTGAAATTAAGACAATAAATCCTACAAGCATAAGGAGATAGATGATAATAATAATTTTGAAAATAAACAAATAACAATAAGGTTTAGTGACACTTTGAAACGATACAATATATGTAGGGGAAAAATCAAGCTGGTGGGGAGGAGGAGGTTTCGATGTAGGGCCTCTGATTGACCAATTTAAGAGTCTGTAAGGTTTATTTTCATCGCATGTTGTGAATTATAATGGACTGTATTGAAGATTATTCGAAACGTCTTGAATCTATAATATACATGTGAACATTGGCAAATATGCGTTGGTTTATCTCTAGAGATAATAAATCATCACCATGCAAGATGATATCTAAGGAGGGTGTTTGGTGTATTCTTATAGGGCTTAGAAGTGTTTCTCTGTGCCTTTGATAGAACCTACAGTGGAAAAATAACTGCTGTAATGTCATTGCTTTACAACGTAAAGTAATGTCATTGCTTTACAACGCTCTTGAATAGAAGGGAACGTTTGAACCTTTATATCGGATTGATCTAAATCAAACTGAAAGAAAAACAAATGACTACTGCCTTTTTACGCTCCAGTACATGTAATTGCTCTTGAATTTATCACAGTGTTTTTATCTTCAACTGGGCTATTTTAATAAAAGACCATATACAGGATGCATGTCCAAAGACGTTGACTTTTTTTTCAAACTGAAAGAAACTCCTGTATCTGAATTTATCTCCTCCGATTTTGCTGACTATCACATATCTATAGAGGCCCACCTACAAATTATCATTTTGCGTATTGAAAACATCAGAAATTTCACTCGCGCCTCGCACTCGTGATAGAACTGATGTCTTCAGCACATTCTTATACGACCTTATGTTTCCAAATATAATCAAAATATTGAGGGAGATTGATTTATTAGACCTAATTATACTACAGTGTCAAGCATTTCTCCAGATCCCCGAGGGTTAAAATAGCTTAGTCGAAAAGGGAGACATATCAAATCCGAAGGTGGAAAGGAAACATAAATAAATAAATAACATTATTTATTAAATAAACACAAACGAGCAGTTTGTTTCTTTTTTTTTTTTTTTCGTGCTAATACGGTAAATTGGAGATAATAGCTCATCTTTACGCCACCTGTGAGTGGCCTGAGATTAAGCAATGGCGTAGGAAAATAGTTCATGTTTTTTTTTACTCAGCCTTCAGTGCAAGTTTATTTGTGAAATCTAAGAAGCAGGTCTTTTTTTCAAACTTTTTATGTCATTTTTCAAACAGTCAAGCAGTCAAGCCAAACTTGATCGGTTTCATTGCGTGTACTGTTATTTTTTTTTTTTTTTTTTTTTTTTGATATTTAGATATGCTTTTCTTTCTTCTTGAGCGGAGGACTACAAGAAGGAATGTCTAAAGAGGTGCACAAATTTTGACTGTTGCTGTTCGATGACTATAGACGGGCTTATACCCGCCTAACAAGGGTTTTGCTTAACCGTAAGTGATTTTCTGCCGCTAAAGAGAATACATAAGCATTTCAGGACAATGTTCATGCTATTTTATGAATGTAAGGTCACCTAAAATGTACCGTAAATATATTAAGACCACCTTTAGGACTGTTCAAATGTGGCCTTTAAGGCCTCTTTTGAACAGTCCCAAAGGTGCTCTCTGACCATAGGACACTTAATGCAGAAAAGGCAAAGAAAGAATAACTGCAACCTACTAAATAAGCTTCGGAAAGCAGATTTAGTCTTAATTTTAGGTGGTCTTAATAGCGAAATTTTACTGTATATCTGTGTCTATGTGGACATAGTGAGTAGGTGACCATATTACTTACTAATACTAATTGTTTGTTTGAATTGAGGTTTAACGTCCCCGTCAACACTTTTGAGGTGCTTTTGGAGACGATGCTTCCAATTTTGTGGGACTTTTTCCCGACATTGAGATGAAATGACACCTCAAGCCCTGCTGCCGAATGAAACCTATATGTTTATATGCATGAACGATCCAACTTGCACCACTTTGCCTAGGCAGGCTTTGCACTTCTAAGCAGTTTACCAGTACTCGCGTGCAGTAGGTTTCAGTTCTGCGTGCAAGCAACATGCAGCGCAATCTATTTTTCCAAGCCCAGATTGGCGGGGGTCATACAAATACTAATGGCTGTAACATATATGTTTTGCCATGTGCTGGCCAAGCACATATGCTGCCGGGACAACCGAGTGTGACTATCCTATTTATGGATTTCTCCAATTTTGGGGCAAAATCACAGAGGAAAGTCTCAATAGCTTAGAATCCTAATTTACAACATCATGTACATAAACACACATTTCATAGTTTATCCCACTTAGCCCAAGACAATGGTTTTATATGAAGAAGGACTGGCCAAGTCCAGAACCCTGTTTTAGGCTTAGTGGAATGCACTAGGAAAAGAAAATTAACTAAATAAATAATTAGATAAATAAATCATTCTTACAACGCATTTCTGTCTTCTCCCGTACTCTTTATCAGGCGACGTCCCCCTTGAACCGCGCGGCGATATTGTCACTTTAGGTGCAAAGCCTACATGTATCAAACTACGTGGGGATTACACCAACGTTAATCACGTGAAACGCGTATTTCACTTTAGGCAAAAATAACTCCCACCTCTTCTCTGGTAGATGGGTTATCTCTCAATGACAATGTAGTTACCCCCTATGCTATCAAAGTGGGTGGAGGAAGTGATTTCTGCACGTCATGTTCAATTACCATGATTAATCCCTATGCTATCAAAGTTTGTTTGTTTGTTTGAATTGGGGTTTAACGTCCCCATCAATACTATTTAGGTCATTTTGGAGACGTTGATTCCAATTTTGTGGAACTTTTACCCGACGTTTTGATGATATGACAGCTCAAGCCCTGCCGCCCAATGAAAGCAAATGGCTTATATGCATTGGACGGTCTGACTCACACTACTTTGCCTGGGCAGGCTTAGTCCTTCTCAGCGGTTTATCAGTACTCATGTGCAGTCAGTTTCAGCTCTGCGTGGAAGCACCATGCAGTCCATCTATTTCTCCAAGCCCCGATTGGCAGGGCGATATGCTATCAAAGGGGGTGGAGGAAGAGACTTCTACACGTCAGGTTAACCCCCTATGCTATCAAAGGGAGTGTTGGAAGAGACTTCTACTCGCCAAAACATCAATTAGTGATCATCCATCATCAATGCCTAAAATTGATGAAAATACAGTAAAATTCCTATATTAAGACCACCTTTGGGTCTTTCAAAAGTGGTCTTTAAGACCACTTTTGAACGGTCCAAAAGGTGGTCGCTGACCAGAGGACAGTTTATGCAGAAAAAGACAAAGAAAGAATAACTTCAACCTACTAAATAAGCTTCTAAAACGAATTTAGTCTTAATTTTAGGTGTTCTTTATAGTGGAATTTTACTGTTCTTGATACTAAACGGTTTAACACCTAATGACCCGCATCTTGGAGTTGATGCCTATTGCCGGATGTATACCCTACTTGGGTTTCGCCTATGCACCGGTCGGGATCACCAAGCTCCGATCCCTCGTGTAATGCAATAGCAAAATTCATCCTAACAGTAAATGGCAAGCAACGGAAAGGCACTGATCCGGTTACGCATGTGCACCGTCTGATCATACGCCTGCACTATGGCGGCCCCCGCCTATTGGGGCTTTAAGAAATAAATGGGTTGCATGATGCTACCACACAGAGCTGAATCCGACCGCACACGAGTACTGGTAAACCGCTTAGAGGATCTAAGCCTGCCCAGGCAAAGCGGTGCGAGTCAGACCGTCCATGCTTATAAACCCTATTTCATTGGGCGACAGGGCTTGAGATGGCATTTCATCTCAATGTCGGGTAAAAGTCCCACAAAATTAGAAGCAACGTTTTCAAAATGACCTTTACAGTGTTGACGGGGACGTTAAACATCAAATCAAACAAACAAAAAAACAAAGCCTGCACCATGTACGGCACTTGACATACACCATGATTTGGTCCTCAACACACAATACAATTTACAACATATCAAACATAACAGATTGCTCTTGCTAATAAATCACGCACCATATGCTTATACGATTTCTCAAACTACATATAAGAGCCATCTGTTTGAAGAGACACCGCGATGTCATGACCGAACGACGACATCTCCCTCGAGCCATTGCCGGTGGCCAGTGCCCGATTGTCGAAATCGCATGTGCTGTTAGCTTATAGAGAGAGATTAGGTACATTGGAATTTATGTGCATTCTATCCGTTCTCTACGTAAGCAGGGAGAGGATTTTGATTTTGATCTTTGTTTTACGGCACTTTCACAATTATTTCACTTATATAGGGCCGCGGCCTCCGCCCATAGGGGCTTTGAGAAATAGAATGGGCTGCATGGTGCTTCCAGGCAGAGCTAAAACTGACCGCACGTGAGAACTGATAAACCGCTTAGAAGGACTAAGCCTGTCCAGACAAAGTGATGCAAGTCAGACCGTCCAATGCATTTAAGCCCTATTGGTTTCACTGGGCGTCTGAGCTTGAGATGTCATTTCATCATAATGTCGGATAAAAGTACCGCAAACAACGTCTCCAAAATGACTTTGTTAGTATTGATGGGGGCGTTAAACCTCAATTCAAACAAACAGATATTTCGGATCGATCGTTGATAAGAGGTGGGTGAAAACCGGAGTAGCCGGAGGAAAATCGCCTGACCTAATGTTTAAGATTATAAGAATCTTATATGGGTGTGAAGGGTGGATAGAAAAATCCGTCCGAAGGGTCACTGTCCGGCATCACGAGGCTTGCCGAGTGATGCCGTACAGTGATCCCGAGGGACGGATTTTTCTATCCACCCCTCACACCCATATTGGATTCTTTTTCTTGCATACCTTCCATTTCTATTGCGAATTTTTAATGCTGCTGTCACTTCGGTTACCGACGTCCGCCATTTTGTGATGACACAATAGGAATGTTAAGCGACGTCACGCATGACGACGCCGCACATGAAATTGTAATCAACCAGTGCATTTATCAAACACGCGATTATAATCGATTTGGGGTCGGAACAGCAGGGTCAGAACATAAATTTCTATCCCAGGGTAAAATCCCGGATTTCCTTGTCTGGTGTGCAAGAATCAGTGCTCTACCCACTAGCCCACGGAGTCCCGTTAAGTAAGGAGAGGAACACCTTCACAATAGAAATTCGAAGCCAGAATATCAGGCTGTTTACTGCAGTCGGTACCGACAGTCGGCAGTAAACAACCTAGCTATTTGGCTTCAAATAGCCGTAGTAGCTTCCGTCGATTGCAGATGGGGTCGTAAGTTCGATCTCTGGACTGGCGCACTTACCCATTAGGCTTCGGAGGCCCATGTAAAAGTAAAAATGCCCTGTTTCTTCTGCGCATCATCTGTTTAAGATTAACATGTCTACGAAGTTGCACGAAAACATCTCACACAATTTTCAAGTAAGAGAGGGCGTGCGTAAATGACAAAATCGCTAGAGTCAATGCTCAAAGGGCCATAACGCCAACAACTGTAAACAAGAATTATTATTCTTGTCTTCTGCACGTCGTCTCATGGTGTTTTTCATCTCTGTAAAGTTTAATGAGACCATTTCAGATACGGAGCGGAAACTAAAACGTGGCGCACAGACAGGCAGATGGACCGACTGACCGGGAACAAAAATATCTTCCGCCCCATCAAAGGAAAGATTAGGGTGGAGACATAATCACAAATTGATATTTAGTGTTTACTGGATGCCACTGAAAAGG
Organism: Lucinisca nassula; assembly: GCA_963580285.1. Classification (NCBI taxonomy): domain Eukaryota; kingdom Metazoa; phylum Mollusca; class Bivalvia; order Lucinida; family Lucinidae; genus Lucinisca; species Lucinisca nassula. Next base: position 35,470,456 of record OY757011.1, read on the forward strand.
AACTGCCATATTTTGATCGTTTCCAAATAGACTGACGCTGTTCAATATCCCGTGATCCGCTACTGGGTACTGTGCTCCGCAACTGCTCTTATATTCTGCAATCCTGAAAGTCAGCCGAATTGGATTAGGAAAAATTATTATGTGCACTTTGTAGAGAGATAACTTTTCTATAAAATGGTATAGCAGGCGCAGATAAGATTGACTAGGCGGAGCTTGCACCCGCCTATAGAATGTTCTATTAACAAAAAAGTGAACCAAGTCACCCGATTGTGTGAATTCAACTGTAACACAAACAAAGCTGTGGCGTATACGACCATGCGGTCCGCTTGCAGAAAGCATGCAAAAGGCACTCTACCGAATCTTCTGGTGGACACAGCGGCTTTGACATATACTGACAACACCTGAATAGCTCCGCCTTGTCAATCTTATCTGCGACTACTATACCAATCGTTCCGATAGCAAGCAACTGTTTAGGCCACAACACTCAATGGCGCGTTTACAAGTGATCCGGAAGTGGGCATTTAACTGAATGACTTTTTCGATGAAAGGATGCATTGTCTTTATTTTACCTCCTATACATGCATATTCGGTACCGGTTTTCGGAAAAAAAAAATGATACAAAAATAACTTAAAATGGGTTACACGTTGTCGAAGAGGTAATTGTTTTTTTTTTTTTTTTTTTTTTTTGTTGTTGTTGTTGTTGTTTCTTTTCAGCAAATCAGTACGAAAAACACCCATTTTAAAAACGTCCTTCATGTCTCTAATTTTGAAATCCCTCTAGTAAGCGTTTCTTACGTTTGAAGAAAATCAATTTTTAAAAATGTACGGGACAATTTATAGACGTTTACCCTTGTGCTCGAAAAAAAAACCAGACTTATAATATGCTCATTAAAATTGTGGTAGGGCAAAAGGCGGTCACACTGATCAGACTGTATTGGATTCACACACCCCTATACACACACATCAGTTACTTAACATATATCCTTCCAAATTAATATTAAATGCTTGCGTGTGTCTTTCGAGGCTAAATTCTTTTTCTGTTTAGTCTCTCATGATTCTGGAAAGAGCATTTACAGAAACTACGCAAAGCCTTTTCAAAACTTTATAGACGTCATTCCGATTTAATTTCAAAATTTAATGTTGGACTTAAATCTCTTCTGCAACAACGTCTATGGGAACCCAAATTTTAAGGTGACTTAGTATTCAGAAAAATATATAACCGCAATGACTTCAGCACCCAATTTCATAAAATCATTCTTCGATATAAAAAGATAGGGTACAACATACATGTTATACGACAGACTGCATGCATGGTAGTTAACCCAATCACGGTTGACAACTTTGCTTCCCTCTTTAATTACATTCTGGTGGGTCAGGCCTCAGATTCTATGACGGTTCCAGCGTAATTGCTTACTGAGAATAAGAGAGTATCTAATTTTATGTAATGTTGAGTAGTGCCTGATTATCTGTCTCTGGTCGGGCCCATCGGAGTCTAACTGTTGGTCTTCTTTTGCTCCAGCATTTCAGTGTTTTCTTGCCTGTCGAGTCCTCTCCGTTGATTCATCTTTGTGGTTGTTTGATTTTTGTGTTCACGGAGATGTTGCACTGATGAGTTAGGAGGCCTTCATGTGGACCGAACAAATTATTTGTCTAAATCGCGACGGAAATAAGGGCGAGGTTTGTGGCCACGTAAAATCGATTTAAGCCCCCAGTGGAATTTGTTTCACTGACCGTTCCAAGGCGGTTCTTCCGTCGCGGTTTATTTTTGTTACTGTTTGTCTTTGGGTGTGTGAATCGCTTATATTATTTTGTTTGGGATAGCCAAATGGCTATTTTGTGGGAAAGTAACTGTGCTATTGATGTTTCCATTAGGGTCTAGTTGTTTCATGTTTGTGCTTCCTTGCCTTTGGTGTCTCTGATGGGAGCTGTGGGTTAATTGTATCGATTCCTGATCATTGCCTTCACTTCTGTTTTGGTATTTTATGATAGTGTCGCTGACAGGGGTGTCACTAAGGAATGCCACATTGAAGTCGCGCACGCATACACACGCACGCACATTGATTTGGATCCGTTCTTTTGTCTGTACCTACGGTTTGGTAAAACGTTGCATTGAACCGTTTTGTTTATAACTTTTGACATTTATTTATAATGATTTGCGGCTCCATGGCTAGTACAAGCGCTGACACTCACTCACCAGGTCCCTCATCGGGCTACATGTGAGATGTCAAGTTCTGAAACAGAAAGTCAGGTATTTTTTCTCCTGGGACTCCGGTTTTCGTCCGCCTTTGATTAACGGTCGGCTCAGAATGAGTGAACCGCAAAGCCAAAACAATAATAATAATAATAATTATAATAATATCAAAAAGAAAAAAATAATAATTATCAATGATTTGCGTCCCTCTTACGTATTACAACATAATTAACATGTTAACATATTTACGAGGCCCACGCCTATCGGGGCTTGAAGAAATAGATGGGCTGCATGATTCTTCCACGCAGAGCTGAAACCGACCCGCACACGAGTACTCGTAAACCGCTTAGAGGATCTAAGCCTGCACAGGCAGAGCGGTGCAAGTGTCAGATCGTCCATACTTATAAAACCTTTTGGTTTCATAGGGCGGCAGGGCTTGAGATGTCATTTCATCTCAATGTTGGGTAAAAGTCCCACAAAATTAGAAAGCAACGTCTCCAAAATGACCTTTACAGTGTTGACAGGGACGTTAAACCTCAAATAAAAAAGTTAACATATTAACTAGAGACTTCAATATCCGAAAGACTTTCAGTCAAATAAAGCAGATCAAAGTGGTGCATTCTGAGGTATTAAATTACAGAGGTCAGTGCACCAGAAATATACATCAAAGTCTGCCAGTGTCTTTGTCTGCAACTTGTCTCAAGGTCAGTTCAGATGATTGACAGGGACGTTCTGTTAACTGAAAGTGCAAAGCACCTGATTGGATGGCTGCACACTTGCTGGGTCATAATTGGCCGAATTATTTTCTATCCTTGTCATAATCTGAAGTTTGTAGCTCCAGTATAAAATCGGTTGGGGCTAGACTGTCATTGAGTAGCACATCCACTCCAAAGTCTAATGAATATTGAAATCAGTAGTATTATTCTAGTTCAATTACTTCCAGATTTTTTTTTTTGTGTGGGGGGGGGGGGTTCCCCTTTCAAAATTATTTCACTCGTATCGAGCCGATCGTTAATCAGAGGTGGCCAAAACCGGAGTACCCAGAGAAAAATTATTACTTCCAGATATCTTCACATGATCTCAAAATGCATGTCTTTATTCTGTTTTAAAATTATTTGATTATTTAATAAACTTCTCAAGAATTTATCAATAATTAATAATAGGATTCAAAATTGCAATAAAATATAAAATAAATGCCGAAAACCCTAATTATTCCTACTTTGTCCCGATTCTCACTTTGCGCAAGGACGATTCCGGAATTGTCTGGTGCAAGGCAGGAAATCTCACTTTGTGCAACAAAGTCCGAATTCCAGCTTTGCGCAGGACAATTCCGGCATTGTACGGAGTCCTTCTTTGCGCAGAACATATACATAAGCGGTCATCCTTAAGAGCCATCTCATCCAGATCTACTTTTTGAACACTTGCGTAAACACATCCTCGTTATGAATACCCTCATAAACTCCACTACATGGGGTTTGCAAATGTATAGTAGCCGGGGCACAACATGTCCTACAATTTATATGTGCGCCTAGCGAAGAATCAGATCCACCTGCGCACCCATGACTTCTCTTAAAGCATGAAGGACCATTGGACCTTTAGCTATCCTTAGAACGCACAATGAAGACTCTGATCAGCTTGTGCGCATGCTGATCTGAGTCTTCGCTGGGTACACATGTAAATTGCAGGCAATGCTCTGCTCATATATTATTTTTGCAGAAAATATATGCAGATCACTGATACTCGCAAGAATTGTCTCAACGGGCGGGTCTAACACTTTATAACAGAATAACAGAAAGAGTTAGAGAGAAGGAAAGAAGTGATTAGTAGACTGTTACAAAGAGAAAAGGTAATAAGTGACTGTTAGTAAGAGAGAAGGAAATAAGTGGTTAGTATAGACAGAGAACGGAAAGAGTTAATAACCATTAGTTGCAGAAAAAACGTGGTTAGTAGACTGTTAGTTGGAGTAAGAAAAAAGTGTGATGTAAACTGCTGGAGAGAAGTGGTTAGTAGACTGTTAGTCAAGAGAGTAGAGAACTGATAAGTAGACTTAGTAGTAGAAGGAAAGAAATGGATAGTGTAGACAGTTAGTTACAGAGAAAGTGGGTAGTAAGTTGTTAGGAAAAAAGTGTCTAGTAGAAGGTTAGTTATAGAGTAGGAAAGAAGCGATTTGTAATGATATTTAGTTAGGGAGAAGGAAAGTGGTTAGTATACTGTAGGATAGAGTAAGCAAGTTAGAGACAAGAATTGAAGTGGTTAGAAGAAAAAAATAAGTGAAAGTGGTAAGAAAAGGTGTAATTTGAAGACAGTTAGAATCGAGAAGGAAAAAATGATATAATTATCAGACAAAAGCTGTGAATGATGAAACAAATGTTAGTAGACAGTTAGAACGGATAAAAAAGAATTGAGTAGCAAAGCAATATAGAAAGTAAGAACGTTATTCTTTTCTACTCTAACCTGTACAGTTAGAATCGAGAAGGAAAAAATGATATAATTATCAGACAAAAGCTATGAATGATGAAACAAATGTTAGTAGACAGTTAGAACGGACAAAAAAGAATTGAGTAGCAAAGCTATATAGAAAGTAAGAACGTTATTCTTTTCTACTCTAACCTGTACTACCCGATTACTTCCGTCCATTCTAACTGTCTGCTAGCATATAAACCGATTAGCAGACAGAAAGAAAATTTTCTTCCATTAACGGTTCCTCACCGAGGAAACCGCATGACACGTAAGCACTTAGCTTGCGTTCTTCACACAGGAGAATTTCTTGCGTGGTTCGATATCCATTCATCTGCCGGACTTGATCGGAAGAGAGCCGAGCGAAGTCCAGCCTTGTGCCGGATATAAGTAATTTTGACTGACTGACTGACTGACTGAACTGGTTTTTAAGGTAACCGGGCGCTATAAGCACATAGGGGCTACCCCTAGAACGTGTCCAGGATTAGTTTTCCCACTTTCTGAAAGGCTTTCGCATGGAGTTGTACACTAATTCCGGTGTACTCCTCTCGCCTCAGTCGCCGTGCAATAAAGGTGAAAGTGGTCTGTAAGTTACCGTGGTTTTTGACATAGTTTCCAAATAGTTGTGGGCTGTCAATCGCGGCTATGGAACCTGGTCAATTCCGACCTGCAAATCGTGTTCCATAGCCATTGCCCGTCTGGCCGTGGTAGAGGTGAAAAAAAAACAGTAATTTTGACTTGACTTGACTTGATAGATTTTGTAAGGTAACCGGGCGCTAAAAGCACATAGGGGCTACCCCCATCTCGCTAAATGGGATTAGTTTATGAACTGCTCTTCCCAGGGCCTCCAATGTGCTGGCACTTGTCAATTCGACAGGTGTCAGCTGACCAATGGGAATATACTGAACTCTTAATCGGAGGAAGGCACAAATCGCACCCAAGGTACAGCGTTTGTCCTAAGAAACACAGTTCTATAGCGATTTTAGAATTTTGAGTGCAGGAATCAGACCAAAGACGGGCTCTAGTATGTGATGACGTGTTGCCAATTTCGACTGCCAAATGTGTCAGAGCACAGCCCTGTTTTCGAATGTCTGGCCGAGGAAAAAAGCTAACATACATTATCAGTTCTGGCTTCCATTATTCTCTGCCTCCACCCCTGACATGGCAAAGAAAACGCCTTCGGTCACGATGCTTGTTAAAGGGTGATAACGCATGAATTTTTTGAATTTTGAACAGGCATCTAAAGTGAGCCAGGATGGGTGACTAATAGACCAGACAATTCCGGCTATTGCAAAAAGTCCTAGTACCCGTGCTCTCATCACGGAGACCTGCCTATGCAAGTGGGGTTCAAAATTGGACAGGTGTGTCTTCGTGATGTGTTTGGAGGTATGTGTTTGTTTGGGAAAGGCAGTGATGAGGCTAATCAGCCGTTTTGCAATCCCGCTAATTTTTATTTTTGAATGGTCTTCCAAAAGGCATTTTTAAGGGACTTCCTATTTCCAAATACCTAGCAAATGGTGGATATTGCCGTTGCCCCGCCTATAAAGATATTTAGCGTGTGACCTGTCCCCGTTTGTATGCTCTGTTCTGGCAGTATTTATGCCTTTGCTTTGCGTACTTCAGGGGACTTCATTCTGTTGGTACCTAGGGGGAGCCCAGTACGGGCTTTCTCCCAGGTGCCCTCAGGATGTTGTCCTGACGGGCTCCGTCGAGCCTCCTCTCGTTCCTGAAATAGAAAAGTCGGATTAGTGCTTTGGGACCCCATGTGTGCGCTCGGATCAGTGTAGTTGTGTCCAGTTTCTTGTCCCCCGGGGTCCCACCTGTACCTGTAATACAAACAAAAGTCATTAGTGCATATTGTGCTTGTGCTAATATGACCCAGCCATCCGTCACATATTTTGGCTTCCCATTCTGTGCACAGGGCGGGCCGGGCTTGTGACGGGGGTCCCCCCACAAAGGCACGGTCCGGCTCTTAGGGTAACTTGTTCAAAACCAAGTTAACGGGTGGCGCGGTTATTGTGAAGAATTACCTTCCCATGGGGGCTGCCTGTCCTGCCGCGGCATGTTACCTCATCGGAACACTCATAAGTGCAAAGCACATGAGCCGCAACCACAGTGTCCCGAATCGGCTTGTCGCCGCAGGTTCAAGCATGTCCGTGGGAGTTTTCGGGCTATGGGATTTTCTTATGATGCACCCTTGCCCGTGGTCTGTTATGATGTTGAAGGTATGGGAGGGTCATTGGTTTGTCCTTTGACGGGGGTTAGCCTCGGCGGGGCACCCATAAGTGCAAAGTAATTTTGACTGACTGACTGACAGATGTTTTTAAGGTAACCGGGCGCCATGGGCACATAGGGGCTACCCCCAGTTCGCCATCTGGGATTAGTTGTAGGTACTGCTCTTTTCCCTAGGCTGCCAATATGCTGACTCCTGTCTGCTTGACAGTTATCAGCTAGCCGATTGGGAGTCGGGTGACTTCTTTCGCGGAGGATGTGAGAAGTAGGTCAATCCCACCTCCCACATCCCCCGCTCAAGATGTCATGTAGGCACAGAACGCACCCAATGTTAAGCGTTTGTCCTGTAAAATGGGCAGTCCTCTGGCGGGGTTCGAATTTTGAATGCAGATGCAGACCAATGGTCGGGTTCTTGAATGTGGTGACACGTTGCCAATTCCGGCTGCAAAATGTGTCAGTACACAGCCCTTGTCTGACCGAGGAAAAAAGCTACTCATGCATTATCGGTTTTGGCTTCCATTAGTCTCTACCCCCACCCCTGCCGTGGTAGAGAAAACGCCTTGGGCACGGTGCTTGTTAAAGGGTGATAATGCATGTAATTTTGAATTTTGAACGGCGGCCAAAAGTGAGCCAGGAAGGGTTACTATTAGACCAGCCAATTTCGGCTATTGCAAAATGTCCTAGTACCCGTGCTCTACCACCTTGAGAACACGCCTATGCTGTGTCGCTACCCCCCAGGTCTCTACAAAGGTAATCTTGGTAGTACCATGTACTACTGGCCCCTACTTTCGTTGCGTTGGAGTGTCATGTGTTGATGTTTTGGTTGTTGCTTTTCTCTTAATTTGTAGTTAATTCAGCCAATCAGTGTGCAGTTGTTGACTTCTATCGCGGAGGATGCGAAAGGAGGTCAATCCTATTTTGCTTCTTAGCTTTCCAGTTTCTGAAAAGGTGATGCTTTCATCGACGTAGGATGTCGAGTTCTTATAAATTCGTAAGTGGGTCAATTGGGACCAGACCGCCATATTTGCATATCATTATCTCATCCTCCGTGAAGGAAGATATCATATTGGGGATATATGGATTGTAATACAATATGGATCAGTACTGATTGTATGTGGTAGTGTTGTAACCCTCTTTTGTTCAGGATCAGTGTGGTTAGAATTATAATGTTTACACAGGCGTGTCTTTTAGTGGTGAAAAGTTATGTGGTTTGGCAAAGGCGAGTATGTGGCTAACCAGCCATTGTGCAATTTCGCTTTTATATCGGTTGAACGGTCGGTCTGAAGGGCTTTTTTAAGGGTCTTCCTGTGTCCAAATCCCTATCAAATTTGGTCATTACCGTTGCCCCGCCTATTAAATTGTTCTGTATTTGACCTACTCCAGAGATGTATGCTCCGTTCTGACAGCATGCTGTCTTCGCTTCGCACATTTCTGGGTTTCGTCAGGAGGGTGTCCCCCAGGGGGCCTCTACGAGGCAGCCTTCTGGGCACCCAGCTGATGACTTCTCGGTAGCTGTCCTACACGAGGTATGGTGGGATTCCCCGTCAAGGATCCCAATGTACCTGCAAAAGAAATTATGATTAGTATGTATTGGAGTTAGGGTTAGGGTTAGGGTTAGGGCTAGGGTTAGGGTTAGGGTTTGGGTTACATAAGCCTAAGTTTAGACTTGTCTATCACCGATGTGTTGCGTCGGCGGAGCACTCATAAGTGCAAAGCAAATGAGCCGCAACCACAGCGCCCCGCTTCGGTTCAACCGGTTCTAGTCCAAGTCATGTAGGGTAGGGTCTGTAAGAGGTAGAAGCAGTGCTCATGTAACCACTGTATAAGAGTGTGTGGGTTTTGTGTTCCCCCCCGCACCCATGCAACCGGGGACCCAGGGCCACCGCCCCGGGAACGGCCAGTCCGCCCAAAGTGGGGGAATCATGTCCCCAGTGGCACCAGCCCGGGGCCCCCAGGTGCACGGAGAGGCAGAAATATGAGAATGGGGCCTATATCTATGGGTTGGGCAGCATAAGCAGCACTGTTAAATTCTTAATAAAAACAATTCACCTGTTCGCGACGGCGCAGGCCAGAAGCACAACATGGTCACGGTCTGATTGGGACAGTCCCTCACCTAGGTTGCAACCAGCCCATGCCCCAGCAAGCACGTGATCACGACCAGGCGCAATTTTTTGTTTAAATGATTTGTTTAGAGAGAAACTTATATGCTACTTCAGTTGATTCTCCCGACCCAGACACACAGATGAGACTGTCTGCCAAAATCGAGAGAACCAATGAATATGAGTCATTTTCCGGCACACACAGCCATAGCGACCAGTGCGCCTGAACAGGAATATATAGGTTCACAAATCCGCACACGCCAAACTACATACAAGCACTTTTGGCATATACGGATGTGCAAACCTAATGCATTCAGGATGTCCTGAACACAATTCTGGGCATCTACATGTAATTAAAGACTGGTTATGGAACAAGGCACAGGGAACCAGATTGCCTCCCGCAGTCAGTAACCTAACGTTAGCAGCATTGGTTGGCTCTCTGATCGAAACCTAGAAACCTTAGTCCCACGCCCAGCATAATTAGATTGAGAGATTCATATTGCTTTATGATCTAATCTCCCCTCGAGTCCCTGGGGGCAAGGATATATGGTGTTATTGGTTTGGGGCCAGGTGGTTATTGGAGGCTGTGTCTGTAATAGAAAGAAACATGCAGTATTAATGATCGCTGCATGAAAGGATTCCAGCGCTGGAAGAGAAATAAACTTGGATTAGTATTACATGGTTACTCTTTTATACTGCAGCTGTCTATATTTTATCGAATAACTCGGTGTCTTTCAAAAATGTAATGATTGCCTCGACTATCTGAGGCATAATGTTGCGTGGGGGGTTAAGTAGATCTTGTTCATCAAAAGTGTTGTATCCCAATATAAACAGTGCAGCTTTTAATTCCTGTCTGGGTTCTATATTTCCTTCACAGTGAAAAAGGATATGTTTGATGTTATTTTGTTCATCTTTATCACATCTATTACATTTGATGTGGTTTTGATTAAATACACAGTGGGTACCCAGCCCACTGTGGTTCAGTCGTAAACGCGTGTAAACCGCGTCATGCCTACGTCTACCGCTGTAATGGGTAGAAGTATTTTTAACCTTAGGTTCTAGTCTATGGTAGAAGCGACCTTTACTTTGTGGGTTGTCCCATAATTTTTGCCATTTTGTCATAATGGCCTGGTTAATTGCCGGGTATATTTCTGTTTTGGTCGGTAAGGTCTGATCGTTTTTACCGTTTGTCATTGCTGATTTGGCATTTGAGTCTGCCATTTCATTACCTGGGATATTTACATGGGAAGGAATCCATTCCAGGTAGATATTGTTGCCTTTGTCTTTGGCTGAGTCTAAGAGTAGTAGTATTTTGTTTATTTTATCTGGTCTTGTTTTTGATTGGCCAGATTGTAGGGCTTGTATTGAGCTGAGGGAGTCTGTAAGTATGACTGCCTCCGGGATGTTTTTATCGATGATCCATTTAATGGCATGTTCTATTGCTATCAGTTCAATAGTAAATATAGACAGGCTCGGATTGGTTTTGAGTTCGATATTCACGTTTTCATCAGGGACCGAAACTGCTGCTCCTGCTGTATGTTTTTCAATATCTTTGCTGCCATCAGTATATATCTGTAATCTACCCCTATGTTCCCTTTCTATATAGTTTATACTAGTTTGTTTCATAAATGTTATGTCATTTTCCCCTTTTTTCCCAATGATGTCCTTGATTGCACAGGAGGGGGGGTTGTGCTTTAAGTCACACTTGTTTCTATAATGGGGTGGTTCGATATCCTTAGGTATGTTCAGCTCAGCTATGAGCTTCTGAACTGTAACGGAATATGGTCGGTATTTGTGTGCCTTTTTAGTAGTTTGGCACCCATGTTCCCCAATGAGGTCATTTACAGGCAGATTTTTACCCAAAGGCGAGGAACGTGCCCAATATTTTAGGATTAGTTCCTCTCTTCTTAAATGGAGTGGTTTTATGCCACATTCTACTTCGAGTGCATTAATCGGGGTGGATATAAATGCCCTTGTTGCAATGCGAAGGGCTTGGTTTTGTATTGTGTCGAGCTTTTTAAGTTGGGCTTGTGAGGCAGAGTTATAGGCTTGTGCGCCATAATCTAGTTTACTTAGGATGAGGGCTTTGTACAGGTTGATAAGGGTATTTTTATCGGCACCAAAAGTTGTGCCCGTGACCAAACGAAGAATGTTCAGGTCCTTCTTACATTTCTGGATGAGCTGTTTTATGTGCTCATCCCATCTAAGTGCTTTATCAAGGATCATCCCTAGAAAGTTTACATTGTCCACAAATTCAAGTTTTTTGCCAAAAAGTTTGAGATCGAATTTGGAGGTGTCGATGTTTTTCTTACGTCTAAAAAGTATGGCTTTAGTTTTAGTGTTGGACACCTTAAACCCCCACGCCTCAGCCCAAAATTCGATCTTTTTGAGTGCTTTTTGAAGGGCATCTACGGCGCAACTGGGTGAATAATGTTTTCTCCATATTGCGCTATCGTCTGCAAATTGCGACAGCTGCAGTCTTTCTTCAGGGTCGAGATTCTCTTTTAATGAAACCATGATTATATTGAAGAGGATGGGACTAATAACACTGCCCTGGGGACAGCCATTTTCTAAATTGTGCTGATTTGATGTTTCTTGTCCCACCCTTACTTGAATTTTTCGATTGTGGAGGAAATTGTGTATCCATTTGAGCATGTTTCCGTTTATGCCAAATTGTTTCAGTTTACAGATGGTTCCTGTTGACCACATGAGGTCAAAGGCTTTTTCCAGGTCTAGAAAGACGGCAGCTACTATCTTATTTTCCATAAAGGCCATATTTATCTCAGAGTCTAATCTGGTTAGTTGATCAGTGGTAGATCTGTTGGGTCTAAAACCGGATTGAGTGTCAGCCAGGTGCCCTTTGTTTTCCAAATGGGCCGTCAATCGTTTAGCAATCATGGTTTCCATTGTTTTACATATACACGATGTAAGTGATATAGGTCTGTATGACCCTGGTTCCAGTTTATTTTTGTTTGGTTTCATAATAGGTATGATGGTGGCAAGTTTCCATTCAGGTGGGAGTTCTCCTCTTTGATAGGAGATATTCATAAGTTTTAATAGTTCCATTTTGGAGTTATCGGGTAGTTGTTTGAGCATTTCATAATGGATTGTGTCCGCTCCTGGTGTTGATTCCTTTTTGGATGATAGTGCAGTTCCCAGTTCAAAAAATGTGAAGGGTCGGTTTAAGTCCGAGTTATTTTCTGTTGCCTGAGGTTCCGGGATGTGACCAAGTCCCCTATCTTCCATAATTATTTTAATAGCTTGAAATTTAGGCATATGATTTGACGATTTCGACATATTGTCATAATGTTGTGCTAGAGCATTAGCTTTTTCTTTTTCATCGGTAATGATTGTTTTGTTTACCTCTAGACAGGTAATATGGTCTGTAGGTTTTTTTGACGCAAGAAGCTTAATTTAATGTATGAATTGAAAGTTAAATGAAGATGGTATAACGTGTTTTACGATAAAAAAGAAGCTTTCTTGTTTTCTTTATGAATTAGGCTGTAAGTCTTAAGTCTGATCCCAATGGATATTTGAATCATTTGGGCAAATATTTAATAAAATGAGATTTTATTGTCTTAAACAATTTTCTATAAGCATATATTTTTAAATGTCATGTAAATTGCTCATAAGCTCAAGGGTTGGATACTGTCCCTTTTAAATGGTATTTATAGAATAAAGTATAACACGTCATGAGATAACTTTATATGCCATTTGCGAACAACAAAGGCTTAGGCTGAGAAGTCACGCAGTTAGATCTACCTGCTTGATATCGTGTTTTGGTGTAGTGGGCGTTTCCAATCCTGGCGTAGCCGAGGTTCCGCTCAGCACTGTCGTCCTGAGGGCTTGAAACGACCATCTACAACAGAACACCATATTCTTTTTCTTGCACAACACTACCGAAAATTTTACTTTCACTTTATTTAACTTTTTTTTTTATTTTACGATACTTAAGTAGTTTTCCTGGGTAAGCACAGAATTTCTGTCTCAGGCTAAAGCCACGGATTTCCTTACCTGGTGTGCAAGAAAGTATAATACCTCTAGTGTATATTCGTTGTACCCAAGCTTCACTGACAGAAATCTCAAAGGTGCGTTCTCTCGTGACTTATTGATACACGTCAAGGGAAAACGTGACTTTGAGTAAGTGCGCACAGGAGATACGAACAATCAGCAGAGACATACGCTCAGAAAACAGTCTTCCCAGTGTACATGAAGACGCTTTGTGTCTAATAAAATCCAATTATCATGTGACGTCGCGTCTGAGAGTGTAATAACGCCATGTAATATTTTCGATAATCCACTAGTGGATTAAATATGCAAATTAGCTAGATACGTCACGTAACGTTAGCTGTACGACGTCCTAAACGACGTCGCGTTTACTAATGACGGAATATTGATGTTTTTGTCAACAATCGTGAATAAAATGCGTTTAAAATGTCACATGATAAATAGAATCTTGCATTCGTGCTCATGTATTATTGAATATATTAAACTCGTTGAGGAAAAGGGATAAAATGCTCGGCAAAGACTCACATTTATCCCTTGTCCTCAACTCGTTTAATAAATTCAATAATACATGAACACCTATGTAAGATCTTCTATATAGCACACGTGTGAAGACTCTAGCCAGACTGTAAGGATGCATAGGCTGATCTGCGACTTCGCTGATACAAACGTCCGTAGACAAGCTTCATAGTGCTGACACACTTTCAGAAGCTTCATAGTTCTGACAGACTCTCAGAAGCTTCATAGTGCTGACAGACTCACAGAAACTTCGTTGTGCTGACAAACTCACAGAAGCTTCATAGTGCTGACAGACTCACAGAAACTTCGTTGTGCTGACAGACTCACAGAAACTTCGTTGTGCTGACAGACTCTCAGAAGCTTCATAGTGCTGACAGACTCACAGAAACTTCGTTGTGCTGACAGACTCTCAGAAGCTTCATAGTGCTGACAGACTCTCAGAAGCTTCATAGTTCTGACAGACTCACAGAAACTTCGTTGTGCTGACAGACTCTCAGAAGCTTCATAGTGCTGACAGACTCTCAGAAGCTTCATAGTGCTGACAAACTCTCAGTAGCTTCATAGTTCTGACAAACTCTCAGTAGCTTCATAGTTCTGACAGACTCACAGAAACTTCATAGTGCTGACAGACTCTCAGAAGCTTCATAGTGCTGACAGACTCTCAGAAACTTCGTAGTGCTGACAGACTCTCAGAAGCTTCATAGTGCTGACAGACTCTCAGAAGCTTCATAGTGCTGACAGACTCTCAGAAGCTTCATAGTGCTGACAGACTCTCAGTAGCTGCATAGTGCTGACAGACTCTCAGTAGCTTCATAGTTCTGACAGACTCACAGAAACTTCGTTGTGCTGACAGACTCTCAGTAGCTTCATAGTGCTGACAGACTCTCAGAAGCTTCATAGTGCTGACAGACTCTCAGAAGCTTCATAGTGCTGACAGACTCTCAGTAGCTTCATAGTGCTGACAGACTCACAGAAACTTCGTTGTGCTGACAGACTCTCAGAAGCTTCATAGTGCTGACAGACTCTCAGAAGCTTCATAGTTCTGACAGACTCACAGAAACTTCGTTGTGCTGACAGACTCTCAGAAGCTTCATAGTGCTGACAGACTCTCAGAAGCTTCATAGTGCTGACAGACTCTCAGAAGCTTCATAGTGCTGACAGACTCTCAGAAGCTTCATAGTGCTGACAGACTCTCAGAAGCTTCATAGTTCTGACAAACTCTCAGTAGCTTCATAGTTCTGACAGACTCACAGAAACTTCGTAGTGCTGACAGACTCTCAGAAGCTTCATAGTGCTGACAGACTCTCAGAAGCTTCATAGTGCTGACAGACTCTCAGAAGCTTCATAGTTCTGACAAACTGTCAGTAGCTTCATAGTGCTGACAGACTCACAGAAACTTCGTTGTGCTGACAGACTCTCAGAAGCTTCATAGTTCTGACAGACTCACAGAAGCTTCATAGTGCTGACAGACTCTCAGAAGCTTCATAGTGCTGACAGACTCTCAGAAGCTTCATAGTGCTGACAGACTCTCAGAAGCTTCATAGTGCTGACAGACTCTCAGAAGCTTCATAGTGCTGACAGACTCTCAGAAGCTTCATAGTGCTGACAAACTCTCAGTAGCTTCATAGTGCTGACAGACTCTCAGAAGCTTCATAGTGCTGACAGACTCTCAGAAGCTTCATAGTGCTGACAGACTCTCAGAAGCTTCATAGTGCTGACAGACTCTCAGAAGCTTCATAGTGCTGACAGACTCTCAGAAGCTTCATAGTGCTGACAGACTCTCAGTAGCTTCATAGTGCTGACAGACTTTCAGAAGCTTCATAGTGCTGACAGACTCTCAGAAGCTTCATAGTGCTGACAGACTCACAGAAACTTCGTTGTGCTGACAGACTCTCAGAAGCTTCATAGTGCTGACAGACTCTCAGAAGCTTCATAGTGCTGACAGACTCTCAGAAGCTTCATAGTTCTGACAAACTCTCAGTAGCTTCATAGTTCTGACAGACTCACAGAAACTTCGTAGTGCTGACAGACTCTCAGAAGCTTCATAGTGCTGACAGACTCTCAGAAGCTTCATAGTGCTGACAGACTCTCAGAAGCTTCATAGTTCTGACAAACTCTCAGTAGCTTCATAGTTCTGACAGACTCACAGAAACTTCGTAGTGCTGACAGACTCTCAGAAGCTTCATAGTGCTGACAGACTCTCAGAAGCTTCATAGTGCTGACACTCCTAGAATCGTCATAGTGCTGACAGACTTTCAGAAGCGTCGTAGTGCTGATAAACTCTCAGAAACGTCGTAGTGCTGACACTCTCAGAAGCTTCGTAGTGTTGACAGACTCTCTGAAACGCCGTAGTGCGGAGAGACTCTCAGAAACTTCGTAGTTTTGACAGACTCTTGGAGGCTTCATAGTGCTGATAGACTTACAGAATCTTCACAGTGCTGACGGACTTACAGAAGCGTAGTAGTGCCGACAGACTTTCAGAAGCTTCGTAGTGCTGACAGATACCCAGAAGCGCCGTAGTGATGTCAGACTTTCAGAAGCTTCGTAGTGCTGACAGATTCCCAGAAGCGCCGTAGTGCTGACAGACTTTCAGAAGCTTCGTAGTGCCGACAGATTCCAAGAAGCGCCGTAGTGCTGACGGACTTTCAGAAGCTTCGTAGTGCTGACAGATTCCAAGAAGCGCCGTAGTGCTGACAGACTTTCAGAAGCTTCGTGGTGCTGACAGATTCCCAGAAGCGTCGAAGTGCTGACAGACTTTCAGAAGCTTCGTAGTGCTGATAGATTCCCAGAAGCGGCGTAGTGCTGAAAGATTCCCAGAAGCGCCGTAGTGCTGAGAAACTTTCAGAAGCTTCGTAGTGCTGACAGATTCCCAGAAGCTTCGTAGTGCTGACAGACTTTCAGAAGCGCCGTAGTGCTGAAAGATTCCCAGAAGCGCCGTAGTGCTGACAGACTTTCAGATGCTTCGTTGTGCTGACAAATTCCCAGAAGCGCCGTAGTGCTGAAAGATTCCCAGAAGCGCCGTAGTGCTGACAGACTTTCAGAAGCGCCGTAGTGCTGACAGATTCCCAGAAGCGCCGTAGTGCTGACAGACTTTCAGATGCTTCGTAGTGCTGAAAGATTCCCAGAAGCGCCGTAGCGCTGACAAACTTTCAGAAGTTTCGTAGTGCTGAAAGATTCCCAGAAGCGCCGTAGTGCTGACAGATTCCCAGAAGCGCCGTAGTGCTGAAAGATTCCCAGAAGCGCCGTAGTGCTGACAGACTTTCAGAAGTTTCGTAGTGCTGAAAGATTCCCAGAAGCGCCGTAGTGCTGACAGACTTTCAGAAGTTTCGTAGTGCTGAAAGATTCCCAGAAGCGCCGTAGCGCTGACAAACTTTCAGATGCTTCGTAGTGCTGACAGATTCCCAGAAGCGCCGTAGTGCTGACAGACTTTCAGAAGTTTCGTAGTGCTGAAAGATTCCCAGAAGCGCCGTAGTGCTGACAGACTTTCAGAAGTTTCGTAGTGCTGAAAGATTCCCAGAAGCGCCGTAGTGCTGACAGACTTTCAGAAGTTTCGTAGTGCTGAAAGATTCCCAGAAGCGCCGTAGCGCTGACAGACTTTCAGATGCTTCGTAGTGCTGAAAGATTCCCAGAAGCGCCGTAGTGCTGACAGACTTTCAGATGCTTCGTAGTGCTGAAAGATTCCCAGAAGCGCCGTAGTGCTGACAGACTTTCAGAAGTTTCGTAGTGCTGAAAGATTCCCAGAAGCGCCGTAGCGCTGACAGACTTTCAGATGCTTCGTAGTGCTGACAGATTTCCAGAAGCGCCGTAGTGCTGACAGACTTTCAGAAGTTTCGTAGTGCTGAAAGATTCCCAGAAGCGCCGTAGCGCTGACAGACTTTCAGATGCTTCGTAGTGCTGACAGATTTCCAGAAGCGCCGTAGTGCTGACAGACTTTCAGAAGTTTCGTAGTGCTGACAGATTCCCGGAAGCGCCGTAGTGCTGACAGACTTTCAGATGCTTCGTAGTGCTGACAGATTCCCAGAAGCGCCGTAGTGCTGACAGACTTTCAGAAGCTTCGTAGTGCTGATAGACTCTGTCACCACTAAGAGTGAGTGAGTGTTTGAGTTTTACGTCCCACCAACAGCTAAGGTCATACGGAGACGGGACCTCGGTTTAAAGACTCATCCGAAGTCTGGAGAAGCCCGGGATCAATCCTGCGACCCCTGGTTTACATGGCGAGTAACGTAACCACTGCAACACGGAGGCTTCTGTCATCACTAAGAAGCTATAATTCTGTGGCATTTCATTTATTCACTGAAGAAGGGGGCATTGTATAAAAAGTATTGAATTAATGTGTTTTATGGACACATGTTTCGAAAAATTCTTAACTGCAGGAACATAAAATTGGTTCCGGTTTCAAAAGAGCCATAGAATTTACACATCTCAGTTGCACCCCACCCCTAACCCGTTACGATCATCAGCTCTTGATCTGTAAGGTAACCATACAAAAGACTTGTAGTGTAGACGCTAGACACATCTCTAAAGGGAAATGGGAACACCTTCATGGGAGGAAAGTTCTGCAAAAGTATTTCTGTCTCCCATGTCAGAAGCAAATTCTTTCCTTTAAGAGTTGACCCCTTTTCAGTGGGTCAGGGCTTATAGAAAAGCGAAGATGAAATTCCAAAAGTTGTCTCCCTTTGAAAAATGGCGGAAAAAATCTGTCAGGTGTTCCCATTCCCCTTAAGTTAAGAAAAATATTTTCCATGGTAAATGAAACAAAGATGATGTTTTGTTATATGTTGAAATTTGTGTAAAAGTCGCTCCCTTTGCACTCTAAACCTTTAAGTCCCGCAACAATCTTACAGACTACCCTCATACAGTAGAACTCCGATGGCTCGAACGCCGATGGCTTGTTAACCATGGCTGAGTCGAACCCGTTCTTGAGTCCCTAGGGAATTTCTGTACGTAAGAAATAGGGAGAGTAAAAATTAGGATATTTTCGTCTTCTATCTTGCAAATGTATGCTGTGTGTACTCATTAGAATCGCCTCGCTTTGTCCTGTCCCTGGATAGTAGGGAAAATTTAGGGTTCACTTATCTGGAGAGCAATAATTCATCACAAACACGCCTATATAATATGACCCCCTTGAACCCCCACTTTTATTCAGCTAAAGGGGGGTTTACAGGGGGGGGGACCTTATTTTTCTTATTTCTGCTCTAAAATATAGATTGTCGGTACTCGTTAGAACCGCCTCGATGAGGCGGTTCTAACGTGTACCCGTAATCTATATTTTGAGCAGAAATAAGAAAAATATTACATTTTCCACCTCAAAATTTTCTTTTTTCGGCGAAAAAAAATTACAATGTATTTGTATATAAGTGTTTTCGTTATGAAATCCTATTTCCCTTGCAAGATTGATGGAATTATCGCCATGATGTGTTTATTTGTCATGAACGTGAAGAAATGTATTACAATGTAGATTGCTTTCTAATCAATATTAGGAACACTGCTTTATTAAATTTACAGGAAAGTAATGAGGAAATGCAGTCTTTAACCAAGTCCGCTGCAGATTCAAATATAGAGCAAAACAACTGTTGTTAATAGGAACGATATTTATGCACCAGAAATGAAGATCTATCGAGCGTTCTAAGTAAACCAGTTTTGCGGTCAACAAATGGTTCCTGTATATCACGTAGACAAGTCAGTGAAATGAAGACCCCCCCCACACACACACACACGCACGCACGCACGTACGCACGCACACACACACACACACACACACACACACACACACACACAAACACTAAATCCCACTTTATGTAGAGAAAACTGGGGTTGTATGGGGTATACATTATGTTTTTATTTCTGCTCCGATCCTAGGTTGTGGGTACTCGTTAGAACCGCCTCAAGAGCACCCACAACATATGGTTGCCATATAAGAAACATATCACGGATTTGCATCAGAAAAGTAGCTTGCTCCCGACTATCGATTCTTAGTGAAATAGATTGGGCTGCCTGATGCTTGCATGCAGTAAAGGTTGAGACTCGGGCTTATCACACATTAATTGGTGTAGTCACAGGAATTTGAAAGTAGAACCAGTGCTTCAGCTGAAGTGCACGACCCGCCGGATGCTTTTAGCTTTATGAGTGTTACCATATATGGGTATGGCGGCCATTTTGGTCATGTGACCTGGACCTAAAACGGTTCCACCAATAAATGCGCCTTATGTAAGGAGCAAAAATATATCTTATACTTTAGTACTGTATTCTGAATCGTTTGCAGGATAAAATGCATTCTCACATTTTCCATTACAAAAGCATACGTGTCAATGTTTGACCTAGGCACAAAGAAGGTCAAGGTCAACCCAGGGTCACCATTTTAGCAATTTATGATGCCTTTATCAAGTTTCGTGGAAATCTGTCCAGGGGTTCTGGAGAAGACTATTTTTGAAGGGTTTTTACCATATATGGCTTGGCGGCCATTTTGGTCATGTGACCTGGACCCCATGAGAAATTTTGGTTAGCCCCATCCCATAGAGGCTCAATATGAAATTTGACTTCAATCGGCCCAACGGTTTCCGAGGAGAAGCAGTTTGAAAATTTTCACATTTCTCGCCTCGGCGAGGCTATAATCAATGGAATGTAATAGTTCGCAAGTTCATTGGTTAGATCTTATTGATATATCAGTATGCCAAAATTGTTTAAATATTCCAAGCGGTTAAGTCACTATCACCAATTTTCACAAACGGGTTACGGAGTTTTCGCCTATACGAGGCTATACTAAATGGAATGTAATATTTCGCAAGTTCATTGGTAAGATCTCATTGATATCTATCAGTATGCCAAAAACTGTTTAAATATTCCAAGCGGTTAAGTCACTATCACCAATTTTCACAAACGGGTTACGGACGGACAGACAGACAGACCATATATGGCTTGGCGGCCATTTTGGTCATGTGACCTGGACCCCATGAGCAAATTTTGGTTTCCCCCATCCCATAGAGGCTCCATATGAAATTTGACTTTAATCGGCTCAACGGTTTCCGAGGAGAAGCATTTCGAAAATTTTCAGATTTTTCGCCTCGGCGATTTTTCGCCTTTGCGAGGCTATACTAAATAGAATGTAATATTTCGCAAGTTCGTTGGTTAGATCTCATTGATATCTATCAGTATGCCAAAAATTGTTTAAATATTCCAAGCGGTTAAGTCACTATCACTAATTTTCACAAACGGGTTACGGACGGACAGACAGACAGACCATATATGGCTTGGCGGCCATTTTGGTCATGTGACCTGGACCCCATGAGCAAATTTTGGTTAGCGCCATCCCACAGAGGCTCCATATGAAATTTGACTTCAATCGGCCCCGGCAACGGTTTCCGAGGAGAAGCAGATCGAAAATTTTCTGATTTTTCGCCTCGGCGATGCTATACTAAATGAAATGTAATAGTTCGCAAGTTCATTGGTTAGATCTCAATGATATCTATCAGTATGCAAAAAAATGTTTAAATATTCCAAGCGGTTAAGTCACTATCACCAATTTTCACAAACGGGTTACGAATTTTTCGCCTCGGCGAGGCTATACTAAATGGAATGTAATAGTTCGCAAGTTCATTGGTTAGATCTCATTGATATCTATCAGTATGCAAAAAAATGTTTAAATATTCCAAGCGGTTAAGTCACTATCACCAATTTTCACAAACGGGTTACGAATTTTTCGCCTCGGCGAGGCTATACTTAATGGAATGTAATATTTCGCAAGTTCATTGGTTAGATCTCATTGATATCTATCAGTATGCCAAAAATTGTTTAAATATTCCAAGCGGTTAAGTCACTATCATCAATTTTCACAAACTGGTTACGGACGGAGAGACAGACAGACCATATATGGCTTGGCAGTCATTTTGGTCACATGACCTGGACCCCATAGCAAATTTTGGTTTCCCCCATCCCATAGAGGCTCCATATGAAATTTGACTTCAATCGGCCCAACGGTTTCCGAGGAGAGGCAGTTCGAAAATTTTCACATTTTTCGCCTCGGCGAGGCTATACTAAATGGAATGTAATATCTCGCATGTTCATTGGTTAGATCTCATTGATATCTATCAGTATGCCAAAAATTGTTTAAATATTCCAAGCAGTTAAGTCAATATCACCAATTTTCACAAACGGGTTACGGACCGACAGACAGACAGACCATATATGGCTTGGCGGCCATTTTGGTCATGTGACCTGAACCCCATGAGCAAATTTTGGTTTCCCCCATCCCATAGAGGCTCCATGTGAAATTTGACTTCAATCGGCCCAACGGTTTCCGAGGAGAAGCAGTTCGAAAATTTTCACATTTTTCGCCTCTGCGAGGCTATACTAAATGGAATGTAATATTTCGCAAGTTCATTGGTTAGATCTCATTGATATCTATCAGTATGCCAAAAATTGTTTAAATATTCCGAGCGGTTAAGTCACTATCACCAATTTTCACAAACGGGTTACGGACGGACAGACAGACTGACAGAATGACCGAATGACACGGTGATTTTAGGGCACTCTTAGAAAATCAATCGACTTCAGTCGGTCGCTTTTTCTGCGGGTCGTGCAATGGCATTTATTTCATGTGTAGGTGCCAAAATATGTAGGTCTATAACAGCCATAGGCTTCAGTTAAGAAGTTTCAAATTCTCACACCAATTTCACATATACTGAGAGGCAAAAGTAAGTATACAGGTTACTGAACGCTGATTTGCGCCCCAATGTCCCCCTCTATACATACATATGTGGCATCATAAATAAGAACAACCACTTTCACACAATTTGCAGCATTTTCCGTTAAAATTGATAAACGGATAATGAAATTGCGTCACTTGAAATGGACATGGGGTCTAATCCAATTTTTATCTTGAGTGGTTTCCCTTTAAACATGTGTTTCGGATAAGTGTGATTCAATAATTGATTTTTCGTGCAACAGATTCAAAGAAGGGGAAATGATTGGTAAGAACATATCCCATATTTAAATTATACTCAAGGTAAATTGCATCATTTTTTGTTTAAGGAAAAGTCATTTTCGCCTTTTACCTTCTTCCTTTGATTAAAAATGCTTTATGTTTCTTTGGCATTTTTATTGGGGATTAACTTTTCTTTGAGCAATTTGAGAGGGACCACTATGTAGTAAGCATAGAAATGCCGAGGAAAACAAAAGTTATGCGAAAATTTCAAATGAATATCTCTTACACGATTTGAGAAAAAGACTCATTTAATTCACTATGATTTTAATTGAAAGGGAGGTAATCCGGAACACGCCGAAATTCCAATTGAGTTTTAAGCTGTTTGTTTGGGTTTAATGGCAAGGTAATGATGGCGTTTTATCGATGAACATTCATGCATGACTTTCGCGGTGAGCATAGATTTGAATGTCATGTACAACACGAGATTTTGTTGGAAATATTGATTATCAATGATAGGCAATAACTCCATCATGGATTACTGCAACAGGAAAAGAATTTCGAGTTATACAAACTTACACGTTTGGGAAAAACGGACAAAGGCATGCTTTATTACAGACAGCAATGCAAGATCCGATATTCCAAATTAAATACTGTATACTTTTTATTGCCTCTCAGTATATATACTCTAGAGAGCCTCCACCGGTTGGGACTTGAAAATAATTTGTTCTGCATAGTGCTTCTATGTAGAGCTGAAACCAACCGCACATGAATACCGGTTAACCCCTTAGGAAAAGTGAAAACAAACAAAAAAGGAGATGTACAGTATTGTAGGAGCAAATCTGAGGTTATAATATTTATTTTGCCATGCGTGTGATAAACCTAAGGGTGCGTTCCGGTCATTGCCGTGTTTTAATCATTGTGACAAACAAGTCAATTGCACGACCCGCAGAAAAAGCGACCAACTGAAGTCGGTTGATTTTCTAAGAGTGCCCTAAAATCACCGTGTCATTCTGTCATTCGGTCAATCGGTCATAAATAAGCTGTCTGTCTGTCCGTAACCCGTTTGTGCAAATTGGTGATAGTGACTTAACCGCTTGGAGGCGAAAAATGTGAAAATTTTCAAACAGCTTCTCCTCAAAAACCGTTGGGCCGATTGAAGTCAAATTTCATATGGAGCCTCTGTGGGATGGGGGAAACCAAAATTTGCTTTTAGGGTCCAGGTCACATGACCAAAATGGCCGCCCTTCAAAAATAGTCTTCTCCAGAACCACTGGGCAGATTTCCACGAAACTTGATAAATGGCATCTGGGACGTAGGCCCATCATAAATTGCTAAAATGGTGACCCTTGGTTGACCTTGACCTTCTTTGTGCCTAGGTCAAACTTTGACTCATATGCTTTTGTATTGGAAAATGTGAGAATGCATTTTATCCTGCAAACGATTCAGAATACAGTACTAAAGTGTACGATATATTTTTGCTCCTTACGATAAGGCGCGTTTATTGGGGGAACCGTTTTAGGTCCAGGTCACATGCCCAAAATGGCCGCCATACCCATATATGGTAACACTCATAAAGCTAAAAGCATCCGGCGGGTCGTGCACTTCAGCTGAAGCACTGGTTCAAAATAACATTCAACCAGTCATGACAACAGCCAATGTCAACCATAGTTAACCTACGCCCGCAGGCGTAGACAACGGCCGTATATAACAAAGGCATTCACGATGAAATTCTAGCAACAAAGACACAATTATTCAATATGACAATTTTTAGCATGACCAGATAAATCTTAAAGAACGAGGCGCCCAGTCACATCAGGCGCCCGCTTATCATAAGATACATTACATTTTATGTTGTAGAGATTGTAGACAATTTAATTTGACTAATAATTAACTTATGCAGAAACGACTATTCGGACAGTTTAAAACGCTGGCTTCAATTTAGATGCTGTCGTATTTTACCCTTATTGCAAATCAAAACAAGCCTTTTTTATCATATTATGCCGAATCAAAGCACTGAGAGCACTGTTGGGTCGATTGTCTCTTAGTGTTACTACAGGCTGGAGGAAAACTTGCCTGAACGAGGACTTAGGCGGTTTCGTTTAACCCTTAGATTCCTGTACTGTAAGCAAACAGTGTAGATCTGATCAGACGCCGCAGGCTGCGGCGTCTGATCTGGGTCTACACTGTTTGCCAAACTCAACACATAATCCCAGTCAAGTTCTGTAGATAACCCCCTAAGGCAAATCTCTGACATCACAACGGTAAGAATAGCGCGACTATTTTCTATAAATAATCGTTACCCGAATGTCCGACTAGTTAGTGATAGTCACGGGGTGGACTTCAGCATTGAAAAGCTACTACGCTTTATAGCTTTGATGATAGTCACGGGGTGGACTTCAGCATTGAAAAGCTACTACGCTTTATAGCTTTGATGATAGTCACGGGGTGGACTTCAGCATTGAGAAGCTACTACGCTTTATAGCTTTGATGATAGTCACGGGGTGGACTTCAGCATTGAGAAGCTACTACGCTTTATAGCTTTGATGATAGTCACGGGGGGGACTTCAACATTGAAAAGCTACTACGCTTTATAGCTTTGATGATAGTCACGGGGTGGACTTCAGCATTGGAAAGCTACTACGCTTTATAGCTTTGATGATAGTCACGGGGTGGACTTCAACATTGAAAAGCTACTACGCTTTATAGCTTTGATGATAGTCACGGGGTGGACTTCAGGATTGAAAAGCTACGGCGCTCTATAACTTTTGGTCATTTGATAAACAATCGAGTCAAAAATAGAAAGAGAAAGGTCAAAATGTCAAGAACTTTGCTAGTCTAGGCAGCTGAGCGGTCCGGTTTTTATCGTACCTCGACACAACCCAGCAGGCACATGGCGTAATTGTGACGTCACATTAACGTCGGTGCGTCATGACTTTTATGCAACTTCACATCTACGTCGGTGCAACGCGGTGACGTTGCATCGACGTTGATTTGACGTTGTCCTTGCGACGTGTGCCTGCTGGGATACAACAAAGACAGATTTCTTGTGACGCGGTTTATTTGATGAAAGGTCATGTATCATTTCATCAATAACCTTATACAATAGAAACACTTATGTTTCCTTCCATCTTGTCTGAAGTAATAGTAGAGTATCTGATTCTAATGACTGGATTCAGAGTAGACTGGAATCAGTTCAGGAGCTTAACCACTATCTTCTTATAGCATCCTCGATCCTTTTTGGTCGATTGTTTATCGATCGACCCAAAGTTATACCTATACAGGTATTTATTGGTTTTTATCGTGCCCCACGTGGATATCGAGCTAGAGGACATTAAACAATTCATTTCGAACATCCCTCGTATTTTAACATGATATGATTTTAATCTGCCGATTATAAAGTCTCCCCATTTCCAAATGAGCACACATGTGGACTCTGTATCTGTCATATTAGGCATTTTATGAAGTGGAGGAGGTGGAGCATGGACTGGTTGCTATCACTGAATGCATCATATAAGGAACAAGAATGTTTATGGTTTAATGGTTCCGGAGATATAAGGCCTTTTAAGCAGTAGAGGGGCTGGGGTATGTGATCACCAAAAGAACAGTCGTGTGTTTTTTGGCTGTTTTTTTTTTTTTTTTAAATCCATTCACCGGTCATTAAAGTAGATTGTTGACGGACTACACACGATGATGTACGACGGACATGGCGTTATCAAAATAGTTTGGGCTCAGGTGAGCTGAAAACTGAAAATGTCTGCATTGACGCATTAACCGATTTAGTACCAGAAACCCCTAAAGGGGTACCTTGGCAAACACTACAGGCCCAGATCAGACGCTGTAGAACGCGTCGTCTGATCAGGACCTACAGTTTGAAAAAAAAGAGCACCGCATGCGGGTGCCAACGCTCGGCTGCAAAAATCCTGTCGAAAAAGGGCCATAAATGTGCCGAAAATATTTTGAGGGTTACCTCACCTCTGTTCAGTAATGTCAGAGATAAAACAAAATGTCCAAGTTTTTGCACGACGTCAGAGCTATGACAATACCTGGTCGTTTTCTTCGAAAACAGCCGAGCTAAAAATCAGCCCTATTCCAAATAAATTTTGAAGAAAACACAGACTGACACCCCTAAATAATGAAATGGACCCCTGCTATATATAAGGAGGAAAATTCCATTTGGTACAAAAAGGGTTAAATGCAGTGACAAAGACATTATTTCTTATACCTTTTTCACGGATGTCGTCTTCGTGTTAGTGTGTTCCACGCGACAGTTATATCAATATCATCAATCAAGTTACCGGTAATTACAAACCATAGGAAACAATATCAGGAATACTAGATAATGCAGACATTATAATTTATATGTTTGTCTAGACATGTATTGACAAAAGCTGAAAGAAATAATTAAAGTTTTCTTGATAACAGCCTGTCTTAACTTCGGTTCTTTTTTGCTGATATCATGCAAAACTATTCGCCATTAAATACCGCTTAAAGCCATAGTTTCCATCGGTGATAGGGCACAATGTTGATTCATGTCATGTCATTAGTTGGCCGAATGTAACATACATATGAATAAATTTCGCTACAGAACATTTAGGATAAAAAAAATGAAAAGATAGTTAACATTAAATCAAAACAACGAGATCAATACACAATTTGTTTTTCGTAAACATTTTCAACACGATACAATCGCGAGTGAGTGTTTGAGTTTTATGTCTCACCAACAGCTAAGGTCATACGGAGACGGGACTTCGGTTTAAAGACTCATCCGAAAGTCTGGAGAAGCCCGGGATCGATCCTGCGATCTCTGGTTTACATGGCGAGTAGCGTAACCACTACACCACGGAGGCTTCTAGCGATACAATTAATCGTCGACGCCTGGTAAGTGCAAATACCTCTTTCTGAACTTTTGTTCAGGTGAGTTAAAATAGGAATACATGTAATTTAGTCACACCTATTTCTGACTTTCAACCATGTAGATGACTTAATGCATTTTCTTCTTTCAAATTCACCTACTGAATGGCAATCAGTGTGGATACTGATCAGATGGCTTCTTCAGAAGTTATTCATTGGTCACAAATGGCTGTATATCAAATGTCAAATGCCCAGGTTTCCAACAAGAAGAATTTTAAAGGTTTTTCCTACATAAGTGTGTGTAAAACAAGTGGACCAGGACTATAATTTGAAAAAAACTTGGTAGATGTCAACTAGATGAAGCTGCATACCAAAGACTTGGACATTTTGGTTTCAGACAAGAAGATTTCATACACGTCCATGTAAAATATGTGGGCCTCTGGCCGTGGCCATTTTTTAGCCCGAGGGCTGTAAATAAATTATCTTGGCAGAGGTCCACTAGTCGAAGCTGTGTACCAAATATAAAAGGCCTGGGCCTTCTGGTTTCAAACAAGAAGTTTATTAAGGGTTTTCCCGAAATAAGTCAATGTAAATCAAGTGGGGCCCCTGGAAGAGGCCATTTTTTGGCTCCAAGGCTATAATTTGAGCAATCTTGGTAGAGGTCACCTAGATGAAGCTTCATATCAAATATCAAAGACCCGGGCCTTTGGATTTCAGAGAACAATATTTTAAAAGGATTTTGCTATATAAGGCTATGTAAAACCAGTAGGCACCAGGGCAGGGCCATATTTGGCCCGTGGGTTATAATTTGAACACTCTTGGTAGAGGTTCCCTAGAAGAGGCTTCATACAAAACAAAAATCAAAAACTAGGGACCTCTGGTTTTAGACAAGATTTTTAAAGGGCTTCCTTACATGTATATTAGTCTATGTTAAACCGTAGGACCACACGGTGGGGCTAACTTTGGCTCCAGGGCTTTAATTTGGACAATCTTGGTAGAGGTCCCCTAGATGAAGCTTCTTAACAAATACCAAAGACCTGAGACTCTTCTTGCTGCATGAAGTAGCATTGGGCCCTTAGATATCCTTAGAGCACACAACGAAGACTCTGATCAGACTGCGCGGATACACAGGCTGATCTGAGTCTTCGTTGGGCGCACATGTCTTATTGTAGGTTTTGTCATGCGCTGACTCATATTTCAAGTTGACCGCCATGGTGTTCATCTTAGATATCAGTACGGAACTTTTTCACCGAGTCTTAATCTACAGAATCAGAATCAGAACTTTACTGGTGACACGTGACATGACATTCATACACCATGACCTGTGATTTGGGAAGTTAGTCCTGGTGACACGTGACATGACATTCATACACCATGACCTGTGATTTGGGAAGTTAGTCCCTAGCTCTCACCAGCTAATGTACACTCATCACGAAAACACGCCTATACAAATGCATTGTAAATTTTACCTCCAAAAAATGAAAATTTTAAGATGAAAAGTTGTTATATATTTTTTTTCATTTCTGCTCAAAATATATATTGTGGGTACTCGTTAGAACCGCCTCATTGAGGCGGTCCTAACGAGTACACACAATATATATATTTTAGAGCAGAAATAAGAAAAAAATGTTTACCACCCTAAACCCCAGTTTTTCTATACTAAAGTGGGGTCAAAGGGGATCACAATTATATAGGCGTGTTTTCTTGCTATTATCTTCGGCACCTTCAGCAGTGCATATGATCGAATCGGGAAGGGCATTCCAATCTCTAATGGTTCGAGGGAAGAACGATTCTTTATAATGTCAGATCTTGCACTAGGGGTCTGAAACGCCAGTTAATGGTGGTTTCTACAGTGCCAAGCTCGGGGAACAAAGTCAACTGTTGGAATGCTTGCAGCACCCTTTAGACCTTCGCATAACGAGTAAAAGTCCCAAAATTTGGAAGCAACGTCTCCAAAATGACCTTAACAGTGTTGACGGGGACGTTAAACCACAAAACAAACAAACAAATTCGCATAAAAATATGAGCCTTCTGTCTTTTCTTCACTTTAGAGCGAGTGAGTGTTTGAGTTTTGCGTCTCACCAACAGCTAAGGTCATACGGAGACGGGACCTCGGTTTAAAGACTCATCCGAATGTCTGGAGAAGCACGGGATCGATCCGGCGACCCCTGGTTTACCAGGCGAGTAGCATATCCACTACACCACGGAGGCTTCTGCCTTCGCTTGAGAGACTCCCATCTGAATTTTCCTAGTATTCCCGCCATGCTCCAAGTTTCAAAACAGTAATTGCTTGTTGCAAATCTAGCAGCTCTATTCTGAACTATTTAGATTTCTTCATTCAAGGCATTTATTCTTGATTATTGAGGACTATTATTTCATTACATAATATTATGTAGCCCTCAGTGCTGAGTGCGCATGCGCGCGGTTGTACGTGCTGTTCCTGTTTTTCCGGGAAACTTTTTGGATTATTTTGGAGTTTTAAGGAATACCCTGGATGAGTTCTTTAACTTTTTACTCATAACTTTGTTAACTTCTCCAGTAACTTGTTTTATTTCAGCATTTTGTTTTGTTTTTGTTGATTTGCACTTCAAACGAATCCCGGATAATTTGGCATAGGTATTTTTTAGTTTTGCACCGAAACGTAACTGGTTCCGGTTTCGCGGCGGATTGAACCACAAAGGTAAACATTAAATTTCATTAAGTTTTTGTGTGATTTTTGCAGATATTGCCCAGCAGAGAAAATTTTCCTAGACACCACTTAGTATAAATTGCCCTTCAACTACCATAAAGTCACCATACAACCTATGAAATATGAGTCATTTTGTGTTTGACCTCCTATTTGGAGTTTGTTGCCTGCTGTTGGCAACACGTCTAGCATCCTTCTCCATCTATAGCGGACAGGATCAACAGGAAATCCCCGTTGACTTTTTCCCAGTGTATATGGATACATGTGGTACAACAGCAAACGAGTATAACTTTGCACATCATTTGCCCCACATTTGCACGGTATCTATCTTAAAGAAATCGGTAAGGATGAAGGGATTTCCTGGTTCAAACAAACTTTTTTACCTGTATATATTTACAGTTATAATAGGTAATGCTTGGGACGTGGAATCAAATCCTGGTCCAATTTCCCTAAATGACAGCTCACATTTTCCCTGTGGACTTTGTCAAAGAAGTGTTGGTTGGGAAGACCGAGGAATTTGTTGTGACACTTGCAATATCTGGTATCACATAGACTGTCAAGGCATGTCATCAACTATGTATAGTCTATATAACAGATCATCGAATATGAACGTAGCATGGGAATGCATGAAATGTGGAATGCCAAACTTTTCCACATCTCTGTTTGACACTTTATCTTCTATTGACACCCATAACCAATTTGAACCGTTATCTACCCTGTCCGAGCCTGACAGTCCGATACCAGACAATATTGGCCCGCCCACGGCAGCTTCTTCGCCCATTGTGCAGCAGTCAAAAGAAGCTAAAATGAAGACCAAAAAGGCGGTCCTTAACCACCCCCTCAGAATATTGATTATGAATTGTCAGTCAATAAAGAACAAAAGGGCTGAACTTCATACTATTATCGACTCAGCTAAGCCGGACATCATTTTGGGCAATGAGTCCTGGCTAACCCCAGAAATTAAAAACTCAGAAATTTTTCCAGAATCTTTTGAGGCTATCCGGAAAGACAGAGTTGGGGATGCACATGGAGGTGTCTTTGTGGCTTTCAAGCGAGACCTACTCTGTACAGAAACTCCGGAGTTGGACACCAAATGTGAATTAGTTTGGTGTAAATTGAACATTATTGGATGTAGGACTCTGTACCTTGGTTCCTTTTATCGCCCCCCAGATCAGATTGACCCAGAATATCTTGAGGCTTTTAATTCATCTTTGTCTAGGATAATGTCAAATGCAAATGCCCATATTTTGGTTGGCGGAGACTTCAATTGTGGTGACATTGAATGGTGCAACATGCAGGTGCCCCATGGGGTATCTAAAAGGCAGACACAGCAACAGCTTTTAGATATAATCAAAGAACACTGCCTAGCCCAAGTAATTAATATACCCACCCGTCAAGAGAAGACCCTCGATCTATTATTTACAAATTCACCATCCCCAGTTAATCGAGTTAAGGGGATGCCCCCGATCGGCAAAGCCGATCACGACATAGTCCTTATTGAATACGACATAAAAGCAAAACGAATCAGACAAGCCCCGCGTAAAATATATCTATATAAACGTGCGGATATGGATGGTCTGCGAGACCATATGGCGCGATTTAGAGATTCGTTCCTTTCCTCTGACCTTTCGCACATGTCAGTTAACGACATGTGGGTCAATTTTAAGACCGAATTAACTGCGGCTATGGAAAGGTTTATTCCAACGAAAATGACCAAAACAAAGTTTAGTGCGCCTTGGATCGACAACACGATCAAGCATCTAATTAGAAGACGCAATCGAATGTACTTTCGTGCTCGTAAGTCTAGTAGCCCTGACGTTAAGAGCCATTACAAAAGGTTCAGAGCACATGTACAAAAGGTAATAAGAGATGCATATTGGAAGCATGTTTCCAGCATCTTTACCTTTGAGGATGATAATACAGATCCCGACAGTCCCCAGAAGAATGGTAAAGTAAAAAAGTTTTGGTCATTCGTAAAGTCCCTGAAAAAGGAAGCCTTTGGGATCACTTCGTTAAGAGATAACGGTATTCTCAAAACAGATTCGCGCGATAAGGCCAACATATGTAACAAACAGTTTCAATCTGCATTTACGCGTGAAACTGATGGTGAGCTACCAACTAAAGGTAATAGTCAGTTCCCCTCAATGGGGGACATAACAGTTGACCCAAACGGGGTCGCCAAACTGTTAGGTAAGCTCAAAATACATAAGGCATCTGGGCCGGATGACCTGAATGCCAGGGTGCTTAAAGAATGTGGTGCTGAAATTTCACCTGTGCTGGCCTTTATCTTCAATGAATCACTCGCCCAGGGCACTGTACCAGATGACTGGCGACAAGCTAATGTTACCCCGGTCTATAAAAAAGGAGAAAAATACGATGCAGCAAATTATAGACCAGTGTCGCTAACATGCATCTGTTGCAAAACCCTGGAGCATATAATAGTTAGTAACATCAACAAGCACCTAGCCTTAGAGAGCATTCTTGCTGACTGTCAACATGGTTTCCGAAGTCAAAGGTCTTGCGAAACTCAATTAGTTCAGTTTTACCATGACATTGTGAGCAATCTGGATGGGGCCACAAACCGTGGCCACAAACAGACTGACTTGATTATCATGGACTTCGCTAAGGCCTTTGACAAGGTACCTCACAGGAGGCTATTGTATAAATTGGATTACTATGGGATAAGAGGATCCACACACAGGTGGATTAGCTCATGGCTCTCAGGGCGCTCACAACAAGTTGTACTTGATGGCCAAGCGTCTGATCCAGTCCCTGTTTTATCTGGTGTCCCCCAAGGTTCGGTCCTTGGACCGGTCCTTTTCTTGGTATTCATTAATGATCTCCCTGATAACATCAGGTCATCTGTCCGTTTGTTTGCTGATGATTGTGTCCTTTATAGGAATATATATTCTTCTTCTGACTGTCTTATTCTACAAGATGACCTGAACCAACTAGCACAGTGGGAGGCCGATTGGCAGATGAAGTTCAATGTGGCCAAATGTCATTCAATGAGGGTGTCGCGACACCCTCCTGACAAACAAATTAAGTTTGACTATAAACTACACCAGCAAATCTTGGAGCAGGTTCAATCCGCCAAATATCTTGGTATCACCATCACTGATGATCTTGATTGGGGTCAACACGTTTCTGAAATTACATCAAAAGCAACTAGGACTTTAGGATTTCTTAGACGAAACTTGGCTTTTGCACCTAGGCAGACAAAGGATGTTGCATATAAAACATTGGTTCGCCCTCAGCTAGAATATGCATCACCCATTTGGCATCCCTATGTTAAAACTCAGATTCAGCAGGTGGAGAAGGTGCAGAGGACAGCTGCTCGATGGACCTGCCGACGATGGCGCAATAGAAGCAGCGTCGGTGACATGCTTAACGAGCTAGAATGGCCGTCCCTAGAGGCCCGTCGTGAGCAGTCCTCTTTAACCTTCTTCTATAAGATACATTCAGGTACAGTGGCCGTTAATAAAGATAAATACTTGACCCCTGTGACAGTTTCAACTCGAACAAGGGCATCAAAAGTAAACAACTCACAGTATCACAGGTACCAGTCCTACAGTGATGCCCTGAAAAATTCCTTCTTCCCTAGGACTATTCCCCAGTGGAATAGTCTTCCCTCTTCTGTGGTGAATGCTAAGACTGCAGAGGAGTTCAAAGCCCATACAGTGTAAGATTGAGACTCAGAGGTATGCGTTTTAGTATACCTCTGTTATTCAGATTGTAAATAGTTTTAAGGACTCATCCAGTGACTTCTCTTTTTTTTTTTTTTTTTTTCAGCTAAATTCTAAATTTAGCTACGCACCCAACTGAGGTAATGGCCAAATATGACCGACTCAGTATAAGAAGATAGATAGATAGATAGACTGGAGAGATCTCCTCTGTCTTCAACAGGTTATGGGCCACCTTAAGGAGAATCAATAGTTAAGTAAAGGTTGACTAGAGTGTACATTATTGATTTTCCCCTTAAGAACCTCATGCAGGGGATTCAACAAGAACTACTAATCACCCAATTAAGGGCTGCCTTTGATGTGCTTCAGACAGAATATCACAAGGGGCAATAAAACAATTATGAACACACGGTGTGTCCTACTGTTCCAGAATAAATGCCTTTAAGGACAACTCCACTGGGGTCCCAGATGCAACTACCATATTCCAAGATTGGGAGAACAATGCCCTTATATGCTGCCTCCTTCACATCCTAAGGACATTGATGAAGATTTTCCCTCAGGAAACCAAGCCTTCTATTCGCCCTAGTACACATGTTGCTAATGGGTGTGTTCCATCTCCAATCGTGTGTGATTGTCATACCAAGGTATTTTTTGTGGAATTCACATGTTACCATACACCTTATTTGCATTATTTGCTGGCTCCCAGCTTGCACATTGTCAATATTGGAAAAACGGGTAACCAGACCCCCCTGACCTTTGAAGGCCAGGGTTGCCTGGTTACCTGTTTTTTCCAACACGTATAATCTTCAGACTAGGAACCAGCAGATAATGCAAATAAGGTGAATAATGCCACTTGCTCAGTAACAGCTCAATACAACTAACAGTTCTGGAGGAGATGTCGAAAATGTAAGGAGTTAAAGACTTGCGGACGACAGACAATAAGCCACAGCATAAGCTGACCTGAGCTAACAAATAAACCACAAAGAGTATAATGGACCCACAAGTAACAGAAAGCGAGATTTTTCAACAGTGAATTGGATAAAAGTTCTTGACCTTTTTCCAGCCTAAATTGAGAGACAATTTACCCACCAGCACTGTAAGTACTTTGATTGGTCAATCACTCTAGACTTCTGTCTGTTACCACCTTAAACTTAAATATCTATCAACGGCCATGGGTACGGTTGGGTGAGGCAAGGGTGACGTGAATCTTGCATCACTGGAGCGGCCAACTGATATTAGCTTACAGCTGGACAAGGCCTGCTGTCTTTGCAGCAGGTATGAGGAAAGGGGGGATGTTGTTATTTCTTTTGTCTCTACACTTCCACTCATTTTCTCCTCCTCTGTCCCACACTTTCATCTATTCTACTATCTCTTAGGTCTCTTTTCTCCCTTTCTCTAGGAGACAACAAAAAATGGCCCACAAGGGTTGATGTGTCGTTAAACCCAGAACAATCAATCAAGTGCCATAAATTTATTTACATAATGCGCTGTGCTTGTTTTGCACATCACGAAAACGCCTATATAATTTTGACCCCATAGAACCTCACTTTCCTATAGTAAACTGGTGTTTACAGAGGTAAACCTTATTTTTCTTATTACTGCTCTAAAAATAGATTGTGGGTACTCGTAAAAACGATGAGGCGGTTCTAACGAGTACACACAATCTAGATTTTGAGCAGAAATAAGAAAACCATCACTATTTTTAATCTGAAAATTTTCATATTTTCAGTGTGTGTATAAAATTTCCAATATATTTGAATAGTCGTGATTGTAATGGACTTGAACAGCCACGTAAAATCGATTTAAGCCCCACCCCCAGTGGAATTCCTTTCACTGGCCATTCCAAGGCGGTTCTTCTTTGCTGTTTATTTTTGTTATGGTTTGTCTGAGTGTTTGTATCGCTTATATTATTTTGTTTTGGATAGCCGATTGGCCATTTTGTGGGAAACTAACTGTCCTCTTGGCTTTCCGCTGCTGATGTTTCCAATAGGGTCTGTTGTTTCATGTTTGTGTTTCTTTCCCTTTGGTGTCTCTGGTGGGAGCTGTGGGTTGATTGTATCGATTCCTGATCATTGCCTTCACTTCTAGTTTGAAGCTGATCCAATCATAAATATAGCGTCTACTGCCCGGATGCCCGGACAACATTTTCCCAATAATAAGTATTTGGGGGACGAAAGGGCAAGTATCTCTCACAATAACATTCCGATCTGCCCCAAAGACTTTGTGGCTGTCCCCATTACCTACAAGTTTGTTGATGAGCAAACAAAAAAAAATGTCTATCGCCCGGGCAACATTTTCCCCATTATATGTCTATGGGGGACGAAAGGGAAAGTAATTCTGACATGAATAATCCGATCTGCCCCAAATTCGGACTCGTCCAAGATTTTATAGCTGTCCTCCTTACCAACAAGTTTGTTGAGGATCCAGTCAAAAATGAAGCGTCTATCGCCCGGACATTTTCCCCATTATAAGTCTTTTGGGGATGAAAGGGCAAGTAACCCTGATACGAACAATCCAATCTTCCCCAAATTCGAACTTCTCCAAGATTATATGAGCCCCGCCAAGCGAATTTGTGTCTTCGAGCATTCCGTCATGACAAATTTTAACTGCGCATGCCCAGCCATTCAGAGGGGCCAGGGATATGTCTTTCTGTCTGAAGATTCCTCTTGATTCACTACTTGTATGAGCGAGCAGCGAAGGTTCTGGCGAGACTGCGCGGATTCGCAGGCTCGCCTGAACCTTCGCTGCTCGCATGGGCGATAAGTACCAAAATCGCTTGACGGGGCCCATATGGCTGTGCTCATTATCTACAAGTTTGAAGCTGATCAAATCAAAAATAAAGTTGCTATTGGTCGGACAACAAAAAGTTAACGACAGACGACGGACGGACGGACAACAGGCCACGCATAAGCTGACATGGAGCTGTGCTCCAGGTGAGCTTAAAAAAATCTCAAAGCAGTGACAGCACTGGTGGGTCGATTGTTGCCAAGTGTATGCTGACAATGGTCCTGAACGGGGTCTTATACTGTTTCGTGTGATACTTAAATTCCTGTACCAAAAGCAGGAGGTGTTGAACACGATTATGCACTGTGTTCTGTGGTTTCTGATCTGGGTCGTGTCCGATAGCTCAGTATTTAGTGCACTTGCCTCTGATGCTAGAGGTCCTGGGTTCGATCCCCGGCAGCGGCGATAAAATTTCGGAGTCCGAACACGCTCCATTGGCATCATTTGTAGGGATCAATGTCATAAAGTGCACTGTCCTTCGGATCGGGACGTTAACTGGAGCCCCCTGTACAGGGAGGGTCATGTCATGTGCAGGTTTAAGACCCTTACCGTAATTACATGATTACTGTGTAGGCTTTCATCCCTGCAACCTGGAGTGTATGTAATGTACATCTGTGAGTAATGGTCATATGTGACCGATTGAAGTATAAGTAGAAAGAAAGAAAAAGAAAGAGATATCTGGATAGTCACGCAGAAATCAACAACGAAAAGCTTCTTTGCTTAATAACATCAGGACACCGGGTCGATTGTCTGTCCACCCCAAAAGAAAACTCTAAATCAACGTCTAGAGGCCATGGGACGTTAAGTATACACAAATTCTCAGAACAATGTTGATCTAATTAAAAAATGTCTTCCTGTACTTTTGAAGGGTGAACTGTATCAGTATTTCGAGTAGGGCTGGCTAATCAGAGCTGAAAAGATAATCGATTATCAGTCCTGTCATTGCGATCGATAATCGATTAGAAATCGCTGAGGTTTTTGTCATACTTTTACCTGTCTGACTTTCTGTCTGTGCATGACTCTTACCATATGTTGCACTTTATCATATGTATATTTGAACAGATAGGCCTGAGCAAACAGTGTAGACCCAGATGAGACGCCGCAGAATGCGGCGTCTCATCATGGTCTGCACTGTTTGCCACTCATCCAGCTATTTTAGGCATAACTTTCGAGTCTCTCAAAAATAATAATACAAGGGCCGCTCAAAAATCCAATGTGTACATGTACATGATATTGACTCCATATTGTGAAATATTCGACACAAATTAATTCGGCGAAGAATGCACAAGCTTTTCGTTTTAACAATATTATGTCAAGAACCTGTAACTATCATACAATAAACCAACTATAAATAAAGAATAGAGGATATTTGATTTTTCAGTTTAAGATCGAATTTTATTTCACCGAATAAACACCAAAACCAGTATTTTCACGAGTGGCGTAGCCACGAGTGAAAATACCAGTTTTGATGTTCATGAATGAAATAAAATTTGATCTTTCACTAAAAAAAAATAAAATTTTCTGTTTCTTACATGCTTCAAAACACCAATATTTAGCTTCACTAATCGCGTCACTCACCCTCAGAGAAAACTAACTTTGTTCCTGGTAGTTTCGCGTCAATTGAAAGTTTGCACCTGAGAAATAGCCTGGGATGGTATTTCTATGAATGGTTTCTGAAATAATTGAGAGATTAGTTTCCCAAAGAAGGTGCGGACTGATCTAACGTCGCGCGACAAAATACGTGACGTCAGCGTCGAAAACGACGTCATTGACGTCCTCGTGACGTGTGAACGGGCTTAGCATCAATTCTAATACAGTTCATTAAATTTCAATCATCTGATAATGGAAAAACTGACCATAGCATTAGATTTCGAAAAACAAGTAGTCCCAAACAATGAAAAATAAAACTGATATCAGTCACTGTTAGTGACAATATCGATTTAGATTTCACTGAGAAATCTCTATATTTCATTGAAAAGCATGTAAGAAAAAATTATTCACTATGTTTCAGTTCAGTCCTCATTCTCAATCATGACTAGCCACGTGATCTTTAAGGGAACTGAACTCGCTGAATGTTTTGTGGCAAATACAACAACAATATGTTCCTGTTCTTTTATGCGTTTCCAAATGCGTATCACGATATTCGCTTGAAAAAAACTGTCTTTCACACAGACCACATGTGAAGATTGCTGTCCCAGCATGCTTTGCAAGATGGGTTTGTAGCTGAAATATTTTAATAAATTTTTCCCCGCATTTGTCACATTTGAAGAAACGATTAGATTTAACTTCAGTCTCTACTAAGTCAGAATCTGAGTTATCACTGTCATCATTTTCAATATGGATTTTACTTCCAACCTGTGAGTTTGACGTGTCGCTAAGGTGGTTAGTCGCAACGTGTTCTTTTAGAGCTGCACAACTCTCAAGTGTCTTATTACATAGGTGGCATATATGAACTTTTGCATCCTTGTGTAATTTAACATGTTCTTCTAGTAATGCTTTAGTGATGAATTGCTTTAGACAATAACTGCAATGGAACACTTTTTCACTTGCGTGTGTCTTTGTATGATAACGTAGTTGCCGGGATGATGCAAATGTTTTATTGCAATTGCTACAAGAAAAGACGTTATCACCACTGTGAGAATCCAAATGTTTCTTCATGAGGCATTTACTCCGAACTAATTTATTGCACACATGACACCTGATACCCTGGTTATGCCTATCAAGATTACGTTGTAACTGATACCTCTTGCCACATAAATCACATTTTATAGGAATAAAAGGTTTTTGTTTGCTCAGTCTGTCTTCATGCTGATCCAGTAAGTGTGTATTCAGATACTCAGAGTTATCAAACTGTTTCTCACATATCATACACAAATACATACTTTTCTCTGCTTTGTCAGTATGCTTGGCAGGTTTCCTTTTACGCCTATGCCTGGACTTAGAAGATGTACCACTGAAAAAATTACCATGAGCTCGCATTTTGTGTAGGGACAGAAATGATGGCTTGAACAGTTTATCGCAAATAAAGCACCGCACTTTTATTTTATTAGCGGTATCACAAGAGGCATTTAAATTATTATTTAGTGCTTCATCTCCATTCTTGGGCATCATTTGCTGTTGATTTTCTGATGGAGGCAAGATCGCATTTGCTACTCTTCCTGCAAATCCTACGTCTACGCTCGAAGTCATTGCTATTGTCGCCACATCACTGATTTGAGCCGTTTCTGCTTTGACCTTAGACCTAACGACAGACATAATGATTTTCTTTTCCATGTTAACATCTTTTCTTGGATTGGAAACAAGAACAGCATTCGGAACTTGTTTAACATCTGGATTCAAAATCGGTATAAATATTTGCTTCTTCTTTACTTGATGACAGTCATCTGAATTACATTTATCAACTCCGTCCGTGTCTGTTGCTACCTGGACTGGTTCTTCTTTAATTACCACATTTTCTTGAGAACCTTTTGCGTTACTGTCTGAAGTTGCAGTTACCCGTGATGTGTCTAGTCCGCCCATTGTATGCTGGTCTGAAACTGAATTATAGATATAATCCTGGGTCAGCTCCGGTGCTTTTGCGCCTGATTCTATCTCCATTGCAACATTTCCTTTATATCCAAATATATGACTATCCGACATGTCAGTGATCTGTAAACTACTTTGTCTGTTTACTACAAAAGAGACTGGCACTGGGCTATACGTTGTGTGTGGTGCAAGATGTGATGCCTGGTTTACCGGTTCTATCTTAATTTCTACGTTTTCAATATTTTCACAAAGTTCTTGATTCATGCCGGACTTGATTATTACTGACTTTACATCATCAGAAACAAAGTTGGGCATTTGTTTGACAGCTGGATTAAAAATAGGTGTAATTACTTGTTTCTTTATTCTGTGATGATATTCCTGTGAACTTCTGCCAACACGTTTGCCATTACGTATTGCTGCCTCAACAGATTCTTTTTCCATTTCGCCACTCCTCTGATATTCATTTGTATAACTGCCTGACATGTCAGATATTTGCGAATTACCTTGTCCATCTACTGTACAAGAGGTGGAAACAGTGCTGTACATATTATCTGCTGTACATTCTGGTGCTAGTTCTACTGGTTCTATTTTAATGTTCACACTTTCTTGGTAATCAGTCGTAAGGCTATCTGGGAAGCCTGTTGTCTGCAAAATGTCTTTTCTACCTACTGTGCATGCTACGCTATCCATTTCACCAATTGTCTTATTCGGTATATGTTTGCCCGGTTCTGCCTTCATCTCTATATTTTCTTTATAAAGATCTAAATGAGCGTCTATCTGACCAGCAGTCTTTGACCTTACTAGTCCACCTATAGGGTAAGGGGCTAAAACCGGGCAACA
This sequence comes from Lucinisca nassula, assembly GCA_963580285.1. NCBI lineage: Eukaryota > Metazoa > Mollusca > Bivalvia > Lucinida > Lucinidae > Lucinisca > Lucinisca nassula. Next base: position 35,511,248 of record OY757011.1, read on the forward strand.
GAAGTTATCCGTTGTCATTTCTAGTAAATGTTCATTTGGTTCAATTTTGATTTCCACATTCTCTTGATAATTATTTGAACAACTGTCTGGCGTATAAGTCATCTGCAACTTCACTTGTCCATCTACGGAACAAATGTGTGGAACTATGCTATCTGCCTGTGTCATACTGGTTATCGTTTCGATCGGTTCTACTTTAATTTCCACATTGTGTTGCTTTTTGGCACACAATGTGTCTATGAATGACTTCAGTTCACCTATTTTCTCACCATAAGTTTCTGCTGGCTTTGCTTCAGGTTTAGGTTTAAAGAAAGACACAATGAATTGGTTTTTCTCGTAAACCTAATTACCTGGATTGTCTGGAATAACTACGTTTGAAATATGGTTGACAGCACAATTCAAACCAGGTGTGGTGATTTGCATCTTTTTGTACTTGTTATTCCCCTGAATTAATTTGAACACGTTACCTATGATTGTTTTGCCTTGACATGGTCTATTTAATTTCTTCATTTACTTCACACTTGTAACCATTCGTATGGCTACTAAACTTGTCTGGTACCTGTTAACTACCTAGTTTATCCACTGTACAAGTGGCTGAAACTCTGCCGGGGTCTATTCGACTGCCTAGATGTTTATTTCCATATTTTCTGGATTACCATTTATATGGCTTCCTGATTTTTCACTGACTGGCGGATTGCCTATTCCACCTTATATGCAAGAAATCAAGGTTTTTGCTACCTCCCCGTTATTTTTTTTGCTTTTTTTTTTTTTTTTGCGATAATAAAGTTTGATTTTGCAACAGTCGCATTACATTAGGCTGAGTATTCACTCTCTACTTGAAAAACATTCGTGTTAAGATACCAAAGTCCCTGTCCTAGACGGTTTACTTTCTGTTTATGAAAGGGTTTGGCACTTTTGCTTACATCTTATATCCGAATTCCTCACCAATACATTAGGTATTTATCAGCAGTCTGTATTTTTTTTTCAGCAAAGGTTAACTGTCGTTTTATGAAGCTAGTGCACTCAGTCAAATAGCTTGGGTAATTAGGCATCTTTTCTGTTGCAACTTCCTGCTGGCCACTAAATATCTGAAAAAATATATATATATATTTTTCACAAAATCTCTCAACCCTTTTTGTACTAAATGGAAATTTTATATTTAGCACGTGTCCATTTCAAAATTTAGGGGTGTTGGGTTGTGTTTTCTTCAAAATTTATTTGGAAAATAATTGAATGTTTAGCAAACAATGGAGGCCCTGATCAAACGCCGCGTTCGGCGGCGTCTAATCTGGGCCTGCACTGTTTGCTAGGGTATCCGTTTTGGGGTTTCCGGTACAAAATGGGTTAATGGTATAATCATTGGCGACAATTGTTTTAATATCAACATTGGTATAAAGGTCGACCCCCGCCCATCGAGACTTTGAGAAATAGATTGGGCTGCAAGGTGCTCCACAAACCGACCACACATGAGTACTGATAAACAGCTTAGAAGGCTTAAGCCTGCCCAGGCAGTGGTGCGAGTCCATGCATATAAACCCTATTGGTTATATTGGGCGCAGGGCTTGAGAAGTCATTTCATCTCAATGTCGGGTAAAAGTCCCACAAAATTGGAAGCAACATCTCCAAAATGACCTGAATTGTCTTGACGGGGACGTTTAACCTCAATTCAAATAAAATAGGACGTGAAACTATGAAAATAAAATGGAGAATGGATTATACGAGCTGCATGATAATTTAAAGTGAAAGTATTTCAAGGTAATGAATATTTATGTCAGCATTTGAAAAAATGCAATTTTCGGATCAACTAGCCCCGGTCTCCCTTATTACCATTTTTCCCGGCCTTGGCTTTTAGCCTGGAAACCCATAATTCCGTTCACCTAAGGTTGAGTAATTCTTCTTTCAAATTTTTGTTGCAAGAATAATTTTCTGCAGGTATTTTTAAACATGTGACTAAATGCCTAAGAGAATCTCAAGATTTAAGAAAATAAATATCACATCTGTTTATTCTACAGCCTTCTAGAATTGCAGGGTGTGTTTGGGGCATGTTCTGATAACTCCGTTCGCTCAAATTTATTTGATTATCATAAGTTATCAGATTTATTCTATGAATATTATACATGATGAGTATTTTATTTGGACTTTGCACTACTTTAATTTGTTGATACTATTTTTCTACTCAGTCACATGCTTGTCACTGGTTAGAGATTATTTTGGGGTACCCCTTAAATATTAAGCATTTTGTGACAAATTTCGATTTCTGTGAATTAAATTGTAAACCAAAACTGATTTTCTTCAAAACAGGTTGCAATGTTAGTTATTCATTAGAAATTCTGATGTGACATAATTGTAAAAAATGATTCCTTTTCATATTATTCAAAGAAGAGGGTGAACGGAGATATATGAGAAAATGGGATATAGGAGCTTTTTTCGTGACGTACTTCCGGTTCTAAAAGTAGAACGGGAAAAGCCCTGGCCGTCATCTGTCGTATTGCGTCAAGGCAGTGGGACAGATAAAGTGTTAATTATTGCGTAAATCAGTGGAATTCTTTTAAACGATTGGCTAATTCTAATGTAATAAACACCGATATTCTGCCAAATGTGAAATTTAGCATTACGAAAACGACATTGACCTTATTTGCATTATTAAATCACGCAAAATCACGTTCTCATTTCCTAGCGAGATTTCGAGTTGGGGGGGGGGTCACGTGATCATCTAATATGGTATCGGCATTTTTGGCTCGGTGGCTCGGTCCGGCCTTTGCTTTTAGCCCGGTGTTGTTATGTATTCTCGCGTACTTAAGACAGAAAAAAATAAATTAAACAATACAGAAACATAAACTCAATGAACAATGCTAAATTCTCTTGACTTGTTATCTAATTTAGTTAACCAGCAAACAATATTTCCAGTCCATTCATGTTTTGATGAAAGCAGCATTGCGATAGACAGTTATTGCTCCGCCGCCATTTTGAGAGGAGAGTCATATGATCTCGCGTTAATTATAATATTTTATCAGGCGGAAGCGCTGATTGGATAGTCGTGGACTCGAAACAAATCTACCCATTGACCCCATTATGCACATGACCTAGCCCAGTCTTCGTCATGAACATACATGTGATATTTTCTTGGACCCAAATAGGTAGATTTTGATTTTCAGGTTGGGAGATTGGTGTCCCAAATAGGGAGATTTTTCCGCGGTAAAAAGTGATGTTATTTTTGGTTAAAATTTACCTCCGGCTCTGAAGCACTTTTTCACCCATAACATGCCAACACGACAATTATCGTCTGCTTTGTCGTCTGTCATCTGCATTAAAAATCATTTTTTGAAAACATTGTGGGCCCAGATCAGACTGCATAGCAGTCTGATGAGGGTCCATACTGTTTGCCTTTATGCAAAAATATGTTATAAAAGCTTGGAAGAAGAAAATGCAGCAGACGACAAACTTCCAATTTTGTCTTTTAATAGAGAGACAATTTCTCGGAGGAACGATCAAAGAACGAGCACTGACCAATAGATCAGTGTTAAATACCCACCTAGCACCTGGCAGAAAAAACAATGTTCAGAATACGCGCATAGCAAAAAAAAATGACATACATTTTCTTGTACTTTTACACCCCTTCTCTTATCAAGTTTTTTTTTTTTTTTTTTTTTTTGGGGGGGGGGGGGTGCATGCATGATTGCCGTTATGAAATGTTACATACTGTAAGTATTATATAAGTTATATTGCATGTTGTTTATGTTTGTTTATTGTTGAAAATTAGTGCATGTACCTTACTTGATTTCCGTTCAGTGAATAATAAATTAGTAAACTTCCAAAATGTTTGTTGTTCTTTTATGACCACTCATGCGCCCCAAAACTAGGGAACTTACTGCATTAGTCTTGCAGTTTGGATATCTTCATCTGTAGATCGGTAAACAAAGCTAATGATCATGAAGTATGGAAGTTTTTGTAATGCCTAAATTTTTTAATTTTAAATGCCCATGCTTTTTCCATGGCTACGTTTCCCAAAAACGTGTCTCGGAACTTAGTCGGAACTAATAAGCATGCATGATTTTTATTGATTTAACTTGGGGGCATATTTCTTTCATAATCACGGCATTTTTTTTTTCTCGCAAGCTAAAAATGAAACAGGTTTGAATAGAAAATGTCACCCTGCAAAACTCCGGTTATATGTTTATTAATAAATGAAAAACTGCATACTGATGCTTAGACAATACCAGTGTCTGCTCTGCTCTGTTTTGGTGGGAAAATATTTAGCGCCTTCACCTGTCGGAGGCCAAAACGCATTCACGAATTTTCATTGATGTCACGTGGGACATATTTCTTTCATCCGTTAAAAACGGCAAAAATATTTTTCTCGGGTTTAAATAGAATATGTCACTATGACAGCTTGAATATGCATCACCCATTTGGCATCCCTATGTTAAAACTCAGATTCAGCAGGTGGAGAAGGTGCAAAGGACAGCTGCTCGATGGACCTGCCGACGATGGCGCAATAAAAGTAGCGTCGGTGACATGCTTAACGAGTTAGAATGGCCGTCCCTAGAGGCCCGTCGTGAGCAGTCCTCTTTAACCTTCTTCTATAAGATACATTCAGGTACAGTGGCCGTTAATAAAGACAAATACTTGACCCCTGTGACAGTTTAAACCCGAACAAGGGCATCAAAAGTAAACAACTCGCAGTATCATAGGTATCAGTCCTACAGTGAAGCCCTGAAAAATTCCTTTTTTCCTAGGAATATTCCCCAGAGAAGTGGAATAGTCTTCCCTCTTCTGTGGTGAATGCTTAGACTGCAGAGGAGTTCAAAGCCCGTACAGTGTAAGATTGAGACTCAGAGGTATGCGTTTTAGTATACCTCTGTTATTCAGATTGTAAATGGTTTTAAGGACTCATCCAGTGACTTCTCTATTTTTATTTTTTTTTTAAGCTAAATTCTAAATTAAGCTACGCACCCATCTGAGGTAATGGCCAAATATGACCGATTCAGTATAAGATAGATAGATTGAATACCCCAGTTCTATGATTAATAAATGAATAACGGTTTACAGACGCATAGAAAAAAACAGCGTCTGCTTTGCTCTGTTTCGGCGGGAATAATATTTAGCGTCTACACGTGTCAATTACAAAGGGAATAAATAACATATAACTGGTATATCTTGAGTGACTAGTTTTCACACCTTGTCACATTGTTAATTGTCGGCTTATCAATTACGGTCCGCCTCGGGTGTAAACTGTTTAATAGTGTTGGCAACTTGGGCAAATCGGCGATCAGGGGAGTATAATTTTTAATAAATGTATGCAAACATCACTTTTCTTCCTTTTGTTTGAAACATTATTGAATTTCTCACTTTTTATCACCATGTTTGCCGCTTATATGATGGTTGCATTTTAATACCGGTATTTACCAGGTATTTACCGGTACGTTCTTTTCACATCGCGATATCATACTAGATTGGTTCCCTTGTCGTAAATGTCTCCGCTAGGTGGCTACAACATAACGATTGGTAGCTAGCAGAAGCCATTACGTCTATTTATAGCATAAGCACTGACGCGGTATTGGAAATACCCGAGTTCAACAAGGTTAACTGCTGATTCAGTCATATCTGACGAAACAAAAGATCGATAATTAGTATACTGAAATAATTTATAATAATTTATTTTACATAGACTAGTGACATTCTTATCATTATCTTGAAATATGTATATTTTTAACACTCGCAGATACAATTTACAATGAGTAATACACAGCCAGCTGGCCCACTTCTGAGTATTTTAAATTAACAGACGCGCTCTTGTAGGCATGCGCAGTGGTAAGAGTAGGATTCTCTACCTCAAATCAATTTACTCGCTACCTATCGTTATGTGCGTACCGAAGGGGAGGTAATAACGAAGGGGAGCCAATCTAATATCATACCTGTACAGGGGAGCATTGCAATTTACCGGTATACGATTTATTGTGACAGCCCTAGCTTAAATACACTAACGGTTAACCGCATAGGTATTTTACTGCGGTAAACACTAAAATGGTCGGTCGGCGGAAAACTACTATACTAAGGAAAATTGTTGTGTCGGGAGATTAGGGCCAGCAGACAGGAGACCGGGAGGTGGGATTCGAAATCGGGATATCCCGACGAACTCGGGAGATATCACATATATGCATGAAATGCTATTTATGTTTGGCTTAATATGGGGTTTCTGAAGGAGATGGGTACTAATGCCAGTAATAATGATGATGTTTGCATTGTGTATAAAATGCTTTCACATTAAAAACGTACCTTCAACATGTTTAAATGATACATTTCTCAAATCTAAGTGTGTCTGTGACAGGCATTATCCAAAGAAAACATTCGCTAGGCGGCAGGGTAGAAGCCTCCGTGGTGTAGTGGTTACGCTACTTGCCTTGCAAACCAGGGGTCGCAGGATCGATCCCGGGCTTCTCCAGACCTTCGGACGAGTGTTTAAACCAAGGTCCCGTCTCCGTATGACCTTAGCTGTTGGTGGGACGTAAATCTCGAACACTCACTCACTCGCTAGTCGGCACAGCGGTTTGTTATGACAGAAAAATACAATCAATGCGAGAATACATAAACCGCGAGAATACATTAAGCTAGACCAACCAAAACAATGGCCAAGTACCTGCGGAAACTCGAACACCAATGTTCTAAGCTGCCGTGTATCAAGTAGACATGTTGAATGTCCTTAATTTTCTTATGCCATTGTGCTTTCCTAACCTTGATATTAACTTTGCTGTTTCCGATATGAATAACTCTTGACTGAATTGAAACGATGGGTATACCTGCAACTGCATCCCAATAAATTCACTAACTTGCATTTGCGCGGGAAATTCGTAACTTTTTTTGCGGGTGGGGTCGGGGATAAAGTCCCGTTCAGAATTATTATGCTCCCAACTTTTCAAAGTTGGTGGGGGGGGGGGGTCAAATTGCTTCTGGCTTGTCCGTTCGTTTGTTCGTTCATTGGTTCGTACGTTCGTCACACTTTCTTGTGCATAGCATAACTTTATAACCATGTATCCCAGGGTTTTGAAATTACACATATGGATTCCTCATGAAAAAATAAGTGACCCGTATATTTTTCTTATCCGAATTATCTCCCCTTTTCGAGTTATTTCCCTTTTAATTAAATAACATAGACATTTCGTTAGCAAGATATCTGAAAAAATATTTGAGCCAGAGTCTTGCTATTTGGTACACTGATTTGGACCGAGGAGGAGATCACCTGATTAAATTTTCAACAAATCTAATGAAGTTTCGTTAAGAGTTATGGCCCTTTGCAATTTCTAGCCATTTAATTATATGGCTTTCTTGTGCATTGCATTACTTTATAACCATGTATGCTAGTGTTTTGAAATTTCATCCATTGATTTCTCATGAAAAAATAGTTGACCCGTATTTTTTTCTTTTCCGAATTATCTCCCCTTTTTTAGTTATTTCCCCTTTAATTAAATAACATAGAAATCTCGCTAGCAAGATATCTCAAAAAGTAGTTGAGCTAGAGCCTTGATATTTGGTACACTGATTGGGACTCAGGATGAGATTACCTGATTAAAGTTTCAAGCAATTTGATGGAATTTCGATGGAGTTATGGCCCTTTGAAATTTCTTGCCATTTAATTGTGTTGCTTTCTTGTGCATAGCACAACTTTATAACCATGTATCCTAGTATTTTGAAATTTCATATATGGATTCCCCATGAAAAATATTTGACCCGTATTTTTTTTCTTATCCAAATTATCTCCCCTTTTCACGTTATTTCCCTTTCAATTAAATAACATAGAAAGCTCGTTAGCAAGATATCTAAAAAAGAATTCGAGCAAGCGCCTTGATATTTGGTATACTGATTGGTACTGAGGAGGAGATCACTTGATTAAATTTTCAACAAATTTCATGTAATTTTGTTAGTGTTATGGCCCTTTGCAATTTCTGGCCATTTAATTGTGTTGCTTTCTGGTGCAATGCATAACTTTATAACCATGTATCCCAGGGTTTTGAAATTTCATGTATGGATTTCTCATGAAAAAATAGTTGACCCGTATTTTTTTTCTTTTCCGAATTATCTCCGCTTTTTGAGTTATTTCCCACTTAGTTAAATAACATCGAAATCTCGTTAGCAAGATATCTAAAAAATATTTGCGCTGGAGCCTTGATATTTGGTATTCTGATTGGGGCCGAGGAGGAGATCAATTGATTAAATTTTCAACAAATTTAATGGAATTTTGTTAGAGTTATGGCCCTTTGCAATTTCTGGCCATTTAATTGTGTTGCTTTCTGGTGCATAGCATAACTTTATAACCATGTATCCTAGTGTTTTGAAATTTCATATATGGATTTCTCATGAAAAAATAGTTGACCCGCTTTTTTCCGAATTATCTCCGCTTTTTGAGTTATTTCCCACTTAATTAAATAACATAGAAATCTCGTTAGCAAGATATCTCAAAAAGTAATTGAGCTAGAGCCTTGATATTTGTTACTCTGATTGGGACTAAGGAGGAGATTATCTGATTAAATTTTCAACCAAATTCAACGAAATTTTGTTAGAGTTATGGCCCTTTACAATTTCTGGCCATTTAATTGTTTTGATTTCCAGTGCATAGTTATACTTAAGAACTATGTATGCTAGTGTTTTAAAATTTCATTTATGGTTTCCTCATGAGAAAATAGTTGACCCGTATTTTTTTCTTATCTGACTTATCTCCCTTTTCGCCTTATTTCCTTTTCAATTAAAAAACATAGTCCTGAATCTCGTTAGCAAGATATCTCAAAAAGTATTTGAGCTAGAGCCTTGAAATTTGGTATACCGATTTGGGCTGAGGAGGAGATTACCCGATTAAATTTTCAACCAGTTTAATGAAATTTTGTTGGAGTGATTGCCCTTTGCATTTTCAGATCATTTAAGTGTGTTTCTTTCTTGTTGAAGACATTTAAATGGTTGCCTAAAAACTTTACAGGCTGATGTTGAATGACTAGTATATCACCTGATTTACATTTGAAAAAAAAAAATCTTTTTTTTTTTTTTTGCGATAATGGCCTTTGAAAATTTGGGCATTTATGGACAAGCATATGGTTGGGGGCATAGTGTTTTACAAACACCGTTTCTAGTTTCACTTACTTCGAGCCATTCAAACAGCAGATTTCCCAGAATCCGTTGAGGCTATCCGGAAAGGCAGCCTTGTGGCTCTCAAACGAGACATGATCTAGAGGTTATAAAACTTTTTTCACGCTCAACTCACTTGAGCATGAAATTTATCCTGCTCATAATTTTTTAAAATGCCAACAAACGTAGGTATTTTAAAATTTAAGAGCAGGATAAATGACATTCTGTGCTGATATGAGTGAAAAATTGCCTGATTTGTTTGCATTTTAATAGTTATGAGCACAACAAATTTCATGCTCAGCTGAGTTGAGCATGAACACTGTTTAACATCGGGACCTGGGTGGTGGAATAGTCTCTGTGGGAATAGTTTGGCGTAAATTGAACATTATTGGCCAGGCAACAGATCAGACTGACCTAGAGTGTCTCGAGTACCCACAATCTATATTTTGAGCAGAAATAAGAAAAATATCACAATTGTTCATGTTAATATGAGATAGATAGATACTAGAGTCCCACCTATTCAAATATATTGGTAAAATTTTACCAACAAAAAATGATTTTTTTTTTATTTTTTTTTTCAGTTAAAAATCTTGATATTTTTCATATTTCTGCTCAAAACATAGATTGTGGGTACTCGTTAGAACCGCCTCGCCAAGGCGGTTCTAGCGAGTACCCACAATCTATATGTTAGAACAGAAATAAGAAAAAATAATATTTACCCCTGTCACGCTAGAGAACCACTGTACACGAAATTTGCAGGAGTTGCGTGTTGGCCCAGTCAAAGAGTGCAGATTTTTTTAACATTTTGCTGTTGATCTGGATAGAAAAAGGTGTGTAATTCTAAATGATTTATTTTTGGAAAGGGGCTTTCGCATATTACTGTCACTTACATGTCCAATTTTATATTTACCTAATGTAACCCAATATGATAGCTCATTCAGCATCCGATTTATGCCAGTATGTGATTTTATTTTAGGAGTTTATTTTATGAAAAAAGGTTAAAAATCGCACGTGTTCCTTTTTGGAAATAATCTGGAACACATTTTCAATTAAGAAAAATTGAACAAATCCGTACTTACAATGTGGACAACTTCGAAACTATTAGGTTGTATATTTTGCAAGTTATTTGAGGTTTTCATACTGTACACACTGTAATAAATGTTGCGTGCACTGGCCCAGTAATCAGGACGTCACTGTACGCAATTGTCGAGTTTGGTCAAAAGAGCACTGTACCCATAAGACGAGTGATTTCTATCCCGCATTTGCTTTTAAACCAAAACTGCGACACAATACCCCGCAGTATCTGAAATTTTGACCGATATGTTTGGCTATGACTTAATTAGCTGATATTTTAACATGCTATCCTCCAATTTTTTTAACTTCCATGGTGTAGGAAATTATGAAATAGTCCACACTTACTCACTTCACATACTCACGCCTGATGTTTGAACGATTTGGCCAGAACGATTTGGATATGTACTTGAAGCTCAGTCGGAAGCGCGTCTGAATGGTGATAGGGAGGGCGTTTGTCAGTTTCTGGCGACAGAATGTGCACTGTACTGGTTAACCGCTTATGCCTGCCCAGGAAAATTAATTAGCCTGCCCAGGTTTGTTGGTAGGTAAATGGGCCGTCAAATGGTAGGTACTGGGCCGTCCAAATAGTTGGCCATCCAAACCACGAAAAAATACTTCTGATGGCAAAATTGAGTAGAGTATGGCATCCATGCTAATAGTGTTCTTAAGTGTCATGCAAAAGTGATAGGGGTGGATGCCACTTCTGAAAATGCCCCTGAGCCTCAGAATTAGGTCAAAGGTCAAATGAGTGCAAAAATACAAAAAAATTTGTATATGCTGGTATTTGTACCCTCTCTCTATCTAAGTAGACAAAATAAAGTTAATTCAAACACCAGCAATGTATTTAGGACATTGTTTATGTATCATATGTGATAAAATAAGTTGTATCATAGATTTGGCCAGGGTCAAAGGTCATTTAAGTACAAATTTTCTTTCAATATGCATCAATATTTATTGTACAAAGGGTTATCTAGTATGTCAACTGAAACAAAGCCAAATCAGTTGCCATTTCCTTATCTAGGAAGCATAAAACCCACACATTATACAAACAGCATAATGGCCAACCTAATCGGCCTTAGGTCAAAGGTCATTTACGTACATATTTGGCAAAATATGTTTATTTTGCAAAATATGTTGTTTATTCACATACCATCCATTATTATAAGCAACATTCCAAATCGTCTTCTGAGTTCTTACTAGACGTCACAATGACATATCAAGGATATAGTATATGATGAAGATATATCTAATAACAACACAAGTGGGTCATCATCAAAGGTCACGTGCAGCTACTGTAAAACACTTATATTTGGCGGTCATTTTATTTTGGCGCTATTTGCAGTCAGGAAAAAAAAAAGCCAAACAAAAAAATCCGCCAATAAAGCAAAAAGAATGCAAGAGAAGAAACTACACATCACAACTATAATGTGTCAATAGGTCATAAACATCATCGGTGACAAAAGAAAAAGTGCATTTACTTCTTTAGGAGCCGAAATAAAGAAAGACAATGTTCTAGTTATAAGACAGCTCAAAACGGCTGAATGAAAACAAACACACCTTGAGAGTTATTGTCAAAATTGTGGATGTAATTAGTAATTGATTGATGGCTTTAACTTTGAGCTCAATATGATGGGTAAACCAATCAGATAAGAGGAAAGTGACACACCTCAAGACAGACATTTGGATTATCAAGGTAGCACATTGGGTTAATCATGCGGTGAACACAAAAATTTAACTAATTACTACAGTTTTTGCATGACACTGTTGATGACCAAATCCGATGATTTTTTGTCATCTTACATGGCTTTGTAGATTCGACCGATTCTTTTTCTTCGGAAATCGAAAATCCGCCAAAATATGAATCCGCAAAAAAGTATACTCATAAAAAGCGCAAAATTTGCTGCCGCTTAATGTAAGTGTTTAACAGTCTTCAAAGTTTGTATTTTACAAGATGCCACTTCATTTTAAGAGCCGTTTAGATCACTACAATATAAAGGGTAACAGCTAATATGTATTCGCGATTGCGCCCATATGATTTAATGATTTTACTTCAAGATTGACAAGTCTATGCAATGCAAACCAAATAGGGGTTTCTCCGATATCACAGATACGAGCTTTCTTTCGCATAATCTGAAATGATAGACATAGTCATATATAAATAACAAGCAATTTTAACTTCGTATCTCGACTTCTAGATATTTGGGTGGTTTATTAAATATTAACAATACCTATTTCGATGGTTTGATCAGTCAGATTTACCCCCAGAACTTCAGTTAAATAAAGCAAATTCTTCTGATACCGAGGCCCCGTTTTTAGATTTACATCTGTCTATTGTAGATGGGTTTGTTTCCTGGAAAATTTATGATAAACGTGATGATTTTGAATTAGAGTGTTAAATTTTCCTTTGTTGGATGGTGATGTTCCTCGTGCGTTTACATTTCGCAATAAATTCGATTTGCCAGAGTGTCTAGTCATGTAACTGACTTCAACACTCGATATAAATTTTTAACTGCTAAACTTCTTAATCAGGGCTATCGGTATGATAAACTACACAAAGCCTTTTCAAAATTTTGAAGACGTCATTCCGATTTAATTCCAAAATCCAATGTTGGTCTTAAAAGGTCTATCGGAACCCGAAATTTATAGTAACTTTGTATACAAATTCAGAAAATATATATATAAAATTCAACGACTTCAGCACCCAATTTCGTAGAATCCTTCTTCGATATAAAAAAAATTGGGTACAACATAAAGGTTATACGACAGACTGCATGCATAGTAGTTAACCCAAGCACAGTTGACAACTTTGCTTCCCTCTTTAATTGCACGCTGGTGGGTCAGGCCTTAGATTCTTCGACGGTCCCAGCGTAATGGCATGCTGAGAATTAGAGAGAATTTAGTTTAATGTAATATTGGTTGGTGCGTGATGCTCTGTCTCTGGTCGGGCCCATCGGAGTACAAGTTTTGGTTTTCTTTTTCTCCAGCATTTTAGTGGTATCTTGCTGTCCTCACCGTTGTTTCATCTCTTCACCTCTGTGGTTGTTTTGATTTTTGTGTTCTGTGAGATGTTGCACTGATGAGCTAGGAGGCTTTCATGCGGACTGAACAAATGATTTGTCCAAATCGCGACGGAAGTAAGGGCGAGGATTACAGCTGCATAAAATCGATTTAAGACCGCATCCCCCACCCCCCAGCGGAATTCGCTTCACTGATCGTTCCAAGGCCGTTCTTCTGTCGCGGTTTATTTAGTTGTGTTATGGTTTGTCTTTGAATATGTGTATCGCTTATATTATTTTGTTTTTGATAGCCAATTGGCCATTTTGTGAAAAAGTAACTGTTCTTTTGTCTTTCCGCTATTGATGTTTCCATTAGTGTCCAGTTATTTCATGTTTGTGTTTCTTTCCCTTTGGTGTCTCTGATGGGAGCTGTGGGTTAATTGAATCGATTCCTGATCATTGCCTTCACTTCGATCAAATACACGTAACAAATGTATTTTTTATAAAAAAAATACTTGTCATCAACACATCCTTATGTTAAATATGACAAAATTTGATTAGAGAACATCTATTTTTTACGAGTTTTGTACTTAAATAACCCCTGACATATAAGACTGACATACTTAGAGGGTACATTTCAAAATAATTTTCCATTGTTCACTGCACCTGGATAGTTTTATGTTGATTTTAAGCAAGCAATTTCCTCAAATATATGTTAAAAGAGAGTTATGAGTAGTTTCGTGTTTATTTTGCACTCATTTGACCTTTGACCTACTTCTTGGCCTTAGACGCATTTCCAGACGTGGTACCTACCCCTATGATTGTTGACACACATCAAGGATTACATTTAGCATGAGTGCCATACTTTAGTCAATTTTGTCATCAAACGTAAAAATATCAAACTTTTTGCACCTGCTTAGTCACGCATAAAGGATGTTTTTATGTGTTGTTAATTGGTTAATCTATTATTGCCAGTTATCCGAGATGCTACATTTTAATTAAGGGGATAAGGTTAAAGTTTGATGTTTAATTGTCTTACACAAAGAAAGTGTTAAAATCGGTCCTGCTCATAACAGAGTAACATTTTAGTTGAAAATATTTAATGCTTGTAAAACCATTTTATATCGCCTTTTCTGTTTTAGAAATGGCACAGTGTTGTATTCTGTCTATGTTGTGATAAAAACCGGCCTGGCAACCCGGTTCAGTCAGCTGGTGGGTTTTGACTAATAAAACCTGTTGTCGGACAGGCTAGCTCAACGGAAGTCGCGATTTGACTTACGGTAGTTGCGCAAAGGCAATGTTTCAGACCCATTACAGAAACAAAGTCACAAAGAAAGAATCCAGTGCTATAAAAATATCGGGGGTCATCAGTGATTCAAGTCTGTAACATTTGTATCCCTTTTTATTCCATTTAACCCATATCCATGTAAACAAGCAGATTTTATAATCAAATACACGTTACAAGAGTGTGAGGGCATCAAACTTACTGAAGGGGTGGGGGCATCAATGTTACTGAAGCAGGTTGGGTGTGCATCAATGAAATCTTTGGACTGGTATACAACATCGATGCAAATATCAATTGAATTTGTCTTAGAGTTTAGTACATACAAACATCTATAAAGTTTGTCCTAAAATTTTAACCAAATGTAAATGTCTAAGTCTGTGACCTTGAGGTAAAGGTCACAATGGGGGGGAGAAGGGACATGCAGCACAAAATCTTTGGACTGGTATGCAACATGGATGCAAGTATCAACTGAATTTGTCTTTGAGTTTAGAACATACAGGCATCTATAAACTCTGTCATGAAACTTTCACCAAATGTAAAATTTCTAAGTCTGTGACCTTAACCTCAAGGTCACTGTGGGTGGTGGGACATGCATCAATGAAATTTTTAGACCAGTATGTAACTTCAGTGTAAGTATCAACTAAATCTATCAAAGGGTTCAGAAGATACAATGTCTTAGAAACTTTAACGCAAAACTTTAACCAAAATGTTAATGGACGGATGGACGGACAGAAGAACGGACACATGGACAGACGGACGGACGAACGGCAGAATGAAAACTGTATACCCCCATAGCATACTTCGTATGGCGGGGGTATAATAAATACTGGTCAGCAACACAACCTTATGCTAAATATAACAAAATGTGTTCAGAAAACATCCGTTTTTCACGAGCTTTGCACTTAAATGACCCCTGACCTATAAGACTGGCATACTTTGAGGGAATATTTATAATTATTTTCCATTGTTCACCGCACCTGAATAGTTTATGGTGATTTTAAGCAAACATTTTCCCAAATATGTGTTAAGAGAGAGTTATAAGTAGTTTCAAGTTTATTTTGCACTCATTTGACCTTTGACCTACTTCTGAGCCTCAGACGCATTTCCAGGCGTGGCATCCACCCCTATGATTGTTGGCACACATCAAGGATTACATTTAGCATGGGTGCCATACTCTACTCAATTTTGCCATCAAAAGTAAAAATATCAATCTTTTTTAGGATTGGATGGCCAACTAAAATAGAAGTAGAGGCAATGCTCAGGAATCGATACAATTAACCCACAGCTCCCATCAGAGACACCAAAGGGAAAGAAACACAAACATGAAGCATCAGACCCCAATGGAAACACCAACAGCGGAAAGCCAAGAGGACAGTTATTTTCCCACAAAATCGCCAAAAGGCTATCCAAAATAAAATAATATAAGCGACACAAACACCAAAAGACAAACCATAACAAAAATAACCGCGACAGAAGAACCGCCTTGGAACGGTCAGCGGAAACGAATTCCACTGGGGGGCTAAAATCGATTTTACGTGGCCACAATCCTCGCCCTTACTTCTGTCGCGATTGAGACAAATAATTTGTTCAGTCCGCATGAAGGTCTCCTAACTCATCAGTGCAACATCTCCGTGAACACAAGAATCAAACAACCACATAGATGAAACAACGGTGAGGACTCGACAGCAAGTAACAACAGGAATGCTGGAGCAAAAGAAAACCAACAGTTAGACTCCAATGGGCCCGACCAGAGACAGAGCATCAGGTACCAACCAACAATAAGCATTTACGTTGGAACCGTCATAGAATCAGAGGCCTGCCCCACCGGCGTGCAAGTAAAGAGGGAAGCAAAGTTGTCAACCGTGAATGGATTAAATACCATGCATGCAGCCTGTCGTATAGCATTTATATTGTACCCAATCTTTTTATATCGAAGACTGATTTTACGAAACTGGGTGCTGAAGTCATTGCGGTTATAATTTTTTTTTTTTAATTTATATACTAAGTCACCATAAAATTCGGGTTCTGATAGACCTTGTTGCAGAAGAGATTTAAGTCCAGTATTGAATTTTGAAATTAAATCAGAATGACGTCGATAAAATTTTGAAAAGGCTTTGCATAGTTTATGGTACCGATAACCCTGATTAAGAAGTTTAGCCGTTAAGAATGTATTGCGAGTGTTGAAGTCATTTACATGGCTACAAACTCTGGCAAAGCAGTTTCAGCACCCGCGACATGAAAATTAACGGAAACGGGCAGATTCAAGTCCGGGTATTGATGGGTCCGAGATGCGAGTAATGGTCAAATGTGACCGATGGCAGTAACAACAGATAGTTAAGCACCTGGCTTGCATTTTAGTGCTTCAGATTGTTCTGTATCTGACAGTCTACGCTCGGATAGAAAACAACCCACTGAACTCTTCACTTTGCATGTCTGCTGTTAGTTAGAGAGAATCTGTACCGGGACTTAAAAACGTTTCCAACAAGGGAGAAATAAAAACAAAAATGAAATCACTGAACTTAGTTTTGAAACAGACTAACGCAAAAAGGAACAGAACAATTTTAATACTGTTATTGCTTGTATCTGGTGACATTCAACTAAACCTTGGTCCAGGAAATGGTTCGGTCTTTCCCTGTGGATACTGTGAGTTGCCAGTTACTTGGTCGCAGTTGGGAGTTTGTTGCACAAACTGTAGTATTTGGTTTTATAAGTCATGTGAAGATATTAGTACAAAGGACATGTCTTACCTTGGAAGAAGTTATGTAGTGTGGCACTGTTGCAAATGTAACAGTATAAACGTTGACAACTTCACCTACAATAGCTATGAACTATATACTACAAACATGTATCAGCCACTTAATGAACTTTATTCAACTATTGACTCGGTACACTCAAACCTGACATCCAGTCCTTTACATACTAGAAGCCCTCGGAGGGCCTCAGCGTCAGACAGAACAGGAAAGTCTTTGATCAGTGACAGTCATATGGAACAGGTCAAACCAAAATGAAATACCTAAAACTTCAAACCTAAGACTTTTAACTGTGAATTGTTGCAGTATAACAGAAAACATCTGAATTTACAGCAGCTCTTGACTATATCAAGCCGGACATTATTTGTGGGACCGAATCTTGTCTCAAGGATATTAAACCCGGGAAAGACCCAGAAAGAGACGCTATCAAGTCTAGTGAAATTTTCCCCACAAATTTCAACATCCAGAGGAAGCCGTGGGGTGGCGTCTTTACTGGGATTCGAACGGGTTATGTAGCAACAGAACAAACAGAGCTTGTCACTGATTGCTATATAGAATGGACCAAGGTCGGGCTCAGGAATAATAAAGGCTTGGGATCATTGATTCCATTGTGGAATTTTGAAAATATCTGAGGGTCACTGATGAGGCCTAATTGGCCGAAACTAGCTAGTCTGGCCCAGAAAACATGTACACTCCATATTTTTAGTTCTGTGGTGTATTCCTTGCTTCCAAAGGATAACCCTTTTATAGAACATATTGTACCTCTCATCATTCTATATGCCTCACCGAAATATGAATGATCACCTAAATGACTCATTATTGAAAAAACTGTCAAATTCCAAGAAAAATAAACATATAATCCTTGCAGGTGATTTTAACTGCCCGGATGTTGACTGGGACAACTTACTGTTAAACCGGGAGCCGCCGACAGGGAGGTACAACAAGCTTTAGTGGATCTTTCGATTGAACATGGACTTACTCAAGTACACAATGAACCTACACGCCTGAGAAATATGTTGGACTTAGTATTTACAAATAACCCTTCATTGGATAACAGTTCATACAGTGTTCCAGGTATAAGCGACCACGCGATAGTAGTCACAGACCTTGACATCCATCCGAAATGTGTCACGCAGAAACCAAGGGAAATCTACATACAGTCCAACGGCCCCTGCCCATAGGGGCTTGAAGAAATATATGGGCTGCATGATGCTTCCACGCAGAGCTGAATCCGGCCCGCACACTAGCACCGGTAAACGGCTTAGTAAATGCCCTACATCATAGTGTAGTTTATATTTTCTTGCCCTTTGGGATCATTGATTCCGATGTTGAATTCTGAGAATATTTGAGGGTCACTGATGAGGCCTAATTGGCCGAAACTATCTAGTCTGGCCCAGAAATTTTGTACACGCCATATTTTCCAGTTCTGTGGTGTATCCTTGCTTCCAAAGGATAACCCTTTCTAGAACATATTAGAGGATCTAAGCCTGTCCAGGAACCGCGGTGCGAGGCGGACCGTCCATGCTAATAAACCCTATTGGTTTCATTGGGCGACAGGGCTTGAGATGTCATTTCATTTCAGTGTCGGGTAAAAGTCCCACAAAATTGGAAGCAACGTCCCCAAAATGACCTTTACAGTGTTGACGGGGACGTTAAACCTCAAATCAACCAACCAACATATATTCCAAAGCGTACTGGGATTCGATATCCTCAGAAACTAAAAAACACTTTCTAAAACGATCACTTCGGGCTATGAATCTGGGCAAAATGTTGAAGAAATTTGGACCATGTTCAAAACTAAGACTTTTGAAATAATGAACAAATTTATACCAACAAAAACACTGAAAGGAAAAAAATCAGTCTCGTGGTTTAGTTGTAAACTACGCCGGATGACAAAAAGGAAAGCTCGCCTATATAAACATGCTAAAAAGTCAAACCAATGGACAGAATACAAATCTTTCCAACGTCACTGTAAAAAAGCATTTAAAGAAGCAGAAATAAACTACATAAATGATGAAATCAATGAAGGTTTACAAAATAAAAACATCAAGCCTTTCTTGAGGTATGTTAAGTCAAGGAAACAGGACAGTCTGGGAATTTCAGCACTGAACAAACTTGGACATTTTATTTAGTGAAGGCAAGGAAAAAGCCCAAATATAGTTGAACAGTTCAGATCTGTCTTCACCGAAGACGATTCTTCAGATATGCCACATATGGATAAACAATTTCGATATAAACTGCCTACATTAATTATTAACATGGAAGGTGTTGAAAAACTTTTGAAGAATATTGTAATTTCTAAAGCATGTGGACCTGATAATATCCCAAGCATCATTGTGAAAAAATGTGCCACCCAGTTTGCTCCCGGTATAAGAGCTGTATTTCAGTTGTCAGTGGACAGTCAAAATTTACCGCAGGACTGGTTAAACGCTAATGTGTGATCAGTATTTACAAGGGAGATGTTCATGTTGCAGAGAATGAACGCCCAGTGTCATATACTTCTGTGTCATGCAAATTACTTGAACATATAATCTGCAAACACTTGCTAAACCATCTGGAGAAATATAAAATATTGACTAATCTCAATCATGGACTTAGAGCCGGTTATTCATGTGAAACGCAGCTTCTCATTACAATGAATGATCTTTTACGGAATAATGATAGAGGAATCCAAACCGACATGGTTATTTTTTATCGACACAGTGCCACACAGTAAACTGCTTTATAAACTGGAAAAATATGGAATAACAGGACCTTTACGTAGTCGGCTTGAAATGTTCCCGACTAAACGTCACATGCGCATAGGCGTAGAAGGAGAGTTTTCTGATTCCGTATCAGTTGACTCGGGTGTGCCCAAGGGTACAGTCCTGGGGCCGCTTCTCTTTGTCTGTCACATTAACAATTTACCAGATTGTCAAATCTCAAGTTAGACATTTTGCGGACGATTGTTTGCTATATAGGACAATACGATCTCAAAATGACCATCTTGCATTACAAAATGATCTTAATTCATTGGAAAAATGGGCAAGTGACTGAGGAATGAGATTTAATGCTAAAAATGTTACCTTATGAGCTTCAACAATAAATCAAGTCGTTTCTACTCACTGAGCAATCATATACATGTACTTTAACAAGTAAAACAAAACCTATACCTGGGAATAGTGTTGTCAGATGACCTGAAATGGGAACCTAACCTTATCAAAATCACCAAAAAGGCTAATAGTACCTTGGCCTTCTTAAAACGCAACCTTAGACATTGTCCTGAAACTTGTAGAAGAACTGCTTATGTATCATTAGTTATGTCAGTACTTGAATACGGATCCATAGTATGGGACCTCTATTATGTTAAAGACATTGACAGAGTCGAGAAAATTCAGCGTCAAGCGGCACGATTCATATCTGGGGATTACGCTACAGCGAACCAGGGTGTATCTCCAAAATGCTAAACGACCAGGGTCTTCCATCTCTTTAAGATAGGAGAATGACAGCTAGACTAACATTCTTCTACAAAGTGGTCGAGGGGTTGGTGCCGGCAATATCACCTGATGTTTTCCTAAACCGTCAAAGACCAAAACGTCAAATTCACGCCAAAAATTTTAAAGACTTTGACGTCAAAAATATCGTAGAGATCCACTCTACCAAAAAATTCAAAACCATTTGTCATTGAGCAGTGTAACACAGTGCATTATAGCAACTCCTTTTTGTTTAATAAAAAAGTTGACAGACTGGATTCAACTTGAAGAAGAAACTGTGTCCGCAAAAAAACAGTTGAGGGTTTCGCTCTCTCTCCCGGTGCATCAGATGCTTAACAGGCCCTGCACCGTATGCATACAGATACAGATTTTGTTACGTTCAGTATTGTGCCTTCTTTATCGAAGAAATGCTTAAGAACCGTTTCTCCACACAACGACTGCGTTCAGTCATAACTTGACATATGGGTACAAGTCACATATCAAGACACCCGACTGCTGGGACAGCAACTCCGACTACTGAAAATTGGAGTACAGAGAAAGACTTGCATATAACTTCGCTACCAATAAACATATATATGTGTAACTTTTCAATTCTTCCCGTACCCACATTCTACAATGCCTGATAACATAATTATACCCCCACAAATGAAATTTGGGGGGGGGGGGGTGGGTATATAGGAGTAAGCTTGTCGGTCGGTCGGTCGGTTTGTCGGTCGGTCGGTCTGTTGACTTGGTTTCCAGACGATAACTCAAAAAGCGCTTCACCGATTTTTATAATTTTTGGTACACTGATGTAGCATCATAAAATACAGGTCAAGTTCGATTTCCACTACAATTCGTCAATTTTCGACATAGTTATGGCCCATTTCAAGTGAAAAAATTGCAAAATGGCGCTGTTGTACTATCAAGGCAGTTTTTGTGGGGGTATTCATCACCTTTAGTGATAGCTTTAGTATATTTCTTTTTTGCTTCAACACAGCACAAGTTTACGTGTAAACATATTTCGGACATGTACATTTCGTCAACAATGCTAAAATTGCCTGAAAACTCAGCGATCTCTTAATTCTGAAAGCCCCAATTTGGCCAGAAAGAACAAAATTATTTAAGTGATATTTCCAACTAAAAATATCACCACGACATTAAATACTTGTAAAGTACATATCTACTTTATAACCTAGGTACCCCAAAGCTTTCCAAAAATCCACACTCTTTGACTGGGCCAGTACGCGACTACTGAAAATTTCGTGTACAGTGGTTCTCTAGCGTGCTGTAAACCACAGTTTTACTATATACGAGAAGCCTCCGTGGTGTAGTGGTTATGCTACTCGCCTTGTAAATCAGGGATCGCAAGATCGATCCTGGGCTTATCCAGACTTTCGGATGAGGCTTTAAATCGAGGTCCCGTCTCCGTATGACCTTAGTTGTTGGTGGGACGTAAAACTCTAACACACACTCACAAGGGGGAATCAAGGGCAGTCGTTCAAGGGGGTCAAAACTACATAGGCATGTTTGCGTGATGCATAGAGAATTGTTTATCCGTATATCAGGAGGAGTTTATTTTCAACTTTAAAGTTCCTGATTATTGAGGACTATCATTTCATTACATAATACTATGTAGCCCTCAGAGCTGACTGAAGAGAAGTCCTTTGTCTCCAACAGGTAAGGGGCCTCCTTTGGGAAAATCAATAATCTACTAACTGTTGATTGGTGTACATTATTACTTTTTCCCTTAAGTGCCTCAGTCAGGGGATACAGCAAGAGCTACTAATCACCTTATTAAGGACCGCATTTGATCTGCTATAGTCAGTATATTACAAGGGGTAATAAAACAATACGGTGGGTCCTACTGTTACAGAATAAATGCCTTTAAGTAGGGTATGTTGTGCGACCCATTTGGAATCGCAAAAGGTAAGGTTGAATGTACTCATTAGAATCACCACAATGGGCCCGCGCGCATCGGGGATTGGAAGAATTATAATTAATTGGGGACATGATGCTTCCACGCAGAGCTAGAATCGACAGCACGAGTACTGGTAAACAGCTTAGAAGGTCTAAGCCTGGCCAGGCAAAGTGTTGCAAGTCGGACCATCCCTGTATATAAACCCTATAGTTTGCTTGAACGGAAGGGATTGAGATGTCATTTCATTTCAATGTCGGGTAAAAGTCCCCCAAAAAATTGGAAGTAACCTCTCCAAAATGATCTAAATAGTGTTGACGATGACGTAAAACATCAAGAATCTCTTTAATGAGGCGGTTCTGATGAGCACACATAACATTCCTTTTTTATAGCACGAAATTTTGCTATATAGGCCATATAAAAGTCAACTAATTCTACTTTAAAACGCCTATTTTGTAAGTTGCAGTCATTCATTCTTTGTGTTTTCTTAATACAGTATCCTCTGGTCAGGGACCACCTTTGGGACTGTTCAAACGTGGTCTTAAAGACCACTTTTGAACAGCCCCAAAGGTGGTCTCAATATAATAATTTTACTGTTTATCCTTAAGTCATCCCCGTTATGGCCTATAGCGTAGCAAATTGATCAACCCTCATTAGTTCAAAATAGCCCTACCTCGAACAAGTTTTCATGAACTCAAAGGTCAGAGACCACCTTTGGGGCTGTTCAAAAGTGGTCTTAAAGACCTCTTTTGAACAGCCCCAAAGGCGGTCCTTTAAGACCACTTTTGAACAGCCCCAAAGGTGGTCTCAAGAAAGGAATTTGACTGTTTATCCTTAAATCATCCCCGTTACGGCCTATGGCGAAGCGATTTGATCAAGCCTCATTAGTTTAAAATTCCCCTATCTCGAACAAATTGTCAAGTTCTCAAAGGTATTCGAGTTATTGAAGTTCGACTGTATTTATTACGATAACACACCCGTGCGACAAAGTGCGTTTTTTCACATCTCCAAACTGGTCACTTTTCTGATGAAAATCCGTGATATTTTTTTCTTATTTATACTGCAAACATAGATTGTGTGTGCTCGTTAGAACCGCTTCATTGAGGCGGTTCTAACGAGTACCTACAACCTATGTCTTGGAGCAGAAATAAGAGAAATAATGTATACCCCTAAATCCCAGTTTTCTCTATATAAAGTGGTGGGGTTTAGAGGGGTCTTAATTTCGCGGACTTGTTCTTGTGATGGTTCTGTGAGCCCCCGTCAAGAAAAAAAAACTTATTTTTTTTTTCTTTGTTTTTGACCGGGTAACAAACAAATCGGCCTCAGCTATCAAGAATCAGAGACTATAGCAACAGTCTTGCTATTTTAAAAATAGAAACTAGAAGTATTGTGCTATACATATGTACTGATCACACTGCGTAGATGCACAGACTGTTGTGCACCTTTGTTGCTAGCAAAATGCATAAAATGTATTTTCTCAGAATGCGACTCAATAAGCAATGAGAAACTGAAGACCAATGACTTGAATTGTAAACGAACTCTAAGATGATGGTCGTAATGTGTGGAGGCTGATCTCTAACTGGTTTATTTCAGATGGCAGTAATAGATTTTCTCATGAGGTTCAAACACAGTAAGGTGGCTTCCGTACTGATGATTTGAGGATCGATTCTTTGTCATCGACCCAAACTTATATATACTACAGCTGTTATACCACGGATGCCCACGTGACTGCCACGTGAAGCGCAGGCTAACGTGTACCTTTTTTTTGTTTGGAAATGACAAAAGCAGATTTTTCACATACAATGCAAGGCCTTACCATGAGATGGACTTCCGTCTTGGTGGTTATTGGGTAGACCCAAAGCTTTACAAATACAGTAGAACTTCGATGGCTCGAACACCGATGGCTCGTTTACAATGGATGAGTCGAACAAATTCTTGAGCCCGTAGCGAAATCCACTACATAAGAAATAGTGGGGGATAATTAAGGAGATTTTAGTCTTTTATTTTGCAAATGTATGCTGTGTGTACTCATTAGAATCGCCTCGATGAGGCGATTCTAATGAGTACACACAGCATACATTTTCATTATAGAATACCGTAAAGATGTCCAAAAGTATCTTATTATGTCTCCTGACAGTAACCCTCAGTGGCTCGAAATACCCCTGTCTCGAACAGGTTTTCGAGGTCCCTAAGGTGTTCGAGCCATCGAAGTTCGACAGTACTACAGCTCTTATACAACTGATGTCCACGTGACAGCTACTGAACAATAAATTTTACTCGCATGCCAATCACACACTGGTCAATGCTTTCACAGGTTTGCCGGGTTTTACGTAGATTTGCCGGTGGATACAGCGCAAGTTTTCTGGAAGAAAATGGGGGCGTACATGGGCTGCTAAGCGGAAATAGGTCGTAATTTTCATTGCTTTATCGTTTGTGTTCAACACAGAAACACACCACCTATCACACGTATAGAAATTATTTTTTTTAAAGCATGCGGTGTGCATTTGGTGGTATCTTTTATATTTTCGCGATGTTTTTGGTAGTTGGTACACAATCCACTAAGGAAGGAATGTGACATTTTCCAACTCACTTTGTTGGAATTTGAGATGTGAGAGCTATCTTGTTTTTCTATATGCAAACTTACTTCTTCATATCGGCCCGAGAACTCGTATTACGATAACCGTTTGGCAGAGGACTATGCTCAGAAAGAAATTCTGGAAAACACGAATATGACGCACGTGTTGGCGAAACTTGATACAGCGCCATTTTCCGGTGACTATTTTATTGCGACAATGTCGAGTCATTGTGTCACTTATTTTATGCTGTGCGAGATTCTGTTTTTTTTTGTTTTTCTTTTTTTTTTTATTATTATTATTTTATTTTAGTCGTTCAACCTTAAATCTAACAACCCAGAGAGACAGAATTGGGCAGATAGACGCTATGTAGACCGAATGTAAGATTTTACATATTTGGAGATACATATAAATAGGCTACATTTTTAACTTGCCCGCGTACAGACACACATCAGCGGCAGGTAAGCTTCTTTCCCACGCACAGACAAACACGTAGAGAGAGAGAGAGAGAGAGAGAGAGAGAGAGAGAGAGAGAGAGAGAGAGAGAGAGAGAGAGAGAGAGAGAGAGAGAGAGAGAGAGATTTTAGCAAAGCTTTTGACTAAGTCGCCCATGCAAAAAAAAATCAATCTGAAATTGCACCATTGTGGCATTAGAGGAGACACTCTCAAATGTATTAAGGACTTTTTGGACAATCGATAAAAGTAGTCGTAATAAACGCGGAAAACTCAGCTAGTATCCCAGAGTCCTCAGGCGTCACGCAGGGCTCAGTTTTCGGACCAATTCTCTTTCTTATGACCTGCCTGAGCAGGTCAAATCAAGAGTCAAACTTTTCACAGACGATAATGCCATATACCTTACCATAAGCTCACAAGCAGACAGCGATCTACTACAACAAGACTTACATACACTTGAATTGTGGGAAAAGATGTGGGACGTGAATTTTAATCATTCTAAATGCCAGGTCCTTCATGTTACCCGACGTAAGAACCCCATACCAATTGTGTACCTCTTGCATGGTTACCAGCTTGAGAGTGTTATTGCAGCTGCAGAAACACTCTCTGGTTACCAATCAAGAGGTAAACAGTTGGAATGGGATTCGTACGTCTGCTAACATGAAGGACCTGGCATTCAGAAGGATTAAAGTGCATGTCCCACATCTTTTCCCACTGTTCAAGTGTATGTAAATAATTCGGAAATTGCACCATTATGACATTAGAGGAGACACTCACATTTCTTAAAAAATGACCTACCCTGAGTGGATTTGTGCAAAAAACATCGCGAAAATATGAAAGATACCACCAAATGCACACCACACGCAGCTTTTGTAGCAGCTGTTTGATAGCTTATGGCAAGGTACATGGTAGTATTATCCGGTCGGTGGGGTTAGCAAAAACACGGCTATTATTAGGCCTAAATATCATGGATTGATATAACTATATATCATGAGCTGGTGATTACATGTCAACGTCTGTTAACATATGTAATTAGCATCTTACAACATATGAAATAAAACAAAATGCTCAGGAGTACCAAAGCAGCAGCATCCAGAATCTTTTTAAAGCGATGTCTCGGCTACAAAAGTCAGTGGATAGTTTCCTTTCTTTCTTTCCGGTGCTCTTCTTGGTTTTCATCAATGATCTCCCTGATATCAGGTCATCGGTCCGTTTGTGTCGTGTATATGAACGTATTTTCTCCTTCTGGCGGTCTTATTTTACAAGATGACATGGATCAACTTGCACAGTGGGATGTCGATTGACATATGAAGTTCAATGTGACCAAGTGTCATTCAATGAGGGTGTCACGACACCCTGCGGACAAGCAAATTAAGTTTGACTATATAGGCCTACACTTCACCAGCAAATTTTGGAGCACGTTCAATCCGCCAAATATCTTGGTATCACCATCACGGACGATCTTGATTGGGGTCAACATATCTTAGAAATAACATCAAAAGCAACTAGGACTTTAGGATTCCTTAGGCGTAATTTGACTTTTGCACCTAGGCAGACAAAGGATGTTCCATATAGTCCTCAACCTGAATAATAGTATGCTTCACCCAGGGCGAACACTAATGACTGGTAATTGTCCGGAAAATGTCCGGGAATTGGCCGGGAAATGTCCGAGAAAAGAGGGGTAGTTGTGCGTTATCCAGTCGGCGCATGCGTATTGCATGGTGACCGGCATGGTTACTGGTTCCATAAACCATCTCCGTACATACCTCGTTATCCCGAATATCTCTACTTCGGGTGGTCAGAAATTAATAAAATTAGTATTAAATAAAATTTTAAGCTCCAGTCTAAAAGATTATTAAAAATTATTTTTCATATTTAACATTTTAAAGGTGCATTATTGAGCTATCTGGAAAAAATGCTTCCAAAAATAAAATACATATAGCCGGTATTTTTCTTTAAAACAATACAAATGAATGCATTTTATGATAAAATGCGAACAATTATGATGACAGGTAAACGAGTTTGAGAAGGATTCCCTAACTAGGTTTCGAACACTAGTTAGATCTATTTTTAGTTCGTGACAATAATAGAATCCCCATATATAACGTTATGCGACATTCATTTTTAGCCTTATTTGCTTAGGCAATGTCTGAAGCGGAAAAAATATGACGCTGAATACCATGCCATAAGTCCGCCATAAGAAACGACATTCAGAGACGATATTGTCGCCATGTATGTGTAAAGTGACAGATTTATTTTTAGAACAGAAATTCCGAACACATGTTCAGAGCGAAGGGTAAACACGAATGAAAACGACCATTTTCACAAAGTTCTGAAGCTGTATTTGGCTCAAAAAGTGTACACATGACAAAGGAGTATGCATTGAAGTAAAAAACCAGAAAAAAAATTTGAGACCCGGTAGCTCAATAATGTCCTATTCTGAAGTTAATTTGTCCGGGAAATTCCCGGATTGTGACCTGGATGTTAGGGTAGTGGTGCGTTAACCCTAATATCTCGACTTCGGGTGGTCAGAAATTAATAGAATTAGTATCAAATAAAATTGTTTGCTCCATTCTAAAAGAATATTAAAACTATTTTTCACTTTTAATATTTTAGGGGTCCGTGTTTTAAGTTGATTTGTCCGGAAAATTCCCGGAAAGTGTCCTGGATGTTGAGGTAGTGGTGCCTTCTCCCTTATATCCCCACTTCGGTTAGTCAGAAATTAATGACATTAGTATCAAATAATGATAATGTTCAATGTATGTCGTGTGCTCATTATAAGCGCCTCACTGAGGTTATTCGAATGAGTGCACACAACATGACAATATTTTATAGAAGATCACAAAGATATAATAAGCGATCTTTTATTACGGCTCAATACCTACTTGGCAAACAATGTAGAACTTTATCAAAGGTCTAACCCATATATGCCTAGCGTCCATTGGTGGGACCTTGGCAAACAGTGTAGATCTTGATCAAAGGTTTAACCAATATATATCTATCTATCTATCTATCTATCTCTATATACTGCCTCACGCCCTCGCGGGCATTCTAGGCAGGTGTGCGCTGTCGTGCTGAAATAAGAAAGAAAATATAGACAAAAGTTAAGAGGGGATAGTGAGAGGATAAAAGATGATAGGGGTTAAAAACAGTTGGTAAGGTAGAGAAGTAAAAATCAAAATTAAAAACATCACTTTCGGGAACTAGGGGCGGGAGTGGTGCAGTTTGCCAACTTCACCCTTGAAAGCCTCAAGGGTTGGCAAACATACAACTGATTCTGGGAGAGCATTCCATTGGACAATAGCCAGGGGGAAGAAAGAGTATTTGTAAAAAATCTTGTAAGTGTGGACCTGGCGGAAGGTCATTCGGTGGCAATTTTTAGAAATCGAAGTTTTAGGTTGTATGTAGTCTGGCATGGGTATTGCCACTAGCCCGTAGACAATCTGGTAGAATAGACATAGGCGAGCGTCTGACCTTCTTTGTTGGAGGGTCCGCCAGCCAAGACCATCAAGCATCGTTGTAACACTGGACCTGGAATCATAATTGTTAGTGGTCCATCTAGCGGCTCGGCGCTGTATTTTTTCGATTTGAGCTGTTTTGTCTTTAGTGTGGGGATCCCATATCTGGGAAGCGTATTCGAGTTTGGGGCAGACCAGCATGTTGTAGACAGTCTCTCTCACTTTGGGAAGTTTGGTATTAATGTTTCGTTTCAAGAAGCCCAATGTGCGATTTGCATTCCCTGTAATTCTGTCTATGTGGGAATTCCAAGATAGGGACGACGAAATATCAACCCCCAAATACCTAGCACAACTCACAGCCTACAGGACCTGGCCATGTAAGTGATACAAGGTATTGATTGGTCTCCTGGAGGCTGTCACCCTCACCACCTGGCACTTGGAGGGGTTAAACTCCATGTCCCATCTGGACTCCCACATA
This sequence comes from Lucinisca nassula, assembly GCA_963580285.1. Lineage (NCBI taxonomy): Eukaryota > Metazoa > Mollusca > Bivalvia > Lucinida > Lucinidae > Lucinisca > Lucinisca nassula. The sequence continues at coordinate 35,540,793 of OY757011.1, forward strand.
GCCAGATTGACGAGATCATTTTGTAGCACTCTGCCATCATTTGGACCTTCAACAGTAAGGTAAACTGCCATGTCGTCCGCGAAAAGACGGGCTTTTGATGTGACAGTGTCTGGAAGGTCATTTATGTAGATGAGGAACAGAATCGGTCCCAGTACTGAGCCCTGAGGTACTCCTGATGTGACTGGAACCGAGTCTGACTCCTCACCATCCAAGACAACTGACTGCGACCGGTTACTCAAGAAGGCCCTTATCCAGCTGAGTGCTTTTCCTATGATCCCGTACTGATGGAGCTTCCAAAGGAGTTTGGCATGATTTACTTTGTCAAATGCCTTCGAAATATCCAGCAGTACCAGGTCAGTTTGCTTACCCACACTTGCATTCCGGGCAAGCTCCTCGATCAACATGGTGAGTTGTGTTTCACATGATCGCTTTTCTCTGAATCATGCTGTAGATCATACAGTAGATCACGTGAATTCATGTGCTCAACCAGCTGAGATGCCATGATATGTTCGAGGACCTTACACAGTATGCATGTGAGGGAGATCGGTCTGTGGTTTGCAGCCGATGATTTGTCCCCCTTTTTGAAGATCGGTGTGACAAAAGCGTGACACCAATCTGCTGGAAGCTTGCCTGTCTGAAGAGATCGCACAAATAATATTTGTATTATTGGTGCTATCTCCTCTGCAAGCTCCTTCAGCAAAAGGGTTTTAGTTTGTCCGGACCAGCTGCTTTACCAGGTTTGAGCTTTTTTAAGAGTTTTGTGATGCCTGCCACCGAGATATTAAAATCATCCATAGGTGGGCTGGGGCTAAGGACTCCAGCAGGTATAGAATCTGGATTCAGTGATCCTTCATCAACCATGTCCTGGATTTTCATTTTGCTATGTCTAGACAGGGAGAGTGGTTCCTTAGGGGTGAATACTGATTGGAACTGGTTATTACGAACATTGGACTTTTGGAGGGGTTCGGTGATCAGTTTGTTGCCATGCTTAAGTGTGTGTGTGTGGGGGGGGGGGACCTGGTCTTGCCGAGAGTTTTTGAGAAAGGAGAACAGCTTCTTGCTGTCACAGGATGGGGCTGGGTCATTTTCGTCTAATCCAAGGAGACCTTCAAGGTAAGATGTATAGGCCAGCTTAATCTTACATTTATCCAGTTTTCTTATGGATAAAAATTGGGAGCGTTTTGTCTGGTCTCCAGTTTTTCTGACTTGTCTATAAAGGTGATCACGTTTTCTGATCAGCCTTCTGATTTCTTGGGTGATCCAGGGTAGAGAAGATTTCCCTCTTATCATTTTAGTGGGAATGCACTCAGATGTAAATCTTTCTAGTGCGGAAGTGAAATCTGACCACAAGTCATCTACGGATTTGCCATGGTGATCTGCAGTAAATTGTGTCTGGTAAACAGAAAGGAGGGATTTCAAACGTGGCCAGTCAGCTTTTTGAAGTAGCTGAACCTTACGGGGCTTCTGTTTTTGGAGTGTTGGTTTCAAGGCACACTCAGCGATGACCATGTCGTGGTCACTTAGACCAGGGAGGCAAGTTACACTTTTTACTAAGGTGGGGTTGGTTGTTAGAAAGAGGTCCAGGATATTATTATATCTTGTTGGTTCCTTTACCATTTGCAAAAAACTAAAATCTTTTATGAAGTCACAAAACAGGTTGTATATTTGCTTGTGACTGCAGTCAGGACTCATGGCAGGTTGATTTTCAGGCCATGTGAACTTTGGGAAATTAAAGTCCCCAAGCAGCCAGATGTTACCCTTTGCTTTTTTACGGACGCTTAAAAAAAATTTCAACTGACTTCTGCAGTTCCATCAAACTAGCCTGGTCATCCTCTTTTGGCCTATAGTATGCACCAATAAACAAAGGATGTGTGCCAATAACTTCCAGCTTCACCCATATCAGCTCACAGTCAGTTTGGAACTGCGGTTGCCTAGAGTCCCACCTAGAGTCCCATTTATGGGACATTGGCAAACAGTGTAGGCCCAAATGATCAGACGCTGCAAAACGTGGCGTCTGATCTGGACCGCAAAATGCGGCATCTGATCTGGGTCTACACTGTTTGCTTAAACAACGACTAAATTTAACCACATCCATTTCTTGCTAGCCATGAATGGCACCTAGTACACCTAGTACGAATTTTGAGTGATTTTACGGATCATTATGATCAGACGCTGCAAAACTTGGTGTCTGATCGGGGCCGCAAAAATGCGGCATCTGATCTGGGTTTACACTGTTTGCTTAGACAACGACGAAATTTAACCGCATCCATTTCTTGCTGGCGATGAATTAGGTGTACGGACTTTACGGGACATTAATTTTCTAACGAGATTAAACATGTGTTAAGTTAGTTGCTTTAACTCAATATAAGTTGAAGTGTGCTGCATACCTGGATTCAAATAGTAGAAAGTGACTTCCACAAAAGTTGTGTCCAATTGATATTTTGAATGAATGCTGTTATTTTGATGTTTGAATTGAGATTAAACATCACCGTCAACACTATTTTGGTCATTTTGAAGACTGCATTCCGATTTTGTAGGACTTAACGTTACGAGATATAGTGCATTTTTCACATTTCCAAATGGTTACTTTTCTGATAAAAATTCGTCATATTTTTCTTATTTATACTGCCAACATAGGTTGTGATTGCTCGTTAGAACATCCTCGTTGAGGCGGTTCTAACGAATAACAACAACCTATGTCCTGGACCAGAAATAGGAAAAATAATGTATACCCCCATGAACCCCAGTTTTCTTTATATAAAATGTAGTTTATTATTATTTTTCTTATTTCTGCTAATAAAAATCTCCTAATAATAATTTCTGCTAATCGATTATTGGTACTATTTAGAACCACCTCGCCGAGACTTTTCTGACGAGTAACCACACTTTTAAGCAGGGATCTAGAAAATGTAAATTGAGCAACCCTAAATGAAATTCCGATAAAACAAAAAATTCCATATTTTTTCATATTTCTGCTCTAAACAGAGAGTATACGAACTCCATAGAACGGCTAGATGGTTTCAACGAGTACCCACAACCTATGTTTTTGAGCAGAAATAAGGAACAAATGTATACCCCTGTTCAACAACATCCGAATTCTAATGATTGTGGGCTTTTTGCAATAGCGAGCGTGGTAGAATTTTGTTTTGCTCCGGTGGACTCGTTTAACACTAGAATAATATACGACGTGTCAAAAAATGAGACAGCATTTAGTTAAATGTTTGTAAAATGGGAAAATGTCAGCGCTTCCGAAAGAAAAAGATACAGGCAGTCGTTAACTTCATTCCTTCACTTGTAAAATCGTAAAAATTCCAGTCTGGTGCTTCTGCAAAATGCCTGAGTGAACTGATAACATTTGGTTTCATAGAATATGTTTAGGTCTGAATTCATCATCAAATCAATGGCAGTGTCCGTCTTGTGATCAGCAACATGTATGACACCATTGAAAGCCGTGTAATGAAAACCCGTGTATATCCAAATTTATACAGAGAAAAGTAGGATTTACACGTGGTGTGCATTCTTTCTTTCGTTTTCACAAGTCGATATACATGTATTAAGGAAAACGAACCAATACTGCCACCATGAGGTGTATAAAAAGATTATTTTAAATATTCTTTTAGAACTGAGCTTAAAATCTTAACAGATACAATTGTTATCAGTTTGTGATCTCTGTGCTGACGACTGTGTAACTAAGTTTACCTCTTTGGTTAAAGCTAGGGACTAACTTCCCATATCACAGGTCCTGGTGTATGAATGCCATTTGACGTGCCACCAGTAACAATTCTGATTCTGATTCTGATCTCCACAAACCGAGATATTATGAAAATGCACAACTATCCCAACATCCAGAACACAATCCGATAATTTCCCGGACAAACTAACTTCCAAAATGGATCCCTAAATTTAAACTTTATTTGATACTAATTTTATTAATTTCTGACCACCCGAATGGAGATATTAGGGATAACGCACCACTACCCCCAACATCCAGGACACAATCCGACAATTTACCGAACAAATTAACTTAAAAATTGGACGACTAAAATGTTAAAAAAAAAAAAGAGAAAAAATGATCTTTTAGAATGGAGCTTAAAATTTTATTTGATACTAATTTTAATAATATCTGACCACCCGAAGTGGAGAAAATAGGGATAACGCACCACTGCCCCCCCCCCCCCCCCACCCCCATTTCCCGAACAATTCTCGGACAATTCACGGGCCATTCCGGTAAATCGTAGAACCAGATTTTCCACAAACGTCACGTGGTCGATATCACGTGTGACTGGTCAAAATGGCGGACGATCCGCGAACTGAAAGCGGAACTATGAAAGAACAAAATCATACAAAAGAAGACGTAGATGAGGATAATATGGTAAAATATATAATGTTTAACAACCATTTCAAAGAAATATCAGCTTGTGGAGCGTGATAGCTCAGTGGTTAGTGCACTTGCCTCTGATGCTAGAGGTCCCAGGTTCGATCCCCGGCAGCGGCGATAAAATTTCTGTGTCCGAACACGCTCCATTGGCATCATTTGCAGGGATGAATGTCATTAAGTGCACCGTCCTTCGGATCGGGACGTTAACTGGAGGCCCCCTGTGCAGGGAGAACCATCCCCTGTGCAGGTTAAAGATCCCTACCGTAATTACATGATTACTGTGTAGGCTTTCATCCTGCAAAACTGGAGTGTATGTAATATACACCTGCGGTAATGGTCAAATGTGACCGACGCAGTATCAGAAGATAGATAGATAGATAGATAGACCGAGGCCCAGTGTTATGCTGTCACTGCCTTGTGTCATGAATATGTCGATGAGTTTGTTGTTTATTTTCTTTTTGAGAATTTGACTGGTGATACGTCCATTGACATTCAAGATAATTCTTTTGGCAGACATTAGAATATGGCTGCCACTGTTAACTGACTTTAGTATGGCAGACGTTTCACGGAATTAAAGCAGAACAACTAAGGATTCTTTATGTTAGGAGGGTCGTTTCGCCCCTGGGTCATTTCGCCCTGATTTTGGGGGTGGGTCATTTTATCCTTATCGGGTGAGTCGTTCCGCCCGTGGTTCGTTTCGCCGCAGTTATATTTTAAGGGAGTGACAAACGGAGTGGATGGTTAAACGGACAAACGGTTGAATGAATAAATGAATGGAGTTGTGCCTTGGTAGATGTATGGATGGAGGAACAGACGGTTGAATATACGGAGATGGATAAGTGAATTAATGAATGAATGATTGATTGAGGTTTCACATCCGAGTCAAAACTGTATAGGTCATTTTGCAGACATTGATTCCAGTTTTGTGGGGTTTTTTTTACCCGACATTGAGATGAAATGACATCTTAAGCGGAAGCCAAAAGGACAGTTACTTTCCTACAAAATGATAGTGATTATTGTTTCTCTTGACAAGGCTCATACCTGATTGTCAAAGACTCCTTTTATGCAATGTCTGAGTTGTGCAAAAAAATCAGAATTTGTTAATCAGAAAAATTTGGATTTTTTTCTTTCGGAAAATCGATGTTAGCAAGTCTAAGTACATAATGAAGAACCCACACCCCTAAACCCCACTTTATACAGTAATTGGTTGGTCCTCACATACATATAATTTTTAGCTCACCAGAGCCGAAGGCTCCGGGGGAGCTTATAGTATAGACACTGTCCGTCGTCATCTGTGTCGTCTGCGTCGTCAACATTTTCAAACAACATCTCCTCTGAAACTACTTGGCCAATTGAAACCAAATTACATGTGGAGCCTCTATGGGAAGGGGGAACGAAAGTTTGTTCGGGAGGACTGCGTCACATGACCAATATGGCCCCATGCCCATAAATGGTAAAAACCTTAATCTTCTTCTCAGGAACCGAATAGCCGATGAACTTGAAACTTGGTATGCAGCATCGGGGACTCGGGCCCTACCAAGTTTGTTCAAATGATGACCTTTGGTTGACCTTGACCTGTTTTATGTCAAGGTCAAATTTGGTCACTTAGACATTTGCATGGAAAAACGGCAAAACAGTGGATTTTTCTGATTGTATGTTAGCTAGTGGCATCAGAAATGGTAATTGCAATCAGCTGAATAGAAGTTTATCAGTTTCAAAGGTCAAGGTCATTTACCGACCTTTGTCCAGGATGGCTCAGATTCAGTGTTTTTATCTTCTTCTTCACTTAAACTACTTGTGGAGCCTCTATTGAATGAGGGAACAAAAGTTAATTCATGAGGACTGGGTCACATGACCAGTATGGCCGCCATGCCCATATATAGTAAAAACCTTTAAAAATCTTCTCCTCAAGATCTTGAAACTTGGTATGCAGCATCAGTGACTCTGGCCCTACCAAGTTTGTTCAAATGATGACATTTGGTAGACCTTGAACTGTTTTACGTCAAGGTCGAATTTGGTCACTAAAACATTTGTATGGAAAAATGGCAAAACAGTGGATTTTTCTGATTGTATATTAGTTAGTGGCATTAGAAATGGTATTTATATTCAGCTGAATAAAAGTTTATCAGTTCCAAAGGTCAAGGTCATTTACCGACCTTTGTCCAGGATGCCTCAGATTCAGTACATTTATCTTCTTCTTCACTTAAACTGCTTGGCCAATTGAAACCAAATTACATGTGGAACCTCTATGGAATGAGGAAAAGAAAGTTTGTTCGTGAGGATGGGGCAACATGACCAACATGGCCACCATGCCCATATATGGTAAAAACCTTTAAAAATCTTCTCCTCAAGAACCGCATGGCTGATGATCTTGAAACTTGTTATTTAGCATATGGGAGTCTGGCCCTACCAAGTTTGTTCAAATGATGACCTTTGGTTGACCTTGACCTGTTTTATGTCAAGGTCAAATCTGGTACTTACACATATGTATGGAAAAATGGCAAAGTAGTGGACATTTCTGATTGCCTGGTAGGCTGTGACATCAAAAACGATATTTGCAGTTAGCTGAATGAAAGTTTATCAATTCCAAAGGTCAAGGTCATTACTGACCTTTGTCTTGGATCGCTCAGATTCAGTATTTTTATCTTCTTCTCCAGTAAAAGAGCTGTGCTGATTGAAACCAAATTACATGAAAAGCCTCTATGGGGGTGAGGCAATTAAACATTATTCGTTATATTGTTGTCACATGACCAAGATGGGCACCTTGCCTGAATATGGTATAAACCACATGACCTCTGGTGAGCGTAGTGGCCCATGGGCCTCTTGTTCTTATTTTAGTTTCTAAAACATAGACAATAAGAAATATCACATTTTTACATATACACAGTATTTTTCACAGCCATATGTCCCATTGTATCAATGTCAAATATGGATAATTGCATTATAATTGTTATCACTAGATGCAAGCTTGTTAAAAAGTTCATCAACGAAGCTCTTATAGTTCTTGAGAAATTAACTTGAATGGTAGGATGGTCGCTAGGTTTGACGCAATATTTTACAATGTCAATGAACTGTGAAAAAAAGGGTCAAGGTCAAATATGGATGCTTGAATTATCGCTGCCATCCCAAGATGCAAGTTTAAATTGTACCAAGTATCATTAATGAAACTCTTACAGTTCTTGAGAAATGAATAATATAGTAGGGTGAATGTTAGGTTTGAAGCAATAGTTTTCAAAGTCAGTGAGCCATGAAAAGTAGATCAAGCTCAAATATAGCACCAAACGAGGATATAACATAAACAATATTTTCAGGGACTCCACATATTCCCATTAACCCCTTTATATACCAAAACAAATCTAACCTCAATCCATAGGGCTTGAAAACACAATAAGGGCGAAACGACCCTCCAAATCAGGGCGAAATGACCCTTGACCGTAGGTCACTGGTGGTTTAGAGTAGGTCATGGATGGTTATAGGGTTAGGTTAGTCAGGTCATTGGGATAAGGGTAAGGTAACATGAAGTGGTGGACAGATTCTAAATTCGCTCCCATTCTTTTAGTGGCAGTGGAGTATGTGTTTATTTTAAATGACAATGATTTATTTGCACTAAACACATTCACAATGAATGGTACTGGCAAGCCTGTAAAACAAAGTACACTAATTAAACATGAAAAGTCAATCCAAATGAAGCAATGGTGATAATGATGGTTAATGTATTTGAAATCATGGAAGTTACTTATAACAAGCTTTCACATGTTTCAAAAACAGATCTCATGTATTTAATTAACATTTTTATAACAGTAACATTTTTACTATTTAGGAGACAATACAATTTACTAGAAGCTCTTGCAGAGTGAGTATCAATTATATTAATACCCAATTGATTCAGCTTCAGAAAGAAGTCATCCCGAAGCTGCCTGTATGCCGTACATTCCAGCAAGAAATGATCTTCATTTTCCACTGATCCCATACTGCATACAGTACATGTCAATAACTAATTTAAAGTAGAAGTAAAACAAAGATCAGGAATTGATACAATTAACTTACTCCACCCATAAAAGACACCAAAGGTAAAGAAATACAAACATTAAGCGACCAGACCATAATGGAAACCTAAACAAAGGAAGGCCATAAGGACAGTTACTTTCCCACAAAATGGCCATATGGCCATCCAAAATTAAAAGACACAAGTGATACACACAGTAAGTAACAAACAACAACATAAATAAATCACCACAGAAGAGCCGCCTTGGAACGGTCAGTGGAAGATTTCCTCTGGGGGGCTTAAATCGATTTTACGTGGCCACAATCCTCGCCCTTACTTCCGTCGCGATTTAGACAAATAATTTGTTCAGTCCGCATGAAGGCCTCCTAACTCATCAGTGCAACATCTCCGTGAACACAAAAATCAAAGAACCACAGAGGTGAGACAACGGTGAGGACTTGACAGCAAGAAACCACTGAAATGCTGGCGCAAAAGAAAACCAACAGTTAGACTCCGATGAGCCCAACCAGAGACAGAGCATCAGGCACCAACCAACATTATCTCTCTAATTCTCTATAAGCCTTTACGTTGGAGCCGTCATAGAATCTGAGGCCTGACCCACCGGCATGCAATTAAAGAGGGAAGCAAAGTTGCCAACCGTGATTGGGTTAACTACCATGCATGCAGTCTGTCGTATAATATCCATGTTGTACCCAATCTTTTTATATCGAAGAAAGATTTTACGAAATTGGGTGCTGAAGTCATTGCAGTTATATATTTTTCTGAATTTATATACTAAGTCACCATAAAATTCGGGTTCCGATAGACCTTGTTGCAGAAGAGATTTAAGTCATCTTAGTGTCCTGGGTTTGAGTCCCACACCAGGGGTCATGTTCCGACCTTGAGCAAGTCACAAATCTCAGAGCTCCCAGCTTGTTAATATATCGATCTACATAACGTTAGTTCTCTTTAACAGTCACATTGAGTATAAGCTCTTTGGAAATTCTGTTTACGGTTCATAAAAAGTGAATATAAACATAAAAATCATTAATTAACCCTTATCTTGCTGTTCACGACAACCCCTATCTTTGCAAACAGTGTAGATCCAGATCAGATGGCTTCTGAAGAAGCCATCTGATCTGGATCTACACTGTTTGGCATTCAGTTTATGAATTTGTAGCAATAAATGACATCAAGTAATTTGATTGGTTGATAGACAGAAATGGGTGTGGCTTAAATGAATATTCAGCAAGAGAAGGGTTATTATTACTGTCCAAGAGGTACATGTACCGGACTGAAAATTTGTGAACATCTCTAAATTTCAACCTCTAATATATGCCTATGTACATAAAATTCAAAGAAAATTTAATCACTGATATGTTAAGATGTAAGAAACCTTACAGGTCATTGTTCACAACTGACATATACATGATGTTATAAATTGAGCCGGCACATGACATAACCTGGTGAGACCAGCAGAGACTCGGTGAGACCAGCAGAGACTTGAATCAAGTGACCCACCCATCCACCATGACAAGACCTTTTTCTTATGTCTCTTTGCATATAAATTAGCCTATAGTAGGTACATGTAATCAGTGAAGACTCTGATCAGACTGCGTGAATGTGCATGCTGATCTGAGTCTTCGATGGTCACTCAAGATTTCTTGAAGATTTTGTCATTTGCTGGCTCAATTTTTATCAGGTCAACTTTTCGAAAGGTTTAATTGTTTTCTTTTTCTTCTTATTTTGTTAACATCCACTGGTAGCCCCTATGTGCTTTTAGCGCCCGGTTATCTTACAAAATCTATCAAGTCACTAGCATAAATTTCGGTTCATGTAGTTACCAGGGTCATTAAGATTTAATAATGGTAGATATACAGTGTGACCTTCATTTAAGCAGCTGCCCAGGATAACTCCAGAAACCGACTGCTTAAAGGTGGCTGTTCAGCAGAGGGAAATGTCTTGGGGATGATGTTTGACCTGACATAGACAGACAAAAATGAGTGATAACTGAAGACAGCTCATTATGGATGTTAAAAAAAGAAATACTTAACCCTTTTTGTGCCAAATGGAATCTTCCTCCTTATATACAGCATGAGTCCATTTTAAAATTTAGGGGTGTCAAGTTGTTTTTTTTTTTTTTCAAAAAAAATTATTTGGAAAATGACTGAACTTTCAACAAACAGTGGAGGCCCTGATCAGATGCCGCATTCTGTGGCATCTGATCTGGGCCTGCACTGTTTGCCATGGTACCCATTTTGGAGTTTCTGGTACAAAATGGTTTAATTTACATTTAATAACATATGTTTATTCCCGTGCTTTTCGAAGAAAAAGTGGGGATATTGTAATCGACTTCGCCCATCCGGTCGGCATCTGTCTTACCAGATATCTCCTCCTAAACCTTTAGAGATACAAACTTGGAACTTTTGGAACTGATAAGTCTTTGGTCTTGGGAGTGCATTTAAATACAGTTTCGGAATTTTTATCCCATCCCCTGTGGGCAGGGCCAGGAGGGTGAGATCAAAGTTTACAGAACATGGTTGTGTAATATATCGCATGGCATGATGAGTAGAATACATTGCAATTAAAAATTGACCCCTCAGGTCAATGTGGAGGTCACCAGAGATGAAAAAAACATACCTCTCCATAGCAATTACCGGATAACTCCGCAAATCCTAGATCTGCCTTCCTGAGCAAGTAATTTTAAGTAGTACTCTGAATGGATTCAAGAACTCTATTGAGAAGTATCTACAGGAAATACATGAGGTTTCAATGACTCTTGTCGCTTAACCCCTAGGCTGCACTTAAGGGTGTGCGCGCAGATATATCAGCTAGAAACTTGAAACCTTTAACCTTGATAGATTTTTGGTCTGGGGACTGCATTTCTCTTTCAAAATTATGATTCCTCCCTAGAAGGGGGGCGGTGCCAGAGGTGGGTGGGTGGGGGGTCAAAATCAAACTTTTCAGAACATGATTGTGTAACATATCAAATCAGCCAGCATGGTGAGCAGAATGCATTGCAATTAAAATTTGACCCCTCAGGTCAATGTGGAAATCATCAGAGGTCAACCCCCCACCCTCATCCCCCATAACCCCTCCATTACAATTACAGGAGAACTTCTCCTAAACCGGTAGAGATAGAAATTGAAACCTTGGGAACTGATACATCTTTGGTATTGGGAGTGCACAACACTTTTGGAAATTTGATCTCATCCTTAATGGAGGGAACCCGGGGAGTCAAAATCAAAGTTTTCAGAACATGGTCATGTAACGTATCAGATCAAAGCGAAATGTGGGAATATGCAGTTACATGCCATTGACTGCAATACTCTAGTTTCAAATGATATCAGAATGGTACTTTTAAGCAAAATAAACACACCAAAAAAGAAATGGTTCCTATATTGGCTGTTAAATAAAGGGAATTTAGATTAAGTACTATATATGTTGTGTGGCTACTGGGTGTAGGAGAGAGGTGGTTGCTGAGCAGGGTTTAGATACATAGGAAGATGTGTTACGAAGAATTGTTGTGGCCACTGAAGATATTTGGCTGCTAAATGGAGATGGCTGTTACTGGAGGTTTTACTTTTTGCACAATTATTCAAAACAAATTTGGCAAAAGTAAGTACCTGGGGTATGTATTGTACAAATCAGATTACCGAAATGATCCTAAGTATTGGGACAGACCAATTAAAGCAAACAGTGCAGACCCAGATCAGACTGCTCCTGAAGTCTGATCAGGGTCTACACTTTTTGACATTCAATCTGCACTTTTTGGACTCATTGCTGGAATGTGAAACAAATTGTTTAAATTTTAGGAGAAATACATCAAGTTGTCATAGTCTCGGAATTTTTAGGATTTTAATGGGATATGTTTTTTTTTAATGTAAATACATGTAGATTACATGTACATACAGAAATGGCCATCTAAGTTCAGCCAAGCAGAATACTTATTGATTAACTTACAGTATACTAGTGGATTCTTCCATTGATATATGATGGACAAGTTCATTTGTCATTCAGGCAGAATTAAGTAAAATCATATATAAACCCAAATAAACCCCAGTTTTCTCTAAATAAAGTGAGGCTTAAGGGGGTGTTCATTTCACGGACTTGAACATGTGATGACTCAGTCGGATGCGCGATCTGGCTGGTGATCAGTAGGTTTGATACCTGCCGGTCGACAATGTTCATGGAGATTGATCAAAAAGTCTTTTCTACGATTATTCCCTCCCTTCCATTCCTTCCAAAAGAGCAGTTGTTAGTTTGCAGTGCAATAATGTTCGGTTAATCACTTACGTATAAGCCTGCCCAGCACATGTGTGTTTGGTAAACTGATTGGCTCAAAATGTAATACACCGCAACCTCTTTATAACACTATTGTTGGGGTCCAAAACAGAAGCCGTGATAGTGTTGGGGAGCAGAAGCCGTGTTAGTTAAACAACTGTGTTATATCCAAATAAAAATGTATAGATTATATAGAAAAATGACCATTTATGGTCATTTTTCTATATAATCTATACATTTTTGGGATCCATCTTGAAACTGTGTTATATACAAGACCATGTTTAACGAACCGCGTTATAATGAGGCTCTGGTGTATGTGTTGAATTGGCCATCAGACTTCAAACAAACAAACCTTTAGCAATGGATACAAACATTAAGAGAATATAACTTTGAGGTTGTAAGAACATATCATGAATGTTTGGTATTTAAAATGAACCAATGAATATACAGTAAAATTCAAATATTAAGACCACCTTTGGGACTGTTCAGAAGTGGACTTTAAGACCACTTTTGAACCGTCCTTAAGGTGGTCTCTGACCAGAGGACAGTGTATGCAGAAAAGACAAAAAAAGAATAACTGCAGCCTTCTAAATAAGCTTCTAAAAGCAAATTTAGTCTTAATTTTAGGTGGTCTAAATAGCGGTATTTTACTGTATTCGGAACCGGTCCCGATAGCTCAGTTGGTAGAGTGTCCGCTCCGGGGAACGGGAGGTCACAGGTTCGATCCTGGGCCGCGACATACCAAAGTCGTTAAAAATGGTACTAGCTGCTCCTCGCTTGGCACTCAGATTTACAGGGTAGAGCTAGGACTGGTCGACCCAGTGTCAGGATAATTGACTGGGTGTGGAATCTTGTAATGTGTCTGGGACATGATACTTCAGTGAGGCAGCACTATAAAGTGAGCATTGAGCTCCCTGTCACAACCAGACACCGTCGTGATACATGTATGACTAAAAAATTGTTGAAAGCGATGTTAAACCCGAATTCACACACACATACTGTATTCGAAAATTGTCTCATGATAAAGATGAATCTCCATACAAAAGAAGCTCAAGAGTAGGAGTGTGATAGGTAGAAATCACATTTAGGAATGGGTGATTCAACAGAGTTTCAAAATGACAGTGGTGTATTTTCTTTTTTGCAGAATTCAGACCCAGTGACAGATGAAATCATAACAGAAAATGGGGAAGTAGATAATGAAGAAGAAATTCATTCAAGTTTTCAGGATGGACAGGTATGAAGCTAGGATACACCAAAACCCACTGTATGATATGTACATGTAACCTGTGACGTCCATTGGTGTGGTCACATTATGATAACACACCCATGTGTAAGACTGTCACGATTAATCAGATAATCAATTATTTAATCGATAAATTCCACAAAAATGATTATCATTACTGATTCGGTTGCAATCGATTATTTGATAAGTACAATTTATTACCCAAACTTGTGCCTAAAATAGCTGTATGAGTGGCAAACAGTGCAGACCCAGATGAGACGCCACATTCTGTGGCGTTTCATCTGGGTCTACACTGTTTGCTCAGGCTTGTCTGTTCAAATGCATATGGCAAAGTACAGCACATGGTAGGAGTCATTCTCAGACAGAAAGCTAGACAGGTAAAATTATGACCGAATCCTCAGTGATTACTAATCGATTATCGATCGCAATATCAGGAATGATATTAGATTATCTTTTCTGCCCCGATTAGCCAGCCCTACCCGTGTGTCTGAGTGCATTCTTTCAAATCTCCAAAATACATCTACACAACACTTTACAACTTGTGGACTTTGTGAATTTGCTGATTTTGGACAGCAACTTCATATATTAAACCATTATTTCATAATAAATGGTCTGTTTTACATCAAAATCAGCAGGAAAGTTCACTGGGCAGTAGCCTTTCAAATGGAACCTTTCTAGGCTAAAACATTGTTGCCATGGTAACAAGGGGGCATCTCAAACTTTTCAAAAAGTGTGATTTTACATGTATTTTTGACCAAATCTTAATCTTCACACTGCTGTCAAGGCAATAGTTAAAGGTGCATTATTGAGCTATCTGGAAAAAATGCTTCCAAAAATAAAATACATATAGCCGGTATTTTTCTTTAAAACAATACAAATGAATGCATTTTATGCAAAAATGCGAACAATTATGATGACAGGTAAACGAGTTTGAGAGGGATTCGAACTAGGTTTCGAACACTAGTTAGATCTATTTTTAGTTCGTGACAAAAATAGAATCCCCATATATATGACGTTATGTGACGTTCATTTTTGGCCTTGTTTGCTTAGGCTATGCCTGAATCAGAAAAAAATATGACGCTGAATACCATGCCATAAGTAAAGACACTCAGAGACGATACTGTCGCCATGTATGTGTAAAGTGACAAATTTATTTTTAGAACAGAAATTCCGAACACATGTTCAGAGCAAAGGGTAAACACGAATGAAAACGACCATTTTCACAAAGTTCTGAAGCTGTATTTGGCTCCAAAAGTGTACACATGACAAAGGAGTATGCATTGAAGATAAAAACCAGAAAAAAAAATTTTGAGACCCGGTAGCTCAATAGTGCACCTTTAAGGGGTTTGGCACTGGCCATTTTCACTATCTGCAGCATGTTTTGCCAGCGTCAATTTCGAGGCATTTTTGACCCCAGACACCCTCAGATTTCATTTCAGCGGCCGGCTGGGCCATACCCCCAGTTATTTTCGGCAGTGAGGGGCTGCTGCCCCCTCTTCAACCCCCCCCCCCCCCCCCCCCCCATACGCATATTTTTGTGGGGAACTGCGCAAAAAACAGGCCATTTTTAGGACAAACTAATCTTTATGCAAACATAGCTGTCCAGGGGTGGCCCGGGAATGCAGATTTTGGGCGGTTCCGGGGCTCAAAAGGGTGGGGAGGTCAGACACGTAAAAAGACGTATCTGAGTGGGAACGGGTTAACTAGAATCTTGAAAAAAAAACTTAATTTTACTCTGAAATGCATTAATTAGGTATAAAATATCAAATTTTGCTATCAAATGATGAAAAAAACATGATTTTGATCAGTTTGGATCTTATTAACCCATTCCCACTTTGAATTTTGCTGATTTTCAGTGTTGCCTAGGACAACAACTTCATATAACCATTACATTTATTTAATAATAAATGGTCTGTTTTACATCAAACTTGGCAGGAATGTTCACTGGGCAGTAGCCTTTCAAATAAAACCTTTCTGGACTAAATCTGTGTGCCATGGTAAAGAGGGGGCATCTCAAAGTTGTCAAAACATGTGATTTCACAGGTATTGTTTTACTGAATCTTAATCTTCACATTGCTGTCAAGACAAGAATTAAGGGGTTTGGCACTAGCCATTTTCACTCTCTGCAGCATGTTTTTCCAGTGTCACTTTTGAGGCATTTTTGACCCCAGACACCCTCAGATTTCATTTCAGCACCCGGCTGGGCCATATCCCAAATTTTTTTCGGCGGTGAGTGTGGGGGTGGGGCTGCCGCCCCCTTCAACCCCCCATTCATATATTTTTAGTGGGGAACTGTGCGAAAAAACAGGCCATTTTTAGGACAACTAATCCTAACGCAAACATGGCTGTCCAGGGGTAGGGAATGCGGATTTTAGGTGGTTCTGGGGCTCAAAAAGTGTGGGGGGGGCGGGGGTCAGACATGTAAAAAGACGTATCTGAGTGGGAAAGGGTTAATAGGGTTTAAAGTAAAAACCATTAGTTAAAAAACAATCATGCTTTATCCAGACCAAAATGTATTGATTATATAGAAAAATGATCCAAAATGTATAGATTATACAGGAAAATGATTCTGTCGTTTTTCTATATAATCAATACATTTTGGTTTGGATAAAGCATGATTGTTTAACATTTTTGGGTCATTTTTCTATATACATGTAATCTATACATTTTTGGGATCCATCTTTAAACTGTGTTATAATGAACAGTGTTATAATAAGGGTGTGGTGTAGTTACTTTTCTGATCAAAATTGATATTTTGCTTATTTATACTCCAAATATAGGTTGCGAGTGCTCATTAGAACCACCTCATGGAGGTGGTTCTAATAAGTAACGAAAATGGCCAGTGGGAATAATAATAAGAATTAATAATAATTTCTGCTTTTATATTTTAAGCAGAAATATAAAAAACAATGAAAGGTCATTTATCATGGTATTGAAATCATTGAGAACTAAATGCACATTGCTTCAGGAAAGGGAAATCTAAAAAATGAATCAAATTATCCATATTAGTTTCTGAGATATTGTAAAGAGAGAACAGCTTCAAACTGCCTCATTAATATTCATGAAGTATTCTATGATGTCATAGTTAAAAAGTTAAAATTAAATTCTTTGACCATTTTAACAATCAAATTATCTTAAGCTTTAGAAATTACTAAACTACCTGGCTCTATTATTGAAATTGATATTAAGCAAAATTCAAAAACAAATGATCCTCTTATTTCAAACCTAAAGTCTACAATTAAAATTTAAACTATTTGTTTAAATAATTTAAATTTCAGATAACATGTTTGTTTGTAGATTAAATGACATACGGTGGTAGTTTATGTGTTCTGAAGGCATTCAAAAAGCATTTTTATTGATTTAACTAAAGACATTATAAATAATGTATAGGTTTAAACATTTTTAAATTTTTATTAAAACTTAAATAAACATTTTAATTCAGATATTAAATTTCAGATTCATATTGTAAGTTGTTAATAAGATTCACAGCCATCAGTGGACATCATAAGATAAATGTATGACAAAATTATACGGAAATTGAAAACATGTCAGTTTTAAAGTTAATTCAGAAAATTACAATTCACTATGATGTCTCAAAATATTGCATTGTGAGTCTAAACCAACCAAATTTCAAGTGAGGTTACTCTTAGAGGAAAATAGATAGGTATCAGATATCAATGAGCATAATTTTGGAACGATTAAATTTTTGTTCATGCAGTTTTCTGTAAAATGATCCACTTTTTTATGTCTTCTTTCATTAATTTATGTAAAATTTCTTGATAAATGACCTTGAATACCCTGAAAACCCAAGTTTTCTCTATACATGTATAAAATGGGATTTAAAGGGGTCATGTCATTTCATCTCAGTGTCAGGTAAAAGACCCACAAAATTGGAAGCAATGTCTTCAAAATGACCAAAATAGTGTTGATGGGACATTAAACCTCAATTCAAACAAACAAAAAACCAGAAACCCCAAAAATGGGTACCCTGGCAAAACCGTGCAGGCCCAGATCAGATGCCACAGAATGTGGTGTCTGATCAGGGCCTACACTATGTGCAAAAAGTTCAGCAATTTTCCCAATAAATTTTAAAGATAACACAACCTGTCACCCCTAAATTTCGAAATGGACTCCTGCCATAAATAACGAGGAAGATTCCATTTGGTACAAAAAGGGTTAAATACAGTATTTGTTTGTTTGATTTGAGGTTTAACGTCCCCGTCAACACTGTAAAGGTCATTTTGGAGACGTTGCTTCCAATTTTGTGGGACTTTTACCCGACATTGAGATGAAATGACATCTCAAGCCCTGTTGCCCAATGAAACCAAAAGGGTTTATTAGCATGGACAGTCCTCCTCGCACCACGGTTCCTGGACAGGCTTAGATCCTCTAAGCGGTTTACCAGTACTAGTGTGCAGGCCGGATTCAGCTCTGTGTGGAAGCATCATGCAGCCCATATATTTCTTCAAGTTAAATACAGTAAAATTCTGCTATAAAGACCACCTAAAATTAGGACTAATTCTGCTATAAATAGCTTATTTTGAAGGGTACACTTAATTTTTCTTTGTGTTTTCTACCTGTATTGTCCTCAGGTCAGAGACCACCTTTGGGACTGTTCAAAAGTGGTCTTTAAGACCACTTTTGAACAGTCCCAAAGGTGGTCTTACTATAGGAATTTTACTGTATTTTCTGTTTCTTCAGCTGTCTTGTATTGGTCAAGATATAGAGGAAATACCACAGAGTCTTATAGACGACTACTCTAAAGTTACTAGAAGATTAGATCTGAGCTTCAACAGAATCAAGTAAGTGCTGTTTTACAACAACCAACCACCCTGTCTACCTTTGCCACACACTCATTGATCATAGAGTCAGTAATCTTGCATCAATGGGGCTGATATTGATTTACATTTGTGCAAGGCCTGCACAGAATGCGGTATCTGATCCGGGTCTACACTGTTTGCAAATAGTTCAGCCAATTTCCAAATCAATTTTGAAGAAAACACAAATTGTGAAATGGACTTGTGCTATATATATGGAGGAAGATTCCATTCGGTACAAAAAGGGTTAACTTAAAACTTTCGTTAGCTTTGAACAAATGGGGCCTTGTCCAATAAAATCGTTGCACGTTCTAAAATGCCAGCCTAATTCCTATCTCTATAACTAGCATTTTTTAGATGAACATTTATGTCCCTGGTAGCGATAGCAGGGAAACACTGTTTTTGCTCTGTCTGTTGGTTGGTTTGTTTGTTTGTTTGTTTGTATGTGGACAACTTTAACGTTGGTCATAACTTTTGAACCGTTTGAGATAGGGCATTCATATTTGACATGTAGGTTCCTTGTGACAAGAGCTTCACATTCATGCAAAAAATTTTGACCTGTGACCTTGACCTTGATGTGTGATCAACGTTGATTAAAAATGCCTTTCCTGGGGACATGTTACTGTTTCACAAATACATCTTTCTTTTTTAATATTTTTCTTTTTTCAAGTCCAAATATAGGTTTTATATGCTTGTTAAAACAGCCTCAGTGAGGTGGTTTCAAGGGGTACCCAAAATCTTTGCTTTTGATCAAAAATAAGAAAAATAATGAAGACCCCCACAAACCCCACTTTTCTCTGTACATGTATAAAGTAGGGTTTTGAGGGTGTTTGTTTATTTGATTAGAGGTTTAACATCCCCGTCAACACTGTATAGGTCATTTTGGAGATGTTGCTTCCAATTTGTTCATTACAGGAACTTGTTAACCTTACGCAAAGAGTTACTTATCACTCAACATTCTGATCCTTTTTACTCATACACCACAACCTCGTTATAACATGGTTCATTATAACACAGTTTGGATATAACATGGTTTCAAGATGGAACCAAAAATGTATAGATTATATAGAAAAATGACCATAAATGGTCATTTTTCTATATAATCTATACATTCTTGTTTGGCTATAACAGGGTTGTTTAACGTACACAGTTTCTGCTTTGGACCCCATTAATAGTGTTATTAAGAGGTTGTGGTGTAACTTCTTTATGTTCTCTTTTGCTCTTTAAATTTCAGAAATGTCAGTGGATTGAAAGAGTTTGTTAATTTAGAAGAATTAGTTTTAGATAACAATGACCTCGACAACATGACAAGTTTTCCTCATCTAGCTCATTTACATACTCTTACACTCAACAAAAACAAGGTTGGTAATACAGTGAAACCTGTCTTAGTGGCCACCTCTATTAAGCAAGCAACCTGTCTTTAGCAAGCAGGCTTTCAGTTCCCAAAAAAGGAAAATGTATAAAAATTCACCTGTGTTAGGCAAGCACCTGTCTTAAGCAAGCACTTTTGATTATTTCTTTGGTGCTTGCTTAATGCAGGTTGGACTGTACTGGTATTTCTTTGACAGTGAAACTTCGATGGCTCAAACAGCATTAACTTCTTTACCATGGCTGATTCTCACTTGTTCTTGAGTTCCTGGAAAAAAATTCCAATAACTGTAGATTTCAATATACAGTCAAACTTTGATGGCTCGAACACCGATGGCTTGTTTACCATGGCTGAGTCGAAACTGTTTTTGAGCCCCTTAGGGAATTCCTCTGCATAAGAAAAAGTGTGGCATAATTAAGGAGATTTTCGACTTTTATCTTGCAAATGTATGCTTTGTATACTCATTAGAATCGCCAGGCGATTCTAATGAGTTCACACAGCATACATTTATGTAACAGAACACCGAAAAGAAGTAAAAAAAAAAAACCCGTTATGTTTTCTGGAACTGGGCAACAGTGGCTCGAACTACCGCTGTCTCGAACAAATTTCCATGGTCCCAATGGGGTTCGAGCCATCGAAGTTCGACTGTATTTATGATAATTTAGGGAGTACCGCAATAAATCCTGAAAATTCGGGCACCTTGAGGACTTGGTGTAACTCTCCTAAGATTTTAACAAATTTGTTTTATGATCTAGCAAGGAGTTCATAAGGTGCAGATGAAATGGCAAACAGTGTAGACCTGATCAGACTGCTCCTTCAGGAGCAAAATGGCAAACAGTGTAGACCCTGATCAGACTGCACCTTCAGCAGCAATCTGATCTGGTTCTTCACTATTTGCTTATGTTTGTCTCTCCCAACCACCCCAGCCCATCGGGGCTTGGAGAAATAGATTGGGCTGCACAATGCTTCCATGCAGAGCTAATACTGACTGCACATGAGTACTGGTAATCAGCTTAGAACATCTAAGCCTGCCCAGGAAAATTGCTGCAAGTCAGCCCGTTCATGCTTATTAACCCTATTGGTTTCATTGGGCGGCAGGGATTGAGATGTCATTTTATCTCAATATTGGGTAAAAGTCCCACAAAATTGGAAGCAACATCTCCAAAATGACCTAAATAGTGTTGACGGGGACGTTAAACCTCGAACCAAACAAACAAAAACTATCTCTCCCAATACTTATGATCATTCTGATATTTTCTTATTTAATTATGTCTCCCCCGAAAAATTTTTTTTCGGAGAGACATATTGTTTTTCCCCCGGGCGTCTGTCTGTCCGTCTGTCTGTCTGTCCGTCTGTCCGTCTGTCCGTCTGTCCGTCTGTCACACTTTCGTGTCCGCTCTGTAACTTGAAAACCGTTAGAGCTATCGTCACGAAACTTCGTATAAATATTAATCAGCATTAGACGACTTGCAGTGCGCAAGAACCATAACTCTCGCATTTATACTTTTTGAATTATCTCCCTTGGAAGTTTGTTGGTATGTATATATGTATGGGCAAATCGTGTCCGGTCAATAACTTTCTTATTTTTTGATGGATTTTAAAATTACTCGGCAGAAATATTAACAACCATAAGACGATGTGTGGTGCGCATGAGGCAGGTCGGTACCTCAAAGGTCAAGGTCATACTTAGAGGTCAAAGGTCAAAAAAGGGGCCTTTTTTTCGTATTTGGTCAATAACTTTCTTATTTTGAGATGGATTTTAAAATTACTTGGCATAATTATTAACAACCATAAGACGATGTGTGGTGCGCATGAGGCAGGTCGGTTTCTCAAAGGTCAAGGTCATACTTAGAGGTCAAAGGTCAAAAAAGGGGCCTTTTTTTCGTATTTGGTCAATAACTTTCTAATTTTGAGATGGATTTTAAAATTACCTTGGCATAATTATTAACAATCATGAGACGATGTGTGGTGCACATGAGGCAGGTCGGTAGCTCAAAGGTCAAGGTCATACTTAGAGGTCAAAGGTCAAAAAGTGGGCCTTTTTTTCGTATTTGGTCAATAACTTTCTTATTTTGAGATGGATTTTGAAATCACATGGCAGAAATGTGAACCAATATAAGGCGATGTGTTGCGCGCATGACCCAGGTTGGTACCTCAAAGGTCAAGGTCATACTTAGAGGTCAAAGGTAAAAAAAGGGGCCTTTTTTCGGGTTTTGTCAATAACTTGCCTATTTTTAAATAGAATTTGAAGTTACTTGGCAAACATGTTAACTATCATGGGATGATGTGTTGCATGCATGATTCAGTTTGGTACCTAAAATGTCAAGGTCATACATAGAGGTCAAAGGTAAAAAAGGGGCCTTTTTTCGTGTTTGGTCAATAACTTTCTTATTTTTAGATGGATTTTGAAATTGCTAGGCAGAAATGTTAACCACCATGAGATGATGTGTTGCACGCATGACCCAGTGTAATACCTGAAAGGTCAAGGTCATACATAGAGGTTAAAGGTAAAAAAAGGGCCTTTTTTGTGTTCTGTCAATAACTTTCTTATTATGCCCCCAACTTTGAAACAGTTTGAGGGGCATATTGGTTCTGGTTCGTTCGTCCGTCCATTACGCTTTTGATGCATAGCATAACTAAAGAACCGTGTATGCTAGGGTTTTGAAATTTCATATATGGATTCCTCATGGAAAATTAGCTGACGCGTATTTTTTTTCTCGTCCGGATTATGCCCCCTTCAAGAGTTATTGCCCTTTGAATTTTTTTTTTTAATAAAATCTTGTCAGCAAGCTATCTCAAAAACTATTGGAGCTAGAGCCTTGAAAGTTGGTGATTATATTGATGGTGATGAGTACATGAACTGATTAACTTTTGACAAAATTCGGAAAAATACTTTGTGAGTTATGGCCCTTTGTCATTTTGGTAATTTGTGCCCATTATAATGTATGCTAAAAGTGATGCATAGCATAACTTTAGAACCATGTATGCTAGGGTTTTGAAATTTCATATATGGATTCCTCATGGAAAATTAGCTGACGCGTATTTTTTTTCTCGTCCGGAATATGCCCCTTTCAAGAGTTATTGCCCTTTGAAATTTCTTTAATAAAATCTTGTCAGCAAGATATCTCAAAAACTATTGGAGCTAGAGCCTTGAAAGTTGGTGAATAGATTGTTGGTGATGAGTAGATGAACTGATTAACTTATGACAAAATTCCGAAAAATACTTTGTGAGTTATGGCCCTTTGTCATTTTGGTAATTTGTGCCCATTGTAATGTATGCTAAAAGTGATGCATAGCATAACTTTAGAACGGTGTATGCTATAATTTTGAAATTTCATATATGCATTGCTGATGGAAAATAAGCTGACGCATATTTTTTTTCTCGTCAGGATTATGCCCCTTTCAAGAGTTATTGCCCTTTGAATTTTTTTTAATAAAATCTTGTCAGCAAGATATCTCAAAAACTATTGGAGCTAGAGGCTTGAAAGTTGGTGAATATATTGGTGGTGATGAGAAGATGAACTGATTAACTTTTGACAAAATTCCAAAAAATACTTTGTGAGTTATGGCCCTTTGTCATTTTGGTAATTTGTGCCCATTGTAATGTATGCTAAAAGTGATGCATAGCATAACTTTAGAACCGTGTATGCTAGGGTTTTGAAATTTCATATATGGGTTCCTCATGAAAAATTAGCTGACACGTATTTTTTTTCTCGTCCGGAATATGCCCCTTTCAAGAGTTATTGCCCTTTGAAATTTTTTTAATAAAATCTTGTCAGCAAAATATCTCAAACACTATTGGAGCTAGAGCCTTGAAAGTTGTTGAGTATATTGGTGGTGGTGAGTATATGAACTGATTAACTTTTGACAAAATTCCGAAAAATACTTTGCGAGTTATGGCCTTTGTCATTTTGGTAATTTGTGCCCATTGTAATGAATCCTAAAAGTGATGCATAGCATAACTTTAGAACTGTGTATTCTGTGGTTTAGAAATTTCATATATGCATTCCTAATGGAAAATAAGCTGACACGTATTTTTTTCTCATCTGGATTATGCCCCTTTCAAGAGTTATTGCCCTTTGAATTTTTTTTAATAAAATCTTGTCAGCAAGATAGCTCAAAAACTGTTGGAGCTAGAGGCTTGAAAGTTGGACCATGAGTCATGTGCAAGACCAAGGTCCATACCTACAATGTCAAGGTCATACCTAGAGGTCAAAGGTAAAAAAAAAAGGACAATCAATAACTTCCTTAATCTTTGATGGATTATGAAATTACTTGGCAGAAATGTTAACCATCATGTGACGATGTGTTGTACCGTAAAGGTCAAGGCCATACTTAGAGGTCAAAGGTAAAAAAGTGCTTTTTTGTTTACGGCCAATAACTTTTTTATTTTTCTTTGAACATTTTTAAAGTTACTTTGCAGAAATGTTCATCTTCATTAGATGATGTGTGGCACACAAGACCCAGCTCAATATCTCCAATGTCAAGGTTATACTTAGCAGTCAAAAACGGGGGAGACATCTGTGTTTTTGTAGAAAAACAAATTCTAGTATTGAATATGTTTGTCTGTTTACTCATTAGAATCGTCTCAATGAGGTGATTCTAATGAATACATGCAACATACCGCATAAATCCAAAAAAATCATACACCTTGAGGACCTGTTGTAATTCCCCTAAAATTTTAACAAACTTGTTTTATGATCCAGCTAGGAGTCCATAAGGTGCAGACGGAATGGCAAACAGTGTAGACCCTGATCAGACTGATCTGGGTCTTCACTGTTTGCTTATGCCTGTCTGTTCCAATACTTAAGCTCATTCTGGTATTTTCTTATTTGATATTGAACATGTTTGTCTTGTGTACTCATTAGAATCCCCTCAATGAGATGATTCTAATGAGAACACACAACATACCTTTATAAAAAAAATATAGAAAAGATATGTGCATGAAGCCTCTTGACCTGGCAAAATGATTAACCCTTTACCTGCAGAACATGACAACCCCAATCTTTGCAAACAGTGCAGATCCAGATCTAGTTAGAAATGGGTGCGAAAAAATTAACTATTCAGCAGGATAAGGGTTAACCCTCAATGTCTCACACCTCTGTCATTGAACAAATTTTCTCATTCACAAAGGTGTTTGAGCCATTGAAGTTTGAATGTCTTTTACTTAGCTTTCAAACATGTCCTGCCTCAGATATTGTATCCAGTCCATGCGAAGCTGGACTTAGGCATTCATTACGATAACACACCTGTTTTACATAGTGCATTTTTTAATGTCGTGGGTGCTAACAAATACCCACAACCTATGTTTTGGAGCAAAAATAAAAAAGTGATGTATACCCCCTATTAACCCCAGTTTTCTCTATATAAAGTGGGTTTGCAGGGATGTTCATTTCATGGACTTGTCAATATGATGTCCAAATAATGATACTTTTTCAAAACATGGATAGCTCTTGATAAGCAGGTGTAATGAGGATAATGCAGGGACTATTTTTCTTCATTTCAGAAAAAAAATCAGCTCTTGCAGTATTCTTTTGTGTAATAAATCACAGTTTGGATGTTGGCCGTAAAGTAATCAAATCATGAGTGCGTATCGAGAGTGATTTATCTACTTCCAGCTGATAGACAAACTGTGACTGTTACCCAATACTGATCTATTTTGATTCTAAATTGACAATGATGTTCTTGTTTCCTCCAAATTCTCCCCAACCTATTGCCATTGTTAGAAGAAATCCTGCCAAAATATTTGGCTGTAACACATGCATTTATGTCCTTTTGTAATGTTTTCGATGTGAGGTATGGCTTTACGCTGTTTAACATCAACAAACTTTCAAGTGACTTCATAAAAAGGTGGCTTTTTGTGTCAAACTTTGCCACACTGTGATTTATTGCAGAATAAATCGCAGTATCTTTCCGTTGCATATATATATGCACTGTGTTAGAATACTTGTTAGAAACATATGTTGTGGGTACATGTTAGTATCTAACATGTACACACAACATATGATTTTGTTGATTAATTTGGAATATATCCCATAATTATCATTGTTACTCCAGCCTATCTGGAACTATTTAAATACGGTAGTCACTTCAGGCCCATTTTTGCATTATTTGCTGGCTCCCAGCTTACATGTTATCAATATTGGAAAAGCAGGTAACCAGACCCCCCTGACCTTGAAAGGTCAGGGGGGTCTGGTTACCTGTTTTCCCGGTACTGATAACCTTCAAACTTGAAACCAGCAGGCAATGCAGAAAAGGTGCTTTCAGTACGTCATGTCTTGTCTATCGCTTTATCCAGACCTTGGCCACATAAAATTTATGGTGTTCCATTTATTTACAGTGTATGATCACTACAGAACCACAAATTATTAACCCAATGCATGCGGGAAACCCCTAAATGGGTACCTTGGCAAACAGTGCAGGCCCAGATCAGACCCGCAGAACACGGCGTCTGATCAGGGCCTGCTCTATTTGCTTGCCAAATTTTCTGTCAAAAATTGAATAAAAAAGGAAAAAATAGGCCTGACAAGTGGACTTGTCCATTATATTGCAATGGAAGAGTCCACCAGTATACAATGGGTCAAATATGGCCAAATATTCTTCTCATTTACATAACTTTGTATCACAATACATTTACACCTAAAATCACTCAAATTCAATTGGTAATCATTTTGCTCTTTTTCTACAACAGTTATCCAGTATAGACGACTTACTAGATGACATAGAGAAGAAATGTCCACAACTGACGTACCTAAGTCTCCTAGGCAACACAGCATGTCCCAATCAGCTTTCATGCCATGATAAAGATGAAGAGGATTATATAAGATACAGGTAAGAGGATTGTCTTGTTTTCAGTATATGGTTAAACTTTGATGTCTTGAACATTGATTACAGCCCCCCCCATCGGGACTTGAAGAATTAGATGGGCTGCATGATGCTTCCACGCAGAGCTGAAACCGACTTGCACACAAATACTGGTAAACCACTTAGGGGATCTAAGCCTGCCCAGGCAAAGCGATGCGAGTGTCGGAACGTCCATGCTTAAAAACCCTATTGGTTTCATTTGGCATCAGGGCTTGAGATGTCATTTCATCTCAATGTCAGGTAAAAGTCCCACAAAATTGGAAGCAACGTCTCCAAAATGACCTTTACAGTGTTGATGGGCACGTTAAACCTCAAATCAAACAAACTGAACATTGATTGTCTGGCCCACCATTGCTGAGTTGAACACATTCTTGAATCCCTAAGAAATTCTTTCCATAGCACCAGATATAGAGGATCTTACTTGAGTATTCATGTATTATTGAATTTATTAAACTAGTTGAGGTTTCTGGCAAAAGAATGTGCTCTGTACTAGTTAACTGCTTACGTATAAGCCTGCCCAGGAGAAGTGTTACCGGCTCAAAAATGACCTAAAATAGTGTTAACTGGGCCGTTAAACTCCAGTACAAACAAATACACTAGTTGAGAGAAAGGGATAAAATGCGTGGCTAAAGTGTTCATGTATTATTGGATTTATTAAACTAGTTTCCTCAACTAGTTTAATAAATTCAGTAATACATGAGCACGAATGCAAGATTATATTTATCATTTTATTCACTCTTTTTTTTTTTTTACAAGAATATCAATATTCCGCCATTAGGAAACGTGATGCTGTTAAGGACGTGGTATGTGTGATGTTACAGAGCATATCTAGCTAATTTACATATTTAATCCACAATTGGATTATGGAATTTAATACATGGCATTATTTCATTCTCGGACACGAGGTCATATGATAAATGTATTTATATTGCATGATTTAGGGAAATGTTTTCATTTTATCTTGAAAAGGTATTTTCTGTTTATCGAGGCAATTCTAATGAGTACGCACAACTTAACATGGAAGATTAGCCGTATTGCTAAATGTGTAACACTCTCCAGATAAATTAAAGCCTTTACTTTCTTACTGACCATTATTTTACATAAGATCAGAAAGTTATCATCCCCATTATACTTACTCACAGACCTGACACAAGGATTTACCCTTGTCCTGCTGAGCTCCGGATATGTCTTATCTTTCAAACAATGAAGATCCAGATCAGATGGCTTCTGAAGAAGCCATCGGATCAGGATCTTCATTGTTTGTCATTCAGTTTATTAGTTTGTTGAGTAATTTGCATCAAGTTATCTGATTGGTTGATAATCGGTAGTGGGTGTGGCATATGTAAATATTCAGCAGGACGGGTTAATCCTCAGTGGCTCAAACTACCACTGTCTCGAAGGAATTTTCTTGGTCCCAAAGTTGTTTGAGCCATTGAAGTCTGACTATACAGTTTTAAAATGTCGGTGGCTCAGTACTATACTGACTGGAAATAGAAACTATACGCTTGTAAATCGTTTCGCCTGACAAAACAAGCGATTAGTTCAGTTAAAAATTACTAATTAAGGATTTGACTAACTATAGACATGAATCCTGTAACAATTTAAAGAAAATCTGGTGTTCAAAATAAAAAACTTTCGGGAAAATGTAAAAAAGTGCATTTTTCACAAAATCTGTTTGTACCGGTATAAATCGAATTTTGACTTCAATTTTTTCCCGGATAGGTAATAAGTCAAAAGCAAGGAATTAAAAAAAAATAACATAAAATCTAAAACTTATCGAGAAACAAACATTTTATTGAAATCTCAAAAACTGCTTTTTTTTCAGCAAAATTTTCATAATTATGTTGCAAGCCAAAAATCGACCCAATAGTGCCTTCAATAGTTTTAGCATCTTCAGCTGTGTCTTAAATATTGATTAAAACAAAATCCACAATCAGAAATGCCATACTTTTCGCCCACTTCCGGTGGTTTTGTCCAATATTTAAAGGTCGATAACTTTTCAACCATTGTGTAAATTTTCATTTTGTAAACAATATTCCCAACGTTAGGTGATGAGTGATAACTGGTGAAAATGGGAATCACATTCGCGACACAAAATGTTTGACTCAATGGAAACTTGAACAGCAATATTTTAACCCTTGCTTTGAACCTGTGGCTTTACCCGTTAAATCGTAGCTATCATTAAACATTTTATTCGATAAAGCAGACATGCCACTGATGATAATTTATATAATTGGAATTCAAATTTCATTAAAATGTTTTATCAGTGACAATTTAAAAATGAGTGTATAGTTTCTATTACCGGTGAGTAAATGAAACTGTGAACATTTGTTTTAAACAGGGGTAGAACTAATCACTGAGGGTTAGTCCTGGGGCCAGTTGTTCAAAGCATTGTTAGCTTAACAAGCTCGTTAGTGGTCAAATTGTTAATTGTTCGAGCAAGTACAATATCTAAAATGTTAGTATTTTTGCTGAAAAAATGTGAGCAGCTTTTGCAAATGCAAAAGCTGCTCACATTTTTTTTCATCAAAAATATTAGCCTATTTGCCATATTAAATAATGAAAATTTAATGATACGTTAATTCACGACATCGTTAGTTTTGAACAACTGGCCCCAGGCCTTTGGAAATACCGTAAAAATTTGGCTATAAGGCGATTCGGCTATAAGACGGGACCCCCTTTTCAGCTTTTCTAAGGTGGGATTTTGCTTGTACTCTTTTATAAGACGGGTCGAATTTTTGCCATAGGAAAGGGGGGAAATTCATTTCCATCCACAAAATTTAGAAATATTTGTTGCAGCTTTTTTATAAGTAACTGAACGTTTTTTTTTTTATCGGGGAACACCACACCTAGCTATTCAGTTTCAGAACCAACGCCCCAGCTAGCAAAAAATAGCGGCAAACGTCAAGCCGATACGTCGTATCGCTGTCGGCCCGGTACATGCTTTGCTGGCTTAGACTACACAGACTCCTATTTAATAGACGACAGGGGCTGACAAATCCATTTCCCGGCCGTCCGGGAGAAGACCGAAATCACGCCGGGCAGGTGCACTTTGACCTTATGACGCACTGTCGGGACAAGTGCAAAAAAAAAAAATCGTCAAGTCTTTTTGAGTCCTTAAATCTGGTAAAACTAGACCCAGTAAGTAAATCGCTGTCAATTCAGTGACAAACCATCTGTGTATTTATTACGGTTCAAGTATGACACTATTGTTAATCCCTGTCGTATAATTGCCACCCTGCGGTGCGTGTCGATAAGGTGTGAAAACATGGTCAAATTATGTCTCTAATCTGCGTTTATCCTCCAGTCATAAAATTTAATCCACAATCAATGTGAAAATGATTTAATTGCTCCTCAGACTATTAGCTACATCTAACGGTAAATGTTTGCATTATAAAATCGGACTATTCTACGATCTCATGACTGGTTATGTTTTGGCGCCAAATAGCAGACGTTGGCGGGAAATGTCGAACGCTGTTGATGGTTATTGATACGGAGCTTCTAGGGATAATTCGGGAGCTGTGCAAAGCACTGATTTTCTATCCACCTCTATTCACAACCGCTTAGCTATCGGGAAAATATTTTTACCGGTTCCAAACATTTTTTTTATTAAAGAGATACATGCAATGACATTAAACACGTGTGGGGATAATCGCGTCAGATTACGTCATTTACCGTTCGCGTGCAGAAAAATCGTAGCAGTGGTTTGTGGGCGGCGATTTATATCAATTCAAAAATCACCGATCGGCTTTTTCCGTATGTCTGGTTTTCGCCGGACATTGCCGAAAAAAAGCCTGCAGTCCATGACCTCGGCTATAAGACGGGGTCATTTTTGTTTGCTCATTTTGGAGGGAAAAATCCTCGTCTTATAGCCGAATTTTTACGGTAACCAGAATTTATTCTTGTCCAAGGACAAATGCATAATAGAAATCCACTTGTCCATAGACATTTCACTTGTCCGAAAAGAGGCATAGGACAACAGATGAACTGAATTCAAATATTTTAATTGAGAACTGAACAGCTAAATCTGAATTATCAGTCTGAGAAAATGATGGAAACGCGTATGTAAGATAGACTGAGTCATTACTTGAGGGGTTTCTGTGGTATTTGAATCCATTTCAAAATTAGGCTTACCCTTATAGGAAAGTATTTGCAAGCATAGGTAGCCACCTTGCAATAAGCATAGCTGCAGATACAGATGTGTAGAAAAGATAATTAAGTGATGTTTTTTCTTATTTCTTCACAAAAACATATGTTGTGGGTACTCAATGAGGCGCTTCTAACAAGTACCCACAACTACTTCTGACATGAAATACACCTGTGGACACAAAAGCGTTCAAACTTTGATGAGCTTCATTTCATTCTGATTTGAAACATCATTCAATATATCCTAACATCCTATCAGTCAACTGCCGGACAGAAATAAATTCAAAACACAAGGTGGTGTACATTTCATTGCTGACTCATGCACTGTCCAATCAAAATACATCTCATATGTCAATCAGATAGTGTTTTACAAAATGAGACCAATCAATTGCTTGATCTAGTTTTAGAATTCTTTGATGAATGGCATTTGCTTGTCAAACTAACTTGATGCAAAGAGATTCATTGAAAGTTATTTCATAGGAGTTTGAACGGTTTTGTGTCCACAGGTGTAAGGAAAATTAATTGTCTTTGTTATGCTTCCTTATCAAGAGCTATGAAGAAGGAAAGTAAATCTTTTTATGCAAATTAACTTCCTTTTCACAAGTTTCTATTTGTCATGAGAAGGCAGTAGATGGTCCTAAAACCTGACCATAATTGTGTCTTTTATAATGCTCTTACCTCTGGGCAAGTAAACTATGGATTTTCACTTGTCTTGAGTGTATTTGAAAAAGCCAGACAGGTTCGGCATAGTATTTCCAAAGCCCTGATTAGTCATAAATCAGAGTCAGGAGGTATTATGTGAATACTTATTGGAATTAACCCTTATCCTGCTGAATAAATTAATTTATTCCCACTCATTTCTTAGTATCCTCCAATCAAATTACTTGATATAACATACATGTATTTATTCATTCCTCAAATTACTTGATATAAAATACATGTATTTATTCATTTCCCAAACTGCATGACAAACAGTATAGATCCTGATCAGAATTAAAATTAAATTCCTCCAGTCCTCATCTATAGAGCTATTAACTGTGATGGTTTCAAGATTCTAGCTGAAAAAGCCTAGGAGGAGTTGTGTGACAATCGAAAAAAAAAAAAAAGGACCCCAAATCCTACTTTTTGACCGCTGGTGACGCCCAGACATGCCTCTTGGGCGAAAATTTTGCACCACTGTATTATACCCTTCATTAACTTCGATTTGATATGCAACATGACTATGTTTGAACAAAATGAGTTTTGACCCCTTTGGCAGTATTGGGCACCAATCCTGCCTGGGGGAACACATCAAAATTCTGAATATGTTCCTGTAGTTCTCAGCCATAGCGCTTTTGCCTGTGAAAGATTAAATGTTTTAGGTGCAATGGTGGGACATTACAGACTGAAGGACATCTGGGTAATACATATTCCCCACTTTTTCTTTGAAAAGCGTGGGGATAAAAAAGGTTGTAGTGTAATCAATGCATATAGTATACTGATATATTATCAAAGTTAACAAACAGGGATGTTTGCATTTTTGTTTTGTTATTGTTTGTTAAACATAATTTGTTGTCAAAATTTTATCATTACAAGTGATAAAGGCAGACTTTTAATTGTGGTGTAATCGAAAATCAAACAAAGCACCAGATGAGGCTCTTTTTTCCATCTGAAAAGGACTGATATTTTTCTTATTTCTGCATGAAAACATATGTTGTGGGTACTCATTAGAAGTACCTTGGCGAGGCGCTTCTAATGAGTACCCACAACGTATGTTTTTGTGCAGAAATGCGAAAAATAATATGTTGATACCCCCACTTATCTGGGGCGATGATCAAAGACAGGGATCAACCTTTTGATCAGAGTTTTTGCTGTGCACTAAATGGATGTCAGTTAACTTAAAACTACTCCAATAGACAAGGTACCCTGAGAAGAGTGGGTACCTGAGAAGAGTATGTACCATATTTGCACTAGGTATTCTGACACTTCAACTTCTTACGGTACCTTACTTACTCAAAAATTTGAACAAGTTCAATTTACTAGCAGATGTTGCGACCAAAATAGCTTGGATGAATGGCAAACAAGTGTAGACCCAAATGAGATGCCACATTCTGTGGCATCTCATCTGGGTCTACACTGATTGATAATCTCTGTCTGTCCAAATGCATAAGGTATTTAGGGGAATGCAAGCTGACTGAATTTGTGGTAAATAAACATCCTGTTTCATCTATAATGGTTATCTTTTTAATCTTAACCCTTCAAGGACTATGGAAAATTCCAGAGCAGATGACAATCCATTTTTGTCTTTCAAGCTTTTAAGCCAGATGATTGATTTGGTTCCTGTTCGATATGGTGATAGATATACAGTCGAACTTCAATGGCTCGAACACCTTTTGGACCACGAAAATCTGTTCGAGACAGGGGTAGTTCGAGCCACTGAAGTTACTATCAGGAGGCATAACGAGATACTTTTAGACATCTTTTCGGTGTTCTATAATGAATATGTATGCTGTGTGTACTCATTAGAATCGCCTCATCGAGGCGATTCTAATGAGTACACACAGCATACATTTGCAAGATAAAAGACTAAAATCTCCTTAATTATTCCCCACTATTTCTTATGTAGAAGATTTCGCTAGGGGCTCAAGAATGGGTTCGACTCATCCATGGTAAACGAGCCATCGGTGTTCGAGCCATCGAAGTTCTACTGTATGTCCACATTTTTGCTCAGCAAAAGCCCTGGTTCTGCTCTATGGAATAGTATTTAGGTAAAAACTCAATTATGCAACATTGAGATTGCAATATGCAATTTTGATATTGTGTTATGCTTTATTCAGTTACAATTGTGCAACACTGCATTATGATATTCATTTTTGTAGTCTGATTTTGGAATTTGTGTAGTTTTCTTTCTGTTT
This sequence comes from Lucinisca nassula, assembly GCA_963580285.1. Taxonomy (NCBI): domain Eukaryota; kingdom Metazoa; phylum Mollusca; class Bivalvia; order Lucinida; family Lucinidae; genus Lucinisca; species Lucinisca nassula. Next base: position 35,574,773 of record OY757011.1, read on the forward strand.
CTCGTCCTATTTTGCAACTTGAAATTCCGATTCTGCTTCTTCTAGTTCCCATTATTCTCGTTCAGTGGCGCTGTGATCGTTCTTTCGTACCGTTCCCGTAAACGTCCGCCTGTATTCGGCAGATACCAAAAAAAATCTGCAAGCGTATTGGTGACACGGAGGAGTGAAAGAAATGAGAGAACTATATTTTTGGCATAAAACGGACGATTTGGGGACACTACACCCTTCCCGATAAAATCATTTACACATAATTTTTATTTTATATGTCAGACCAGGAATCAGCTTTGCTTGGTTTGTTTTGTGTCCAAGTTTTATCTAAATATATCGCAAATGTGTCCAGGCCATTGCACCTCTAAAATATAAATTTGTTGTAAATACTTATACTAATTTTGTATGGCACAGAAAGGCTCCTGTCCTAATCGTGTAGACCTTTGTGAGACTGCTCCTTTATGATCACTTGAAAGCAAACATAGCTACAACTCTCTTTCGTGAAAATGCTTTCAGATTAACTACGACTCACGTTCCCTCTAACATTTATTTCTGATTTAGGGCATATCCAACGGAATTTCTAAAACTAGGCATTTTGGTTCTGTTGTTTGATTTGATGTTTTAACGTCACTGTCAACACAATATATGTCATTTTGGAGACTTTGCTTCCACTTTTGTGGGACTTTTACCCGACACTGAGATGAAATGACATATCAAAGCCCTGTCGCCCAATGAAACCAATAGGGTTTGTAAGCACCGCTTTGGCTCGGTAGACTTAGATCCTCTAAGCGGTTTACCAGTACTGGTGTGCGGGTCGGTTTCAGTTCATGCAGCCCATCTATTTCTTCAAGCCCCGAGGGCCGGGGGTCTGATTCCCTGTTTATTTTGTCACATGTTTATATAGATGTTCGTAACTGTTTGTGTTAAATGCATCCATTAATTTATAAGAAAATAGAAAACTATCTGACTTTTTATACTAGATTTTTGGCTTCAAGTGACAAAACGCAAAGGTTTCCACCTTTTTGACAAAACACAACGCGAAGCAAATACTTTCATACCGGAGTGCAGGTGGAAAACCCGCACCTACTACAATGTAACATATCAAGCGCTGGAAGCCTCTGTGGTGTTGTGGTTATGCTACTCGCCTTAGTAACCAGGGATCGCAGGATCGACCCCGGGCTTCTCCAGAATTTCGGATCAGTCTTTAAACCCAGGTCCCATCTCCGTATGACCTTAGCTGTTGGTGAGACGTAAAACTAAAAACGCACTCACACACCAAGCGCATACCACCATTAAACACATCTTTATAATTCTGACCCCCCCCCCCCCACACACACACACACACACACTTGATCCCCACTTTTATAGAGTAAAACTGGGATTTACAGGAGTAAACATTATTTTTCTCATTTCTACTCCAAAATATAGATTGTGGGTACTCGTTAGAACCGCATCGAAAAGGCGCTTCTACGTGTACCCAAAATGTATATTTTAAGCAACAGTCAGAAAAATATCATCACGACTTTTCATCTTACAATTTTTGCTGTTATATTTTTCGGCGGTAAAATGTACAAATCTAATGCATCAAAAACATTTTTTTCTAGATTCTGTACACTTTAATAATAAGTGAATAAATAAATAAATAATGTCGTTAAGTTCCGCCAGGTAAACCTGGGTACGCTGTACGCGGTCTAACTGTAATAAAACAAGAAGAAGATAAAACTTTGGCGTAGACCTAATACATGGAAATACATGTAAGGGATTCAGCCACTCCATTTGCCAAATCGTTACATGTAGAACTTGAAGAAATATGTAGTAGGCTGGTTAAGACAGTCGCGACACTAGCTCAGCAAGGTTTTGCTGGCTGAAGAGAGACGGACGGACGAACTGACAGACGACTAGCTTTTTTGCGTTGTGATTCTGTTGGATGAAAGCCATCATGCCCAAGTCTAACTTATGACGACAGACGGACATATGAATACGACAGCTGTCATTGTGACCACAGGTGCGTTTCTATGGTTGTGGGTCGGGAATAGAGGCACTGGTTGTTGTTTACCAGTTTCCGGCACGGTCAGCTGGTGAGGTCCCAGGGAACGAATCCTTGCCCGCGAACAGGGAGACCATCGCGAAGTTACTCCTTGAGCGGACATATACATACTTCTATAATATCCAAGCATTTGAGTTTTGAGTGAGGTTGCAATTAGTAACTAATATCTTTATAAGTAACACCTCAGAAGGATCAGATTTATGAAAATTGTATGAATTAATCAATTTTAACAATCTATGCTCATTTCAAATCCATGGATTCGGCACATGGTAATTTATTTTAGTAAATATTCAACGATAGAGTACTTTCCCCTTCGTCAAACAAGTATTAACTTTTAATTAAAAATCCTGTTTCTCATAAATATATAAATAAGGCACCCCGCTGTAAATTTTTTTTTAAAGATGCAAACGTACACATTATTGTAAATATCCGAATTATTATATAGCCGGATAAAATCTATTGCTGCTGGCTTGAATTTTGCCCCTGGAAAAGCGAATGCGATCTTCTCAAACGGATGCTTGTCATCGGAAAAAAATACGGCAAATCCACGGACATTACCGAACGTTACCGTCACCTCAATGACTGGTACCCCGTCTAACCACAGCAGAATCGAAACTGAATTTTGCAAAATTGGACGTCCAAATGCCATATTTAAATACAAAGGTCTCAAATTAGAATGTGCATGTTGCATATTCGAATAAAGTAGTAAGATATGGAAAGGTTCATAATGCAAAGTGCGGTTTCAACAATTCATTTTGTAATTGCACATTGCATAATTGAGTTTTTACCTTAATACTGTTCCATACTGCTCATTACCTCGAGGTTAATCTCATGGACCTTAAAATTTAAGGCTAAAGTTTCACATTATAGTATTTTAGAGCCCATATTTTCCAAACTAAATAATGAATTTGGTTCATGTTCGGTATGATGATACTGATGCCCATGACCTCATGGTCAAGGTCGCATATCTTAACATTTAGTGCTAAAGCTTAGAAGTTAAATTTTAATAAGAGCTCATTTCTGAATCATATGATGGGATTTAAATTACATTTGGCAGGTCCAAAGTTTTATTCCACAATTCCCTTGCCCATACTCATGCCCTCGTGGTCAAGGTCACAGACTTAGAAATCAATTGTTAAAGTTTTATGTTGAAGTTTTTTTGTGTTTTTTTTTTTCTAAGAACACAAAGTTTCCACCATATAATGGGTTTGGTTGCATTTGGTGTGCTGAAAGGTATATGTCCAAAGTTATACACCACAACCTCATTATAACATGGTTTTGGATATAACATGATTTCAAAATAGATTATGTTTGTTTGATTTGAGGTTCCTGTAAACACTGTAAAGGTCATTTTGGAGACGTTGCTTCCAATTTTGTGGGACTTTTACCTGACATTGAGATGAAATGACATCTCAAGCCCTCTCGCTCAATGAAACCAATAGGGTTTATTAGCATGGACGGTCCGCGTCGCACCGTGGTTATTGTACAGGCTAAGCTTCTCTAAGCGGTTTACCAGTACTAGTGTGCAGGCCGGATTCAGCTCTACGTGGAAGCATCATGCAGCCCATATATTTCTTCAAGCCCCTATGGGCGGGGCCGTCAAAATAGATTAAAAAAATGTGTAGATTATATATAGAAAAATGACCATAAATGGTCATTTTTGTCGCACCTGCTATTAGCATGGCGCGATATAGGCGCCCGGTTTTCTGTCCGTTCGTTCGTCCGTTCGAGCGCATCCACGGGCACATGTTGGGTAGACATGAGTTGGGTACTTGCCGTTTATTCCGTTAGTGTCCAAATAAGTAGCCAACAAATATGATGGGACATGTTGGGTACTTGTGCAAATTTTCGCTGATTGTTGGGTACTTGTAGGTGAAAAATTAACACTGTAGTACCCAACAAATGTCCATCTGTACGAACATCTGTTCGTCCGTCCGTTTGTCAAGGCGTCAACATTTGCGACCACCCTAGCGTTCACCCTGAGGTTCAAGTTTATTTCTCAAGAACTATAAGAGCTTCATTAATGATACTTGGTACAAACTTGTATCTGGGGATGACAGCTTACATGCAAGCATCCATATTTGACCTTGACCTACATGTCATGTTTCACTGACTTTGTAAAATATTGCGACCACCCTAGCGTTCACCCTGAGGTTCCAGCTTATTTCTCAAGATTTATAAGAGCTTCATTAATGATATTTGGAGCAAACTTGAATCTGGGGATAGCAACTTAAATGCAAGCATCCATATTTGACCTTGACCTAAATTTCATGGTTCACTGACTTTGTAATATATTGCGACCACCCTAGCATTCACCCTAAGGTTCAAGTTTGCTTCATTAATGATATGTGGTACAAACTTGTATCTGTGGATGGCAACCTGAATAGAAGCATCCATATTTGACCTTGACCTACATTTCATGGTTCACTGACTTTGTAAGATATTGCAACCACCCTAGCGCTCACCCTAATGGTCAAGTTTATTTCTCAAGAACTATAAGAGCTTTATTAATGATACTTGATACAAACTTGTATCTGGGAATGGTAACTTAAATGCAAGCATCCATATTTAACCTTGACCTATATTTCATGGTTCACTGACTTTGTAAAATATTGCGACCACCCTAGCGTTCAACCTAATGGTCAAGTTTATTTCTCAAGATTTATAAGAGCTTCATTAATGATATTTGGAGCAAACTTGAATCTGGGGATAGCAACTTAAATGCAAGCATCCATATTTGACCTTGACCTAAATTTCATGGTTCACTGACTTTGTAAAATATTGCGACCACCCTGGCGTTCACCCTAATGGTTAAGTTCATTTCTCAAGAATTATTAGAGCTTCATTAATGATACTTAGTACAAGCTTGCATTTGAGAATGGAATCTTTTGTACAAGCATCTATGTTTGACCATGACCTACATATCATGGTTCGATGACTTTGCACCCACACAGGCGCGACATAGCCTTCGGCGGAATTATTGTGCTATATAGTCTACACATTTTTGTTTGGATATAACACAGTTGTTCAACTAACACAGTTTCTGCTTTGAACCCCATGAATACCGTAGTGTTAAGAGGTTGTGGAGTATTAAGCAATACTCACCTCACATCCATGACCTTCAGGTTAAGATATCATTCTGAAGTTTTTATTCAGCAAAACTCTTACCCCTGCCAATGACCTCAAGGTCACAGACTAAGACAATTTTCCAGGCAAACTATGCTGTTTGTTGACAGCTCTTTTTCTGTTTGCAAATTATGCTGACATCACTGACATATGTGACCAGAAGACTGACAGTTTATCTCTTGAAATAACAGTTTTGAGGAACAACCTATTTTGTGCCAAATGGAATCTTCCACTTTAAAATTATATATGAGTCTGTTTCAAAATTTTGGGGTGACAGGTTGCGTCATCTTTAAATTTATTTGGAAAGTAGCCTAACTTTTTACAAACAGTGTAGGTCCAGATCAAATGCCACAGAACACGGCATCTGATCTGGGCCTGCACTGTTTGTCAGTATCGTGTTTTGGGTTTTTTAAGGTTCAAAATGGGTGAATATCAGAGCACTGACAGCACTGGTGGGGGAGTGGGGAGGGGGGGGGGGGGGGGGGGCGGTTGTCTCTGAGCTGGGAAAGTGGTGGTCCTGAATGGAGAATAGGCTGTTTTGTTAAACCTTAAATTCCTGTATTTTATTCAAACAGTGCATACACTGATTAGACACTGCATTCTGCAGAGTCTGAGCTTCTGATCTGGGTCTTAACCGTTTGCCTGTATCTGAGCACATGAGCAGAGTCAATGTTATACAGATAGCTTTCTTTACACAACACTCTGATGTCACAAGGATAAGAGTAGCGTGGTTACAAATAATCATTCAAATCACTGACAGTTACATGGATATCAGCAATGTAAAGCTACTGTGCTTACATATACAGTCATCCCTCTTTATGCCAACATTCATTATAACAGCAAAACTTGTATGGAATGACTACTTAGCTAAAGGCTTAGCCACGGTTCTGAGCGGCAAGGGCTTCCCTTGGGTTGGAAATGCACAAATTGAGCCCATAGCCATGAAAGGGTCGTGTAATGTTATACTCCAAGAAGAAGACATTTGGTAGAATTGCCTAGATGAGGCGATTCCAACAAATGTCTATAGCATTCGTTTCTTGGAGTAATAATTGGGAAAAAGCATTTTATTACCTATAATACTCCAAATTGGGATTCTTTATAACAGAAAATTCTTTATAACAGCACAATAATAGGGAACAAATACTGTTGTTATAACGAGGGTTCTCTATACTCGTACCAGAAGTTACTTAAGGTTGATTGACAGATATTCGACCCAAAAGTCACAGGACTCGGAATGATAAAAAATGTGGTTGATAATTATACCTGTATCAATTTATTTTCAGGCATTATGTAGTGTACAGAATTCCAAAATTAAAGTTTTTAGATTCATCCCCTGTAAAACCCTCAGATCTGGAGGAGGCAAAGAGGGTTGGCCCTTACATGAGGATGGTCAGAGGATCTGATGCAGACAACATGGTAAATATCCATTCTCAACCCTTTTCAGGCCAGAAACCCCTTAAGGGGTACCCTGGCAAACAGTGCAGGCCCAGATCAGACGCTGCAGAATGCAGCGTCTGATCTGGGCCTCCACTGTTTGCTAAAAGTTCAGTTATTTTCCAAATAAATTTTTAAGAAATCACAACCTGACACCCCTGAATTTTGAAATGTACTCCTGCTATATATAAGGAGGAAGATTCCATTTGGTACAAAAAGGGTTAAGTGAATTTTATCTAATAACGTAAGAAATTTGTGATGGTATGTTCAGCAATTTCCTCTCAGAAACGCAAACATCTCTTTTGATTATAACATTCGACCTGCGCATGACAAAACCTACAATAAGACAGGTGCGACCAGCAGAGACTCATCAACCTAGGCACCCATCCACTATGACAAGACCTTTTGCTTATGTCTTTTTGCATAGATATTAACCTATTGTAGGTACATGTGATCAGCAAAGACTCTGATCAGACTATGTGACTGCGCAGGCTGATCGGAGTCTTCGCTGGTTGCACAAGACTTCTTGTAGATTTTGTCATGCGCCGGCTCTTGGTTTTACGCATCTGACTGCTATTGCCGATCTGTGCAAAATTAATACAACATTTAGACAAAAGTGAATAAGTGCACTGGAATGGGGATAACTGTATTGAAAATTGTCATTTAGGGAGGTAAATTCTCCGTTTTACAGTCTCAAATTCTGTTTTATGGCTCCATTAATGGGTCATCATAGAACAAAAGTTCAGGGACCAGTTGTTCAAAGCATCGTTAGCTTAACAAGCTCGTTAGTGGTCAAATTGTTAACTGTTCTAGCAAGAAAATATCGAAAATGTTGGTATTTTTGCTGAAAAAATGTGAGCAGCTTTTGCGTCTGCAAAAGCTGCTCACATTTTTTCGGCAAAAATTTCAGCATATTTGCAATATTTAATGATCAAAGTTTTAACAATACGTTAACTAACGACATCGTTAGTTTTGAACAACTGGCCCCTGACCGTAAAACTACTGATTTATCTCCCCAAATGACAATTTGGAATAGTTATCCCCATAATCAGTCATCAGGTTAACAAGTCCATGAAACGAATACCCCCAAAACCCCACTTTATATAGAGAAAACTGGGGTTTACAGGAGCATGCATTATTTTGCTTATTTCTGCTTCAAGACATAGGTTGTGGGTACTTGTTAGAACCACCTCGATGAGGGGGTTTTTACAAGCACCCACAACCTATGTTTGGGGTAAAAATAAGAAAGATATCACAAATTTTCATTGGAAAAGTAGCCATTTTGCATAAATGAAAGAATGCACTCTGTGACACGGATATGTTTTTGTATGCATGACACAGTACAGTTGACCCTACAAACTTTTATCACAACTAGCAAACAGAAATTTTCAAAGCATTTTTTATACCCCCGCAAACGAAGTTTGAAGGGGGTATATAGGAGTCAGCTTGTCGTCTGTCGTCGGTGTCTGTCGTCGGTCCGTTACAAAAAACTTTAACATTGCTCATAACTTCCTTATTCTTTGACCGATTTCTTTAATATTCACACACCACACACCTTGCCACTAGTACTTAAGATTGATATACACAAACCTGACCTTGACCTTTACGTTGACCTTCCTCAAGGTCAAATACTTGTAAAAAATTTGTCGTCGGTCCGTTACAAAAAACTTAAACATTGCTCATAACTTCCTTATTCTTTGACCGATTTCTTTAATATTCACACACCACACTCCTTGCCACTAGTACTTAAGATTGATATACACAAACCTGACCTTGACCTTTACGTTGACCTTCCTCAAGGTCAAATACTTGTAAAAATTTGTGGGACAACGCATGCGGGGGTATGATTGGCGCCCGTTAGGCGGCAGCTCTAGTTTTTTTCAGAGAAAATAAGGTGTGATATTACATGTGAATTGTCTGCTGGTCAGATGATTCATGTGAAATATGTCAGCAGCTGACTCAGATGACATTCCTTAATTTTTGAAAAAAAAAAGAAGAAAATAGTAGATTATCATCTGCTCCAGAACTTTCTGTAGCACTGAAAGGGTTAAAAGTGTTACAAGGAAGCAGCTTTCAGAAAGCCCCCCCCCCCCCCCCACACACACACACACCAAAAAATGATCACATATGACAGATACTTGCTTAACTCTTAAGATGCCAGTCACAACAATTGTCATCTGCTTTGTTGTTTGCTGCTTACTTTCGAAGTCATCGTCACAAACAGTGTGGACCCGGATCAGACTGCTCCTGCAGGGTCCACATTGTTTACCTATATTCAAAAATAATTTTAAAAAGTTTGCATAAAGACGCAGCAGATGACATAAACAGACACCACTTTCAAATGAAGTTTATCCCACCTGGGAGATTTTTGCTGCCATTTTTCAAAGGGAGACAACTTTCAGGACTTCCTGTTTGCTTAACTATAAACCCTGTCCCACAGAAAAAGGGGTCTACTCCTAAAGGAAAGAATTTGCTCCTCAGGAGCAAATTCTATCCTTTAAGAATTGACCCCTATTGACATGGTTGACAAAAATATTTTCCAAGGAGTTGCCTCCCCATGAAGGTGTTCCAATTCCCCTTAAGGATTAAGAGATTTGTTTCAAAGGCTTGTCAAGAAACTGGCCTGTCTAGCTCCCCTGAGTCAATATATACTGTAGGCTTTACAGAGTGTTCATTTTACGGACTTGTTAACATGATGAGAAATTTATAAAATAAGCATTTGGAATATTATATTGTGACTGTGTGGCATATGGAATGGACATTGATGTGATATTCTGCTTGCGGTATTGGACACATCAACTCCTAGCCGTACTTGTTTTAAAAATTTGAACAAGTACAACTTTCTACCTGGTGTTTTGTGTAAAAATATCTAGATAAGTGTAAAAATATCTAGATAAGTGACAAACAGTGTAGACCCGGATGAGATTCCGCCTTCTGTGGCATCTCATCTGGGTCTACACTGTTTTCTGCTGCATCTCATCTGGGTCTACACTGTTTGCTCAGGCCTGTCTGTCTGAATACATATGGTAAATAGATACCATATGAAAATGTAAAATGATCTTATCAGTTGATGTTGGTACACCAGGGTTCCATCTCGTCTGAAAGTAAAATTTGCGTTAATAATGAAAAGTTATTTAAAAAAAATAAAATGTCATCTGCGTCAGTTTTCTTAGTGCTTTAAATGTTTACCCTTAAGATGCCAAGAAAAACTGCATCTGAAAAATGTTGTCTGAGTATGTTGTCTGCTGCATCTTCTTGCAAACTTTTCAAACACGTTTTTGCATACAGGCACACAGAATGGACCCTGATCAGACTGGTCTAGATCTGGAGCAACAATGACTTTTAAAGTAAACAGCAGACAACCAAAGCAGACGGCAATTGTTGTGAACAAGGGTTAACTTATTGCATGCAGAAAACCCCTAATGGGGTACCTTGGCAAACAGTGCAGGCCCAGATCAGACGCCGCAGAATGCGGCGTCTGATCAGGGCCTGCATTATTTGCTAACAGAATTTTCCATCAAAAATAGAATAAAAATGAAAAAAATGGCCTGGCATCCCTTATATGACAAATGGACTTGTCCAACATATAGCAATGGAAGAGTCCACTAGTATACAATGGAAATACTGAATTTTCCATCAAAAAAGAATAAAAATGAAAAAAATGGCCTGGTACCCTTATATGACCAGTGAACTTGTCCAACATATAGCAATGGAAGAGTCCACTAGTATACAATGGATTAATGTTGTTGTTTTCCAGCTGAAGGAAGAACCAGACTCGCCTCCATCCCCTGTACATTACTCCCCTTTACCAGACAGTAGGAGACCAGAACAACAGCATTTGAGTAAGGATTTTTGATCTTGTCATTTAAGTAAAAGATCAGCTTGTTGACTAGCAGTGAATTGTTGTGCAAAACGTCACAGTTTGGAGGTTAGATGAAAAGTAGATCAAATCATGAGTGTGAAACATGAGTGGTTTGTTGCTTACAGCTGGCCGACAAACTGTGATTTATTTCTCAACAATTCACACATTAGGGCTGATATATTTCCATTCTATCACACTAAAATCCACATTAATTTTGTTGTTTCCTTTAAATTCTCCCAACCTTTTGGCATTGTTTGAAGAAATACCGCCAATACTGTTGACTGTAACACATGCATTTAAGGGGAATGTGAACACCTTCAGGGGAGGCAACTCCTGCAAAAGTATTTTTGTCTCCCATGTCAATAGGGGTCAACTCTTCAAGGAAAGAATTTGCTCCTGAGGAAAAAAGGCTGGGGGTTGGGTATGTTGAAGATGTCATTGTATCTCTTGGTATTGGTGCATCTGATATAAACAAAAATTGGGGCAGCACTTGTTGTTCTATAACTTGAAAATCGTTCAAGCTATCTTCATGAAACTTCTTATAAATATTAACCAACATTAGACGACATGCAGAGTGCAAGAACTATAACTCTCGCATTTATACTTTTTGAGTTATCCCCCTTCGAAGTTTGTCGGTATGTGTGTATGTATGGGCAAATCCTGTCCGCACGGTAACCTGGGTCTCTGTAACCAGTTACCTAACTCACTTTATTTAATGTTTTATTAAGAGGTTAAATTTGGAAACAAGGAATATACCACAGAACTGAAATGTATAAAGGTAACAAGTTATTCTGAATCTGACTAGCTAGTTTCAGCTAGCCTCATCAGGAACACTAAGTATTTTCAGAATGATTTACAATGAAATCAATGAAAATATAATTTACACTACCATGAAGGGCAAGGAGCTTTTTTTGGCCTTCAAACATTCCCTTAACCCAAGCTGTAATGGCATTAAATATAATCTATGAAAGGGTTATCTTTGGAAACAAGGAATACACTGCAAAACTGAAAAAGATTTTCTTGGTCCAGGACTGGCTCGACAGGACCTAAATAGTGTTGACTGGGCCATTAAATCCAAACCAAACAAAACCTGACAAATGTCATTATCGTTTTATGCCAACCCTTCATTCTACCTTTATTGTTCATTTCAGGTTCATATGGAAAGAGTAAATATGTGTATTATGGCAAACATTCAGAAGGAAACAGATTTATTCGAAATACAGACTTATGAGTGCAGTTGTAAATTGTGAATGATACACTAGAGACTAGACTAGATTGATGCATGAAGGCTGCATAAGGGCAAACAACAAAGACCCCGGTTAAACTGCACTTTTGAAAGAGTAAATGCTTATTGTGGCATACATTCACATAGGAAATACTGACTTATGAGTGAAATATAGACAAGACTCGAGCCACAATGGTAGGTCAATGGGCATTGAGAGTATCCAAAGTGGTAGGCAAGTACAGTAAAATTCCTATATTAAAACCACTTTTGAACAGTTCAAAAGTGGTCTTTAAGATCACTTTTGGACAGTCCCAAAGGTGGTCTCTTAATAGGAGATACTAGGTGTCGAAAACACAAAGAAAGTATAACTGAAACTCTCAGTAAGGTTTTAAAAGTAGATTAAGTCTTGAATCTAGGTGGTTTTAATAGCAGAATTTTACTGTACAAAGCCCTAAGTTGGACTACAAAATGTGCAATGTTACCTGTGCCCAGTTGTTCAAAACTAATTATGTTATCATTTAATAAATTGTTAAAACTTTAATCAGCCATAAAGGTAAATATTTTTGCTGAAAAAATTGTTAGTAGTTTTGCAAATGATACTCCTATTTTTCCAGCAAAAATACCAGAATATTACATATTGTACTTGCTGGTGGCACTACAGTAAAAAAAAATCCCCTTACTCACAATGTAAATTGGGGCATATTCCATGTTCTACCACATTTCAGCAAGTCTAATGCTTCCATTATGAGGCATATAATTTGACAGGCTGACCATTTACCTTCCAGAAGAAGCTAAAAAATATGTATGCTGTGTGGCATATTTTGGCCTTTTTGGCAGCCAGTGTCAACAAACCCATACCGCAGCGAATAATTCCAGGCTTTTCCAGTGGCCAGTCAGCACAATTTTATGGTTCAATTTAAATCAGCTGCATTTTACAATAGCAAATACCTACTAATATTTCTTCTAATAAACAATAATACTTCTCAGAAAAATAATGGCTTACCACCAAATCCAATCAGAAGCAGCAGAATATTCAATTCTGTACTGAAAGCTCTCCCCAAAGCAAGTGCAGCTTTCATAAAGACCAATTATTTACTGTAGTGCAACCTATACCAAACCCTAATTTCTTTATGATCCACCAAAAGAATTGCCAAACACAAGTTTAGACCATATCTAATAATATAGTCATGCATAATTAATGTTCAGTGACAAAGAATCTTTAAACTTTGCGAAAAAGTTATCGCTTCCAGATTCTACGATGAAAGCCGGACAAACCATGTTTTGTTAAAAAGCGCAAAGTTTACCTCTTTCCAAAATGGAACCCAGAAACCGGCTTGCATCAGTGCTTCTTCTCAGATGTCTTTGGAATACTTTAATCCTAAAATGCACTAAATCATGTCCTATTAGCAGCCATGCTAGAAATGTTGGCTGTTCTCACACCTATACCCCCTAATTTCAGTAAAAATTGGCATTTTGAGGATATTTTGGGGACAAAACCTTCATGAAAATGATTATAAATGCCTTAATGCCGTGAGAAATGTCTGAATATATCTATTCAAATCTTGTAACATGAACCCAACCAGTAAGAACTTACAACGGCTGAGAAAACTCATTGCAATATTGCAGCGGGCTGTTCGGAGAGACAATTTTGAAATTTTGCATTGGCTTGAGACCCTTGTCTAATGCCAAGTAACCTCAGTGTTATATTCAATATTGAGTATTTTCTTTTTCTTGTGTTCCTGTTTAGACATTTACTGCAGGTCTGCTTTCCAAACAGACCAATGACAACTGATTTACATGGCTTTTAAGTACCCCCCCCCCCCTCCAATTACATGGAACAGAAGCAAAAACTTATAAAATACACCCAGTTAGTCCTAAATTAGCACTAAACTTACAATTTGTACAGTTTCTGTGACAATATACATGCCAGGAAGATGAACTTTAAGATACAGAATTGGAGGGAACCTATTATGTGTGAAAATATTATGTAATGAATGAAAACATTAGAGGGGAGCTGATTTTTCTACTTTCGGTTTAGGTGGCACTACAGTAAAAAAAAATCCCCTTACTCACAATGTAAATTGGGGCATATTCCATGTTCTACCACATTTCAGCAAGTCTAATGCTTCCATTATGAGGCATATAATTTGACAGGCTGACCATTTACCTTCCAGAAGAAGCTAAAAAATATGTATGCTGTGCGGCATATTTTGGCCTTTTTGGCAGCCAGTGTCAACAAACCCATACCGCAGCGAATAATTCCAGGCTTTTCCAGTGGCCAGTCAGCACAATTTTATGGTTCAATTTAAATCAGCTGCATTTTACAATAGCAAATACCTACTAATATTTCTTCTAATAAACAATAATACTTCTCAGAAAAATAATGGCTTACCACCAAATCCAATCAGAAGCAGCAGAATATTCAATTCTGTACTGAAAGCTCTCCCCAAAGCAAGTGCAGCTTTCATAAAGACCAATTATTTACTGTAGTGCAACCTATACCAAACCCTAATTTCTTTATGATCCACCAAAAGAATTGCCAAACACAAGTTTAGACCATATCTAATAATATAGTCATGCATAATTAATGTTCAGTGACAAAGAATCTTTAAACTTTGCGAAAAAGTTATCGCTTCCAGATTCTACGATGAAAGCCGGACAAACCATGTTTTGTTAAAAAGCGCAAAGTTTACCTCTTTCCAAAATGGAACCCAGAAACCGGCTTGCATCAGTGCTTCTTCTCAGATGTCTTTGGAATACTTTAATCCTAAAATGCACTAAATCATGTCCTATTAGCAGCCATGCTAGAAATGTTGGCTGTTCTCACACCTATACCCCCTAATTTCAGTAAAAATTGGCATTTTGAGGATATTTTGGGGACAAAACCTTCATGAAAATGATTATAAATGCCTTAATGCCGTGAGAAATGTCTGAATATATCTATTCAAATCTTGTAACATGAACCCAACCAGTAAGAACTTACAACGGCTGAGAAAACTCATTGCAATATTGCAGCGGGCTGTTCGGAGAGACAATTTTGAAATTTTGCATTGGCTTGAGACCCTTGTCTAATGCCAAGTAACCTCAGTGTTATATTCAATATTGAGTATTTTCTTTTTCTTGTGTTCCTGTTTAGACATTTACTGCAGGTCTGCTTTCCAAACAGACCAATGACAACTGATTTACATGGCTTTTAAGTACCCCCCCCCTCCAATTACATGGAACAGAAGCAAAAACTTATAAAATACACCCAGTTAGTCCTAAATTAGCACTAAACTTACAATTTGTACAGTTTCTGTGACAATATACATGCCAGGAAGATGAACTTTAAGATACAGAATTGGAGGGAACCTATTATGTGTGAAAATATTATGTAATGAATGAAAACATTAGAGGGGAGCTGATTTTTCTACTTTCGGTTTAGGTGGCACTACAGTAAAAAAAAATCCCCTTACTCACAATGTAAATTGGGGCATATTCCATGTTCTACCACATTTCAGCAAGTCTAATGCTTCCATTATGAGGCATATAATTTGACAGGCTGACCATTTACCTTCCAGAAGAAGCTAAAAAATATGTATGCTGTGCGGCATATTTTGGCCTTTTTGGCAGCCAGTGTCAACAAACCCATACCGCAGCGAATAATTCCAGGCTTTTCCAGTGGCCAGTCAGCACAATTTTATGGTTCAATTTAAATCAGCTGCATTTTACAATAGCAAATACCTACTAATATTTCTTCTAATAAACAATAATACTTCTCAGAAAAATAATGGCTTACCACCAAATCCAATCAGAAGCAGCAGAATATTCAATTCTGTACTGAAAGCTCTCCCCAAAGCAAGTGCAGCTTTCATAAAGACCAATTATTTACTGTAGTGCAACCTGCTGTGGCAGTTAAAAGGTGGACCACTAATGAACTCATTAGGCTAACAATGCTTTGAACAACTGGGCCCTGGACTTAGGCTGATTGTTCAAACAAATCCAAAGCATTGAAAAGAGTAAATTTGTGTATTCTTGGAAACATTCCGTAGTAAACTGATTCATAAGAAATCCTGACTTATGAGTGTAGCAATAGATGAGATTCATTTGGATAATTGAGAAGTTTCATTTGAATATTAGACTGGATAGTGAATACATTTTAACCCTTATCTTGCTGAAGATTCATTTAAGCCACACCCATTTCTGTCTATCAACCAATCAAATTACTTGATGTAATTTATTGCTACAAATTCATAAACTGAATGCCAAACAGTGTAGATCCTGATCAGGTGGCTTCTTCAGAAGCCACCTGATCTGGATCTACACTGTTTGCAAATATAGGGTTTTTTGTGAACAGCAAGATAAGGGTTAATAATAGCTGTATTCATAATAGCTGTATTCATTTGAATAATACATGTAGACAAGGTTCACTTGAGCCACAAAGGACATCGAGGACGCCAAACAGTGGAAGGGGATTTAATAGTGTTGGGGTTTAACTTCATGTCAGTCCTTGTGGCTCATTTTATGTTATCTCCCAAAGAATGGGAGAAAAGAGATAGAAGAGGCAGTAGAAGACATGAACATGAAGGACAGGGGAGATAGAAAAAAAATAATGTAAATGTAGAAACAGAAGCCCTACTACCCTTACCTTCTGCAATGACAGCAAGCCGTGCCCAACTGCATGCCAATATCACTTGGACACCCCAGTGATGCAAGATACACATCACCTTTGCCTCACTCAACCACCTTCAGTGGAAGGGGATGATTCAGACAAAAGAACAAGATATCTCCAGCCAGTTGTTAAATAACAAGGTGGCTAGTTAAGCGTAATGGGAACACCTGGCAGATTTTTCTGCCATTTTTCAAAAGGAGACAACTTTTGTGACTTACTGTTCACTTTTTTATAAGCCCTGTCCCACTAAAAAAAGGGGTCTACTCTTAAAGAAAAGATTTTTTTCCCAATCCCCTTAAAAACATATATCTTAAATGCACTGATGAATGGGTAAGAGTGAGACGCCAAGTTCTGCAATGGAAGGTCAGGTGGTTTTTCTCCCGGTACTCCGGTTTTCGCCCACCTATGATTAACAATCGGCTCGATATGAGTGAAATAATCTTGAAAGGGTCGTAAAACCCAAACCAAAAAAAAATAAATAAAAAAATAATAAAAAAAATGGGTAAGCACATTGATAGCTTTGGTTCAGGCATTGTTTGCTTACAGTGTTATGTTGTGATTTATAGCACCTGTTGGGCAGATCAAAACATTACTCAACTCTTGCTGCATTGTCATGAAATAGAGGATCTTAAAGAGTGGCCATTACAAATAAATATAAAACGAGCTTCTGGCGAGTTTCATAGATTTCATATGAAATGGTCACAAGTGTAAGATTCTGTTTTTAACCCATTTGGTACCAGAAACCCCAAAAGGGGTAAGTGGCAAACAGTGCAGGCCCAGATCAGATGTCGCAGAATGCAGCGTCTGATCAGGGTCTACACTGTTTGCAAAATGTTCAGCCATTTTCCAAATAAATTTTGAAGAAAACACAACCTGACACCCCTAAATTTTGAAATGGACTCCTGCCATATATAAGGAGGAAGATTCCATTTGGTACAAAAAGGGTTAATCAGATTTATTGCCCAAGAATTTCTGTAGACAGGGTACAGTTGTCACAGACAGCTTCATGATGTTACTTTAATTTTTATGACATGACATTATCTACTATAAAGTAACAGACATATTATAATATTTATTTTTTATGCAATCTGCCTTTCTTAGCTGTACAGGGTAATACAGAGGACCCTCATTATGACCACAGTATTTGTTCCCTATAATTGTGCCGTTATAAAGAATTTGCCATTATAAAGAATCCCAGTTAGGAGTATGATAGATAATCAAAGGCCTTTTCCCCATTATTACTCCAAGAAACAAATGTCATAGATATTTATTAGAATCGCCTCGGTGAGGAACAAATGTCATAGAAATTTATTAGAATCGCCTCGGTGAGGCGATTCTAACAAATATCTATGACATTTGTTTCTTGGAGTATTAGATTACAAGACACTTTCTGGCCCCCGCCCACAGGGGCTTGAAGAAATATATGGGCTGCATGATGCTTCCACACAGAGCTGAATCCGGCCCGCACACTAGTACTGGTAAACCGCTTAGAGGATCTAAGCCTGTACAGGAACCGCGGTGCAAGGCGGACCGTCCATGCTAATAAACCCTATTGGTTTCATTGGGCGACAGGGCTTGAATTGTCATTTCATCTCAATGTCGGGTAAAAGTCGCACAAAATTGGAAGCAATGTCTCCAAAATGACCTTTACAGTGTTGAAGGGGAAATTAAACCTCAAATCAAACAAACAAACAAAATTATCTCTAGAATTAACATTTGTCAGATGAAAATGTTGGATATTTTTCTTATAACTACCGGTAGTCCAAATATAACATCAGGAAAACACGCCTATATAATTTTGAACCCCACTTTTGTATAGACAAATTGGGGTTTACAGGGGTAAACCCTATTTTTCTTATTTCTGTTGTAAAATATAGATTGTGGGTACTCGTTAGAACCAACTCATTGAGGCGGTTCTATTGGGTACCCACAATCTATATTTTGAGCAGAAATAAGAAAAATATCACATTTTTCATCTTGATTTTTTTTTTTTTTTTGGCGGTTGGTTAAGTTTACAATGTATTTGTAATGGCGTGTTTTCATAATGATTATGGGTGCTCATTGTTTGTTTTGAGCAAAAATAAGGAAAATAATGTATACTCATGTAAACCCCAACTTTATATAAGTTCGATTTACAGTGGTGTTAATTACATGGACTTGTTAACTTGATGGTTAAATGTATTGTCTCACGATAGAGTTCATATATTTTTTTAACCCATAAGATGCCAAGTACAACAAGTGTTGTCTGCTTTGTTATCTGCTGGAAACTTTAAAGGCCATTTTTCCAAACAGTGTGGACCAAGATCAGATTGCTCCTCTAGGAGCAGTCTGATCTGGGTCCACATTGTTTGCTTGTATGCAAAAATATTTTTAAGAAGTTTGAAAGAAGATTCAGCAGACGACATAAACAGATGATGTTTTCAGATGCAGTTTTTCTTGGCATCCGAAAGGTTAAAAAAACTTTGTGTGTTTTGTGCTTGATGGTTCAAGGGTTAAAGGCACTTTCAGGAAATGGGTAAGAAAATAATAATGAAAAAAAAAAAAAACAGCATTGAAGTAAGAAAGTTATTTTATAAATCCTTAAGATGCCAAAAAAGCTGTGTCTGAAAATACAGTAAAATTCATTTATTAAGACCAACTTCGGGACTGTTCAAAAGTGGTCTTTTGTTTTGGAGTAGAAATAAGGAAAAACATGTATACCCCCATAAACCCCAGTTTTCTCTATATAAAGTGGGGTTTAGAGGGGAGTTCATTTCTTGGACTTGTTCACGTGATGAAAAGCAAAAGCCCTCAGCTACAGGAGACAATGTGTTAGCTTTTATTTGTATAGTCTTTATTACTTTTTTTAAGCCTTACATTTTTAGCATTATTCATGTTTTAAATGTTACACTGTTTTTAGCTCACCTGTCACGTAGTGACAAGGTGAGCTTTTGGGATCACTTTTTGTCCGTCGTCCGTCGTCCGCTGTGCGTCCGTAAACTTTTCTTCAAACGACATCTCCTCCTAAACCACTGATCGGATTTTGACCAAACTTCACAGGAATGATCCTTAGGTGGTCCCCTTTCAAAGTTGTTCATATGGTTCTGGTCCATTGCACATATAGGTCACAGAAGCCAAAAATAGATTTTTTTTCACCGAAAACTTAAAAAATCTTCTTCTCTGAAACCGCAAGGCCCAGGTCTTTGATATTTTGTATGAACTTCATCTAGTGGACCCCTAACAAGATTGTTCAAATTATAGTGCTGGGGCCAAAAATGCCCCCACACGGGGGCCCTTTGGTTTTACATGGGCTTATATAGGGAAAATCTTTAAAAATCTTCTTCTCTGAAACCGCAAGGCCCAGATCTTTGATATTTGGTATGAAGCTTCATCTAGTGGACCGCTACCAAGATTGTTCAAATTATAGTGCTGGAGCTAAAAATGCCCCGGCACGGGGGCCCTTTGGTTTTACATGGGCTTATATAAGGAAAATATTTAAAAATCTTCTTCTCCGAAACCGCAAGGCCCAGGTCTTTGATATTTGGTATGAAGCTTCATCTAGTGGACCCCTACCAAGATTGTTCAAATTATAATGCTGGGGCCAAAAATGACCCCGCACGGGGGCCCTTTGGTTTTACATGGGCTTATATAGGGAAAATCTTTAAAAATCATCTTCTCTGAAACCGCAAGGCCCAGGTCTTTGATATTTGGTATGAAGCTTTATCTAGTGGACCCCTACCAAGATTGTTCAAATTATAGTGCTGAAGCTAAAAATGCCCCCGCACGGGGGCCCTTTGGTTTTACATGGGCTTATATAGGGAAAATCTTGAAAAATCTTCTTCTCTGAAACCGCTAGGCCCAGGTCTTTGATATTTGGTATGAAGCTTCATCTAGTGGACCCCTACCAAGATTGTTCAAATTATAGTGCTGGGGCCAAAAATGCCCCCACACCAGGGCCCTTTTGTTTTACATAGGCTTATATAGGGAAAATCTAGTGATTGCCCTAAAGCGGAACAGCGGGGCGCGGCGCCCCGGTGCCCTAAATTCCCGCCCTCTTGCCCTAAAATTTGAAATTTTGGCCCCTTTTGCGCCCCGCATTGCCCTTTACGCCTATTAAATGTGCCCTGCAATACACCTAATCTTTTCACCGTTTATCCAATAATCACGGGACAGTCATGCGTAATTACCGACACGCGACAATCGCAATAAATACACACAATGTAAAATACCTGTGTTGTGTTCAGTCGAGTGTATAGTATGGTTCCCGTTTTATTCGCGTATACAAATGACAATAACCAGGAAATTTTTTAATGACCGCATTTGTTGACAAGAGATCTCCATCACCCAAACTTAGGGCCGAATTTCGCCCCATTCCAAATGCCTAAAAGTATCCAATTTCCGGAAGACGAATTTCCAATCTGGCCAAGCACACTTTGTCCAAGAAATGTTGCATTTCTTCCAAAACTCTCTGAATAAATGCATG
This sequence comes from Lucinisca nassula, assembly GCA_963580285.1. Classification (NCBI taxonomy): domain Eukaryota; kingdom Metazoa; phylum Mollusca; class Bivalvia; order Lucinida; family Lucinidae; genus Lucinisca; species Lucinisca nassula. The sequence continues at coordinate 35,595,568 of OY757011.1, forward strand.
GTGTACAGTTTTAGTAATGCTATTAGTTTTACCATTCATTCTACGATGTATTTTTACGTACGTACCCCACCCACTACATTACAGATTCTGAGGGCCCAAATATGCTCACTCTAGTTCTTTTAGCCAGATATTTTGTTACAAATAAAATAAATGATGATATTTTGACAATTTGAAGAAAAAAGTATTAAAGTTTTGCTTCAGGACAAAGTCGCCAGATGCACTGAAATGTGTGTCCTCCTTCAGGTCCGTCACTACGCTTTTATTAAGGTGGCAGTCACAAAACATGTCATAACGTTTAGATAAAGAGCAAAATGGACAAAAAAATTTAAAACTACAATCATTCTGTGTAATCGTTTTTGTTCTGTGTTTTTTGTCTTGTATGAACCTGAATGAATGTAAGGAGGCCCAGGTACTTCTATCTATCTCTATCTTCCGATTTCGCTTTAACCCTAGGAGGGGACTGTCACAGAAGGGGCATGTATTGTACATACACTCCAGTTTTGCAGGATGAAAGCCTACACTGAAGTCATGTGATTACGGTAGGGTTCTTTAACCTGCACAGGGATGGGTCTCCCTGCACATGGGGCCTCCAGTTAACGTCCCGATGTGAAGGACGGTGCACTTGACATTCATCCCTGCAAATGAAGCCAATGGAGCGTGTGTACAGACACCAAAATTTTATCAACGCTGCCGGGGATTGAACCCGGGTCCTCTAGCATCAGAGGCAAGTGCACTAACCACTGATCTATCATGCTCCACACGAAGAATGATATTCATAGTTACCACATGTTTTGTATTCATAGTAGAATTACCCTAATTTAAACTTTTTGGATAAAATTCTTACTGCAGTCACCGCCAGAAAGTGTCTATCAAGTATAATTATCTTACCGAACCATTTACGGGCCCTTGAATATTGATCCGGATCCAAAACATTTGAGAGTTTGGGCCCTGTGGCTGGTTAAGGTTTATCCCTGTTGTTTATTCCACAGTCTGTTGTCTGGCATAATAGGCATGCTCTTCAAATAACAATGCCATTAAAGAAAACCTTTCAGTGTTTGTAGTACATTTTCCAAATTTCAGTGAAAATGTCGATAATTTTCCCAATTCCCTAAAAGGGGTGCATTGCACAGACCCCTGCCTTGTCCTCTTTGGCAAGAGTCTGTGTAAGGTGTGCCCTTTTGATATGCAGTGCCGCGTTGCAAAAATGCCCTTTTTTGGAGTAGCACCCTGCCCTAATTTCAGTCTGCGGGAAACAATAAAATCTTTAAAAATCTTCTTCTCTGAAACTGCAAGGCCCAGGTCTTAGCTATTTGGTATGAAGCTTCATCTAGTGGACCCCTACCAAGATTGTTCAAATTGTAGTGCTGGAGCTAAAAATGCCCCCTGCATGGGGGCCCTTTGGTTTTACATGGGCTTATATAGGGTAAATCTTGAAAAATCTTCTTCTCTGAAACCGCAAGGCCCAGGTCTTTGATATTTGGTATGAAGCTTCATCTAGTAGACCCCTACCAAGATTGTTCAAATTATAGTGCTACGGCCAAAAATGCCCCCGCACCAGGGCCCTTTTGTTTTACATACGCTTATATAGGGAAAATCTTGAAAAATCTTCTTCTCTGGAACTGCAAGGCCCAGGTCTTTGATATTTGGTATGAAGCTTCATCTTGTGGACCTCTACCAAGATTGTTCAAATTATAGCCCTGGGGCCAAAAAATGCCCCCGCTCCGGGGCCCTTTGGTTTTACACAGACTTATATAGGGAAAATCTTGAAAAATCTTCTTCTCTGAAACCGCTAGGCCCAGGTCTTTGATATTTGGTATGAAGCTTCATCTAGTAGACCCCTACCAAGATTGTTCAAATTATAGTGCTGGGGCCAAAAATGCCCCCGCACCAGGGCCCTTTTGTTTTACATAGGCTTATATAGGGAAAATCTTGAAAAATCTTCTTCTCTGGAACTGCAAGGCCCAGGTCTTTGATATTTGGTATGAAGCTTCATCTTGTGGACCTCTACCAAGATTGTTCAAATTATAGCCCTGGGGCCAAAAAATGCCCCCGCTCCGGGGCCCTTTGGTTTTACACAGACTTATATAGGGAAAATCTTGAAAAATCTTCTTCTCTGAAACCACAAGGCTTAGGTCTTCGATATTTGAAATGACGCTTCAGCTAGTGGACCTCTATAAAGATTGTTCAAATTATAGCCCTGAGACCAAAAATGCCTCCGCCATGTGGCCCTTTGGTTTTACATAGACTTATATAGGGAAAATCTTTAAAATTCATCTTCTCTGAAACACAAGGCTTAGGTCTTTGATATTTGTTATGAAGCTTCAGCTAGTGGACCTCTACCAAGATTGTTCAAATTATAGCCCTGGTGCCAAAAATGCCCCCGCTCCGGGGCCCTTTGGTTTAACATAGACTTATATAGGGAAAATCTGGTTTTACATAGACCTCTATATGCAGGGTAAACCTTTAAAATCTTCTTCTCTGAAACCAGAAAGCCCAGGTCTTTCATATTCGATATGAAGCTTCATCTTGTGGACCTCTACCAAGATTGTTCAAATTTTAGCCCTTGGGCCAAAATTGACCCTGCCCGGGGCCCACTTGTTATACTTTGGATCAGGTGAGCGAACCAGGGCCCTCTGGGCCCTCTTGTTGAAGGCTTAATACTATTCCATGCAGTTAATACATTATGTGCTATGATTGTTGATTTATTTTATTTACTGTTGTCCATTGTTAATTGTTTTTCTCAAGAAAAAGTCTGTGGTTGTAAAGGTAGTGGAAATACTGATTGTTAAGACTATATCATACTTTTTGTGATCATAGAAATATTGGTGGTTGAGAATGCATGTTTTCTGTCGTAGACCATACATCATTTTTGTTTGGATATAACAATGTTTTGGAAATAACACATTTTGAATATGGATCCCAAAACTATATAGATTATACAGACAGTAGAAATCTGTAGGCTTTGGCAACATTAAGGGGAATGGGGAAGCTGGCAGATTTTCTGCCATTTTTCAAAGGGAAACAACTTTCTTGGCTTCCTGTTCGCTTTTCTTTAAGCCCGCCCACTGAAAAGAGGGTCTACTCTTTAAGGAAAGAATTTGCTCCTCAGGAGCAAGTTCTTTCCTTTAAGAGTTGACCATTATTGACATGGGAGACAAAATACTTTTGCAGGAGTTGCCTCCCCTGAAGGTGTCCCCATTGCCTTTAAATTTAAGCATTTTGCTACGATTCTCGAACACCAAGCTGCATGCACACGTCCGCCATGACATAACCTACAGACACAACCAAGCAGCGGTTACTGATTCTGACCTGCTTGACTGAACGATGTTTGGTCTGTGTTCTAACCTCTTGTTTCTTAGCATCAAGGCCTCTAGGGTAATGAAAATTCATACAGACATCCTCCATGATGCACTCTATCCGAAACAGTTGACCATTTATGACCTTGACCTATTTCTTGAAACTTCATTCACTCATCTGCCATGATGTGCTAGGCCCAGTGCTGTTGACAGTTGCTGACTTATACTTGGCTCAACAAACTTTAGTGCATGTATTTAGGTCAGTCCACCATGACACTCTCTGACCAGGGTTGTTGGCTATTACTGACCTTTTCTTGTTGATTATGTGAAAATAAATGGTTGTATTATAGGTTTGTGGTAGTATCTTGGGCTTGATGTTTATATTTTCAAACTTTGCATTTTTAGCTCGTCTGTTTTTTTGAAAAAAAAACTTTCGAGCTATTGTCATCACTCCGGCATCTGCGTTGTCGTCCTGCGTCGTCCTGCGTCGTTCCAAAAAAACTTAACCTTGGCTATAACTTAAAAAGTATTAGACCTAGCCTCATGAAACTTCATACACACACTCATCATCACAAGAGCTACATTTTGACCAAGGACCATAACAACATTGTTGAATTATCTCCCCTTTTCCAATTTTTTCCTGAAACACATTTTTTGCTCCCATTTTAATACTATTCACAACAGAGCCTTCAAACTTCACATGAATGTTCCTTGGGACAAGACCTTTTCAGTGATACCAGACTTTTTGATCTGTGACCTTGACCTTTGAGCTTTGACCTATTTTTCGAAAATTTAACCAAAAACCTTAACCTTGACCATATTTCCAAAAGTATTTGGACCATATTTCCAAAAGTATTTGGCCTACCTTCATGAAACTTCATACACATACTCACCATCACAAGAGCTACATTCCCTACAAGTTTTATAACTCCATCTTGCAATTTGATTGCTCTTGTTTGACTTAGAACTTTGATTTTCTAAAAGAAACTGCAGACGAGCGTTGGCACCCCGCATGCGGTGCTCTTGTTAACCCTTATCCTGCTTAACACGACAACCCATACTTTTGGAAAAAGTATAGATCCAGATCAGATGGTTTCTGAAGAAGCCACCTAACCTGATCAGAAATCGGATCAGGATCTACACTGTTTGTCATTCAGTCTGCAAATTTGAATGAATAAATTACATCAAGTAATTTGATTGGCTGAAATGTAAATGGGTGTGGCTAAATTAATTTATGCAGCGGAATAAGGCTTAAAGATACAAGTACATACACAATAACCTCGTTATGACATCGGTCATTGTAATAAGACAAACTACATTACAAATAGTGTAGATCCTGATCAGATGGCTTTTTCAGAAGTCATCTGATCTGGATCTACAGTTTGCAAATTTAGACTAATGTACACCCTGTGAAAATAACATGGTCATATATATATATTCACACTATGAAAATATCATTTTTATTTGTTTCAGATAGGCATTGATTTGACTGCTTGCCAAGTATAAAATAAAATGTTATAAAGAGGTTGAGGTGCACATTGAATATACTTATACTGATGTGTTTTTATAGATTTTTAAGTATCTAAAGATGACGTAAAATAGTTTCAAAACTAAAGCTGTGGTAAAATTGTTTAAATAAATGTTTTATTCAATATGAATCTGTAAATACAATCTAACAATACAAAAAGGTGTTTTTTTGCTTTGCTTCCTTGGTTACTTTTGCAGTTATGGTACACCCTTCAAGTTTCACAACCAAAGCAGAGGGCATTTTCAAATATTAATCACCCCTTACCTTGCTGATCATGTCAAACCCTACCTTTGCTAACAGTGTAGATCCAGATCAGATGCCTACCTGATCTGCACTGTTTGCCATTCAGTTTGCAAATTTGGAATAACGTACACCCTTCACATATCACAACTGAAGCAGACGACATTTTCAAATATTAGTCATCCCTTATCCTACTGATTACGCCAAACCCTACCTTTACAAACAGTGTAGATCCAGATCAGATGGCTTCTGAAGAAGCCATCTGATCAGGATCTGCACTGTTTGTCATTGATCAGATGGCTTCTGAAGAAGCCATCTGATCAGGATCTGCACTGTTTGTCATTCAGTTTGCAAATTTGGACTAACCTACATCCTTCAAGTATCACAACTGAAGCAGACAACATTTTCAACATTTTCAAATATTAGTCATCCCTTATCCTACTGATCACGCCAAACATCTGATCAGGATCCTCACTGTTTTCATTCAGTTTGCAAATTTGGACTAATGTAAACCCTTCCAGTATCACACCTGAAGCAAACAACATTTTCAAATATTAGTCATCCCTTATCCTGCTGATCATGCCAAAACCTACCTTTACAAACAGTGTAGATCCAGATCAGATGGCATCTTCAGAAGCCATCAGATCAGGATCTGCGCTGTTTGTCATTCAGTGTGCAAATTTGGATTAATGTACAGCCTTCAAGTATCACAACTGAAGCAGACGACATTTTCAAATATAAGTCATCCCTTATCTGGCCGATCACGCCAAACCCTGCCTAAGCAGTGTAGATCCTGATCACTGTTTGTCATTCAATTTGTAAATTTGGACTAACATACACCCTTCCAGTATCACAAACGAAGCAGACGACATTTTCAAATATTATCCCTCATCCGGCTGATCATGCCAACCCCTACCTTTGCAAACAGTGTAGATCCAGATCAGATGGCTTCTGAAGAAGCCATCTGATCAGGATCTGCACTGTTTGACATTCAGTGTGCAAATTTGGACCAACTTACACCCTTCTAGTATCACACCTGAAGCAGACAACATTTTCAAAAATTAGTCGTCCCTTATCATGCTGATCATGCCAAACCCTACCTTTGCCAACAGTGTAGATCCAGATCAGATGGCTTCTAAAGAAGCCATCTGATCAGGATCTGCACTGTTTGTCATTCAGTTTGCAAATTTTGAACTAAGGTACACCCTTCAAGTATCACAGCTGAAGCAGACGACATTTTCAAATATTAGTCATCCCTTATCCTGCTGATCATGCCAAACCCTACCTTAAACCCCTGTCACACCAGGGCTGCATTCTCACGGCGTCCAAGAAAAATGCAGAACGCCGAGGTGCACGCAGTACGATCGCAAACATCGCCGTAGCAACGCAGTGGCGTCGCCAGTAGACGCGTTGGGATCGCATAGAACGCCAAGCGACGGCGCGCATTTTGAGCATGCTCAAAACAAACGCCGTCGCTCGGCGTTCTAATCAGAGCGCAGTGAGGTCGCCGTAAGGTTGCCATAGCAGCGCAGTAAGGTCTCCTACAACGCTACAGGAGCTCGGCAGGGGCGCACAGAGGTCTCCTACAACGCCATATAAGCTCCGCTTGTATAATTGATTAACTGATTGATTGATTTGATATTTAACGTCCCAGTCAACACTGTATAGGTCATTTTGGAGACGTTGCTTCCAATTTTGTGGGACTTGTACCCGACGTTGAGATGAAATGACATCTCAAGCCCTGTCGCCCAATGAAACCAATAGAGTTTACACGTATAAGCATGTTTACACCAATAGAGTTTACACGTATCACGCACCGCTTTGCCTGGGCAGGCTAAGATCCTCTAAGCGGTTTACCAGTACTCGTTTGAGGTCGGTTTCGGCTCTGCGTGGAAGCATCATGCAGCCCATCTATTTCTTCCAGTCCCGATGGGAGGGGGCCGCCCGCTTGTATATACAGTGGCTAGAGTAGAGTTTGTGTACTGTCCCGAAAATCCTACTTCTGAGGTGACTCATTCTGGGTAAGGTAATGGCGGTGGACTTGCTCCTGCTTGCGGTGATTGCGGTGGATATGCTTCCGACGGCACAGGAGTATTGGCAAACCGCTAAGGGGATCTAAGCTTGCCCAGGCAAAGGGGTGCGAGTCGGACCATCCATGCTTATTAACCCTATTAGTTTCATTGGATGACAGAGATTGAGATGTCATTTCATCTCAATGTGTCGGGTAAAAGTCCCACAAAATTAGAAGCAACGTCTCTAAAATGACCTATAATGTGTTGATGGCACGTTAAACCTCAAATCGAACAAAACTGTTCGACTGAAGAAGATGTCTGTTTACACTTTGTGAACGTCTTCAACATGTGAGCGCCGTAAAAGCGCAGTGCACGCATTGAGAGCGCCGTAAAAGCGCAGTGCACGCATTGTGAGCGCCGTAAAAGCGCAGAGGAAGCGCTGTGAGAGCGCATACAATCGCAATCAAGAACGCCGCACGATCGCGATAGATCGCCATGTAAGCTCCGTAGCAACGTCTTGGTCGCTGTAGGGACGCCATGACAGGTCCATGTTCACAAAAATATCCCATATTTCTTGCGATCTCGCGGCGTTCTAAAAAAATAAACAACGCCGTCCCATCGCAGTGAAAACGCGGCATAGTGTGACAGGGGCTTTAGCCAACAGTGTAGATCCAGATCAGGTGGCTTCCGCAAATTTGGACTAACATACACCCTTCAAGAATCCCACCTGAAGAGATGACATTTTTAGCTCGGCTGATTTGGAAGAAAGCGACGAGGTATTGTCATAGCTCTGGCGTCGTCCTCGTGCAAAAACGTTGACATTTTGTAATATCTCTGTCATTACTGAACATATTTACTTGAAACTCGGATTAGTTGTTCATTATGAAAAGGGGAACTCATACCGATAGGTGAGGTAACCCTCAAAATATTTTTGGCACAGTTTTGCCCCTTTTTCGACAATTTTTGCAGCCGAGCATTGGCACCCGCATGCGGTGCTCTTGTTTAATATAAGTCATGCCTTATCCGGCCGATCACGCCAAACCCTACCTTTGCAAACAGTGTAGATCCTGATCTGATGAAGCCATCTGAGCAGGATCTGCACTGTTTCTCATTCAGTTTGCAAATTTGGACTAGCGTATATCCTTCACATATCATAATGAAGCAGATGACATTTTCAAATATTAGTCATCCCTCTTTATACCGACATTGGATATAATAGCATAACTTCTTATAACAGCAACATTAATGGAGCAAATTCTTAGGTCAAGATAAGACTGCTGAACGGAGATAAGAATATTATCAATTAAAAATGTTGCGGACATTCGTTTGAATCGCCTCACCGAGGCGATTCAAACAAATGTCCACAACATTTTTAGGCAATTTTAACCCTTGTTCTGCTGAGCCTTATTTTTTAAAACAATGTAGATCCAGATCAGATGGCTTCTTTCAGAAGCCATCTGATCAGGATCTACATTGTTTGTCAATCAGATTGTGAATTTGTGCCAATAATTTGCATCAAGTAATCTGATTGGTTTATAATCGGTAGTGGGTGTGGCAGATTAAAATATTCAGCAGTACAAGGGTTAACAAAATGTACTCAACACTTATATCTTGGGGGTTATCAGGGGAAAAAAGCATTTTATATCTATTCTGATGCTCAAATTTTGTAATTCTGTATTATGGCAAATCATCACGTGAACATGTCCGTGAAATGGACACCCACCTAAACTCCACTTTATATAGAGAAAACTGGGGTTTATGGGGGTAGACATTATTTTTCTTATTTTTGCTCCAAGACATAGGTAGTGGGTACTCGTTAGAACCGCCTCAATTGAGGCGGTTCTAACGAGCACCCACAACCTATGTTTGCAGTATTTATAAGAAAAATATCACAAATTTTTATCAGAAAAAAAAGTCATTTTGGAGATGTGAAAAATGCACTATGTTGCACGGATGTGTTATCGTAATGTCCCTTATAACAGCCAATATTTAGGCAATGCATACTCTCTTTATAAGGAGGTTCCTCTGTACTTTACCACCTAGGCAACATTCCTGTGAAGCATGAATCAAATTGGCCCAAGTATTTTGGAGCAATTCACATTTAAAACAAATTATTGAGATTTTTCTATTTTAAGCTCTGGTGGCAATTTTGCTCAATGGAGTGGAACAGTTTAGCTATTTTGGTAGTAGGTCACCTGAGTAACATTCCAATGAAGTTTGATTTAAATTGTTTCTGGGGTATAGGAAGAGTTGTCTTTTAAATATTTTCTTTTTTTTTGAGGTTTAACATCCCTGACAACACCATTTTGGTCATTTTAGAGACATTGCTTCCAATCATGCGGGACTTTTACCGGACATTGAGATGAAATGACATCTCAAGCTCTGCTGTCCAATGAAACCAATTGGGTTTATATGCATGGACAGTCCGACTCGCACCGCTTTGCTTGGGCAGCCTTAGACCTAACTAGTTTACCAGTGTGGTTGGTTTCAGCTCCACATGGACACACCATGCAGCCCAGTCGATTTCTCCCAAGCGCATTTTGGTAGAGGGTCACCAAAGCAACATTCATATAAATTTTGAATGAAATAAGCTAAAGGATATAGGAGGAGTTGTCCTGCATGCACTGACAGCACTGGTGGATTGATTGTCTCTGATTCTAGGCTGGGAAAATGGTCCTCAACAGGGACAGGGAATGGATACACCTTCAGGGGAGGCAACTCTTGCAAAAGTATTTTTGTCTCCCATGTCAATAGGGGTCAACTCTTAAAGGAAAGAATTTGCTCCTAAGGAGCAAATTCTTTCCTTTAAGAGTAGATCCCATTTTCAGCAGGACAGGGTTCATAGAAAAGCAAACAGGAAGTCCCGAAAGTTGTCTCCCTTTGAAAAATGGGGGAAAATCTGCCAGGTGTTCCCATTCCCCTTAAGACTGTTTCGTTCAACCCTTAACTTCCTGTACTCTTAATTAAACAGTGTAGAAAATAGAAGTGCAGGCAATGATCAGGAATCGATACAATTTCCTTACATCTCCCATCAAAGACACCAAAGGGATAAAAAACAACAACACAATACAATGTCACAAGCAGAAAGCCAAAAATGACAGTTACCTTCCCACAAAATGGCCAAATTTCTATCCAGAGTAAAAAGATATTAACAAAACATGCATGCAAGGACAATTTATAACAATAATAAACCACAACAGAAGAAACGCTTTGGAACCATCAGTAAATGTTTTTTCTGGGGTGCTTAAATCGATTTTACATGGCCACAATCTTCACCCTTTGGATCTGTCGTGGTTTAGACAAATAATTTGTTCAGTCTGCATTCTCTGAGACCATAAAAATCAAACTAAAACAGAGATGAAACAACGACGAGGACTCAACAGCATGAAATAACTGAAATGCTGGAACAAAAGAAAACCAACTGTAAGACTCCAGTGGGCCTGATCACAGACAGAGCATCAACATGTGATTTCAGCCAAATTCTACAGCTAATCTTCTTATGCAACTCTGACCTCACAGCCCTAAGAATAGTGTGCCTATTTTCTATAAATAACAGTCCTGCAAATCAGTGATAGTCACGTTGACATCAACAATGAAAAGCTTTTGTGCTCAGAAACTTTGTGTCAACTGACAAACAAATGACCCAAAAAGATCATCAATTCTCCAACCTCAAGCTTATAAAACAATGTTTCATGCATATGCTTAGCCTGTTTCATGCAGTAAAGCCCGAAACAGGGAAATTGACAAACAGTGAGAGCCCAGGTCAGATTCCACTACGTCTGATCAGGTCCATCACTGTTTGCAGGAAGTTGAACCATTTTCAAAATAAATTTCTAACAAGATGTGTTTGTGAAACACTGATGCCCCCGGACAGCGCATGTTAAATATGAAAGCAGTATCACTAAGCAATTGGTATGGCCAAGAAATGTAGGTGCTAGAGCGATGACAAAGTTTTTCTAAAAATAGCCACAGTGACCTTGACCTTGAGGTCATGACCTTGAAAATCGAACTCGCTCGAGATATTGTCATAAGGAACATTTGTGTGAAGTTATATTGAAATCAGTAAAAAAATGTTGGCGCTAGAGCGATGACAAAGTTTTTCTAAAAATAGCCACAGTGACCTTGACCTTGAGGGGGGGGTGTGTCTGGATGGACAAACTTATGGTACCACTAGAACGGTCTTGTGACAAGGAGTGCACGTGTGAAATATGAAAGCCCTACTACTTACCAATCGAAAGTTATGGCCAATGTTAAAGTTTATAAAAGTAGGTCAAACGTCAAGGTCAAGGTCACAAGGTCAAAAATTATGGTACCACTAGAAAGGTCTTGTGACAAGGAGTGCACATGTGAAATATGAAAGCCCTACCACTTACCAATCGAAAGTTATGGCCAATGTTAAAGTTTTTAAAAAGTAGGTTAAATATCACGGTCAAGGTCACAAGGTCAAAAATTATGGTACCACTAGAAAGGTCTTGTGACAATGAATGCACATATGAAATATGAAAGCCCTATCACTTACCAATCGAAAGTTATGGCCAATATTAATGTTTTTAAAAATTTTGAAAAAAAAATGTGTCACAGGTCAAGTTCAAGGTCACGAGATCAAAAATTATGGTACCACTGGAAAGGTCTTGTGATAAGGTATACACATGTGAAATATGAAAGCTCTATCTATTACCATTTAAAAGTTATGCCCAATGTTAAGGTTTTTGTAGACAGACAAACGGAAAAAATTGAAAAAAATAGGTCAAAGGTCAAGTTCAAGGTCACGAGATCAAAAATTATGGTACCACTGGAAAGGTCTTGTGATAAGGTATACACATGTGAAATATGAAAGCTCTATCTATTACCATTCAAAAGTTATGCCCAATGTTAAGGTTTTTGTAGACAGACAAACAGACAAACAGACCAAAAACTATATGCCCCCGAATCTCTTAGATTCTGGGGGCATAAAAATAATTGATTCAGACACACCTTAGTTTTATGATAAGCTCCTACTATATATAAGGTGGGAGATTCCATTCAATAAATGAGTTAATGCAATCCAGTATAAAATTTGGAATAAAATATCCATCCTCAGCATTAACCCATTGTATACTAGTGGACTCTTCCACTGCTATATGTTGGACAAGTCCATTTGTCATATAAGGGGTTTCAGACCTTTTTTTTTTATTTTTCTATTTTTGAAGGAAAATTTGGTTAGCAAATATAGCAGGCCCTGATCAGACACCGCATTCTGATCTGGGCCTGCACTGTTTGCCAAGGTACCCCTTTAGAGGTTGCCTGCAATCAATGGGTTAATGAGTGACATTTCATTTGCTCATAAATCTTAGAATGCCAACAACCGCTTGCATTTTAATATTTATGAGAATGGAAATGGGTCTCTGCTGATTTGCTAATGAAAATTTACACGATTTTCTTGACGATTTCATGCAGGAAATTTTCAATGTTCATTATCCCTTGTCCTGCTGAACAAGGATAAGCTCTACCTTTCAGTGTAGACATAGATCAGAAGGCTTCTGAAAAAGCCATCTGATCAGTATCTAGACATAGATCAGAAGGCTTCGAAAAAGCCATCTGATCAGTATCTACAGTGTTTAACATTCAGCTGATGAATTTGTAGGAATAAATTACAAATAAATTTATCTATTCAGCAGGACAAGGGTTAATAATTAAACAACTAATAAAGCATGCTGCTTAACGGCTACAGGTATTCAAAGCAGCAAAAGAGTAATTTCTTCTTGAATTCTTTTACTTCATTTGTTGTTTGTTATATCGAAAAATAAGAACAATGTTTATATCCGTCACTATTTCTAAGTACTGAAACTAAACTGCAAACAATGATTGGTTTTGATAAGTCATGAGGAACCGGTACTAATAACAGAAATGGCAGTAAGCTAAACTTACTCATATTTACCATATGAATTCTGACAGACAGGCCTGAGCAAACAGTGTAAACCAGATGAGATGCGGCATCTCATCTGGGTCTACACTTTTTGCCACACGTCCAGCTGTTTTACATACAACAGTGGGCAGTAAATTGTCTTTGTTCAAATTTAAGAACAAGTATGGTAAGGATTTTAGGTGTCTGAATATTTAGGGTAAATACCGAAGATACTCACTGAAGAGATTTTAATGAAAACATACAAAACAAGAGGCTCAATGAGCCTAAACCGCTCACCTGAGGAACTTAAGTTTTAACAATTCACAGACTTGACTACTAAATCTGCTAATAGAATCCAGCCCATTGACCCGTACAGGATATAAGTCATGATTATTGCATTGCATTCTAAGTTTGAGACTTCTAGCTTCTATAGTTCCTGAGAAATCTTTGACGAAAATTTAACATTGGTCAAAATGGAGAGAAAGAAGAATGAAAGAACAGATGAACAAATAAGCTGAGAAAGCCCAATGTCTCTTACACAAAATAAGTCATCATTATTCTATTGAATACCAAATTTGATGCTTCTAGCTTTTATAGTTCCTGAGAAATCTTTGATTAAAAATTTAACATTGGTCTATTATCTCTATATGGAGAGAAAGAAGAATGAAGGAACAAATGAACCAGACTAGCTCCAAAACCTAATGCAGCCTTTCCCCTTGCCCAATGGTGCTACACATAAAATTTAAACAAGATTGGTCGACTGCCTTCTGAGATATGCTTCATTGAAAGTGTGAACGACGGATGGACGGACGACAGACGACGGACTCCGGAGCCTTGGTATACTATCGGCTCACTGGAGCCTTTGGCTCAGGTGAGCTAAAAATTCAAGTCGCTATTTCTGTCACAACATTTTCCCTACGTTAAGTCTATGGGCAAATTTTTTTGTCTCTCAAGGTCACGTAACTCCGAGGTCAATATTCCGATTCGGCCCAAAATCGAACTTAACCGAGATTTTATGCCTGTCCTCGTTACCTGCAAGTTTGAAGCTGATATGAATAAAAATAAAGTTGCTATCGTGGTCACAACGTATTTTTTTATGCTCAAGGGCAGGTAACTCCAAGGCAAATATTCCGATTTGGCCCAAAATCGAACTTAACCGAGATTTTATGTCTGTCCTCGTTACCTGCAAGTTTGAAGCTGATCTGAAAAAAATTCAAGTCGCTATCGTAGTCACAACATTTTCCCTATGTAAAGTCTATGAACAAATTTTTTGTCGCTCAAGGTCATGTAACTCCGAGGTCAATATTCCGATTCGAACTTAACTGAGATTTTATGCCTGTCCTCGTTACCTGCAAGTTTGAAGCTGATCTGAAAAAAATTCAAGTCGCTATCGTAGTCACAACATTTTCCCTATGTTAAGTCTATGGGCAAATTTTTTGTCGCTCAAGGTCACGTAACTCCAAGGTTAATACTCCGATTCGGCCCAAAATCGAACTTAACCGGGATTTTATGCCTGTCCTCGTTACCTGCAAGTTTGAAGCTGATCTGAATAAAAATAAAGTTGCTATCGTGGTCACAACGTATTTTTTCATGCTCAAGGGCAGGTAACTCCAAGGCAAATAATCCGATTCGGCCCAAAATCGAACTTAACCGTGATTTTATGTCTGTCCTTGTTACCTGCAAGTTTGAAGCTGATCTGAATAAAATTCAAGTCGCTATCGTAGTCACAACATTTTCCCTATGTTAAGTCTATGGGCAAATTTTTTGTCGCTCAAGGTCACGTAACTCCGAGGTCAATATTCCGATTCTGCCCAAAATCGAACTTAACCGAGATTTTATGCCTGTCCTCGTTACTAGCTACAGTGATGACAACATTTTCCCCATGTTAAGTTGATAAGCAATTTTTCGGGCGCTCAAGGGGACGTAACTCTTGAGTGAATTATCTGATTCGGCCCAAAATCGAACTTGACCGAGATTTTATGCCTGTACTGGTTATCTGCAAGAATGAAGTCAATCAGAAAAAAATTGACGGAGCTAGAGTGATGACAAGCTTTTTCCTATGTGAAGTCTATGGGAGCTAGATGTTGCCATGGCAACCAGAGTTCCACTCAGATCTGCCTGAAAACCTAATGAAGCCTTTCCACTTGCCCAATAATGCGTCACACATGAAATTTGATCAAAGTTGGCCAAGTAGTCTTTAAGATATACATTTTTGAAATTCCCATTAACCCTAATGCAAAAACACACAAGGGCAGGTAACTCCTAAGTGAATGATCCGATTCTGCCAGTTATCGAACTTGACCCAGATTTCATGGCTGTGCTGGTTATCTGCAAGAATAAAGCCAATCTGAAAATAATTGAAGCAGCTACGGTGATGACAACATTCTCCCCATGTTAAGTCAATAGGCAATTTTTTCAACGCTCAAGGGCACGTAACTCCTGAGTGAATGATCCGATTCAGCTCAAAATCGAACTTGATCGAGATTTCATGCCTGTCCTCGTTATCTGCAAGAATGAAGTTGATCAGAAAAAAATTGACGGAGCTAGAGTGATGACAAGCTTTTTCCTAACGCTCAAGGGCACGTAACTCCTGAGTGAATAATCCGATTCAGCCCAAAATCAAACTTGATCGAGATTTCATGCCTGTCCTCGTTATCTGCAAGAATGAAGTCGATCAGAAAAAAATTGACGGAGCTAGAGTGATGACAAGCTTTTTCCTATGTTAAGCCTATGGGAGCTCTTTGTTGCTGTGGCAACCAGAGTTCTCATCCGATCTGCACGAAAACCTAATACAGCCTTTCCCCCTACCTGATGATGGTTCATATGAAATTTGATCAAGGCCGGCCCACTGGTTCCAGAGATATACTTCGTTGAAAGTGTGGACGACGGACGCCGGCTCGTGGTATACTAATACCTCGCATGAGCCTTCGGCTCAGGTGAGCTAATAAGCCAAGAAAGCCCATTGTCATGAAAACCTTATGCAGTCTTTCCACTTGCCCTATAATGCTACACATGAAATTTTATCTAAGTCGGCCAAGTAGTCTTCAAGATATACATTTTTGAAATTCACATTAACCCTTATGCAAAAATGCACAAGGGCAGGTAACTCCTAAGTGTATGATCCAATTCTGCCAATTATCGAACTTGACCGAGATTTCATGGCTGTGCTGGTTATCTGTAAGAATGAAGCCAATCCGAACAAAATTGTAGCAGCTACAGTGATGACAACATTTTCCCCACGTTAAGTCGATAGGCAATTTTTCGGGCGCTCAAGGGGATGTAACTCTTGAGTGAATTATCTGATTCGGCCCAAAATCGAACTTGACCGAGATTTTATGCCTGTACTGGTTATCTGCAAGAATGAAGTCGATCAGAAAAAAATTGACGGAGCTAGAGTGATGACAAGCTTTTTCCTATGTGAAGTCCATGGGAGCTAGATGTTGCCATGGCAACCAGAGTTCCACTCAGATCTGCCTGAAAACCTAATGAAGCCTTTCCACTTGCCCAATAATGCGACACATGAAATTTGATCAAAGTTGGCCAAGTAGTCTTTAAGATATACATTTTTGAAATTCCCATTAACCCTAATGCAAAAACACACAAGGGCAGGTAACTCCTAAGTGAATGATCCGATTCTGCCAGTTATAGAACTTGACCCAGATTTCATGGCTGTGCTGGTTATCTGCAAGAATAAAGCCAATCTGAAAATAATTGAAGCAGCTACGGTGATGACAACATTCTCCCCATGTTAAGTCAATAGGCAATTTTTTCAACGCTCAAGGGCACGTAACTCCTGAGTGAATAATCCGATTCAGCCCAAAATCGAACTTGATCGAGATTTCATGCCTGTCCTCGTTATCTGCAAGAATGAAGTCGATCAGAAAAAAATTGACGGAGCTAGAGTGATGACAAGCTTTTTCCTAATTCCCATTAACCCTAATGCAAAAACACACAAGGGCAGGTAACTCCTAAGTGAATGATCCGATTCTGCCAGTCATCGAACTTGACCGAGATTTCATGGCTGTGCTGGTTATCTGCAAGAATAAAGCCAATCTGAAAATAATTGAAGCAGCTACGGTGATGACAACATTCTCCCCATGTTAAGTCAATAGGCAATTTTTTCAACGCTCAAGAGCACGTAACTCCTGAGTGAATAATCCGATTCAGCCCAAAATCGAACTTGATCGAGATTTCATGCCTGTCCTCGTTATCTGCAAGAATGAAGACAATCAGAAAAAAATTGACGGAGCTAGAGTGATGACAAGCTTTTTCCTAATTCCCATTAACCCTAATGCAAAAACACACAAGGGCAGGTAACTCCTAAGTGAATGATCCGATTCTGCCAGTCATCGAACTTGACCGAGATTTCATGGCTGTGCTGGTTATCTGCAAGAATAAAGCCAATCTGAAAATAATTGAAGCAGCTACGGTGATGACAACATTCTCCCCATGTTAAGTCAATTGCAATTTTTTCAACGCTCAAGAGCACGTAACTCCTGAGTGAATAATCCGATTCAGCCCAAAATCGAACTTGATCGAGATTTCATGCCTGTCCTCGTTATCTGCAAGAATGAAGACAATCAGAAAACAAGAGGCTCAATGAGCCTAAACCGCTCACCTGAGGAACTTAAGTTTTAACAATTCACAGACTTGACTACTAAATCTGCTAATAGAATCCAGCCCATTGACCCTTACAGGATATAAGTCATGATTATTGCATTGCATTCCAAGTTTGAGACTTCTAGCTTCTATAGTTCCTGAGAAATCTTTGACGAAAATTTAACATTGGTCAAAATGGAGAGAAAGAAGAATGAAAGAACAGATGAACAAATAAGCTGAGAAAGCCCAATGTCTCTTACACAAAATAAGTCATCATTATTCTATTGAATACCAAATTTGATGCTTCTAGCTTTTATAGTTCCTGAGAAATCTTTGATTAAAAATTTAACATTGGTCTATTATCTCTATATGGAGAGAAAGAAGAATGAAGGAACAAATGAACCAGACTAGCTCCAAAACCTAATGCAGCCTTTCCCCTTGCCCAATGGTGCTACACATAAAATTTAAACAAGATTGGTCGACTGCCTTCTGAGATATGCTTCATTGAAAGTGTGAACGACGGATGGACGGACGACAGACGACGGACTCCGGAGCCTTGGTATACTATCGGCTCACTGGAGCCTTTGGCTCAGGTGAGCTAAAAATTCAAGTCGCTATTTCTGTCACAACATTTTCCCTACGTTAAGTCTATGGGCAAATTTTTTTGTCTCTCAAGGTCACGTAACTCCGAGGTCAATAATCCGATTCGGCCCAAAATCGAACTTAACCGAGATTTTATGCCTGTCCTCGTTACCTGCAAGTTTGAAGCTGATATGAATAAAAATAAAGTTGCTATCGTGGTCACAACGTATTTTTTTATGCTCAAGGGCAGGTAACTCCAAGGCAAATATTCCGATTCGGCCCAAAATCGAACTTAACCGAGATTTTATGTCTGTCCTCGTTACCTGCAAGTTTGAAGCTGATCCGAAAAAAATCCAAGTCGCTATCGTAGTAGCAACATTTTCCCTAATTAGTCTATGGGCAAATTTTTTGTCGCTCAAGGTCACGTAACTCCGAGGTCAATATTCTGATTCGGCCCAAAATTGAACTTAACCGAGATTTTATGCCTGTCCTCGTTACCTGCAAGTTTGAAGCTGATATGAATAAAAATAAAGTTGCTATCGTGGTCACAACATATTTTTTATGCTCAAGGACAGGTAACTCCAAGGCAAATAATCCGATTCGGCCCAAAATCGAACTTAACCGAGATTTTATCTCTGTCCTCGTTACCTGCAAGTTTGAAGCTGATCTGAAAAAAATTCAAGTCGCTATCGTAGTCACAACATTTTCCCTATGTAAAGTCTATGGGCAAAGTTTTTGTCGCTCAAGGTCATGTAACTCCGAGGTCAATATTCCAATTCGAACTTAACTGAGATTTTATGCCTGTCCACGTTACCTGCAAGTTTGAAGCTGATCTGAATAAAAATAAAGTTGCTATCGTGGTCACAACGTATTTTTTTATGCTCAAGGGCAGGTAACTCCAAGGCAAATAATCTGATTCGGCCAAAAATCGAACTTAACCGAGATTTTATGTCTGTCCTCGTTACCTGCAAGTTTGAAGCTGATCTGAAAAAAATTCAAGTCGCTATCGTAGTCACAACATTTTCCCTATGTTAAGTCTATGGGCAAATTTTTTGTCGCTCAAGGTCACGTAACTCCCGAGGTCAATATTCCCATTCGTCCCAAAATCGAACTTAACCGGGATTTTATGCCTGTCCTCGTTACCTGCAAGTTTGAAGCTGATCTGAATAAAAATAAAGTTGCTATCGTGGTCACAACGTATTTTTTCATGCTCAAGGACAGGTAACTCCAAGGCAAATAATCCGATTCGGCCCAAAATTGAACTTAACCGTGATTTTATGTCTGTCCTCGTTACCTGCAAGTTTGAAGCTGATCTGAAAAAAATTCAAGTCGCTATCGTAGTCACAACATTTTCCCTATGTTAAGTCTATGGGCAAATTTTTTGTCGCTCAAGGTCACGTAACTCCGAGGTCAATATTCCGATTCTGACCAAAATCGAACTTAACCGAGATTTTATGCCTGTCCTCGTTACTAGCTACAGTGATGACAACATTTTCCCCATGTTAAGTCGATAGGCAATTTTTTTGGCGCTCAAGGGGACGTAACTCTTGAGTGAATTATCTGATTCGGCCCAAAATCGAACTTGACCGAGATTTTATGCCTGTACTGGTTATCTGCAAGAATGAAGTCGATCAGAAAAAAATTGACGGAGCTAGAGTGATGACAAGCTTTTTCCTATGTGAAGTCTATGGGAGCTAGATTTGCCATGGCAACCAGAGTTCCAGTCAGATCTGCCTGAAAACCTAATGAAGCCTTTCCACTTGCCCAATAATGCGACACATGAAATTTGATTAAAGTTGGCCAAGTAGTCTTTAAGATATACATTTTTGAAATTCCCATTAACCCTAATGCAAAAACACACAAGGGCAGGTAACTCCAAAGTGAATGATCCGATTCTGCCAGTTATCGAACTTGACCGAGATTTCATGGCTGTGCTGGTTATCTGCAAGAATAAAGCCAATCTGAAATTAATTGAAGCAGCTACGGTGATGACAACATTCTCCCCATGTTAAGTCAATAGGCAATTTTTTCAACGCTCAAGGGCACATAACTCCTGAGTGAATAATCCGATTCAGCCCAAAATTGAACTTGATCGAGATTTCATGCCTGTCCTCGTTATCTGCAAGAATGAAGTCGATCAGAAAAAAATTGACGGAGCTAGTGTGATGACAAGCTTTTTCCTAACGCTCAAGGGCACGTAACTTCTGAGTGAATAATCCGATTCAGCCCAAAATCGAACTTGATCGAGATTTCATGCCTGTCCTCGTTATCTGCAAGAATGAAGACGATCAGAAAAAAATTGACGGAGCTAGAGTGATGACAAACTTTTTCCTATGTTAAGTCTATGGGAGCTATTTGTTGCCATGGCAACCAGAGTTCCAATCCGATCTGCCCGAAAACAGTATGCAGCCTTTCCCCCTACCTGATAATGCTTCACATGAAATTTGATCAAGATTGGCCCACTGGTTCCGGAGATATACTTCTTTGAAAGTGTGGAAGACGGACGACGACGACGACGGACGATGGCTCGTGGTATACTAATACCTCACATGAGCCTGCGGCTCAGGTGAGCTAAAAATTGACGGAGCTAGAGTGATGACAAACTTTTTCCTATGTTAAGTCTATGGGAGCTATTTGTTGCCATGGCAACCAGAGTTCCAATCCGATCTGCCCGAAAACAGTATGCAGCCTTTCCCCCTACCTGATAATGCTTCACATGAAATTTGATCAAGATTGGCCCACTGGTTCCGGAGATATACTTCTTTGAAAGTGTGGACGACGACGGACGACGACGACGGACGACGGACGCCGGCTCATGGTATACTAATACCTCACATGAGCCTTCGGCTCAGGTGAGCTAAAAATGTGTTTTGCAATAGATAGAAGTATGTATTATCTCCTGATCTGGTACTATGACTAACCTTCAATATCTCCAGTAAGGTAACCCATGTCTCAAACAAATTTTCATAGCCCCATAAGTGTCTGAGTCAATAAAATTCATCCATTATGAAAACACGCCTATACAAGTACATTGTAAAAAAAATGCCAAAAAATGAAAATTTTAAGATGAGAAATTGTGATACTTTTCTTATTTCTGGTCAAAATATAGGTTGTTGATACTCGTTAGAGCCGCCTCATTGAGGCGGTTCTAACGAGTGCCCAGTCTATATTTTAGAGCAGAAATAAGAAAAATAAGGTTTTAGAGCAGAAATAAGAAAAATATAGTTTACCCCTGTAAACCCCAGTTTTACTATATAAAAGTGGGGTTCAAGGGGGTCAAAGTTATAAAGGCGTGTTTTCGTGTTGTACTTGCACTCACATGTCATATGGAAGTCGGTTGAAAAAATAATGACAACAGCTAAGATGAAGCTGTAAATCAGCTCATAAACTGATTTGTTAATCACTTACGGCTGAAAGGAAAAGGTACAATGATATACCCACAACTAATTGATAAAAGTAATATACTTGTTTTAGAAGGATTAGTTAATCAGAGTTCAATTTTTTTTATTTCAAGAGACCTCAAATGAACATATTAAACAAACTGAACTCTTCCCATTCTTCTGAACATTAGGCTGAATATTACAATAACATATCCTTGTGATATTAGACTCTAACATGATTGCAGAATTTCCCATTTTCAAAAGAAATTTGTTATATTTTTCTATCTTTCTATCTTATTCTCTAAACATAGATTGTTGGTGCTCATCAGAAGCACCTCACTCAGGTGTTTCTAATGAGCACCGAGAATCTATGTTTTGGAGCAGATATAGAGGACCCTCATTATAATGACAGTATTTGTTCCCAAACACTTTACCGTTATGATGAATTTACTGCTATAATGACTCTTCATAAGGAGAAGTATTATGGGTAATAAACGCATTTTTCCCTCAGTTACTCCAAGAAACAAATGCTGTGGACATTTGTTAGAATCGCCTCACCAAGGTGATTCTAACAAATATCCATAACATTTGTTTTTCTTTGTTTAGCATTATTGAGCTATCTGGAAAAATTGCTTCCAAAAATAAAATACATATAGCAGGTATTTTTCTTTAAAACAATACAAATGAATGCATTTTATGCAAAAATGCGAACAATTATGATGACAGGTAAACAAGTTTGAGAGGGATTCCCTAACTAGGTTTCGAATACTAGTTAGATCTATTTTTAGTTCGTGACAAAAATAGAATCCCCATATATGACGTTATGCGACGTTCATTTTTGGCCTTGTTTGCTTAGGCCATGCCTGAATCTGAAAAAAATATGACGCTGAATACCATGCCATAAGTAGCGACACTCAGGGACAATACTGTCGCCATGTATGTGTAAAGTGACAGATTTATTTTTTGAACAGAAATTCCGAACACATGTTCAGAGCGAAGGGTAAACACGAATGAAAACAACCATTTTCATAAATTCTGAAGCTGTTTTGTTTGTTTGATTTGAGGTTTAATGTCCCCGTCAACACTGTAAAGGTCATTTTGGAGACGTTACTTCCAATTTTGTGGGACTTTTACCCGACATTGAGATGAAATTACATCTCAAGCCCTGTCGCCCAATGAAACCAATAGGGTTTATAAGCATGGACGGGCCGACTCGCACCGCGGTTCCTGGACAGGCTTAGATCCTCTAAGCGGTTTACCAGTACTAGTTTCTGGACAGTTTCAGTTCTGCGTGGAAGCATCATGCAGCCCATATATTCTTCAAGCCCCGATGGGCGGGGGCAGTCTGAAGCTGTATTTGGCTCCAAAAGTGTACACAAGACAAAGGAGTCTGCATTGAAGATAAAAACCAGAAAAAAAATTTTGAGACCCGGAAGCTCAATAATGCACCTTTAAGTATCTCCATTAACCCCTCCAAACTAAAGCTAAAGATTCGTTATATAGTTGTTGTAATGAGTTTTGCCTTTTTATCAAATGTCGGTATAAAGAGGGTTACCTGTATAAGAAAATAATATAAACCCTGGAAAAAAACAATTTTCTTCAAATATTGTGTACCGTAGTTTTCAAGGGTGTTTTATTACACTGACATATTAATATGATGATTATTCTGTGTAATTTTCACTGCCAATATCACTGAGACTTGTTAGACTGGAAACAGAATTTTTCTAAAGTCTTTAAACAGTAAAATTTTATCACAAACTGGTGTACAGTAATGATCCTAAGTAATGGGACAGACAGGTTTACCTAAACAGAGCAGACCCAGATCAGACTGCTCCTGAAGGAGCAGTCTGATCAGGGTCTACACTTTTTGCCATTCCATCTGCACTTTTTGGACTCCTTGCTTGATCATGAAACAAACTTGTTATAATTTTAGGAGAATTACAGCAAATCCTCAAGGCTTCCGAACTTTTAGGGTTTTTACTGTACATCTACTGTCTAAAATTATCGGATGGTGTAAGACTGATAATTGTAAAAACAAAATCATGTACATGACTGCAAGTGCTGACAAGCAACTGATATCACAGTTCGGGGCCCAGTTGTTCAAAGCATCATTAGCTTAACAAGCATGTTAGTGGTTAAACTGTTAACTATTCTATCAAGTACGCTATCTGATATAAATTTTTTGCTCAACAATGTGAATAGGTTTTGCAAAAAGGGGTTTTAAAGCTACGATTGGAGTTCAATAAATTTGTTGAACTCGGGGTTTAACCCTGTTTTTTTACTCTTTAAAGTATGTTTGTAACACTGTATGCCCTTGGGGGTGGGGTGGGGGGGTGCATAAAAATGGGTCTGCTCTTAAAAGAAGGAGCAAATTCTTTCCTTTATGGTCTGTCCCCTATTGACAAGAAACACAAATTTTTGAAAGATTTTCTCCCTTGGAAGTGTATTCAATCCCCTTAACACCCCTTTTATTTACTCTTTAAAGTATGTTTGTTTCTTTGCAACAGGAAGTTCTCTCACACATAAGCCGTCATCCATATCAACAGCTAGCCATTTCTGACAGATAAAAGTATATTCTTCATACAGGGGTACTTTGAGATCCTGCACTCCCTCATCGTCCTTGTAAGCACCTTTCCCTAAAAGTGCTGAAGCACTTGTTGTTGATATTCTCCTGTCCGAGAGTCTAGACCCTGGTCGATCGTCAACACTGCTTGCTCTACCAGACCTAGACATTGCTGAGCTTGGTCTACGAGGAGACCCCGAGTCTTTTAAACCCTGTCTACGCCTTGCCATGGATTGTTTCTTTTCATCGTCAGAACTAGATTCACTGGAACTGCTTTCACTTTCACTAGAAACAGTGAAGAAATTTCCACCTTTGTGTAGACCACTTTCAGAATCTTTCGGTTTCTTTTTGTCTTTTTTCTGTTTCTTCTTGTCTAACTTTCTCAGTTTTCTTTGAATACTTTCATAAGTTTCATTATCTTCATCAGAACTATCTTCTATCTTATCTGCGTGTTCTTTACCTCTCTTTTTCTTGTCTGCTTTCAGTCTCTTTTTCATTCTTTTAAGTCTTTCTAACACTTCTTCCCTAGGAATGTATCTTCGAATCTCCACCTGAACAAAGAAAACAGAAGCTTTCTCGTAATGCAGAGAAACTTTATTAACCCTTTTCCTGCTGAATAATTTAATTAGCCGCATCCATTTTGGACTATTGGCCAATCAGATTACATGATATATTGTTTTCATTCAAATTCACAAACTGAATGACAGACAGTGTGTGTAGATCCTGATCAGATGACTTCTTTGGAAGCCATCTGATCTGGACCTACACTGTTTGCAAAGGTAGGGGTTGTCGTCAACAGCAGGGCAGTGATTAACCCATCAACTGCTATGGGGCAGCAAACGATCTATTATAAATTTCTTTCTTACTTTTCAGAGAAAAAATAAAACTTGACATTACATGTGATCCAGCAGATGATTCACATGTAATGTCAAGCATTATTTTCTCTGAAAAGAAAATGTAATACTTTGTAAATGTCATCTGCTAGTGGACTAGCAATTTCATGGTAAAATAAAAGAAAATTACAGTTTTTTAAAATCGTACAGGGTTACAAAACCAAAACATATATGATAGATTAATGAGAAATTGACAAATGTTTAACTTTTAAGCCCAAATTTGCTACTTTACAAAGGTATGAATAATTTGCAGTTTTGCAGAATGCAAAATTAGGTTTGAGTGCAGTTATTTTTAATACGAGTATAAAGCACTAAACACCAGCCTATTTTATTTTGCAAACTGCCAAATATTTCACAGCCACAGAAAAAAGTAAAACAAGAGGACCATGATGGCCCTGGATCACTCACCTGATCCATAGTGTAACAAGTTTGCCCCGGGAAGGGCCATTACATGATATAATGTTTTCATTCAAATTGGCCCCATGGCTATAATTTGCATAATCTTGAGGGAGTTCTTAAAGGTGAATTAAGCATCATACCAAATATCAAAGACCGGAGCTTTCTGGTTTCAGACAAGAAGATTTTTAAAGGTTTTCCTTATATAAGTCTATATAAAACCTGTGGGCCGGGGCGGGGCCATTTTTGGTCCCAGTGCTATAATTTGAACAATCTTGGTAGAAATCCATAAGACGAAGCTTCATACCAAATATCAAAGACCCTGGCCTTCTGGTTCAGACATGAAGATTTTCAAAGGTTTTCCCAATATAAGTCTATGTAAAACAAGTGGGCCGGTAGAGGTCCACTCGATGAAGATTCATACCAAATATCAAAGACCTTTGTCTTCTGGTTTTTTAAAGGTTTTCCCTATATAAGTCTATGTAAACCAGTGGGGAGGGACCAATTTTGGACTCAGGGCTATAATTTGAACAATCTAGATAGAGGTCCACAAGATGCAGCTTAAAACCAAATATCAAAGACCTGAGCCTTCTTGTTTCAGGCAAGAAGATTTTTAAATGTTCCTTATATACGTCTATGTAAAACCAGTGGGCCCTGGGGCTGAGACATTTTTGGCGCGTGGGCTATAATAGGAACAATCTTAGTAGAGGTCCACTAGACAAAGCTTTGTACCAAATATCAAAGAACTGAGCCTTCTGGTTTCAGACAAGAAGATTTATAAAGATTTTCCCTATATAAGTCTATGTAAAACCAGTGGGCCCCGGGGAGGGGGCATTTTTGGCCCCAGGGCTATAATTTGATCAATCTTGATATAGGTCCACTAGATGAAGCTTTATTTCAAATATCAAAGACCTTAGCCTTCTGGTTTCAGAGAAGAAGATTTTTAAAGATGAAAAGTTTTTAAGTCTATGTATAGCCAAAGGGCCCCTGGGAAGTCGCATTTTTGACCCCAGGGCTATAATTTGAACAATCTTGATAGAGGTCCACTAGATGAAGCTCCACACCAAATATCAAAGACTTGGGCCTTGCTGTTTCAGAGAAGAAGATTTTTAAAGATTTTTTCTACATAAGTCTATGTCAAACCAAAGGGCCCCGGGGCAGGGGCATTATTGACCCCAGGGCTATAATCTGAACAATCTTGATAGAGGTCCACCAAATGAAGCTTCAAACCAAATATCAAAGATCTGGGCTTTGCTGTTTCAGAGAAGAAGATTTTAAAAGATTTTCCCTATAAATGTCAATGTGAAACCAAAGGGTCCCGGGTTAGGGGCATTTTTGGCCCCAGGGCTATAATTTGAACAATCTTGGTAGAGGATCACTAGATGAAGCTTCATACCAAATATCAAAGACCTGGGCCGTGTGGTTTCAGAGAAGAAGATTTCAGTAAAAAAAATCTATTTTTGGCTCCTGTGACCTAGATGTGCAATGGACTGGAACCATTTGAACAATTTTGAAAGGGGACCACCTGAGGATCATTCCTGTGATGTTTGGTAAAAATCCGATCAGTTGTTTAGGAGGAGATGTCGTTTGAAGAAAAAAATATGGCCCTTTCAAGATTATTTCACTAATTAGAGCCGATCGGTAATCAGAGGTGGGCAAAACTGGAGTACCTGGAGAAAAACCACCTGAGCTTCTGTTGCAGAACTTGAAGGCTCACATGTAGCCCGAGCAAGGTGCAAACCACAGAGTCAACAGACTGAACGGGAGTTAAGTATGTTTTTCATGTGAGAAAATGATGTTTCACTGTCTAACATCAATGAATCTACAAGTGATGACATAAAATGACAGCTTTTTGCATCATACTCTTCAGTGACTTGTTACAGAAAAAATCACAGTTCCTTTCTTATATACACCGCAACCTCGTAATCTATAAATTTTTGTTTGAATATAACACGGTTGTTTAACTAACAAGGTTTCTGCTTTAGACCCCATTTATAGTGTTATAAAGAGGTTGTGATGTATATTCTATTACCTATATAGGTGACCTGCATTAGAATGCATCATATACACTTCAAGATACTTCAAAAGAAAACAAAATATTTACATGGTCAAGGTACCATCCAGCTCCAGGTCGTGAGTTGTCATGTCCTATTATTATATTCTCCAATGGACCTACATTAACAGCTTCCACCTGTCGGAAGTAAAATACACATAAACCTCTATACAACAGCACAATTTTAATATACAGAGCATCTTACATGAGTGTTCATGTATTACTGTATTTATTAAATGAGTTAAGGAAAAGGCATAAAATGTGAGGCTTTGCCGAGCATTTCATCCTTTTTCCTCAAGGAGATAAATACATGTAAATTATATAATACATGAGCATGAATGCAAGATTCTATTTATCATATGACATTAAAACATGTTTTATTCACAACTTTTTAACAAAATGTCAATATTCCAAGATTAAATAATGCTACATTGTTAAGAACATCCTATGTGTAACGTTACGGGGTGCATTTTAACTAATTTGCATATTTAATCCACTAGTGGATTATGGAATTTAATACATGGTGTTATAACATTCTCAGACTTGACATCATATGGGCCCCGTCAAGCTATTTTGGTACTTATCGCCTATGCGAGCAGCGAAAGTTCAGGCGAGCCTGCGCATCCGCGCAGTCTCGCCAGAACCTTCGCTGCTCGCTCATACAAGCAGTGAACCAAGAGGAACCTTTAGACAGAAAGCCATATCCCAGGCCCCTCTGAATGGCTGGGCATGCGCAGTTAAAATTTGTCATGACGGAATGCTCGAAGACACAAATTCGCTTGGCGGGGCTCATATGATAAATAGAGGAAATTTACATTTTTGAGATGAATACCAAAAGTATTCCATCCTGTGTGTTGAAAACATCAGTTTTCAAGAGTGTGAAGCCCGAGTAAAAATTCTGATGTTTTCACATATGAAATGAAATGCTTTTGGTATTCACCTCAAAAAAGTAAATTTTCTTTTCATTTTATATGTGAAAAAAATAAATAATTAAATTAATCTCGCTGCTACTGTGAAAATAAT
This sequence comes from Lucinisca nassula, assembly GCA_963580285.1. Lineage (NCBI taxonomy): Eukaryota > Metazoa > Mollusca > Bivalvia > Lucinida > Lucinidae > Lucinisca > Lucinisca nassula. Next base: position 35,624,017 of record OY757011.1, read on the forward strand.
AGTATGTTATTTTTTACACTGTGAAAATATCATATCTCTTCACAATGTGAAAATATCATTTTTATTTGTATTAGATATGCAATGATTTCACTACTAAGTATTAAATAGAAAGATGCACCCCAAAAATGTATTTTTATGAACCCTTCAAGATTATTTCACATATTTCTGGCCGGTCATTTATTGGAGATGGGCGAAAATTGGACTACCCAGAGAAAACAACCTTGTCTTCCTTTGCAGAACTTGGCATCATACATGTGACTCAAGCACGGCTCGAAATGTTTCCGTATGACATAGTGCATTCTTTCATAATATCCCCACAAGAATTCCGCTGAAGGCTACGTCAGGCCTGTGGGGGCGCAACGTCACCGAACCATGACATCTAGGCCAAGGTCAAACATAGATACTTGCATAAAAGTTGCCATTTTTAAATGCAAGCTTGTACTAAGTATCATTAATTAAGCTGTAATAATTCTTGAGAAATGAACTTAACCATTAGGGTGAACGCTAGGGAGGTTGCAATATTTTACAAAGTCAGTGAACCATAAAAAATGTAGGTCAAGGTCAAATATAGATGCTTGCATTTAAGTTTCAATCTCCAGATACAAGTTTGTACCAAGTATCATTAATAAAGCTCTTATAGTTCTTGAGAAATTAACTTGACCATTTGGGTGAACGCTAGGGTGGTCACAATATTTTACAAAGTCAGTGAACCATAAAATGTAGGTCAAAGTTAAATATGGATGCTTGCATTTAACTTGCCACCCCCAGATACAAGTTTGTACCAAGTATTATTAATGAAGCTCTTCTAGTTCTTGAGAAATTAACTTGAATATTTGGATGAACTCTAGGGTGGTTGCAATATTTTACAAAGTTGGTGAACCATGAAATGCAAGTCTAGGTCAAATATGGATGCTTGCATTTAAGTTGCCATCCAAGATACAAGTTTGTACCAAGTAGCATTAATAAAGCTCTTATAGTTCTTGAGAAATAAACTTGACCATTAGGGTGAATGCTAGGGTGGTCGCAATATATTACAAAGTCAGTGAACCATGAAATTTAGGTCTAGGTCAAATATGGATGCTTGCATTTAAGTTACCATCCCCAGATTCAAGTTTCTACCAAATATCATTAATGAAGCTATTATAGTTCTTTAGAAATAAACTTGACCATTTGGGTGAGCGCTAGGGTGGTCACAATATTTTACAAAGTCAGTGAACCATAAAATATAGGTCAAGGTCAGATAGGGATGCTTGCATTTAAGTTGCCATCCCCAGATACAAGTTTGTACCAAGTATCATTAATGAAGCTCTAATAGTTCTTGAGCAATAAACTTGACCATTAGGGTGAACGCTAAGGTGGTCGCAAATGTTGATGCCTTGACAAACGGACGAACGAACGGACGGACGATCAAACGGATGGAAAACCGGGCACCTTTATCGCGCCATGCTAATAGCAGGCGTGACAAAAATGGTTAATTTTGTGATGAAGATTATTTGTGATATTATTCTTGTTTGTGCTCGGGGCATTGGTTGTGGGTGCTCGTTAGACCTGCCCTGTTGAAGCAGTTCTAATGAGTATGCACAGCCTGTGTCTTTGGGCAGAGATAAGAGGGATAATGAATACCCCCGTAAACCCCAGTTTCCTTATATGAAGTGGTATTTGAGGTGGTCTTCATTATATGGACATGTTGACTTGATGGCCATACGTACCTTTTGGTGTAAAAATGTATGATAGTGTAAATTATAAGCATTATTGTTTTTGATTGTTTATATTCTGGTATAGCATGTTTACTGTACATTATCATGCTTGGTTTTGTTTAAGTGGGCCTCAAGGAAGAGTAGCTTGTAGCTAATTGTGTTACCCACTGAAAAGAAAGATTTTATTATTATTATTATTATTATTACCACAGGCTAAGTATGTATAGATTACAAAGAAATATGGCTGTTTTTATATGTAATATCTATACATTTTCATTTGGATATATAGAGGATCTTACATGAGTGTTCATGTTTTATTGAATTTATTAAACGAGTTGAAGACTAGAAATGTGTCCAGACGACACAGATGCCCCCGCCAAGGGCCCCGCCTTACCCCGAAAATCCATGTTGCAACAAAATTTTCTAAGTGTGTGACCTTGTCATCAGGAACATTTGTGAGAAGTTATATTGAAATTGGTGAAAAAATGTAAGCGCTAGTGCAATGACAAAGTTTTTCTAAAAATAGCCACAGTGACCTTGACCTTGAAAGTCGAACTCGCTCGAGGTATTGTCATAAGGAACATTTGTGTGAAGTTATATTGAAATCAGTGAAGAAATGTAGTCACTAGAGCGATGACAAAGTTTTTCTAAAAATAGCCACAGCGACCTTGACCTTGAGAGTCGAAATTGCTCGAGATATTGTCATAAGGAACATTTGTGTGAAATTATATTGAAATCGGTGAAGAAATGTAAGCGCTAGAGCGATGACAAAGTTTTTCTAAAAATAGCCCACAGTGACCTTGACCTTGAAAGTGGAACTTGCTAGAAATATTGTCATAAGGAACATCTGTGTGAAGTAATATTGAAATTGGTGAAAAAATGTAAGCGCTAGAGCAATGACAAAGTTTTTCTAAAAATAGCCACAGTGACCTTGACCTTGAAAGTCAAGCTCGTTCAAGGTATTGTCATAAGGAACATTTGTGTGAAGTTATTTTGAAACCAGTGACGAAATGCAGGCGCAGGACGATGACAAAGATTTTCTAAAAATAGCCAGAGTGACCTTGACCTTGAAAGTCAAACTCGTTCGAGGTATTGTCATAAGGAACATTTGTGTGAAGTTATATTGAAATCAGTGAAGAAATATAGACGCTAGAGCTATGTTGTGCGAGGGGATAATTAAAATTTTTTATTAAGTCTGTGACCTTGACCTTGAGCTCATGGGCATGGGTGGGGGTATCGCTGAATAAAAAGGACAGGTATACCAAATATCAACTCAATCCATCGCACAATTTGGAAAATATCAACTCTTAAAATATCTAATTAAAAATTTCTAAGTCTGTGACCTTGACCTTGAAGCCATAGGCATGAGTGGGGGTATTGCCAAATAAATATTTGGACCTGTGTCTATCATCATAGCATACATAAGCCAAATCCATAATATAGTTTGGAAAATTTGAGATTTTTTAAATCTTTCACATTAAAATTGTCTAAGTCTGTGACCTTGACCTTGAGGTCATAGGCATGGGTGGGGGTATTGCTGAATAAAACATTGTACCTATATCTATCATCATATGAACCAAAGCCATCATAAAAGTTCAGGTTCTACCAGGTACAAATACCTTAACTGGAGTCTTTAACATGGGAAATTTCTAAGTCCATGACCTTGACCTTGAGGCCATGGGCATGGGTGGGGGTATCCCTGAATAAAACTTTTGACCTATATCTATAATCATACCAAATATGAACAAATTCCATCTAACGGTTTGGAAAATATGAGTTCTAAAATGATCAAGTCTACCTGTTACAAAAACCTTAACCTGAGTCTTTAACATTGAAAATTTATAAGTCTGTGACCTTGACCTTGAGGTCCCAGGCATGGGTGGGGGTATTGCTTAATAAAACTTTGGACCTATATCTATCATCATACCAAAGATGAACCAGTTCCATCAAATGGTTAGGAAAATATGAGTTCTAAAAGTTCAGGCTCTACCTGTTACAAAAACTTTAACCTGAGGTTACAGGATCACGTACGTACGTACGTATGTACGTACGTACGTACACACACACGTACAGACGGACGTACACATGTACGCACGTACGCACGTACGCACGTACGGAAAACCCAAAAACTATATGCCCCCGGCATCATATGATGCGGGGGCATAAAAAGGGATAAAATGCGAGGCTTTGCCGAGCATTTTATCCCTTTTCCTCAACGAGTTTAATAAATTCAATAATACATGAGCACAAATGCAAGATTCTATTTATCATATGACATTTAAAATGCATTTTATTCGAGATTGTTTACAAAAAATGTCAATTTTCCGCCGTTAGTAAACGCAACGTCGTTAAGGACGTCGTACATGTAATGTTACGGGACGTATCTAGCTAATTTGCATATTTAATCCACTAGTGGATTATCGAAAATATTACATGACGTTATTACACTCTCAGACGCAACGTCATATGATAAAACAGGGTTGTTTAACCCATTGTATACTGCTGGACTCTTGTCACTCTTCCATCTTTGCTTGTAAGGCAACTCCAATTGCCATTGAAGGGATGCCAGGGTCTTCACGTTGCATAGCCAACCGCAGTCAAATGCATATCTGACTGATGATCAGGTCGCAGGTTTGTTACCTGCCAGGTCAGTGGATACTAAAAGATTCTATAGACTAATACACTCTATTCTATGGTCAGGCTCTCCCTCTCACAGATTCAACAGTGGCAGTTGTCTGTTTCTGTCAGTTTCTGGCAAAAGACTTTGTACTGTACTGGTTAACAGCTTATGTATAAGCCGACCCAGGAAAAGTGTGGTTAGGTAAACTGTGTGACTGGTCTGTTATGATCTTAAATGTGTTGATTGGACCATTAAATGAAGAAACATTCAAATCACAGTCTGCCCAGGTCTTCTTGAAGGTTTTTGTCATGCCTCAGCTCATTTAATTTATAACACTTATTTCTAAAAATAACCTGAAATATAACCCTCAAGCTGCCGAGGAAAACAACATCTGAAAATGTCTGCTTATGTCGTCTGCTGAATCTTCTTGCAAACATTTTAAAAAAATTGTTTTGCATACAGGCATAAAGTGTGGGTCCAGATCAGACTGCTCCTACAGGAGGAGTCTGATCGGCCCAGATAAGACTGCTCCTACAGGAGCATTTTGAACTGGGTCCCCATTGTTTGCAAAAGTAACCAACAGACAACAAAGCAGACAACAATTGTCGTGATTGACATTTTATGGGTTAAGTGTCCAAACTTCAGTAGTTCAGTTACTCCTATGTGGCTCATGGTACAAAGAATATGGTAATCACCTTACCCTTATCCTGCTGAATAAATTGATTTTGTCACACGCATTTCTCATAATCAACCAACTAAATTACTTGATGAATTTGTTAACATTCATAATCTGAATGACAGTGTATATCTTAATCAGATGGCTTCTTAAGAAGCCACCAGATCAGGATCTACACCGTTTGTAAAGTTAGGGTTCATTGTGTTCAGCTGGATAAGGGTTGAATGAACATGCAGGTAATGGCAGATATTTCTGCACCAGGACATCTGATCTACATCTATTTGCTAAGTTAGATTTTCAGCAAGAAATAATCCCCCTAAAAAAAACAATAATAATAAATACAAGATGTGTTTGTGAAACACTGATGCCCCCCGGGACAGCGCATGTGAAATATGAAAGCCCTATAACTATCCAATCAAAAGGAATGGCTGATGTTCAACTTTTTAAAAAGTAGGTCAAGGTCACAAAGCCTATAATTATAGTACAACTGGAAGGTACCTTGTCTTTGACTAGGAATGCTCATGTTAAATATGAAAGCCCAGTCACTTACCAGTCAAAAGTTATGGCCAATGTAACAGTTTTTAAAAAGTAGATCAAACATCAAGGTCAAGGTCAAAACTTATGGTTCCACTGGAAAGGTCTTTTCACAAGGTATGCACACATGATATATGAAAGCCCTATCATTTATCAATCAAAAGTTATGGCCGATAGTAAAGTTTTTAAAATGTAGGTCAAATGTCAGTCAAGGTCAAAGGTCAGAAATTATGGTACCACTGGAAGGGTCTTGTGACATGGAATGCACATGTGAAATATGAAAGCCCTATCACTAACCAATCAAAAGTTATGGCCAATGGTAAAGTTTTTAGAAAGTAGATCAAAGGTCAAGGTCATGAAATCAAAAATTATGGTACCACTGGAAGGAATTGTGACAGGGAATGCACATGTGAAATATGAAAGTCCTGTCACTAACCAATCAAAGGTTATAGCCAATGTTAATGTTTTTAAAAAGAAGTACAAATGTCAAGGTCACAGGTCAACAATTATGGTACCACTGGAAAGACCATATGACATAGAATGCACATGTGAAATATGAAAGCCCTATCACTTATTAATTGAAAGTTATGGCCAATGTTTAAGTTTTAAAATGTAAGTCAAACATCAAGGTAAATGTCAAGAGGTAAAAAAAATATGATACCACTGGGACGGTCTTGTGACAGGAAATGCACATGTGAAATATGAAAGCCCTGACACTTACCAATCAAAATTTATGGTCAATGTTAAAGTTTTTAAAAGTAAGTCAAACATCAAGGTCACAAGGTCAAAAGTTATGGTACCAATGGAAAGGTCTTGTGACAAGGAATGCACATGTGAAATATGAAAGCCCTATAAGTTACCATTCAAAAGTTATACCCGATGTTAAGGTTTTTGCGGACAGACAGACCAAAAACTATATGCTCCCGGTTGCATAATAAGATAAAATAAAATTAAAAGGAAAAGCAATGAAGTGTATAACATGCATCCCGTGACATGCATACAGCATCTGCCCAAATTAGCACATAATGGCATGCTCTAAGCCCCTACTGATAAAGAAAACAAGAATATTTTTTGAAAGAATAGACTTGGTTGAAGATCTGTCAGTTCCCCTTAAGGGGAAGTACAACAACAAATTTTAGCACATGCCTTAACTTACCAGTAATCCCTTTAGCATCAATAAGAAAATATGGCTGCAATAACCCATTTTGTACCAGAAACCCTAAAACGGGTAATTGGCAAACAGTGCAGGCCCAGATCAGATGCCGCAGAATGCGGCATCTGATCAGGGCCTACACTGTTTTCAGAAAGTTCAGCTATTTTCCAAATCAATTTTGAAGAAAACGCAAATTTTGATGTACTTGTGCTATAGTTAAGGAGGAAGATTCCATCTGGTAAAAGTGGGTAATATGAGCTTCACCCCGCAAAATATGTTTTTGGATGTGTACTCAGTGAAGACTCTTCCTTCTGCTGAGTTAAAACATTACGATAACACGTCCGGCCCCCGCCCATCGGGGCTTGAAGAAATAGATGGGCTGCATGATGCTTCCATGCAGAGCTGAATCCGACCCCACACGAGTACTGGTAAACCACTTATAGGATCTAAGCCTGCCCAGGCAAAGCGGTGCGAGTCGGACCATCCATGCTTATAAGCCCCATTGGTTTCATTGGGTTACAGGGCTTGACATGTCATTAGATGGCATTTCATCTCAATGTCGGGTAAAAGTCCCACAAAATTGGAAGCAACGTCTCCAGAATGACCTATACAGTGTTGATTGGGATGTTAAACCTCAAATCAAACAAAAAAACGATAACACACCCATGCAACAGAATGCATTGTTTCCTATCTCCAAAATGGTAACTTTACAGATGAAAATATGTGATATTTTTCTTATTTATACTCCAAACATAGGTTGTGAGTTCTCGTTAGAACTGCCTCGTTGAGGCGGTTCTAACGAGTAACCACAACCTATGTCTAGGAGCAGAAATAAGCAAAATGATGTATACCCCTGTAAACCCCAATTTTCTCTATATATAATGGGGTTTAGAGGGGTGTTCATTTCACGGATTGTTATCATGATGAACTGTCAGTTTCCTTTGAATGAATGTGCACTGCACTGCATGGTTAACTACTTATGTACAAACCTGCAGGCCTGGCCCCGAGGTTATAAAGCTTTTTTGGTGCTAAACTCACTTGAGCATACGATTTGTCCTGCTCATAAATTTTAAAATGCCAACAATTGTTGGCATTTTAAAATTTTTAAGCAGGATAAATGACAATCTTTGTTTGATTTGAGGTTTAACATCCCGGTCAACACTGTAAAGGTCATTTTGGAGACGTTGCTTCCAATTTTGCGGGACTTTTACCCGACATTGAGATGAAATGACATCTCAAGCCCTGTCGCCCAATGAAACCAATAGGGTTTATTAACATGGAAGGTCCACCTCGCACCGCGGTTCCTGGACAGTACTAGTGTGCATGCCGGATTCAGCTCTACGTGGAAGCATCATGTAGCCCATATATTTCTTCAAGCCCCTATGGGCGGGGGCCGCCAGTTGAGTTGAGCATGAAAAAATTTTTTTAACCTCGGGGCCAGGAAAAGTGAGATAAGGTAAACTGACCAACTCAAAATGACCTAAATAGTGTTGACTGGGCTAATAAACTTCAAACATACAAGGAATGCAAAGCCTGACAACAGTCTGTGTACCCATTCTGTCAGAAACCAGTGAACAGCTTTGGATCAATTGTTCTTATTTCTTTTTCAGAACCTTGTGGGTACCTGTTTGAACTGTCTCACTGAGGTGATTCTTATAAGTACAAACAATGTATGTCTTAAGGGGAATGGATACTCCTTCAGGGGAAGAAACTCCTGCAAAAGTATTTTTGTCTCCCATGTCAATAGGGGTCAACTCTTAAAGGGGAAAGAACTTGCTCCTGAGGAGCAAATTCTTTCCTTTAAGAGTCAAGGTTGCCAAAAAAGCGGGAAATACTCATATTTCCCTGGACGGCGGGAAATACAGGGAATTCCTGGGAAATACAGGGAATTCCCAGGAAATACTGGGAAATATATATTTACATAGGTTGTACTAATTGAGACAGCTTAATACACCCTAACTACCTAGCTATTTGAAAGCAAAATGATTTCAAGTTCATGCAGGGCTTGAAAATTCCACTTGTCTGCTTGCAATGATAAAAAAAATTGAAGGACAAGTAAAAAGCTTGTCTAGTCCTTACGACATTTACCACAGTTTACATGCACTTAGTCATGTAGAACAAGTGAAATTTTGAAGAATTTTCCATCCCTTTTTATACTGAATAACTTGAAACATCTATAGCCCATTGCCTTCATAGAGAATGTATATAATTTCTTTTCAAATGTGATTCTAAAATATTAGATTTTAACTTTCAGCTATTTCCCTTGTAAACACATGTATTTTAAATACTTTGGTGAATATCTGTAACTTAAGAAACCTTTTGTGCTTAAATTAACTGTGTTCTTTGAATACCTGTCTCAAACAAACAATTAAATTATCACACCTTTTAGCATTAGAAGTATGATTACTTGACAAACTTTCTAACAAACCTTTTCTAGTGTAAACATCCTTAAAATTCAAACATCCAAAGAGTTGTTGTAAATCTCAAAAAATTGAACCATGTGGTTTAGTGTTACACTAAAGCATACAAAACATGGTAGTTCCAATGACAAACTCTCTTAAAGAAGCTAAGTGGCTGTGATTCTGATCTGGGTCTGCATTGTTTGTTTTAAGGATGCATCCAGTGCCTCTCTCTTTTTTTTTTTTTCCAGCTAAATTCTAAATTTAGCCACCCAATCAACTGAGGTAATGGCCAGATATGACCGACTCAGTATAAGAAGATAGATAGATAGCCCAGGCATGTCTGTCCCAAATATTGGTATCATTATGGTATTTTATCTTCTTAAGCATATAAGTGATTTTAAATAACACTCTGCACCCTACATAACAACATATATATTTATATTTATGCTTTTGTTTGGTTGAGTAAAAGCATACCTATGACATATATGTATGGGGAGGCATATTGCAAAATAGCTAACTGTTCATTATTTTAATTAAATTACACAGATATTAATAGTGTTTTTCTATGAAATAACTAAACAAAAATCATATTTCCCACTATTTACCAGTATTTCCGACTTTTGCTGAAGTTTGGAGTATTTCCCAGGACGGTAATTAACGGTAAATACCAGTGGGAATTCCTGCCACCGGTATTTACCGACCAACCTTGTTAAGAGTAGACCCCTTTTTCAGTGGGACAGGACTTACAGAAAAGCCAAAAGGAAGTCCTGAAAGTTGTCTCCCTTTGAAAAATGGCGGAAAAATCTGCCAGGTATTCCCATTCCCCTTAACAGAAAAATGAGAATAATTATCCTCAAATTATCCTCAACACCTGTCCTTATCTGGAGCTAGGAATTGGGATAATCTTTACTTTTTACTGAAAAAAATATGTATATATATTTCACAAATTTCAGTTATACTGTGGTGGTGCCTCTAAATTTGTAAGACAGAGACTTTTTTTCTGACTTAAGATAAATGGCAGCCAAGTCCAGCCTCAAGCTACCAGCACAGTGTCATGGATGTGTCAGTTAACTTCTTAAACAAGAGCACCGCATGCTGGTGCCAACGCTCGGCTTCAAAAATTCTATGTCGAAAAAGGGGCATAACTGTGCCAAAAATATTTTGAGGGTTACCTCACCTATTGGTATGAGTTCCCCTTTTCATAATGAACAACTAGTCGGAGTTTCAAGTAAATATGTTGAGTAATGACAGAGATATTACAAAATGTCCAAGTTTTTGCACAACGACGCAGACGACAATGACGCAGACAACGCCAGAGCTATGACAATACCTTGTCGTTTTCTTCGAAAACAGCCAAGCTAAAAAATGCGAGTAGCTTTTGCATTCGCATTTCTGCCAGCAAAAATACCACTATATTAACCCTTATCCCGCTGAATACAACAACCCCTACCATTTCAAATAGTGCATATCCAGATCAGATGGCTTCTGAAGCCATCTGATCAGGATCTACAATTCTTGTCTTTTTTTTTAGTTTTGGTTTTTCGGCCATTTCAAGATTTTTCACTCATATTGAGCCTATCCTTAATCAGTGGTGGCGAAAATCAGAGTACCCGGAGAAATTCACCTGACCTTCCGTTTTTGTCATTCTGTTTGCAAATTTAAATGAATACATTATATCAAGTAATTTGATTGGATGATATATTTATTCAGCAGAATAGGGTTAAGCTAATGGTGCTTTGAACACCTGGGCCCAGATGAATATATCCCTTCTTTAACCCGTAGAACACCAATCATGACAAATGTCCTCTGCTTTGCCGTCTGTTGGTTACTTTAAGTCATTTTTGCAAACAATGTGGACCCAAGGAGCATTTTTATCTGGTGGACCCGGACTGTTTGCTTGTATGCAAATTTTTGTTTTCAAAAATTTGCAAGTAGATTCTGCAGACGACATAAGCAGACATCCTTTTAAGATGTAATTTTTATTGGCATCTTAAGGCTTAAAAGGTACAAGTTGTAACAACTATTTTACATAATTTATCTCTGCCAAAAAATCACTTAATCTGAAACTTACATCAAAAGTATCCACCATATTTCTCTCAAAGTTATTTTTAGCATCATCAAGCTTCAGTTTGGGTGTAACACCTTTAGGACCTGACATCTGTATAGACACATTAGCATCAGTACCAGCAAATCTGACATCACCAGTCTTCACCATAATGTGGTACCTTGTTGTGGTTCCTGACAACAGAACGCAGAACATTAACATTCTTGATAACCCTTAATATACCATGAAAAACTGTCTGAAAATGTCTTCTGCTTATTTCCTCTGCTGAATCTTCTTGCCAACTTTTAAAAAAATATTTTTACATACAAGCAAACAGTGTGAACCCAGATCAGACTGCTCCTAGAGGAGCAGTCTGATCTGAGTCCACACTGTTTGCAAAAATTACTTTTAAAGTAACAGGCAGACATCAAGATAGATGACAATTGTCGTGATTGGCATTTTATGGGTTAATACTGTACACGTAGCTCTTTAAGTAAAGAAGTTCATTCTACTAGAAATAAACTAGAAATAAACTATGTATACTCAAAACCCTAAACATGCCCCACATCCCAAACTTAAATCCCGTCATGGTTATTTTCATCTGTATCCTTAACACTTGTCCTGCTGAACCAAAATTATAAATTAACCCATAAAATGCCAGTCACAACAATTGTCATCTGCTTTGCCATCTGCCGGTTACCTAAAAAAGTACTTTTTTGCAAACAGTGTGGACCCTGATCAGACTGCTCCTTTAGGAGCAGTCTGATCTTGGTCCGCACTGTTTGCTTGTATGAAAAAAAATATTTTTAAAAAGTTCGCAAGAAGAGTCAGCAGACAACATAAGCAGATAGCATTGTCAGATGTTGTTTTACTGGGCAGCTTAAGGGTTAAGTTATAAGATATTGCTGCCTGATTTAGTTGAAAGAGTACTACAAGATCATTGTAACATATCGTTATTATGCTTTTGTGATAACAAGAAAAATGCCAAATGGCATTATGGACGGGTTTTTCAGGGTTAACCAAAAGGTAAACCGGGACGCGGACGCCCAGCCGGCCGCCCCCCCTCACGGACATCACTATTCTAAAGGACGGAATTTTTCCTTGAAAAACCCATCCAAAAAGGGACAAATTTCTGACTTCATTTATTCAAGGAGCTTAATTGTGTTTTAATATTCATGCTGCTAATGCCTACTCTGGACATGTTCGAAGTTGGCATCAGGAGCATACCACGGCACCTGACCATGCACTTATTAGAAGTGCTTTCTCCTCTAGTTTTTATGTTTATGATATAAGGTTATTGATCAAGTAATTTTGTACTGGCCCTGGAAAAACTTAGAGAATATTTATCACGGATAAAGACTGACTGCGAAATTCAATGAACATTGGGTGACGCAGAAATTATCAAGAAAATGTTTTTTTGTTTGTTTTGGAGTTTAACGGCCCAGTCAACACTATTTAGGCCATTTTTTAGCCGGTCAGTTTACCTATCCACACTTTTCCTGGGCAGGCTTATATGTGTACAGTGCACAATCTTTCGCCAGAAACTGACAACTGCCCTTCTTGAATCAGCAGAAAAGAGAGAATGACCATAGAAAATATTTCATGATCAATCTCCATGAAAGAAAGTTGCCGACCCTGGCAGGTGTCGAATCTGCCTCCTCCTGATCACCAGTCAGATGCGCATCCGACTGAGCTACAGAGGCCGGTTCAAGAAAATGGTATGGTATCCAAAACTACCATACAAATCCAAAAAATTTGCACATTTTGTGCAACTACTGTAATTCTCCTGAAATTTAAACAAAGAGTCTAAAACATATAGACAGAATGGCAAACAGTGTAGATCCTGATTAGACTGCTCCATCTGATCTGGGTCTGCACTGTTTGCTATGGCCTATCTATCCCAATACTTAGGATCATTATGGTAATGTGACAAAGAGACACACAGCATAATTAGAACAAGATGTGTTTGTGAAACACTGATGCCCCCGGACAGCGCATGTTAAATATGAAAGCAGTATCACTAAGCAATCAAAAGGTATGGCCAATGTTTGTCTTAAACAAGTAGGTCAAGGTCACAAGGTCAAAAATTATGGGATCATTGGAAAGGTCTTGTGACACGGAATGCACATGTGAAATATGAAAGCCCTATCACTTACCAATCGAAAGTTATGGCCAATGTTAAAGTTTTTCAAAAGTAGGTCAAATGTCAAGTTCATGAGGTCACAAATTATGGTATAACTGGAAAGGGCTTATGAAAAAGAATGCACATGTGAAATATGAAAGCCTTATCACTTACCAATTAAAAGTTATGGACTATGCTAAAGTTTTTAAAAAGTAGGTCAAACGTCAAGGTCAAGGTTGCGAGGTCAAAAATTATGGTACCACTAGAAAGGTCTTGTGACAAGGAATGCACATGTGAAATATGAAAGCCCTACCACTTACCAATCAAAATTTATGGTCAATGTTAAAGTTTTTAAAATGTAGGTCAAACATCAAGGTCAAGGTCACAAGGTCAAAATTAGGGTACCCTGGAAAGGGCTTGTGACAAGGAATGCACATGAAATATGAAAGCCCTACCACTTACCAATCAAAAGTTAAGGCCAATGTTAAAGTTTCTAAAAAGAAGGTCAAAAGTAGGTCAAATGTCAAGGTCAAGGTCACGAGGTCAAAATTTATGGAACCTCTTGAAAGGTCTTGTGAGAAGGAATGCACATGTGAAATATGAAAGCCCTATCAGCTACCATTCAAAAGTTATGCCCAATGTTAAGGTTTTTGCGGACAGAGAAACAGACAAACAGATGGACAGAACTATATGCCCCCAAATCATTAATTCCGGGGGCATAAAAATAGGTGACAATCATGGCCAGGAAACATTTAATTAATGATCAAGGTGAATAGAAACACATGAATTGGGCAACATTTTTGAAGGGGTATTACACTTGGGAATATTAACTGGTTTCCCTGGCATATAGAACCTTTTCCAAATGTGGGCTAGTACCTCACAGGGAGCATTAACAAATTGCATCCTTTCTTATATGGACAGCTCTTAAAGTGACGACTTTGCTCCCCATGGTAGCAAATTCTTTCCTTTAACCAATATATGCCTAGCAGCCCTTTTTTGGAACATTGGCAAACTGTGTATACCCAGATCAGATGCCACAGAATGCAGCGTCTGATCTGGGTATACACTGTTTGCTAAAAGTACAGTCATTTGTTTACAACTTACCTCAAACAAAAACAACCTGACACCCCTATAATTGGAATGGACCACTTCAAACTTATTAGTTGGGAGATTCCATTGTCGAATATGGGTTTACAGAAGTACATAGGCAGCAAATTTTTGCCTTAAACAGTAGCCCATATAAAAAGGAGTGTCATCTGTTTGTTTGTTTATGGAAGGTAACCAGCCAACACTATTTAGGCCATATCGAGCTAGTAAGTTTACCTAACCAAGCTTTATACATAAGCTGTTAACCAATACAGTGTACAGACTATTGCCAAAAGCAGACAATTGCAATTTTTGAATCAGCAGAAGGGAGAGAATGACTACATATAGAAAAGATTGCATAATACAATCAATCTCCATGAAAGAATTTTGCCGACCTGACAGGTACTGAATCGGCGACCATCTGATCACCAGTCAGTTGCACATCTGTGTGAGCTGCAGCCTAGCATGTGCAACTTTAACCCTTACCATGCTCAATATTTCATTGCATTACACTCCTCCCCGATTTTCAGACATTAGTATTGCATGATTTCAATTTTAACCATGGATTCAGCAGCAGGATTGAGAACATTATAGATCCAGATCAGCTGGCTTCTCAGAAGCCAGCTGATCTGGATTTATACAGTTTTCAAAAAAGGATATTTCTGGGTGCAGCATGGCAAGGGTTAACATCTATACTTGGGTTGCCCTTTCTGAATGTGAATCCATTAACCATAAATATTATGTACATGTTAATACAGGGAAGGAATGAACAGTGGCACAAAAAAAAATTACCATCAGGTAAACAAGTCCGTGCAATGAACACCACACTTAACCCCAATTTTTAATGAGAAAACTGGGGTTTACAGGGGTATATATATATATATATTATTTTCTTTAGTTTTGCTGAAAAAAACATAGATTGTGGGTGCTTGTTAGAACCGCCTCAATGAGGCAGTTCAAACAAGCACCCACATTTTATGTTTTAACAGTAAAATAAGATTTTAACAATAAAACAAGAAAAATAAAACAAAATATTCTGTAAAATGCTAGTTCTAGATATATTAACCCATTCAGTACCAGAAACCCCTATTTAAAAGGGGTAATTGGCAAACAGTGGAGGCCCAGATCAGATGCCGCAGGATGCGGCGTCTGATCAGGGCCTCCACTGTTTGCTTAAAGTTCCACCATTTTCGAAATCAATTTTGAAGAAAACACAACCTGACACCCCTAAATTTTGAAATGGACTCCTGCTATAAATAAGGAGGGAGATTCCATTTGGTACAAAAAGGGTTTTAAGACATCATTCTCGGACACAGATACGTTATCCTAGTGCACTGTAATTTCCTGGATATACACCACAACCTCTTTATAACACTATTGTTGGGGTCCAAAGCAGAAACCGTGTTAGTTAAGCAACCTTGTTATATCCAAACAAAAATGTGAAGATTATATAGAAAAATGACCATAAATGGTCATTTTTCCACATAATCTTCACATTTTTGGGATCCATCTTGAAATCATGTTATATTCAAAACCGTGTTATAATGAAGTTGTGGTGTAATCTGTAAACCTTGTCCTGCTGAATCAGGATAAGGTCTATCTTTGCAAACTGTGTAAAACCAGATCAGGTGGCTGCTTCAGAAGCCATCTGATCTGGATCTTCATCGTTTGTCAATTACGAGACCACACCCGTGCGACATAGTGCATTTTGTCACATCTAGAAAAAGTCTTTTTTTCTGATGAAAATCCGAGAAGCACTCCCACACTGCAAACTTGAAGCACTCCCAAACTGCAAACATAGATTGTGGGTGCTCGTTAGACCCCCCTCATTGAGGCGGTTCTAACGAGTACCCACAACCTATGTCTTGGCGCAGAAATAAGAATAATAATGTATACCCCGGTAAACCCCAGTTTTCTCTATATAAAGTGGGGTTTATAAGGTGGACTTGTTCATGGGATGATTCAGCTGGTGAATTTATAGGAATAAATTACATTAAGTACTTCGATTGGTTGATTGTCAAAAACGGGTGTGGCAAAACAAGGGTTTAAGAACTAAAAATATTGTACAATGACATTAGTGTAAAAAATCTTGAAAAACTGTTTAGTAGGCAAAATAATAATTTATTTTTTTGGTACTTAAGGAAAACAACTGGACACAACCAAGTTTCACCAAAACAACATTTTTTTTGTTGTTGTTGTTTGTTTGTCTTATACGGTCTTGTGATATAGAGTTTTACTAAAAACTGCAATACAGGACGAAAAAGGCTGTTGAAGATTTTCCTCTCTGAACTAAAAACGCAATGCAGAAACGCTAGAAGTCATAGTGCAGCGTTGAAAATAAAGGTGATAAAGGTAGAAAGTATCACACACAACAACAATAAAGAATATGTAAAGGCATAAAATTAGCCCCCTTAGCCACTATGTCATGCATATCCCCAGCCTCAAATAAGCATTCTGGCATCTTGCAAACAAATCTGAAGATGGACTTGACATATACATGTACACTACATGTAGTTTTATTTGAGGTTTAACATCCCTGTCAACACTATTTAAGTCATTCTGAAGATGTTGCTTCCAATTTTGTGGGAGTTTTTACCTGACACCGAAATCAAATGACATCTCAATCCTTGCCACTCAAAGAAACCAATAGGGTTTCTTGCACCACTTTGCCTGAGCAGACTTAGACCGGCTATGTGGTTTGCCACTACCCATGTGCAGTCGCATCATATCTCATGTATATGTATACAGAAATCTTCAGTCTGACTTAATATCACTTGCATGCTTTTGAAGGAAAGTGTCTGGGAATGTGTGGCTGCCATAAAATGTCTCCCTGCCCTACACCATAGTGTAGTTTATATTTTCTTGTCCTTTGGGATCATTATGGAATTTTGATTTCATGCTCAAATCTAGTGAGAGAGTGAGTGTTTCAGTTTTACGTCCCACCAACAGCTAAGGTCATTCGGAGACGGGACCTCGGTTTAAAGACTCATCCAACAGTCTGAAGAAGCCAGTGATCGAACCTGCGACCCCTGGTTTACAAGGTGAGTAGCGTAACCACTCGACCAAGGAGGCTTCTGCTCAAATCAAGAGCATGATAAATATTGTAAGCCTGGTTCAACAATATTAAAATGCCATTAATTTGAGCAGGACAATTTTTATGCTCAGATGAGCTGATCATGAAAATTGTTTGTTTGTTTTTTGTTTGTTTGTTTTTTTTTTTTTTTTTTTTTTTTTTTTTTTTTTTCATAGCTCCTAAGCCTGGAAAATGATGTGCTTTGCATGAGTTGTGACACACAAAAAGGTTCCTTAGCATAAATAGAATCATACATCCATGTCTAATGAAGATGGAGAAATCTGACCCAAGGATAAAACGGATCAAGCGTGAAACAATAGTTAAATGATAATAGCACCGATTTATTAATTTTTAGTAAAAGTAAAAACAAGTGTGTGCCATCTTTCTGAAGTTTTCTTAACAGATATAATAACAAAGGAACATTTTATGTGTGAGAAATCACAGCAATATTAAAAATACCCAGGTTGTAACATATTTACCGTATGTATTCTGACAGACACGCCTGAGCAAACTGTGTAGACCCAGATGAGATGCTGCAGAATGCAGCATCTCATCTGGGTCTAAACTGCTTGCCACTCATCCAGCTACTTTTAAACACAACATTGGGTGGTAATTTGTACCTGTTCTAATTTCAGAACTTGTTCTAATTTTAGAACAACTTGTTCTAATTTTAGAACAAACCTGTTCTTAATTTAGAACAAGTATGTTCTAATTTTAGAACAAGTATGGTAAACAGTTGAGGTGTCCAAATACATAGGGTAAATAGTGTAACAATCATGCAGGGAAGGAAGAGGGGGCACCACATTCTACCCTGTAATTGATAAGGATTCAAAGTAGAATTTTTAATCAGATAACAATGTATCTTTTACTTTATAGTTTATAATGTGACAAGCTTTAGCACAACATTTGCACAATGTTACTGATTATACAAATGGACAATGTCCCGAGTTTGGATATCAAAAGAGACGAGCTTGCACAATGTACTTTGATATTCCAACATGGGACAATATTCACCAATACCATTGCAATAACTTTTGTTTGTTTGATTTGAGGTTTAACCTCCAAGTCAACACTGTATAGGACATTTTGGAGACGTTGCTTCCAATTTTGTGGGACTTTTACCCGACACTGAGATGAAATGACATCTCAAGCCCTATCGCCCAATGAAACCAATAGGGTTTATAAGCATGGACGATCTGACTCGCACCCCTTTGCCTGGGCAGGCTAAGATCCTCTTAGTGGTTTACCAGTACTCGTGTGCGGTTGGTTTCAGCTCTGGGTGGAAGCACCATGCAGCCCATCTGTTTCTTCAAGCCCCGTTGGGTTGGGCCATCCATTGCAATAACCCTTTATTATATAGCTATAAATATTTTGTGTGATAACCAGCAGATTTTGCCTCAAAGTAGCCTTTTTTCACAATGTGTGCATGTTTGTAACAAGTTTTATGTGTGACATCATCAAATGCAGCATAACCTAATAGTAAAACTCAAAGGCATCCAAGTAAGAGTTTTGATTGTTTTAGGGTTTAATGACATGTCAACCCTTTTGTGTCATTTTATGTTGTCTCCCAAAGAAAGGGGGAAAAGGGATACACCACAACCTCTTTATAACACTGTTTATTGGATCCAAAGCAAAAACCATGTTAGCTAAACAACCGTGTTATATCCAAACAAAAATGTATAGATTATATAGAAAAATGACCATTTATGGTCATTTTTCTATATAATCTATACATTTTTGGGATCCATCTTGAAACCGTGTTATATCCAAACCATGATATATTGAACCACGTTATAATGAAGTTGTGGTGTACATGTAGTTGAGAAGATGAAAGTGAGGGACAGGTGAGAAAGTGAAAAATGAATGAAAGTGTAGAAACAGAAGAAATGACAACATTTTCCCTCTACCTTTTCCTGCTGCAAAGACAGCAGACCTTGCCAAACTGTAGGCCAGTATGAGTTGGACACCCCAGTGACACAAGATACACGACACATTTGCCTCACCCAACCACCCCCTGCTTAAATTTTATCATTCATTTCTGATCATCCAATATTTAGAGCTATATAATAAAATGTTTTTTCCATTCTTTTTTTTTTTTGTTTCCTGTATTGAGCAGGTACACTACATTTCACAGAGACTTGTATCCCTTTAACCCTTTTCGTACCAAATGGACCAAATGGAATCTTCTGCCTTATATAATGCAGGAGTCCATTTCAAAATTTAGGGGCGTCGGGTTGCGTTTTCTCCAAAACCTATTTGGAAATTGGCTGAAAATTTTGCAAACAGTGTAGGCCCAGATCAGACGCCGCGTTCTGCGGCATCTGATCTGGGCCTGCACTGTTTGCCAACTATCCATTTTGGGGTTTCCGGTACAAAATGGATTGCAAAAAAACTATCATTGTAAACCCTAATGTTAGCATACTAACACTGGAAACCCTGATGTTACAATTATGTATTTTTTTTCTACTTCAATGTGATTTAAGCCCCTGCGGCTACATGTATTTCTATTAACAGTGCCACCATTTCTTATTGCTCAATATTTAAGGTATTTCCAAAAAATCATGTTTACAAATTCAACTTTGAATCCACAGTACCTTTTAATCCTGTCAGTGCCAAAAGAAGAAAACAAATGCTTATAATTTCTACAACGTTATTTTAGCAAAACTACTGTTTAGTGAATCTACATTATAACACCACTTTTGTAACATAAAATAATTCCAACTCTCCATCATTATACACATTTCGAGCGATTTGATTGGTTGAAATAAAAGTTTTATACTTCGATATATTGCATGAGCAAGAATCTCAGAACTATTTCACACAGTGATAGGTAATAATATAACATGACGTCAAAGAGCACGTTTAGAACAAGCGCATTACATAATTGTATTATGTAGTAATGTCAACAGCGTTCCATTAAAAGATGGGAAACTTGAAAACTTAACTGTTAGAAGAAAAATAAACTGAATTTAAAGACTTGAAGTTGTTTTTTGCTTGGGTTTTCTTCAAAGATGGCAGCTTCTAATTGAATAATCATTCTGCCATGGCCGTTGTTAAGTTCATTCACACTCTTTCGAAATCATTCCTAAAGAATTACCACTTTGATGGCATTTTAATATCTTGACGTCACAGTTGGAATTATAATGAATGAATTATCATTTTTGTGGATTTTATCGACGTGTAAACTCCAGCGAATCACTCACAAACTTAGCATGAAGCCCGTAGGGCGTCATGCAGTTTGTGAGTGATTCGCCTGAGTTTACACATTGATAAAATCCACAAAAACGAAAATCATTCCTATAACAAATTTGAATATGGCAAATCCGCGAAAAACTCAAACACAGATGCCTCCTTCACTTGGTTAATTGGAACTCTTTCTGGAGAATTCTCCCCATAGCTCTTGATACCCAATTATTTAGGATCATTTATGGAGGTTTGTTTGAAAATATCTGAAAAAGGAATGTTGTGTGTACTCATTAGAATCGCCTCAGAGAGGCGATTCTAATGAGTACTCACAAAATTCCTTTATTTTATAGGAGACGGAAAAGTCATACCCTATTATCATCCCAATTATGTCTCAGGGCATAGCATTACAATGATTTACCCACAGTAGTTCGAACTATCCATATCTCAAACGAATTTTCGAGGTCCCAAAGGTACCCGAGCTATTGAAGCTCAACTGCATATATTTACATTTCCAGTGTAAAGTCTAATGTAAACCTATAGAAAACAATGTAGTTCATACTTCCATGAACACATTGAGTCACATGATTTTTCAGTGACGTCAAGAGACGTCAGTCTAAACCATGGTTCTACAGGCAATGGTGATGTCAACACTGTTCCGCTCTTTGTAGAATAACAGCGTGTAAATGTTTTTCAGCCTTAAAAGTTTGCTGTATAAGCATTTTTTCGCCCAGTGATGAAGGGACAAAGAATGTGAATATAAACAAGATGTGTTTGTGAAACACAAACATGTCCCCGGGCATGGTCATTTCTTTTTTAAGCTGGTCACAGTTCAAGGTCAAGGTCAAAGATCAAGATTATTTGTTTGAGTGGGAAGCCCTTGACACAAGGAACTTACATGCCAAATATCAAGACTCTATCTTAAACGGTTCAAAAGTTATGAACAATAAAAAAAAAATTCTTTAAAGTAGTTCATAGGTCAAGGTCACAGGTCAAAAAAGTTTGCATGAAAGTAAAGCTCTTGTCACAAGGAAGCTACATGCCATTTATGAAGGCTCTATCTTAAACACTTAAAATGTTGTGAACAATTTGATTTTTT
Source organism: Lucinisca nassula (assembly GCA_963580285.1). Classification (NCBI taxonomy): domain Eukaryota; kingdom Metazoa; phylum Mollusca; class Bivalvia; order Lucinida; family Lucinidae; genus Lucinisca; species Lucinisca nassula. The sequence continues at coordinate 35,645,706 of OY757011.1, forward strand.
CTTTTAAGTAGGTCAAAGTTCAAGGTCATGGTCAAAATTTTTATATGAATGTAAAGCTCTTATCACAGGGAACCTACATGCCAAATATGAAGGCTTTATCCGAAACGGTTCGAAAGTTATGACCAAAATGTTAATTTTTTCTTTTAAGTAGGTCAAAGGTCAAAATTTTTTGAGTGAAGGTAAACCTCTTGTCACAAGGAATCTACATGCCAAATATGAAGGCTGTAGCTCAGACGTTTCGAAAGTTATGACTATTGTTAACTTTTTCTTTTATGTAGGTCAAAGGTCAAGATCACAGGTAAACAGTTATTGTGTGAATGTAAAGCTCTTGTCACAAGGAACCTACATGCAAAATATTAAGGCTGTATCTCAAATGGTTCAAAAGTTATGACCAAAATGTTATTTTTTTATTTTAAGTAGGTCAAAGGTCAAGGTCAAGGTCACAGGTCAAAATGTTTTGCATGAATATAAAGCTTTTGTCACAAGGAACATACATGCCAAATATGAAGGCTGTATCTCAAGCAGTTCAAAAGTTATGACCAATGTTATTTTTTTCTTTTAAGTAGGTCAAAGGTCAAGGTCACAGGTCATTTTTTTTGCATGAATGTGAAGCTCTTGTCACAAGAAACCTTCATGTCAAATATGAATGCTCTATCTCAAACGAATCAAAAGTTATGACCAACGTTAAAGTTGACCATGTACAAACAAACAAATCAATAAACAAACAAACCAACAAACAGATAGGGCAAAAACAAAATGTCCCTGCTATCGCTACCGGGGACACAAAAAATAAACTTAATTTTTCTGCTTTTCATGAAAGTATGAACAATAGCGGGTCGCTGACAAAGTTTACATGAACCCCTTCTTGCACGCAACCCACTGCATACATACTTTCATGAACAACAGAAAATAAAATTCATTTCTTAAATCACCATCATGTCACATGCCATGCCTCCCACATGTCCATTTTACTATCTACACCACAAGCCCTTAATAACACTATGGTTGGGGTCCAAGGCAGAAGCCATGTTGTTAAAGAACCATGTGATAGCCGAACAAAAATGTTTATAGTATATAGAAAAATGTCCAATTATGTGGCAAGTCCATCAGCAGCTTATGCAAGTGGCTGGTTGCGTTTGATTTGGAGTTTAATGGCCCAGTCAACACTTTTAAGGTCATATTGAGCCAGTCAGTTTACCTAACCATATTTCTCTTGGGCAGGCTTATACCAGCAAAGTGCTCATTCTTTTGCTAGAACCTGACAACCGCCCTTTTTTAAACAGCTGAAGGGAGATAGCAACCATAGAAAATATTTCCTGATCCCTTTCCACAATTGGATGTTGCTGGACCTGGCAGGGAACAAACCCAGGACCACCTGATCACCAGTCCAACTCACATCGGACTCAGCCCCCAAGGCTGGCAAACAAGTGACTGGTGATTGACTGATTAAACACCAAAACCACTAGAAATATTTACAGTGTTATTTTTTTTAATTCATGCATGCGGATATAATGGAAGCTTATCAACAATATGTATCAACAAGATTATATAGAAAAATTGCCATTTTTCAGAACTAATGATGTAGCTCATTAACCCTTCAGATGCTGAGAAAAATTACATCTGAAAATGTTGTCTGCTTATGTTGTCTGCTGAATTTTTTGGCAAACTTTTTAAAAATATTTTTGCATACAGGAAAACAGTGTGGACCCAGATCAGACTGCTCCTGTAGGAGCAGTCTGATCTGGGTCCACACTGTTTGCAAAAAAAAATACTTTTAAAGTAATCAGCAGACGGCAAAGCAGACAACAATTGTTGAGATTGGCATTTTATGGGTTAACATATGGTAAGATCATTGATCATATACGATAGTAAGGACAAAAATCTGTTCCTCGGGATTCCTGTCCAGTATCACTCGACAAAATAGAAGTGAAGGCAATGATCAGGAATCGATACAATTAACCCACAGCTCCCATCAGAGACACCAAAGGGAAAGAAACACAAACAAGAAACAACAGACCTTAATGGAAACAACAATTGCGGCAAGTCAAATGGACAGTCACTTTCCCACAAAATGGCCAATTGGCTATCCAAAACAAAATAAATATAAGCGACACAAGCACACAAAGACAAACCATAACAAAAATAAGCCTCAATATGCTGGACAGTGATTTTAGGTCAGGTTTTTTATCCACCCCTCTCATCTTATATCGGTAATCTCTCTTATTTTTCTTACCTTCTGTAAGTTCTTTGGGCAGTGATTTCTTAGCTGTTATCTCTCTCCAAAGTTTACCCTCTCCTTCATCTTTTGCTATCCAACCATTATAGAGAAAGTAATATTTCTGTTTCGGTCTCTGACTGTCCACTATGATAACCTGGTAATGTACAACAAGGTTCAGTTGTTCAAAGCATCGTTAGCTTCATTAGGAAAACATGTCGGTAAGAAATAATGACGTCCAACATGGTGTCAGAAAATGATAAATACTAGGTAAAAATGATAACATCTTTATTATTTCTGCTTTCAACATAGATTGTGGGAGCGCCTTAGAACTGCCTCAATGAGGCGGTTCTAACGAGTAGCCAACAATCTATGTTTCTGAGCAAAAATAAGGCAGATAATGTATACCCCCGTAAACCCCACTTTGCTCTATATAAAGTGGGGTTTAGGAGGGTCATCGTTTCACGGACTTGTTATTGTGATGTAACAGCTCGTAAGTGATCAAATTGTTAACTGTTCTAGTAAGTATAATATCTTATATTTTGGTACTTTTGCTTTTGCTGCTCACATTTTTTCTGCAAAAATATTAGTATTTTTGCCATACTCAAGATCAAAGTTTTGTTTGCATTGGAGTTTAATGGCCGTTCAACACTATTTTAAGTCATTTTTGAGCCGGTCAGTTTACCTATCAACACTTTTCCTGGGCAGGCTTATCCGTAAGTGGTTAACCAGTACAGTGAACATTCTTTCGCCAGAAACTGACAACTGCCCTTCTTGAATCAGCGGAAGGGAGAGAATGACCGTAGAAAAGATTTCATGATCAATCTCCAGGAAAGAATATTGCCGACCCCTGCACTTATTGAACCCATGTCCTCCTGATCACCAGTCGTCACGCATCTGACTGAGTCGGCACAAGATCAAAGTTTTAACAATACATGTATGTTAACAAATGATGTCAATAGTTCTGAACAACTGGCCCCAGATAGCTTATTCAACAAACAACGGTGCACAGTTGTTCGAAGCATCTTTGGCTTAACATGATCGTTAGTGTCCCAAATGTTAACTGTTCTAACAAGTATATTATCTAATACACTTGTATTTTTTCTGAAAAAAAGTGAGTACTCACATTTTTTTCAGCAAAAACATTCACATATTTGCCTTAATAAATCAGGGTTCGCACTAGGATTTTTTTTTTCTTTCGCCAGCACTTTCGTCAATCTATTTTTTTTTTGTGCCAAAATCTTAAAACCTGAGCCAGTTGTAGAAACTTCTACGCAAAATGTTGAACATGGGTAAAATAAGATTGCCATCTCCTCTATAATTTTCCTTGGCACTTAAAGGTTTAAAGCTTAAAAGCACAGGCCTTTATGGGTGTGTGTAATGGTGCATTATCCAAGAGTAGATGCACCTTACAACCCCAGGTTTTTCAATCAAACCAACACAGCCACACTTCAAACAATGCACCAGTCATCCATACATGTGATATTTTCTTGGACCCAAATAGGGAGATTTTGATTTTCAGGTAGGGAGATTGGTGTCCCAAATGGGGAGATTTTTCCGCGGTAAAAAGTGATATTATTTTTGGTTAAAGTTTACCTCTGAAGCACTTTTTCACCTATAACATGCCAACACGACAATTGTCGCCTGCTTTGTCATCTGTCATCTACATTAAAAATCATTTTTTGAAAACAGTGTGGGCCCAGATCAGACTGCAGAGCAGTCTGATGAGGGTCCACACTGTTTGCCTTTATGCAAAAATATGTTATAAAAGCTTAGAAGAAGAAAATGCAGCAGACGACAAACTTCCATTTTGTCTTTTAATAGAGAGACAATTTCTCAGAGGAACGATCAAAGAACAAGCACTGACCAATAGATCGGTGTCAAATACCCCCCGATCACCTGGCAGAAAAAAACAACGTTCAGAATACCTGCATAGCAAAAAATCTTACATACTCGTACTTTTACACCCCTTCTCTTATCAAGTTGTTTTTTTTTTTTTTGGGGGGGGGGGGGGGGGCAGGGGGTGCGGGGTGCATGCATGATTGCCTTTATGAAATGTTACATACTGTAAGTATTTTATAAGTTATATTGCATGTTGTTTATGTTTGTTTATTGTTGAAAATTTGTGCATGTACCCAGTGAATAATAAATTAGTAAACTTCCAAAATGTTTGTTGTTCTTTTATGACCACTCAAGCGCCCCAAATCTAGGGAACTTACTGCATTAGTCTTGCAGTTTGGATATCTTCATCTGTAGATCGGTAAACAAAGCTAATGATCATGAAGTACGGAAGTTTTTGTAATGCCTAAATTTTTAAATTTTAAATGTCCATGCTTTTTCCATGGCTATGTTCCCCCAAAGCGTGCCTCGGAACTTAGTCGGAACTAATAAGCATGCATGATTGTATTGATTTAACTTGGGGGCATATTTCTTTCATAAAAGATCCATTAAAAACACGGAAAAAAATATTTTTTCTCGCAAGCTAAAAATGAAACAGGTTTGAATAGAAAATGTCACCCTGCAAAACTCCGGTTATATGTTTATTAATAAATGAAAAACTGCATACAGATGCTTAGAAAATACCAGCGCCTGCTCTGCTCTGTTTTGGCGGGAAAAATATTTAGCGCGTTCACCTGTCGGAGGCCAAAACGCATGCACAAATTTACATTGATGTCACGTGGGGCATATTTCTGTCATCCGTTAAAAACCACAAAAATATTTTTCTCGGGTTTAAATAGAAAATGTCACTATGTAATACCCCAGTTCTATGATTAATAAATGAATAACGGTTTTCAGACGCGTAGAAAAAAAAAACAGCGTCTGCTTTGCTCTGTTTTGGCGGGAATAATATTTAGCGTCTACACATGTCAATTACAAAGGGATTAAATAAGATATAACTGGTATATCTTGGGTGACTAGTTTCTCACCTTGTCACTTTGTTAATTGTCGGCTTATCAATTAAGGCCCGCCTCGGGTGTAAACGGTTTAATAGTGTTGGCAACTTGAGCATATCAGCGATCAGGGGAGTATAAATATTAATAAATGTATACAAACAGGTCGGGTATAAAAGCCAAGGCTGCGCCAGGCCAGGCCGGGCCGGGTCGAGCCGCCGAGCCAAAAATGCCGATCCGAAGATTTTATATTTCGTCTCTTTTTTATAATTAAGATATATATTGCAGTCAGTTGGGTATCAAATTATTATAAATAACATATTTGATAACTGCACGAAGGTTTATCTCTCTACATTGTTTAATTTTCTTGTAGAAACTATTTTTCCGAAATCGAGGGGTATAAATGCCAAGGCCAGGAAAAAATATAATATTTCTTAATTTCTTGCAAATTTATAGGTTAAAGAAATTCTTTTTGCCTTGATGATATTTGAATTTGATTATTTTTATCATGTGTACATAGAAAATACTAGACAAAAGTGCCCAGTGGGGCACGTATACCCCTGGCCAGTGCCATCACCTCAGCTGAAACAAGTAGTCATACTGGTTGTTGCTACCAAATTTTAAGTCTCTATGTACAGTAGTTATTGAGAAATCTTTGACACAAAATAATAAAAATATACACTATTAAACAGCAAGAATTACAAAGGGAAATAACTCTAAAAGGCCTGACCCCGTGGCCCTTATTTTCTTTCCCACAATACAACTAGTCATACTGATCATGTTTGCAAAATTTCAAGTTTCTATGTACAGTAGTTATTGAGAAATCTTTGACACAAAATAAAACAAGAGGCCCAAGAGGGCCTGTCGCTCCACCGGCCAACTTCAGACAATTGTCATATTTATTACATTAACCAATTGTATACTAGTGAACTCTTCTATTGCTATTTGTTGGACCAGCCCATTTGTTATATAAGGGGTGTCAGGCCTATTTTTTCTATTTTTGATGGAAAATTCTGTTAGCAAATAGTGCAGGCCCTGATCAGACATGGTGTTCTGTGGCGTCTGATCTGGGCCAGTACTGTTTGCCAAGGTACCCATTTAGGGTTTTCCCGCATGCAATGGGTAAAAAAACAAGAGGGCCATGATGGCCCTGGATCGCTCACCTGATCCACAGTGTAACAAGTGGGCCCCAGAGAGGGCCATTATTGGCCCCAGGGCTTTAATGTGCGTAATGTTGAGGGAGGTCTTAAAGGTGAAGCTTCATACCAAACATCAACAAAGGCTATAATTTGAACAATCTTGGCAAAGGTCCACTAGATGGAGCTATACATCAAATATCAAAGACCTGGGCCTACGGTTTCAGAGAAGAAGATTTTTTTTTTAAAGATATTCTCTTCATAAGCCTATGCAAAACCAAATGGCCCCGGGGCTATATAAATCTATGTAAAACCAAAGGGCTCCAGGGTGGGGGCATTTGTGGCCCCAGGGCTATACCTTGAACAATCTTGGTAGAGGTCCACTAGATAAAGATCCATACCAAATATTAAAGGCCTGGGCCTTGCAGTTTCAGAGAAGAAGATTTTTAACGATTTCCCTATATAAGTCTATGTAAAAACAAAGAGCCCGAGAGCGGGGACATTTTTGGTCTCAGTGCTATAATTTGAATAATATTGATAGAGGTCCACTAGATGCAGCTTCATACCAACTATCAAAGACCCAGGCCTTATGGTTTCAGAGAAGAAGACTTTTAAAGATTTTCCCTATATTAGTCTATGTAAAACCAAAGGGCCCCGGGGCGGGGGCATTTTTGGCCCCAGGGCTATAATTTGAACAATCTTGGTAGAGGTCCATTAGATGAAGCTTCATACCAAATATCAAAGTCCTGGGCCTTGCGGTTTCAGAAAAGAAGGTTTTTAAAGATTATCCCTATATAAGCCTATGTAAAACCAAAGGGCCCCGGGGCGGGGGCATTTTTGGCTCCAGCACTATAATTTGAATAATCTTGGTAGGGGTCCTTTAGAAGAAGCTTCATACCAAATATAAAACACCTAGGCCTCGTGGTTTCAGAGAAGAAGAATTTTAAAGATTTTCCCTATATAAGTCTATGTAAAACCAAAGGGCCCCAGGACAGGGACATTTTTGGCTCAAGGGCTTTAATTTGAACAATCTTAGTAGAGGTCTATTAGATGAAGCTTCATACCAAATATCAAAGTCCTGGGCCTTGTGTTTCAGAGAAGAAGACTTTTAAAGATTTTCCCTATATAAGTCTATGTAAAACCAAAGGGCCCCGGGGCGGTCGCATTTTTTGCCCCAGCACTATAATTTGAACAATCTTGGTAGGGGTCCACTTGATGAAGCTTCATACCAAATATCAAAGTCCTGGGCCTTGTGGTTTCAGAGAAGAAGATTTTTAAAGAGTTTCCCTAAATAAGCCTATGTAAAACCAAAGGGCCCCAGGGCGGGGGCATTTTTGGCCCCAGCACTATAATTTGAACAATTCTGGGCCTTGTGGGGTGAAGCTTCATACCAAATATCAAAGACATGGGCCTTACGGATTCAGAGAAGAAAATTTTTAAAGATTTTCCCTATATAAGCCCATGTAAAACCAAAGGGCCCCGGGGCGGAAGCATCTTTGGCCCCAGCACTGTAATTTGAACAATCTTGGTAGGTGTCCACTAGATGAAGCTTCATACCAAATATCAAAGACCTGGGCCTTACGGTTTCAGAGAAGAAGATTTATAAAGATTTTCCCTATATAAGCCCATGTAAAACCAAAGGGCCCCGGAGCAGGGGCATTTTTGGCCCCAGCACTAAAATTTGAACAATCTTGGTCGGGGTCCACTAGATGAAGCTTCATACCAAATATCAAAGACCTGGGCCTTGCGGTTTTAGAGAAGAAGATTTTAAAGATTTTCCCTATATAAGCCCATGTAAAACCAAAAGGCCCCGGGGCGGGGGGAGGGGGGGGAGGACCTGGGCCTTGTGGGGTGAAGCTTCATACCAAATATCAAAGACATGGGCCTTACGGTTTCAGAGAAGAAAATTTTTAAAGATTTTCCCTATATAAGCCCATGTAAAACCAAAGGGCCCCGTGGCAAGGGCATTTTTGGCCCCAGCACTATAATTTGAACAATCTTGGTAGGGGTCTACTAGATGAAGCTTCATACCAAATATCAAAGACCTCAGCCTTATGGTTTCAGGGAAGAAGATTTTTAAAGATTTTCCCTACATAAGCCCATGTAAAACCAAGGGGCCCCGGAGCGGGGGCATTTTTGGCCCCAGCACTATAATTTGAACAATCTTGGTAGGGGTCCACTAGATGAAGCTTCATACCAAATATCAAAGACCTGGGCCTTAAGGTTTCAGAGAAGAAGATTTTTAAAGATTTTCCCAATATAAGCCCATGAAAAAACCAAAGGGCCCTAGAGCAGGGGCATTTTTGGCCCCAGCACTATAATTTGAACAATCTTGATAGGGGTCCACTAGATGAAGCTGCATACCAAATATCAAAGACCTGGGCTTTACGGTTTCAGAGAAGAAGATTTTTAAAGATTTTCCCTATATAAGCCCATGTAAAACCAAAGGGCCCCAGAGCGGGCACATTTTTGGCCCCAGCACTATAATTTGAACAATCTTGGTAGGGGTCCACTAGATGAAGCTTCATACCAAATATCAAAGACCTGGGCCTTGCGGTTTCAGAGAAGAAGATTTTTAAAGATTTTCACTATATAAGCCCATGTAAAACCATGGGGCCCCGGAGCGGGGGCATTTTTGGCCCGAGCACTATAATTGAACAATCTTGGTAGGGGTCCACTAGATGAAGCTTCATACCAAATATCAAAGACCTGGGCCTTACGGTTTCAGAGAAGATTTTTAAAGATTTTCCCTGTATAAGCCCATGTAAAACCAAAGGGCCCCGGAGCGGGGGGATTTTTGGCCCCAGCACTATAATTTGAACAATCTTGGTAGGGGTCCACTAGATGAAGTTCATACCAAATATCAAAGTCCTGGGCCTTACAGTTTCAGAGAAGAAGATTTTTAAAGGTTTTCCCTATATAAGCCCATGTAAAACCAAAGGGCCCCGGAGCGGGGGTATTTTTGGCCCCAGCAATATAATTTGAACAATCTTGGTAGGGGTCCACTAGATGAAGCTTCATACCAAATATCAAAGACCTGGGCCTTGTGGTTTCAGAGAAGAAGATTTTGGTGAAAAAAATCTATTTTTGGCTCCTGTGACCTAGATGTGCAACGGACCGGAACCATTTGAACAACTCTGAAAGGGGACCACCTAAGGATCATTCCTGTGAAGTTTGGTCAAAATCTGATCAGTAGTTCAGGAGGAGATGTCGTTTAAAGAAATTGTTTACGGACGCATGGACACACAGAAGCACGGACGAAAGACGGATGACGGACGAAAAGTGATCCCATAAGCTCACCTCGTCACTACGAAGGAATTTAGAAGAGGACTAAGTAAGGAACATTCCTGTGAAGTTTGGTTACAATTGGCCCAGTAGTTTAGGAGGAGAAGATGTTTTAGCATTACACTATATGTTAAATAGGGAAAATAAGCCCCGCCCATGGCGGCCATGTTTTTTGTCGGATAAAAATTTCTTCAAGGAATCTGAAAGAGGTCCGCCCAAGGAACATTCATGCAAAATAAAAATGAAATCCAACAGGTGGTTTTGGAGCAGAAGATTTTTAAAGATTTTTAATTGTTTGTGTGGTTTTGTTGCCATGGCAACCAGAGTTCTGGGTATAACAAAATTCTTTGAAGGAATTTAGAAGAGGACTAAGTAAGGAACATTCCTGTGAAGTTTGGTTACAATTGGCCCAGTAGTTTAGGAGGAGAAGATGTTTTAGCATTACACTATATGTTAAATAGGGAAAATAAGCCCCGCCCATGGCGGCCATTTTTTTTTGTCGGATCAAAATTTCTTCAAGGAATCTGAAAGAGGTCCACCCAAGGAACATTCATGCAAAATAAAAATGAAATCCAACAGGTGGTTTTGGAGAAGAAGATTTTTAAAGATTTTTAATTGTTTGTGTTGTTTTGTTGCCATGGCAACCAGAGTTCTGGGTGTAACAAAATTCTTTGGAGGAATTTGGAAGAGGACTAAGTAAGGAACATTCCTGTGAAGTTTGGTTACAATTGGCCCAGTAGTTTAGGAGGAGAAGATGTTTTAGCATTACACTATATGTTAAATAGGGAAAATAAGCCCCGCCCATGGCGGCCATGTTTTTTGTCGGATCAAAATTTCTTCAAGGAATCTGAAATAGGTCCACCAAAGGAACATTCATGCAAAATAAAAATGAAATCCAACAGGTGGTTTTGGAGAAGAAGATTTTTAAAGATTTTTATTTTTTTGTGGTTTTGTTGCCATGGTAACCAGAGTTCTGGGTGTAACAAAATTCTTTGAAGGAATTTAGAAGAGGACTATGTAAGGAACATTCCTGTGAAGTTTGGTTACAATTGGCCCAGTAGTTTAGGAGGAGAAGATGTTTAAAGAAAAAAGTTAACGCACGGACGCATGGACGCACGGACGGACGGACGCACGACGGACACAGGGCCATGACAATAGCCCCGCTGGCCTTCGGCCAGTGGAGCTAAAAATATACACTATTAAACAGCAACAACTACAAAGGGAAATAACTCTAAAAGGCCTGACCCCTTGGCCCTTATTTTCTTTCCCACAATACAAGTAGTCATACTGATCATGTGTGCAAAATTTCAAGTTTCTATGTGAAGCAGTTCCTGAGATATCTTTGACACAAAATAATTGTTTACGGACACACCAAGGTTGGGCGGTCAAAACCGGGGGCGGTTTTAACCAGTGGTTTTAACCGGTTAAAACCGTCCCTGTCAATACTCCCAAAGTGGTCAATACTGGTCGATTGAAATATTGAGTGGTCAACTGAATAATTTTAGTGTTAAAAAAGCAAAGCTACTGAAACTATTTTGAAGTTTTACTCTCTTTGATGGAGGCTTATCATTTGATAGAGTTTCAGGTTCCGATGTTATTTCTTCAAGTGGCCTCTTAGCAATACTTTCTGGCTTTTTTATCCCTAGGCATTTTTGTCTATGACTCCTCAGTCTTAAGTCCTTAGCACAAACTTCAACACCTTGCACTGTTATTTTTTTTTTTTTGTTTGTTTGTTGTTGTTGTTATCTTCCAAAAAAGTGAAGAAGTTCCAAACTGGGTCTTTAGGTTTCATTCATTTTTGACACCTTCAGTAATAGCTTGATGATAAGATTGTCCATATTGCATATAAATCAAAATTTCACACATTATGAATAATGCCTGGTGTCAGTTTATAATACCCCTATTAGGGACATGTAATTGGTCAATTTAGCAATCAGATCTTTGCCACACCCACTGCTGTGGCATGGGTAAATAAAAATAAAAAATGAGTAAGTCTGTTTTGACAGCAATTTACAGGTGTTGCAGATACTTTTAAATATTCAAAGACATCAATGAATCTTCAAATATTGTTTGGTTTCATAAATCCTTCAAAATCCATGATACATTTAGCTTCATATTCCTGCAAATCAAAATATGAACAATCAATCTAACCTATAAAGGAAAAAAGAATAATAATAAAGATTGTTTGATTGAAAAGAACAGACCTGTCTACATTTCACTGAGTCAATCGAGCAGCAATAATGTCTTTTGACTCTTGATGAAATAAAAGATACCTAAAATAATTACTGTTATTAATAAAAACTATTTTGTCTTGTTCAGTGATGAAAATATAGTCTAACATCATGTACATGATGTAGGGGGAAAAGCTTTTAAGACCAGTTTAGCAACAGGACAGAGGTATATACTCCAGAGATTTAATCGACCACCAATCAACCAGTATTGACCAGTATTGACCGGTTAAAACCGGTTTTAACCACCGGCCCGGTCAATACTCATATTGACCGGCTTTTTGCCAACCTTGGGACACACAGACAGACAGACAGACAGACGGAAAAGACAAAAACTATATACCCCCATTGCATACTTCGTATGCCGAGGGTATAATAATAAACATATCAAAATCAGCTTAAATGATCTAATTTCTTATTTTCTAATGGTTTCTTTTTTTAGATTAACTTTACTAAAGGCAACGACCGAAATGTTCCTAAAAGGGAAAAAAGTATGGCTACTGCTAGCTGGAATTAAAGAAATATAAAATTGATTGTTATATTTGCTACCATGTATGTGTATATTAAAAAGATACAGAAAAAATGTTGTTGTTTTTTTTTTAATTCCAGTTAGCAGTAAACAAAACTTTCTGCCATTTCGGTCCTTTTCTTTTATTATGTCAATCTAAAAATAGAAACAATTAAAAATTAAGAAATTAGATAATTTAAGGTAGTCTTATATGTTTGTTATATTTTTCTATGGACAAATGATGACAATCATCTAATTCAAATATTTTCAGGACAAAAAGAAGTACTTTAACCTGTAAATTTGCAAGAAATTAAGAAATATTATCATTTTTCACGGCCTTGGCTTTTATACCCCTTGATTTCGGAAAAACGGTTATTTCTAGAAAATTAAACAATGTAGAGAGATCAACCTTCGGGCAGTTATCAAATATGCTATTTATAATAATTTGATACCAAACTGACTACAATATATATCTTAATTATAAAGAGACGAAATATAAAATCTTCCGATCGGCATTTTTCTAATTTGATCAATAGTCAGGTGTTAATTATTGAGTGGAGAGGTGTGAAATACACGTGCCAGTAAACGGCTTAAGTCGGCAATAAACGTGATGGGACTTTCTTTTTTATTGGCCTTTTTTTTTCGCCACTTGTTTTCGCCAAATGACTCAGATTTGCGGCAGATTATTTTCTTTTCGCATTTGGCGAATCTGGCGACCGCTAGGGAGAACCCTGAGGCAGTTCTGATGAGTACCCACAATCATTTATTTTCAGCAGAAATACGAAAATATCAGAATTTTTTAACTGAAAATTTTCATTTCTTGGTGGTAAAATTGTCAATATATTTCAATAGGCATGTTTTCTTAATGAACTTGATTGAAAAGTGAAGACATGATTCTGTTGATACCATTCATATTCTGTCCAATTGTACATACTGTAGAGGATGAATATCACTTTTTCTTTGAACATAGAGTCTATGAGCAAATACATAACTTTAAATGGTCTTGGATTCAAAACAAGTCCTAAACTATAATGGACTCAAATGAAATGGATACAATAATGAAAATAGCAAGTTATTTGAAACATGCATGTGCATTAAAAATACTTCCTTGAATTATACATAATTTACAATGAGTAATTACTTAAAACAGCTTGATATGGTATTAGCATATGATTGCAAGTCACTCCAAGTAACTTTTTTTTCTTTTGTATTATAGGCCGGCGGCCTTGATTTCTGAAATAAAATTATGTATGTAATGGAGTCCTTCAGAAAAATGGCCTACACTTAAATGAGAGAATCCGCTCCTGAGGAAACCCCTACTGAAAAAAAAGAGCAAAAAGAAAAATTTGAAAAAGTTGTTTTTCAATGTAAGTGTATGTACTGGCACTAAGATCTTTGGTCTAGCTCTCTAAGTTCTTTAGGTTACCAGAATGGCTGATTGTGGTATAATATGAGTATAATACCTTGCCCAGATGCCAACCAGCAGCAAAACCCTTCCCATCATGCTCTATTCTGAAATATAAACAAAGAAATTTATATTAAAATGTATTAATCAGAATTTTTTGTCTGCTTCCATTTTATGCACCTTGTATAACTCTTAACCCATAAAATGCCAATCACAATGTCGTCTGCTTTGCCATCTGCCGGTTACTTTAAAAGTCTTTTTTTTTTTTTTGCAAACAGTGTGGACCCAGATCAGACTGCTCCTGTAGGAGCAGTCTTATCTGGGTCCAAACTGTTTGCCTGCATGAAAAAATATTTCTAAAAAGTTTGCAAGAAGATTCAGCAGAAGAAATAAGTAGACAACATTTTCAGATGTAGTTTTTCTCGGCATCTTATGGGTTAAATAATTCACATGAACAAAACACTTTAACCCTAAAAGCATCAATCACCCTTGAAGACAGCATGTTCATTTTTTAACAGAGAAGTATAGCTAGACACTTAAAGGGAGTGGGAACACCTTGCACTTTTTCCACCATTTTTCAAAGGGAGACAACTTTCTGGACTTCCTGTTCACTTTTCTATCTAGGCCCTGTCCCACGGAAAAAGGGGTCAACTCTTAAAGGAAAGAATTTGCTAATTCTTTCCTTTAAGAGTTGACCCCTATTGACAAGAGAGACAAAAACACTTTTGCAGGAGTTGCCTCCCCTGAAGGTGTACCCTTTCCCCTTTATGTTAAGCCTTATTTTATCTGATAAATAATAAAAAGGATTGCATATATCAGCTTTGATATCATAGACTAGAATAGAATTAGAAAAAAACAACATTGTTTGGCCTTTTTCCAATACAATTACTTAAAGTAAATGGATTTGACTTTGATGTTAAATACCATACAAATCCATAAAGTTCGGACACCTTGAGGACTTCCAGTAATTCTCCAAAAATTTTAACAAATTTGTTTCACGATTCAGCAAGGAGTCCAAAAGGTGCAGACGGAATGGCAAACAATGCTCCTGATTGATCTGGGTCTGCACTGTTTGCTTAGGTCTATCTGTCCCAATACTTAGAATCATTATGGTAGGTCAAGGTTAACCAAGAGCATCATTTGAACAAACTTGGAAGGGCCTGAGTCTCTCGGGCTGCAAACCAAGTTTAATGTCATAGGCCTTTTGTTCATGAGAAGAAGCTTTTTGATAGCTTTTCCATATATTATGGGCATGGATGTGCCTTAAGAGTAGAGATAAACTTTCATACCCAAAACCCCTGTAGCCTTCATATCATTACCAAAACATGCCTATACAAATACATTGTAAACTCTACCCCCGAAAAAAAAAACACTAAAATTTTAAGATAAAAATTGTGACATTTTTTTATTTCTGCTCAAAATATAGATTGTGGGCACTCGTTAGCACCGCCTCATCGAGGCAGTTCTAATGAGTACCAAGAATCTATATATTAGAGCAGAAATAAAACAAGAGGGCCATGATGGCCCTGGATTGCTCACCTGATCCATAGAGTAACAAGTGGGCCCCGGGAAGGCCATTATTTGTTAACGCAATAAATTAGTCCATATTTACTCTAGTAGGTTTATTGGTTACCCTGGTTGAAGTTAAACTGATGTAACGTCATAACGTCGTTACCATGGTATTGATGACGTCATAGTTAAGATAGTGTAGAGTAGCTTCCCCTGGACAATGTGCTTACAATTAACATTAATTATATTTTCTTTCTTTTGTTTTTGTTTTCTTTTCATAGTTTAAAATAATCTTTTCTGCTAAGGAATTTTAAACCACGAAAAGGTATAAAAAAACAACATTATATTGAATTTTGACAACTATCTAATATTGAAGATATTAAAATGCCAAAATAAATTATTATCCAGAGGAATAATTTAAAGAGTTCCTATGAAGTTGCTATACATGTCTGTAGAAAGTTAATGGTTATAAATATCAGCCAACATGTTGCCTGACTGCAATACTTTAAGTAACAGAAAACCAGATGCCCCTTGCTTTGTCATCACATTAGCAAGTTGTAATTGTCCTGGTATCCACTGTATTAGATTAATGTCTTGTAACTTTAGCGATTCTTGAATTGCTGCCACATCAACCCTCAGGCGCTTGTCCTCAACCATTCGTGTTGAAAAGAGTGCTTCAATGACACTTTAATTATCCACTTAAGCTTCGATTCTGATAGTCTTGTGTTCATATCCCAAGATATCCTCTAACATCTGACGGTAATAGAAACTAGCTTCAAGACATTCTTCTAAACCGAGCATCTCTACAGCTAAAGTTGAACGTACTACTCTTTTTATCTTCTTCGCATTCCATGCTATTGGACAACATTGGCCACTACTATCCATTAGCCAAATGATATATGCCCCTGTACTTCCGGTCCCTTCATTTATATTCCCAAGAGATGCATCTGTGAAAACCACCACTTTTAATTCTTTTGTTTTGTCCAGACTTGGGAATGTCATGAATGACTGGATATCCTTTGTGTGGCTGATTTTCTTTATCGCTCGAACAAGATCTCCTACATTAGCTTGTTTCAGTTTTGTGCTCATGACTATCATTTCATGTGCCATGTCTGATCTAGAGCCCTGGACAGCCCAGTTTAACTGCCCTATCAGCTGTCTAAACAGTGTTTGCTCCTTCTCACTTAAAAAATCATTTTTCTGCGAGGCTCGCCCTGGATCTAGAGAGACATTCTTCATGTTATTAACATAGTCAGAGTGATCTAAAACTATTGAATCTGGAAGCTGCTCTATCTGAAAACCTATGTATTTGAATTTTTTCTCTTCTACTTTGCCAGCAGAAAATCTTGCTCTTAATTTTTCCATCAATTGGTCAAATCGTAGGTCTCCTGCATGCAGGAAATCATCTACATGACAACAAATCATTCCTTTCAGCTTCTTTTGCTCTTGAAAGTAGAAAACTGCTGGGTCCAGTCTGCACTGGATGAAGCCTAGTTTCAGTAACTCTTCTTTTACACTGTCATAGAACTGTCTTGCTCCATCTTTCAACCCATAAAGGCCATGTTTTAGCTTCCAAATTTTATGTTTTGGTGTGCCACTTTCTTTGGGTGGTTTGACAAATATCTCTTTATCTAATTCCTTACCTTGCAGGAATGCAGATTTGATATCTGTTGTTTTCACTGTCCATTGTTCTAGTCCTGCAATTGATAGAAAAATCCTCATTGCACCCTTACCAACTGTTGGACTGTCCCTTGGAACTTCTAGATCTTTCTCTTCAAACCCTCTGACGACTAACCTGGCTTTGGTTTTCCCCTCTTTACTTGTAATAACCCATCTTGTTGATAAGGTTCTTTGTCCTTGTTCTGCCACTTCTTCATATGTATTAAATTGAGCCAACTTATCAAGCTCATTTTTCTTGGCCATGGTAATGTCTTTCTCTTCTGACTCCACTTTACCAGAAGCACATGTTATATTTATTTCAGTATCAGGATCCCTTCTCCCACTCTACAACACTTAGGTCAACGCTCCTTTCCTTATTGTTACCATCCCTTATATTATACCATGTCTTATATTTTCCTGTGGATTTCCCTGCTCGACTTATGATTGTGCCAGTCACCCATTCATCATTTACTTTGTATTTGATAATATCATAAGCTTTGACATGCCTTGAATTAATTCTGCCTCTTTCAATTCTTTCATCCTGCTCTTGAATTGCCTCTGGATTGTCAGGTGGAGTCGGCACTGTTTCAGAAACACTTGTCTCTGTGTTACTTGACATCTTAATTTTATCAGCCTCATTATGTTGATCTGAGCTGTTACAGTCAAGGCCTTCCACCTCTGCTTTGATCTGACTATCATATGTTTTGGTTAGTCTATTTGGAGATACCCTGACAAATATTCCACCATGCCTAATAAATACTACCTTTCCGTCTTGGAAAACAACATTAGCGGGTCCCAACCATCTGTCTTTTCCCTCACGCTTGTAAAAAACAGTGTCTCCATTCTCAAAAATTTGTTCTGCTGCTCGTACTTTAGTACGCAATGCTCTCCTTAATCTTTCATCAGCTTCAGTCTGTATATATGCTGTCTGTATTTCAGTGGTTTCTTGCTGTCGAGTCCTCACCGTTGTCTCACCTCTGTGGTTCTTTCTTTTTTGTGTTCACGGAGATGTTGCACTGATGAGTTAGGAGGCCTTCATGCGGACTGAACAAATTATTTGTCTAAATCGCGACGGAAGTAAGGGCGAGGATTGTGGCCACGTAAAATCGATTTAAGCCCCCCAGTGGAAATCTTCCACTGACCGTTCCAAGGCGGCTCTTCTGTGGCGATTTATTTATGTTGTTGTTTGTTACTTACTGTGTGTATCACTTGTGTCTTTTAATTTTGGATGGCCATATGGCCATTTTGTGGGAAAGTAACTGTCCTTATGGCCTTCCTTTGTTTAGGTTTCCATTATGGTCTGGTAGCTTAATGTTTGTATTTCTTTCCCTTTGGTGTCTTTTATGGGTGGAGTAAGTTAATTGTATCAATTCCTGATCTTTGTTTTACTTCTACTTTACGTGCATCATGCAACACATTTAAATACTTTGCAAATGCCTCACTCTGTGTGGTTCCTTCGAGTGCTGGGAGCTTGTCTGTCATTATACCTGGCAGATTTGGATTATGTCCAAAAACTAGCTGATGACTGCTAAACCCATTCCACATTGATAACGAATTACGTGCCATATTTGCGCAACACAGCAATGTCTGCTTGTCCATTTTTCCATTTTCTTCTTTCAGCTTTAATAACATCGTGTCAGTTACAGCATGGACACGCTCACATAGTCCATTCTGAAATGGGCTTTCACCTGCGGTGGTGATGACTCTAACATTCAGGATCGACATCACTTCTCGCATTTCATCAGAGATGAACTCACCTCCAATGTCGGTCAGTATTGCCTCCATTACACCAAAGACTGCAATCCATCCTTGCATCAAGGCATTTATGACATCACTTGACCTTTTCCTTGTAATGAAAATAGACACTGTATATCTGGACTACATGTCTATAATGTGAAGTATCCACTGTCCATTCAGCTGTTTCAGATCCATGGCTACCTTTTCATTGAACCTTGATGCCATAGGTAAACCGATTGCTGGATGTGGTGGTGTTTTCATGTATCGTTTACATACATTACATGTCTTACCTATGTCTTCAAGCATTCCCTGAAAGCCCTCTTCCCATTGCCCTGCATCCTGCATTAGAGCCTTCAGCTTTTTAAGTGGTGGGTGTGCAAATTGTCTTGAGCAATGTATCATATCTCTCATGACTTTTCATTTCTCCTAGTTTTACTGAAAACACTTCTTCAGCTAGTATCTTTTCTGTCCTGTCTATGGGGATGCAGTAATGCCCGGATGTGGTTAGATTCAAAGCAACATCTTTTCCAAAAATCATTGCAGTGCCACTTTCCAAATCCATCTTTACCCCTGCTGTTTTCATAGCTCGTCATGATAATAGAAGAGGGATATCGGAGTCTACAACATCAGTTCTAATGAAAACCTCTTTCCCAGCAATCACTGCTGGAAGCTTGAACTCTCCCTTTGATCTCAGCCTTTTTCCACCTCCAAACTTAAATGTTCGCTTTCCAACAGTCTGTTTAATTCTCTCTTTATCAATCTGATTCAAAGAACTGATATAATTCTGAAGCCAGTTCTCTCCACATACTGTGCTACTACAGGCACTGTCTAACACAGCACAATTCTGAGGATCAATGCCCAGTTGTGCAATGTCCCCTTTATTATATCCTGTGAAAAGCATGACATTTTCATCCTCTGCAATGTTCACTTTTGCCAGTCTCTTTTGAATGCTGCCTTTAGATGCATTTTCCCAGCTATGTGGACATTCAGCAATAAAATGTCTATAAGAGCCACAACATCGACATGTAAGTGTCTTACCGTCTGGGCCTAATGGATTCATTTTCCTAAGCTGTCCATGGTCTGCTTGTCTGCCACTACCGAAACCTCCTCGTCCTGGTTTACCCGCCTTTCCTCCACGATTCTGCTTGATGTATCCTGCTGCCAACAACGCTTCTTCATTGTCAGCTAAAAATGATGGTTCAAGTTTTATTCCAGAGCCTGAACCAGGACTTGAACTTCCTTCTGCAAAATCAGCCTTGAACTTTTTAAGTGATTTCTTAGCTTCCTCATATAATGTTACCTTATTAGAATAATCCATACCAGTCAAAACCAACAACTTTTCTTCTTTACTAATGTTTGCCTTCCTCAAAAGTTTAAACGCCAACATTTCTAATGGCAAAGACATTTTCAGTTTTTCAATCTTCCTGTATCTTGTGTCAAAAGATGCTATGTACTCAGTTATAGACATACTGTTTATTCTTTGAAAATCTTCAAATTCTTCAAATTTCTCAAGACTGTCTGCTAGGTCATCCTTTTTCAGATGTTCATCCAAAAATGTAATCAATGTATCTAATCCATCTTCCGTCTTCAAGTCTTCAATACTGATTTGCTCAAAAACATTCTCTCTGATCTGTGTCTTATCATTCTCTGGAAGCGATAAGGCTATAGCCACTCCTTGCTTTTCCTTTCTAAGCTCTGTCACCTCTCTCCAAGCAAGTAACTCCTGCCTGTACAGCTCATAAGGTTTTGACCTTAAACTAGGTGGATCTGTGTGTGTGTGTGTGTGTGTGTGTGAATTCGGGTTTAACGTCGCTTTCAAAAATTTTTCAGTCATATCACAACGGTGTCTGGTTGCGACAGGGAGCTCAATGCTCACTTTTATAGTGCTGCCTCACTGAAGTATCATGTCCCAAACACATCACATGATACCACACCCAGTCACATTATCCTGACACTGGGTCGACCAGTCCTAGCTCTACCCCGTAAATCTGAGTGCCAAAACTAGGTGGATCTATCCTGGTTGCCATTTTCAGGAATTAATGTCACTTCTCGGTCTTGACCAGCTCTCCTCGGATTGCTGTCCACTTCTGTGTATGTAAATTACTGCCCTCAGACGGTAAATCACTCTGCTACCACTTGTTAACGCAATAAATTAGTCCATATTTACTCTAGTAGGTTTATTGGTTACCCTGGTAGAAGTTAAACTGATGTAACGTCATAACGTCGTTACCATGGTATTGATGACGTCATAGTGAAGATAGTGTAGACTAGCTTCCCCTGGATAATGTGCTTACAATTAACATTATTGACCCCAGGGCTATAATGTGCATAATGTTGAGGGAGGTCTAAAAAGGTGAAGGTTCATACCAAATATCAACCAAGGCTATAATTTGAACAATCTTGGCAAAGGTCCACTAGATGAAGCTACACACCAAATATCAAAGACCTGGGCCTTGCGGTTTCAGAGAAGAAGATTTTTGTAAAGATATTCCCTACATAAGCCTATGTAAAACCAAATGGCCCCGGGGCAGGGGCATTTTTGGCCGCAGGGCTATAATTTAAACAATCTTGATAGAGGTCCACTAGATGAAGCTTCACACCAAATATCCAAGACCTGGGCCTTGCTGTTTCAGAGAAGAAGATTTTTCAAGATCATTTTTAAAGATTTTCCCTACATAAGCCTATGTAAAACCAAAAGGCCCTGGGGAGGGGGCATTTGTGGCCCAAGGGCTATATTTTGAACAATCTTGGTAGAGGTCCACTAGATGAAGCTCCATACCAAATATCAAAGACATGGGCCTTGCAGTTTCAGAGAAGATTTTTAAATATTTCCCTATATACGTCTATGTAAAACCAAAGGGTCTCGGGGCGGGGGCATTTTTGGCCACAGGGCTATAGTTGGAACAATCTTGATAGAGGTCCACTAGATGAAATTTCACACCAAATATCAACGACCTAGGCCTTGTGGTTTCACAGAAGAAGATTTTTAAAGATTTTCCCTATAGAAGTCTATATAAAACCAAAAGCTCCAAGGTGGGGGCATTTTTGGTCTCAGGGATATAATTTGAATAATCTTTGTAGAGGTCCACTAGATGAAGCTTCATACCATATATCAAAGACCTAGGCCTTGTGGTTTCAGAGAAGAAGATTTTTCAAGATTTTCCCTATAGAAAGTAGAAGTAAAACAAAGATCAGGAATTGATACAATTAACTTACTCCATCCATAAAAGACACCAAAGGGAAAGAAATACAAACATTAAGCTACCAGACCATAATGGAAACCTAAACAAAGGAAGGCCATATGGACAGTTACTTTCCCACAAAATGGCCATATGGCCATCCAAAATTAAAAGACACAAGTGATACACACAGTAAGTAACAAACAACAACATAAATAAATCGCCACAGAAGAGCCGCCTTGGAACGGTCAGTGGAAGATTTCCACTGGGGGGCTTAAATCGATTTTACGTGGCCACAATCCTCGCCCTTACTTCCGTCGCGATTTAGACAAATAATTTGTTCAGTCCGCATGAAGGCCTCCTAACTCATCAGTGCAACATCTCCGTGAACACAGAAATCAAAGAACACCAGAGGTGAGACAACGGTGAGGACTCGACAGCAAGAAACCACTGAAATGCTGGAGCAAAAGAAAACCAACAGTTAGACTCCGATGAGCCCGACCAGAGACAGAGCATCATGCACCAACCAACATTATCTCTTTAATTTTCAATAAGCCTTTACGTTGGAGCCGTCATAGAATCTGAGGCCTGACCCACCGGCGTGCAATTAAAGAGGGAAGCAAAGTTGCCAACCGTGGTTGGGTTAACTACCATGCATGCAGTCTGTCGTATGATATCCATGTTGTACCCAATCTTTTTATATCGAAGAATGATTTTACGAAATTGGGTGCTGAAGTCATTGCGGTTATATATTTTTCTGAAACCAAAGGGCCCCGGAGCGGGAGCATTTTTGGCCCCAGGGCTATAATTTGAACATTCTTGGTAGGGGTCCACAAGATGAAGCTTCATACCAAATATCAAAGACCTGGGCCTTGCGGTTCCAGAGAAGAAGATTTTTAAAGATTTTCCCTTTATAAACCCATGAAAAACCAAAGGGCCCCAGGGCGGGGGCATTTTTGGCCCCAGCACTATAATTTGAAAAATCTTGGTAGGGGTCCACTAGATGAAGCTTCATACCAAATAGGGGGGGGCATTTTCAGCCCCAGCACTCTTTGTAGGGGTCCACTAGATGAAGCTTCATACCAAATGTCAAAGACCTTGGCCTTGTGGTTTCAGAGAAGAAGATTTTTTAAGTTTCCGGTGAAAAAAATCTATTTTTGGCTCCTGTGACCTAGATGTGCAATGGACTGGAACCATTTGAACAACTTTGAAAGAGCACCACCTAAGGATAATTCCTTTGATGTTTGGTCAAAAACTGATCAGTGGTTTAGGAGGAGATGTCGTTTGAAGAAATTGTTTACGGACGGACGCATGGACGTCTCTACGAATGGATACGTAAGTGGCTAGACGTCGGCATATTGACCACTTAAGGGGCAATTTTCTTAAGCGGCAAGCCACCTAAGAGCAAATTTTTGCCACTTAAGTACCAAAATTACGGAATAAACCCCATTTGGACTCACGAATATATACCTAAGTGTCAAACTGTCCAAATTTTTTGCCCCCTAAATGTCGTTTTGTTGGTGCGGACCGACACACGCACGACGGACGAAAAGTTATCCCAAAAGCTCACCTCGTCATTACATAACAGGTGAGCTAAAAAATAAGGTTTACCCAGTAAACCCCAGCTTTAGTATATAAATGTGGTGTTCAAGGGGGTCAAACTTATATAGATGAGTTTTCGTGGTTGCATCAGTATAACTGTATTCAAAATTAGTGTTTGGGCCAGTAAATCAGAGGTTTTATGGTCAGAAATTTTGTTTTATGGCGATATATATCAGCATTGCCATAAAAAGGAAATTGAGACAAGAGGCTCAATGAGCCTAAACCGCTCACCTGAGGAACTTAAGTTTTAACAATTCACAGACTTGACTACTAAATCTGCTGATAGAATCCAGCCCATTGACCCTTACAGGATATAAGTCATCATTATTGCATTGCATTCCAAGTTTGAGACTTCTAGCTTCTATAGTTCCTGAGAAATCTTTGACGAAAATTTAACATTGGTCAAAATGGAGAGAAAGAAGAATGAAAGAACAGATGAACAAATAAGCTGAGAAAGCCCAATGTCTCTTACACAAAATAAGTCATCATTATTCTATTGAATACCAAATTTGATGCTTCTAGCTTTTATAGTTCCTGAGAAATCTTTGATTAAAAATTTAACATTGGTCTATTATCTCTATATGGAGAGAAAGAAGAATGAAGGAACAAATGAACCAGACTAGCTCCAAAACCTAATGCAGCCTTTCCCCTTGCCCAATGGTGCTACACATAAAATTTAAACAAGATTGGTCGACTGCCTTCTGAGATATGCTTCATTGAAAGTGTGGACGACGGATGGACGGACGACAGACGACGAACTCCGGAGCCTTGGTATAATATCAGCTCACTGGAGTCTTTGGCTCAGGTGAGCTAAAAATTCAAGTCGCTATTTCTGTCACAACATTTTCCCTACGTTAAGTCTATGGGCAAATTTTTTTGTCTCTCAAGGTCACGTAACTCCGAGGTCAATATTCCGATTCGGCCCAAAATCGAACTTAACCGAGATTTTATGCCTGTCCTCGTTACCTGCAAGTTTGAAGCTGATATGAATAAAAATAAAGTTGCTATCGTGGTCACAACGTATTTTTTTATACTCAAGGGCAGGTAACTCCAAGGCAAATATTCCGATTCGGCCCAAAATCTAACTTAACCGAGATTTTATGTCTGTCCTCGTTACCTGCAAGTTTGAAGCTGATCTGAAAAAAATACAAGTCGCTATCGTAGTCGCAACATTTTCCCTAATTAAGTCTATGGGCAAATTTTTTGTCGCTCAAGGTCATGTAACTCCGAGGTCAATATTCCGATTCGGCCCAAAATTGAACTTAACCGAGATTTTATGCCTGTCCTTGTTACCTGCAAGTTTGAAGCTGATATGAATAAAAATAAAAGTTGCTATCGTGGTCACAACGTATTTTTTTATGCTCAAGGGCAGGTAACTCCAAGGCAAATAATCCGATTCGGCCCAAAATCGAACTTAACCGAGATTTTATGTCTGTCCTCGTTACCTGCAAGTTTGAAGCTGATCTGAAAAAAATTCAAGTCGCTATCGTAGTCACAACATTTTCCCTATGTAAAGTCTATGGGCAAATTTTTTGTCGCTCAAGGTCATGTAACTCCGAGGTCAATATTCCGATTCGAACTTAACTGAGATTTTATGCCTGTCCACGTTACCTGCAAGTTTGAAGCTGATCTGAATAAAAATAAAGTTGCTATCGTGGTCACAACGTATTTTTTTATGCTCAAGGGCAGGTAACTCCAAGGCAAATAATCCGATTCGGCCCAAAATCGAACTTAACCGAGATTTTATGTCTGTCCTCGTTACCTGCAAGTTTGAAGCTGATCTGAAAAAAATTCAAGTCGCTATCGTAGTCACAACATTTTCCCTATGTTAAGTCTATGGGCAAATTTTTTGTCGCTCAAGGTCACGTAACTCCGAGGTCAATATTCCGATTCTGCCCAAAATCAAACTTAACCGAGATTTTATGCCTGTCCTTATTATCTGCAAGAATGAAGTCGATCAGAAAAAAATTGACGGAGCTAGAGTGATGACAAGCTTTTTCCTATGTTAAGTCTATGGGAGCTATATGTTGCCATGGTAACCAGAGTTCCACTCAGATCTGCATGAAAACCTTATGCAGTCTTTCCACTTGCCCAATAATGTTACACATGAAATTTGATCAAAGTCGGCCAAGTAGTCTTCAAGATATACATTTTTGAAATTCACATTAACCCTTATGCAAAAATGCACAAGGGCAGGTAACTCCTAAGTGTATGATCTGATTCTGCCAATTATCCAACTTGACCGAGATTTCATGGCTGTGCTGGTTATCTGTAAGAATGAAGCCAATCCAAACAAAATTGAAGCAGCTACAGTGATGACAACATTTTCCACATGTTAAGTCGATAGGCAATTTTTCGGGCTCTCAAGGGGACGTAACTCTTGAGTGAATTATCTGATTCGGCCCAAAATCGAACTTGACCGAGATTTTATCCCTGTACTGGTTATCTGCAAGAATGAAGTCGATCAGAAAAAAATTGACGGAGCTAGAGTGATGACAAGCTTTTTCCTATGTGAAGTCTATGGGAGCTAGATGTTGCCATGGCAACCAGAGTTCCACTCAGATCTGCCTGAAAACCTAATGAAGCCTTTCCACTTGCCCAATAATGCGACACATGAAATTTGATCAAAGTTGGCCAAGTAGTCTTTAAGATATACATTTTTGAAATTCCCATTAACCCTAATGCAAAAACACACAAGGGCAGGTAACTCCTAAGTGAATGATCCGATTCTGCCAGTTATCGAACTTGACCGAGATTTCATGGCTGTGCTGGTTATCTGCAAGAATAAAGCCAATCTGAAAATAATTGAAGCAGCTACGGTGATGACAACATTCTCCCCCATGTTAAGTCAATAGGCAATTTTTTCAACGCTCAAGGGCACGTAACTCCTGGGTGAATAATCCGATTCAGCCCAAAATCGAACTTGATCGAGATTTCATGCCTGTCCTCGTTATCTGCAAGAATGAAGTCGATCAGAAAAAAATTGACGGAGCTAGAGTGATGACAAGCTTTTTCCTATGTTAAGCCTATGGGAGCTCTTTGTTGTTGTGGCAACCAGAGTTCTCATCCGATCTGCACGAAAACCTAATACAGCCTTTCCCCCTACCTGATGATGGTTCATATGAAATTTGATCAAGGCCGGCCCACTGGTTCCAGAGATATACTTCGTTGAAAGTGTGGACGACGGACGACGGCTCGTGGTATACTAATACCTCACATGAGCCTTCGGCTCAGGTGAGCTAAAAAAGAAACAAAAACAAACAGACAATTTACCTCCCCAAATGACAATGTTGAATAGTTTATTTTGTTTAAAAAACATACCATTTTGCACAAAAAGTAAAGTGCTGTCCTCTGTGTAAAACCAAATGCCAGACAATGAAAACAGACACCATGTTGGCGGCTTTATGACAATATATCGCAGAATATACTGTTGCAAATTTTTGACATTTTTAAATCAGACGTCCCATTACATTTGCAAGAGCATTAGAATCTTTGTTCTTGCACACTAGATAAGGAAATTCTGTTCCTATCCTTGTGTTCTTACCCTAAATCGAATATTCTTGCGGGTTTAATAAATGTACTGGTTGATTACGACCTCATATGTGCCGTCGTTATGGTTGACGTCATGCACAATACGTTACGTCACTAAACATTCCTGTAGTGTCATCACAATATGGCGGACGTCTGTAACAGAGTGACTGCAGCACTAAAACTCCGTGCTAAGAAATGAAAGGTATGCAAGAAAAAGAATCCTTTATGGGTGTGAGGGGCGGATGGAAAAGTCCGTCCCTCGGGATCACTCTCCGGCATCACTCGGCTAGCCTCGTGATGCCGGACAGTGACCCTTGGGACGGATTTTTCCATTCTAAGAAAACTGACACTTTCTTGTACTGTCACTTTCGACGTACATGTCATTCTGTAAATAACATTGTTATACAACCAGTGGAAAAACTTTATTACGATGCAAATTCTACATCTAGATTCAAAATAATCAAAAGACATGAAGCTGAACTGAAATGGATTAAATTTTTACAGACCCCTTTTCCACTGGGATTTAATGACAACATTTATCATGAGGGTAATATTTCCAGAATGCCGGACTTTGATATTTTCTCACTCCTGGAATGTCGAAAATGCAGAACTAGATCTCACGGCACCAGGAAAAATGGTAACTTTAAACGTAAATCACGTGCGTTTAAACGAAACAATACTAGACTGAAGTGACTGTCAATTATATTATTAAATCATGGACGCCACTCTATGCTTTCATTTTTAAGTTCATTACCCGTTTCTGTTTTACGTCTTCTGGACACCGAGGTGAATAAATTCTACGATAGTTCTCATCAGTTTTATGATGCGGCTCTCTTAACTATAGGCTATACTCAGCATACTCTCCGTCCTTACATTGATTCTGAAATTAATCATAAACGCCATTTCTTCAAAATATCCTTCATTAATAAGGGTATGGATTTTATAGATTTGCCCAGTATCTTCCGTGAGAGATCGGTACTTTCTTCCATTCCTGATTATTTTCAAAATACTGAAACACCTATAATTTGCTATAAATATAACAAACCTGTTAGATCTATCATTTTTAATTTCAATAAATTTGTTTCAGATCTTAATATTGATACTAATACTCCTGATTCATGTGATTGTAAAAACTCAAAGTATTGCTATCCTGCTGCTGGTCATGTAATTACTGGCAATTTGAAAATTATTCCTGATTCTAGGATAAGGAATATAATTTCTAAAGGACCGAAATATCGGTTTCCTTCTAAAATTGATTTCAGTAAATGTAGAGATGAAATCGCTGTTTCATTGAATGAATTCGGTAATCGATGGTGTAAGCGAGAGTATGTTGAGCATAAAGCCCTTAAGGACTGGAAACTTAGCATTTTAAAACTAGTGAATAAACGCATATCTTTCTATTCTCAAAATACTAACTTATTACCTCCTAAGCCCAAGACGTCTTTATGTCATCTTAAACTAGGTATTCAAGAATTTCATAAGAAGTTTGTTTTGGCCCCTGCAGGCAAGGCCGCTAACAACGTCGTCGTTGTGTGACGGCTCCACTATGTTAACACGCTTAAGCAGGAGCTTGGTGGTACTAAGGCCTATGAACTTCAGCCTTTAGCTGAAGAGAGAGCTATAGTAGATACACATGTTTGTCTTTCAGCCACCAAGTTTGCTGTGTGTGTTAACGAAGGCCAAGACAAGCTTCCTACGCTATACTGGTTACCAAAACTTCATAAAAAAACTTACAAAGCACGGTTTATTGCAAATTCTAGCTCTTGCACTACCACTGAACTTTCTAAATTATTAACTTCCTGTCTTACTGCTATTAAAATGCATGTAATTAAATATTGTGATAAAGTCTTTGAAAGATCAGGAAGAAATCTGTTTTGGTCTATAAAAAATTCGAATGAGGTTTTAAATAAATTGAAATCTATACATTTTCGTGCTTCTAGTCTGTCAACCTACGATTTTTCCACTCTTTACACTACACTTCCTCATAATCTTATAAAAGAAAAGCTTAATGATTTAATTGAATGGGCTTTTCACAGAGAAGATTCTCTCTATCTTGCATGTAATGTCAGAAATGCATTTTTCACTTCTAAAGAGCATAAGAATTATACACTTTGGTCATGTCAGAAAGTGTGTGATGCCCTCACCTTTCTACTTGACAATATTTATATTAGATTCGGTACTAAGTTATTTAGACAAATTGTGGGTATTCCGATGGGTACTAATTGCGCACCTCTTGTGGCTGATCTGTTCTTGTATTGTTATGAAAGAGACTTCATTTTGTCGCTTTCCACTGATAACCAATCTGAAATTATTGAAGCTTTTAGCTCTACTTCTAGATATTTAGATGATTTATTAAATATTGATAATACCTATTTTGATGGTTTGATCAGTCAGATTTACCCCCTAGAACTTCAGTTAAATAAAGCAAATTCTTCTGATACCGAGGCCCCGTTTTTGGATTTACATCTATCTATTGTAGATGGATTTGTTTCGTGCAAAATTTATGATAAACGCGATGACTTTGATTTTGAGATTGTAAATTTTCCTTTTTTGGATGGTGATGTTCCTCGTGCTCCATCCTATGGCGTTTATATTTCGCAATTAATTCGATTTGTGAGAGTGTGTAGTCATGTAACTGACTTCAACACTCGTAATAAATTATTAACGGCTAAACTCCTTAATCAGAGTTATCGGTACCATAAACTACGCAAAGCCTTTTCAAAATTTTATAGACGCCATTCTGATTTAATTTCAAAATTCAATATTGGACTTAAATCTCTTCTGCAACAAGGTCTATCGGAACCCGAATTTTATGGTGACTTAGTATATAAATTCAGAAAAATATATAACCTTAATGACTTCAGCACCCAATTTCGTAAAATCATTCTTCGATATAAAAAGATCGGGTACAACATGGATATTATACGACAGACTGCATGCATGGTAGTTAACCCAATCACGGTTGGCAACTTTGCTTCCCTCTTTAATTGCATGCCAGTGGGTCAGGCCTCAGATTCTATGACGGTTCCAACGTAAAGGCTTATTGAGAATTAGAGAGATAATGCTGGTTGGTGCCTGATGCTCTGTCTCTGGTCGGGCTCATCGGAGTCTATCTGTTGGTTTTCTTTTGCTCCAGCATTTCAGTGGTTTCTTGCTGTCGAGTCCTCACCGTTGTCTCACCTCTGTGGTTCTTTGATTTTTGTGTTCACGGAAATGTTGCACTGATGAGTTAGGAGGCCTTCATGCGGACTGGACAAATGAATTGTCTAAATCGCGACAGAAGTAAGGGCGAGGATTGTGGCCACATAAAATTGATTTAAGCCCCCCAGTGGAAATCTTCCACAGACCGTTCCAAGGCGGCTCTTCTGTGGCGATTTATTTATGTTGTTGTTTGTTGCTTGCTGTGTGTATCACTTGTGTCTTTTAATTTTGGATGGCCATATGGCCATTTTGTGGGAAAGTAACTGTCCTTATGGCCTTCCTTTGTTTGGGTTTCCATTATGGTCTGGTCGCTTGGTGTTTGTGTTTCTTTCCCTTTGGTGTCTTTTATGGGTGGAGTAAGTTAATTGTATCAATTCCTGATCTTTGTTTTACTTCTACTTCTTATAATATACCAGTTGTCAGAAACCTAATGTCATCAAGTCACTTTTCATGTTTGACTCTGCTGACATTTCTAACATGGTAGCAAAAATAAAATAACATGGATTAAGGGAGTGCATTAGAATGGCTTCCGGGGAACGGGAGGTCACGGGTTCGATCCCCGGCCGCAACATACCAAAGTCGTTAAAAATGGTACTAGCTGCTCCTCGCTTCGCACTCAGATTTACGGGGTAGAGCTAGGACTGGTCGACCCAGTGTCAGGATAATGTGACTTGGTGTGGTATCATGTAATGTCACTTTTGTGTCTGAGACATGATACTTCAGTGAGGCAGCACTATAAAATTGAGCATTGAGCTCCCTGTCACAACCAGACACCGTTGTGATATTACTGAAAAATTGCTGAAAGCGACGTTAAACCCGAATTCATACACACATACACACACACACACACATTAGAAAGGCGATAACTGTACTGGAGAGGTAATTTGACGGTTTTAGGGTCACAAATTTAGTTTTAAGGCTCCACCAACACATCCCCATGAATCCAAATTCACGACCATAAAACCAGTAATTTACCTCCCCAAATGACAATTTTAAAGACACGTTATGACAATGCCCCCACTCAAACCAGGTGTCAATGGGTACCAGTGGCGTAAAAGTCATTGCCTCTCTCTCACGTGCGTGATAACATCCGGAATTAGTGTTCCAGAGCGATTCAATAAGCTTGGAGCTTTCATTGCAATTCTGATTCTGAACTAAAATTAGTATAAACTAAAGACGGGTATTCCCTATGGTAAAAGTTTAATTTGTAGGTCCAATGTGGTCCCCTGCCTTATAAGAAGGTGAATCACACCAAATAAGGTCTTAAAACAAACTTCAATATCTCATCTCTAATATCACAAAGAAAAATGATAGCCTAGGCAGAAGGATGGTTGGCTAGGATCGGATGAACTGAGGTAGGGTATGGAAATTTTTCCCCTTCTGCTCCGCCATTTTGCTTTCTAGTGCAAGGGGGTAGCAACTGTTTTTCTCTAATTTGCAGGACTTGGCAACTATATTTCATTGTGATTTCCAATTTATCTTTAACCAAATACTTAACTAGAGATACTGTTCATCTGATGATGACGGTAAATTCTTTAAAATGTCTACATTTTACAATCAAATGCAAAATTCAGCTCTCTGGGTGTTACGAACATGCAAGCGTCCACTAACTTGGATCAAAGAGACAACGTGACCATTCATTCATAAATTTTTGAAGGGTGCTGTAAGCGTTCTAAAGCACAACACGATTTTCAGCTTCCACCAATGGGATTTCTGGATTCATTTTAGAGGGATGCGCAGTTATATCCTAATTAACATACAGAATAATTGGGCACTAATCATTATCAAAATTAGATTCATTCCGTGTATGTTGCATGTCTAATAATAATAGGGATCGACTTAAGTTTGTTTAATGGGTGACCAAATTATTAAGACCACAATCCTTCAGCACAGGCTTTTTTCTTCTCCATGAATTAATCATTTTCCTAAATATTGTGGTCTCGTCCCAGCCCAGGCTTTTTGTATGTTATTTAGGGTGAGACCACATTTTCTGTTCTATATAGGGAGTGAGACCACATTTTTTAGATTTGCCATGAATTTATCATTTTCCTAAATAATGTGGTCTCATCCCTATAAAGAGATGAGACCACATTCCTTCAGCCCAGGATTTTAGTATGTGATTTAAGGTGAGACCACATTTTCTTCTCTATAAGGAAGCGAGACCACATTTTTTAGATTTGTCATGAATTTACCATTTTCCTTAATAATGTGGTCTCATCCCTATATAGAGATGAGACCACATTCCTTCAGCCCAGACTTTTAGTATGTAATTTGAGGTGAGACCAGATTTTCTTCTCTATATAGGAGTGAGACCACATTTTTTAGATTTGCCATGAATTTATCATTTTCCTAAATAATGTGGTTTCATCCCTATTCAGAGATGAGACCAGTCTTCCAGCAAGCTGTTATTCTGTCATTCTTTCAGCCTGGGCTAAATTGGATATTTTTGCATTTGAGGCCGCATTTTTGTCACTTTATAGACATAGGTCCATTAGAGAGCATTAACGGAATAAATCGCATGTAGTAATATTTTTACACACTCCAAACAGTATCCAAATACCCCCAATGGAGCCTCTTTTTTGTTGTTGTCTTCCCCGTGATTTGCCATTGGTTATTTATTAAAATAAAGATGTAAGATGCAACTAAAGAATAACTCCTAAGTTAATGTTTGAAAAATAATAAAATACAAAATATTAAACAGAAAAATGAACGTTTGAGGAATTTCTTGGCTGAATATAGTTTTAGCATGCGGTATGCAAATGATTAAGTTACTGTAAGCATTCTCAAAATGATACACCGCCGTCCTTCTTACAATCGACCAAAAACCAGTCAATCCTGACAATCCTGCTGAGGTAAAAAAATCTGTATTCATCGAAAGCTAATAACAACTTACTATAATACGTGACGGAAATAATTTGGATGCTCTTATCTCGCGCATTCAGAAGATTTTACAGTATTCTCTAGAATAGAATGAAGAACAAAAAACATCGTTTTACGTAGTTACGTCCCTTAATTTTCGTGCCATTATCAGAGGTCGCTTTAATTTTGGCACGTCATTCCACGTCATTGAGGCGCTTTATGTAAACAAGTCACCAAGTGCGTGAAAATGGCTGTCGTTGTACTGAAGTCTGGAAATCACAGTTTTATGATATGAGTTTGCAATGTATGTTGGTAAGAAAGCAATTTTATGACATTCAAATGATTACTCCTCATAACTGAAGCCGGGTTTTCACTCTCCGTATCTGTGGCACAGTGAACGAAGTCAAAAACTGCTAAAATATATCGCGATCCAGATAGATCAAAATGTGACTGACCCTAGTGGTATTTGAGTTGCCCTGGTGCAAAAAGAACATGGTTTAGAAAAGGATAATAGGTCTCATTGTTGAGATAAGATGCCCATATTTATTTTGATACCAATTTTATCTACTTTGGACCACTATAAAGGTACGAAGACCACATTGGACCTACAAATTAAACTTATGCCTTCCCTATTAAGGTATAATAACAAACAGGCTACCTTATTCTTCTCAGCTCTCCTAGGCTGTACATCTGAACCTGGAAATGATCTACGCTATTTTTCTCAAAACATTTCTTGTTTGATGAGGGATCAACCAGGTGGATTTTCTTGCTGGCTCCATGCTCTCCAAACAATGTTATAAATACATTTGCATCAGTACCAGCCATCTTCTGTTTTCCAGTGTGTACTTCAATAGAAAATTCTGCAATAAAGAGCAAAAACAATCAAATATCTTTTAACCCTTATCCTGCTGTTCACGACAACCCCTACCTTTGCAAACAGTGTAGATCCAGATCTGATGGTGAAGAAGCCATCTAATCAGGATCCACACAGTTTGATATGCAGTTTGTGAATTTGCAGGAATAAATTACATCAAGTAATCTGATTGGTTCAAAGTCAGAAATGGGTGTGGCTAAATTAATTATGCAGCAGGATAAGGGTTAACTCATGTCCTGCTAAACCACAATAGCCCATACCTTTGCAGTGTAGATCCAAATCAGATGGCTTCTGAAGAGATATTGTGTGCAGTTATTCTCTCCCTTCAGGAAGGGTATTGTCAGTTACTGGAAACAGTATACACTCAATGTACAAACAATGTATGACAAATAAATCAACGTTTTTTAACCCATTGCATGCGGGAATTTCATAATGGGGTACCTTGGCAAACAGTGCAGGCCCAGATCAGACGCCGCATAATGCGGCTACTGATCAGAGCCTGCACTATTTGCTAACAGAATTTTCCGTCAAAAATAGACTTAAAACAAAAAATAGGCCTGACATGCCTTATATGACAAATGGACTTGTCCAACATATAACAATGGAAGAGTCCACAAGTATACAATGTGTTAAGAAAGGGATATTGATGGATACACCAAATTTGTCTCCCACCATTTCACATGAGAAATAATTTCTGAGACTTCAAGTTTCCTTCCCTATAAACTGAGCTCCTCTCTCAATGGGGTTCACTCTTAAAGGAAAGAATTTGTTCCAGTATACAAATTCTTTCCTTAAAGAGTCCTTCAGGAATTTGCTCCACAAGAACAAAATCTGTCCTTTTAAGAATAGACTCCATTTCCTAAAAGAATTTGCTAAACAAGAGCAAGTTTTTTCCTTTAAGAGTGGACCCCTTTTGCAAAGGGCTCAGTTTATGCCCAGGGGCTCAGCAGCATATTCTTTCCTTTAACAGTGGGCCCCTTTTCCAAAGGGCTTAGCTTATGCCAAGGGGCTCAGCAGGTTAAAGGAAAGAATTTGCTTCCTTTAAGCGGCCCCACCCATCATGGCTTGAATAAATAGATGGGCTGCATGATGCTTCCACACAGAGCTGAAACCGACCCGCACACGAGTACTGGTAAACTGTTTAGAGAATCTAAGCCTGCCCAGGCAAAGCGGTGCGAGTCGGCCCATCCATGCTTATAATCCCTATTGGTTTCATTGGGCTGCAGGGCTTGAGATGTCATTTCATCTCAATGTTTGGTAAAAGTCCCACAAAATTGGAAGCAACGTCTCCAAAATGGCCTTTACAGTGTTGACAGGGGCGCTAAACCTCAAATCAACTAAACAAATCTTTTCCTTTAAGGTGTCTGTTAGCAGGCTAGGGGAGATAATATATTTCTGAAAGCATTGCCTCCCCTGAAGGTATACCCATTCCCTAAAAGAATTCCTCACCAAATAAATTGTGTCTTACCTGTAAGAGGTGTCTTCTTGTCCTCTGCCAGTAAGTCTCGTTAATTGCTGTAGTGAGGTTTCTCAAACATTGACAACCAATCATCACAGTAGATGTGACTTACCTGTAAGTGGTGTCTTCTTGTCCTCTGCCAGTAAGTCTCGTTTATTGCTGTAGTGAGGTTTCTCAAACATCGACAACCAATCATCACAGTAGATGTGACTTACCTGTAAGTGGTGCCTTCTTGTCCTCTGCCAGTAAGTCTCGTTTATTGCTGTAGTGGGGTTTCAACCAATCATCACAGTAGATGTGACTTACCTGTAAGTGGTGTCTTCTTGTCCTCTGCCAGTAAGTCTCGTTTATTGCTGTAGTGGGGTTTCTCAAACATCGACAACCAATCATCACAGTAGATGTGACTTACCTGTAAGAGGTGTCTTCTTGTCCTCTGCCAGTAAGACTCGTTTATTGCTGTAGTGAGGTTTCTCAAACATCGACAACCAATCATCACAGTAGAACACCCAGGTTTTCAATGCCTTGATGTCTGTTACTTCTATCCTGTCTAAATGCCAACCCTGGTTACGCTTTTTACCATCATGCTGTAAAAATCAGAGCCATGACAAATGAGCCATCACTGTTAAAGTCCTTGAAGTTTTTCCTGAAGGCTTCTTTTTTTATTTTGCTTGGACATGGCTGAGCCTTGTTGACCAAGATTTGACACAGCAGAATGATCTGAAGTACAGTTGAACTTCAATGGCTCGAACACTTTTGGGACCTCGAGAATCTGTTTGAGACGGGGGTAGTCCGAGCCACTGAGGGTTACTGTCAGGAGGCATAACGAGATACTTGAGACACCTTTTCGGTGTGTTCTATAATGAAAATGTATGATGTGTGTACTCATTAGAATCGCCTCATCGAGGCGATTCTAACAAGTACACACAGCATACATTTGCAAGATAAAAGACTAAAATCTCCTTAAATACCCCCACTATTTCTTATAAAGAGGATTTCCCTAGGGGCTCAAGAATGGGTTCGACTCAGCCATGGTAAATGAGCCATCGATGTTCGAGCCATCGAAGTTCTACTGTATTTGCTAAACCATTATCCTGCTGTTCATGACAACCCCTACTTTTGCAAACAGTGTAGATCAAGATCAGATGGCTTCTCAAACCATTTGATCAGGATCTACACTGTTTTCATTCAATTTGGGAATTTGAATGAAAACATAATGTCATGTAATCTGATTGGCTGATAGTCAGAAATGGGTATGGCTAATTAATTTATTCAGCAGGATAAAGGTCAAAGTACAGGAATAAACTGCAAAGTCCACAATGAATAAAATAAACCTACCATCCCTAATATTATGTCCTGCATGTCTGATCATGGTCTACACTGTTTGCCTAGCCCAACACATGTCCAATATAGGTTTTACGAATAAACCTATATATCATATGAGGTCCCATCTGAGAGTGTAATAACGTCATGTAATAAATTTGATACTCCACTCGTGGATTAAATATGCAAATTAGATAGATACGCCCATAACGTTACATGTAGAGCATCAATAATGATGTCGCATTTACTAATGATGGAATATTGACATTTTCGTTAAAACATAGTGAACAAAATGTGTTTTAAATGTCATTTGATAAAAAGAATCTTGCAATTGGGCTCATGTATTATTAAATTTATTAAACTCATCAAGGAAAAGGGATAAAATACTCTGCGAAGCTTCACATTTTATCCCTTTCCTCAACTCATTTAATAAATTCAATAATACATGGACACTCATGTAAGATCCTCTATTTACACAACACTCTGATGTCACAACCACAAGAATAGTGCGGCTATGAATAAGCATCACCTGGATTTTGTACAAATCAGTGATAGTCACATGAACACCAGCAATGTAAAGCTTTGGATCAAATGAGCCCCGCCAAGCGAATTGGTGTCTTCGAGCATTCCGTCATGACAAATTTTAACTGTGCATGCCCAGCCATTCAGAGGGGCCAGGGATATGGCTTTCTGTCTGAAGGTTCCTCTTGATTCACTGCTTGTATGAGTGAGCAGCGAAGGTTCTGGCGAGACTGCGCAGATGCGCAGGCTCGCCTGAACCTTTGCTGCTCGCATAGGCAATAAGTACCAAAATTGCTTGACGGGGCCCAAATGACAAAGAACCCAAAATATGGGACACTAGTATAGCTTACTGCTGTATTATCTTGCATTTCAGACAATGAAGCTGTATCAAAAACTAGTTGATTTGTTTGTATTGGAGTTAAATGGCCCAGTCAACTCTATTTTAGGTCATTTTTGAGCTCGTCAGTTTACCTATCAACACTTTTCCTGGGCAGGCTTATACGTAAGCGGTTAACAAGTACAGGGCACATTCTTTCGCCAGAAACTGACAACTGCCCTTCTTGAATCAGCAGAAGGGAGAGAATGACCGCAGAAAAGATTTCATGATCTATCTCTACGAAAGAATGTTGCTGACCCGGGCAGGTATCGAACCCGTGTCCTCCTGATCACCAGTCAGACGTGCATCCGACTAGTTGATAAAACAGTAAACAGTTTTGAAAACTGATCATATAGGTTCTCTAGGTGTTCCAGGCATGTATTATAAGAATCTTATATGGGTGTGAGGGGTGGATGGAAAAATCCGTCCCGAGGGTCACTGTCCGGCATCACGAGGCTTGCCGAGTGATGCCGGACAGTGATCCCGAGGGACAGACTTTTCTATCCACTCCTCACAACCATATTGGATTCTTTTTCTTGCATACCTTCCATTTCTTAAAGCGGATTTTTAATGCTGCAGTCACTTTGGTTACCAACGTCCGCCATATTGTGTTGACACTGCAGGAATATTTAGTGACGTTGCTGTGACGTCAACCTTAACGACGGCACATATGAGGTCGTGATTAACCAGTGCATTTATCAAACACGCGATTATATTAGATTTTTGGTCGGAACAACAGGGTCAGAACATTAATTTCTATCCAAGGGTAAAATCACGGATTTCCTTGTCTGGTGTGCAAGAAAATCTCTTTAGTAGCCATCTAGTCAAAGCCATTGCTGTCTGCTCAAGCACTCCTGTCCTATTAACCATTATCCCACTGAACACAATTACCCCTACCTTTGCAAACAGTGTGGATCCAGATCAGATGGCTTCTTGTCGCGCTCCCTTGATCTAATGAACTATGGTAAATGAGCCATTGGTGTTGGAGCCATCAAAGTAATATTGTATGTAGTCATATATATAGTCAAACTTCAATGACTCAAACACCTTTGGGACCACAAAAATCTGTTCGAGACAGGCGTAGTTCCAGCCACTGCGGGCTACTGCCAGGAGGCATAAAGACATACTTTAGGACATCTTTTCGGAGTTCTATAATGAAAAATGTATGCTGTGTGTACTCATTAGAATCGCCTCATTGAGGCAATTCTAATGAGTACACACAGTATACATTTGCAAGATAATAGACGAAAATATCCTAAATTTTACCCTCCCTATTTCTTATGTAGACAAATTCCATAGGGACTCGAGAACAGGTTCAACTCAGCCATGGTAAACTAGCCATCGGTGTTCGAGCCATCGAAGTTCTACTGTACCAAGCAGATCAACTTCAACAAAAGAAATGAAATTCATTTTTGTCGATTTTATCACTGTGTAAACTACGGCAAATCACTCGCAAACTGCAGAAAGCCCAAGTTTGTGAGTGATTCGCCATGGTTTACACAGCGATAAAATCCACAAAATGATAATTTGTTCCTTATAATTCCAACTTTGTCATCGAAATGTTTAAAAATGCCAACAAAATGGTAAATTATAGGAATTCTTTCAGAATGAACTTACCAACGGCCACGGCGGTATGAATATTCAATTCTTGCATAAATACCTATGTGCATGGCTGTTTGAAGCCATTGTCAAATGGACTGAAAGCCGTGGTCAAACAGCAAAAACCATGTTCAAATCATGAAATTTGCGTGCTGTTTGAACATGGATTTTGAGCTTTTGATATCACAAGACGGGCCTTGCTTTGTCTACGTTACGTTGAGTGGCGTAACGTTATCGCCCTGAACGTAGCGTTTTAGGGTTCTATGATGACGTCACTGCATGACAATGTCATTGTATACAATATTCTGAACTGGCCGCCATTTTGGTTTGCCTGTCATATTTGAAGAGTTTATATGGAATTTATATGGAGCTTTTGGGCGTTTTCGTCAAAATTTGTTGTCGGATTCGTAAGTTATGCAAGAATAACGATCATCCATGGTTATTTCATTGCATTAACATTTGCCGGGTACCGAGGAAGCTAGGCCGAATGGTCAAATGTCTTCCGAGGGATGAAAAACCATGGTTGATCCCTATATTAGAAGCTGCCATCTTGGAAATAAACCCAAGCCGCGAAAAAAACGTCTTTAGATTCATTTTATTTGTCTTCTCAATATGACATCACTTCTTTTAAAATGACGTAACACGAAAGTTTTAAACATGCTCTTTGACTTTATATTACTACCTGTCACTGTATGAAATACGGGTAGATCTGAGATTCTTGCTCATGAAATTTATTAAGAATAAAACTTTTATTTCAAACAATCAAATCACTTGAAATGTACATAATGATGGAAAATTGGAATAATACGGTAAATGTCCTAAAAAGTTGTACGCCTTGAGGACTTGTTGTCATTCTCCTAAAACTTTAACAAATTTGTTTCACGAACCACCATGGAGACTAAATAGTGCAGGCAGAGTGGCAAACAGTGTAGACCCTGATCAGACTGCTTCTTCAGGAGCAGTCTGATCTGGTTCTGCACTGTTTGCTTAGGCTTATCTGTCCCAAAACATTATGGTATTCAACGATTTTCTGCGATATCTGGTTAACCCTAGACAAAAACTTTTTTACCACAATTAAAACATACCTCTATGGTAAGTATTTCAAGGTTTCCTAGAAAAGGTCCCTGAATATGAAACACTTCTTTTGACGCTCTCATAAAACACAGTTTGGAACAGCCCCTTTTCTTAACCAACTTCTGTCTCGGCAGTATTCCGAAACTACCCTTGATTGTCACAAACACCTGAAACATATAAAAATATTTCATCTTATAGCATTAGGTTAATAGAGGATCTTACATGAGTGTTCATGTATTATTGAATTTATTAAACGAGTTGAGGAAAAGGGATAAAATGCGAGGCTTTGCCGAGCATTTAATCCCTTTTCCTCAACGAGTTTAATAAATTCAATAATACATGAGCACGAATGCAAGATTCTAGTTATCATATGACATATAAAATGCGTTTTATTCACGATTGTTTACAAAAATGTCAATATTCCGCCATTAGTAAACGCGACATCGTTAAGGACGCCGTACATGTAACATTGCAGGACGTATCTAGCTAATTTGCATATTTAATCCACTAGTGGATTATCGAGAATATTACATGGCGTTATTACACTCTCAGACACTATGTCATATGATAAATCAAACTAGAGCTGCCCCCTAACGGGCGCCAATTATACCCCCGCATGCGTTGTCAGACAAATTTTTACAAGTATTTGACCTTGAGGAAGGTCAACGTAAAGGTCAAGGTCAAGTTTGTGTATATCAATCTTAAGTACTAGTGGCAAGGTGTGTGGTGTGTGAATATTAAAGAAATTGGTCAAAGAATAAGGAAGTTATGAGCAATGTTAAAGTTTTTTGTAACGGACCGACGACGACAGACGACAAGCTGACTCCTATATACCCCCTTCAAACTTCATTTGCGGGGGTATAAATATTTCATCTTACAGCATACGATTAAGGCATTGCATGCGGGAAACCCCTAAAGTGGTAGCAGCCCCAGATCAGATGCCACAGAATGTCGCATCTGATCAGGGCCCACACTATTTGCTAACAGAATTTTCTGTCAAAATAGAACAAAAACCAAAAAATAGGCCTACCATCCCTTATATGACAAATGGAACTGTCCAACATATAGCAATGGAAGAGTCCATCAGTATACAATGGGTTAAGATAGTTATGGGATAATTTTCCTTTTTTCTTGTCAGAAGTACCTTAAAGATCCTAAAAATTCAGACACCCTGAAGACTTACTGTAATTCTCCTAAGATTCCAACAAATTTGTATCATGATCCAGCAAGGAGTCCAAAAGGTGCAGGCAGAATGGCCAACAGTGTAGACCCTGATCAGACAGTCTGATCTGGGTCTGCACTGTTTGTTTAGGCCTATTTTAAGATCATTACGATATATGATCTACCGACTCTGATAGCTCAGTTGGTAGGGTGACCGCTCCGGGGAACGGGAGGTCACAGGTTCGCTCCCGGGCCGCGACATACCAAAGTCGTTAACAATGGTACTAGCTGCTCCTCGCTTGGCACTCAGATTTACGGGGTAGAGCTAGGACTGGTCGACCCAGTGTCAGGATAATGTGACTGGGTGTGGTATCATGTGATGTGTCTGGGACATGATACTTCAGTGTGGCAGCACTATAAAAGTGAGCATTGAGCTCCCTGTCGCAACCAGACACCGTCGTGATATGACTGAAAAATTGTTGAAAGCAACATTAAACCCAAATTCACAGACACACAGTATATGTTGTGGGCCCTATTCGAATTGCCTCAGAAGGGGAGTCTAACAAATACCACATCATGCTTTTACGGAAAAATAGTAGAAAAAATAACCTATAAGCCATTGCATGCGGGAAACTCCTATAGGGGTACCTTGGCAAACAGTGCAGACCCAGATCGGACACCACAGAACATGGCATCTGATCAGGGCCTACACTATTTCCTAACAGAATTTTCAGTCAAAAATAGAATAAAAATGAAACTAGAAAATTTGTTTGTGAAACACTATGCCCCCAACCATATGTTTGCCACTAAAAGACACATAATTAAAAAAACATAAATAAAAAAAATGCCTCTGTCATGAAAGAACTGTCAGTTGGTACAATATTCATACAATGTGCTCAAAATTTATGTAGAGTACCCAAACTGTATACGAAATGTCATGAGCCTTGCTCAAGCGGTTCTCCAGATATTTTGTTCACAAAGTTTCCCTATAGCCACAATGCATAAGCCTGAAAAGGGGCATAACTATGTTATATATACTGAGAGGCAAAAGTAAATATACAGGTTACTGAATGCTGATCTGCGTCCCAATGTCTCCCTCTCTACATACATATTGGGCATCATAAATAAGAAAAACCACTTCCGCATAATTTGCAGCAGTTTCCGTTAAAATTGATTTAAGGATAATGAAATTGCGTCACTTGAAACGGACAGGGGGTCTGATCCAATATTTTGTCTTGAATAGCTTCCCTTTAAACATGTGTTTCGAATAAGGGTTATTCAATAAATGATTTTTCATGCAACAAATTCAAAGAAGGGCAACTGATTGGCAAGAATATTTCGCATATTGAAATTAAACAGGAGATAAAGTGCAACATCTTTTCTCCAAGAAAAAGGCATTTTCGCCTTTGACGTTCTTCCTTTGATTTAATGCATTATGTTTCTATGGGATTTGTATTGAATATTAACTTTCCATTGTGCAACTTTCGAGGTTTCACTATGGAGAAAGCATAAAGATGCCGAGCAAAACAATAATTATGCGAAAGTTTCAAATGAATATCTCTTACACAATTTGAGAAAAAGACTCATTTAATTCACTATGATTTTAATTGAAAGGGAGACAATCCGGAACAGGCAGAAATTCCAATTGAGTTTGAAGCTGTTTGTTTGGGCTTAGCGGCAAGGTAATGATGTGGTCCAATCGCTGAACATTCGTACATGACTTTTGCGGTGTGTACAGTTTTGAATGTCGTGTACAACATGAAATTTTATTGGAAATATTGATTTTCAATTAAGGGCAATAATTCCATCATGGATGACTGTTACAGGAAAAGAATTGGAGTTTTACAAACTTGGACGTTTGGGAAAAACGGGCATAGGTATATTTTATTACAGACAGCAATATAAGATCCGATATTCTAAATAAAAAACTGTATACTTTTTATTGCCTCTGAGTATATTTTCGGAATTTCGTCAAAAGTTAATCAAGTCATCTAACCTTAGATCCAAACTACATACCAAATATCATGAACCTAGCTCAAGCAGTTCTCGAGATATTTTGTTCACAAG
Source organism: Lucinisca nassula (assembly GCA_963580285.1). Classification (NCBI taxonomy): domain Eukaryota; kingdom Metazoa; phylum Mollusca; class Bivalvia; order Lucinida; family Lucinidae; genus Lucinisca; species Lucinisca nassula. The sequence goes on from OY757011.1 coordinate 35,689,103, forward strand.
GTTTCCCCCATAGCCACAATGCATAAGTCCAAAAAGGGGCATAACTCTATTAAAATTTTGGAATTTCGTCAAAAGTTAATCAGGTCATCTACAACTTAGACCTAAACTGTATACTAAATATCATAAGCCTAGCTCAAGCAGTTCTCCAGATATTTTGTTCACAAGGTTTCCTTATAGCCACAATGCAGGAGTCCGAAAAGGGGCATAATTCTGCAAAGACAAGCCCAACGGAAAAGAAAAAAATATGAGTTCGCTTAATTTTCATGCTCATTCCATATAGCTCAAGTAGTTCTCCAGATATTTTGTTCACAAGGTTTCCCCATAGCCACAATGCATAAGTCAAAAAAGGGGCATAACTCTGTTAAATATTTTCCGAATTTCGTCAAAAGTTAATCAGGTCATCTAAACCTTAGACCCAATCTGTAAACTAAATACCATAAGCCTAGCTCAAGCAGTTCTCCAGATATTTTGTTCACAAGGTTTCCCCATAGCCACAATACATAAGTCCGAAAAGGGGCGTAACTCCGTTAAATATTTTCGGATTTTGTCAAAAGTTAATCAGGTCATCTACACATTAGACCCAAATTTTATATTAACTATCATGACCTAGCTTAAGCGGTTCTCCAGATATTTTGTTCACAAGGTTTCCCTATAGCCACAATGCATAAGTCCGAAAAGGGGCGTAACTCTGCAAAGACAAGTCCGACGGAAAAGAAAAAAAATAGGGGTTCACTTAATTTTCATGCTCATTCCATATATAAAATTTCAAGATCCTATCACAAACCATTCTTCTGTTTCACATATGTATAAAGCATAACAGACAGACAGACGCACAGATTGACGGACTGACAGACTGACGGACAGGACGGAACAAATCTTAAAAGTAATTTTTGCAAAAAAACAAAATTTCTCTCCTGTAAGAGCAGTCTGATCTGGGTCCCACTGTTTGCCTGTATGCAAAAGATATTTTCAAAAAGTTTGCAAAAAAATAAGCAGACAACATTTTAAGATATAGTTTCTTGGCGTCGTAAAGGGCTTTAACACCTGGAAAGGAAACTGCCTCATTCTGAGTTGGCTGTCTTTTTAAGCTTGTATAATCAAATTAAATACATGTACAATAAAATGTCAAATATATTGACAGTGCATATTGTCTCCAAATAAGGTGGTAGAACTGTCTGAACAAAAATTGCAGAACTAGATTAAACTGCTCATAAAAGAGCAATGTGATCAGGGTCTACACTGTGGCACCTTCAATAAGCAGACCCTAACAACACCGTTTAACCCTTTTTGTACCAAATGAAATCTTCCTCCTTATATATAGCAGGAGTTCATTTCAAATTTTGGAGTGTCAGGTTGTGTTTTCATCAAAATTTATTAGGAAAATGACTGAACTTTTAGCAAACAGTGGAGGCCGTGATCAGATGCCGCATTCTGCGGTGTCTGATCTGGGCCTGCACTGTTTGCCAGAGTATCCGTTTTGGAGTGTCTGGTACTAAATGGGTTAATATTAAACTCATCTTTTGTGTTGGAAAAGTCAGAAATACTACTGTCATCCGAATGTCTTGGATAACCTTAAACCATGTGCATCCAATACTGGCTTTCCTCAGCTGGTGAGCCTTTTAATTCAAACTGCAACTGGTGATGATGACAGGAGGTTGTGGGTGCAATCTACGCTGTTGGCAACATTCTTTCACAGCGACTGATCATGAAATCTTTTTATAATCTTTCTCTCCCTTCTGATGATTCAAGAAGGGCAGTTGTCAGTTTCTGGCAAAAGAGTGTGCACTGTACTGGTTAATCATATATGGTCATTTTCATTTGTTATACTGCAAAGAAATTTCCAAGCTTTTGATTGGACAGCGCAAGGGCAATTATTTTTCATATACCCCATGAGAGAAAATATATATTAACCTCTCGCAATTGCTTTCGCTGAATTGCGATGTCTGCCATTTTGGATTTACTGCAGTTGATAAGTAATTTCATGCACCACAATAATTTCTAGCCAATAAATAAATAACAAAACGTGTAATTGTTTTCATTCATTCGGTACTTTATTTAATTAATGTCTGATATAAAAGTCTGCTTCTATCTAACATGACGTAAACATTTTCCCACTGAGGGCCATGGTCAACGTTGTGCGTGCAGAAGTGCATGATCGATGACGTCACATGTAAATATAGTAAATACATGGTTAGTGTCTTTAAGTACAAAATATAATCGGTGAGCCTTAGACAATTTTATATAAATTTGTCGTGGCAAACCGATTATATTTTATTATTAAAGACACTAATCATGTATTTAGTTTATACCGCAATTCAAAACAATCGTGGGGTTTTGCTATAATTTAGCAAATTAAAGCAAACAAGTGGGCCAGGATGGCCCTGGATCGCTCACCTGATCCATAGAGTAACAAGTGGGCCCTGCGGAGGGCCATTATTAACCCCAGGGCTATAATGTGCATAATGTTGAGAGAGGTCTAAAAAGGTGAAGCTTCATACCAAATATCAACAAAGGCTATAATTTTAACAATCTTGGCAAAGGTCCACTAGATGAAGCTACACACCAAATATCAAAAACCTGGGCCTTGCGGTTTCAGAGAAGAAGATTTTTTTTTAAAGGTCCACTAGATGAAGCTCCATACCAAATATCAAAGACATGGGCCTTGCAGTTTCAGAGAAGAAGATTTTTCAAGATTTCCCTATATTAGTCTATGTGAAACCAAAGGGTGTCAGGGCGGGGGCATATTTTGCCCCAGGGCTATAATTTGAACAATCTTGATAGAGGTCCACTAGATGAAATTTCACACCAAATATCAAAGACCGAGGCCTTGTGGTTTCAGAGAAGAAGATTTTTCAAGATATTCCCTAAATAAGTCTATGTTAAACAAAAGGGCCCTGGAGCAGGGGCACTTTTTTGCCCCAGGGCTATAATGTCAACAATCTTGGTAGAGGTCCACTAGATGAAGCTTCATACCAAATATCAAAGACCTAGGCCTTGCGGTTTCAGAGAAGAAGATTTTTAAAGATTTTCCCTATATAAAGCCTATGAAAAACCAAAGGGCCCTGGGGCGGGGTCATTTTTGGCCCCAGCACTATAATTTGAACAATCTTGGTAGGGGTCCACTAGATGAAGCTTCATACCAAATAGCAAAGACCTGGGCCTTGCGGTTTCAGAGAAGAAGATTTTTAAAGATTTTCCCTATATAAGCCCATGTAAAACCAAAGGACCCCGGGGCGGGGGCATTTTTGGCCCCAGCACTATAATTTGAACAATCTTGGTAGGGGTCCACTAGATGAAGCTTCATACCAAATAGCAAAGACCTGGGCCTTGCGGTTTCAGAGAAGAAGATTTTTAAAGATTTTCCCTATATAAGCCCATGTAAAACCAAAGGGCCCCGGGGCGGGGGCATTTTTGGCCCCAGCACCATAATTTGAACAATCTTGGTATGGGTCCTCTAGATGAAGCTTCATACCAAATAGCAAAGACCTGGGCCTTGCGGTTTCAGAGAAGAAGATTTTTAAAGATTTTCCCTATATAAGCCCATGTAAAACCAAAGGGCCCTGGGGCGGGGGCATTTTTGGCCCCAGCACAATAATTTGAACAATCTTGGTAGGGGTCCACTAGATGAAGCTTCATACCAAATATCAAAGACCTGGGCCTTGTGGTTTCACAGAAGAAGATTTTTTAAGTTTTCGGTGAAAAAAAATCTATTTTTGGCTCCTGTGACCTAGATATGCAACGGACCGGAATCATTAGAACAACTTTGAAAGGGGACCACCTAAGGATTATTTCTGTGAAGTTTGGTCAAAATCCGATCAGTGGTTTAGGAGGAGATGTCGTTTGAAGAAATTGTTTACGCACGCACGGACGGATGCACGCACGGACGCACGACGGACAAAAAGTGATCCTAAAAGCTCACCTCGTCACTACGTGACGGTGAGCTAAAAAGACTGCAGACAGTGTGGCATGTTAATTCAGCGGCATGTTGATTCAGTGCCATGGCGCGCACATGTAGTATAACGTGACGTCAACGAGTGCAAAGTTTCTTACATCACCGCGCCACAAAGACATAGGAAACAACATGGAAGGTTGAATAGAAGTTTTTTAGCGCTTTTTATTCTGTATGAAAATCTGCAAATAAATAGTTTATTTTAGCTTTAGAAATTATTTCCAAGGTTGAGACGCAACCACAGTAGCAGTGCGCAGTTATTCCAACGGGCCATTCAAACCAGGAAAGGCCATGAAAGTAAGAATTTAGCTGAAATTTCTGAAAATCTGTTCAAATAAATATTGCAAAAATTTTAACTTGCAGTTTCGTTGTTTTCCCATGTATAAAAGGTTGCATGTTATTGCTTACACTTGTAAATTGGTGACCAGAAAAGAAGGTCTGGTCTATAAACGGTCACTAGACACATTATAGGTCAGTAGAAGGTATTATAGGTCACTACCAATTATAGTGTGCAGTTATTCTACCAACTTTATTAGGTTACTAGAATGGCTGATTGCGGTATAAATAATCTATACATTTATGGAGACAATCCTTAAACTGTCTTATATTCCAAACATTTTTATAGTGAACAGTGTTACAAAGAGCTTATTTTGAACTTACATTTGCATTGGTACCTGCAGTCACCAGATCACTGGTAAACACCTCTAGTTTATAAAGCCTTTCTTTGACTATGACTTCCTCCTCTTCCTCCGGAGGTTTCTGCTTCGGAGCCGGTGCTAAATACCGCACCCGAGCTTTTGCAGATTTCACTCTTTTCCTTGGCTGTAAGACAATAATATCATCTTAACCCTTGTCCTGCTGAGCCCGGATATGTCTTAGTTTTCAAACAATGCAGATCCAGATCAGATGGCTTCTGATGAAGCCATCTGATCTGGATCTTCATTGTTTGTCATTCAGTTTAAGAATTTCTTGCAATGATTTCGCATCAAGAAATCTGATTGGTTGATAATCAGTTGTGGGTGTGACATATTTAAATATTCAGCAGGTCAAGGGTTAATTATGAGCCAGTGCACAATAAAACCTGTGTGACAGACATCCTGTGTTTTGAAATGAATGGCAAAAAGGAATTTAACCCTTTATGTACCGAATGGAATCTTCATCCTTATATATAGCAAAAGTCCATTTCTAAATTTAGGGGTCAGGTTGTGTTTCCTTCAAAATTTATTTGGAAAATGGCTGATATTTTTACAAACAGTGTAGGCTCTGTTCAGACACCGCGTTCTGTGGCATCTGATCTGGGCCTACACCGTTTGCCAGGGTACCCGTTTTGGGGTTTCCGGTGTCCCAGCTTATCTTGACCCCTGGGTAGCTTTACCCCCGGGGGTAAAGCTACTCATGGGGAACTTTACCCCCGGCGGTAAGGATATCCTGGGATATCTTTACCCCCACCCTGGATATCTTGACCCCCGTAGGTAAAGATATCCCAGCTGGGATATCTTGATCCCCGGGGGTAAAGCTAAACTGGCCAGGATATCCTTACCCCTATCCCCACTTTTGGGTATAAACTATTTTCTTAATGCTCAATTTCTTCTTATATGTAACTGAAGCAAGATAGTGGACTTGATGTTTCACTTAAACATTTTTCGTTTCAATCATGACTCTGACTAATAGAACTACCCTTAGTAAGAAATATGACCATGTTATAGAGGCAATTGATTATTTAATAACTTCTTTTTGTATATTTTCTTATTCAAAATGTTGTTTATGACAATCTTTCATAATCTTGCATTATCCCTGTCAGTTGTGAAATGGGTGGTGGTGATGAGTGGAAAGGCAGGGGTAAAGATATCCTGGCTGGGATATCTTTACTCCAGGGGGTAAAGCTAAACTGGCCAGGATATCTTTACCCCCATCCCCACTTTTGGGTATAAATTATTTTCTTAATGCCCAATTTCTTTTTATATGTAACTGAAGCAAGATAGTGGACTCAATGTTTCACTTTAACATTTTTCGTTTCAATCATGACTCTGACTAAAAGAACTACCCTTAGTAAGAAATATGACCATATTATAGAGGCAAATGATTATTTAACTAGAAAAAGTGTCCATAGGACAAGGATGCCCCTGCCAAATGCAATTCATAAAAAATATTACAAATGTACTTCAAATCAATCATAAAATATATGCATCAAGGACAGATAATCCAAAAACCAAAAATGCAAGAGTTGTCTTCCTTGTTCATGACACATCGTCTCAGTGTGATGAATGCACCTGTGAAGTTTCATGAATATATTCCATACGGTTAAGGAGTTATGGCCCGGACACGGTTTACTATATGGTACTAAGTCAAGAGCATATAATTCAAAAACCAAAAATGCAAGAGTTGTCTTCCTTGTTCATGACACATCATTTCAGTGTGATGAATGCACCTGTGAAGTTTCATGAATATATTCCATACGGTATAGGACTTATGGCCCGGACACGACATACCATTTGACTATATATGGATGTAAGTCAAGGGCAGATAATTCAAAAACTAAACAAGCAGGAGTTGTCTTCCTTGTTCATGACACATCGATCTAGTATGATGGATGCACCTGTGAAGTTTCATGATTATATTCCATATGGTTTAGGAGTTATGGCCCGGACACGGTTTACTATATGGTACTAAGTCAAGGGCAGATAATTCAAAAACCAACTAGAAAAGTGTCCAGACGACACGGATGCCCCCGCCAAGGGCCCCACCTCACCCCGAAAATCCATGTTACAAGAAAACTTTTTAAGTGTGTGACCTTGTCATCAGGAACATTTGTGAGAAGTTATATTGAAATTGGTGAAAAAATGTAAGCACTACAGCAATGACAAAGTTTTTCTAAAAATAGCCACAGTAACCTTGACCTTGAAAGTCAAACTCGCTCGAGGTATTGTCATAAGGAACATTTGTGTGAAGTTATATTGAAATCAGTGAAGAAATGTAGTCGCTAGAGCGATGACAAAGTTTTTCTAAAAATAGCCACAGTGACCTTGACCTTGAAAGTGGAACTTGCTAGAGATATTGTCATAAGGAACATTTGTGTGAAGTAATACTGAAATTGGTGAAAAAATGTAAGCGCATGAGCAATGACAAAGTTTTTCTAAAAATAGCCACAGTGACCTTGACCTTGAAAGTCAAACTCATTCGAGGTATTGTCATAAGGAACATTTGTGTGAAGTTATTTTGAAACCATTGAAGAAATGCAGGCGAAAGAGCTATGACAAAGTTTTTCTAAAAATAGCCACAGTGACCTTGACCTTGAGGTCATGACCTTGAAAGTCAAACTCGCTCGAGATGTTATTATAAGGACCATTTGTGTGAAGTTATATTGAAATCAGTGAAGAAATATAGAAGCTAGAGCTATGTTGTGCGAGGGGATAATTAAAAAAAATTTAAGTCTGTGACCTTGACCTAGAGCTCATGGGCATGGGTGGGGGTATCGCTGAATAAAATGGACAGGTATCTAACATCATACCAAATATCAACTCAATCCATCGCACGATTTGGAAAATATCAACTCTTAAAATATCTAATTAAGAATTTCTAAGTCTGTGACCTTGACCTTGAAGGCATAGGCATGAGTGGGGGTATTGCCAAATAAACATTTGGACCTGTAACTATCATCATAGCATACATAAGCCAAATCCATAATATAGTTTGGAAAATTTGAGCTCTTTAAAATCTTTCACATTAAAATTGTCTAAGTCTGTGACCTTGACCTTGAGGGCATGGGTGGGGGTACTGCTGAATAAAACATTGTACCTATATCTATCATCATATGAACCAAAGCCATCATAAAAGTTCAGGTTCTAGCAGGTACAAATACCTTAACTGGAGTCTTTAACATGGAAAATTTCTAAGTCCATGACCTTGACCTTGAGGCCATGGGCATGGGTGGGGGTATCGCTGAATAAAACTTTGGACCTATATCTATAATCATACCAAATATGAACCAATTCCATCAAATGGTTTGGAAAATATGAGTTCTAAAATGTTCAAGTCTACCTGTTACAAAAACCTTAACCTGAGTCTTTACCATTGAAAATTTCTTCTAAGTCTGTGACCTTGACCTTGAGGTCACACGCATGGGTGGGGGTATCGCTTAATAAAACTTTGGACCTATATCTATCATCATACCAAAGATGAACCAGTTCCATCAAATGGTTAGGAAAATATGAGTTCTAAAAGTTCAGGCTCTACCTGTTACAAAAACTTTAACCTGAGGTTACAGGATCACGTACGTACGTACACACACACGTACAGACGGACGTACACATGTACGCACGTACGCACGTACGCACGTACGGAAAACCCAAAAACTATATGCCCCCGGCATCATATGATGCGGGGGCATAAAAATGCAAGAGTTATCTTTCTTGTTCATGACACATCATTTCAGTGTGATGAATGCACCTGTGAAGTTTCATGATTATATTCTATATGGTTTAGGAGTTATGGCCCAACATGGTTTACTATATGGTACTAAGTCAAGGGCAGATAATTCAAAAACCAAAAATGCAAGAGTTGTCTTCCTTGTTCATGACACATCGTCTCAGTGTGATGAATGCACCTGTGAAGTTTCATGAATATATTCCATACGGTTAAGGATTTATGGCCCGGACACGGTTTACTATATGGTACTAAGTCAAGGGCATATAATTCAAAAACCAAAAATGCAAGAGTTGTCTTCCTTGTTCATGACACGTTGTCTAAGTGTGATGAATGCACCTGTGAAGTTTCATGAATATATTCCATACGGTTTAGGACTTATGGCCCGAACTATATATGGATGTAAGTCAAGGGCAGATAATTCAAAAACTAAACAAGCAGGAGTTGTCTTCCTTGTTCATGACACATTGTCTCAGTGTGATGAATGCACCTGTGAAGTTTCATGAATATATTCCATACGGTTTAGGAGTTATGGCCCGGACACGATGTGGGGATGGACGAACGGACGAACGGACAGACAGGGGTAAAACTTAATGCCCTTCCGGTATTCTCCGAATACGCGGGGGCATAATAACTTCTTTTTGTATATTTTCTTATTCAAAATGTTGCTTATGAAAATCTTTCATAATCTTGCATTATCCCTGTTAGTTGTGAAATGGGTGGTGGTGGTGAGTGGAAAGGCGGGGGTAAAGATATCCCAGCTGGGATATCTTTATCCCCAGGGGAAAAGCTAAACTGGCCAGGATATCTTTACCCCCATCCCCACTTTTGGGGATAAAATATTTTCTTAATGCCCAATTTCTTCTTATATGTAACTGAAGCAAGATAGTGGACTCGATGTTTCACTTTAACATTTTTCGTTTCAATCATGATTCTGACTAATAGAACTACCCTTAGTAAGAAATATGACCATATTATAGAGGCAAATGATTATTTAATAACTTCTTTTTTTATATTTTCTTATTCAAAATGTTGCTTATGACAGTGGGAATGGTGGTAAAGATATCCTGGCCCCGGTCAAAAAATGTCTGGACTGATTGGAATTCTTCAGTTTCTCAAGCTTTTCAGTGTAAATTCACTAATTTTGTTAAAAATGTTTTGCTTAACTCTCTTTGAATAGTCCAGATGCTGTAGATAGTTCATGACGAAGACTCTAATCAGATTACTCCCATATGTGAGAGTTGGGTTAGTCTGACGTTTATTTTTACGTTTATATACAGTCAACTTCGATGGCTCAAACCCCTTCGGGACCATAGAAATTTGTTCGAAACAGTGGTATTTCGAGCCACTGTTGCATACTTCCAGAAAACATAACGGGGGTATTTTTGGACTTCTTTTTGGTGTTCTGTAACATAAATGTATGCTGTGTGTACTCATTAGAATCGCCTCATTGAGGCGATTCTAATGAGTACACACAGCATAAATTTGCAAGATAAAAGTAGAAAATCTCCTTAATTATCCCACACTTTTTCTTATGCAGAGGAATTCCCTAGGGACTCAAAATCGAGTTCGACTCAACCATGGTAAACGAGCCATCGGTGTTCGAGCCACCGAAGTTCGACTGTACTGATATTTTCATTTTTGTTTTCATCGACAACCGAACACATCACATGGCCAACTATAAATAAAACTGAAAATTGTCGACATAAACAAAAATGATGTTCTATATGCAGAACTGTAATCAGATATGGTCTTCACTGGTCACACAAATCTTATTACGGTTTTGTCAGCACTTGTTCATTATATCCCTCATTACGATAACACATTAGTGAGACATAGTGCATTTTTTCATACCTCAATGTGTGTGTGTGAATTCGGGTTTAATGTCGCTTTCAACAATTTTTCAGTCATATCACAACGGTGTCTGGTTGCGACAGGGAGCTCAATGCTAAATTTTATAGTGCTGCCTCACTGACGTATCATGTCCCAGACACATTACATGATACCACACCCAGTCACATTATCCTGACACTGGGTCGACCAGTCCTAGCTCTACCCTTAAATCTGAGTGCCAAGCGAGGAGCAGCTAGTACCATTTTTAACAACTTTGGTTTGTCGCGGCACGGGATTGAACCCGTGACCTCCCGTCCCCGGAGCGGACACTCTACCAACTGAGCTATCGGGGCCGATTTTCATATCTCAAAACCAGACATTTTTCTTATGGCAATTTGTGAAATTTTTCTTACTTTCACTCCATACATAGGTTGAGGGTGCTTGTTAGAACCACCTCATTGAGGCGGTTCTAACGAGTATTCACAAATAAGCAAAATATTGTATACCCCTGTAAAACCCAGTTTTCTCTATATAAAGTGAGGTTTAGAGGGGTATTCATTACACAGAATTGTTAACGTGATACACAAAAACAACCTTAGATTTACTTAAGTTTAGAAAAAGAAAAAAAATCTTCAAGGAAATCTACATGAGAAATGTTAAATTTCCTTTTGCCTGGCCAATGTTACTCAAATTTCAGCAAAAATAACAGTGTCTTAGTTATTGTTCTTGCTTGATGCTTATGACTGATGATCCATTAAACATCAATCAATGGAATTATTAGAAATATTTAAAGCTTCAATGGAATTATTATAAATATTTAAAGCTATTTTACATAGTTATTTGGAAGCTTCTTTGCAAAATGTATAGTTTATATAGAAAGATGACCATGAATGGTCATTTTTTTCCATATAATGCAGCTCTTACACTGTCACGACTTTGACCACTATTGTCCACGACTGTCCACGACCAATGGGGACCATGAAAATCGTGGCAAATTGGGGCATACACGGTTCCGATTTCACTACCCTACGAATACTCACGACATTGCTACGATACTTCTACGAACAATCATGATTGCTGTACGATAATGGAGCCGATTTACAACGATCCTCCACGATCGACCACGATGTCTAAGAATGCTCTAGGATTCTACTACGACTGCACCACGATTGCTTCAAGATATCAGACGATCATACACGATTTCTCATGATCCCTGCAAGACTGCTCTACGACCAAGGCCGATTTGGATGGATGATCAAAGACTCAGTACGATCATGGAGGATTTGATACAATTTACTCATGATTAACCAAGACTTCTCCAGATTCGTCAGGATTTATAACGATCTGGGTATATAAAAGTGTTCGTCGGGATAAATCGTGCTAGTGTCGTCATCAATCGTAGTGCATTCCTGGTGAATCTTGCATTGTCGTGAGCAGTCGTTGTGATATAGTAGTGGATCGTACCGCAGTCGCAACGGAATCGTAGAGGCGTCGTAGATGATCTTGTCTCGTCGTAACTCAATCCTGGTAGAATTCAGTCACGATTATTCACGATTGGCCACGAATACCACGACGATGGCTCACGACTGAGCTACGATTTAAAAAATGATGCCGACTCGTCACGAATGTTTTGAACATGTCCAAAACAGTCATGGTCACTCCCGAACTATCACGATCAACCATGATTCCTCAAGATCTCTGCCGACTTCTCTACGACGTTCACGATTTAAAAAAATCGTGGGGAGTTGTGTCCAAAATTGCGACAGTGTAAAAGCCCCTTTAACTGGACATTTTGATTAAGATATTACAGGTGGTGTACCTAACGTTAATTTTTTGGATCCTATAATAGTGCAAAAAGAGTATGTCACATTATAAAGAAAATAACAAATTTTCTGATCACAGAAAACCAAGATCGATCTTGTACTGATCTAAAGTGGGTGAAATCAGTAATCATTAACCCATTGTATACTGGTGGACTCTTCCATTGCTATATGTTGGACAAATCCATTTGTCATATAAGGTGTATGAGGCCTATTGTTTCGTTTTTATTCTATTTTGACGGAAAATTCTGTGGCGTCTGATCTGAGCCTGCACTGTTTGCTAAGGTACCCCTTTAGGGGTTTCCTGCATGCCATGGGTTAATGCCAAACCACTATAACATTGTACTTCAGGCCAAGAAAATTCTTCAAAATTTCACTTGTCCTGCAAGACCAAGGGCGTCTAGAATTTGGTAAATTCCACAGGGACTTGACAAAATTTTCACACGTCCCACAGCATGAGGCACTGCTCAAATCGAATGGACGAATAGATTTTTCCAGCCCTGCTAGATCTACTTACTTTATGGAGATGTAAATGCCTTTTATGCTCTTCCATGGTGGAACAGAGGTAACAGAACTTGTTTACTGGTCCTGGAATAAAAATACATCACCGGGTATATCATTAGGATAACACACTCGTGCGACGTAGTGCATATTTCTCATCTCCAAAATGTCTACTTTTCTGACGAAAACCCCTGATAATTTTCTTATAAATACTGCAAACAAAAGTTGTGGGTGCTCGTTAGAACCGCCTCATTGAGGCGGTTCTAACGAGTACCCACAACCTATGTCTTGGAGCAGAAATAAGTTAAATAATGTATACCCCCTTAAACCCCAGTTTTCTCTATATAAAGTGGGGTGTAGGGGGGTCTTCATTTCACGGACTTGTCCACGTGATGAGCACAACTATACTGACTGGCAATACAAGCGGAATTTGTAGCGAAATGGTCGAGTATTTGTTTATCAATCTGGCAGCCTAGGTTTGATCCCTGTCAGAATCATCTAATTTTTTTCTGCCGTTTCTTTAGCTGTTACAGCTGACGCCCACCAGTAAAATACATATGTGTATGTGTACATTAGAACTCCTTAATGCTCATTTCACATGAATCATTTGAGGACGAATTTCAATGTGGAGGGGGAGAATGTGGGAATTGGTATATAGCACATTTGTATTTCCTTGTGGTACAAACTAGTCACTTATAGAAAGTGACATGGAGGCACACACAAAAACAGAAGAAATATGAACCAACGGCACAAAGCCAAATAACAAATAAGACACTGCCAAAGAACGACCGCCTTAGGACAGTCAGTAGTAAAACTACTGGAGGGGCTTCAACTACTGGGGGGCTTGACAATACAAAGGTCAAGGTTGGATCCTATCCATAGCTGTCTAAATTTTTTGCACCTTTTACAAATACAGTGTTCAGGGAGTGCAAATACCAAAGCCATGACTTTACCATAGCAACAGGTAAGGTGCGTATTTTGTCACAACTGAAGGATAGTTTTCCTTATTTCTCCATATAAACCTATGTTGTGAATATTCATTAGAACCACCTCAATGACGTGGTTCTAATGAATACCCAGAACACACATGTAGGTTTTTATGGAGAATTGACAAAAACTATCATTCAGTTATCACAAAATGCCAACCTTATCTGTTGCTATGCTTAACACATTGATAGCAAGCTTCTGTTTTGTTTGGACTAGTCAACACTGATGAGATCATATCAAGCTCATCAGTTAACGTGACAACACCTTTGTTATGTTGCCTGATCCGTGGATGGAAACCGGGGAGGGGCCAAAATGTCCTGGGCCAGTTGTTCAAAGCTAATGACATTCACAATTAATTTGTTATAATATGGCAAAAACACTAATATTTTTGCTCAGCAGCTTTGGCATTTGCGGTTCAAATGCAGAAATAAGCAAAATCATCACTTTTGTTGTGTATGGAACCTGGGTGGCCACAATGTCCCGGGGCAAGCTGTTCAAAGCTAATGACATTGACAATGAATCTGTTGAAATTTTGATCATTTAACCCTTCTCTTGCTGAATATTCAGTTTAGCCACACCCATTTCTGACTTTGAACCAATCAGATTACTTGATGTAATTTATTTCTACAAAGCCATAAACTTAATGTCAAACAGTGTAGATCCTGATCAGATGGCTTCCAAAGATAGGGGTTGCCGTAAAACAGCAAGATAAGGGTTAATATGGCAAAAACACTAATATTTTTGCTGAAAAATGTGAGCAGCTTTGGCATTTGCGGTTCAAATGAATATCCGCAACATATTTTTATGCAGGTTTTTATGCAGAAATAAGGAAAATTATCCTTCATTTAAGACCAAACATACCCATCTTTAATATGTATTGCTATGAATTGTGTATAAATTCACTGACTTTAACAGTAACAAGCTGGGGCCAGTTTTTCAAAACTAACGATGTCGTTAGTCGTTAGTTAATGTATCGTTAAAACTTTGATCATTAAATATGGCAAATATGCTGAAATTTTTTCAGCAAAAATACCAAAATTTACGATATTGTACTTGCTAGAAGAGTTAACAATATGACCACTAACCAGCTCGTTATGCTAACGATGCTTTGAACAACTTGCCCATGGCCACCATTTGACTACTTCCACTGGAAATTATTATGACTAATTAAAAACCATTCTAGGGATCAAATACATGAAATGCAAATTTCTATGAACGACTTAAAAATGTTTCATGGCAAATTAGTAAAACCAGCAAACTCTTATTAACTCACTGCATGCTGGAAACCCCTAAAGGGGTACCTTTCCTCCACTGTTTGCTAACAGAACTTTCCGTCAAAAATAGAATAAAAATGAAAAAATAGGCCTGACATGCCTTATATGTAGGGCTGGCTAATCGGAGCTGAAAAGGTAATCGATTATCAGTCATGACATTGCGGTCGATAATCGATTAGTAATCGTTAAGGTTTTTGTCATTATTTTACCTGTCTGGCTTTCCGTCTGAGCATGACTCTTACCATATGTTTCACTTTACAATATGTATATTTGAACAGACAGGCCTGAGCAAACAGTGTAGACCCAGATGAGAGGCCGCATAATGCGGCCTCTCATCAGGGTCTGCACTGTTTGCCACTCATCCAGCTATTTTAGGCATAACTTTGGGTAGTAAATTGTACCTATCAAGTAATCGATTAAAAGCAAATCAGAATTGATAATCATTTTTGTGGAATTTAACATCGATTAATCCATTATACGATTAATCGTGTCAGCCTTACTTATATGAAAAAATTTATGGACTTGTCCAACATATAGCAATGGAAGAGTCCACCAGTATACAATGGGTTACTGTATTGTTTCCTTTCATTAAATTGAATGTTGTGGATGACATTATTATAGTCAAATGGATATCACTTGAAAAATTCTGCGACCATGAATATTTGTTCCACATCTCAGGCCCTGTTGCCCAATGAAACCAAAAGGGTTTATAAGCTTGGACAGTCTGGCTCGGATTTGCCTTGGCAGGCTTAGATCTTCTAAGCAGTTTACCACTACTTGTGTGCGGTCTGTTTCAGCTCTGCGTGGAAGCATCATGCAGCCCATCTATTTCTTCAAGCCCCAATGGGCAGGGGCCTGGGTGTTGAATTAAGGTATCTTTAGATTCTTCTATAAAATCAATGTCATGATGTTGTGTGTACTTATTAGAATTGCCTCACTGAGGCAATTCCAATGAGTATACACAACACACCTTTTGAGAATGAAATCAAGAAAAACTCCTTAACCCATTTTGTAACATTCTTTCACGGAGATTGATCATGAAAGCTTTTCTACAGTCATACTCTCCCTTCCGCTGATTCAAGAAGGGCAGTTGTTAGTTTCTGGCGAAAGATTGTGCACTGTACCGGATAACCGCTTACGTATAAGCCTGTCAAGAGGAAAGGTGTGGATAGGTAAACTGATCGGCTCAAAAATGACCTAAAATAGTGTTGTCTGGGCCATTAACCCCCCTCCCCCAATACATTTTGTACCAGACACCCCAAAATCTGATCAGGGCCTACACTGTTTGCAAAAAAATGTTCAACCATTTTCCAAATAAGAAAACACAACCTGACACCCCTAAATTTTGAAATTGACTCCTATAATATATAAGGAGAAAGATTGCATTTGGTACAAAATGTGTTAAAATATCCAAAAGTATGGCTTCTTGAACTACCGGATGAATCCTCTAGGGAACCAAGAGCGAGTTTGAATAAGCCAAGGTAACTGAGCAATCAGTGTTCAAGTTTTTAAAGTTTCAATGTACTTTTCAATGTCATTACAGTGCGGCCCCCACCCATCGGGGCTTGAAGAAATATATGGGCTGCATGATGCTTCCACGCAGAGCTGAATCCGACCCACACACGAGTACTGGTAGACTGCTTTGATGATCTAAGCCTGCCCACGCAAATCGTTGTGTGTCGGACCGTCCATGCTTATAAACCCTACTGGTTTCATTGGGCAACAGGGCTTGAGATGTCATTTCATCTCAATGTCGGGTAAAAGTCCCACAAAATTGGATGCAACGTCTCCAAAAAAACGACCTGTACAGTGTTGACGGGGAGGTTATGCCTCAAATCAAACAAAAACAAAAACAAACAAATGTCATTACAGTAACACATTATCTGGGGCCGGTTGTTCAAAACTAGCGATGTTGTTAGTTAACGTATTGTTAAAACTTTGGTTATTTATTATGACAAATATGGCTAATATTTTTGCTGAAAAAAATGTGAGCAGCTTTTGCTGATGCAAAAGCTGCTCACATTTTTTGTCAGCAAAAATACCACTGTATTAGATATTGTACTTACTAGAACAGTTAACGATTTGACCAATAACGAGCTCGTTAAGCTCACGATGATCTGAACAACTGGGCACTGTGCACAACAATTGTAAATTTTTGTCTCTAAAACCAGCATTTTTTCAGATGAAAATGTTCCATTTTTTTTTCTTATTTATAGTCCAAACAGAGATTTTCCTAGTGCAACTTTGGGGCTGGTAATCGGCCCCTATTTTTCCCAATTTAGAGACAGATATTCCCAAATTGTATTACAAATTTCCCAATATCTGATGTTGTGCTACATTTTCATTAAAATTTCATGAAAATTGAACCAAAATTGACAAAGTTACAACTGATTTAAATTCCCAACTATAAATATTAGCGAGCTGTTTTTCCCAAACCCAGCGGCCCCTGGACCCTGATTCTGAAGGGTAGGAAAATCCCTGCCAAATGTAGAATGTTGGTGCTCATTGGAGCCCCCTCATTCCCATTGAGGCAGTTCTAACGAGAACCAACAATCTATGTTTTTGAGCAAAAATAAGGAAAATAATGAATGCCCCCGTAAACCCCTTGTGTCTATTTATGAAATGGGCCCCGTCAAGTGATTTTGGTACTTATCACCTATGCGAACAGCAAAGGTTCAGGCGAGCCTGCACATTCGCGCAGTCTCGCCAGAACCTTCGCTGCTCGCTCATACAAGCAGTGAATCAAGAGGAACCTTCAGACAGAAAGCCATGTCCCTGGCCCCTCTGAATGGCTGGGCATGCGCAGTTAAAATTTGTAATGACGGAATGCTAAAAGACACAAATTCACTTGGCGGGGCTCAAATGAGGTTAAGAGGGGTGTTCATTACACAGGCTTGTTAACCTTATACTGCTGAAATTGTTCACAAAAACATAACATTCACGATGCACACATTTGACAGTTTGTTTGTTTGATTTGAGGTTCAACGTCCCCGTCAACACTGTAAAGGTCATTTTGGAGATGTTGCTTCCAATTTTGTAGGACTTTTACCCGATACTGAGATGAAATGACTTCCCAAGCCCTATCGCCCAATGAAACCAATAGGGTTTATAAGCATGGACGGACCGACTCGCACTGCTTTACCTGGGCAGGCTTAGATCCTCTAAGCGGTTTACCAGTACTCGTGTGCGGGTCAGTTTCAGCTCGCGTGGAAGCATCATGCAGCCCATCTATTTCTTCAAGCCCCGATGGACGGGGGCCTACACATTTGAAAGTAAAATTTGCAAATTTTAGAAAATTGAATTGACGTTTTAAAGCATTTTGTACTGAATGGAATCTCTCATCTCATATACATAGCAAGAGTCCATCTAAAATATTAGTGGAATCGGGATGTGCGTGCTATTTTTTGCAGACCCAGATCAGACTGCTCAGTCTGATCAGGGTCTACACTGTTTGCAATTCTGTCTGCATCTTTTGGACCCCTTGCTGGATCTTGACACAAATTTGTTAAAAATTTAGGACAATTACAGCAAGTCGTCAAGGCATCTACAGTAAAACTTCTATGGCTCGAACTCCGATGGCTCATATACCATGGATGAGTCGGACCCATTCTTAAGTCTGCAGGGAGTTCCTCCAAATACGATATAGGGGTAATTTAGGAAGATTTTCTTCATTTATCTTGCAAATGTATGCTGTGTGTACTCATTAGAATCGCCTCGATGAGGCGATTCTAATGAGTACACACAACATACATTTATAATACAGAACACCGAAAATATATCCACAATTATCTCCATTATGCCTCCTGGTATGGCACTAATAGTATCCCTCTGTGGCTCAAACTACCGCTGTCTCGAACAAATTTTCACGGTCCCAAAGTAGTTCGAGCCATCGAAGTTCGACTGTATATTTTTTAAGATTTTACAGTATTTTACCTGGAGTGTCTATGTAAGAGTCAGTCTCATCATTCCTAGGAGTTGCCAATTCTTCAATAGTTCTGTTGTCTGTGAACATCACATCAACGTTTTCCCATCTCCCTGGAGTCTTTGGTCTTTCCCTAAGTCTGTCAGCTGCAATAAAATAATGAAACTATTAACCCTTATCTTGCTGTTCACGACAACCCCTATCTTTGCAAACAGTGTAGATCCAGATCAGATGGCTTCTGAAGAAGCCATCTGACCAGGGTCTACACTGTTTGGCATTCAGTTATGAATTTGTAGCAATAAATTACATCAAATAATTTGATTGGTTGATAGACAGAAATGGGTGTGGCTTAAATGAATATTCAGCAAGATAAGGGTTAAAATTACTTTACAAATGAAGTAGTAACATCCAGATTTGCAAGATGATAGCCTACTCAGTATTTATGGTAGAGATCTTTAACCTGCAAAGGGGATGGTTCACTCTGCACAGGGGGCCTCAAGTTCACATCCCAATCCGAAGGACGGTGCACTTTGTGGCATTCATTCCTGCAAATGATGGCAGCGGAGCATGTTCAGACACCGAGGCCTCTAGCATCATAGGCAAGTGCACTAACTACTATATCAAAGGGTCCTTGTGAAATAATTGTCATTTGATTTTGGTGTGACATTAGTAAC
Organism: Lucinisca nassula; assembly: GCA_963580285.1. Taxonomy (NCBI): domain Eukaryota; kingdom Metazoa; phylum Mollusca; class Bivalvia; order Lucinida; family Lucinidae; genus Lucinisca; species Lucinisca nassula. The sequence goes on from OY757011.1 coordinate 35,708,485, forward strand.
AATTCTGATTCAGAAATGGGGATAAGACACAGAGATGCAGGGAGTTTTCTGTTTACAACGAGTTATCTAAACACTGTATTTGGGGTTGAGTAATCAGTGGTCTCTGAAGCAAGTGTGACAATGCTTCATAGGAGAATTAAGGTTCATTATTTTGACTCTGATATTTAAAAAGGACCTTATTTCTTCCCTCAGACAATTAAGAGATTGCAAATTTGATCATTTCCTCTGCTGAAGATCGGCCCCTGCCCATCTGGGCTTTGAGAAATAGATTGGGCTGCATGGTGCTTTCATGCAGGGCCTGAATTGCTGAAAACTACTGCACATCTATCTATCTACTTATATTGTGATTGTTCAGGTGTAAGCAGCAGGGCTTGACATGTTATTTCATCTCAATGTCGGGTAAAAGTCCCACACAAATGGAAGCAATGTCTCAAAAATTACCTTTATAGTGTTGACGGGGACGTTAAACCTCAAATCGAACCAAACAAACAAATGTTCAGGTGTACATTACATACACACCAGGTTTGCAGGATGAAAGCCTACAAAGTAATCATGGAGAGGGGCCTCCAGTTAACGTCCCAATCCGAAGGACGGTGCACTTTTTTGACATTCATCCCTGCAAATGATGCCAATGGAGCATGTCCAGACACTGAAATAATCACCGCCGCCGTGGATCAAATCGGGGGCCTCTAGCATCAGGGGCAAGTGCATTAACCACTGAGCTCAGTATATAGGTTTTAGGAATTCCGTTTAAGACGTCATTCTTGCAATTGAAACGGCCATTGCCAAATGAAATGGCCACCACTATTCAAATGTATTGGCGGAACTTAAAATGCTAACAATATTCAGAAATTTTGAGAGAAAATATACCTGTTTACATTGAAATAATGCCTCGAGAAGGAAAGAATGATATTTTGTTTTTATTACTGTAATTTATTTATCCTGGATCCGTTTTAAATTGACGAAAATCCCTTTGTGAATGACTCAATGTCAATGGCTTGAATAACTGTTATTCACGAAAGCATACTTACAAAATAAGTTTATTCGTAACTTTTCTTTTTAATCCCTATCCAAGTATAGCTATCACATACGGACAGAACTTAGAGCTATCTATCTGTCTATCTAATCTATCTATCTATTAAAAAAATGTCCAACGATCAGTCTAGAAGTGCAGTTAAAATGTCCAGTGATCTGTCTACATGTGCAATTTTATTAAATTGAAGATTCCTGTGGACAGGCTATGTTTGTTTCGGTTTAAACAATATTTTAATTCTAGCAAACATCATGTACAAATAAATACATTGGCACTGACAAATATGATCTGACAGTAAGACTGAGCCTTATAAATAGCATCTCCTAAAACAAACTGATTTACGTTACAAATCTACCAGATTTTACTGTAAAATCTTGCACTTGCGAAGGAGTGTTTCATTCTCAATCACTGAAAGGGTGTTCTATCCTTGTTTTGAATTTAATGTTTCAATCCCACTGAGTCTTGATGGGTCCGAGCACTGGGCAAAAAATTTTTTTATTAAGCAACGCCTTATTATCGCCAATGCAACGGACTTACGTTTCATCGACACTGCAAAGTCAAATTCAGGGCATCGCTTTGATGTAGACACGACGATGTTGACACGCTACATGTCAGTTGACATCGAGTTATTTAATGACAAACTGTAACGCTCGCTAATTGCTGATACACTGAGAGAGAGAGTGAGCAACATGTAGGCCATGGCACACCGAAAGAGAGAGTGAGTACCATGTTGGGTCGTACGTACAAAATATCTTTAAGAGCAGTTAAAGACAGGACTGGACTATTTAAGGGAGCACAGGAATACCTGAGTCATTCTTTGTCTGACCTCTGAAGGGTTAACATCAAATTCTATTTATCTGATTGGCTGTAAATGGAGACCTACTGTGACATCACAATGATTGACATTTTAATAATAAGTGATTGACAGCTCTGCTCTGTTTGAAGCTAACCTTGTAATCTCAATTATGTAACAGCAGGCACACTCTATAATTGGTTTCAATAGACAAACAAAACAATTGAGTCATGATTAATGTATTTATTCTTTTTATTTTTAAATTACAAAGAAAAAAAATACAAACATATTTCATAAAGGTTAATTTTATAGCATATTTAGTTCTAATAGACAAAAAAAAAATAAATAATAAAAATTAAAGCTTCAAATTTGTTGAAAAATTATTAGTTGACACTACAGAAAACAGCTTCTTCTGATATATAAATAAATAATGTTTGAATGAAAGAATTGTTTTTAAATTTGATATAAGAGAAAGATTTTTCCATTCTTCTTCTTGTTTTTCTTCTTATAGAAGAAGAGAAATAAAAAGTAAAATGAATTATACACAGGCAGTCTTAGTAAAATAAATTAAATAAATTGACACAGCTAAACAAATGATGGAATGGCTGAATGAACAAGAGGGCCATGATGGCCCTGGATCGCTCACCTGATCCATAGAGTAACAAGTGGGTCCCGTGGAGGGCCCTTATTGACCCCAGGGCTATAATGTGCATAATGTTGAAGGAGGTCTAAAAAGGTGAAGCTTCATACCAAATATATACAAAGGCTATAATTTGAAAAATCTTGGCAAAGGTCCACTAGATGGAGCTACAAACAAAATATCGAAGACCTGGGCCTTGCGGTTTCAGAGAAGAAGATTTTTTAAAGCTATTCCCTACATAAGCCTATGTAAACCAAATGGCCCCGGGGCAGGGGCATTTTTGGCCTCAGGGCTATAATTTAAACAATCTTGATAGAGGTCCACTAGATGAAGCTTCACACCAAATATCAAAGACCTGGGCCTTGCTGTTTCAGAGAAGAAGATTTTCAAAGATTATCTCTATATAAGTGTATGTAAAACCAAAGGGCCCCAGGGCGGGGGCATTTGTGGCCCAGGGGCTATAATGTGATCAATCTTGGTAGAGGTCCACTAGCTGAAGCTCCATACCAAATATCAAAGACATGGGCCTTGCCGTTTCGGAGAAGAAGATTTTAAACATTTCCCTATGTAAGTCTATGTAAAACCAAAGGGTCTTGGAGCAGAGGGGGGGGGGGGGGGGGGGGGGTGCATTTTTGGCCCAAGGGCTATAATTTTAACAATCTTGATAGAGGTCCACTTGATGAAATTTCACACCAAATATCAAAGACCTAGGCCTTGTGGTTTTCACAGAAGAAGATTTTTAAAGATTTTCCCTATATAACTCTATGTAAAACCAAAGGGCCCCGAGACGGGGGCAATTTTGGTCTCAGGGCTATAATTTGAACACTCTTGGTAGAGATCCACTAGATGAAGCTTCATACCAAATATCGAAGACCTTGGCCTTGTGGTTTCAGAAGAAGATTTTTCAAGATTTTCCTGATATATGTCTAGGTAAAACCAAAGGGCCCCGGAGCGGGGCATTTTTGTCCCCAGGGCTATAATTTGAACAATCTTGGTAGAGGTTTACAAGATGAAGCTTCATACCAAATATCAAAGACCTGGGCCTTGCCGTTTCAGAGAAGAAGATTTTTAAAGATTTCCCTATATAAGCCCATGTAAAAACAAAGGGCTCCGGGGTGGGGGCATTTTTGGCCTGTGCACTATAATTTGAACAATCTTGGTAGGGGTCCACTAGATGAAGCTTCATACCAAATAGCAAAGACCTGGGCCTTGCGGTTTCAGAGAAGATGATTTTTAAAGATTTTCCCTATATAAGCCCATGTTAAACCAAAGGGCCCCGGGGCGGGGGCATTTTTTTCCCTATATAAGACCATGTAAAAACAAAAGGGCCCCAGGGCGGGGGCATTTTTGGCCCCAGCACCATAATTTGAACAATCTTGGTAGGGGTCCACTAGATGAACCATCATACCAAATATCAAAGACCGGGGCCTTGCGGTTTCAGAGAAGATGATTTTTAAAGATTTTCCCTATATAAGCCCATGTTAAACCAAAGTGCCCCGGGGCGGGGGCATTTTTGGCCCCAGCACTACAATTTGAACAATCTTGATAGAGGTCCAAAAGATGAAGCTTCACACCAAATATCTAAGACCATGGTCTTGCAGTTTCTGAGAAGAAGATTTTTTGAAGATTTTCCCTATATAAGCCTATGTAAAACCAAAGGCCCCCTGGGCAGAGGCATTTTTGGCCCCAGGGCTATAATTTGAACAATCTTGGTAGAGGTCCACTAGGTGAAGCTTCATACCAAATATCAAAGACCTGATCCTTGTGGTTTCAGAGTAGAAGATTTTAAAAGATTTTCCCTATATAAGCCTATGTAAAACCAAAGGCCCCCGGGGCGGGGGCATTTTTCGCCCCAAGGCTATAATTTGAACAATCTTAGTAGACGTCAACAGTTAAGGCTTCACACCAAATATTAAAGACGTGGGCCTTGTGGTTTCAGAGAAGAAGATTTTTTAATGATTTTCCCTATATAAGCCTATGTAAAACCATAGGCCCCCGGGCGGGGGCATTTTTGCCCCCAGGGCTATAATTTGAACAATCTTGGTAGAGGTCCACTAGATGATGCTTCACACCAAGTATCAAAGATCTGGGCCTTGCAGTTTCAGAGAAGAAGATTTTTAAATATTTTCCCTGTATAAGCCTATGTAAAACCAAAGGCCCCCGGGGCGGGGGCATTTTTGGCCCAAAGGCTATTATTTGAACAATCTAAGTAGAGATCCACCAGGTAAAGCTTCACACCAAATATTAAAGACCTGTGCCTTGTGGTTTCAGAGAAGAAGATTTTTTAATGATTTTCCCTATATTAGCCTATGTAAAACCAAAGGCCCGCCCCGGGGCGGGGACATTTTGGCCCCCAGGGCTATAATTTGAACAATCTTGGTAGAGGTCCACTATATGCTTCACACCAAATATCAAAGATCTGGGCCTTGCTGTTTCAGAGTAGAAGATTTTTAAAGATTTTAAGCCTATGTAAAACCAAAGGCCCTCGGGGCGGGGGCATTTTTGGTCCCAAGGCTATAAATTGAACAATCTTAGTAGAGGTCCACCAGGTAAAGCTTCACACCAAATATTAAAGACCTGGGCCTTGTGGTTTCAGAGAAGAAGATTTTTTAATGTTTACCCTATATAAGCCTATGTAAAACCAAAGGCCCCCGGGTTGGGGGCATTTTGGCCCCCAGGGCTATAATTTGAACAATCTTGGTAGAGGTCCACTAGATGAAGCTTCACACCAAATATGAAAGACCTGGGCCTTGCGGTTTAAGAGAAGAAGATTTTTTAAGTTTTCGTTTAAAAAATCTATTTTTAGCTCCTGTGACCTAGATGTGCAATGGACCGGAACCATTTGAACAACTTTGAAAGGGGACCACCTAAGGATCATTCCTGTGAAGTTTGGTCAAAATCCGGCTCAGTGGTTTGGGAGGAGATGTCATTTGAAGAAAAAGTTTACGCACACACGCACGCACGACGGACAAAAAGTGATCACAAAAGCTCACCTCGTCACTACGTGACAGGTGAGCTAATAAAACAGATGTCAAGACTTATCTCATTCTAATCTCAGTTTAGTTTTTTGAAAACGATATGGATTTTGGGTGCTCGTTAGAATGGTCTTAATCAGGCAGTTCTAATGAGCACCCACAATATACTATCAAGTGAGGGTATACATTTGTATGGCCTCAATGAGGCAATTCAAATGAGCCCCCACAATATACTATAGAGTGTTGGTTTGTTTGTTTGATTTGATGTTAAACGTCCCTGTCAACACTCTTAAGGTCATTTTGGAGACGTTGCGGGACTTTGTGGGAATTTTACCCGACACTAAGCTGAAATGACATCTCAAGCCCTGTCGCCCAATGAAACCAATAGGGTTTATGAGCATGGACGGGCCGACTCGCACCGCTTTGCCTGAGCAGGCTTAGGTCCTCTAAGCTGTTTACTAGTACTTGTGTGCCGGTCGATTTCAGCTCTGTGTGGAAGCATCATGCAGCCCATATATTTCGTCAAGCCCCGATGGGCGGGGGCTGATATAGTGTTTGTACTAGGTCTATTTCTAATGAGTACTAGGATTAGCATTTTACATATACAAATGTTCAATGAGGCGGTTCTAACGTTTTTTGGTATATGTGTTAGAACTGTGTTATATCCCAAAATCTTTTTACAGTGAATCATGTTACAGAGAGGTTATTGTGTACAGACAAAAATATGAATACACACATTATATTTCTTCCAAACATAAATTGGCATTCAGATAAAATCGTTTTTCTGATTTCAGTCAAGTTTGCTATTTTATTTTCTACTACACAAAACTAGATTTTATTTTCTATTTGAATGTTAATAGATAAATAAATAAATAAATCTTTGTTTATGAAGCATAATTTATGTCCATTTTTGAAGGTATTTGTTTGATAAATATATGGACAGCAGCTGATTATTACAGTCAATTATATCCTATAATCCTTATCAGTTTTATGGCCCCTATAGGTAGCCAGCCCACCAAGACCAAGCCACACCTACTTTTATCTGCTGGTTACCTGTACATGTTTAAGCTGGGAACCAGACCCCCCGGCATGAAAATCCTGTCTTTAACTAAAAAATAACACTTGGTTATTTGCCATCATGAAAAACATGCCTATGTGATTTGACCCCATCAAACCCCACTTTTATATAGTAAAACTGGGTTTACAGGGGTAAACATTATTTTTTCGTATTTCTGCTTTAGAGCAGAAATAAGAAAAATATCACAATTTTTCATCTTAAAATTTCCATTTTGGGGCCGAAAAATTGATAATGTATTTGTATAGGCCTGTTTTCGTAAAGGGAAATTTTGCACCTGGCAGCATATCAATGTTTCTCCCATCATCTTAGATTAGAATTCGCCAAAAGTTTAAAAGAATTCCACTGTTTTATGCTCGAATTAACACTTTGCCTTGAAGCAATACGAAAGAAAGACTGGCCGTTGATGGCCAGGGCCTTTCCCGTTCTATTTTTAGAACTGGACGTATGTCACGAAAAAAGCTCCTATATGAAGAGTGTGTGAAAATTTACCGGAACTGACCGGACCCATTTCACCCCATTTTCCACCATATGTTTAGGACAGTTATATAAAATATACACTATTTTCATCTTTTATCATGTGCATGCCCTTTTACACAAATAAATTTGTCAAATGTGGAATATGGGTCAGTTCACAATAATCTCACCCAGTGCATCACAGCCACCACAAGCATTTTCCGTAGTGGTGTTTGGGGCAGAAATAAGTTGAAAAACATTACAGATATTCATCCAAATAGTTATTTCAAGAACCAGATAGTATGACACTCTAATTCATACAGACATATCGGGCATAGACATGTGCCCTTTTTATAAAAATATCTTACTGATTTACTTAGAAGCCTCCATGGTGTAGTGGTTATTCTACTTGCCACATTCAATCAGAGGTAGTGGGTTCGATCCCTGGCTTCTCCAGACATTTAGATGAGTCGTTAAACAGAGGTCCCGTCTCTGTTTGACCTTTGCTGTTGGTGGGGTGTTAAACTCAAACACACACACAAACCAATTTTTGGTTTGATTTGAGGTTTTAACGTCCCCGTCAACACTGTATAGGTCATTTTGGAGACATTGCTTTCAATTTTGTGGCACTGTTACCCGACATTAAGATGAAATGACATCTCAAGCCCTGTTGCCGAAAGAAACTGGTGATTAATCTTGTCTAAAATAATCTAAAGCAATTCTGTATTACTATGGCCATACTGCAATGTAACTACCTTAAAGTTTCATAACATTACGATAACACACCCATGCAACATAGTGCATTGCTTACATCTCCAAAATGGCTACTTTTCGGACGAAAATATGTGATATATTTCTTATTTATACTGCATAGGTTGTGGGTGCTCGTTAGAACCGCCTCATTGAGGCGATTCTAATGAGTACCCACAACCTCTATCTTGGAGCAGAAATAAGAAAAATAATGTATACCCCCGTAAACCCCAGCTTTCTCTATATACATTGGGGTTTAGGTGGGTGTTTATTTCACGGACTTGTTCATGTGATGTATTGCACATGGCAATCAAAGAACTTCCAAAAATCATATTTATTTAGGATCAACTCAATATGCAGGTGAAACAAAAGACTTGCAGGGCTTTAGATAAGGCTGCGTACCGCGTAAATTACGAAAATATTTGGGAGGATAGTCCTTTTTTTTCAAATCTGCTGCGTATCAGGTACGAAAAACAAATAAGCATTACGCATTTAATATTTTTCGAGAGCGTATTTTGTTTTTTCTGCCTTTTGTTTACAAAGTCAAAGAAAACGGTAGAGGATATCCGAATGAATTGAGTAGCGTCCTTTGTTTCGGTCAGTGATTAAACCGCACCGAATATTGTAGCGTAAGCTGATCAGTAAACGGCTGAAACCATTGATGCGACTACGAAAAACGACGTACACCACCTTGATTACAATCATTACAACCCGTTTTAAACCGAAAGTAGCGTGAATATTGACAAAGCATGAGATGAGGACGACCACCAAAACAGCCTACAAAAAAGGGCTGAAAATAATTCAGAGCCAATCCTTATGATCAGAAGCCATTCTCTGCTGCACTTGTTGTGAAAAAGGTCCTGGCAGATTAATGACCCTGTAACTGATACTGATTGTAATAGCGTAAGGAAACACGATGGGTCCAAAATTCAAACTTCCACGATCGAAGGGTGGAAGAAAATATATCCATGGACAATATAGATGAAATTGAGAATATGGTTTGGAAAGTGAATAAAAGTTTAAAGAATATGAGTTTCACTCGTCTCCATATCTTTGACAATAAAGTGAAGCTCATATTCTTTTATTTCGCCCCCAAAACTCTTTGGCCACAATAATCAGCCATTTAAAGGTCCTGCTATCCTCCAAGAGAACTGAACCCCAAAAGCTATATTGCTCTGAGAAGAGATTTCGATATGGCATTGTTTTGACTGATTTGTGGCCAGGCTTACTGCTTGTTTTCTAATAGTCACAGATATTGAATATGTGTATCTAAAAGAAAACAAACAGTACACCTGGCCACAAATCAGGCAATAAAAACATTGTGTGGAGGATGCAAAATAAAGATTTTTTGGTTTATTTGTAAGTACTCTTTAAAAATTTCTCGTTACTCCTTTTTTTAAAAAAAGACGAGTACTGTACTTTTTGGAAAAAAAATATCTAAAGCCCTGAAAAGTAATAATAAAAATGAATAAAATGGGGGGGGGGGGGAAATGGGGAAGGGCCATAACTAATGTTGGTAGAACTTATGGCCCAACCCCAATGCTATATTTAGTGATGCAATAAAATATGTTTATACATAGAAAATTGGTCCGTTTCATTAATTAGGTCCGTTCCAGCAAATTTACGCATCAATATGAATATCTCCCAAATTCAGTAAGTCCCAGACTTCCTACCCTTGAAATCTGGAAGTACCACTGGATAATTCAGGAAGTCCCAATTTTGAAGCAAGGTGTTTTGCGGATCGTAAAACTGTTTTGATGAAGAAATATATATTATTTAATCTATGAATCTCTTCTCTGCCTTTTTAATCAACTGTATATTCTTTTAGATGGCCAGTAAAGTGTGGATAGGTAAACTGACCGGCTCACGAATGACTTGAATAGTGTTGACTGGGCCGTTAAACTCAAAAAAATCAAGCAAAGCTCGGTGAGGAAGTTAAAACTACTATGTGACATACATGCGGTCAGTACAGTGCAGAGGAGTGCATACAAAAAGAAAAGTTTATTATGTTTGCTTGGCCTGTATAAATCTTATAACTTCCTCTCCCCCCCCCTCCCACAAATAAATAAATAAAAAGTAAAGAAAACAATCGCATTTCCCATCCCCATATTTGCCTAGTGGCCCAATTTTTAGTCATTAGTAAACTGTGTAGACCCAGATCAGACGTCACAGAACATAGCATCTGATCTGTCTACACTGTTTGTGGAACTCCAAACAAATAAAACAAACCTGACACCCATTTTCATATATGGATTAAAAAGAAATAAAGAGAAAAGTTTTTGCAAAAGATTTTTGCCAACTTTGCAAAACATAGGCTTCGAGTCTTCATTGTACTCTAAACACTCGGAACTGCTTCAGACAAACAGGCAGAAACACGTGTAACTTTGGTCAATTGGAGCAGACTTAGACGAGTCAGCGGTATTTTATTTTTTGGCTAACATACAGATCAGACTGCAGCTCTGGCCCTGACGAACCGGCCTGGTCAAACTCGTCGGTTTTACGTATTTTGGAGGCACCAAAATCAAATGGCGACATTTTGGGATTTTATAAATTATTTTCGTCATTTCACCTATCGAACACCTGCTGTTTTACTCAAGAAAAAAATGCGTATCTATCTTTCAAACTATTGTCACACTTTGCATCGCCAATGATAATCTCACTACCAAACATTTAAATTATGACCCGCTTTAATTTAAACAGTAACATGTTTTTTCAGGATTAAAAAACACTTATTGTCAATGAGATAATTAGTTTATCCTCAACTACTAATCTGTTTAATTATATGCAAACACTGAGCAATCACCTCGACACGTTTTTTCACATACAGATGACCATCAAAGGTGTGCCGATGCATGTGATTCTGACTGTCAATATAATACTGCGCAGGCAGAAAATGGGACGTCCTTAGTACTCAATCATGTCAATAAACACAGATAAGAAGGCGGAGCAAACTTTTTACTAACCGCTAAAAGTGGGCGGGTTTATACGTCTCGGTAAAGATTTTTGGCCGTACAGAGAAATTTTCCGGAGTCTGCGGGACGCCTTTGATGTTTAATTTTGGCGTCCGGAAGCGATTTCAGGACGTAATATACGCCGTACGTCCGCTTAACGGAAGCCCTTGTTTAAGTGTAAAAAAGTAAACTAAAAGCTAACCTGATAAAGGACGTTTGCTTGGATGCCAGTGTTCCATGCCATACTCTAAACATGGATCCAGTTTCTTCATTTCCAATGACAATCTGTTCAAATTTTCATTCGTTCTGTTGCACAACTCTTTCAAGCCTTTTGCATACAGTTCCGACCTCACAGGACCAGCCTAGTCCTGTACAACAAGACCCTACTGACGTTCAATCACTCCGTAGGGTCTTGTGTCCTTCCATACAAAAACTGGAAATTCTGAAAATCACACCAATATTCAATATTGGTGGCATGTTCAATAAAAATGATATGATCATATGATGAATAACATACAAATCTTACGTTTGGCAAAGCAGAATTCTTGTTTTTAACCTGTAAGTGCATGTAAACGTTAACTTTTCACAAAACGCGACTCTGTACAGGGTCGCTGATGTAAACAATATGGCCGTTCATTTCCGTAATTTGTCCGGTGAATCCCGGTGATGATCGTAAAGGCAAAGATAAAACCCAGTACTTAATTCTCCGTACCGCGTATGAGAATAGAATAGAATTGTTTATTTCACCAATAATGGACCCTCGCGGGTACATAAAAACTACATACAATGAGAATTTATTGTCTGTCTGCTTGGAATACTCGGAGGGGGCAATAATAAATGTGTTTGACCTTGTTGCTGCGAATCTGCAGTTTCTAGAACTGAACATGGAGTAATTTACTGATATGAACTTTGGCACAGCCTTAATGCTGTAGTGGTAGGATAGGGAAGGGTAGGATAGGAGTAAGAGTATGGTAGCAGTAGGGGCAGGGGTGGGGTAGAGGTAGGATAGGTGTAAGGGGCTGGCAGGGGGTTGGGTAGGGGTATGGTTTGGGTAGGCAAGGGTATTGCAATGGAAGGGGTAGGGGTAAGAGGTAGGGGCTGGGGTATGGGATGTGGGTAGGTTAGGGGTGGGGTATTTTAAGTGTAGGGGTAGGGGGCGTGGTAGGGTATGGGTAGCGGAAGGGGTAGGGGTAAGAGGTAGGGGCTGTGGTATGGGATGGGGGTAGGGTATGGGGCATGGTAGGGGAAGTGATAGGGTATGGGTAAGAGGTAGTGGCTATTGTATGGATATTGGTATGGTAGCGGGTGGGTAGGTAGGGGTAAGGGGTATGTTTGGGGTATGGTAGCGGAAGGGGTAGGTGCGAGGGAAAGGGGATGGGTATGGGGTAGGGTATGGGAATGGATAGGGTTGGGGTATGGTAGCGGAAGGGAAATGGGGTAGGGGTAAGGGCTGGGGTATGGTAAGGGGCAGGGGCTGGGGTATGGGTAGGGGTGAGGTAGGTGTAGGGTTAGTGGGATGGTGTATGGTAGGGGAAAGGGGTAGGGGTATTGTAGGGGAAGGGGATAGGGTAGGGTAGGAGAAGAGGTATGATAGGGTTGGGTAGAGGCTAGGGGGTGGTATGAGGAGGGTGTGTATAGGGTAGGGTATAATTGGATAGGGTGTCCCCTTGCTTGATTCTTTCCTTGAAGAAATTGCCTTTCCTTTTACAACTACGCAGACAAAGCAAAACCATGTGATATAGTCGAAACCACTACAGCTTCTAATTTCAAATGAGTGACAGAATGCTTAAAACCTCTGTTTCTCTTTAAAAAAAATCCCTGGCAACACGCAACGCAAACAACGGCTATGTTTGATGTTGTTCTATTCAGATCAGTTTTTTCCGCGAACAGTGACGTCACTAGTTTCGGCAGGAATCGAAACATCCCGAAGTGAAATCCAATATGGTGGACGGATAAAAAACAGTACCTAACGCTTCGTGGATATTTTTAGGATAATATTGAATATTTTTGGGCTTATTTTGAACAGAGAACGACACAGAACAATTCAGTTCTGTGACTTATATCGGATGACATTATAAAACCAGTGATTTTCCCGTTTCTTAACGGAATTTCCAGTTTTTCGCGGTTGGGACTCATGACCTTACAGGAAAGCAGCGTAGCGTAATGTATGGAAGGTCATGAGTTCAGGACTAAGGACCAGCCCAGGTTTTTCTCGGCCCGGTTTCATTATCTGCAAAAGCAGAGCGAGTCTTCCAAGCACTTTGTCGGAGAGAATACATAATTTTGTAAAATACATATGCTGGGCTTCCCAATAGAAAATAGTTTTCACATATTTACATTCGTTACCACCGCAAACAACCGGAAATGGAAAAAAACGGTGTTGAAGTAAACAGGGTCGGGTATAAAAGCCAAGGCCGCGCCGGGCCGGGCCGAGCCGCCGAGCCTACCGAAAATTTTATTTTAGGTCTCTAGATACAAGTTAGATATATATTTTGGTGAATGTGGTATTAAATTATTATAAATTAGATATGTTATAACTACAAGTAGTTTCACGTATCTACATTGCTTATTTATCTTTTAATACCTGTTTTCCGAAATCCAGGGGTATAAAAGCCAAGGCGGCGAAAGAGTATTGACATTTCCGAATTTCTTTCAAATTCAACGGTTAAATTACATCTTTTTGGCCTTATGATATTTGAATTTGATTATACTTATTATGTGTTCGTGGCCTACATAAAACCACCAAAAATACGGTTATTACAGATACTAAAAGGAATTGACTTGAATTATTACAATAAAATGTTTAGAAAATACTTATTTGGGGTTGTCATGTACAGTTTTTCACACATTCATGTCTATTTAATTCAAATTCGATCAAAACGTACGATAAAAACCGCCTTGGCTTTTATACCCAAAAAAATTTGCAAAATTGCAATAAAACAAAAATTAGGGCACCAAAAAGAACAAAAATTATGCTGAGTATCACATTTGATACAATTAACATTATCATACTAAAATTTACCGCTAGCATTTCTTCTTCGGTTAGAATTCCGAAAAATAAAATCTTCGGATCGGCATTTTTTGGCTCGGCGGCTCGGCCCGGCGTTGCCTTGGCTTTTATACCCGACCAGTAAACAGTTCACATACAAGACAAGTCACCGATAAGCTGGCCACCGACACTTGCCAACACATATGGGTGCCCCTGACCATTGGGGCTTGAGAAATAGATTAGGCTCCATGGTGCTTCCACACAGAGCTGAAACCGACCGAACTTGAGCACTGGTAAACTGATTAGGCAAAAAATAGTACTGATTACCACCCATGAAGTCCTGCTCGTAATGCTCAGGTGTGACCATGTAGCTGCCATTCCCATGGACCTGTCCTAGGCATTTGACTACCTACCCCCATCCTTGATAACGGCTAAGCTGGCTGCGTACGGATTGTCTAGGAATGCTGTAAATTTAATAGGGAGCTACCTGCCTTATCGTAGACAGTGCGTTCAGATAGGAAACTGCCGTAGCACCTTCCAGTATCTGATCAAAGGTGTCCCACAAGGATCCATTTTAGGACCCCTTCTTTTTAACATTTTCTTAAACGACATATTTTATTTTATAACAGAAGGTAAACATTTTAATTATGCAGACGACAACACCCTGTCCTTCTCGCACCCGGTTTTCGCATCTCTGGTTGAAACCCTGGAAAGGGAGAGTGGGAATCTTGTCGAGTGGTTTTCCTTAATCCAAATGAAGGCATATCCAGACACGACAGGAGGCCTACTTTCAATATCGGAGATGCGGAGATCGGGTGTGAGAGGACCGTAAAACTCTTAGGTGTTGAACTTGACTATCTATTAAAATTTGATGATCTAATGTCTAATATTTGTAGGAAAGCTTCACAGCAAATACATGTTTTAAAGCGTATTGGAAAATTTGTAAACTTTGAGTCAAGGAAAACAATTTATCATGCCTTTAAAAATGTCAAATTTTAATTTTTGACCACTTTTTTGGCATTTCTGCTCTAAACCCAATACCGATAAACACGTAAAGGTTAATTTCAGAGCTTTGAAATTCATCTTCCAGGATTTCAGCTCACCATACGAGACTCTTCTTGAAAGAGCAGATACTACTACGTTACATCTGTCTAGGATAAGAAGTCTAGCTATAAAAAATTTTCAAAATTGTATATGATATATCTCCATCTTACCTAAGTGATTTTGTATCTCTAAAAAGTGTTTCATTTATTTCAGGTTACCAATTTATTAGAAGTCCCAGGGTCAAACACAGTCAGGTTTGGGCAAAACAGTTTTTAACTTCCTGGCAGCGAGGCTCTGGAATTCACTCCCAGAAGAAGCCAGAATGATAGCAGATTTCAATACCTTTAAGTCCTATATAAAGGCTGGAGTGGTGCATAGTGTAGGTGTGCCCTTTGCCGGTAAGGTTTTGACCCGCTGTCTGCACCCCTGGCTTATTCCAGTGTTTCCCAGTTCCTGCTTGCCTATATTTATTTACTTAGGCTTTGTTAATCGGTTGCTCAGTTACTAGTTTGTTTTTACCTTTCTTTAATCCTGTTTTAACCCCCACCCCACTTTGATCCCTTACGTTTTTAGGTATGTACTTATTACTCTTAGTACTGCTATATTATTATAATCATCTATGTTTATCCTAATCTACTTTTTACATATTCTTTTGCATGCACTTAACTTTATCTGAAACCATTGTATGTATGTGCTTTGTATTAGAATCCCTTTTTTTTTTTTTTTTAGCTGTTGTAAATTATCTTCATGCTGTGATATTTCTCATATGTTACAAGATACAAGATACAAGAATCTTTATTTTGAGTCGGTTTTTTACATAACGAGAGAACATTAGCTAGGAGCTATTTACCGACTAGGTTAACAAACAACGTAACTATTTAACACAACAGCCTGTAAGAGAAACACATGATTAAAATAATGTTATATATATAATTATGATAGCTAAACCTTGTTAAACTATAAGATAATGTTGTACGGCAGCTGCAAGAGAAGTATCTGACGGCCAACAGGAGACTCTACATGGCTTTTGTAGACCTGGAGAAGGCATTTGACCGAGTGCCTCGGAAAGTCATCTGGTGGGCACTAAGAATACTTGTTATAAATATAGTCGGCAGAAAAAGCTTTAAGCTTGTGTTAACATGCTGTAAAACCAAACCGACTTTAAATAAACTTGAAATTTGTGTTAACATGTTGTAAAACCAAACCGACTTTAAATAAACTTGAAGTCCTCAGAAGTATACCACCTTGCTAACCAGATGAGAAGAGAGAATACCGATGTTGTAGGTGACAAAACCAGTAAAGAATGATGCAGGGGAGATGTCAATGAGTGAAGACTCAAAGCAGAGGGCCTGGTTAGAACACTACCAAAGGCTACTCAATGTTGAGTTCGACTGGGACCCAGACCACCTGTCTGATAAACCACCAGTGGAAGGGCCACCCATCCTAATCACTATTGATATGGTTAAGAAGGCTATCTCTCAGATGAAGACTGGCAAAGCACCGGGTCCCTCTGGCATAGTGGTGATGATAAGAGCTGCAGGTGATGCGGGTGCCCCGATGACCCGCGACCTTGCAGCTGCAATCATCCGTGATGGGAAGGTACCCTCTGACTGAGGAAAGAGTTTCATTGTCTGTCTCTACAAGGGCAAGGGCGATGCATTGGAACGGGGCAATTACCGTGGACTCAAGCTGACAGAACAGGTCATGAAAGTCCTGGAGAGGATTGTGGATGGCCTCATTCATTAGGCAGTTGGTGTCCATTGACGATTCCAAGTTTGGCTTCGTCCCAGGAAGAGGCACAACAGACGCAATTTTTGTTGTACGGCAGCTGCAAGAGAAGTATCTGACGGCCAACAGGAGACTCTACATGGCTTTTGTAGACCTGGAGAAGGCATTTGACCGAGTGCCTCGGAAAGTCATCTGGTGGACACTAAGAATACTTGGAGTGGACGAGTGGATTGTGAAACTGGTCCGAGGGATGTATGCTAATGCTCGGAGCCGTGTCCGCGTTGGTGATGGTTACAGTGAAGAATTCGAGGTGAAGGCGGGTGCTCATCAAGGCTCTGTTCTCAGCCCACTGCTTTTCATCATTGTGCTTGAAAAGTAGAAGTAAAACAAAGATCAGGAATTGATACAATTAACTTACTCCACCCATAAAAGACACCAAAGGGAAAGAAATACAAACATTAAGCGACCAGACCATAATGGAAACCTAAACAAAGGAAGGCCATAAGGACAGTTACTTTCCCACAAAATGGCCATATGGTCATCCGAAACTAAAAGACACAAGTGATACACACAGTAAGTAACAAACAACAACATAAAATAAATCGCCATGAAGCCTTGTCATGCGAGTTCCGCTCTGGAGTCCCCTGGGAGGACCTGTATGCTGATGACCTTGTCATCATAGCTGAATCCCTTGAGGAATGTGTCAGGAGACTCTTAACTTGAAAAGACGCAATGGAGGCGAAAGGGCTGAGAGTGAATGCAGGAAAGAAAAAGATCATGATCTGTGGTACAGGCCTGGACCTCTTGCAGAGTACAAGCCAGTTCCCATGCGCTGTATGTCGCACTGGAGTGGGCCGCAACAGTATCTTTTGTAATGGCTGCAAGTTCTGGGTGCACAATAAATTACCTCAGAAATGCAGTGGGCCCAAACGCTTGATAGAGGACCCTGATTGCAGGTGTACACGGTGCCAAGGAACTGCACGCCCCTTAGATGGCAGACCACAGAGGGAAGTCCAAGTCGGATCCGACAAGCTGGAGGTTGTAGCTTCCTTTTGCTACCTAGGTGATATGCTCTCTGCAGCGGGTGGTTGCGACCTTTCAACTACATCACGTGTGAAAACAGCCTGGAAGAAATTCAAGGAGTTGCTACCAGTTCTCTCTTCCCGCCACCTCTGGTTCAAGACACGTGGCCTTGTGTATAGCTCTTGTGTGCGGAGCGCAATGCTCCATGCCAGTGAGACATGGGTCATTGACAAAGCCAAACTTCCAACGTCTACAGCGAAATGACAGGGCAATGATCAGACAGATCTGCAATGTCAAGCCACAGGACACTGTCACCATCAGATCCAGTGAGTTACTTGAGCACATCCTGAAAGAGAGAAGGCTTCACTGGTATGGACTATGGACATGTGGAACGCTCCAACGGTGCAGTCAAGACTGCCTGTGACATACAGGTAGGTGGAAAGC
The DNA here is from genome assembly GCA_963580285.1 of Lucinisca nassula. NCBI lineage: Eukaryota > Metazoa > Mollusca > Bivalvia > Lucinida > Lucinidae > Lucinisca > Lucinisca nassula. The sequence goes on from OY757011.1 coordinate 35,726,386, forward strand.
GGGGGCCAGGAAGGCCCAAGATGACCTGGAAGCAGCTGACAGAAAGAGATTGCAAAGAATTGAAGCTCTCTGCTATCGATCCTCATGATAGACAAGCCTGGAGATCTGGTGTAAGATCTGCCATGCGTGCAGCAAGCCAGCTACCTGGAAGGGGGCCCACTTATGTGGATGTTGCCCCTGTACCTGCACGTAAATAAAAAAAAACGTTGATGATGATGATGATTGACTTTGACTTGACTTGAGCGAGTAGCAGTAATAGGAGAAAAGAATGTATGGTCTGTTGTGGAGCGTTAGTGCACTTGCATCTGATGCTACAGGTCCCATTGACATCATTTGCAGGGATGAATGTTATAAAGTGCACCGTCCTTCGGATCGGGATGTTAACTGGACCCCCCCCCCCCCCCCCCAACACACACACACACACACCTGTGCAGGGAGAACCATCCCCTATGCAGGTTAAAGAACCCTACCGTAATTACATGATTACTGTGTAGGCTTTCATCCTGCAAAATCTGGAGTGTATGTAATGTACACCTGGCCAAATGGCCAAATGTGACCGATCGCAGTATCAGTAGAAAGAATGAAAGAAATGTTTGGTTTGAAAGACTATGATGAACTACAAAATGACATTTATGAATTATGTAAATGGACTGCGAAGTGTATGTTATACTTTAATGTCAATAATGCCAAGAAATGTAAAGATATAATAAATAAGTTCTGAAGTTAGATCCTTTGGAAGCAAGAAATACACCAAATAAACGAAAATAGAAGACTCGGTTTTATTGAGTCTGTTCATGACCCGTACTGAAATGTGCAACATCGGCCACGCCTTCTAGCACCGGAAGTCAACACTATAAAAGAGAGTTCGAGATAGAGACAGGGATGATGAACCTCCAGTAAGGGCCCAAAGTTCTCTAACTACAAAGTAAGACAAAGTATAAAGTAAGTAAGGAAAAGTGATGCGAGATTGACCATTCCATAAATAGAAGTGAAGGCAATGATCAGGAATCGATACAATTAACCCACAGCTCCCATCAGAGACACCAAAGGGAAAGAAACACAAACATGAAACAACAGACTCTAATGGAAACATCAACAGCGGAAAGCCAAAAGGACAGTTACTTTCTCACAAAATGGCCAACTGAATATCCAAAACAAAATAATATAAGCGACACAAACACTCAAAGACAAACCATGACAAAAATAAACCGTGACAGAAGAACCGCCCTGGAACGGTCAGTGAACCCTAGCGGTTTCTATGAGCACTCGGACCCAATATGCACGGCCTAGTAACTGACTGAAATGCCAGAATATGCGGCGTGTCTTGATCGTGCAGCCAGTTTAATTAATTATAGTCGATGAAAAATAACGAAAATTAATTTTATCAGTAATTTAAAAATGTTACTCGTCAATTTTGACACAATATGGTGCCTAGGTTCATATTTCGTCTGTTTTTGTGTGTGCCTCTTAGTCACTTTCTAAAGGTGACTTGAGACGGCTGCGTTCTTGGATTGTTGCCTTTCCTGAGTGACATTTTCTTACTAGTTTTAATATTGATTAAAATTGAATTGAAAGCAGGTTAAAGCCTCTATGACGAATTTATGCCAAATGTGCAGACTACCTATAACAGATGCCTAGGTTTCTCGTTAAGTTAACAAAAACTGTTAAACTTTCCATTAAATAATGTTACATTTCTACAAGCAATATATTCAACTATCACCTTTTGAAGTAAAATAATACAATTATGTTGAAATAAGGGATACCCGTAGCAAAGACACTGTATCAAGGCTCAGCCACGACATCACTTTCCGACAAATAGCATCGCGTACAGTGTTATGACTAGTACTTGTATATTGGGTCCGTGATGGGCGGTAGGGCTGGATGATGTCATTTCATCTCAGTGTCGGGTAAAAGTCACACAAAATCGGAACCAAAGACTCATAAATGACCTAAATAATTTGTGTTGACGGGGACGTAAAACCTCAACTCAGTTTTGATCGGATGTTCCTGAAACTTACACATAGGTAGGCTGGAGATAAAAAATTGGATGTGTTTGCAAACTGGCGAGGTCATCCTTTTAGTCATAGATTAACGTCCCTTTGGTTGTTGAAAATGACTATTTTCGACCTTGTCATCAGCACATCAGCATATGAAGATCAGCTTTGATTGGATCTTCCTGAAACTTACATACAAATAGACTGGGGTAAAAACTGGGATATGTTGAAAAACAATCATGTTACTCGTGGAGTTACGTCCCCCTGATTGATGAAAGAAACACATGTTTTCGTCTTTTTCATCAACATAAAACCTTCAGCTTTTGATCGGATCTTCCTGAACTATTAAGTAGGCTGGGGATAAAAGCGATGTTGGCCTATCAATCATAGTGTTATGACCCCTTGGTTACTTAAAATGCCTAATTTTGACTTTGTCATTTAGAATAGTTTTACTTGGATGTTCCTGAAACTTAGCTAGACTTTCGGATGAGTCTTTAAACCGAGGTCCCGTCTCCGTATGACCTTAGCTGTTGGTGGGACGTAAAACTAAAACTCACTCACTCCTGAAACTTAGCTGGGGATCTAAGATTGGATGAGTTTGAAAATTGACACGGTCAGCCTATTAGTCATTGGGGTATATCCCCTTCGTTACTGAAAATGACTTTTTGACCTGGTCATCAGCATATGAATTCCAGTTTTATTTTATTTTCCTTTCATATAGGTAGACTGGGGATAAAAGATGGGATGACTTTGAAAACTGGCTAGGTCGACCTAGTAACCGATGTCCTGCTGGGGAAGACAACCCCTACTTCTGACTTCAAAAATACATTCACAGTGTTCTGCAACAACATGGGTCACATATATTTGTAGATCATCAGTCGATCATGGGCAGTGTGATAACAACCGAATGTCTCTCTGTCCATTGTTCTGAATTGCTGGCTGAAAAACCTAGACTGTGAGTAGCAAACTCATAACGTCTACAAAGGAGGTACTTATGGCATAGAAATCAGTCAAATCACATAAGACATCAATGTATGCGATACTGCTCACATACTCTGGCATTGTGCATGCGTAATTACCTAACGGTATGCTCAAAACAGATACATATATGTCTTTGTTCAGAACAAAACAGATCTCATCGATCTAAAATGACAAAATATAATCGTGCCGTGGACGTTAGGGACCTTATTACACCTATTTTACATCTGCTGTGCAGACAAATGTGATCTGAAAAATCACCCTTCGATTCAACCATCGAGGGTTATCAGTTTATCATATGACGTCGCGTCTGAGAGTGTAATAACGCCATGTAATATTTTCGATAATCCACTAGTGGATTAAATATGCACATTAGCTAGATACGTCCCGTAACGTTACATGTACGACGTCCTTAACGACGTCGCGTTTACTAACGGCGGAATATTGACATTTTTGTAAACAATCGTGAATAAAATGCGTTTTAAATGTCATATGATAAAAAGAACCTTGCATTCGTGCTCATGTATTTTTGAATTTATTAAACGAGTTGAGGAAAAGGGATAAAATGCTCTTTGCCGAGCATTTTATCCCTTTTCCTGAACGAGTTTAATAAAACCCTCTGTATAAAACACAAAGACTAAAGACAGATAGTCATATGAAACTGCCAATGAACTGGTAAAAATGAAGTCAAACCAAGTCAACAACATGTATATTGGCAATTAATTGAAAGATTATAACTGAGGCTTCACTTCCACCATTTTCTGAAAGGAGGCAGACATTCCGTGTCTACACGGTAAACAAGTAAGGTCTACACAGTATAAAAATTATCGAAAACTGATACAGTATACACGGTAAACAGAATAAGTACACAAGCTTTAATAGCATGTCCCAGGCCAGTATTTCAGGTAGTTCAAGGATGGGGACAGAAGATTTGATAATCCGCCACCAGTATATTGGCCAACAATTGATTTGTTCGGTGCTAAAATCTTTAAAAGCCACAATGATTGAAGAAAAAAAAACACGATGTTGCTCGCTTCATTTTGATCAGCTTCGTTCGGTTTTCGCTGGTGATGTATCCATTAAGGTCTAGTTGTTTCATGTTTGTGCTTGTTTCTTTGGTGTCTCTGATGGGAGCTGTGGGTTAATTATATCGATTCCTGATCATTGCCTTCACTTCTGAGATCCCAAGAGTTATGTTGTAATCTGAAGTCAATGGACCATGACATATAGGTCAAAGTCACGGGGTCAAGGTGTGTGATGAACCAGCATGTCCAAAAGGGAACATTTTGTAAAGTTTGAAGCTTCTGACAAGTAAAGTTTCTAAGATCACAAGGGTTATGGTATGATCAATGGACAATGGATCATGATATATAGGTCAAGGTCACGGGGTCAAGGTGCTTGCCGAGTCGGCATGTCAAAGAGAAACTTTATGTAACATAAAGATTGAAGATTCTAGCAACTATAGTTGCTTGTATCGCAAGGGTTATGATATAACCTGACAATGTCAGTGAAGCGGAGAATAAAGGTCAGGGTCACTGGGTCAAGATATATGCTGGGTCAGCATGTCAAGAAAAAACTAACTTTTCACTCGATTTCAATAAAAGGCTTGTCACCAATGCCCCACCAGAGGCTTGCTAGAGGTGAGACATGTTTGAGATCAGCCTGCAGAGGTGTAACTGCTCAAAGGTGTGGACGGACAGGCGGACAACGGGTGATCCACTTTACTATAAGCTCCCCGGGAGCCTTCGGGTAAGCTAACCCATAAAAAGGATTATTATCTACTGGTTTCTAGTCTGAAGGTTATCAGTGTTGGAAAAACAGGTAACCAGAGCCCCTGACGGGGATCTGGTTACCTGTTTTTCCGATGTTGATAATGTGTAAGCTGGGAGCCAGCAAACCAATACTTTTCCAAGCAAATGCAGTGCTAGATTTTGCAGACTGGTTAACTGGTTAGTTGTTACAATGCTAAACGATAAAACACAGCAATCGTTATTATTGGTGGTAATGAGGGACAAATAGCAATCAATTGTGCCTATGTCATAGAACTGAAAAACCATATAGCATGTGCAACAACGTGATACACAACTACAGCATTTTCTACATCAAACAGTATAGGCCCATATCAGAGCCCAGAGGGCCCAAATCATGTTTTGTGAGGATTTTCGTGCGTTACAGACTAGACTGGCACAAGACTGTTTGTCTGAATTTAATGATGCCCCTGAGCGGTAAGAATTGCCCAGTTATAAATAGGAACTTAAGTGTTGCAATATTGTGCATGCTCCTTATGCCAACTTTTGGTCATATTCGGTTCATGTCTACCGTAATGATCCAAAGTAATGGGAGAGACAGGCCTAAGCAAACAGTGAAGACCCAGATCAGACTGCTCGAGTCTGATCAGGGTCCTCACTGTTTGCAATTCCGTCTGCGTTTTTGGACTCCTTGCTGGATTGGGACACAAATTTGTTAAAATATTATGAGTATTACGGCAAGTCCTTAAGGTGTCCGAATTTTTACAGTAGTCGGCATAGTAGCATAGTTGCATCCCGACCCATAACTTGAATGATATGTCTGTTGTCTAAGCACACCGTGCCCTTGTTACCCATGGGTGGTAGATGGTAACTAGTCCCATGGGCGTAATGCGTGTACATAGATGGATGGATGCTAACACATGGACCAAAACAAAATGGGTGACAGTCTCTGTGGTCATAATGTCAACTGTCTCAAGGCAATGATCAGGAATCGATCCAATTAACCCACACCTCCCATTAGAGACACACAAATATGAAAGACCCTAATGGGAACATCAATAGCGGAAAGCCAAAAGGACAATCACTTTCCCACAAAATGGCCAATTGGCTTTCCAAAACAAAACGATATAAGCGATACATACATTCAAAGACGAACCCTAACAACAAGAATTCCGCCAAAGGCTATGTGACTATGTCACGCCCATGGGGGTGCAAAGTCACTGAACCATGTAAGCTAGGACAAGGGAAAATATTGATGCTTCCAAAAAATTTGCCATTCCTAGATGCAAGCTTGTACCAAGTAGCATTGATGAAGCTATAACAGCTGTTGAGAAATGAACCATTAGGTTGAACACTAGGGTTGATGCAATAGTTCACTAAGTCAGTGAACCATGACATTTAGGTCAAGGTCAAATATGGATGCTTGCATTAAAATTGCCATCCCTATATACAAGTTTGTACCAAGTATCATTTTAAAGCTCTAAAAGTTCTTTTGAAATGAACTTGACCAATAGGGTGAATGCTAGGGTGGTCACAATATTTCACAAAGTCAGTGAACCATAAAGTGTAGGTCATGGTCAAATATGGATGCTTGCATTAAAATTGCCATCCCCAGATACAAGTTTGTACCAAGTATCATTAATGAAGCTCTTAATAGTTCATGAGAAATAAACTTGACCATTAGGGTGAACGCTAGGTTGGTCGCAATATTTTACGAAGTCAGTGAACCATGAAATGTAGGTCAAGGTCAAATATGGATGTTTGCATTTAAATTGCCATCCACAGGTACAAGTTTGTACCAAGTAGAGTAGCATTAATGAAGCTCTTATAGTTTGGGAAATAAACGATGGCCGCAATCCCTGCCCTTACTTCCATCGCGATTTAGACAAATAATTTGTTCAGTAGGCATGAAGGCTTCCTAACTCATCAGTGCAACGTCTCCAAGAACACAGAAATCAAAACAAGTATACTTCTCTTTCTGCAAAAATATTGAAGTGTTTGTTTGGTTTGAGGTTTAATATCCTGGGACCGTCAACACTTTTTAGGTCATTTTGGAATCAGTGCTTCCTATTTTTTGGGACTTATTGAAATGGCATCTCAACCTGCCACACAATGAAACCAAATGTTTACATTCATTGTCACCATTTTGCCTGGGCAGGCTTAGACAGGAGCTGTTAACCAGTACTGTCCTCTGCATGGAAGCACCATGCAACCCAATCTTTCTCCAAGCCCAGATGGGCAGGCCCAATATATATCGGAAGTGTATTTGCTGTTTTAAACCAGGCAACGCAAGCGTAGCATCCCCTCGCAACTGCATACCATTCATTAACATGAAAATCCAATCTGAATATGTTAGACCATTGTGACCTTGACCTTTGACCCCTGACCTTGAAATTCAATAGGGTTCATCCTCTGTACATGGTGAACATTTGTGGAAGGTTTGATGCTTCTACGATGAATACTGTGTCGTCTATCCTGCTCACAAGGTTTTCAAGGTCACGTCCATTGTGACCTTGACCTTTGACCCCTGACCTTGAAATTCAATAGGGTTCATCCTCTGTACATGGTGAACATTTGTGGAAGGTTTGATGCTTCTACGATGAATACTGTGTCTTCTATCCTGCTCACAAGGTTTTCAAGGTCAAGTCCATTGTGACCTTGACCTTTGACCCCTGACCTTGAAATTCAATAGGGTTCATCCTCTGTACATGGTGAACATTTGTGGAAGGTTTGATGCTTCTACGATGAATACTGTGTCGTCTATCCTGCTCACAAGGTTTTCAAGGTCAAGTCCATTGTGACCTTGACCTTTGACCCCTGACCTTGAAATTCAATAGGGTTCATCCTCTGTACATGGTGAACATTTGTGGAAGGTTTGATGCTTCTACGATGAATACTGTGTCGTCTATCCTGCTCACAAGGTTTTCAAGGTCAAGTCCATTGTGACCTTGACCCCTGACCTTGAAATTCAATATGGTTCATCCTCTGTACATGGTGAACATTTGTGGAAGGTTTGATGCTTCTACGATGAATACTGTGTCGTCTATCCTGCTCACAAGGTTTTCAAGGTCAAGTCCATTGTGACCTTGACCTTTGACCTTGAACTTCAATAGGGTTCATCCTCTGTACATGGTGAACATTTGTGGAAGGTTTGATGCTTCTACGATGAATACTGTGTCGTCTATCCTGCTCACAAGGTTTTCAAGGTCAAGTCCATTGTGACCTTGACCTTTGACCCCTGACCTTGAAATTCAATAGGGTTCATCCTCTGTACATGGTGAACATTTGTGGAAGGTTTGATGCTTCTACGATGAATACTGTCTTCTATCCTGCTCATAAGGTTTTCAAGGTCAAGTCCATTGTGACCTTGACCTTTGACCCCTGACCTTGAAATTCAATAGGGTTCATCCTCTGTACATGGTGAACATTTGTGGAAGGTTTGATGCTTCTACGATGAATACTGTGTCTTCTATCCTGCTCACAAGGTTCCGGACAGACACACACACACACTAACACACGGCACCCATGCTATATCCAACGTTGCGAATGGATAATGAAGTTTTAATATAATATCAACTAATGACAGACTGTTAGCTCTTATTAACAGGGCTTAGGCGGTTCTTCTGGTGCGGTTTATTTTTGCTATGGTTTGTCTGAGTGTTTGTATCGCTTATATTTTGTTTTGGATAGCCAATTGGCCATTTTGTGGGAAAGTAACTGTCCTTTTGGCTTTCCGCTATTGAGGTTTCCCTCAGGGTCTAGTTGTTTCATGTTTGTGTTTCTTTCCCTTGGTGTCTGATGGGAGCTGTAAGTTAATTGAATCGATTCCTGATCATTGCCTTCACTTCTATTTTAGACTGCTCCTTTGATTTGCATCATTAGCTTAGGAGCTTAACAGTGGTCATGATGTTCTGTTCTGATAGTGGTATTTTTTGCTGTAAAATGTGAGTAGCCTTTCATACTCTCTTTTTCAGCAACAATAATAGTACATTCATGATTTGCCATATTAAGGGGAATGGGAACTACTGATTTTCCGCCACTTTTTTTCAAAGGGAGACAACTTTCGGGACTTCTGTTGTTTTTCTTTTAAGGCACTGTCCCACTGAAAAAGGGGTCTACTCTTAAAGGAAAGAATTTTGTGAGTTGACCCCTATTGACATGGGAGACAAAAAATACTTTTGTAGGAGTTGCCTCCCCTGAAGGTGCACCAATTCCCCTTAAATGATCAAAGGATTAATGATAATTTAACAAATGATATACAAGTAGTTCTGAACAAATGATCCCAAGAAACCAAGGAATGAACAAACCAGACCGAACGGGAATGCTGAGGTAAAGATTTATTCATAATACAATTCCAAAGCAATTCTACGAGCACAATATACAATGTCATGTCAAAAATCATTTGTATCACTTAACCACAACAGATAAAAGCTGCCCATTCCTACTAGTCCTGGCGCTTTGGCAAAAGTGTGATTCTAATTGGTCACAATAATCATTTAAAACTCATCTACTGTGATTAATCGCCTCCATAATAATATAATTATATCCTTGATTAGACTGGTGATTGGATCCAACTCCGTGTTTGGTTATCATCACAGAAAACATGGTATTATAAAGAATCCCAGGCCCAGCTGATCAATGATAAAATATCTAGGCACCATCATCTCAGTGTAAGCTGACACACGAAAGTACCCTCACTAACACTGGGCATACACACACAATCTCAAGCCTGAGCCTTTAACCCACTGTATGCTTGTGGACTCTTTGCATTTCTGTATGCTGGACAAGTCCATTTGTCGATTAAGTGGTGTCAGGCCTAGTTTTTCATTTTTATTCTATTTTTGATGGAGAATTCTGTTGGCAAATAGTGCAGGCCCTGATCAGACGCAGCGGCCACAGCGTCTGATCTGGCCTGCCCTGTTTGCCAAGGTAACCCTTTAGGGGTTTTCCGCATACAATGGGCTAATAACTTAAAACGAGGCATTATCATTTTTTTTTCCGTATATTTGAAGATATAAAAACATAAGCTACTATCTTTCGTATGCCCACTTACACTAAATAAATACTGATTTACAGAGTTAGACTACCAACCCAAACTTTTCAGCTAAAATTTTCAGTGTACACCGAGGCATTACTCATTCTTTTAGCTAAAAACACATTGACCAACTGGGCCTAGAATAGCTACATACATAAAGAGCCAGTGCATGACAAAACCCACTAAAACCTGTCTGACAATCACATCAGCCTGCCAACCTGTCATCACTAAAACAAGCCTATATAGTTTTGACTCCCGCAAACTCCACTTTTATATAGTAAAACTAGGGTTAACAGGGGTTTACATTAATTCTTTCTGCTCTCCTTAGAACTGCCTTCCGAGTTACTTAAGCAGAAATGTGAAAAATCACACTATCTGAAAATTTTCATTTTTTTTTTTGGTGGTTACTAAAATTCTCAATTTATTGGAATAGGCCTGTTTTCATATTGGTGGCGATCCAGCAAAAGAACAAGTGCTTGTACCCTACTGTGTGGATGTGCAGGCTGATCTGTGTCTCTGCTAATCCTGCAGGTGCTATGGTAGGCTTTGTTGCGCTCTGGTTCATAACAAATCATCACAATATGCTCAAGGTCATTTGAGGTGAAAGGTTACACCTGAAAGCTTTAACACCATTTTTTTTTAACCCTTATCTTGCTGTTCACGACAACCCTTATCTTTGAAAACAGTGTAGATCCAGATCAGATGGCTTCTGAAGAAGCCATCTGATCAGGATCTACACTGTTTGGTATTCAGTTTATGAATTTGTAGCAATAAATTACATCAAGTAATTTGATTGGTTGATAGAAATGGGTGTGGCTTAAATGAATATTCAGCAAGATAAGGGTTAAGGGCGACTATTCTGGAAACATTTTGTGGCTTTACAGCTCTTTGAGATGGTCTTGCCATCTATACAGAGTCAACATTTTGAAAACAAAAGTACACCACTACCGCTTTATAACAATTGTTTTAGTACAAAGCAGAAACTGTGTTAGTTAAATGGCTTTGAACTATCTAAAACAAGATGGTCATTTTTCTGTATAAACTTTATATCTTTGGATCCATCGTTAACCCTTATCTTGCTGAATATTCATTTAAGCCACACCCATTCTGTCTATCAACCAATCAAATTACTTGATGTAATTTATTGCTACAAATTCATAAACTAAATGCCAAACAGTGTAGATCCTGATCAGATTCAGAAGCCATCTGATCTGGATCTACACTGTTTGCAAAGATAGGGGTTGTCGTGAACAGCAAGATAAGGGTTAACCAGTGTAATACATAATGTTATAATAAGGTCGTGCTGTAGCTTTTCTACTATCTAAAACCCTTCTTATACAGAAATGATTTGCTTCCTTTTAAGAAGTCCCCCATTAAGATTGAAGCAGATCATAATGTGAGCGGTGCAGCCATTCACCTTCAGCTGGAAAAACAAAAATATAAGATCCCCATATCGAATGCAAGACTCATTGCCCTGACAAATTCATTGCCATGGTATTCATAAACAAACTATACTTAACACATTATTATGACAAATATATATTATTATCACAATGTACAATCTCTTGTGAACAGGAGACAGTACACAAAATGCTGTCTATTATCAAGTTCTATTTCCCTGGAATTATACAAAATCTGCCACTATTCACAGACATGGCCTCATCTATAATTAAGGAAAACATACACCATATTCAGCTGAATTTTTCCTTCTTTAGCCTAGAGGTCAAAGTAAAGACAGTAAAATTCCTATATTAAGACCACCTTTGGGACTGTTCAAAAGTGGTCTTTAAGACCACTTTTGAACAGTCCCAAAGGTGGTCTCTGACCAGAGGACGCTGTATGCAGAATAACTGCAACCGCCTAAATAAGCTTTCTAAAGGAGAATAGTCTTAATTTTAGGCGGTCTTAATAGAGGAATTTCACTCGCCTCGAAGCAAAATTCTATAACAGGTGGCTTTTCATATCGGGCTAGTTTACTGCGAAGCTATCAAAAACATGTCTCCTCTGTTTAAGTAGTGGATTAATCAGCTGAGGCCATTTATTCCCCACTAATATTGCAGCAGCAGACAAATCTGGGGCACTTGTTGCATATTATAAGTAGAGTCAATTGAAAGTTGAACTGGTGAAGTGGAACTTTGATGGCTCAAACACCGATGGCTTGTTTACCATGGATGAGCAGAATCCGTTTTTGAGTCCCAAGGGAATTCCTTCACATAAGAAGTAGTGTGGGATAGGTAAGGAGATTTTTTACTTTAAACTTGAAAATGTATGCTGTGTGTACTCAATAGAATCGCCTCAATGAGGCGATTCTAATGAGTACACACAACATACATTTTATTATAGAACACCAAAAAGATGTCCCAAATTTAATCCCTTTATGCCTCCTGGCAGTGACCCTCAGTGGCTCGAACTGCCCGTCTCGAAAGGATTTTCGCTGTCCGAAAGGTGTTCGGGCCATCGAAGTTGGAGCGTATTTAAGAAATGAATTTTATTTTTCTGGTGTTCATGACGGTATGAATGCAGAGGGTCGCACGCAAAGTAAATGAACCCCTTCAGGGTTCATGTAAACTTTGCTAGTGACCTGCTGTCGTTCATACTTTCATGAAAAGCAGAAAAATTAAGTTTATTTTTTATACAGCAAAATTCTGCTATTAAGATCACCTAAAATCGAGACTAAATCTGATATTAAAAGCTGATCAAGAAGATTTCAGTTATTCTTTCCTTGTTTTCCACACCTAGTGTCTCCTTACAAGAGACCACCTTCTGGACTGTTCAAAAGTGGTCCTAAAGAACAGTCCCAAAGGTGGTCTTAATATAGGAATTTTACTGTATTTACATTCTTTGCCCCTCATCACTGGGCAAAAAATGCTTATGGGGCAAACTTTGAAAGCTGAAAAACATTTACACGCTGTTTTTTCTACATAGAGCGGAACAGCGTTGAGTTCATCAATGCCCATGGAGAACCATGGTTTAGAATGACATCAGTTGACATCACTGAAAATCATGTGACTATGCGTTCATGGAAGTATGATTAACATGGTTTTCTATAGGTTTACACTGGAAATGTAAATATACATGTATAATGTTCAAATTTCGTTAAACACTTTTGTCAATAGTGATGGTATACCAATCTATTAGGTAAAATATAAACCAGAGGACCAGTGGTCCTGAACCGCTCACCTGTCTGGTGACAATTTTCCTACTTAATTTCACTTAAATTGGCTCAGCAGTTTTGGAGAAAAAAATATCTGAAATATGGATCCTGAATGACCTTGGTCTAAGGCCAATGAATGACCTTGACCTTTCTCACCCATAGATCTTCATGTATTCAGTTACTTTACCTGATCTACAAATTTTGGTAACACTGTCTTCAATGGTTTCCTATAAATCCATTATTTTCACTTTGCCCCATGCAAAAGCCTAAGTCGGCAAATTTGACATTGCTGTAAAATAGGTCAAGGTCAACCCAGGGTCACCAGTTGTACAAACCATGATGGGCTTGAGTACCATATGCTACATGCCAAGTTTCAAGGCCACTGGCCTTATGGTTCTGGAGAAGAAGATTTTTGAAGGCTTTTTACCATATATGGGCATGGCGGCCATCTTGGGTCTAAGGCCAATGAATGACCTTGACCTTTCTCACCCACAGATCTTCATGTATTCAGTTACTTTACCTGATCTACAAATTTTGGTGACACTGTCTTCAATGGTTTCCTATAAATCCATAATTTTCACTTTGCCCCATGCAAAAGCCTAAGTCGGCAAATTTGACATTGCTGTAAAATAGGTCAAGGTCAACCCAGGGTCACCATTTGTACAAACCATGATGGGCCTGAGTACCGTATGCTACATGCCAAGTTTCAAGGCCACCAGCCTTATGGTTCTGGAGAAGAAGATTTTTGAAGGCTTTTTACCATAAATGGGCATGGCGGCCATCTTGGTCATGTGATCCAGACCCCGCGAACATACTTTCGTTCCCCCATCCCACTGAGGCTCCATATGAAATTTGGCTTTGATTGGCCCTGCAGTATAGGAGAAGAAGATCTTTGAAAATGGTGGTCGGACGGACGACGTAAGGATGGACGACGGACCATGGCTATACTATAAGCTCACCTATGAGCCTAAAGGCTCAGGTGAGCTAAAAATCAATTATTTTTACTTTTTCCTATGCAAAAGCCTAAGTCAGCATATTTGACATTACTGTAAAATAGGTCAAGTTCAACCCAGGGTCACCATTTGAACAAATTATGATAAGCCCGAGTACCATATGCTACATGCCTAGTTTCAAGGCCATTGGCCTTACGGTTCTTGAGAAGAAGAATTTCGAAGAGTTTTTACCATATATGGGCGTGGTGGCCATCTTGGTCATGTGATCTAGACCATATTGGCAGCTTTTCGTTTGTTCAACTCCCAAAGGCTCCATAATGAATTTCACTTCAATTGGCTCAGTAGTTTCTGAGAAAAAATGTTTGAAATATGGATCCTGCGTGACCTCGGTCTAAGGTCAATTAATGACCTTGACCTTTCTTACACATCTTCATGTATTCAGCTACTTTACCTTATCTACTTATTTTGGTGACAGTGTCTTCAATGGTTTCCTAAAAATCCATTATTTTCACTTTTTCCCATGCAAAAGCCTAATGCGGCAAATTTGACATTGCTGTAAAATAGGTCAAGGTCAACTCAGGGTCACCATTTGTGCAAACTATGATGGGCCTGAGTACCATATGCTACATGCCAAGTTTCAAGGCCATTGGCCTTACGGTTCTGGAGGAGAAGAATTTTTAAGGCTTTTTACCATATATGGGCGTGACGGCCATTTTGGTCATGTGATCTAGACCGTATTGGCATTTTTTCATTTGTTCAACTCACAAAGGCTCCATATTAAATTTTACTTAAATTGGCTCAGCAGTTTTGGAGAAAAAAATGTTTGAAATATGGATCCTGAATGACCTTGGTCTAAGGCCAATGAATGACCTTGACCTTTCTGACCCATAGATCTTCATGTATTCAATTACTTTACCTGATCTACAAATTTTGTTGACACTGTCTTCAATGGTTTCCTATAAATCCATTATTTTCACTTTGCCCCATGCAAAAGCCTAAGTCGGAAAATTTGACATTGCTGTAAAATAGGTCAAGGTCAACCCAGGGTCACCATTTGTACAAACCATAATGGGCCTGAGTACCATATGCTACATGCCAAGTTTCAAAGCCACTGGCCTTATGGTTCTGGAGAAGAAGATTTTTGAAGGCTTTTTACCATATATGGGCATGGCGGTCATCTTGGTCATGTGATCCAGACCCGCAAACAAGGCCAATGAATGACCTTGACCTTTCTGATCCATATACATTCATGTATTCAGTTACTTTACCTGCTCTACAAATTTTGGTGACACTGTCTTCAATGGTTTCCTATAAATCCATTATTTTCACTTTGCCCCATGCAAAAGCCTAAGTCGACAAATTTGACATTGCTGTAAAATAGGTCAAGGTCAACCCAGGGTCACCATTTGTACAAACCATGATGGGCCCGAGTACCATATGCTACATGCCAAGTTTCAAGGCCACTGGCCTTATGGTTCTGGAGAAGAAGATTTTTGAAGGCTTTTTACCATATATGGGCATGGCGGCCATCTTGGTCATGTGATCCAGACCCCGCGAACAAACTTTCGTTCCCCCATCCCACTGAGGCTCCATATGAAATTTGGCTTTGATTGGCCCTGCAGTATAGGAGAAGAAGATCTTTGAAAATGGTGGACGGACGGACGGACGGACGGACGGACGGACGGACGGACGGACGACGGACCATGGCTATACTATAAGCTCACCTATGAGCCTAAAGGCTCAGGTGAGCTAACAATCAAGCAGTCTTAAAAAACTCGACAGATTTTTTTGCTTTGCACATTTTAAACTGAGCAGTTATGTACAAACTGAGCCATTGCAGAACAAAACTAGCATTAACATCCTTGCATAATGCTGTAGGCTGTAGACCTTTATGCAGCTATAAGCGTTTTTCGGGACTTTTACTTTGTGTATTTCTGAATATTTTAAATAATTAGGCCAACAGCAAAGGTCAAGATCAGATTGTATTGTCTGATCTATACCTCTGTTGTTCCTGAAGATGTTAATACAGTTTGTTTCTCACTGACTCAAATAACTAGAGATCACTCATTCCATATATTACAGTACCAAATGAGCCAAAACAGGTCTAGACACACATGCACAGGGATGATGAAACTTCTGCACAGCCACTCGGTCAGAATGGCATATGTATCCAGACAGACAGGCCCGAGCAAACAGTGTAGACACAGATGAGACACTGCACAATGCAGTGTCTCATTTGTGACTACACTATTTGCCATTAATCCAGCTAGAAAATTGTACTTTCCAAATTTTAGAACAAGTATGGCAAGGGGTTGTGCCCAAATGCTAGGATCAATACGATATGGATGAGAAACGTCAATGGGAATCTATACTGCTAAGAGCAAAACCAGATCAGCTGGTCCCAGTTGTTCAAAACTAATGTGATCTTGTTAGTTAAGGGGAAGGAACACCTGGCAGACTTTTCTGCCATTTTTCAAAGGGAGACAACTTTCGGGACATCCTTTTTGCTTTTCTTTAAGCTTAATCCACTGAAAAAGAGGCCTACTCTTAAAAGAAAGACTTTGCTCCTGGGGAGCAGGAAAGCAAATTCTTTCCTTTAAGAGCAGACCCCTTACTGACATTGGAGACAAAAATACTTTTGCAGGAGTTACCTGCCCGTAAGGTATATCCATTCCCCTTAACATTGTTAAAACTTTGATCATTTATTTTGGCAAAGATACTAATATTTTGCTGAAAAAATAAGCTAGCTTCTTGGAATTGCAAAAAGCTTCAGATTTTCAAGCAAAAATATCAGAGTATTAGATATTGTACTTGCTAGAACTGTTAACCATTAATGAGCTCATTAAGCTAACAATGCTTTGGACAACTGGACCCAAGACTTCACAGAAGCATAAATTGATCAGTCTTTACTCTGCACACGCCCAGAGGCATTTTTGCCTGTCATGGCTCAAACTGAAACTCACCATAAATTTTACAATAATATCAACATATGGCGCTTAAGTTTTCAACCTTTCCTGCCGTTTAGAACTTTAAGTCTTTCATGCAGAAATATGCTGGAGATATCTGGGACATTCTGACTAGTGAATGGAAATCAGACAGCTGTTCTTGATTAGAGAATCCTGCCATTTAAATATAAATCTGAACACACTGAAATGGTCTGAATTGTAAAACCGGACTTCTCTTCATACAAAAAATGCTGACAGTAATGCATCGCTTAATAATGGTTTTGCTTCTATTACATGTTACTGAGAACATTTAAATCTCGGATCTGTTTTTATTTTTCAAATAGGAAAATATATTTCAATATCATTACCCTTACTGCACCCTGAATAAAATGATTGCCATTTACTTTTTCTTTTTACTTCCCTGTTAAGTTAAATGGATTATCCAAACATTTTTGCTGCCATTTTTCTTTTTTCTTTTTTTTTTTGCATTAGAGGCAACAGTTTCTTTATGCGAGTCGACCTACAAGGATGAGATAAAATATTTTTTAAAGGGGTTGCCTCCCCTGAAACTATCCATTCTCCTTAAAGGGTTTACTGATGCTTTCCATTAATACTGTAATTAAGTTTAAGCTAGAAGGGATGTCTGCTAACAGTGAAATTTGACATGTACTTAACCCTTATCTTGCTGTTCACGACAACCCCCTTTCTTTGCAAACAGTGCAGATCCAGATCAGATGGCTTCTGAAGAAGCCATCTGATCAGGATCTACACTATTTGGCATTCACTTTATGAATTTGTAGCAATAATTGTTTTACCTGATGCAGGTAGTCAGGTGCACGCTTGTACAGCAAACCATCAAACAGCACACGAACACGAGTTCTACTACAGTACATGTATTTGCACATCGGGGCTGTTCCAATGCATTTCAGATATAATTTTTCAGTGCAAGCAATTAAAATATATTTTACAGTGAACTTTACCTTTGATTTGTAGTTTATAATACTCAAGCAGATGCCCTAGTAAAGCAAGGTTTTTTCTGAAACCCTGTAAATTGATTGTTTAACACTTTAATGCATTTCTCTTGCTCATAATATATATCCATTACAATCAGAGGGGTGTGTCATGCTAGACGGGGACATAAGTGACATTATTAACTATGTATTTGGAACAAATATCATGGGCCAAGTTGAATTCCTTAGGATCATTTCAATAATTACTTTGTGATTACATATTGGGATCGAATCTGCTAGATATTATCTAAGTCCAGACATTGCTGGTGGTCAGTCTACCGAACCACACCATTTCCTGGGCATGCTTATATGTAAGCAATTAACCTGTACGCTGCATACTTTTGCCAGAAATGTTTTAAAGGGGCCCATGTTGAAGCAAGACCACAAAAATACTAAATATTTAGACACTCTGAGGACTTGCTGCAACGCTACTTAAAGTTTAACAAATTTGTTTCATGATCCAACAAGGAGTTCAAAAGATGCAGATGGTGTGGCAAACAGTGTAGACCCTGATCAGACTGCTTCTTCAGAAGCAGTCTGATCTGGTCTGCACTGTTTGCTCAGGCCCATCTCCATACACTGTCCCAAAACTTAGGATCATTACGAGCAGTTATCACAAAATTAGTCCTTGTTAATCCTTCTTATCTGCAGCTATTTTTGGCCAATGAAGGTGGGATATGGCAAGTAAAACCATTGGTGGGCATGGCAAACCAACTGATTATCACCTGATCCAAAATAAGTTTTGTGAGCAAATGCAAAGTAAAGGAATTTCACATCTGGAAATGTGTAATCTGCAGGTCACATTAATATCGTTGTAGGTACCATTGGGTTAATAAATAACATCTAAATAAATAATCTGATCCAGTTTCATCCCCTCCATAATACCGGGTTTTTAACAACATACATTAACATGTTAAATAACTGAGCCATCCCATGAAAAGCAGTTTCTTAAACACACATGCAAACAGCAATCCCGAAAACATTACGATAACACAACCGCGAGGCATAGCCCCAAGTCTCCAAAAATGGTTACTTATCTGGTGAAAATCTGATATTTTTCTTATTTTTACTCCAAACAGATTGAGGGTGCCTCATTGACATTTTTGTTAGTTTGAATTGAGGTTTAATGGCTCCGTCAACACTATTTAGGTCATTTTGGAGACTGTGGTTCCAATTTTGTGGGACTTTTATCCGACACTGAGAAGAAATGACATCTCAAGCCCTGCCGCCCAATGACATCAAAAGGCTTATATGCATTGGACTGCGACTCGCACCACTTTGCCCGGGAAGACTTAGTCCTTCTAAGCTGTTTACCAGTACTTCTGTGTGGTCAGTTTCAGCTCTGCATGGCAACACCATGTAGTCCATCTATTTCTCCATGCCCCGATGGACGGGGGTGAACACCTAGGTCTTGGAACAGAAATAAGAAAAATGTATATCCCCTTAAACCCCCAGTTTTCTATATAAAAAGTGGGGTTTGGGGGCATATTCTTTTCACAGACTGGTTCACGTGATGCAAGGACATATAGCAACGAGTTGTGTTGCCCTTTTTCTATGTTTTCTGCTATTTGTATATATAGAAAGAACGTCTTTCAACGGGATGACTCAAAAACAAATCAAACTGCAAGAAAACCCATCTTGTAGTCCACCTGCACAATCTAGGCAGTATTTCTAATTAACTACCAGTTCTATTACAATAATTATAGTATGTAAACTCCTCACTTGTTTGGAGTATTCAAGTGAGCAACTCTATCAGTCTATGGTTGTTCTGTTCATAAATGATACAAGAAAACTGGCTTTCTTGCAACTGGATTCAATTTTCAAAATGGCAAGTTCGATAAATTATGCATCATACTGTGACAGAAAGAACAAGTTTCTGGCTATTGCGGGAAAAAAATAGCCAACTCGCAAGAACAGGGACGTGAAGGCTGATCTATTGGTGATTACTTAACCCCATTCAGTACCAGATACTCCTAAAGGGGTACCTTGGCAAACAGTGCAGGCCCAGATCAGACACTGCAGAATGCGGAGTCTGATCAAGGCCTCCACTGTTTGCAAAAAGTTAAGTCATTTCCTAAATAAATTTTGAAGAAAACACAACCTGACACCCATAAATTTTGAAATGGACTCCTGCTATTTATGAGGAGGAAGATTCCATTTGGTACAAAGAGGGTTAAAATATGTTTGCTTAGCCCGGAGCTAACTGTTCAAAACTAAAGGCGTTAGTTAACTAACTCTGTCTTGCTGAATAATTTTAGCCATACCCATTTCTGACTTTCCACCAATCAGCAACATGAAAGAATTTACTACAAATACTGTCAGAAGCCATCTGATCTGTATCCACACTGTTTGCCAAAGGCAGTGCATATTCTAGTTCAGCAGGACACAGGGTTAACCCTTTAACCCTTATCCTGCTGAATCAATTAAGCCACTCCCATAGCTGACTCCAATCAAATTAATTGATAGATTTGTTCAATTCAAAAACAGACAGTGTAGATCCTGATCAGATGGCTTCTTTAGAGGATAAACTTGTATGTCTAATGTTGCTTTGAAGAAATGGGTCAAGACCTGGGACAATGGCCTGCTGTTTAAATACTCTCTCTTACAGGTGTGATACTGACAAGGTTGTGCTTTTTCAGATATATAAAGATCTCCTTGAACCTGTTCACCCACAACTTGTGCCCTTTTCATGCGAGCTGGCTCAATACTGACAAGAGAATGTACACAATAGCAACTCTACTGCTTTATAATGGAAAAAAGTATTGAATATAAGACAGGCTTAACCCTTGTCTTGCTGAATATTCATTTAAGCCACACCCATTTCTGTCTATCCACCAATCAAATTACTTGATGTAATTTATTGCTACAAATTCATAAACTGAATGCCAAACAGTGTAGATCCTGAGCAGATGGTTTCTTCATAAGCCATCTGATCTGGATCTACACTGTTTGCAAAGATAGGTGTTGTCGTGAACAGCAAGGTAAGGGTTAAGGTTATAAAGTCTCTTCATGCTCAGCCTAATTCAGCCTGAAATCTGCCCTGCTCATACCAACTATATCTGTTTAAATTCTATGAGCAGTACAATGCCATTCTCAGTACATGATCAAGGCCTCATTCATTTGTATTTTAACCGTTTTTGTTTGACATTGAATCTTCTATCATATATAGCAGGAGTCCAGTTCAAGATTTAGGGGTGTCAGGTTGTGTTTTCTTTTAGAATTATTCGGAAAATGCCTGAAAACTTTGCATCAGTGTTGGCCCTAGATCTGGGCCTGCACTGTTTACCAATGATTGATTTTAGAGTTTCCCCTACAAAATGGGTTAAAGCTTTGAGCACTTCAAAATCATGCTCAGCATGAAGACAGGTTTATAATCTTGGGACACGGGCGTCTCGTCTTCTAACATGAACACATTAATACTTATCGAAGCTATTTCAGGCACTATAGGAGTACTTCAGAGAATGTGGCTACCTGGTAATAAGTATTTTGTTTTCTCTTAACTCTTATCTTGCTGTTCACGACAACCCCTATCTTTGCAAACAGTGTAGATCCAGATCAGATGGCTTCTGAAGAAGCCATCTAATCAGGATCTACACTGTTTTGCATTCAGTTTATGAATTTGTAAGAATAAATTACATCAAGTATTTTGATTGGTTGATAGACAGAAATGGGTGTGGCTTAAATGGAAATTCAGCAAGAGAAGGGTTAAGAAATTTTGAGTACATTGCTGCTGCATATGATTTGAGAATTGTTGTTTGAGACAAGCTTTTGATTGGAATAACAACTCAAATATCAACTCCTTTCGACAATAACCTTGCATTCAATGCATCGCTGAAATCAATCACACAATATGTTATTACACAAGTTAAGGCAAATAAAAATCTTCCTTTGTGCATATTTTCTATTCACATGCACATATATGCGTGTGCATGCACAGTCATAATATGGAACCAGATCACTCAAGTATTGTGCATGCCATGCTTTAACCAGTAAAGGATACACCGGACACACTTTGTCCAAGAGTCAATTTTTTTTTTTTTTTCTAAACTCCGCCCCTCCAAAATGGGGTCTCTGCAGAAAGAGAATTTCTACTAAGGAGCAAATTCATTACTCTAAGGAGCAAATTCATTCCTCTGAGAGTAATGTCCTTTTATCATGTCAACCTGCCAATGAAATGAAGACCACTTCAACGCCCCACTTTATTTAGAGAAAACTGGAGTTTGCAGGGGTAATCAATATTATTTTTCTTCCACTTAAAATATAAATTGTGGGCACTCATTAGAACTGCCTCATTAAGGCTGCTCTAACGAGAGCGCAATCAATCTATATTTGGAGCAGAAATATGCAACTATCAAAACTTTTCATCCGCAAAATACTAGTTCTATAGATCTGAAAGATGCCCATCTAGCACAAGGGTGTGTTGGGGCCAGTTGTTCAAAACTTATGATGGCATTAGTCACCATTTCGTTAAAACAATCATTTAATATGTCAAGTTTTCTAATATTTTTGCAGAAAAAATGTGAGCAGCTTTTGCAAGCTGCTCACATATTTTTTTCTACAAAAGTACCACTATCAGATATTTTGCTTGCTAGAGCAGTTAACAGTTTGACCACTAACGAGCTTGTCAAGATAACGATGGCTTGAACAACTGGGCCTTGGGAGTTCAGATTTGGGGTAAGCAAACAGCACATGAACGTTGTCTCTATTAAGGACAGGGGTATCCATTCCTTTCAAGACTATAGCATGGCAATTTGATTTTCTGCTTTGAGGCAACAAGACTTGTTCTCGTCTAAGTAAACATGGCCAACAATACCTGCGAACACAAGGATAGGGACTACAGACGGGATTGTTTGATTGACAAGTTTTTAGGTCAGGCAAGGAGTATAACCGATTCTAGTAACATGCATAATGTAGCATACAAAAGAGATCCTCATACATGCCCGCACTTTTCAGGGTATCTAAGACCGGTCTGATAAAAAATCTACAGAATCTAGCAAACAATTTACAGCAGCATCTAACTACTTCCATCTTGGTAGATGTTCACCTTAGCGAGATCATTCACTTTATGCTTAACCAATTTTGAACCAAACCAAAATCGTTCTTACAATTTAGTGGAATTCCGCTATCAAGACCACCTAAAATTTAGACATATTATGCCTTTAAAAGTATATTTAGAATGTTTCAAGTACATTTTTCTTTGTGTTTTCTATTATTCCAGTGTGCTCTAGTTTAAGAACACCTCTGGGCTTAAGATCACCTCTGGGACTGTTCAAAAGTGGTCTTAAAGACCACTTTTGGACAGTCCCAAAGGTGGTCTCAATATAGGAGTTTTACTGTATAGCAAACGTCCATTTCTATAACTAGGGATATTGAGTTCATTCGCAAATTTCTTTAGATCATGGCTGAAGCTTATGCAGACAGTGAAAACCCTAATCAGAGACCCTAGAAAGTATGCGCCATCTGATCTGGGCTGGATCTATTTACAACTGTTCCTTTTAGGGATTTCTCATATAACAGGGGTTAAACAACTTTGGTTCATTTTTACTGCTCAACTGACATCTTAACCTGTGTTGGGAGATTTTTGATCAGACCATAATGTGAAATTGGAAACATTTACATATGTATGTATATCTGGCTGTATCACTGGTTCAACTTGACAACAAAAGGCATAAACTACTATTATACTCAAAATAATAAAATTTATGATCATTAAACAAGGTTTCTGATATTACAGTCTGCCATCCTGATATAGAATGTTTTAGGTACATAAATGCTGTTACATTCTCTTAAGTGAAAATGAAGGCAGGAATTGGTCAATACAAGATCACAACAAAAACATCTTAAGTAAAGTAAAACTAAGCCACAATTCTTTCACTGTGCATTAAGGCAAGTCTGGTTATTGGGATTAAATATCTTCCAGAATACAAAATAGCTGCAGGTATCACTGGGGATCCATCGTTACTTAATCATTCTACAATTTACCCTATTAACCTTATCATAAAAATCCTAAAAATTTGGATACCTCGAGCACTTGCTGTAATTCTCCTTAAAACTTAACAAATTTCTTTCATGGTCCGGCAAGAGTCCAAAAGGTGCATAAGGAATGGCAAACAGTGTAGACCCTGATCAGACTGCTCCTTCAGGAGCAGTCTGATCTGGGTCTGCAATGTTTGCTAAGGCCTATCTGTACCAATACTTAGGATTACTGTATGTATTCAGACAGACAGGCCTGAGCAAACACTGTAAACTCAGATGAGACTTCACAAAATGTGGCGTCTTAACAGGATCTACACCGTTTGCCACTCACCCAACTATTTTTAGACAACATCCAGTATTAAACTGTACTTGTTCAACTCTCTGAACAAATGTGGTAAGGAACTGAGGCATCCAAATACTTCCGAGTAAATACAGTAATGGAATCATAAGGTGTCTGATGGTACAGAAACTGACCTCGATGCTATAATAATCTTTTAATGCTAAACTCATCTGAGCATGAAATTTGTAATGCTCGTAATTTGAAATACTAACAAATTTCAGATTACCAGTTTTTGTCCTGATTAACAATTTTTACCATGCCAACTCCTGTCAATTGTTCTACCTTCAGCTTCATCAGATGAAATCCTATTACAGTTGAACTTAGATGGCTCGGACACAGAAGGCTCCTTTAACATGGCTGTTTCAACTAGGCCCTTGGAAAAAAATTCCATTATATCTTTGGGATAATTTTAATAGGGAGTAATTCTTTATTTTAACTTGAAAACGAATGTTTAAAGTATTCGTTGAAATCGCCTCATCGTTTGAGGCAATTCTAACCATGAGGTGATTTCAATGAGTACTTACAATATTCATAAGATGATTCTAATAATGAATACACACTACTCCTATTTTAAAGAACATCATAAAGATATCCTTAATATGCCTCCTGACCTGGTCAAAGTGGTGCGAGTTGGACCGTCAATGCATATAAATCCTATTGGTTTCAATTGGTGGCAGGGATTGAGATGTCATTTCATCTCAATGTCGAGTGAGTCCCACAAAATTGGAAGCATCGTCTCCAACATGACCTAAATGGTGTTGACGGGGACTTTAAACCTCAACTCAAAGCCTGGCTCCAACAATCCGCCTCACATCTTCACGGAGCCAAAGGTGTTCAAGCCATTAAGTAAGACTGTACTCGTCTTCAGTGATAGACCAAAGCAGTCATTGTCATCTTAATACAGGAACAAACATAATTATAGTCAGAAATAAATAATCCTTTTTATACGAAATGGTATGTTCCACCTTATACATAGCACGCCCATTTCAAAATTTATGGGTGTCGGTTGTGTTTTCTTCAAAATTTGGAAAATGGCTGGAATTTTTGCATACAGTGTAGGCCCTGATCAGAGGCCGCATCATGCGGCCTCTGATCTGGGCCTGCGCTGTTTGCCAAAAATGCTGGGGGGGGGGGGGGGGGGGGGGGTCGTCTGGTACAAAATTGGGATAAATAAAGAGGCAATCATGAGCAGAGATTTTACATTTTGTGTAAGACTCAAGGTCAACTGAACTAAACATGGTCATTTGCAACAATTGTGTAGTATATACATCTAAGCCGAGATAGAAATAAAAATTATGCAAGGCAGGATCTGCTATTCATCCTATGAATTCTTTTCATCTAAACTCTCCTAAAACAAAGTCTGCAACTGGCTTTGACACATAAAATAGAAAACAAGAAAAAAATCAACTTATCATATATCATATATATATGTACACTGAAACTAAATTAAATGGAATAGCATTTGACTTTAAAAGCACAAACAATTATAAATACGCAAAACAGGTTTCATACATTTGCATAACAAATATGCATATCAATACAATATTAGCTACATTTTTTTTTTTTTTTTTTTTTGTTCTTAATTTTTTTTCTTCAAAAACTAGGAGTGTGCCAATGATGAATATCTTGTCAAACATTTAACATATGCATGTATAAGGAACACAAATCATTTATGATGTTGATTTAAGTTAAAACATGGATCATGGTTTAAAGGAAGAGACTGCCTTGAACATTCAATCTGACTAGTACAAGGTATTAGCATGAATTCAGCCACATCAAGCCTGAAGTGGAATTCCTCGAAGCATAACTAGGTCAACTCATTAAGCAAATTTCATCTGGGACAGCACTTGTTGCTGAAAATCTTCATACATGTATTTTTCTCATTCATACACAAGAATGAGTGCTGTAAATATCCAGGGAGGTAATCCTTAGGGGAAGCCACACACTTAAATGGAGTAAACTATCACAGATTACAACTATCACCCAATGCTCCTCTCAGAAAGATTACCAAACACAAACTGTACAAATCCTGTTACATGTACTTTCATGTACCCTTGAGGACACTTGAATGCATAGCTGTCAAGAAGATTCCCTCTCATTTTTGAACTATTCTGTATGTTCAGGGCCTTTCATTTGCAGCTTTAAAGACAAGAGGCCAAATCTTTCAGATGTGTACATGTATCAGTCACTGAAAATGCTTCTTGTGGCAGAAAACTAAGCTTACACTTTCACCGTTAAGACGTCAACTATCATTATCATTCTAGTATTCTTTTTAGTTGGCGGTTTTGCTACAAGCTTTGTTTTTTCTGTAGCTTAGAGATCCACAATGCTAATGATCTAGATCAGACGCTTTTGTGTAGCTTTCTACATTCACAACCACAGGTTGAGGTCCCTTTTTACACAACATGAGGCTGAATTCATCAGGGCTTACAAACATTCACGTATGGCACAAACAATTCAATTTTCAATGCTCACTTTCCTCCAAGTGTAAATTACCATAAATACTGCAATATATACCCAGACGTGTATCTATTGTAATGATCATGCAAGTTCTATTTTACTGTCCCATGAAAGATCAAAACCGGCAACTGTGCAAGCCCCAATCATTATTTTTTCATAGCATATAATCATGGACAGCATTCTATGCCTGTTCAAAATTATACAGCAATTACGGTGTCGGTGGTTAATTCCGAGACATTTTAACTGCAGCCCCTAAAACAGGTTTAATTGCACTGAAGTGTGATACTGGTCTTGAGACGGTAGGAAAGACGCAGGATTCAGAAGCTTCATCAAGACAGCCTCAAATAAATAAATAATGATTACTGTAAAAATCCTAAATATTTGGACAGCTTGAGGACGTTTTGTAATTCATTATTCTCCTTAACTTTTAACCCTTCTCTTGGTGAATATTCATTTAAGCCACACCCAGTTCTGTCTATCATCCAATCAATTTACTTGATGTAATTTATTGCTAAAAATTCTTAAACTGAATACCAAACAGTGTAGATCCTGATCAGATGGCTTCTTCAGAAGCCATCTGATCTGGATCTACACTGTTTGCAAAGATAGGGGTTGTTGTGAACAGCAAGACAAGGGTTAATGAATTTGTTTCACGATCCTACAAGGAGTCTAAGCGGAATGTCAAACAGTGTATACCCTGAGCAGTCTGTCTGATCAGGGTCTGCACTGTTTGCTTTTAAAGCCTTTAATAGGCATATCTGTCCAAATACTTAGGATCATCACAGTTTGTATGGAATATATAGTATAATTTGCAATTCAAAGATCTTGGGTCACGCTTTCAAAAATGCATCTGATCATCACGTGAACAAGTCCATGAAATGAACACCCCTTAAACCCCACTTTATATACAGAAAACTGGGGTTTACGGGGGTATTCATTATTTTTCTTATTTCTGCTCCAAGACATAGGTTGTGGGTACTCGTTAGAATCGCCTCATTGAGGCGGTTCAAACGAGCACCCATAACCTATGTTTGCAGTATAAATAAGAAAAATATCACGGATTATCATAAGAAAAGTAGCCATTTTGGAGATGGGAAATATACACTATGTCACTGGTGTGTTATCGTAATGTTTAGTATGAAACATACACAAAAGCACAGTTGTTTGAACATTATGAACACAGTTTTTGTGAATTTATGAGTAATGACTTTGTAATGCAGCACATTTCGTAATATCTGAGAAGTAAAAATCGTTTCAAACATGGAATCTTGAGCCACATCAAACTGAGGTGAGGAGTAAAATCCAAGAGCCAGTTCTCATGAATATTCTTCTTATTGCAAAGACTGCGAATAGCAAAGACGGTCTCACATGAAATATTGCTGTTCGCATGTGAGTAATACCAACTAGACTTAATCTGGAGGTTAGTTCAAAAGGCACCAATCCATGAGCAATTTGGCACCATAATTCAGGGTTAACAGAAAGGAAGGCAGCCAAGGTATTTTTTTTTCAACAAGTACACATGTACATTTTCAGGGACAATTGTTGAAAAATACCAAGGAATCATCGAACATACCCTTTTCTGTTCCACTTTTGAATGAGTATTGTTTAAATGTCTGTCATACGGCAGCAGCACTTTTATTAAACTGACAAAAACTTATTAAACTGACAAAAATTAACTCAAACCATTTTGACTTTTTTGTCTCCTGTACTAGGCCTAGTGCAAATACTTCTTTATTATTATTTCTGTTAACCCTTATCTTGCTGTTCACGACAACCTCTATCTTTGCAAACAGTGTAGGATCTACACTGTTTGACATTCAGTTTATGAATTTGTAGGAATAAATTACATCAAGTAATCTAATTGGTTCAGAGTCAGAAATGGGTGTGGCTAAACTGAATATTCAGCAAGAGAAAGGTTAAACTGCTCCCCCACCCAAAATCCCATCTTAAAATTAAAGCTTACAACAGCAGTTTTGAATGTGCAGCTGGACACATTCATTCATGTACATACTATATATAACAATTTCGTAGCTGGTGACACTTAACTATGTGACTATGAAGGAAAAGCACCTCTTGAGAAAATGACATGGCTCATTAACAGGTGGGTATGATCAGTGACCTAGGCAATGGGGATACTGCAACGTATATTTTTCTGCATTCTCCATAGATACAGTGCCATAGCAAGAACTATTTGATAAGCTTTCTTATACACTTGTTGGCATCTCGGAGAAAACTCCAAATAACTGGTCTCTGTGGCCAAGTAGATAAGAGTGCGGACTCTTATAAAATCTAGCCACCCACTGCTGAATATCAACCAATCAAGTTATTTGATGTAATGTATTCGTTAATTTCGCAAACTACATGAGTGTAGATCCTGATCAGATGGCTTCTCAAGATGCCATCTGATCTGGATCTACACTCTTTGCAAAGGTAGGGGTGAACAGCAGGAAAATGTATTATTTTTTATAGTAAACTTATCTCGAGCTGTGAGCACAATTTCATCAAGAAGCAAAATAGTTTCATCAACAGTTCTCTGCATTAGCTTTCACAATATTGCCTCAAACACGCAATCTGAAAGAGTGCACTTTTTGTGTGTACGGAGAAGAAGAAAAATATCAATTTTTCAGCCCCAAGCCAGGCTTTATCTGGAACTGATATGACTATCACAAATATGGCAATACAATTATCAATGTGAGCAAACTGTTCAATCTCAAAACATAGACTGTTTCTACGTCATTTAACACATAAGACTTAAATAAAGAATTCTAGATATGAAGCATAATTTAACACACTGACTGCCAAGTGGGTCATGTGAACACGCCACTTGATTTGTTCTCCCTAAAATACAACTAATAAATATATATCATAATCTGAGGCAACAGCTTGACTATTTACATGATAAAATTTATCTCCCCTTCACCACAGCCGAGAACACAATCTCTAAACCACACAAGTCTGTTGTAAGGCAAGGTGTTTCTTTAATGTGGTACAGTGAAATTCCGCTATCAACCCTTTTGAGACCAAATGGAATCTTCCTCCTTATATATACCAGGAGTCCATTCCAAAATTTAGGGGTGTCAGGTTGTGTTGTCTTCAAAATATATTTGGAAAATGGTGGAACCTTTTGCAAACAGTGTAGGCCCTGATCAGACGCCGCGTTCTGCCGCATCTGATCTGGGCCTGCACTGTTTGCCAGGGTACCCGTTTTGGGGTTTCTGGTACTAAATTGGTTAATGTGGAACAGTGAAATTCCGCTATTAAGACCACCTAAAATTAAGGCAAATTATGCTTTAAAAAGCACTTTTAGAAGGTTTCAGTTACATTTGCTTTGTGTTTTCTACTTCCAGTATGCTCTAGAGGGAGACCACCTTTGCGACTGTTCAAAAGTGGTCTTAAAGACCACTTTTGAACAGTCCCAAAGGTGGTCTTAATATAGGAATTTTACTGTATATGAACTTCCATCAAACTGAGTGTCAAACAATTTAGATCCTGATCAGATGGATTCTTCAGAAGCCTGGCTTCTTCAGAAGCCATCTGATCTGGATCTACACCGTTTAAAAAAGGTTAAGGGATGTTGTGTCCAGCAAGAAGATTGGAAATGGCCATTTACTGGCATCACCATCACAATACAGAAACGTCTGACCTCACAATTAACTTGTTTTGCTTTACACCATAGGTCACTGTGCACAATGGAATGAAGTGCACGTTCTTAACAAGATCACATATATTTGAGTTACGACATTACAAACCAACAATGTGAACTGCAAGAGGCATCTCATTAGCCCGTTAGCCAACAAATCTTCACAGCCATCACATTAACCCTTGTCCTGCTGAGCCCGGATATGCCTTACCTTTCAAACAATGTAGATCCAGATCAGATGGCTTCTGAAGATGGATCTACATTGTTTGTCATTCAGAATGTGAATTTGTTGCAATAATCTGCATCAAGTAATCCGAGTTGTTGATAATCAGTTGTGGGTGTCGCATATTTAAGTATTCAGGACAAGGGTTAAGGATTATTCTATTTCTTCGCCGAAATGAACGCAGTGGCCATTTCTTACAACACCATCACTTCATGGAGGTAATTCTAACAAAACCCCTAAAAATATGGCTTTATTTACAGAAAAAAAAAATCTCCCTAGCTATCCTCCTGTCACTTCCTTACTTGGAATTATGTGCCTACTGTTTCATCCGTCTTTAACAATTCTTTTGTGCATGAACAGACAATTCTCTGGCCAATGCGAGTCCTCATTCCAAACTTCATATTGTTGGTTCTGATACTGTGCAACTTGTGTTGAGTTTACTGCCCTCACCATGATGTCATGGCAAAGCCATGTGTACAAGAATATTACCCAAAATGCTGCAAACATTAGTCAACCACACCATTTCAAGCACTTAAGTACCAATACCATTCAATGATAAGCTTACAAACTTACCATTACAAAGAACTTTGCAAGTCATTTTAAAACCAACGCGAATTACGGATTTTTTTCTAAAACCAAACTTTCATATTCATCTAGATTACCATGTGAATATGTCTAACTTTGACATACCTCTGCACACTTTTCAATATACAGTGAAATTCCGCTATTAAGACCACCTAAAATTAATTCTGCTTTAAAAAGCATATTTAGCCAGGTGCAGTTATTCTTTCTTCGTATTTTCTGCACAAAATGTCCTCTGGTCAGGGACCACCTTTGGGACTGTTCAAAAGTGGTCTTAAAGACCACTTTTGGATAGTCCAGACAGTGGTCTTAATATAGGAATTTTACTATATTTAGTACTGAAAATAATAGCTGGGAAAGACTGTAGTTTGCAGCAGGTCGGGGCTTTTCTCATACACACTTGGGAATGAATTTAAACAATAGTAACAAATGCTTTTACAAAAATCTCAGAAATAATACAAATTGCAATAAATACAAGTGTAATAATGATAAAAGTCGTCACCAGAATACAATTCCAGAACTGTCCATCTGGAACTAAGCCATTTTAAGACCAGGGCAGCACAATGCACCATTTTTGTGTGTGGACACAACAAGTTGATATATAGATTTATCTATGGGCGGAAATTAGTATTTGATACTCTACAAAACATTAACATGCATTCCATACAACAGCAGTCGGGTTACAAATGTCATAGTAAAACACATAAGTTGGCATGGCTTTGGAAGAATAGCTTATTTGTGAGACAATTATTTAACAAATGAGAAATACGACTTGGCCAGTAACAGAATACTGGATGATGGAAAATATAACTTTTGGTGGCCCTCCTGTTTCATATATAGTATCACCATTAGCACTAAGTCATGAACTTTTGTAGTACCAATTGCATCATTAAGAAAGACACATATAGGCATGTAGCAGCATGCCGACTCTTCACTAACATTTCCTATCACATCATATTCTGAGGTTCAAGGTCATAAAACTTTCTTCGTGCTCAACACAATCTAGCATGAAATTTGTCAAGATCATCATTACCAGGAAAAATAACATTCTCTGCTGATCCCAGCAGAAAATACTATTTGTAAGCATTACACATTTCATGCCGAACTGTGTTGAGCAGATCAAGTATTATAGCCTCAAACCCGAGGTTCAACTCATACAGCTTATGAGCCTCTGCACACGAAAAGGTTCCAACTTGTCAAGTGCCCTCGAAAAAGAACAACTGAGCACCAATTTTCATTCTAGGCTGCGCTATTGTGCCCATGATGAATATTTTCATTTCCGATGCAAAAAAAAAAAAAAACACTACACGTGGGCCCTAAATCGTGGTACTGGTACAGCGTAGGCTGTTTTCTAAAATGGCTAACTCCTATGCTGTCGCCTGCACAACGGCTTACATTTGTCGGTTTGAACAAGTGCAACAGCATAAACATTTTCAGAATTGCTCGCAAAACGCAGTTTTTCAATGGTTCTTTTTCTCTATATAAAGTGGGGTTTAGGGGGTGTTCATTTCACGGATTCTTTCATGTGATGGCTTGTCACATGCTTCAACTTGGAGCTTCCTCTGTGCACAGACTCATATAACAACTCAAAAAGGACCTTTTTGGGGAAATCACCTCAGTATCAATACTGCACCGGGGGAGTCAATAAAAATCCCTAACTTACATTCATAAACAAAGGGAAAATGACATTTTTTTTTGTTTTGTATTTTTTTTTAACTTTTTTCAATAAAATGCACTATAAAAGTCTTAACTTTTATATCGGAATTGCAACATACAAACATACAAGTATAACAACAATATATTAATATAAAGATATGGCATTAATTCCCTTTGCAATGTTGATACTGAAGAAGGCTGTGGGGTTCTAGAACTGATGCTCAACTCAGCCTAGCATGACCAGTATTTTCTATGAACTGAGAATTAAAAAAAAAAAAAATTGTGTTGATATTTTAATATCAGCTGTCAACCCTTGTCCTGCTGAGCCCAGATATGTCTTCTCTTTCAAACAATGAAGATCCTGATCAGAAGCCATCTGATCAGAATCTTCATTATTTGTCATTCAGGTAATGAATAATCAGAATTTGTCGCAATAATTCATTACGATAACACACCCGTGTGATATAGTGCATTTTTCACATCTCCAAAATGTCTACTTTTCTGATGAAATTCCGTGAAATTTTTCTTATTTTTACTCATAACATAGGTTGTGGGTACTCGTTATAACCGCCCCATTGATGCGGTTCTAACGAGTACCAACAGCCTATGTCTTGGAGATGAAATAAGAAAAATTATTTATACCCCCCTAAACCCCAGTTTTCTCTATATAAAGTGGGGTGTAAGGGGGTGTTAATTTCATGGACTTGTTAGCGTGATGTTGCATCAAGCAATCTGATTGGTTGATAATCCTTAGTGGGTGTGGCATATTTAAATATCCAGCAGGACAAGGTTAGCATGTCATGTTCAGCTGAGCATGAAAACAGTTGTATAACCTTGGAGCCTGGTGTTGGAAGTAACATATAGCACGTAAAAACATACAATACTTTCTATATATGGCTATGATATTATCACAGACTTATCTTGTCCGCTTTTGACAAGATACATCTCCACACGGTGAAAAAAATATTACACTTAATAGGAATTATATCAGTAGAATCATAAAATTTGCACTTTCTCGTACATGTACAAATAATAGCAATATAAAATGACATTTGATACTATATTTTTTTTTTGTGGCATTTTTACATTTTTTTTTTTAAATTTTTTTTTCTACTGGGAGTTTTTTTTTCTGTCTATTTTTGTCATGAAAATGGTAGATGATAAATACAGGACTTCATTTATGATAATATGTAGTATGTACATTGAGGTTATTTTCAACAAGAATTTGACTACTGATAGCTCTTAACCGCCTGACCAGACAGCTTGCCAGAGCAAACACATATCTGACAAGAACAATGGAAAAACTGAAAGACATTGATACTTCAGGAGAAGTATAAAAATAAAAATATGTGCTGTACTTCTTTGAAGCAGTGAGCACCACAATATTTGCATCAACCGATATGTGCCTGTCTGTCATGGCTGACCAGTTTTTAAGAACACAATTAAGCACGACGTTCTGATCCCACCACTAACAAACCCGCATACAAGAGATCATAAGAATGCATTAATGAAGAAACAGTAACAAACTAGACGATCACATAGCTTTGAAACAAATTAGATTTTTAACACTTTTTGTTTTCATTATGAAAGGAGTTTTTATCCATAAATATTCCCGAGCACGCTGTGAGGGTCGTCGTTTCCCCACAGATTACCAGCACCTGTGGAATCCCCTCTGAAGCCGGAATCCATGTTACCCCACATTGAGCTACCCGAGCCCATGGAGGAAACATTCCAATTTCCAACATCATCACTACGTTGACTCGGCAGACCAAATGCTGACTGACGGTTTCCTCCAATTTGAGCCGACTGAGGCCACTGACTAGGTGCTGAGATGGCATTCTGCTGTTCCACGAAACGCATGGCATCGGCATCCGAGACAAACTCGGCCATTATAGTGGTGTTTCCAAGAGGACAGGCATTGAGAGAATTCTGGGCTTTCATGGCTTCATCCTTAGTGCTGTATTTCACCAAAGCCTGTCCCTGAGCTGTATTCACAAAGAAGCATTGCAGCGGACCATGCTGCATGCAAAGAGTACGCAGAACTGAGCCATCAATCTGAAATAAAGAACATTACATTACATGCCAAAATCCAAAAGGATGTCTTTGGCAAACAGTGCATGCCACAGAATGTGTTTGATATGGGCCTTCACTGTTTGCAGAAAAATCCACCATTTTCTCAATCCATTTCTGAAGCTAACCCAAACACGCCTGAATTTCGAATGCACTTCGGTATACAAGGGTGGATCATCTGTTCAGTATAAAATTGAATAAAGCAAGACATGAGTGGTTCCAGCTGTTAAAAATTCACTGAAAGTGGCTTCCATGACAATTCAAGGCAATTTAAGGGTTGGAATCCGAGGTATTCTGCTGAAATTTTCATATTTTGATGAACAAAGTTGGTATTTCTGGGCGAGCTCTTATGCTAAAGTGAGTCTTCACTGTTCTATACATATAGTAAATACATGGTTAGTGTCTTTAATAATAAAATATAATCGGCGAGCCTTGGACAATTTTATAGGGGCTAGCTTTAGAGAGCCCCTATAAAATTGTCGCGGCAAACCAATTATATTTTATTATTAAAAACACTAATCATGTATTTAGTTTATACCGAAATTCAAAACAATCAAGGGGTTTTGCAATAAGTAAGCAAATTTAAGCAAAAAAGACAGCAGACAGTGTGGCATGTTAAACGACATTCAGTGCCATGGCGCGCACACGTAGATTAACGTGACGTCAACGAGTGCAAAGTTTCTGATGTCACCGCGCCACAAAGACGTAGGAAACAACATGGACGCTCGAATAAAAGTTTCTCAGCGCTTTACATTCTGTATGAAAATCTGCAAATAAATAATTTCTTTTAGCTTTAGAAATTATTTTCGAGGTTGAGACACAACTGCGGTAGCAGTGCACAGTTTTTCCAACGGGCCGTTCAAACCAGGAAAGGCCGAGAAGGTCAGAATATAGCTGAAATTTCTGAAAATCTGTTCAAATAAATATTGCACAGATTTGAACTTACATTTTTGTTGCTTTCTCATGTATTAAAGGTTGCATGTTATTGTTTACACTTGTAAATTAGTGACCTGAAAAGTAGGTCAGGTCTATAAACAGTCACCAGACATATAGGTCAGTAGAAGGTATTATAGGTCACTACCAATTATAGCATGCAGTTATTCGACCCTCTTTATTAGGTTACTAGAATGCCTGATTGCGGTATAAATAGGTCTTAAGAGTAGAACTCTGATTATGTGATAAGACATGCTGATCATGGAAATGCTAAGGACTCCGTATAAGTGACAAGCCTGGTACGGTGCTATATTAATGACAAGGTTCACACTGGGCTATGAAGATGTGTTTGCTTGGAAATAAAAATGAAAGGTTGGGAGTTTAAAGGCCCATTCAACACTATAGAAGTGATGTTGAACTATCAACTAACCTAACCTAATGTTACCTGGACAGGCTCGGTACAGGAAACCCCAAAGCCAGTTACTGGCAAACAGTGCAGGCCCACAGATGCCACAGAACATGGTATCTGATCAGGGCCTAAACTGTTTGCAGAAAAGTTCAGCCATTTTCCTTATAAATTTCAAATATATAATGTAAGTGGACACCCAGAACTTTGAAATTGACTCCTGCTATATATAAGGCAGAAGATTCCAGTCCATGACCACTCTTTCGCCATTATACCGTAATGATCCTAAGTATTGGGACAGACAGGCCTAAGCCAACTGTACAGACCCAGATCAGACTGCTCCTGATCAAAGTCTACACCATTTGCCATTCCGATTCCACTTTTTAGACTCCTTGCTGGATCGCCATACAAGCTTGTTAAAATTTTAGGAGAATTACAGCCAAGTCCACAAGGTGTCCGAATTTTTAGGATCGTAGGTAAGTATTCGCTTTTCATAGTCCAAAAACTCAAGATACAAAAAGTCACAAAGGCTGAGCTAAACACTAAACAAGTTTGACAAGTGACAGGCTTTCAAGTGACAGTACTCAAATTTTGACCTTATGATAGAAATTTTTTATGCAACAAACTCTATACTTACTTGAGGTGTTATGTTCTTCAACACCAATGAGGTTGACACGTTGATAGATCCAATAGACACTGCAACAAAATACCAAAGTGTAATAAGATACCTGTTGTGTAAATTAACCCTCATCTTGCTGAATATTCATTTAAACCACACCCATTTCTGTCTATCAACCAATCAAATTAGTTGATTTAATTTATTGCTACAAATTCATAAACTGAATGCCAAACAGTGTAGATCCTGATCAGATGGCTTCTGAAGAAGCCATCTGATCTGGATCTACACTGTTTGCAAAGATAGGGGTTGTTGTGAACAGCAAGATAAGGGTTAAGAACACAATAGACAATAGCATTATTTGTGCCAACTGACCCAACACTGATCAGCCTGTGTATTCAAGCTTCAATGTCTGCCTCTGGAACTTTTGGGTGAATGGCTTGCCCAAACGGGCCCAGCAAGAACTCAGATGACTGCACAAATTTGCACAGCCTGATCAGAGTCCTTGTTTGGCTCGTATGTTAAGAAGCAATTTTGAGCACTCTCAAAGGCAAACAATTATGTTCTATTTGTGGATTGTTATACTATCAGTCAGTATGAGCAAATATTTTTGCAATGGCGAGCATAGTAATAAACAAAACCAACCATAAAAGCATGACACAACCCTATTTAACCGGACTCTTCCATTGCTATATGTTGGACAAGTCCATTTGTCAGTTAAGGGGTGTCATGCCTATTTTTTCGTCTTTATTCTATTTTTGACTGAAAATTCTGTTAGAAAATAGTGCAGGCCCTGATCAGACGTTCTGCGGCATCTTGACCGTCCATGCTAATAAACCCTATTGGTTTCATTGGGCGACAGGGCTTGAGATGTCATTTCATCTCGATGTCGGGTAAAAGTCCCACAAAATTGGAAGCAACGTCTCCAAAATGACCTTTACAGTGCTGACGGGGACGTTAAACCTCAAATCAACCAACCAACCATCTGCCGCATCTGATCTGGGCCTGCACTGTTTGCTAAGGTACCCCTAAGGTTTACCTGATACAATGGGTTAAAATAGGGTCCTGCACTGCTATGATGGTTGGTTTTCTATATTAACCCTTATCTTGCTGTTCACGACAACCCCTATCTTTGCAAACAGTGTAGATCCAGATCAGATGGCTTCTTCAGAAGCCATCTGATCAGGATCTACACTGTTTGGCATTCAGTTTATGAATTTGTAGCGATAAATAACATCAAGTAATTTGATTGGCTGGTAGACAGAAATGGGCGTGGCTTAAATGAATATTCAGCAAGATAAGGGTTATGATGCTCAAATTTATGTTGTAAGCCCGTATTCAAAATTGTAAGTCATCACAAATGCCACAAGACAGCTTTGTACAGAAGTTTGCTACTTTCCCTTATCTCAGCTACCTGTAAGGATGCGTTTCATTTACCTATTCATAACTGACCAATCAGAATCTATTTTAAATTATGTAACACTAAAATTATAGTGCAGTCCCAAGTACATTCAGGTTGAGTAGAAGTAAGAATTTTCAAACAGTAAATGGTAAAGAATATAAGAATCTTACATGGGTGTGCGGGATGGATGGAAAAATCGTCACCAAGGGTCACTGTCGGGCATCACGAGGCTTGCCTTGTGATGCCGGACAGTGATCCCGAGCGACGCATTTTTCTATCCACCCCTCATACCCATGTAGGATTCTTTTTCTTGCATACCTTCCATTTCTGTGCCTGTGTTTTAAATACTGCAGTCACTTTGGTCAACCTTAACGATGGCGCACAAGTTCGTATTCAACCAGTCCATTTATCAAACACGCGAGAATGATAAGATTTTGGGCAAGAACACCAGGGTTAAAACAGAATTTCTATCCCAGGCTAAAACAATGGATTTCCTTATCTGGTAGGCAAGAAACTGCATATATTCCAGTTATTTGGTGTCTGATTGGCTAAGGCCAAATATTTGTGACGGAATATCCTGCAATATCGTTCAAAACCCCACATTTTCACCATAGCTCATGACTGGGCGTTTTTTCATCCGTAAAGTACCGTTATTTTTCTTAATTCTGCACGAAAACTTACTTTGTGGGTATTCTTAATACCAAAAAGTAAATTTTCATATAGAAATAAGATAAATATATGTGGATACCCCCCTCTGGGGCTATAATCATGTAACATTCTTTTCATTGACTGACATTTGGTTTTCAACAGCTGACAATTATTTTAGGGCAAAAATCTACTATTTAAGGGGAATGGGTATACCTTCAGGGGAGGCAACTCCTGCGAGCGAAAGTATTTTGTCTCCCGTGTCAATGGGGGTCAGCTCTTAAAGGAAAGAATTTGCTCCTCAGGAGCAAATTCTTTCCTTTAAGAGTAGACCCTTTTTTCAGTGGGACTGAGCTTGAAGAAAAGCAAAACAGAAAGTCCCGAAAGTTGTGGTTTGTCTTACAGACCACAAAGGCCGTCAGAATATAGTAACTAAACTGCACTTACCATCTGTTCTAGAAGGTCCAGCCCATGAGTGCTGTCTTCCAACAGCAGTCCATCCTGCAGCCCCTACTTTCTGCTGATGCTGCGGAAGACCAGGTGGTGGTCGGGACATGCTACCCTTTGGCAATCCCCACACATCTGATGTAAAGGAACTCGGAGTTGAGACATCGCTCCCGGGACTCCATGGTTTGTGGGCAAAGTTTTGACTTGAACTCAGTGGTTTGGAGTTAGGCCAGGTTGAAGTAGTATCAATACTGGTTGGACTTGATTTGGTGAGAGATGACAAATAGTCATCCTTGACCATGTTAACACTAAGGGTACGCTGGAAACTTCCAGGAGTGATATGAGGGTCATCTTCAGGGTTCTTTACAATGCCTTGCCATGGTTTCCCTGGGACAAACTCTGGGATAGCAGGAATTGTGTCATTTGACAAGGACATTGCACTAGTAGAAGTTGCTGATTGAGATTCTTTGTTTTCGGGAATGGCATTGTCTCCCTGACTAGCAGTCGAAGATGGTGCGCTTGTGTTTGGCCAGTTCAGTGATGCAGAGGAGGATGTCGGGGTTGTTGACCACGTGGAGTCACCACCCAGGTTATTCAGGCCCAATTCATTATAGTTCTGGCGCAAGTTTGGTGTGGACTGGGACTGTTGTATAGGTTTAGAGCCAACGGCTTTATTCAGTGAGCTTGAATCATCACCGCTGCTCGTCGTTGTTGGCGTTTCAGATGTACCGGGATCGCTGTGTTGATCTTCAGGAGATTCTTTCTCAGATGGCATCTTCCACTGAGTCAGACGGGACGTTGGCTGTGACGTGGAAACAGACAGTTTACTGAAATCGGGAGACAGTTTGTTGACCATTGAGTCAGACTGATCTGTGGAATTCTCTTGCTGGGGTTTGTCTGGATTACTTAAGATCACTTTTTGGGCTTCAGCAATTTTCTTGCGGAGACTAAGGATCTGTTGCTTTATAGCATTTATTCTGTTCATGTTCTCATGCTGTTGTCTCTGCACCAATGGATTCATGGCTGCCTTGTTCTGCGGCAGATTCTGCTGGGCCGTGATGAGTTGCTGCAGCATTTGCTGAAGCTGTAGAAGTTGCTGTAACATGACTAGGACGCCCGGTGGTAACTGCTGATTCAGGAGAGCTGGACTTATCAGACCAGCCTGCACGGCCATCTGTAGCTGTTGGAGTATCTGCTGCTGTGCCATTTGTTGCTGTTGCACGTTCTGATTCCCCGGCAGCTGACCACGGCCAAGTGGACCCTGAGATTGATTAATGGAATTCATAGACGGTGTAGGCTGTGGCGGCTGCTGGTTCTGAATCTTCTGAATTATCTTGTTTTGCAACATATTAATACTGGTGTTAGGATTATTACGACTAGGCTGTGCAAGACTAGAAACTTTGTTGTTGAAAGCAAACTGATTTGGTATCTGTGATTGAGCATTATTAAATGGAGTATTTTGCATGGAATTAAGATTAGGCACAAATGAGTTGCTGTCTTGAGTATCTGATATGTCATCATCTGGGAGACCGGAAATCCTTGGCTTGCTGCCGTCAACTTGGAACATATCCATTGTTCCGTCTTTTCTACCAGCACCATGACGGTTGTACAAGTCCGCTGCAAACAATAGAAATATGATATGTAGAGATAACTTGACAAAAAATACATCTGAAAATGTTGTCTGCTAATGTCGTCTGCTGAATCTTCTTGCAAACTTTTAAACAATATTTTTGCATACAGGCAAACATTGTGGGCCCAGCTCAGACTGCTCCTACGGGAGCAGTCTGATCTGCATCCACACTGTTTGCTAAAAATGACTTTTAAGGTAACCAGCAGAAGGCAAATGTCGTGATTGGCATATTATGGGTTTACATAAAGCACGGCTCCAGACAAAGAGGAGTATTGAGATAATTTGAGCAGGACCTGACAATCCAATGCCCAGTTGCTCGGAACAAGTCCAAAATTACATGGGCAAGTTTTTATTTCATTTGCCAAGAAAAATGCACAGATTCTTTTGGGACAAATTGTGATCCTCAACCTTTCTTCAGACATGGGGATACTCAACCAAGCAGCTGAATCTTTTATTTGTCAGGCCCTCGTTGAGGGTAATTTTTTATTTTTTTCTCCATTTAAAAAAAAAATGTACTAACATATTTATGTCTTAACGGAGGAATGAGAAAAAGAATCTCTTGTTAGTCACCTAAGAGCTAGGAGCTGCTTCAGATAAGCCATCTTACTATTTTCAGGAAAATTTGTGATAAAATCTGAAATACACTCAGTCTCAGATCCAAGTTGTATAACTAGCACCATGTTCATTATTAAAACGGAAACTGACTGTGACAACTACCCTCCTAGGATCAGTAGAACAGAGAGAATGACGAAAGAATGACGCTAAACCAGACCCCGAGGTTATAAAACTTTTTTCGTACTCAACTCACTTGGGCATGAAATTTGTTGGCATTTTAAAATTTATGAGTAGGACAAACAACATTCTTTGCTGATTGTCTGATTTGTTTACCGCTTGTGAACATTTCAAACTGTATGCTTAGTCAAGTTGAGCAAGGAAAAAGTTTTATAACCCAAGGTCCTGGAGAATGAACATGCAAATCCAAGGTCAGCATCACTAGAAATGAACCTCTGATCATAGCTTCTTTTCTAGTATAGTCTCCATAGCTCCAGAAAATTGAACATAAACATGCATAGCAACAGCTAAGGTGGATATTTGGTGAAAGACAGGGTTTGTATGTTGTGAGTATTCATTAGAGCCACCTCGCTAAGAGTGTCTAATATATACCCACAACATAGAATTTTATGGAGAACTTCAAGTAACACCAGATACCCACCTTATTTGTTCCTATGAACATGTGGGTATTTGTTAGAATCACCTTGACAATGAGCTGATTCTTACAAGTACATAATATGACATGTTGAAGTACCCTGAGCATGTTTCTAACAAGAATTAAGGAAAATTATCCCCATATAACCTAAGTTGTTACTTCTGATATGGAGCTATGTATCTGTTTTTTATGTGTGTGTGTGTGTTTTTAAGTTGGATGTGACATTTCTCAAGTGTCAGTGAATGCCATGACACTGTTGGAGCCACTGAAGTGACTAATAATATAGTTAGATACTAAACTGGGCTATATGTTGGTATTGTGTGGAAGAAACTTACAAAGAGCACTCTGGATGTTCATGTTGTTGTTGATAAGAGCACCTTGGGCATCTTCCTTCTGCAACAAAGAATTTAAAGTTCATTATTAAGACGCACAAACCTCTATATAACATTGTTCATTATAGTATGGTTTTAGATATAACAAGATTGAATGGATTCCAAAATTGTGTAGATTATATAGGAAAGAGACCATTCACAATCACTGTTTCTAGATTATCTATACATTTTGTTTGGATAGAATACAATTGTTTAACTGGCATGGTTTTTGCTTTGTACCCTTACAACAGTGCTATAAAGATGTAACATACTAAAGCAACCAATGCAGTACCGGACTGCTATCACGTGGGGGTGGGCTAAAAATCTGAAGAAAATGAAATTGTAGCAGAACTTAGGGATTCTCACTAGGCTCCTAAGCAAGGCTACAGCTCGCAGCATTGGGTCTAACATCAAGTCAATGATTCTTACAACTAAGATTTAAATAACAAAAAACATCTTTTTAATCCTCCTCTGCTCTGTTAGTTTGTGGTTTAATGGCTCAGTGTGTGTGTGTTTGAGTTTCAAGTCCCGCCACCAGGGAGTGAGAGGGGGGGGGGGGGGGGGGGGTCAGACTGTGACTGGACCACTGTTTAGTCTCATGCGAAGTCTGGAGAGCACGATCCCTGGTTTATGAGGCAAGTAGCTTAAACATTACATCATGGAGGCTTCTTTAATGGTTCAGTCAACACCATTAAGGTCACTTGGAGACAGACCAGGCCAGCCTTGACATGCCATTTCTAGTGTTGATTGGGCCACTCAGACCATAGAAAATACTTGAGCTACTTCCACAAAAAATGATGCATAACTACAGTAGAATTCCACTATTAAGACCACCTAAAATTAAGACAAATTATGCTTTTAAAAGCATATTTAGCAGGTTTTCGGTGCATTTTCTTTGGGTTTGCTACATCCAGTGTGCTCTAGTCGGAGAGACCACCTTTGGGACTGTTCAAAAGTGGTCTTTAAGACCACTTTTGAACAGTCCCAAAGGTGATCTTAATATTGGAATTTTACTGTATTTCACTTCGTCAAAGAGGTACACCCAGTAAACATGCAATGAAGAACACCTGTAAGTAGTGCCTACCTTAAAGCCCATATCCATAAGTTGCTGTAGTAGGCGACTTCGCATCTGGGGGTGACCTGGAGTCGCACCAGGGAGTTTTATAGCACCAGTGGGGCCCTGAAATAATAACAGTCACCAGTAATATAGATTGATCAATTCAAAAACATGATCCTAAACAAGCTCTTTGGGCAAAATGTTAACCCATAACCCATTGTGTTCTAGTGCAGTCTTCCATTGCTATAAGTTGGACATGTCAATTTGTCATATAAGGGGTGCCAGGCCTATTTTTTCTTTTTTATTCTATTTTTGAGGGAAAATTCTGTTAGCAAATAGTGCAGGCCCTGATAAGACTCACTCTTTTCCAATGGAAGGAATCTGACAGTCACCCAATAAACATCCCTGCAAATTTCATTCAAATCCCTCAAACAGATCCTTAAGATTCCCAAAGAAGATTAAGTTGCTTTTTTTTTCTTTCTGCTGCCATGAAAACCAGATTCGAAAGTTCTGAAAGAATTCAAGAGCGGGTGTGGAGGGGATGCTTCCTCTGAAATTCTAGCAAAATCAGCCAAACAATTTCAGAGCACAGTGAATTTTTGGAAATAGTTTGGTCCATCTTCAGAGTCTGGAAACTTCTACATTTTCAAGCTTTTTTTTTAAATACACATTTAGGGCATAATGAAATCTCACATTTTAACTGACATTTGTATATTTACAACAGGATTACGAAGAATGTTATGTATGTTTGTAGAATACATGTACTTGTATTGCTTTCAAAGGTTTTTAGGGTAGACAGCTTTTAAAAACAGGGGTCTAATCCTCAAGGAATTTGCTTCTAAGGAGCAAATTCGTTCCTTCGCGAGTGGACCCCTTTTTCAAAAGGGCTT
This sequence comes from Lucinisca nassula, assembly GCA_963580285.1. Lineage (NCBI taxonomy): Eukaryota > Metazoa > Mollusca > Bivalvia > Lucinida > Lucinidae > Lucinisca > Lucinisca nassula. The sequence goes on from OY757011.1 coordinate 35,770,754, forward strand.
AGTTTATGGGAAAGCAAACAGTAACTTCTGAAAGTTGTCTCCCTTGTAAACATTGCAGAAAATGTCCCAGATGTTATCACTTCCCTTAAGGGCATATGCTACGAAATACTTCCTACATTGAAAACTGTTTAAGAGTCTGTATATGTTCAGTATATAAAAATAAAAACCGTATGTCACCGTGCTGAATCTTTAGTAATCTGAACAAGAAGGAAACCACCCCAAACTGTTTTCCCAGAAATATCAGAGAACTACCATGTTAGTAAAGAGCAAGTCAAAAATGACTTTTGCCTAGCTTTTAAATATTTATTTCAGTCAGAATGACATATTAAAAGAGATACTGCTGCCTAAATTTAGCCAATTTTTCAAGCTCAGGAAAGTTATTTGCAAAACAAATTTTGTCATCACCCAAAATATCTTTAAAAATTATTCATTATCTGCATTATTTTGGACCATACAGAAAATTGCTACATTTAAATTTTCATAAAACAAGGTTTTTTCTCTAGGGGATGTTATCAGAGAATAAACTAGAAATGCGTCCATAGGACACGGATGCCCCCGCCTGAAAATATGTCTGTTCGTATTCATCGATAGAAAGTTATTGACCGTGTTTAAGTTTTGGACCCTTTTTTCACGTTTGACCTCTAAGTATGACCTTGACCTTGTAGGTAAGGATCTTGGTTTTGTGTGAGGCAGATTGTCTCATGATGGCCAACATTTCTGCCAAATAATTTCAAAATCCATCCAGAGATAAGAAAGTTATTGACCGATCATTTTTTTTACCTTGGACCTCTAAGTATGACCTTGACCTTGGAGGCACGGATCTGGGTTTGCATGTGACACATCGTCTCATGATGGTCAACACTTCTTCAAAGTAATTTAAAAATCCATCCAGAAATAAGTAAGTTATTGACTGCGTTTAAGTTTCGGACCCTTTTTTTGGCCTTTGACCTCTAAGTATGACCTTGACCTTGGAGGTACCAACCTGGATTTTGCACATGACACATCGTCTCATGATGGTTAACTTTTCTACAAAGTAATTTAAAAATCCATCCAGAAATAAGAAAGTTATTGACCGATCATTTTTTTTACCTTGGACCTCTAAGTATGACCTTGACCTTGGAGGTACGGACCTGGGTTTTGCACGTGACACGTTGTCTCATGATGGTTAACATTTCTGCTGATAAATTTTAAATTCCATCAAGAAATAAGGAAGTTATTGACTGCGTTTAAGTTTCGGACGCACGGACACACGGACGGACGGACAGGGGCAACGCTATATGCCCTTTCCACCATTCTTCGAATGGCGGGGGCATAAAAATTAAAAGAAATCTAGGGTCACCGTGCTAATTTCTGTTTTATTAAAACAAACCGTTTCCCTACCCCCAGATGAAATACATGGTAAAAAACATATAAATTCTATGAAAAGATGGTGAATCATTGACAGATAACTTGGATTTTACTTGTACATAGAAGATGGCCATAATATGCATTACAGCAAATCGTTTAAGTAAGTCTGTAACCATTTAGTTTGATCTGATCATGGGTAAATGCCGAAAAACTAAAAATTTCCAAAAGTTGCAATGTTACTGTTTTCTTGAAGTTTATAGCCAAGCTGAACATGTTAAATAATGAAATGAACCCAATACATTATCTGTTCCACAAATTTCAACCATTTCCTTACCAAAGAACGGTAAAATGTTGGCTCTGGCATAACTTTCATTTTTGATGATCATACAAAAACTGCGAATTGGTAGCATTTGTCTTTAAGGGGAATGGGAACACCTGGAAGATTTTTCTACCATTTTTCAAAGGGAAACAACTTTCGGGACTTCCTGTTCACTTTTCTATAAGCCCTGTACCACTGAAAAAGGGATCTACTCTTAAAGGAAAGAATTTGCTCCTCAGGAGCAAATTCTTTCCTTTAAGAGTTGATCCCTATAGACATGGGAGACAAAAATATTTCTGCAGGAGTTGCCTCCCCTGAAAGTGTCCCCATTCCCATGAATACAGAATTTTGACTCCTTAATTTTGGTACAATTTCAAACTGGCATGAACTTATAAACTACTGTTGTTTTTTGTGTTGTTGTTAATGGCCAGTATGCAACCTTTTCTCTATTTGTTTTTCTTTAATTTCAAGTACATTAATGTTAGAATACTGTTCAAGGTTATCTGCTTGTTATCGGCTATTTATAATCATTTTATCAGACCCTACACATGCTTTATATACCATTACACAGCAATATTGACAGCTTTATCTTGCAATGATTTCTGTCAATACTTAAACCCCACAATATAATCTCAAGATTTACTGGTCTAAGCAGCATGTTTCATTTCTGTTTTATACGTCATTTCTGTTTTATGTTACAACACTTCATTTAACCTACTTTTGGACATGAGTGAGTGAGAGTTTTAGTTTAACCTCCCACCAACAGCTAAGGTCATACGGAGACGGGACCTCGGTTTAAAGACTCATCCGAAAGTCTGGAGAAGCCCCTACTTTTGGATGTAACATTTTTTAGGATGGATCCCAGCATGTACAGAACATACAAAAACAAGTTGTGTTTGTAAAACACTGATGCCCCCGGACAGCGCATGTGAAATATCAAGGTCACGCGATCAAAATTATGGTACCACTGGAAAGGACAAGGAATGCACGTGAAATATCAAAGCCCTATCACTTACCATTGAAAAGTTATGCCCAATGTTAAGGTTTTTGTGGACAGACAAACAGACAAACAGATGGACAGACAGACTATATGCCCCCGAATATTTGATTCTTGGGGTGTAAAAAGACCATTAATGGTCGTTTTTCCATATACCGTAATGATCCTAAGTATTGGGATAGATAGGCCTATGCAACAGTGCAGACCCAGATCAGACTGCTCCTGGAGCAGTCTCGTCAGGATCTACATTGTTTGCCATTCTGTCTGCTCTCTAGGTCAGGAAACAAATTTATAATCATATGAGAATTACAAGTCCTCAAGGTGTCCAATTTTTTTGGGGAATTTTTACGGTAATCATAAATGGTCATTTTTTCATATGATCTTTACATTTCTGTTGGGAAATAAGATGATGGTTGTTTAACGTTATGGTACCTGTTTAGGACCTAAACAATAGTTTAGTAAAGAGGTTATGGTGTATATGCAAATACCCACAATATTTGGGCAATGCTACTTCTTACAATATGATAGCAGGTTGAGCCTTGTTTTAAGAATTTCTGGCTATAACCTTGATCTGAAGGTCAGTGTTCATGGTGAGCGCTAAAACATTGGGCCAGTATCTATTTGGTGAGCGCTAAAACATTGGGCCAGTATCTATTATCATGCCAACTACATAATTATTTTTTTCTATAGATGAACTGAACACAGATCCTGGCCCAGTCATAGTATTAAAGAAATACCTTAACCTTTATCCTGCTGAACATAACAACCCCTAACTTTGCAAACAGTGTAGATCCAGATCAGATGGCTTCTGAAGAAGCCATCTGATCAGGATCCACAGTCGTCATTAAGTTTGTGAACAGAACAAATACACTGCATAAAATAACTGGATTGACTGTTAGTCAGCAGTGAGTCTGACAAAACTGATTTAGTCAGCAGGATAATGGTCAAACAGGAGTGTTTTCCAACAGTGTAGATCTGGTTGGAAGCATCCCATTGTTCTTCTACATGTTATGAGCCAACAAACCAAACACCCACAATAAGACTTTGTGATCAGCAAAGATTCAGATCAGCTTGCGCAGCCTGCATGTTATCCCGAGAGAGATAAACAACAACTCTTGCTGTAGCCATACCTACAGATAAGAGGTGGTATAGTAGTCGCAGATAAGATTGACTAGGCGGAGCTATTCAGGTGTTGTCAATATATGTCAAATTAGCTGAGTCCACCAGAAGATTCGGTAGAGTGCTTTTCGCACGCTTTCTACAAGCGGACGGAATGGGCATATGTACGCCACAGCTTTGCTTGTGTTACAGTTGAATTCACACAATCGCGTGACATGGTTTACCTTTTTGTTAATAGAATATTCCTAAGGCAAGTACAAACGATAGCCCCGCCTAGTCAATTTTATCTGCGACTACTATATCTACATTTATTTTTCTTATGACTGCACAAAAACTTGTGGGTACTCATTAGAAGTGCCTCGCAGAGGCACTTCTAATGAGACCCACAACTTTTTTCAGAAAAAAAAAAAATATCAGTATTTTTTGCAATGCCTTGCATAGTGGGTGAATGGTGAAGCTGATCGGAGTTTTTACTGGTGACATTTGTCTACTGTTGGTTGTGTCATGCATCAGCTCAAATTATTTATTAGTTGTACCAGTAATTGTAGAATACACAACACTAACATACACATACATTTAGAGGGCTAATGAAACAAAGGGCAGACCCTTATACATGATGATGTCAGAGTCTTAACCCCTAACCCATGTCTGGAGAATACCTTGACAATATTTCTCCTATTCTTGTTGAATCCCGTAGCACTGTTCCAAGTGGAGTTGTTCTCTAGGGTACTATCACTCCAAGTACCCATATCTGCGTCATCCCAACCTTTCATACTTTCTTCACTCCAAATATCTTCCTGCAGAGGTCAAAAAGCATTCAAAACACTTGCCAATGCTGACTGCTTCGTCCCAACATTGGCGCAGACTTGAGACATCCTGACAAACCTAGCTCATAAAACACACCCCACTTGGGCACACGTAACAAACTAGACTTTCTGTTGGTCGGAACAAAGTTTTAATTTATCCGAACTTTTTTAAAAAATCAGCTGTTTCCTTATTTCTTCTTCCAAATGTTTTTCAAATTCTTTATGTATTCATTAGTCTACGGAGGTCCAATGTTTCACCTCAGGGTAGCTCTGGCTACCATATTTACCCTATCTATTCAAACCTATATGCCTGAACAAACAGTGTAAACCCAGATAAGATGCCACGGAATGCAGCATCTCATCAGGGTCTACAGGGTTTGCCATCCATTCATCTTAAGGCACAACATCGCTTGTTCAAATTTTAGAACATTTGCGGTATGAAGTTAAGGTGGGCGATTACTTAGGGCAAATACGGTAGCTCTGGATATGATGGACTAGCGAGGATGGACACACCTTATCCTGAGCCATCATTTGGGGCACAATGGGTACCCAATAGCACTGTCTTGTCTTGGCCATTCTACTGAGTACACATACCCACTAAATACAGTGAAATTCTGCTATTAAGACCATCTAAAGTTACGACTAATTCTGCTGTAACAAGTTTATTGAGTCAGTTGCAGTTTTTTCTTGTGTGTTTTCTGCATACAATTTCCTCTGGTCAGACACCACCTTTGGGACTGTTCAAAAGTGGTCTTAAAGACCACATTTGAACAGTCCCAAAGGTGGTCATTACATAGATATGAATTCTACTGTAATTCGGAAGATAAATAAGAAAACAAAGCATCTTGAAAGCCCCCTTGCTACAAAAATAGTCTCTGACATCATCATCTTAAGATTGTCATTTCCAAAATAGCCCTTTATCCAACTCTAGGGAGGGGAAGAAATGTTGTGTAAGCCTTTAGTCATAGTTTACCACTTGTATAGGCAAGTAACCTGTCCAAGCACCATCCACCTGCTAGTTGCATGGCTAACTTATGCTAAATTCGTTTAAAGGGAAGCATATATGAGTACATGAATATATATGTCGTATACTAATAATATATACAGTACATAAACAGACTTTCCGATACATGCAGTTTACTTGCAAGCAAAAACATGTAACTAATTCCTAGCAAGCTACCATACCAAACTTAGCAAATTTACTTTTAAGCACATTCAACTATATATTAAAACGCTTGCAATCTTAAATTTTCATTAGTAACATCACTTTCTATCCTTGCAATTCTTTTTATATGTTAAAGATCTGTTTCGGTAAATATTGTGCATCTTAGTGTGAATGTGACTGGCTTTTTTTTTTTCTTTCTGAAATTGATGTACTGCTATTCTACAAATCCTTATTCTATCCAAAGTGTTAACATATGCTTTTCCTTCATTATTTCACAATACATGCAATAGAAAAATTATTGAAAAAGATAAAAGAACTAAGACGGGGGAAAAGATAACAAAATGAAAACGAAAGGTAAACAAACTTCATGAACACAACAATAACAAAAGATGATGTCAGAGACTATACCAAACTGTGGCTGTGTGCTGCCAGGATGCATGACCTCAGGTGACCGATAAGGCCGACATGATTAATCGGATAATCGATTAATTGATCAATAAATTCCACAAAAATGATTATCATTACTGATTTGCTTGTAAGCAATTATTTGATAAGTACCATTTATTACCCAAAGTTATGCCTAAAATAGCTGGATGTGTGGCAAACTGTGCAGACCCTGATGAGACGCCGTGTTCTGCGGCGTCTCATCTGGGTCTACACTGTTTGCTCAGGCCTCTATGTTCAAATATATTTATATGGTAAAATACAACATATGGTAAGAGTCATACTCAAACAGAAATCCAGACAAGAAAAATTATGACAAAATTTTAGCGATTTATCACAATGGCAGCACTGATAATCGATTATCTTTTCAGCTCTGATTAGTCAGCCCTAGTGACGGACACACTGGTGGGACTAAGTGGTTTGTAATATTTATGCAACTGGCTATGTGTTGTCAGGATGTTAAGTCGTGATAAAATTCATAAAAACATGTACTAGTCTGGTAATAAACGTAATATACATTGAAAATCTGCTACAAATTGAAATCATTTTTTTTTAAACTAACCTGTGGAAAAATTATAAAATATAAATTCTTCAATTTTACAGACCGAGTTTTCCTAGCTTTAATCAATCATCCTAAAATTAACTATCTTATTTTAACTTCCCAAATTCTTAACCCATAATATGACAAGTCCATTTTATACAGGACTATTCCCAATTCAATTCATTTTTTTTTTTTTATCAACCCTTATCCCAATGAATAATTAATTGGGGCACACCCATTTCTGACTATCAACTATTCATTTGAATTCGAAAACCAAATGACAGTGTAGAGCCTGATCTGACAACTTTTTCAGAAGGTATCTGATCTGGATCTACACGGTTTGCAAAGACAGGGGTTGTCGAGTTCATCAGGATGAAGGTTAAATCCTGTATTCTGCAAAACGTGTAGACCCTAATCATAAGTTGCAATCTGCAGCATCTGCTCTGGGTCTACAGGTCCTAAACTTTAATATGGGTTAAAAGCATTAACCCATTTAGTACCCGAAACCCCAAAACGGGTACTCTGGGCCTCCACTGTTTGCTAAAGTTCAGTCATTTTCTAAATAAATTTTGATGAGAACACAACCTGTCACCCCTAAATTTCGAAATGAACTCCTGCTATATATAAGGAGGAAGATTCCATTTGGTACAAAAAGGGTTAAAAGCATTATGCTTGACATTAATTGTAAATGCACGATTCTGCAAAACATTCATGCAACACAAAGCAGCACAGAACCACAAGGCTGTGGAACTACTATAAATGGTTGAAGATGAAGTAAGGGCTGCATAATAGGCCACATCAAGTGAAAATGTGTCCTTAGATTATGCATGCACAGAGAAGACTCGCATCAGTCTGTGGCTCTGCAAATTGGCTATATCGATGGCCCAGAGCTGACTCAACCAAGTGCACATATCCCAACTGAGAAACAGATACCGTAAAAATCCTAAAAATTCAGACACCTTAAAGACACGGCAAAATTCTCCTAAACCTTTAAAAAAATTGTTTCACGATCCAACACGGCCCCTGCCCATCAGGGACTGAAGAAATAGATGGGCTGCATAATGCTTCCACACAGAGCTGAAACCGACCGCACACGAGTACTGGTAAACTGCTTAGAGAATCTGGCCCGTCCATGTTTATAAACCCTATTGGTTTCATTGGGCGACAGGGCTTGAGATGTCATTTTATGTCAATGTCGGGTAAAAGTCTCACAAAATTGGAAGCAATGTCTCCAAAATGACCTATACAGTGTTGATGGGGACGTTAAACTACAAATCAAACAAACAATTCACGATCCAACAAGGAATCAAAATGGTGCAGACGAAATGGTAAACAGTGTAGACCCTGATTAGACTGCTCCTTTAGGTCTTCACTCACTGTTTGCTTGAGCCCATCTGTCCAAATACTTAGGTCCATTACAGTAAGGGGTATTTGGTGAGTCTTTAAAGAGTTTATGGTCCATTACAGTAAGGGGTATTTGGTTTGTCTTTAAAATAAAGAGTTTATAAGGAGAAATACAGAACATTATCCTTCAGTTATCACTAAATACCCATAGTATCTATCTCTATGCCCAAAGACATTCCTGCTTGATGCTTTCGATATGGTTTTCACTAGTGGCCGTTGTTATTTGTTTTCAAGAATGACAAAAGCTTGACCTTTTCAATTTTTTTAACCTGTCCTGCTGGTGAATCAATTTTGCCACACTCATTTCTTAATGTCTAACTAATGTATTCATTCAAAAAATTCGCAAACTGAATGACAGTGAAGATCCTGATCAGAAGCTATTTGACCAGGATCTATACAGTTTGAAAAGGTAGAAGTGATCATAGTTCAGTAGACAATGGTTAATAGAAGTCTGCAGAACTTGTGTAGGTCATGTAAAAAAAATATAAAAAAATTGTCTACAAGTAAATAACATTAGGGTGAACTCTCGGGTTGACAAATTAGTTCACCAAGTCAGTGAACCCCAAAATGTACCGGTAGGTCAATGTAAAATATGGCTGCTTTGAAAAATGAATTTTGGATACAAGGGTAAATGCTAGGTTTGACACTATTTTTTTACAAAGTCAGTGAACCATGATGCAGGTCAAGGTCAAATATGAACTAAAGTTGCCATCCCTACCTACAAGTTTGTACAAAGTATCATTAATGAAGCTCTTACAGCTCTTGAGAAATAAACTTCACCATTTAATGATTAGGGTGAACATAATGTGAACACTAGTTGACAGTTCGACAACGGATGGACCGACAACTGAACAATATATCTCGCCGTGCTAATAGCAGATATGACCATACACATGCCCTACATATATAAAAGATTAATTAACCCGGAAACCCCTAAAGGGCTACCTTGGCAAACAGTGCAGGTCCAGATCTCATAATAATCTCAAAAAAAAAAAAAATGTTGCCAACCCAGCTGGGATCAAACCATCACGTTGGATGTGCATCCAACTTAGCTCAGCCAGGGATCACCAAGTCACTTTGTATATGTTTGTTGCTTATGTTTCTTTTATCTACATTTTCTTTCTTTGCCGTAGGAGACAACTAACCTTTAGGTAATTTACCTTGAAGTATCTTATCCATTTCAAATGAAGTTTTTGACCTACTGTGTGTGCGTGAATTTGAGTTTTACATCCCACCAACAGCTAAGGTCAGAGACAGGACCTCAGTTGAAAGATACATCCAAAAGTCTGAAGAAGCCCGGGATCAAACCCATGACCCCTGCTTTTAGAGGCGAGTAGCATAACCACTACACCAAAGAGGCTTCTGATCTATGTGTATAGCATTTACCCTTTACAGTCCCTTTCTTTTATAATTATCCTCAGCAAAATTTCTCTTAGTCAGTGCTTATACATTTTTATAGAAAGTGAGTACAAGATAAATTGATACACCTACATACTTTTTCAACAGATTTCTCTTGGAAACAGAAGTAGTTTCCATGACAACCTTCGGACTTAGGAGGTTTCTCCTAAAGGCAGATGCACACACCTTCCAGGTAGACAACTGACTTGGAAAATAATTGACTACTTTGTTAAAAGTGGTCTACTTTTCAAAGGAAAGGATTTGCTCCTCTGGAGTTAACTCTTTCCTTTCAGAGTGGACCCCTTTTTCCAAGGGGCTCAATTCATGAACAAGTGGAAGCAAAGTTCCAGAAGTTGTCTCCCTTGAAGACAGCAGAAAATGTCGGGTATAGGAATCTATCTCCTCAGCAAGCTTGTGGATTATATTGACTGTTTAACCTTTTGTGTTTAACCCATTTTGTACCGGAAAGCCCAAAACGGGTACCCTGGCAAACAGGGCAGGCCCAGATCAGATGCCGCGCCGCAGAATGCGGCATCTGATCTGGACCTACACTGTTTGCGAAAAGTTAAGCCATTTTCCAAGTAAATTTTGAAGAATACATAGCCCGACACACCTTAATTTTGGAACAGACTCCTGGTATATATTAAAGGCAGAAGATTCCATTTGGTCCAAAAAAGGGTTAATGACACGTCAAGCTTTGTGTCAGTTTGTGTCATCTCCCAGAGAAAGGATGAAAAGAGAAAGCAAAAGAATGAAAGTGAAAGACCGGTGAGAAAGAGGAAAATAAATTGAAGCGTAGAAACAGAAAAATAACACTTCCCCTATAGGCCCAACTTAAGCCAATATCAGTTTGACTCCCCAATGACGCAAGATACATGTCACCTTTGCCTCACCCAACAACCCCCAGCAAACTCATGAAATGCAAGTCCACAAGCCGGGAGAACAATCATTTTTGCCATGTGCATCCTCCCTTGGACGGTGTATCCATACACCTGATTTGGTATAAACCAAGCAACTGAAAGCCATCATCAGTTTTGCTGCAAGTCCTTTAAATACTATTTAACTGACCAGTTGCTATACCCTGGCAAACAGTGCAGGTCCAGATCAGATGCTGCAGAACATGGCGTCTGATCCGGGCCTCCACTGTTTGCTAAAAGTTTTGGTCATTTTCCAAATAAATTTTGAAGAAAAAAACAACCTGACACCCCTAAATGTTGATATGGACTCCTGCTATATATAAGGAGGAAGATTCCATTTCGTACAAAACAGTTAAAGCTAGCAATGCTTTAAACAACAGCACTTAAGTGTACTTCATGTACAGATCACACCTTTAGGGTAGGCAATTCTTTCCTACAGTTTTGTGTCAAATGGTGTAGACTCTTAAAGGAAAGAATTTGCTCCATAGCAAATTCTCCTTTGAAAAAATCAGCAGAAAAAAATTCAGGTGTTACCCATTCTGCTCAACTGGCTTACACTAGGAAATCTGTGAAGCAGCAATTAGCATAAAAAAATGTACGTGGTTATCTTTCCATTGCTTGGTTTCACAAAACACTAGACAAAACAACATCTGACACTAGTTGCAAATGGCAAAACAACAACACAACACGAAACTGAAACAAGAGCTGCAGTGTATGGGGATTCAGAAGTAAAATTTCTTCATTTCTTCATTCAAGAAAAAGCGATGCTGTGAAACTTTGATAACTCAAACATGGCTAATCAGAACTACATGTAGTTCTCATGTCCCTACAGAGTTCAGAACTGTTCTTCCCACAGCTCCAGATATGCAGGTCTAAGATAGATGACTGAATTTTTGCCTGATTTTGCCTTGGAAAGGTATTTTGCGTGTACTTGTAAGAATCTCCTCAATGAGGCAATTATAATGAGTACACACAATATCCCTTTATTTTATAGGAGATTGAAAGAATTTTTGTTTGATTTCAGGTTTAACGTCCCCATCAACACTGTACAGGTCATTTTGGAGACGTTGCTTCCATTTTTGTGGGACTTTTACCCGACGCTGAGATGAAATGACATCTCAAGCCCTGCCACCCAATGAAACCAATAGGGTTTATAAGCATGGACGGGCCGACTCGCAACACTTTGCCTGGGCAGGCTTAGATCCTCTAAGTGGTTTACCAGTACTCGTGTGCGGGTCGGTTTCAGCTCTGCATGGAAGCATCATGCAGCCCATATATTCCTTCAAGCCCCAATGGGCGGGGACCAGAATTTTTGCCCGATTTTATCTTGGACAGGTAAGTTAAGTGTACTCATCAGACTCTCCTCTGACAATGAGGAAATTGTAATGAGTACACACAATATCCATTTGTTTTACAGAAGTTATAAGATATCCTTACATCATCCCAAAAATGTCTCTTGGCCCGATTCTATGATTAACCATCAATAGTTCAAACTATCCAATATCCCAACAAATTTTCATGGTCCCAGTGTACTAGAGCTACCAAAGTTTGACTGATTGTTAGCACGAGTTAGGAATGTATGCTGCAACAGTGATGACACAAAACCTTTTTTTTGCAATAAATTTGGAAGATTTTACTGTAATGATCAAAAGTATCGTGACAGATAGGCCAAAGCAAACAGTGCAGACCCAGATCAGACTGCTCCTGAAGGAGCAGTCTGATCAGGGTCTTCACTGTTTGCCAAAGATCAGACTGCAGTCTGATCAGGGTCTTCACTGTTTTCCATTCGTCGACACCTTTTGTATTCCTTGCAGGATTGTGAAACCTTGTTAATATTTTAGGAGAATTACAGCAAGTCCTAAATGTATCCGAAATTTTAACCCTTCTCTTGTTGAATATTCGTTTTAGCCACACCCATCTCCGACTTTGAACATATCAGATGACTTGATGTAATTTATTCCTACAAATTCATAAAATGAATGTCAAACAGTGTAGATCCTGATCAGATGGCTTCTTCAGAAGCCATCTGATCTGGATCTACACTGTTTGTAAAGATAGGGGTTGTCATGAACAGCAAGATAAGGGTTAAGATATTTAAGGTAACTTGTCACAAGTAAAGAAATCAGGGGTATCTACTCCCAATAACTGAAGCTCTTTTTTTTTAACCAAGGTAACACAGCTAAGATTTCTAACCTGTGGCGTATTCCAGTGGAGATCATCTACCCCTCCAAAGGCGGCAGGATTCTGTTGAGGGTTTGGACGAGACTTTCCAATGGCTGACCACTGTGATTGATTGCCAGCATCACCCCAATTACTACTGTTAGGCTGTGGAAGCAATTATAAATAGCAACAGGTTAAGAATATGCATAGCAACAGTTGAGACAAGTATTTCATGATAACTGAAGGATAGTTTTCCTTATTACTCCATATAAACCTATGTTGTGGGTACTCATTAGAACCGCCTCATCAACATAGGTTTTTATGGAGAATTCACAAAAACTATCCTTCAATTATTCTCCAGACTTTCGGATGAGTCTTTAAACCGAGGTCCCGTCTCCGTATCACCTTAGCTGTTGGTAGTAAGTAAAACTCGAACACTCGCTCACTCCTTCAATTATCACACTATCTACATATGAGCCCTTTCAAGGAAAAGCCATCTTGATTTGTGATCATGTTACGATGTAAGACAGACCTGATCTGCTCAGTAACACAGACCAGCAAGAAGTCTAGAACTTGTTGAAACTAGAGATACTATCCAATTAGCTAACAGTTTAACACCCTCATCCTGCTGAATTTTTAATTAGTCACCCCCATTTCTGACCATCAGCAGATCAGATTACATGACATGTTTTCATTGAATGTTTGAAAAACACAGTGAAGATCCTGATCAGATAGCCATCTGATTTGGTCTACCCTGTATGCAAAAGGTAGAGGTTGTCATGAACAGCAGGATAAGGGCTAGGGTGCTGGTATGACTATAGATGTGCAGGCAATTCTAACAAGTACGTATTACAAAAACAGGGATTTTGATTGATTTGAGGTTTAACGTCCCAGTCAACACTGTATAGGTAATTTTGGAGACATTGCTTCCAATTTTGTGGGATGTTTACCAGACATTGAGATGAAATGACATCTCAAGCCCTGTCGCCCAATGAAACCAAGTGTTTATAAGCATGGACAGTCAGACTCGCAACGCTTTGCCTGGGCAGGCTTAGATCCTCTAAGGGGTTTACCAGCACTCGTCAGCTCAGAAAGCATCATGCAGCCAATCTATTTCTTCAAGCCCAGATGGGCGGGGGCAGAGAAATACAGCGAAATTCTGCTTTTAAGACCACCTAAAATTAAGACAAATTATGTTTTTAAGCTTTTAAAAGCATATTCAGAATCTTTCAGGAACATTTTCTTTCTACATCCAGTGTGCTCTTGTTGGAGACCACCTTTGGGACTGTTCAAAAGTGGTCTTAAAGACCACTTTTGAACAGTCCCAAAGGTGGTCTTAATATTGAAATTTTACTGTAGATAAAACTATCCTTTATTTATCCTCATCACACCTCTCTTAATCGTGATCTATGCAAGATAACAATTTCTGTTATTCACCATAGTTTGGTGTGTGTTTATTGGGATGGAAAGTTTAAGACACCTTTAGCTACAAATAACTGGTACACACAACTCACATTACATGTAGAGTAAAATTTCTATATTAAGACCACCTTTGGGACTGTTCAAAAGTGGTCTTTAAGACCACTTTTGAACAGTCCCAAAGGTGGTCCCTGACCAGAGGACATTGTAGGCAGAAAACCCGAAGTAAAATTTAGTGTACCCTTCAAAATAAGCTTTTTATAGCAAAATTAGTCCTAATTTTAGGTGGTCTTAATAGCGGAATTTCATTGTCCATAAACTTTCTCTCATAGGAAAATTGTTATGGCTCTGTAGTAAGCTTTAAGTTTAAACAAACCATGTGTTACTGTTTCTTTGCAAGCCACATTCATATTTTTTTTTTCATATTACTGTTACTTGATGCCTGTTTATAGTCCCCACAACCCCCATTGGGGCTTGAAGAAATAAATTGGGCTGCATGATGCTTCCATGCAAAGCTGAAACCCGAACACACATCAGTACTGGTAAACTGCTTGCAAGTTTAAGCATGCACAGGCAAAGTTGTGCGAGTCTGACCATCCCTGCATACAAACCCTGTTGGATGGTCTCAAGATGTCATTTCATCTCACGGGCAAAAGTCCCATAAAATTGGAAGCAACTTCTCCAAAATGACTAAGAAGTGTTGATGGCTATGTAAAACCTCAAATCAAACAATGCCTTTATAAGATTTAATCAAGAAACCTGCAGTTGAACTGATTGTGATGTAAAATCTGCATGAATTTACTCAGTTGCATTTAAATTTTATCTCCTAGATTGAATTACACAAGATGTTTAAAATCAGCTTACCTGCGGTTGGTTGGTTGATGCCCAGAGACCAGTGCCATCATCAATCTTTGGATCTGGCGGGCCAGAGACCTCACCCCAGCCAGACTGGCTCCTCACTTCAGGTTTCCTCTGTCCTATAGCAGTGGGTGGATTCTGCCCAGGACCCCATGGCTGTTGCTGAGGTCCAGAACTCCCAGGTGGGTCTCCCCAGTAGGCTGTACCATTCCCGCCAACGGCTCTGCCCTGACTTTCGTTCCAGCCAGAGCCTCCTTCCTGTTCACCCCAAGTAGATATTCCTCCACTGTCTGTACTGTTCTGTGAGGTCTGGGTGCTACCCCAAGATCCCACTTCTGTGCTACTTCCCCAATTACTACTAGGCTGACCACCTTCTGGGGTTCCCCAAGAGCCTATTGTTTTATCCGAAATCTGAGTTTGTCCCGGGGGCCCTGCTCCCCACTGACTTGCAGCTGCATTTGGTGGGTTCTGCGGTGGTCCACTCCAGTTTGGATTCTGACCAGGTACTGGCCTGGTAACAGCATTATTGTTCCAAGGAGCACCTTCCTTGTTTGCTTCCCATATTGCTGTGCCATTATTGTTATTCCACATATTGTTTGTCGCCTTTTGTTGCTGTGGCTGTTCTGGCACTACTGACTGATTAGAAAACTTGTTTTGCACTTTCGGTGATGTTTCTACGTTCCAATGAGTATCCTGTCTGATGGGCTTTTTGCCCCACCCATCGTGACTCTCTATGGCTTTACGAATTTCGGCTTCCCGCTGCATTTCTGCTGCCGATTTAACATTTCCAGCTGCTCCCACAGCTGGGTTATTGGAATGAAGGTTTAACCCCTTTCCAGCTGCCTGGGCCCAGGAGCTTGGGCGTTGATTATCTGTTGCTGTTGGCTGACCGGTGGGGTTTGCGTTACGGAATTGTGGATTGGAAGTTTGTGCAATTTGTTGCTGGCTTTGAGACATACTGGTTGACTGCTGGTCCCAGTCGGCACCCGAGCTTGGATTTCCCGACCAGCCAATTGTTCCCGCTAAACTGGAATTATTACCGGTGGTACTGGGCATACCCCATCCTGAACTACTGAGATTGTCTGAATTCTGAGCATTACTGCTAATACTACTCCCTGGATTCACAGCTGGACCAGAACTGCTCCCTATTGGTGTTTTCTGAAAGCCGCCCATATTTCCTCCGAATACACTGTTACCCTGTGAAGATGCTGGTAACCCAGTGATCTGGGAACTAGCCCCTGATAAACCGCTTTGATTTGACTGAGGTCCATTCGGTTGAGCACCACTCACTGACAACGATCCTTGCATATTTCCACCAGATTTTGACGGCTTAATCGCCGAATGCCCTGGAGCTAAGGTACCGGGCGCACCAAAGTTCATTCTGCTACTGTTACCCAATAGAGTATTGGTACTAATAGTGTTCAAAGATTCCCCAAATGAGGAACTTGCACCAGATTGCATATTGTGTCCCGCATTACTTGAAAGACTATTGATATTTCCTAGACCAAGTCCAAAATTGGCACCTGTGGAATTTTGGTTACTTAAACCACCCCAGTTAGAATCTAATCCACTCAGATTGGAACTTCCACCCCATAAACTGGAGGCATTTTGTCCCTGCGTTTGCATGGCACAAGTTTTTTATGACTTATCACTAGAGAGATAATTGAGCTAGTCTCCTCACTTCTCCAACAAGTCTTAACAACACACTGAGGTAGAACAAAACATAATGTCACAATGTGGCTCTTTGATCTTTTATACACAACCTTACTGTTTTGGGTTAAATATCACAAGTTTGAGACTTCTTGTTAGTTCGATGTAGAATGTCCTGAAAAGGTAAATTATCAATGTTAACCCTTATCTAGCTAAATAGAAGCCCCCTGCCCATAGGGGCTTTTAGAAATATATGGGCTGCATGATGCTTCCACGCAGAGCTGGATCCGGCCCGCACACTAGTACTGGTAAACCACTTAGAGGATCTAAGCCTGTCCAGGAACTGTGGTGCGAGGCGGACCGTCAATGCTAATAAACCCTTTTGGTTTCATTGGGTGACAGGGCTTGAGATGTCATTTCATCTCAATGTCGGGTAAAAGTCCCACAAAATTGGAAGCAACGTCTCCAAAATGACCTTTACAGTGTTGACGGGGACGTTAAACCTCAAATCAAACAAACAAAATCTAGCTAAATAGTCATTTAAGCCACACCCATTTCTGTCTATCAACCAATCAAATTAATTTATGTAATCGTTTGCTACAAATTCATAAAATGAATGCCAAACAGTGTAGATCCTGATCATTAAAGAAGCCATCTGATCTGGATCTACACTTTTCGCAAAGATAGGGGTTGTCGTGAACAGCAAGATAAGGGTTAAGAACTTTTACCGTAAAAATCCTAAAAATTCTGACACCTTGATGACTTCCTGTAATTCTCCTAAAATTTTAATAAATTTGTTTCATGATCCTGCAAGGAGTCCAAAAGGTGCAGGCGGAACGGCAAACAGTGTAGACCCTGATCAGACTCCTCTTGAAGGCACTGTGGATCTGGGTCTACACTGTTTGCTTAGGTCTATCTGTCCAAATACTTAGTATCATTAAGGTAGATTTCTTTTGTATGTTACACAACGCACTAACAAAAATATAAAATTTTGCAGAAAGGTATCTATATAATTTTAACAAGTGTTCAGCAGAATTCATATAAACCTTTTATCTTTGTTGCAAACGATCTTAATAAAGTCTGGCATGGTCATTTCCCTTGCTGTCATCACTGACAAGAGGTTACTTCAGTGTGTCTCACGCTTATGACGGTCTAGTTTCACAGCATGAGAAGGTACCTTCTGAAAGGCTATTGTCAAATTGAAGTAAAAATAATGAGTTTAGACAGCTCTAGACAAGGACAAGTAAGCCTGATAATTAACCCTTTTTGTGCCAAATGGAACCTTTCGCTTTATATAATTATAGCAGCAGTCCAGGGATATTTCTGGGATGGGCCTGAGCCATTATATGAGAAAACTTATAGACTGAATCTGATTCAATTTTTGTTTGGGCCCCATATATAAGCTATACAAATTTGATGTTAATTTTGCTGTAAGGTGTGCATTATGGATTCTTGGGCCCATCAAAATTTTGATTTTTTTTTTCATGTAATTTACAGTAAATGAATGGGAGATGGGCCCTTGGTGCAGTTCAAGGGCCCATCAATATGTTAGGCCAAAAATAGCCCTTGGAGTCCATTTCAAAATTTAGGGGTGACAGGTTGTGTTTTCTTCAAAATTTATCATGAAAATGGCTTAACTTTTTGCAGTGTAGGCCCTGATCAGATGCCGCGTTCTGCGGCATCAGATCTGGGCCTACACTGTTTGCCAATTACCCGTTTTGGGGATTCCGGGGCTAAAATAGGGGATAATTTAACTCCATTTCTTGTAAGATAGGTATGGTGTGGCTACTTGCTAAGGCTTGCCTCATTGAGGCAAATCTAACAAGTACCCACAGCAACATTTTTTCTTTTTAAAAATTATCACATTATATTTTCCACTCCTTGTCTGAAGCTCAACTTAGAGGCTTGTTCCATAGAACTGTGCCACACAAAACACAAGTGTGTAGATGCAGACAAAGTGCATTAGTGGTAATGTCGGGTTTACACCAGGATGTTGAACCCAATTTTCAACATATGAAATTCCTTATTACCTGTTATTTTTTGTTTCTTGTCAGCAGATAAATATCCTCCCCGTTCTGATAGTTACTTTGGCTACAACAGAAAGAAAAGTTTGCATCATAACATGTACCACACATCCAGAAAATTCTTAGCTCCATATAAGGCCAATTTCTTATTTCTGCATGAAAACATAACTGGAAGCCAGAATGAGCAGTGCTTGCCTGTGTTAACATTATAATAACACACCCATGCAAGAAAATGCATTCTTTTATGCCTAAAGAACATAACGATAACACACCGTGCGACATAGTGCAGTTAATGGCAACTTTTCTGAAGAAAATCTGTGACATTTTTCTTATTTATACTGCAAACATAGGTTGTGGGTGCTCATTAGAACCGCCTCAATGAGGCGGTTCTAATGAGTACCCACAACCTATGTCTGGGAGCAGAAAGAAAAATAATGTATTCACCAGTAAATCCCAGTTTTCTCTATATAAAGTGGGGTTTAGTGGGGAGTTCATTTCATGGACTTGTTCTCGTGATGATGGATAATTTTCAGATGAAAAATTCTGATATTTTTTTCTTATTTCTACTAGATACAGACGTTGTGGATGCTTGTTAGGACTGCCTCAATGAGGCGGTTTAAAGGAGTACCCACAATCTGTGTCTTGGAGAAGAAACAGAGAAAATTATTTATATGTATACCACCTGTAAACCCTAGTTTTCTCTTTTACAGGGTCTTCATTTCATGAACTTGTTAACACAATTAGCATACTTAAGGCAGTAAAATGTGATGGTAAGATAGTGTACATGCAACTTCACCAAAAACACTTCTCAAATTTATGAGTATTGGTTTGTTTGTGTTGAGGTTTTACGTTTCTGTCAACACTTTTCCGGTTATTTTGGAGATGTTACTCCGAATTTTGTGGGACTTTCAATACAGCCCTCTCAGATTGATCTGTCTTTGCAATGTGCTCAAGTCCAAACAATTTTGACGTCTCCCTCTGGACACGAAATGAAGAAGGTAGAGCAAATCCATTCCTCTTAATATGACCCATCCACCCCTGTAGACCAGTACAGAAAGCAAGGGGAAAAAGTTTTGATCCAGATGAGACGGCTCGTTACGAGCTTTTTTGCACTGCTTTCCATCCTCAATAATGTTTACCAAACAACCTATTCATAAGAATGGATGTGTCTGAATTCACAGATGGAAGAGTCCAGTGCAGAAAAATTAGGGATAACTGTACTGAAAATTGTAAAACGTAATTTGCGACCATAAAACCGACGATTTACCTCCCCAAATGACAATTTTCAATAGTTATCCCCATTCTAATGCACTTATTTGGTTGTTAAGTAAACAACTGTACTATTTTGCACAATGCGGAAAGCTGCGTAAAGTGAGTGTTTGAGTTTTACGTCCCACCAACAGCTAAGACGGGACCTCGGTTTAAAGACTCAGCCAAAAGTCTGGAGAAGCCCAGGATCGATCCTCCTCCACCTGGTTTACAAGGCGAGTAGCGTAACCACTGCACCACCGAGGCTTCTAACATAGGCAAGTGCATAAGAATCTGGGTTAAAAGGGGTGAAACTAACGTCGTTCTTACTTTGTGAGACAGGCACTTGTTCTGGATTGTCTGCTGTTACTGTCTCTGCTCTCTTGGTTGGTTGTTCTCAAGTTTTGATTTATTTTGTAAGTTTGATCTGGGTCTCATTGATTTGTAGACAACCTGGAGACACAAAATTTAACATTTAACCCTTTTTGTACTAGAAACCACAATACAGGTACCCTGGCAAACAGTGCAGTCCCAGACCAGACGCCGCAGAATGCGGCGTCTGATCAGGGCCTACACTGTTAGCAAAAAATTCAGCAATTTTCCAAATAAATTTTTAAGAAAACACAACCCGACACCCCTAAATATTGAAATGGACTCCTGCTAGATATAAGAATGAAGATTCCATTTGGTACAAAAAGGGTTAACCCTTGTCCTGCTGAATACACAATGTCAATTTAGCCGCATGTAATTTTTCCCAACAAATTCATGAACTGAATGTCAAGCAGTGTAGACCCTGATCAGATACCTTCTCAGAGGAGCCATCTGATTCGGACCTTCCGTGATGATCTTAAGTGCGTCAGATAGGCCTAGCAAACAGTGCTTAGATAGGCCTAAGCAAAGGCCCGACTGTCCCAATATTTAGGATCATTACAATAATTAATACAGTATCTGTAACTGGGTTGTAAGTCAATACAGATAACTTAAAATTATTTATGACCTACTTCAAAATCTCACACTTCCGTAGGTCAATACAGATAACTTGTTTCAAAATCCAACACTTTAAATAATGGCTGTCAAGCTTACAGCTCCCAAGGAGTAAATTCTTTCCTTTATAGAGTATTTCTAACTGACAAACTTCATAGAAAGTAATTGGAAACCTTTATTCTTTAGCTTAACGAAAACCTCCTGGTCTGGAACTATGATCAACCCTCAGTGGCTTGAACAACCCATTTTGAACAGACTTCCTGTCTCAAGGGTGTCCAAGCCATTGAAGTTCGACAATAACTGCTTCGGCAAGTCCACAGAGTAACATCAAGATCAGACTTACCTATTGTGTGCATCTGAGCTAGCACATAAAAATGCTGTCATTTGGTTCTGGCACCGAGTGAACTGAATCAATGGCAGCTTGGTTCCTGGAAAAAGAAAGAAACATGTGTAAGTAAGGCTGACACGATTAATCGTATAGTCGATTAATCGATCGATAAATTCCACAAAAATGATTATCATTTCTATTTGCTTTTAATCCGTTACTTGATAGGTGCAATTGACTATCCAAAGTCATGCCTAAAATAAGTGGATGTGTAGCAAACAGTGCAGACCCTGATGAGACGCCGCATTATGCGGCGTCTCATCTGGGTCTACACGGTTTGCTCAGGCCTGTCTATTCAAATATACATATGGTAACAGTCATGCTCAGACAGAAAGACAGGTAAAACTAGAGCTATCACTAAAGGTGATGAATACCCCCACAAAAACTGCCTTGATAGTACAACAGCGGCATTTTGCAATTTTTTCACTTGAAAGGGGCCATAACTATGTCGAAAATTGACAAATTGTAGTGGAAATCGAACTTGACCTGTATTTTATGTTACATCAGTGTACCAAAAATTATAAAAATCGGTGAAGCGCTTTTTGAGTTATCATCTGGAAACCAAGTCAACAGACTGACCGACCGACAAGCTCACTCCTATATACCCCCCCAAATTTCATTTGTGGTGGTATAATCATGACAAAAACCTTAGGGATTACTAATCGATTATCGATCACAATGACAATGATTATCTTTTCAGCTCCAATTAACCAGCCCTGTGTAAGTACTGTAAATATCCTAAAAGTTTGGACACTTTAAGGACTTGCTACTGTAATTTTCCTAAAAATTTTAACTACATGCATCCTGCAAGGAGTCCAAAAGGTGCAAATGGAATGGCAAACAGCGTAGTCCCTGATCAGACTGCTCCTTCAGTCTGATCTGGGTCAGCACTGTTTGCTTAATGGTTAGGATCAGTACGGTTTGCACAACTAACTTTTGTACTGAATAGAATACATGTACAGCAGTTCATTTCAAAATTTAAGGGTGTCAAGTTATTTTTTTTTTTTTTCAGAAAATCATGGCTGAACTTTCTGCATACTCCTGCTTCTGATGTGGGATTCTTGGCTCGCACCAGTTTTGGGGTTTCTCATACAGAATGGTTTACAAGTAAGCAAAAACTTAAACAGAATAGGTGCAATACACCCTTTCCTCTCTCAAACAACCAAAGATCCCCAGTGTTACATTGGATACCTACGTTATTTAAGGGAACAACTGTTGCACAAAAACTGCATTTCACAACAAACACTACCTTTGAACTCTTGGCAACTTCCCAACAAGGATATATCACAATATTTCACTGAAGGTACAGTAGAATTCCGCTATTAAGACCACCTAAAATTTAGACAAATTACGCTTTCAAAAGCATATTTAGGAGTTTTTTAAGTACATTTTCTTTGTGTTCGCAACATCCAGTGTGCTCTAGTTGGAGACCACCTATGGGACTATTCAAAAGTGGTCTGGTCTTTCAAGACCACTTTTGAACAGTCCCCAAGAAGCCTCCGTGGTGCAGTGGTTACGCTACTCGCCTTGTAAACCAGGGATCGCAGGATCGATCCTGGGCTTCTCCAGACTTTCGGATGAGTCTTTAAACCCAGGCCCCGTCTCTGTATGACCTTAGCTATTGGTGGGACATAAAACTTAAACTCACTCACTTGAACAGTCCCAAAGGTGGTCTTAATATGGGAATTTTACTGTATATATTCTGAAGGATGAGAAATACAAAATATTTCTGTCTTCCTCATCAATAGGGGGCCACTCTCAAACCTGAGGAAAACATTCTTTCCTTTAAACCATTTTATATGGGAATCCATAAAATAGATCACTGTTTGCAGAAAATTCAACCAAATTCTATGTCAATTTCTAAATCCAACCAAACCTATTACACCTAAATTAGGAAATGGACTCCTCATACATATAAAATGGAAGATGCCATTAGTGGAAGATTCTATTAGGTACAAAATGAGTCAAGAGCTAAAACTCATTTACATAAGACAATCAGGACTTACACAGTTGTCTCCCTTGTTAAACCTGGCAGAAAAAAAAGCAAGAGATAGTGGTTTCTTTGGGAAATAGGGCAGAGATGTCATTTCATTTCAATGTCAAATTGTGAAAGTATTCCCCAAAATGACCTATATAGTGTAACAGGGATGTAAAACCTCAACACAAACAAAAAAGCGCTAAATCATTACTACAGCAGTTTTGGTTTTACAGCTCTGCAAAGAATTTTAAGATTATTTCACTTTACAAGCTGATCCAGAGTAAAACTACCTGACATCTGTTGCAGAACTTGGTGTCTCATGTGTAACCCAAGCGAGGCTTGAACCAAGTGCTCTTGTACACTAGGCCATGGACGCCAGTTTTTTTTTTTTTTTTTTTTTCTCCTTTTTTTGGAAAAAAAAAATATTAGAATACTTCTAAATCATCCTTTTCACATTTTGACAATTACAGTATTTTTAGAACCAGATAAAAAGGTACATAAAAGTTTGAACACATAAAATGCCTATCACAACAATTGTCATCTGCTTTGTCTTCTGCCAAGTACTTTAAAACTAGTTTTTGCGAACAGTGTGGACCCAGATCAGACTGCTCCTCTTGGAGCAGTCTGATCTGGGTCCAAACTGTTTGCCTGTATGCAAAAATATTTTAAAAAACTTTGCAAAAAGATTCAGCAGACGACATTTTCAGATTTAGTTTTTCTCGGCGTCTTAAAGGTTAACTTCAATTCCTTGTAAGAACCTATGTTGTGGAGACATGTTACAATTTCTATGTCATAGGAATTCTAACACAGTACCAACAAAATGCTTTCGTTAACTCAGAAAAAAGAAAACATAATCCAAAGCTAAAATATCCATGCGACTTCTTCCGGCAATTATATCCCACTATTTACGGTGATTACGGTATTCTGAAGAATGAGCTTAGACTATTGATTTTTACATGTAAAATTATAGCTGTAACAGGGCGTAATCCAGACTAGTGGTATTGATTTTTACAAGTGTCTGGAAACCTTATAGTCAGCAAAACAAACTGATCATTCAAAATATAAATCTTATCATTTTCTTTCTCCAGAATTAGATTTAATGTGTCTGCTCAACTGCAAGATTCACACCATACAGGCCAGATCAAGTAGAAATGTGTCTTTTCCTACCTCCAGATAAGGAGGTATAAATAGAATAATTACGGGATAAATTTCTTAATTTTTCTTAACCCATAAAATGCCAAATCACAACAACTGTCGTCTGCTTTGCTGTCTGCCGGTTACCTTGCAAACACTGTGGACCCAGATCAGACTGCTCCTTATTTTTTCAGCAACTCATTTTCTTCAGCAAATACCAAAATTTTAGATAATTGAACTTTGCTAGAACAGTTAACAATATGACCACTAACAAGCTTGTTAAGCTAACAAGGCTTTGAGAAACTGGGCCCATAATGACTAAGCCAAATTTGTAATCGTCCCCCATCTATAACCACTTGCCATAGCCAGTGGAATTTTTCAGCCCTGTATGTTATTCCTCCTTTTCTGAAGCTACAGACGCCAGACTTCTGATGTGAACATTCTGTCTGGAAATATTTGCCGTGTACTCACTTGTTCAGAACAAACTCTGACAATTATAAGGACTACCGTATTCGTGCTCAGGTGAGCTAAAAAGGCCTAAGAAGAAGAAGCAGTCAGATCAGGGTCTACGCTGTCATTCCCTCTGCACCTTTTGGACTGCTTGCTGGATCGTGATTTTTTTTTTTTTAAATTTTAGGAGAACTACATCAATTCCACAAGGTGCCCAGGGGTTAGAGGCAGGAGCAAGGCTTTTCCCCTTTTACATAAAGAGACATCACAACCCCTACATTTTACTGTCGCCCAATGAAACCAATAGGGTTTATAAGCATGGACGGTCCAACTCGCACTGCTTTGCCTGGGCAGGCTTAGATTCTCTAAGCAGTTTACCAGTATTGGTGTTTGGTTGGTTTCAGCTCTGCGTTGAAGCATCAGGCAGCCCATCTATTTCTTCAAACCCCTGTGGTTGGGGCCGTGACAAATTTGTATGGGTGTAATACACAAAACATAGAAAATCATCCTACTACTTTTCCTTGAAACCCAGATTGCAAAAAAGTTTACTTTATGCACAAGTCCAATGCATGTCTGAACTGTATTGCAAACTTCAAAGACCTGCATCAAATGCTGTAGGAGTTGTGGACACAATCAGTACTATTTAATCTCCTAAGCTACACATGCATATCTGAATTGTGTTGCAAGTTTCAATGTTCTGCATCAAATACTGTGGGAGGAGTTGCGGAGACAAGAATAGTACTACAAAGTGTGTCGGACAAGGGAAAAATGGAACAGCAGTTTTCTGATCAGGAGTTCATTTAAGTATAGCTATCACACAAGCACTTACTTGGCATTTATAATATGAGATCTGTTCCTCTTGTCTAGAAGATGCTAAACAATCAGACTCTGAAACAGGAAACAACACGAGGTTGCAGACAAACCTATTTACACAAAATTTTTATAGTTCGTTTAATGGATCTGACTATAGCCCTGCCGCAGCACCATTAGAGAAGACAACCCCTAGTGTTGAAATATTTTGAATTCATGCTTACCAGAAAACATCACTGTAGAACATGGTACATTGCAACAAAACTTATTGATATCTCAGAGTACTGGGCCATAAGCCCTAATTATGGTATACACAATTCCTCAACTCACTGTTAATGTGTGTACCAGGTTTCAACTTTGTTACAATGTAACCCTTAAAGTCCTTGAGAATATGTTAAAAGCTTCATCGAATAGGACATCAAGCAAAGGTTATGAAGCAAAACGCACTTCAATTTTTTGAAAACCTTTCAGTAGGGCTGGCTAATCGGAGCTGAAAAGAAAATCGATTATCAGTCCTGTCATTGCGATCGATAATCGATTAGTAATCGCTAAGATTTTTGTCATTATTTTACCTGTCTGGCTTTCTGTCTGAGCATGACTTACCATATGTTGCACTTTACCATATGTATATTTGAACAGACAGGCCTGAGCAAACAGTGTAGACCCAGATGAGACGCCGCATAATGCAGCGTCTCATCAGGGTCTACACTGTTTGCCACTCATTCAGCTATTTTAGGCATAACTTTGGGTAGTAAATTGTACCCATCAAGTAATCAATTAAAAGCAAATCAGAAATGATAATCATTTTTGTGGAATTTATCGATCAATTAATCGATTATACGATTAATCTTGGCAGCCTTACCTACCAGTGGACATAACTCCAAGTGTTATGGACCATTGACTCTTATTGTGCTTAACGCTCCTTACTAACCCTTGTCCTGCTGAATATTTTAATCTGCCAAACCCACTACCGATTATCAGCCAATCAGATTACTTGATGCAAACTATTGCAACAAATTCACAATCTGAATGACAAACAATGCAGATCCTGATCAGATGGCTTCTTCAGAAGCCATATGATCTGGATCTACATTGTTTGAAAGATAGGACATATCCGGGTTCAGCAGGACAAGGTTTAATAACAGAACAATTAGTGCTACAAAGTACCCTTTAAAATCAGAGGCAGGTTGCACAGATATTTACAACAGTATACTGTTCATATATAGATAATGGTAGTGTTCTGGATAGCATTGCCTCCCTTCATTTATCTACCTTGGTAGATTATATGCATAGCTTATAGGTTTATCACCACTCTCTGACAACTGCATCAGTCGACTCTTTAGCTCAGTGGTTAGAGCACTGGACTCTCACTTGAGTGGCCTGGGTTCGATTCTCACCATAGGCATGGATTTTTTCAGGCTATGCTTCTTTCCTTTGTTACGGCTTTCATGTCGTTAGATGGGTGCTCGTTCGGAATCGGACTTTATTTTGCGGAAATTGGCTTTGTGCCGAAGTTGGCTTCACGTCATCATAAATGATGACTTACTTGAAGAACGGGGGTGTGCGTTAAGGATCGCATTGCCTCCCTTCAGTAATCTACCTTGGTAAACTATATGCATAGCTTATAGGTTTATCACCACTCTCTGACAACTGCGTCAGAGTCAACTCTTTGGCTCAGTGGTTAAGAGCACTGGACTCATCCGAGCGGCCTGGGTTCGAATCCCACCATAGGAGGGGATTTTTTTCAGGCTTTGCTTCTTTCCTTTGTTACGGCTTTCATGACG
This sequence comes from Lucinisca nassula, assembly GCA_963580285.1. Lineage (NCBI taxonomy): Eukaryota > Metazoa > Mollusca > Bivalvia > Lucinida > Lucinidae > Lucinisca > Lucinisca nassula. The sequence goes on from OY757011.1 coordinate 35,798,095, forward strand.
TAAGAGTAGAATAACCCCTAATTACGGTTTATCTACTTTGTTTCTGAACCATATTTTGGGGATTCATTTTATTTTTATAATATTACACAGTACCAATATTATGCATTCCCATTTCATAAAAGTAGAGATTAACCCATTTTGTACCGGAAACCCCAAAACGGGTATCGGGGCAAACAATGCAGGCCCAGATCAGACGCCGCAGAATGCGGCGTCTGATCAGGGCCTACACTGTTTGCCAAAAATATCAGCCTTTTTCCAAATTAATTATAAAGGAAACACAACTGGACACCCCTAAATTTTGAAATGGACTCCTGCTATGTATGAGAAGGAAGAGTCCATTTGGTACAAAAAAGGGTTAAAATGCATACTTACTTGAGATTACAAAAATGAAGGCAGTGATCATATGGAAGAAACGATGAATACTGAAAACAAAGAAAT